>CAMZMU010000128.1:56062368-57356264 GCA_947311845.1 Poa pratensis
CGGAGCCGCGGAGATAGTGCGCGTAGGGCGGCGCACTCGCAGGCCTGGCCATCCCGCTCGCCTACGACGGTTCCGTGACGGGAGCGGGCCTCTTTTCCTGCATCTCGGCGACAGGACCAGCAGCAACGGGGCTCGGAGACGGCCGACGAGCAGCTCGCCTCACGCCGTCCCGCGTGACGAACAGAGGAAGGGGATGGACCGAGCACAGCGGACTGGGTCTAATTTGCCGTTGACCGCTCCTGTGCGTTGGATGGGGAATGGACGGTGGTCTGTGGCCTCGAGGCACAGCGTGCCTTGACATGCGTGAGGCACTGGATCTCGGTCCCCTTGGAATGCCCAATGCTTACGGATGAGGCGTCCGGGTGGACTGGCAGCTAGTGTACATATACACACAGACACAGGCGTCATTAATTGCCTCCTTGTCTTGTGTGATTGTGTCACGTGTAACAATGAAAAAAATACCGCGCTATTTCGCAGGTTATTGTACGCTATAGCTTAATTTGAGGGCTACATTATATTTGGCCAAAAGTTGCCGCTACGGAGCTAATGGAGTTTTTAACGCGCTAAATGACGCTAAACTGGGTAACGTTATAGCACGCTACACACAAAAAAAATCTGAAAATAGTGTTTCGGCCAATTAGTGAAACAAGTCAACCGGCAAACCACCTCGTGCACTACTCCTCCACATCGAAACCTAACGAGATCCAGGCACCCAGCTCGTCCAGATCAAGACGAGGCGGCGGCTGGCGGCAGAGGTCAGCTCCTCTTCCTCCTGAGTATGGATCGTCCAGCTGCTCTTCCGTTGAGCTGAGGCAGTGGCTTCGGTGTTGTGCTTCCTCAAGCTCGTCCCAGCGGCGGCGTCTCCCTAGATCGGGGGGTGGTGGCGGTGTATTGCTTTTGGACAATTTTTTAGTGTTGAAAAATCTAAAATTCTTAATATTTGGGTTATTTCTCACCTTTTTTTCCTCACGCTATTTTACATGTAAGTTCGCTATATCCCGCTATATCTTCTGTATAGCTTCTCGAGAAGGATCACGCTATTTTTGATAGCACGCTATTTTAAACATTGCGTGTAGTTGATCAGGATCGGCCGGGAGAAGATTCCAGTAGATAGTAGGAGCAGATTGACTTGACCTGTGTCTTGTCCCCGTTTTAACTTTGAATGATTGAATTCGGGCTCCGGGGATAGGATAGGGCTGCCTATGATCTCATCCGATGGCGACGATTAGGAGGAAAGCAATGGCCATTACCCTGCTGGTGCTTGTTATGCTACTCTACATCAGTACATCCAAGAACCGGAGAAGAAGCATCGTGCTCGCTGGCCGATGTGGTTGTGTTGCTCAAGTTAAGCAAAACAGTCCAAGGAATGTTGGTGGTGGATCCGAGCCAAGGATGGCTATCTGTTCCCTGTCCATTTCAGCCGCAGCTGCCTGAACAGCATGAAGCAAAACCTTTAGTTTACAAGACTTCTGATTGTGATTTTTCGATCGTAACATGATACTGTAGGAAATATGAAACAAAATTAGACGTATTATAGTAGGGAAAATCACTTCGGAGTAACAAAATTTTATGGCCTATTTTAGGATGCCGTCACTAAATATTAATGAGTCTTTAATTACCTTGCTTTCTATAGTTAAAATATTTTACAGCTGCTCACGCATATTTGCTTTGTTGTCACCTAGAGATAATGGGCTAAAGCTCGATGGGGAAATCTATATTTTAGGCGACTGAGAATTTGTAAACCCCACTAAGTGTAATTAATATTTTTCTATCTCCACATGCAAGATATTCACATCACTTGCTATTTTAGCCAATCAATCGTCCTTGTCATCCCACTAATATTTATTGATTATTTTCTATCTCTACATGCAAGTATCCACATCATCTTTTTTTTAGCCCATTAAATTGTCCACATCATTTTTATTTTTATTTTCGAATGATAAGATCACACTATGTCGCTATGTAGTTACACAAGTAAATCATGTACAAGAAGAACACGAGAATTAGTTTCGCTTGTGAACTTTTTGCCAATTTTTCAATGATGAAAATCATATAGTTGTTATTCGAAATTATGGGCTCTTCCATATGTATTCACTCAAAAAGTTTCTATAAATATCCTGCAACCCTTGATATAGTCTTATCTATATCAATCAGATACGCCCCTACACCATAACGATCTTTAAATTATAAACCACACATACATTGATGTCTAATTTTTTTAACCTCCTGACTGACATGATTAACTAAATCTTGCATATCTCTTTAGTCAATTTCATGTGTTTTATTAAATTTCTTAAAAAATACCCGCTGCAACGTGTGGGGCGTCGTTCTAATATCACAAGAAAGTTTATCTCCACCAATCATTGTAATCTAGGCTGGTCCAAAAGCTCAGACAAGTTCATGCTCCCTTGCAAGTATGGGCAAGACGGTGGGCACTATCCTATATACTCCCTCCGTTCAAAAATAAGTGTCTCAAGTTTGCTAAAAAATGGATGTATCTATATATGAAACATGTCTAGATACATCCACTTTTGGACAAACTTGAGACACTAATTTTGAGACGGAGGGAGTATATACTTCCCGTCTCATTTGAAAAATCCATGAAATTATCGATCTCTGTCCATCAGCCATGAATACATTTTTTTTCTTGACCGTATCTCTTCGTGTCTGTTTTTTTAAGATACATCCGGTCTCTACATCGGTTGATGCACAAAATTCAATTCTCTTACTTGGATGATGGTCACATATGAATGTTCTAATTGGGTACGAAGCATGTCAAACGAAGTTAGCTATATAGTGATCATAATGGTGAGCCCTCATGTGATTCGCAAGACGATTAGGGCGAGTCTGACCAGGCGAGAAGGGACGATTGCAAGGCCATGAAGTTATGCATCCCTCATGATGCCCCTGTTCCATTGTTTCCATCGTGTACTGGACTTAAAAAATCAATTTTCTAATCAATGCACTAATGCACTGGGGCACCTTAGAAAAAACGTACTCCCTCGTCCATAAAAAGATGTCTCAACTTTGTCAAAATCTGCATGAATCGTTCATGCAGATTTTGACAAAGTTGAGACATCTTTTTATGGACGGAGGGGATATCATACTTATTTGCTCATTGTGAAGTGCACATGTATCGGAGGATTGGGTATCTTGCTCCCTCGGTCTACCTCGTTCGAATCGATTCATCAAGTGATTTATGGAATTCACTGCCTCTTAGCAAAGAATTTCAGTCGTTGTTACTAAAACGATCCGAGCCTTTATTTTTTCTCCAGAGTGAAGACTCAGTCCAACAACCGGATAAAAGCATCCTGTTGCCCGAAACTGTGTTTGTGCTGCAAAGTTAGGCGCGCAAGCAAAGAGTGCAAGAAACTTTGGTGGAATGGTGTTGGTTTGGAGCCGTCGGTTGCCTATACTAGGAAAATTAGCGCGGCGGCACGTCGCGCCCGTGGTGTTAATTTTGCTACATAATTTGAAGTGTATTTTATGACGGTATGTAACTCCAAATATTTAGCAAATTGAAATGTTCAAGAATGCTTGTATATTTCCATAAAATTTTAAGTTAACTCCAAATTTAGAAAAATGCATTATGTGATCATCTATTAAATTTAAATTCATAATTAGATTAAGTTCATTTAGATTATGTAAAAATATTAATCAAATTGAAATGTTCAAATATGTTTGTATTTTGTCATAAATAGGTAGTATTTATTTTTCTGAACATGTTGATATATTCTAGAGTATCTCTAAATTTTTAGCAAATTGGAATGTTCAACTATGCTTCTATTTTCTCATTAATATTTAGTTTAAATACATAATTAGTGGAAATACATTTTTTTGTGTGGATTCGATTCCACAATTAGGGAAAGTTCATTTATATTGCATCAAAATATTGACCAAATTGGAATGTTCAATATGTTTGTATCTTGCCATAAGTAGTTAGCATTTATTTTTTTGAGCATTTTTTGACATATTTTTAAAAATATCTAAATATCTAGCAAGTTGGAATGTTCAAATATGTTTGTATTTTGTATGAATATTTAACTATAATTAGATAAAATACATTTAAATTTTCTCCAAATTTTTACCAAATTTGAATAGACAAATTTTTTTTAGCATAACTAGTTAGCATGTATTTTTATGAACGCTTTGATATATTATACATATTTCCCGATGGATATCTTCAGAGATATTGATTTTTAAACGTTTTTTCATTTTTCTAGAAATTGTTTAAATAAACCGGTCCTACCTGTCAGGGATTTAACATTTACTGTAAATGTATCTGGAAAGAAAAAAATCCTGACAGGCCGGGGCCCACTGTGATGTCGTGATTACGTCATAAACGGCGATGATCGCGTCGTTGCGAAAAGGTCCCTAGATTGTCCGGTAATTACAAACAATTCTCTGTTGATCACGACGATGACCGCGTCGTTGCGAAAAGGTTTATGGATTGTCCGATAATTGCAAATAAGTCCCTCCAACGGTCGGAACGGCGATGACCGGTCGTTGCGAAAAAATCCCTGGACTGTCCGATAATTGCAAATAAGTCCCTTCGGCGTTCGGAACGGCGATGACCGCGTCGTTGCGAAAAGGGCCCTATACTTTCCGAAAATTATGGGCCGTCGGATCCGCGATCGACGGCGCGGAGCGGGCCGCGCACCTGTCCGGGAAAAGAAAAGCAGATAAATATGCATGAAATATATTTGAAACTTTTATGAATATTGTTGAATACTTTTCTGAATATTGTTGAATATGAGAAAACAATATTACGCCCGCCCGTGTAGAAACCTGTCCGGGAAAAGAAAAGCAGATAAACATGCATGAAATATGTTTGAAATTTTCTGAATATTGTTGAATATATTCTTGGAAAACATTATTTTCGTATTGTTGAATATTTTCTAGGGGAAAATATTTATTGGGAAAATCTACAACAAATTTTGTATGAAAAATATTTTAAAGCGTCGGTACCTTGAGCGGCTATCCTGGTCATTGGATGAGAGGATGATGATTAAGTCTGTCTTCAGTACTCGTAAGGTGACGATTTGGTCAATGACGACTTCCTGATCGGCCTTTGCGTGTGGTGAGGTGGAAGGGCTTACATGGAGCACAAGGTTTTAGTGCTAAGTAGTGGTGGTCAGATATATATTCATGCATAATTGTGATTAGCTAGTGGGTTGGACTAATATTCATGTATGTCCGATTACACAATTCATGGAGTTATTGATACATATAGGACATAACATAGAACAAATTTCAGTATGTATTCTGTAGAACACATTTCTAGTCTCAAAGCTTAGTGCTAAAGGAAAAAAAACAGAGACTACGATCGAAGAAATGGTTTCGGATGATTTTCAGAATGAAATGGGGTCACATTTTTTCTGCTATATTCAACGTTTTTCATAGTGGACGAACTCTACTGCAATCCCTTCCTTGGTTAAAAAAATAGTTCAGCTGGTACTTATTGACAGCAGGCTTAAAGGCGGAGAACAATATAGATTTAGGGCCTATTCGATAGTACAGTCGAAATTATTATGACGACCGACTTTGCTGCAAAAATGTTTTATTCCGGGAGACTGTTTCACAATTTTTTGGGAAATGCGAGGACTCTTTAAAAAAGACGGTACGCGGGCTCTTCTGCAAAAATATTTTATTCCGGGGACCGATTCGTCAAAATAAAAAGGTTAAAACATGGAAGTTGTTTGGAACGGTGATATACATCTACTAGTGAGAGGAAAATTCAAACGGATGACCGAGTGCGACGAATTTGACAAATTCGTCAAATTTTTGTGAATTTGGATCTAAAATTAAGAAGATAGAGTCGACCAAATTCGAAACCGATCAGTGGATGGAACCTACTCGTCGACGTGCATCAACAAAAAAAGTTAAAATAAACCTTAAAAAATTCGCAAAAAAAATGTAGAAGTGCGGGTACTGTAGAAGTGCGGTTCTACAGTACCCGATGACGTGAACACCTTGAGAGGCTGCTGAAGAGAAGCAAAACCACTGGTTTACAATACTTCTGGTTGTGATTCTTTGACCATAACATGATACTCCCTCCGTTCCACAATATAAGATGTTTTAGTCTTTTTCCACATGCACATGTACACACATGCATGTGTCCATTCTTTTTAGTATGAATATAGACATGGAACAACTAAAACATCCTACATTGTATAACGGAGGGAGTACTACTGAAATATAATAATAAAAAGATGTATTGATAAGAAACATCACTTTTGCACAACAACCATATGTGGACTATTTCTGGTAGATCTTACTAAATATTAATGGCTCTTTAATCACTTTTATCTAGTGTCATCTAGTAGTGCTGTTGATATATATATATATATATATATATATATATATATGCTTTGTTTGTCACTTAGATATATAACGACCAAAGCTACTACACACTGTTGCTGGAAAACGATCACAAGAGAGATTGTCTCTACCAACCATAGTAGCTACTATATATAAAAGCGCGAGCAGTCCGCGCCCTCTCACACGTCCACGCCACCACCTTTCCATCAGCCGTCCCATCACCACCACGGACGGTCTAGATTAGTCCACGTCGCCTCCAAACGGGCGATCACTGTTCATCCGCGATTTTTGTCCAACGGTTATGCGCCACGTCTCCCGGTAACCGCGTCGCACTTCCCGGTCACCCGGTCACCCCGTTTCGTAGTCCTCTCTCTCCCGGTTTCCCTCTCTCACTCCCGGTTTCCCCTCGCGCATGCCCTCTCTCTCCCCACGAGCCAAATTCTCCAAACCATCCTCTCCGGCCGTTTCGATCTGCTCCTGTCCCCTCTCCTCGATCCATCGCCGCGACCACCCGCACGAACGATGGCGAGGGCCGAGGAAAGTGACTCGCACGGCAGCGGTGACGTCACCGCGGCTTCCGCGGGAGGGCGGCGGCGTCCTCGGGGAAGCAGGCTAGCGCCCGCGCACTGCCGTGCTAGGGCTTGCGCCGGGAGTAGCAGACAAAGCTGTTGTTCGCCGTCGACGGGGCGCCGTCGCTTCGTGCCTCCGCTCCCCAAAGGGTACTTCGGGAACAACATCGTGTTGACGAATGACGCCTCCGCTGGCGGCGGTCGGCGGCCCTCGTCTCGCCCGGCTGGCCGGCTCCCCGCGCCTCGGCCTTCGCTGGCCGCGGTCGGCCGCCCTCGCCTCGCCCTGCTGGCCGGCTCCCCGCGCCTCGCCTCGGCCGCGGTCGGCCGCCGTCGCCTTGCCCATGCCGGCTCGCCGCCTCCGCCTTTCCAGTGCCGGCTAGCCACTTTCCGCCTTTCCAGCACCGCCTCCGCCTCCCATTTCCGCCTTCCGCTGCGCCTTTCCAGCGCCGCCTTCGCCTCCGATGCTCCTGCTCTTATTGACTCGGCGTCGTGGCCGTCTGCCTCGCTCTGTTGTTTCCGCTGGGCATGAGAAAGGGCAAGGTGGAGGAGAAGGGCGCGTGCGGGCAACCGGTAGCCGGACCAGCGCCATGGAGGGAAGGGGCGGCGACAGTGCCTTCCGTCGGAGGAGCAGGAAGGGCGAGATGACGACGACGGTCGGGAGCAGCGGCGGCGGCCGGAGAATAGGCAAAGTGTAGAAGGACGTCTGCGGGCGACCGGAGCATGTGCGATGCGTGCGTGTGTTCTGCGTTGCGTTCATGTGTGTGTCCTCTGTTCGTGTGTGTGCCAGGAAGAAAGAGAGGAAGGGTGGGAGGACCTGAACGAGAAAAGGAGAACATCCAGGGGGGCGGCTGCAAGATGCCAAGGGTGTGAAAGGAAAAAAGCAAAGGGGGCTAGGGTTTCAGTTGGATGGACCTAGCTGGGCCGAAATGGCCTGCCTGGGCTGCTCACTCTCTCCCTAAATTTTTTTCTTTTAAATACTAGGGTAATTTGACAAAACAAAAAAGTGTTGTTCGAAAATAATATTTTGGAGTTTTAAAAAATATGCAAGGTGAAAAGTCAACAGTTTTCCACGTTTGCACTATGACGATAATTGTTCCCTATTTCCCAACTTTACTAGTGAACTTCACCAGATGAATTAGCTCAAAGGACGGTATTTTCGAGCGGTCTTCAAACAGCGGATTTCGACGAATTCGAGCGGTCTTCAAACAGCGGCCTTCGACGAATTCTCATGAGGTAAGTTATGTCGGTATTTTCCATTTTCCAATGATACCCAAGCAGTGACCTCATACAGATGAATTAACCGTTCGAATGGTATTTGCAACGGTATCCAACTTCCCATAAACTCTACTTCAAAAATCATAACTAACTCCTTTTTAATCAAAAATTTATTCGCCACATCAAACTGTTTAGAAAAATAAAACCTATCTATTTCAAATTGATCAACTTCCAGCCATGTTTATTTCAAATAATAAAATAACCAGAAACTTAGGGTCCTCCAAATTCCCATAAATTTTACTATTTGCACTGAACTCTCAAAATACATAAATAATTCAATTTACCTTAAAACAACCATATTTTTAAGAACAACAAGATAAAAAACAAAGATTTTATTAAATTTAGAAGTATTTTGTACGTCGACGGTGGCAATTTATAAATAATTTTCGCGCTCACGCTATGACGGTAATTGTTCGGCGGTAATAAGTTCTGGCGGTATTTCCAGCTATACTCAAACAGTAAACTTCACCAGATGAATTAGCTCGATGGACGGTATTCGATTCAAACATCGGCCTTCAACGAATTCTCACACGATAAGTTATGTCTGTGTTTTCCATTTTCTAACGGCTCCCAAGCAGTGATCTCCACCAGATGAATTAACCGTCAAAATGGTATTTTGCAAATATTTTCTAACTGTACCCAAACAGCGATATTCAGCTGATGACTTAACCCGAGGGGTAATTTTTTTAGCAGTAACCAAACATCGATTTTCAGCAAATGAGTTAACCTGGAAGGCGCAGCGCAACACTACATAATTTTTGTCGATATTTTCCAACGAAATAGGGTTATATTTTCCAACGCTACACAAACAATGACTTACAGTGATCTGCAGAAAAATAGTTAACCCAAATGGCGATATTTCCCAACAGTAATTAAACAGTAATCTTCACCAAAACGAGTTAATCCGAAGAATGATATCCCAACAGTAGTCAATCAGTGATATCAAGTACATTAGTTAACCTGAAAAGTTTGCAGCGGTATCTATCCAATGATTTTCAGCAAGTAAATTAATCTGAACGGTGCGGCATGTGGCCGCGCCAGGTTGTCTAATTCTAATCTAAGACTGGTCCAAAAGCTCAGGCAGCGCACCATGGAACTTTACAACGCTGTATGTCATGTCACGTGCACGTGAGACGAAGGGACCTATCAAGTATGGGCAAGACGGTGCAGTGTTCTTTCATCGGCACTATCCAATGTATTTACTCGCCTGCCTCATTTTGAAAGTCTTATCTATCCATCCTACTTTTTTAACATGGAAGGATAGAGGAGGAAGGAGAAGCAACATAAGAAGAAGAAGCCGGCGACTTTGGTTTGATGACAACATTAACCGTCATCTTTTTTATGGTGTTGTTGTGACCTCCATGGCTACATTAAACTTGTTACCCCTGTTTGTGCTTTTGTGACACTAGTTACAACGTTTAATTTTCTCCGCCACATTTTACCTTGTAGTTGTGACCATGTGTAGGGATTTACCCCTCATTTGAATTTATCGAAAGAAAAACGAAAATAAGAAATGAAAAGGAAAATAGAAGAAAAAGAAAAACGGAAACAGAAAACGAAAATGAAAAACAAACAGAGAAGAAACAGAGAAGAAAAAAGAAAAACGTGAGATGGGCCGGCCAGCAGCGGCGCGGCCGTCTAGCACCGCTTCTGGGCGATATATAGGATTTGGCAGATCACCTTCCACCCAATCCCGTTCTAAGGCCCACCTAGACCACGCTATCTAATATGAGACCATGTCCGGCCCGGTTATGGCAAAAAGTAGTCCAGGAACAAGCAGACAGGGCGTGCTTCTAACGAGGATCACAATCGCTTCAGCTGGGCCTTTTCTTTAAAGAGCTTCATATTTCCTTGAGATCAACAGAATCATCCGACTTCTCTCTCTCTCAAAAAAAAAAAAAAAACAGCATCATCCGGCAAAGCAGGCAGAAGCGCCTTCGGTGCCCTAGTGAACGAAATTCAAGTTTGTATATGTGATTTTATTTCCATCGAGTTTGTTCATGTCTGTAGGGATAGGGAGCCTAATGCTAACGCTTATGATCAAACAAGTTAAGACGGCTACTAGCCTATTGGTTGACTGACATATGTAGGGGCGAAACAGAACCTAGGGGCCCTGTAGACATAAAAATAATTGTTATACATGTATATATGAAGTGTTGCAATAAACTCTTGAAATACGTAGAAAAGCAATATTGATATCAAATTATGTATAAAATTTCTTTTAATTTTCTCCCAACAATACTAGTATCTGTGAAGCCATAGATGATGATATGCCAATATCAATTACTGTGCCGAGAACCATGTCGTCCCCATTGGCGTGAGGGCAGTGCGGCCTTCCTTGGCGACTCGGTTTTTTGGTTCGTCTCCAACTCTTGCCCGGGAAAGGTCAAATTGCCTAACACACATCACATGAAAAATTAGAGTAGTACTTTGCCATGGCCTTCCAAGTATACCGACGATCGAGAAATCAAGCCTAAATGGAAAAGGAAAATGGGTCAAGTTGTTCCTTACATAGAGCGAGAAAAATGAACCGACTTCATGCTGCATTCCTGGATCGGCGCGGGTGTCACGTAGCGTATTATCAATTAACCGCACACATCCCACTTAATCCTTTCATGGCCAAGTAATAAGGAAAAAATGGCCAAGTTAAACTAACAAGAAAAGGCCTAGTTCCAGTCCAACATGATGCGCACAACATAACACGGTTCATTGTCGTCTCCCTCAAAAGTACACAAAAACCTCCGGGGGGGGGGGGGGGGGGGGGGGGGCTTATAATCGGTGGCCGCGTGGATTGGAATTGAAGAAACTAAGAGAGATTGTATTTTGTAAATAAAAATAAACTGTTAGACTATAAAAAGAGGTAAGATAAGTACGTATATTCCAGCAATGTAAATATGCAACAATGACTAGTTTCGGAGGTGGTGGTGGGGGGGGGGGGGGGGGGGGGGGGGGGGGGGGAATGATGCAAGCATGTTCACGGTCTGTTGGTCTTAGTGATGGTGGTGATATTTATCATCCATGGTGGCGCTAGCTACTGCTTAATTTGATCGTGGTGATATTGATGATTGAGCATGCATCCTTACACAAATGCATGCACTGATCCCGCTGTTACTACGTACTACATCAAACGAAGTGACTTGTTACACTGGATGAGTCGGTCAATATGGCTCACTCTCTCGATCGTAGTGGTATGGTAGCAGCGAGTGACGCGAGGCAGGACGGACGGTCTGGACCGGAGTGGACTGACCAATGCTGCGTTCTGCTACTATTGCCCAAAGCATACGCCACGGGCTTTGCTCTCTCTGCATATGGATCGTAGGCCAGACAGTTTGCCTTTGCGATCGATGCCATGCAGGCAGGCAGGCATGACGACGGAGCTAGCGGACGTGTATGCATGCTAGCTATAGCTATACGGGGGTTCCCTTTCGACAATCCAGCGACGTGCCGGCCCTATTCACGGAAACTCCAGCTCCTCACGCACGCCATGCATGCTCTATCGATCGCCTACGTAGTACATGCACTAGCTAGGACAGACCAGACAGGGTAGCTTTACTTCGCCCACCACCGGCCCAAGCTAGCTACCGTTACCCGCTTCACTGTGACCGCTGTATACTTGCCTACTTTATCCTAGTAATCTTGTGTGTCATAAAAAAAAAGTACTCATGTGTGCTGTTGCCGTATAGTCTACACATTGGTGGAGTACTGCCGGCCGGACGGTGGATGCGTTTTTCATTTTTTTTTTTTGAGGCGCAAACCGTAGAACAAAATGTTCTACGGCAGATTTTCAAAATATATAACCAAGATCATATGTACAAAAAGAAAATAAAAACGCCTCAAAAAGGGAATTAACCAATTCCAGACTTCTCTAACATGCGTTTTTCAACGTCACAAGAGAACCGTGCTTGCTGCAGTCTTGCTAGACTTTGCTAACATCAGCTCTCTCACCGGCCATGACCAACCTCCGCCTTACAGTATTTTTTTCCCATTTCCCTGCTTGTTTGAGAAAGCAATTCACTGCTTTGAACGAAGCCAAAAGCAAGGATAGGGAGAGAAACGGTGCAGGCTTCACTCCGGATTCGCTGACGTTGAGAAGCAAAGTCAGCGAAGCTACAGTGCCGCTGCCTTTGCTCACTTTTCAGCCACCGGATCGCGAACCGACGGCTCAGATCGGATGCTACAGGGGGTCTGTGAACAGTGTCACCTAAACAGTGTTCTCCGTGAATAGTCGGATTTTGATCTGGGCTGTCTGATTTCGATCTGACGGAGCGCACAGCCCAAGTCAGGGTACTGTACCCGTGCCTTTGCCATGCCAAGTCAGCGAAGCCGTGCCCGCAAAGGCTTTGCTCCTCTGCATGCGTCTGCCGTCTGCACCTTGCATACGTACGTACCAGCCGCATGCATCATCTTCTGGACGCTACCATCTCCCTACTTTCCGCACTGCTTTTTCGCCTCCTTTATTTCCATTAAATCCAAATTTCAAAATTTATTTTCCACCAACAACACGATAATTTAAGTTTTTATTGTCAAGCAGCACTAATAGTATTTTTGCACCACTAATTCTTTGTAGTGGTACTAAATGATGGATGTATCATGTACAGATAAAATATGTCCAATTTGGATATAACTTTCTAGCAGAACATAAAGATGAGAGTTTCATGCATATAAGCGAAAAGAAAGGTGATAATCAGGAGAACATAGAATATGTCCATAGATGCATTTTTTTTCATTTGAAGGTGCAGGCAATGCTCAAAATTAGGAAGGTGAAATTTTGGAACCGACAAAATGAAAGAGTCGCTTGATTTGCCTCTGAATAACACCATAAACTAGTAGGCGTCATTACATTACACTACACCGAGCAGTATCCCTTCCACTCCGTAAGTGGTACTACTAACAAACTAAGATCACCAAACACACACACACACACAAGTGACAGACACGGCTAATCAAGCTTCCCGTGTTAATTATATCTACATATCTCACTAGCTAGTCAAGAAACTCAACACAAACAGACCATGGATCGCGCAACACAAGACAAGACAAGAAAAGAAAAACCAACAAACACAGGAACACAAGCCAGCACGCCGCCGTCGATCTCGACCTTGATGAGTCCCGGCCGGCCGGCAAGGGCAATGCAGCTCACAGGCTCAGAGCCAGAGCGCGCCGGCCTCCTTGAGCAGCGGGACGAGGGTGCCGTTGATGTGGCACGCCATCACCTTCTCCACCCCGCCCAGGAGCCTCCGCCGACGAACACCACGGGCACCGCCGCCTGCTGGTGGTGGCCGGGGCCGGGGGACAGCAGCTGCGCCAGCGCCGCCTGGATCTCCCGCCCCGCGCCGCCCATCTGGTCCAGCTCGTACACGGTCGGGCCCACGCCCAGGCCCAGGAGGAGGCGCTTCACGACGTGGCACATGCAGCACCCGCTGGCGCTGAACACCACCACCGCGTTGCCGCTCGCCATCCGGGCCACGCGCTCGTACACCGCCGCCTCCTGCTGGTCCTCCACCTCCGACGCCGGGATGCCAACCACCAGGGCGCCCTCCAACTGCTGCTGCATCCTCATCATCTTGGCCGACCGACCTCTTCTTTCTTCTTCCTCCCTAACTAGTGATGAGAAACCGAAAGTGCACTAGTGCTTCTTTGATTCTTTTCTTTCTTGGCGGAACGCAATCGCAATGCGATGCAATGGAAGGAGATGAAGGAAATGGGGATGGGTGGATGTGCGTTTATATAGGAGAAGTGTAGAGGATCGATCGAAGTTGCGCTTTGGTGTGTGTGTTGGGCGAGCTCAAGGATCGAAGTGTGATCGTTGGCCGGAGGAGGGTGAGGTGTGGGGGAGTCAAAGAGACACGGATCGCTTTTTGCAGAGGCGGTCGCGCGCTCCGCAACGAACCAGGCCGGCACACTCTGACCGCCAGTACTCCACCCCCTTCCACTACGGTTACGGTGAGAGATGAAAGAGAGAGAGAGAGAGTAAAGCGAGGAGAGGAGGAGGTTAAAGTAGCTGTTGGTACTACGAGCTTTGTGCGTAGACGACGAGAAGGGAAAAAGGAGAGGAATGGCCGAAAGATGGTTGCATCCCAGACCTAGCATAGCATTAGCATGCACCTGCTTGCAGGCGCCCTGACCGCTTGCTCATGTTGTGGCGCATCACAAATCAATTGATGTCTAGTTACAACAACTCAATGAATTTCTTTTTTTTTTCGAGTAAAGTTTTCAATGATATAATTCTGTATCATGCATGTTTCTCATATATTAAAAGATGTTGAGTAATTACGCAATGTTTGGATGAGTTTAATTAACGAAATCATTATAGATGCACAAGCAGATTCAGCCACATACAACACACTAGACATATCTAGTAGATTTACATATGGCCAGTGGCGTAGCCACACTATGCATGTGTAGTCAAATGCCTACACAATATTTAGGCAAAATCCGTCACATGTAGGGTAAAAATCATGTGAAAAAAAAATACAAATTCATATAAATTGATATCACAAGTTTGTACTTTTGCATCCGCCACGGCATATGGCCCCAAAACTTGTGCTAACAGAGATATAAACATCACATACATGTTGACCGGGAAGGTCCCCGCCACGGCATTGTTGTTGTTGGCCATGGTGATGAATAGGGCGCAGTCGAAGTCGGCGCGGAAACCGGCAAACAGAAGCGAGCAGTCGCGCCGAGACGCTACCAAAAAACAAATCGGCCCTCTCCCGATGCAGGATATCAAGGAACGGGATTTCCGAGGCCTGCTCTGCCAGATGGCCGTGCACACGGTCGTCGGGATGGAGAAATCTAGAAGGAACACAACAAAAGGAACTACAAAGTGTGGATACAGACTCGGAGTCGCCGAGTGGTGAGCCTGCTTGTTCTTGAGCTGTCCGTTCTGTCTCTATAACCTTGAGAGGCAGATACCGCAAGCCATGTTGTGAAGGAGCCGATCATGTGTCAAGGATGCAGCGCGCATGTTGACACGTACACATGCCACATGTGGAAGAGTTATCCAAGGCACATGCGTGACGATACATACACAACACATCGGACTGCACCTGATGAAGGCAGGCTAAAACTGAACTTTGATGCCTCTTTTATCATGGGATCTGGTCAAGCAACTGTGGGAGGGGTGGTGAGAGATCACTTGGGTCAGGTGGTCTGGAGCTTCACAGAACAACTACAGAATTGCAACCATGCAGAAGAGGCGGAGGCGAAGGCGATGCTCAGATGCCTGGAGGCTTGTGTTCATGAGGGCCTGCAGGTTTCCTCGGTGGAGACGGACTGCGCGGCTGTCTGGTCGTCTATCAATGCTGGACACCAAGACCTCTCGAGCTTGTGCTACATCTACAGAGAGATTGACAAGCTGAGGAGTGTGTTTCCATTCTGTTTAACCCTAGTTAAAAGAGACTGTAATCGTGTGGCCCATGAGTTAGCAAAACTGTGTAGGGTTGAGGGCGTTTCGGGAGTGTGGTTTAATTCGTTTCCTAGCCAGATTGGGCATACTGTTGTGAACGATTGTAAGTTGTTGATGGTGAAATGAGAAAGTTGAAAATGTCAACAAAAAAACACATCGTGTGTGACACGTGTAAATAATAATAATCTTCCGCAAAAAATGGCCTGTAACTCGAACTTGATATACGAAACACGATGTTCGTGCGTGGCGTGGCGAGATGCAGGGGTGGCGGAGGAGGAGGAGGAGTGCGGGTAGGCTTCTCCATTCTCACTCATTTACTAGTGAGGGAAGAGCTGCCCATATAAGCGGCTCTCCATCTCTCCCAACTATCAATGTAATCCCACTAGCCAAAAAAAAAGGATGGACCTCTCAGATTTCAGAATTTGTAGGCTAGATGGGTTGCAACCCATTAAAATCCAATAACCCCCACCAGATTTTAGAGGTAGATCAGATTACACTTTAGTTCGATATCACTGTTTGATATACTTGTAACTCAGTGGAGACTGATAAGTTGAACTTCCACCTAGATTAGGAGCTACACTTGACTACAATCGACTATGCCTTGAATTACCAGTCTTGTGCAGCAAGTTTCACTCAATGTCGTTACCGATACAAGCCTGCCGAGGCTTCCACATGGGTGGAGCATATAATCATACTCCGCGGCCTTTCATGAGCTTACTATAGATTCAACAAAACCTCATACACTGTGACCAACAGTGTGGGTCATATATGTCTAATGTTATGAGTTATGCTTCTAAGCGAAGCCATTCTTTTTCGAAATTCGTAGTGTCTAATGTTTTGAGTTCTGCTTCCATTGTTTTCCTTGTTATAAGGGTCTGCTTGTAAGACTTTCAAGAAATAGCAGTAGCACCAAGAGTGAATACGAGTCTCATCAATATTAGAAATCCAATTTAAATCACTATACACTTTAACTACTCTTGTATACCCGCTATAATGAGTTCCATAGCCTTGTTGGGGCACAGGCCTCGTGTTGGCTCTCGAAATCAGGGAGAGGAGTGAAGGGCGACATATATACATACATATAGCTAGGTGTCGTAGGATACCATACATGGAGTGCGTGAAGGAAACATGGAGACGGCGTGAGAGGACGGCATGCATGGATGGTGCCGACAGCCGGACGTCCCCTCAGCCGCCGTTTGACTCCATCAGTAGCAAACGCCGTCACCTCCATCGTCACCCTCCCTCCGGACGGTCGTCCCACATACAGTAACCTTCACGTGATCGATTCCCACAAGCGGCATGCTTTGCTTATGCATGACTAACCGTTGATGGTACCTGTGACGAACGGCTCACACCGGCCGGCTGAGCTACTACAGTACGTTTACATGACTAGCACATTCCTTCAACATAACTACTCCCCCGGTCCAAATTAGTTGATGCAGATTTGTCTAAATTAGAAACAAATCTATGGATTGAAATCTTCCAACATTCCTATGAAAACCGTTTAAACCAAAGAGGAACAAGCAGCAAGTAGAAGTGCATTGGAGGGTTACTTCCGAAGTAGCAGAGGGCCGGAGAGGAGCAGGGTGGTGGGTGATGTTGAAACGCGGTCAAAGGAGTGAAGTGGCGTGAGCAGATCACGCCAGCCAGCCACCCCCGCTTTCTCTGCACCGCGCTGCACGCGATTCGGCTGCTGCGATTTCTGATCCTCTCCAATTCTCGCACTTCTTAACACCGTCTTTTGGGCCTAGCCCACTAGCCCCCTCGCGCCTTCATTTACGACACTGTAGCTAGCTGCTTCATGTGCTGCTACTAGGTGGGGCCACGGGATGAGAGAGAGTGAGAGTCATGTACTAGACCTGTGTGTCATCCAAGTACGCTTGGAGGTGCTTCGGCCGTTTAGCCTGATTGGACTGGTGCAAGACAAGCATGTACTAGAAACAGATGCTTACTTTGCTTGATCTGATCTGATGTATCCGTCTCCAGCTAGCTAGAGAACGGACCGGGACCGTGACACTCTTTTCCTAGCTGCTTTTGTGTGCTCCTGGCCAGTGCCCGAGCTCGATCGGTAGCTGCACGCAGTGGCTGCTTTTCATTCTTTTGCGCGCCGGCCGGCGAGAGCGCGGCCATGCCATGCACGCGCGCGAGCCTGACACTGCAGCTGCAGGCCGGATCGATCGATCGATCGAGCGCGTGGTGTGGTGCCCTTCTTCTCCGGGTCGCCGATCTTAACTTTTTGACGCCACCCGCCTGTGCGCTAGCTTGCGACATGAATAATGGCCAAAGCCCTGCTTTCCGTCCGTCCCAACTCAAAACTACTACTCCTAGCTAGCGTTGCATGGCATGGCACACAGCTAGCTTTAGCGTTTCGAGAACCGGATCACGAGACCAGCTTTAGATGCATGAGACCAGAGCGGCAGATCACCAGAGTACCTCCTTCGGCGCATGCAGTGCAGGCCAGGCTACACATCCGTATCCATGCACGCACGCTCACCGGCCGGACCTTCAATTAATTTACATTCCTTGGTCGTCCGTTTCCCCTTGGCCACTTCCTCCACTTATTCGCTGCCACGTCGACCGCAGCTAGCCATGCATGCACCATTGTCTCGTGACCTCATCCCATCTTTTGCATTCAAACCTCTATTCGTCCTTCGATCTGGCATCTACATTCTTATCTGGAATACAGCTTGGGCCCATTCAAGAACTATGATTGCGTAATTTATGGAGAACGGAGAATGTTTTCTCCTTACAAAATGGCTATCTGGACGCAGGAACACGGGAATAGCCACATCCAAATTAAGGGATGACCGGATGAAGAAGACACCACCATTTTGTTTGCTAATTGCACTACTACAAGAGCATCTCCAGTCGGGGCGCCCAAATGGCCGCTCAAAGACCTTCCCATTTGGGCGCTGTCCGGACGGCCTGCTGCCTTTGGACGCCGTTGCTCCCCACTCGCGGCGCCCAAATCATTTTTTGTAAAATAAAATTTAGGCGAATTTCATTCAAACTTTAGGAAATTTTATAAATTTGAATGAAATCTAAATAAACCTAATCTACAGGCGGCGGTTGCGGCGCCTGAAGGCGAAGTAGGGATCCTCCTCCTCGCCTTCTCCTTCTTCACGGCGGCGGTTGCGGCGCCTGAAGGCGAAGTAGGGATCCTCCTCCTCGGCCTTCTCCTTCTTCACGCGGCGCCGCCGCTGCTGGTCCCTGCGCCGCCTTCCTCCTCCTTCATGCGGCTAGGGCCTGCGCCGTCGCCGGTGAGGTCGAAGAAGGGCACGCCCTTGGACTTGGCGTGCTCGAACGCCGACCATGCGCAGGCAGACGGCCCGTCGAGCGGGGGCACGTCGTCGTACGACGTGGCCTCGACGGCCTTGGCGATGGCGTTGTCGTCCACGCCTGCCTGCTCCGCCATGAGCGGCGACAGCTCTGGCTCCGCCTTGATCTTCATCGGTTCCGGCTTCCGCGTGAGCAGAGGCGAGGCGTGGGAGCGGGAGGAGGAGGCCGCCGAGCGCGACGAGCCAGACGTCGCACGCGGCGCCCAAAGGTTCGCTGGAGGAGGAGGAGGCGCAGCAGGCGCCGGCGTCTGGAGCAGCGATCCGCCGTTGCGGATGTGCTCCAAGACGGCGTCGAGGGTGCGTCTGGGCACGCCCCAGAACGCCTCGCGCCCGACGACTTTCTTGTCGCGCGGCGCCGGCCCAGGGCCGTCCCAGCGGCTCATCTCCTCGTCGAAGAGCCGCTGGAACGCCGCCTCGTAGCAGCCGAAGTTGGCCGCGTTCTTCGGGTCCCAGCGCGGGTCCTGGCGCATCTCTGGCGTCAGCTCCTGCCAGCAGTGCGTGATCATGGCGGCGCGGAAGTTGGCACCGGGATCCTGCCGACGGAGATTGCCCAGCGGCCTCCGACGAGCATGTCGGGCGGCACGGGGTAACCGTTCTCCCGCAACGCCTCCGACCGCTCGTGGAGGAGGGTGCGCGGCGCGAAGCCGTTCGCCGCCGTGCCTCCGGTGCGCCTCGAGTTTCCGGCCATCTCCAGGTGGTGCGCAGTGGCGGCCGAGTTGGTTCGCGGTGGCGGGTGGCGAGTGCGGGCAGAGAAGGCGAGGTGTGAGGGACGGGGCCGGCGTACACGGCCTTTTACGGCTGCCGGAGAGCGGTGGCATTAACGCCACTGCCTCGAAAAGGCGCGCCGCATTCACGCCGCCGAGCAGTGGGACGCGCCACGGCTCATGGCGGCCGCCAGCTGTGAAAACGAGGCGTGGCCACGCGGCACGCGCCTTTGACGATGTCTTTGACCACCGTCAGTTGAAGTCGCCCTCTCTCGCTGCCACGCGCGGCCCGCGCGTCGGACACAGACGGGGCGTCGCGTTTCGTTCCGTCCGGGGCCGCCCGAGGACTCCCCAAGATGAGGACTTCGGGTGGGCATGCGGACCGAAAAATGGGCCACGCCGGACCAATTTCGCCTTTGGACGCCGCGAGTGAGAGGAAAAAAGTGTCCGGCACGCCCCAAAGGCCAATGGACGGCCGTTTGGGACGTGCAGAGTCGAGATGCTCTAACCAGCGTAATAATGTATATACATTGGAGAGAATGCATGCAACACAAAAAGGCTGCATGCACTGATGCATGCCCCGCCAAGTTGCTTGCGCATTCGACAACTATGAACTAATCGATTTGCATGCATGATCGTAAGCCGCCCTCATAACCACATATACGCATACATGTATCTATGTTTCCATTTATATACCTCGATCGATTGATCTGCATGCACCAGGTGATTGATACCAAAGACTTAAAGATTTGCCTGATGCATGCATGCATGCATGCATTGATAGGTGCCGATCGTACGTACGCGCCGTTGCTGATAATGAGCGCATGCATGTTATCGTGTCGTGCTTAACTAGCTATATGGTCCTTTGGTTAAACAGTAAAAGCTAGTAGTAGCAGTTTTATGTTGACAAATGCGTCAAGGATTCTAGATCGATCGACCGTGGCCATGTGTGTTGGAGAGCCCATGTCATCGAGCATGCATGGCATCATCCGTGACTATGTTTTTCCCGCTTGGCAAAGTAGCAAGTAAAACATGCATGCGATTCAAACCTAGCTATTGTCTGATGTGTAATTACCACAATAGATTTTTTTTCATTAGTGTAAGCTCAGTTAGGAAAGGCGGGCACTTAATAATTTACATGCAACTATGAAACGGGTGTCCCAATGTTTTGGAACCCGCACCACCAAGTCGGAGTGCCAGATTGTTTGCCGAGTGCAAGTTCTCCGGCACTCGGCAACATAGCGAGAACGTAGAGTCCTTTTCAACAATAACACTCGACAAAAGACGACGCTCAACAAAGGAGAAGCAAATGCCGAGTGGGACAATTGGGGATTTTTTTTTAATAATATTTTTTTAAAACTTTATTCGGAAACTAGCATGCGATCTGGAAATTTTTGAAAAGTAGCGCGGTTTGCCGAAACCCGTGTTTCGGCAGTGCCCGTGCCGAAAGCACCTAGTTTCGGCACCGCCAGGGCCGAAACCCACCTTTCGTCACGGCCAGAGCCGAAACCCTGCATGCTCGTCGATGCTTCGCGTAACTGGCCTGCCGACAGGCCACTTTCAGCACGGGCCGTGACGAAATAAGGTTTACCCTGCCATTTCATCCTATTTGTTAGTCTGTTGTCTCCCGCCTATTTTTCCGGCCATCGTCGCTCCCGCCTTTTTTTCCCCGCCAGCCTTGCTCCCGCCTGTTTCTCCCGCGAATTCTTCTGTGCACGTCCTATAAAAACCCCCCACACTGAGATGGGTAAGCAGTTCAGTGTATTCACTCGAAGATGTCGGGTCTTCCTAGCAAAGATTGGCCTATAGATCGTAGTTGGATAACTCAAATGTCCGAGTGTCTTTTGTATTGTGCGGGGGAGTTGACGGTAGACAATAAGGAAGTTCCATGGGAGGAACTTATCAGTAGTGACAGTCTTCTCGCTGAGATTGGGGCGTCATTCCGACATCGTGGGTGGCCAAGTAGGTCTCCCCAGGAAATACGGCAAGAACTTCTCCGGATACGTGCAAGGTATGACAAGCGAGTTGTCCTCGGAAAATTTATGAATGAAGGAGAGCGTGTGTATTTTTTGAAACATCCATCTTTTTGGTTGAACGAGAGCGAGGACGAAGACGATATCTTCATGCCGATTGGTGCATTAGCGGCGAAGATTAAGAGTGAAGCATCACCGAAGGGCAAAGCTGCTCCATCATCGAAGGGCAAGGGTGAAGCATCATCGAAGGGCAAGAGTGGTGCATCATCGAAGGGCAAGAGTGGTGCATCGACGGAGGCTGGAGGCTGTATCGACGGTAGATAATTTCGTGTCGTGTACTTTGTGGTAGTTTTTTTATTTCAGTTGTAGTAGTTCATTTCAGAATGCCTATGTATCTTAAACTCCCGTTGTAACCGTGTCATATCTATTAGTAATCTTAATTAATGTCTGAACCCAATGTAGGTAGATAGAAATATGTCTCATACATAGTAGTACATATCATAGAAATATGTCTCATACATAGTAGTACATAGATAGAAATATGTCTCATAGATAGTAGTATCACTCATCTCTATGAGCACGTGTCTGCGGCTGTCTCCACGGTCGACGCCCGGAAGGTGACAAGGTCACGCATCACTCGGCCTTGCAACGGCTCCTCCTCCTGTGTCTGGGTCTCCTGCGTCGGGGGCGGCGGTGGAGTCTGGTACATCGGGTCGTCGTACAGCTCCGTGTGTGGAGAGTCGTCACCCCCACCTGTACATGTAGATGTTATGTCAATAGTCCGTCTTGGTGAACATGATAAATAAATGCGAGTATTATAAACTACTTACGGAGGTGGACCGGAATCTGAGTCATCGGCATAGCAGACGGGTTCCACACGGGACGTGGAGGTGGATGTATCCCGTAACCATGCGACATCTGAGTCTTGCAATTGATCAAACTGCATCGTGAATGAGTCGTAGCAGTTTTTAACCTGCTGGGCCGCGTACCGTCTCTGCAAATAGATAAACTAGTTAGTGTACCGAAATAAGCAGTTTGAAAATTAGTGGAACAAAAATTAAATGATGTGCAAGTTTACCTCTCTACGCGCCCACATAGTACCAATAGTAGGCAAACCGACTAGGTTTGCCTCAATGAGCCTGTACTCCTAGGGTGTAAGAGCGTCGACGTCAGACCTACCGATAGGGAACCTCTCCCAGGACCACAAGTGCAACAGTAGTGGACAGCCAAGAATCGAAGAGGAATCCTTATTCTTCGTGCACGCCAAACACATAGCTTGGTACGTAGCGGCTAAGACAGCAGACCCAAAACTCCGTGGCACTATGTCCTCAAGGTGATGTGCCTCCGCAATCTCTCGCGCCATACTGATGAAGCGCGCACTAATAGTGTCGACATGGGAGTCAATGAACATCACCTTGGCAAACAGCCACATCAGGTATGCCTCCAGAGATCTAGTAATCTGTTGTTCACTCAAGGCGGCATCCGGGTATCCTAGAACTCCAATCTGCATTGATTATACAAAACAAACTGAGTAAGTACAGGTTTGTTGATAATAAAAAATAGAACTCATAATTGTAATAGTCTTACCTGAAACTTGCTCAACCATGAAACCCGAGGACCGTGTGGCTGGTACGTCAAGGGCGGGTTTTCCGGATGTATCCCTGCAAAACGTGCCTGCATTTCGTCACGCCAATTGTCCGGAGCATCTAAAGGACCTACGACCGCGCCCGCCAGTGGGAGACCCAACAGATATGACACATCCTGAAGAGTCGGTGTCATCTCCCCGCACGGGAAGTGAAAAGTGTGGGTCTCGGGCCTCCATCGATCAACTAAGCAGCTGAGCAGTGACCTGTCTGTGTTGATGCGTCGAGATGCATCAATCTGCACATCAATATCTGGGGCCCGAGCTGATCTGGTGGAATATGTAGCCATTCCCGCCGAGTCGCCTCAACTAGGCGCGCTATAGGTAAAAGACCAGACCAAGATAAACTGCACCAAAATTTTGTATCATAAATTATTCGTCATATCATAGAACATAACAAAATAATCAAACTGTTCTTTTATACGTACCGATCAACCCAATCAGGGTGTATCATCCAATTGTATGCTGGACCCCGCGTACGCAAGACATTCGGTACTCTACCATCCTCCCAAATCTTCGCACGATGTTTTCCATCGATCAACCCACTGAGCAACGCATGTGCAGCCATCTGTACAAATTAAAACATAGTTCGGACACATACAAATTAAAACATAGTGACAGAGACATACAAATTAAAACATAGTTTGGACACGTACAAATTAAAACATAGTCCGGACACGTACAAATTAAAACATAGTGATAGACACATAGAAATTGAAATATAGTGCTAGCCACGTTGCCCACGTCCTCTTCGTCCTCAGTTTCCTCGACCACGCACAGGATCGGGAACGACTGCAGGATCAGGAGCAGGTTCTAGGCCGTATGTGGGACAATACTTACTTCTCTCTATGCCCAAAAAGATTGCAATACAAGCATTGTCGAGTACATCCACCAGCTTCAGACTCGTCCATATCATTCCGGATGCGATGCGACTTCCGTCTTCCTCTACTAGTTCTCATAAGAGCAGGATCCGGAATATATTCTCGTTCCATTGGGTTAACCTTGTTGAAGTTGCCAACTACTCTAAATCCTGTCATCTCCCCGTTCCAAGTTTCAACTACTGCCTCCTTCATGTAATACGGAGACACAAAACTGATTGGGTTCATCCCCATCTGGCCACAAACTGCAAAGACATGAGAACATGGGAGGTGAAGCAGTCTCGGTTTGTTGCACGTGCACTCGCACGTTGGGGGTGCATTAGCACTAATTGTCACCTCATGGGTTTTCAGCTCATTACCCGCACCAAATCTTGAGGACGGTAAGCGTACCTCGTACCTCGCTTCTTCATTACCAATACGAATGACCGTGTGCATCCGTACCTTCTTTATCTTCTTGTCCATGTAGAATCTTATCTTTCGGCAGTAAGGTGTGTTGGGGTAATACTCAATATGTTCGACGGCTTCACGACGTCTATCTCTGAAATACGTCAATGTTCCATGCAAAATATCCACCAGTGTTGTCAGTGGCAAACTCCTGTTCCCTCTGAGTACAAAATTATACACCTCAGCTAGGTTGGTAGTCATGATGCCGTACCTTGCTCCATATTGGTCGTGCAATAGAGACCACTTCACGGGAGGCTCCTTCTCTATCCACTCTTCAAAATTTCTTATTCGTGTTCCCTTCTTTCTCTTCGTACCATTCTAGGCAAGTCACACAACCCAACAGGCTCTGAATCTGTCGTATGTGCCGTAGCAACCTGTGCCGCAGCAACCTGTGTAGCTAATGCTTGAGCTGTGCAACTTTTCTTTCCTTCACTTGCTTCCGAGTGAATTCAGTCAGACTTTCCCACAGAAACTGATACTTCCTCTCCTGATTCTGATTGCAGAGTCTTTTAAACAAATTCATCAGCCGCTTAGTTTAAAGCATGAGTAAAAGTTAGCGGTAAGATGGCGCATACACCAGCGGCTCTGCATGTCAGTCCATGGCGCTGGTTCATCTACGGCGGGCTGCTGCAGTGCCTTTATAGCCTTAAGCATACCAGCATGTCTGTCATGAAGGATGCACACATTTGGCCGAGTCTTCACAACTGCCATTTTCAATTGCCTGAAGAATCATAACAGTTCTCATAATTCTCACCCTCGACGAAGGCGAAGGCAATCGGGACGATCAGGTTGTTGCCGTCCACACCTATTGCGGTCAGGATCTGCCCCTTGTACTTGCCTGTGAGAAACGTGCCGTCCACGCAGAGCACTGGACGACAATGGGTAAAAGCTTCGATGCATATAGCGAATGAGAAGAACAATCGGCCAAATACACCATATTCAGGAATATCCTCGAACTGTTGTAATTTGTACTACAACATATGTGCCAGGATTCCTCTCCTTCAATGTGCTAACAAGACGAATAACATTATCATAAGAGTCATAGAAAGTCCCAAACCTCTCCTCTAGAGCCCTCTGCTTAGCTCTCCAGGCCTTTCCATACTTAATGTTGGTATTCCATCTTGCCTGAACTGTTCTTATGATGTGCTTCGCTTCCATGTCTTTCTTGTTCACTATCTCACTGAACAAGAGACGTGCAATGAGAGTTGACGTTAGGTTTGGGTGATTTGTCAGTAAACTATCAATTTCACATGTGTGTGGCACGACGTCTGTCACCACCCACACCACGTCATACTTCGGCAAGTGACCATGCACCCGTGCAGGACAACCAATGTCAACACAGCTCATTGTCAAATATTGTCTATTTGACACGTCAGTGCGGAAAACCCTTTGCGTGGACAATGCCCACTGAATCACGGCTTCCCTTAACTGCTGCTTCGTGTTGTACTGAGCCCCGATTTCAATGTTATTCATGTGGTACTCCCAGGACGAATCATGACATCAGGCACGGCCGTGACGGTAGACTTGTCCTGATTCCAGTAACTGGGAATAGGCACATCTTCACCATTATTTTCATTGAATCTCCTTCATCAGAATCAAGATCTTCTGCGACGCCATCCTCGTCTTCCTCCAATATCTCGGCCTGCACTGTTCCTTCGTGCTCATCCGCATCAGCCTCCCCAATTTGGGCAGGTCCTGCTGACAGTGCTGGTTCATAATGAGGAATTTCTGACAGCGATGGTTCATAGTCAACAGGAATTTGAGCAGGTCCTGCTGACGGTGATGGTTCATAATGACCAGGCATTTGGGCACAATGCGAACTAGTTGCTTCACTACTCTCTCCAGTCTGAACACACCGCCACCTATTTCCAAATTATTCTGCTTCAGAACAAACGACACTAGGACTTCTGGTTTTGTCCCTCGGCGTTTGCATGATGCTAGCCAAGAAACCCACTGATTTGTCCGATCAAGCGGCAACAACTCCCACGAATATTTGACCGGGATTTGGTCCATAACGACTGAATCCTAACAGTCCAGTAATTAGGATCATACCCAAAATTCACCGTCAAATACCACTGGACAACGCTGATTTTCACTTTCTCTGGCTCTGTCAACTGAATCTCCACATTTTCAAATTCACTAAGATCAACCCTGACTCAGTTGCACAGACTGTACCGGCACCATAGTGCACAACAACATCGACCACTTCCATTACCTAAACAAATTTATTCCATCATCAAATACTACAACGGATATATCTAAATATTACGACCACCGAAAATAAATATGACGACCACCGGTAAAATAAAGACTAATCAAAATATACAATACATCTAACCGACAACATATATCTACACTAATCCTGACACATCACCGACAAACTATATTAACATTTAACCTAAAAAATCTAGAGATTAGGGTTTACCCTTGACGCGTGCGTAGCTCCCGCTGTTCGGCTTCAATCTACCACCACCACTGCACCACGCCTCTAGCTTCCCCAACACCGGCACACACACCACTATCCACCATTGTTGACCACCATTGCTCCACCTCCACTCCCCAAACGCCTCCACGAACAACTATCCCATCAATAGATCGGGGATGCCCCAACCCTCCTCTACTCTATTTCTTCAATATGTGGGCTTGTGGGGATTTTTTGGGGGTAAGATTCGGTGCTATTTTCGCTGGAAACGGAAGAACAGAAGAGGAGAAGGAGTGCTCGAGCGAAGGAAGAAGAAGAAGGCCGAGCCGGGCGCAGCGTCGTTATCTCCCTGGTTTCGGCAGCGCCCGTGCCGAAACAGGTGGGCCGACCGCCTGCGGCATGCAGGTCATCACGGGCCGTGACGACAGGCTACTTTCGGCTGCGGCCGTGCCGAAACCAAGTTTTCGTCTTCGCCGGTGCCGAAAGTCCACGGTTTCGACATGGCCGTGACGAGGCCGCGCTAGTTTTCAAATTTTCTGAAAACGCGTGCTAGTTTCCGAATAAAATTTTTAATTTTTTTTTCGACAATTGGGCAACAGGGACGCACTCGGCAACAAAGCTCCTGTTGTATGATCCGGTTTTTTCCCTTGATTGTCAATTCGTTCGTTTGCCCGTACATGTGGATCAGATATACTCTTCACCATACGCGCTCTATCTGTTGCCCGGGAATTAGTTCATAGTTTATGTTGGGGGGGGGGGGGGGGGGGGGGGGGGGGGGAGGAGGAATAGTCGGTAACAGATTCTAGCCAGTAGCAGCTTCTTGTTTCAGTACTTCCTCTTTCCAAATTATAAGATGTTTTTAAATATTTTAATTTGGACTAGATAGAGATTGAATGAAATGAGTTTAATCTGCACCAAAACGTGTTTTAGATACATCGGAATACAAAAAAGCTAAACCATTTTTATTTTGGAACGGGGGAGTAAAAAGAAAAATCTCGAGCCATGCCGCTCATGTTCGTGGTCCTATTAAGTGGTTCCGATGCAGTGGCTGGAGCACAGGAGCAGATCGCAGCTCTGAAGCGGCTGTCGGTTCGAAGTCAATTTCGATCACAGATCGTTGGTGGTCGCTTAAACACAACAGATATAGGTTTTACCCTTATGAACAACGAGTCCCGGCCAGCGCGCGATTAAATGACGGGCAGTTCTGATCTTATCTTAGCACCTAATTTTTTAAGGAGGACGTATCGGTTTTAACAAAAAAAGACCAAACGGCCGTTTACAACGTGTTTCGGCATATGCGTCGAAAACGTCAATCCGCCAAAAGAAAAACAGAAGGGATCACTCGCCAACCCTCCACCTATATGCGGGTCCATTTAGCACCTAATAAAGCAGCATGCGGACGTATCAAAGTGGTAATTAAAGCACGTCATGCATGCAAAGGATCCATTTGATTGCAGAGCCCGAGAGATCTAATAGGGACATAAGTGTGTTCCCTAAACGGGTGTGTGGCGACAGTGTTAGACACCGTATTACATGTTTCTTCTCCTTTGGGATGGCGCTAAGAAACACTGGTGGTCTTTCTCGTCCCCCACCTATATGTTCTACGGATGGATAGTGTCGTGTGATGTTGGGGCAGGATCATTGCCTAGCCTTCGCCATGCCCGGATGTCTACACATGCGTTCTTAATTATAGTGTGCCGCGCTCGCCAGACGGATGCAGATACTCTTCTATAGTAGCTAGTCTATGATAATGTGAGGCATCGATCTGTCTTTTTTGGGACATAGATTGTCACGGCAAAGTCGTTTTTTTGTTGGGTTATGTGATCATGTTCCCTGGCTTGCCTCCTCCTCCTCCTCCTTTGGATCTCTTCGATCTAGGCATGCAAATGCAAGAGCAGTACAGTTTACGCTTCGAGTCTTTCAGCTTGTTTTCGAGCAAAGGCGTCCTAGAAACAAAACAAAGTTAAAATGCATCACAAGAAAGATGAAGAATGAAGCCAGGGTTAATTACCTAATTTATTTAGACGAAACATTATACGTATATTTTTGTACATACATTCACATGTCCGCTCGATTCTCAAAAAAGTAAAAGAAAAAGGGAGTAGTTGATAGTGTCGATGTAGTTAACTGGAGCATAGCGTACTGTAGACAGATCACGCCTGTACGTACATGTCCGGTACGTGCAGGCTTTACGCACCCTGATCCGCTTCCGGGTTTAAAGGCTACGCACTGAGAGTCTACGTACGTGGTTAAAGCCCACACCCTGATCAGACTTGTGCTTATGTGCTAGCTTCTTGCTTTTAACCTGCTGCTGACAGTGCCCTGCACGCGCGCGCTCCTCGACTCTTCACATGCATGCATGCATACAGGGCCGTGCCTCGTAATTTTACATACACATTTACCTCAAATAAAGATAGATCTGCAATGTCGAATATAGAAGGAATGGGAAAAAACGTGTCTTTATGGTTAGAGTAGAAGCAGATTAATCGGCCAAAGAAACTGAAAAGACGAACAAGAGGAAAAAGACATTCAGAAAAATCTAAGTTATGTTTGGATTCCCTTAGTCTACTTTAGAGCATCTCCAACCGAGCCCCTCAAACCTCCCCAAACGTCCGGACGGACAGCCCAGACAGGGTTTGAGCTGAAAACCAGCACCCACCCCACCCACCCCCCCCCCCCCCCCCCCCCCCCCCCCCCCCCCCCCCCCCCCCCCCCCCCACCACACCTAACGCAGCCCAACGGTTGGGCTGTCCGGCAAACACCAAACCCAGCCCATATGTGGAGAGGGTTGGACGGTCGGACGTGCCCGGACAGGCCGCCACGTTGAAAACGGCCACTGTGACCCACCTATATCCACTCAATCCCCACCTCGGAAGAAACCCTTACTCTCACTCTCGTCCGATCCCTTTCCACTCCACTCCACTCTCTCTCTCTTCTCGTCCGTAGCTTCACCAATGGCCGACTCCGGCAGTGGATCTGCGTTTCCGAGACTGAGATGCACTGGGATGCGTTCACGGAGGAGAAGGTGGCTAGCTGCCCCGCGGCGGAGAAGGAAGCCGCGCTGTCGTCAGCTAAATCGGTGGCGGCGGTCTCTTTGCTCTGCTGGGCGGGCAGTTCCGCAGCCGCCTCCAACGGAGCAGTGGTGGCTCCTCCACAGGTTTGTTCCTCCCTTCCACCATTGTAGATTATAGGAACAAGTAGGATGCTTAATTTAGGAACTTGTTGAACCCGTAGGTCGTTCCAAGAGGGAGTATGTACTCGGTCAGTGATAATAAGGTGTTGTGCAATGCGTAGTTGTCCACCCCGGATGATGCTCAAGACGGACACTACCACAATGCTTCATTTTGGGGCCGAATCTGTCAAGTGTTCAATGCCAACTCGGAAATTGTACGTAACGAGGCCTCTCTCCGCCATAGATGGCAATGCATCGTCACCGAGATTAACAAGTTCGCCGGATGCTATGCACAAGTGGGCTGTGTAAGTATCTTGTGTTTAATTTTGTACAATACCGGATCCAGTAGCTTCAATTTGATGATTAGCTATTCAGTTTGTACAATGCCGGATCCAGTAGATTCAGTTTGTCGATTAGCTATTCAATTTTCATAGATGCAGGATGCCACCCCACTGTACAATGCACTTGTGGGGAGGCCGGCCACGAGGGAGTGGAAGATCGGCCATGTTGGGACATACTCAAGGATAGTCCGTTCGTGGACTACACGACCCAGGCTCGGACGGCACGCCGTTCTCGGCAAAGCGAACGCGAAGCTATGGCGATAGTGGTGCAACTTGAACGTGAAGCGGGGGTTGCTTGAGCACGAGAACTGGAACGTGAAGCGGGAGTTCGGCTAGCACGGCGTGTTCGGCAAAGGGAACATGCGGAGGCAGCAGCAGCGGCGGAAGCGGGGAACAACGGCCGGATTCCCTGCAATCTGTGAGAAGCTCCGCTCTCTCCGACGAATTTGCATCCGTGTGTCTCCGCTCCGGTCTCTTGATGAACTCTGTCCGATTTATTTCTGTTTTGAACTATGTTTGTGGATGTTTGAACTATGTTTTATTCGTATGATCTTTGAACTATCTATCAGTATGATCTATGTTGCATGCCAATATGGTTCTGAGGTAGATGATTTGGGGGTTACGGTTGTAGGAGACGAGTTTTGGGGGTCGTCTGGTCGTTGTCGCGGACACGCCCGGACGTGTCCGCGGACAGTGTGGGGGCCAAATTTGGCAGCCATGGCTGGAGATGCTCTTAGCTTCCCTCTTTGCATCTTAGAAACCCGTTTAAAGCCAAACATTTTCTTTAAGAACCACATGCATATGCCATTCACGTTTAGAGGTGAGAACCTAAAACCTTTGAACTTTGCATTGTCGGAGGCACAAACCCTAACGTTAAAGGGTTGTCATACGACTACTTTTTCGGGGCTTCACAAATGAATAAGGAGAGCACTAAAAAAAATCATAACTTGGAGAAGCACAAACCAGAAAAAAAATTGACGAATCGCTTTTCGGTGATCCCATGAATACAAACATTGCCTTCATGGTATAAGGCGAGGCTGCTACACATTGTTCCATGAAACATCGTTCATCACCATGAGACCATCACCGCCAAGGACACATAAAACTGCATATAAAAATAAAGTAACACCAACTATAACTATTGATATGTGGTTCTTCCCATCATCCACCACGTGTTGATGCAAGAAATGTGATATTAGTTGTTTTTTGAATATTTGTGTACCTCCTGTATGATTTGTACGCCCGAAATCTCCTAAATGTTTGACACGCTAATAGTTCAGATGATTTATTTGCCCTAATACGAGGGTGGTTCTTGGGCCGGCCCACACGTGGCTGGTCTTCACCCATGTGCTCGACACAGTTTAGTAGGGTTAGGCTTGGGGTGTTTTATGTGTACTGTTGGTCCGAGAGGACTGATGAGGACGATGCTCAATCATAGTTGGAGGACAACAACGCCGAATCTCTATGGATAAGGTGGGCAAGGAGATGACATGGTAGGGGTAAGACGGTTGGGCAACGAGGCGACATTGCCACCACCACGATCGTGTAGGTAGAGAGGAGGGGATAGTCCTGGAGGTGTTTTGTCACACCTCATCCGAGGACAGATGTTCAAGCTTTGCTTATAAATTATTACTGTAGGTGTCAACAATAATGTATCATGAAAATTAACCAATTGGAACATTAGAGGAAGAAGAAGACCATAAATAGTGGGACTTTTAGTCTACACGTGGTGTGATCCCAGGGAAGGGATCGCGTGGATACTACAAACTGCGACCAGGTTGGTCTACAACAAATTGTGGTTGGTTTCCTTTATTAGCAAAGCAAAGATGTTACATCAGATCGAAGAGCCTGAACAAAAGCGGCCAACAAAGAACCTTGGCATACTCTAAATTACACTAGACCATTACGAAGTTACCATCTCTAGTTCCGCAATCGGCATCTCGATGTTACCACGAGACCATTGAGCATGAGCCTCCCACCAGGCCACCACAAGGACAAACTTAGACCACTGAACGCACCACAACTTTGGATACGCCCATCACAAAATAGACTATCAAACTACTACTTCATCATCAGATTGATGAATTGGAAGATCTTGATGACGATACGGCGACAAGCGAGAAACACCCCAAGCTCCCAAAATTTTCTGATATGGCCACACAAGGCAAGTGGCTTATGTTTTCATCAGATGCTATTATTCCACACGGCACCACTACACCGCCAAGCTCGCTTATGTTTTCATCAGATGCGTATTTTTAGGGGTCGTGGCCAGATGCATGGGAATGGAAACTCATTGCGTTTAGGCCTCGTTTGAATTTGGGCCAACTTTACCAGCCGGGTCGGTACATGACTCTTAAGTCTGGGCTGTATTTTCAGTGGACTGAGGCCATCCTCATGTTACAAGTTGGGACCATCTGATCAGATAGTTTTTCTAAAAAAAACTCATATGGACTCAGATAATAAAATTTTGTACTGAAATTTCAATTTTCTGTGATATATAGCTAGCACAACAACTAAAGATTAATGATATCCCGGGGACATTCAGTTGCAGCAGGTATGCAGTCGCTGTGCTGTATGTTACTCCCTCCGTTCCAAATTACTTGACATGCATTTGTCTAGAAACGGATGCATCTAGACACTAAACAAGTATAGTTACATCCGTATATTTGGACAAAGTCAAGTCAAGTAATTTGGAACGGAGGGAGTAGTTTGCATGGACGAATGCGTAGCAGATTACAAGGTGGCAAGTCTTCTCCATTTCGTCCGTGAAAACTGACGAATAGAGAAATTGTGACTAATCATTGTATCACAACAAGACTAATACTATATCAAGAGGCAAGTGGCTTCTCAATTTCAGTAATGAAATTGGGGGCCGTGTTGTCGAAAACATATCAAGAGGAGGCAAGTGGAGATCGGCATCTCTGCAGTCCGGCTTCTTTGGTACTGCATTTTGGTGAGATGAACACATCAAGAGAGGACACACACCTCAGTGGACAGTGTCCGCTGCCTTTGTCTGATTAATGGAATCCAGACACTAAAGTAACGATTTCAAGCCATCAAATCTTAATTTTTCAAGTGTTTCAGTCTTCGGTTGTCAATCCAAGGACAGCGAACGGCAGCCTGGAGTGATCTTCATTGCTCACTGCCTCAGTTTTGCGACTGAACTAGTATACATCACCGTGTTAAGTTCTTACGGAACTGTTTATATTACACTGGCAAGGTTGAAAATGATGGGACCGGCAAGAAAAAAAAGGCGAAATACCTGATAATCTACTGATTGTATGCATGCAAAGCTTAAACCTGTCGGTAAACTAATTAAAATAGCTGCATTTTATGCCGAAGCTTCTCCACAAGCATCCAAATCCAACATTCATCTTGTACTAGAAGCCCTTGGCGCCGATCACCATAAATCCACTCCTTGTTTTTGGCTGCTGAAAGGTAGCGGGCCACCAGCAACAAATGGTCAAATATTAAGGGCGTGTTCGGAAACGCTCTAGCAGCCAGCTTCTCCGATTGTCAGCAAGAAGCTGCGCCGAACTCCTCAAATCCAAGAAGCTAAATCTGAGAAGCTGACTGATATTTATGTACAAAATGTGGAGCTAGCAAATCGGTCTGCTAGGAAAACTGAGAAGCTAGCGTTGGGTGCTAATTACAGGGAATGCCACCGCCAAGTGAATTCCTTCCAAACGTTTTGTTCTATTCCTCGGTCAGGTGCCTGCCGGCGCACGGCATGCGGCGGTCAGGAACACGGCCGCGGCGACCTTGCGCGGGGACCTCTCCATGGCGACAGCGACGCTGAGACCGCCGAGGCTGTGCCCGACCAGTACCAGCCTCTCGCCCTCACCGGCGTCTGCGACGGCGTCGAGCAGCGGGCGCGAGTAGTCCTCGAAGGACGGCACCTCGTCCATGCGCGCCGGGTGCACGCCGGACGCCGCGAGGTCGGGCGCCGTGACGCGGTGCCCCGCGGCGCGCAGCATCGTCACAAGCTTGTACCAGCACCACGCGCCGTGGCAGAGTCCGTGGACAAGGACGAAGTGCTTGCCGCCGCCGTCGCTCCCCTCCATGGGATTGCAGTGCCTTGCTTGCTGAGATCGATGCGGCCGGTAGTTGCGCCTAGCAGTCCTCTACCGCGAGGGAAGAGCACCCTGGGCCGTCGGCCGCGGCCGCCGCCACCCCGCCTCCCCGGGTCGGGTTGACTTTGGTCGGTCGCTGGGAAGAGATGCCAGCCCACTCCAGATCTGGGCCAATTTTGTTTTAGTGGGCTTTCAGCCCAACAGGAGAAGAGAAGCTGCACCGAACATTTTTTAGCTTCTTATACCAATTTGAGAATCCTGGCGACGGATTTGAGAGTGAGAAGCTGAGGATTTTGAGAAGCTGGAGAGTTACCGAACACGCCCTAAAGCTCACACCTCCTCCACTCCACACCAATCATACAAGTCCGTGATGGCATGCGATTTCATCACTTCAGTTCAGTACCGGGCAAGATCAGAACCCCAATACCGGGAACCGGGGGGAAGGGAGGTCTTCTCCTTCCCCAGCCCCGAGCCCCCAACCCTAGCCGCCCAACCCCGTGCCCGCGCCGCCGCCGGCCGCGCGCCCCTCGGCTCCTCCTTTCCCTCCCTCCCGCGTCTCTCGCGGCTGGTCGCCCCCGCGTGGGCGTCCGGCCGCGTCGCCGCCTCGCGTTCCAACCCCCCTTCCATCTCTCTCCTCTGCCGTCGTCGACGTGCGGCGCCGGGCTTGCCCCGGGCAGCGCCGGCGACGGCAGCTCCCCTGCTTCTCCCCCCTCGGCGTCCTCCCCGCGCGGGCGGCGCGGCGCGGTGATCTTCGGCGGCTTCGGTCGGCTCTTCGGTGTCGGCGGTCCAGCTCCTGGCGGCGGGATCGCCAGCGCCTGCGGGTGGTGAGCGCGGCGGCGGCGCCACCATTGGTGGCGTGGGTGGCTTCGGCCAAGACCCTGTAGGCCCAGATATGGGCCCTTTGGGTCCGATCTGGGTCAGGGCGGGTCGGGCCCTGCTACCTGGTTTGACTGACGTACAGGCCTGCGACGGGAGCAGCGGCAACCACGCCGCGCCTGCTGCAGCGTGTTGATAGGAGCTTCGCGGACTCATACGGGTCCGGCTGGGCCTTTGGTGCTGATCTTGCGTAGCGGCGGCGACGGTCTACGTGCAGCAGCGTGGCGGCGGAGACTTCACGGGCCTATCTAGGACCCGGCCGGGCTTACCCGGCCTGGTGTGTCTCTGCTGCCGCGTCCGGTCGGCACCCGCCGATGGCGGTGGAGGACGTCCTCCAGGTGGTTGTGCTGCTGCCGCTCCGGCTCCATGGTGGCCTGGTGTGCTCTGGTCTGCTGCGTCCGGTCGGCTACTGCCTAGGACGGTGGAGGATGTTCCCTCCAGCGTGGATGTGGTACTACCGCTCCTTGTCTATGGCGTGTGCTTCTCAGTTCGACCAGTCGTGTAGTGCTTGCCATGGTGATACGATGAGGGTGGCTTCAATTCCGTGGTGGCGTCTGTTGGTGGGTGGCAAGATAGGTGGAGCGCTACGGATTGTCCGAAGATGTGGTTTTTCGGGGGTCGGGAGAAATCCTTGTCATCTTGACACCGACGTGGTGACGCTTGTGGGCGTCGCCTCTCCTTTCTGAAGGGCGTCGGATGCACCTCTTCCCACTACCTGTAGCGTGCCGGGGGAAACCCTAGGACCTGTCTGGGCAGCAGCGTCGTCGTCGCTTTCCTTCTTGGAGGTGCTGCTTGGTACGCGAATGATTTGGAGTGCTAGGATCGTGGTGGGAATTCTCTGGAGAGGACGCAGCGGTTGCGAGTCTTTTTCGTTTTCGTTGATCCATCGGTGTCGGCTTTGTTTTCTTTTTCTTTTCTTCTAGGCTTGATTGTGCTGTTTGCTCCAGCAGTGACTCGTTGTTGTACGGTGTGGTTGCTATATTTATATAGCGGGGCGAAAGCCCGAAAATGCGCTTTGGCTCTCGGGAGCCACTGCTCTCTTTATCCCATCCCTCCGTCTTTCTGGATAGCCATCCCACAGCCCTGACTCCTTCGTATTTCTCTTGTATAATTTATCGTATATGTGCACTGTTTTGTGTCATCACCATTTAAAGCTGGGTCAGTACTTCGCACGTTACCTCTGCATGTGTCCGGTGTCAACACTCTGCACGTTAGCTTTGCATGTGTCTGTCTCATTAACTCACAAGCTTGGACTTGTTTGGATGTGGCAGGCAACAGTGAGTATTAGTTTGCATGCACCGCACTTGAACATTGCTATTAATAACGAATCCACAAACTAAAGCATGGGCATTACTGTACCATTAATATTACCACCGTTGTTTGCAATATTCTAGGAAATTAAGCAACGATTGACGGAATTTAGAACTCAACTATCAGGGTTTGAAATTTTGGTACGAGAAAATTTTCAAGACTCACCAAAAACTTCAAATTTCGGTTATCACCGAAATCTCCGAAAGTTTGGAAATCTCGAAACTATTTCATAATTTTTTCTAAACATGTTAAGTTTAAAAGAGTTTGATTAAATATGAGTGTTGTAAAAAATCGACCAAAATATGCGAGGCAAATATATTGCCTTCGCAACCGAAATTACAAAAAAATCGTCGGAAGTTTGAACTCTACTGTAAAATGGTTTAGAATTTTGGTTCTAGAAAATTTTTCGGACTATGATTTTTCAGAAATCTCTAAAACTTCAGAAATCTTGATATTATTTCGGTATAACTTCATCTAAAATGTTTTGACTAAATAAATTTTATTAGGAATTAGATCACAAATTTAATTCCATCTAAATATGTTATGTTTAAAAGAGTTTGATTAAATATGAGTGTTGTCAAAAATCGACTAAAATATGTGAGACAAATATATTTCCATAGCAACCGAAATTACAAAAATTCCGTCCGAAGTTTGAACTCTACTTTAAAAGGTTTAGAATTTTGGTCATAGAAAACTTTTTGGACTATGAATTTTTCATTAACCCTTGTGCATACCTTTATTAACCCCTGTACACTAATTTGTACTATTAACATTTTTCCAAACTCACTTGAAAACTTTTTTGAAAATGTGACGTAATAGTTTTTTAACTTAGTTGGACATTTTTTAGAACACGTGAACTCCTTTTCTAAGTCCCGGTGAACACTTTTTGAACCGTTAACATTTTTGATCTATCCCGATTTTCTTTCATCCGTCAATGTACTCTTTTCGAAATCCGCTCAACATTTTTTAGATCCATGAATATGTTTTTTTTTCTAAACACGTGAACATTTTTCGATCCCATGAAATTTCGTTTAAAACCAGGAATGTACTTCTTTTTCAAACTGTGAACATTTTGGTTGTAAATCATAAATATATTTTGGGATATTTTATGAACTTTTTTTAATAATATGGTTGGGACAGAATTATAGATGTTCGGCGACTACGTAAATTCCAATTAAATGTAACACATTTTCTAAAACAACATTCAATCAGTTTTTTTGATAATTCACGTCAATAAAAATCTTTATTTATCCTTGATGTACAATTAAGCACTTATTAAGCCTAGCTTGCACAAAAAACTGTCAAAAGATTTGGTGGTTTCGAAGGAGAGAGCACACCGGCGCACATGGTAGGCCATTGGTAGCCCTACAAAGCACAGTGCACATCTGACACCTTCTAGTTTCTCTTCACACCAGCAACCGGCTCCGGCCCGTGCGGAGGTCGAAGCAGCCAAGCAGGACATGTCCGTTGGCAGGCGTCGTGTCTGCCTTGCCGGTGCAGGCAATCGGGCCGGACGCACAGGCGGTTCGCGCGGCTGCGGCTGTAGGAGCCGAGGAGGATGGCGCGGCTCCACCGCGAGCGCCCTCACGCGGCGACTGCTAGACGCGGCCGGCCGCGTCCCCCGGCGCGGACAAGGAGTCAAGGATGACGAGGATTTAGGCGGTGCCAGTCCAAATGGCAGTGATCCGCGAGGCCAGCTCGTCCATCAACCTCAAAGGCAAAAGCCTCGTTCGGGACAATGAGAGAGCGTCCATCGACCTCAGAAACCAAATCGCCGCCTATACCCATGGCTATGGACTCGTAAAGGTCAAGAGTTCTACAAAAAGAGGGATCAGTCCAACGGCAATCGAAACTAATAACTATAGCCAATCAAGGTGCCCAGGTAAATAGCCAATGTAACGGAACAAATCAAGGAAAAATTTGACTCACCTCGCTCTTCTCTCACTGTAAAAGAACGCCATGGCCTGAATCAATACAGCACCCATGGAGCAAGGCTCTGTTTATTCAGATTAGAAGGGAGGAGGGAGAAGAACAGTGCAAAAAGATGGAGAGGAATCGTACGAGGCTATACTGTAGACTGTAGTAGTCTGTAACCCACTGTTTTGACATGTTGGTTCTCGACACATACACGCCGAATCCTCTGGCACAGCAATTAAATGATCTGTCCACCTACCCGGTATTTCTGCACCGTATTCCACCCGTATCCTTCAATATATCAATTTAGCAAATAAAGAAACCATTCTGGTACAGATCTCAACCACCAGAGCTACGGACTAGATATCAAGTGCCGATGCGCTCGGAGCCAAAACTCCGCTTTGAGGGCGAAAGCCTATTTATTCAGAACCCCAATACCGGTGGTGATCGATGCAGTGATAAGATGAGAGCAGATAGCACCAGTGGCAGTACGATTGCACCGAATGACACTTGAAAAAACAGTGGATTTGGTGAGACGTATACGTTTGTGCAGGTAAAAAGCAGCACGCACTGTCACCCAGTCATTCTCATTCACCTTGCCCTTTTTTTATAGCGATTGATCCTTGAGGCGCACACAGTCGTCGTTGCTCTGGGCAGCAATGGAAGGGCTGATACCGTTGGTTTACAGAGCGGTGGTGGAATACAGGAAGGGGGGGCAGCTGCAGCTGGGGAGCTGCCGGCTCCAGCTGTACACTGCTGAGGGATCGCCTTCGCCGTCGCGCGCCCTGCTGCTCTGCCACTCCGCGGAGTCGCCGGCGAGTGTCACCGCGGCACTGATGTCGCCGCTCCTCCGTTCCTCGGCGTCGCGTCGTCATTGCGCAGGTTAGAATAGAAGAAGCATGCATATGCATGCGTATATGTATGTAGAGTGTGTGTTTGAGATTGAATAAGGGGCGTGATCGATCAGAGGGTGGTCCAAAGGAGCTCCTTCTGAACGGCGAAAGCAAAGCTGCACGCATGGCCAGCTTGTATACCAGGCTGAGGACTGCGCTTAGCGCAGTGGTGAGCCTTGCCGGTGTGCAAGCTCACCCGCCCGGGATCGACTCCACTAGGGAGCGATTTTCCGGGTGTCTCACCCCAGCCGGTACTGTTCAGTGAACAGTACCCGCAGCTACACTGCTCATAGAACACTGTAGCAACACTGTTCATTAGGAGCAGTGCAATAAAGTAGTCCGCTTTGCCTCACGTCTATGTGCCACAGGCGAGATCGACGTGCCCGTCGGTCACCGAAGCACTGGTCTTCGGCTAAGTCTCTCAGGACGTAGTTCTGGGTTATAGGGTGTAGGTCTAGTTTAGACACATAGGTGGGGTGTGCGTGTGTGTGGTGTGCGTGTGGTGTGCGTCCTGTGTGTCCGAACAGGTGCTACAACTTGTAGTCCCAGAGAGGCTAAAAAAAAAAAAAAAGCTTGTATACCAGGCTGTGGAACTGCACATCTATAGATTATGGAGTGAAAAAACTGTGATCAGTGGTGTGTAAATTAATGTAAAACTGCTTGCTGTGATGTTGGTAATGTAACTCTACTGACTGTTGGTGAAGGAAGACACCCCTAACTTACCGTTCTGAGGCGCTCCGTTCTTGTTGATCGATGTCCCAGAATCGGAGATGCCAGTGTTGCCGAGAGATATGAACCAACATGAAACAAATGAATCAGGTTGGAGGAAAGAGCAATTCAAACATGAAATCCAGCTTGTTGAAACCCTTGTCAAATTTTTGATTTCATACAACTTTGTTCCGTTATCTCCAACTAGGGCTTGGGTTCTTACGAGATAACGCAAAACATAATGCATCTTAAAAAACCACACAAGGCTTCGGTTCCCGGGTTTTCTGGTCAGACCACCGGTCCTGTTCTCGGTTTTTAAAACTATGGTTGCAGTTAGTGATTTACAGGTACAATTACCGTTATCATCACCAGTAGCGCTAAATTATCATCACGGCAACATCGTGAGAAACTGAGAATGGACTACCTGCTTGGCCGAGCAAGACGGGCGCGGCCGTGGACAGAAACGCAAAGGAGCACAGGCGGGCCGCGCCCTGGTCGGCCTGAAGGCGCCAGTCGGAGCACTGTGGCGGAGAAGCGCGTGGACGTGCGGGTAGACGATGGGAATGGAAAGAGGGAGTTGACTGGTATTGGAAACATGCCACGTCAGCAAAACAGCTATTCAAAACCACTCAGGGGTCAATTGCCCGGTTTTGAGTGATCTTTCACCCTGTAGGGCTAACCTGCCATCATGGCAGCGGCGCCAGATGGACTACTTTGATCCTAAAAAATTAACGTCAAAAGTGAGCTAGCTCCATACACATTTCTATACACATCATTACCTCACGACACTTAAAAATGAGATTTGGAACCCGTGCACATAGTGGCGGAGCTAGGGGACCAGCAGAGGCCTTGGCCCCCCATGCATGTATAAGACAATTTTTTTACACGTATAAACCTGATTTCGACAAAATTTGGAGAGGTAATTACATGTTTGCCCCCTAATTGACCATTACCAAGTTTAGCCCCATCTAGTGGTGAATCCTGCCTCCGCCCCTGCGTGCACACATACACAAGTAGCGCGAGAAATTGGGATGCCGGTGTTGGAGAGAGAAAGGGATATGAACCAACATGGGACGAATGATTCGGGTAAAGTGAAAAGAGCAATTCAAGCGTGAAAATCTAGATAGTTGAAACCTTTGTCTAATTTAATCAGACCGACCTTGGACGTGTCCCCTCCCTCCCGCACACTAACACGAGAGAGGCGATTTCTGAGCCCCTTTCTGCTCCCACCTCGCCGCCGGCGATCCGCGCGATTCCCGCCCTCCGGTGGCCGCTCCGGCGGCGGGAGGGTGCGGAATCGCCGGATCCAGGCGTGTACATAGTGTAGGGAGTAGATCGGATCCAGCCGGCGTCGTCGAGAAGGTGGTGGCGTGGCCGGTGTTGTGTTTGCAGGAGGTGTTCGTCCCCTTCGGCGGTGAAGCTCCTTGGAGCTCCATGGCGGAGCATCTCCTCTCGTGCTCGCGGTCCTCCAGGATCGCCGTGTGCGGTCTCCCCCCTCTGGATCTGGTGGCGGCGGATCCAGTTGACTTTTGAAGCTGAAGGTGATGAAGCGAGACGAAGCTGCTGGCGGAGCAGGATGGAGGTCCTTCTGGATTCGAGGTCCGACGGCTTCCGTCCGCTTGGGGGCTTCTTCCGATCCAAGGCAAGAGGGAAGATGCAGCGGCGGCGCGTTATCGACACGTTCTTCTCCTCGCCGGCATCTGCAAAGGTTTGGGTTGTAATTTCTATCTTCGTGTGTTTCTTTTCTGCTTTCTCGATGTAATCACCTGATGTTTCATCGCAAAAAAAAGAAACCTTTGTCTAATTTTTTGTTTCAAAAACCCTCTTCGGTTATTTCCGGCGAGCCCCGGTTTCCAATGTCAGGAGATAACGGAACAACATAAGACATCTTCAAGCCGGACAACGTTTCTGGTCCTTCTGGGCCGTATTTTAAAACTATGGTTGCATACTTGTTTCAAAAAACAAAAAAAATTATGGTCGCAATAAGTTATCGCAGGTACATGTACCATTTTCGTCGTCGGTAGCCCTAATCTGCCATCATGGCAGCGGCGTGAGATGGACTACCTGCTTTAAAACCCGCGCACACACACATAAGTAGCGTGAGAAACTGAGATGTTTATGTTGGAGGGAGATATGAACCAATAAGGAATGAATTATTCAGGTCGGTGGAAGGAGCAATTTAATTGTGACAAGCCTCTGATATGTTTTCAAAATAGGAGTGGCCTGACTTTATTTGGTGCGGTTGCCAGAAAGCTGACAGATCCTGAGACTTCGTATACTGGTTAGTATTTCTGTTGACTACAATTATAATTGGAGATCGGAACCTTTGGTACTTTTTTTTTGTATCTACAAGTGACCAAACCCATCTGTCTGACAATTGTTGTTTTTTTGCATAGTAATCTGACAACTTTGTTTTGGGCGATTCCTATACAACGTTCAGGCCCACGTGGTGGGCTGGCCCAGGTAAGCTCTTTTTCGTATGATTTGTTAATCTTTTCCCTGTTCCTTTTCTCTTTATATGTTTTTTCATTCTTTTTATTTGTTCCTTTTTCATTTATTATTTTTTATTTTCCGTTTCATGTTTATTTTTGGTTATGTAAAACTCACAAGCATATTTTGTGTGTGAGCGTGTGTGTGCAATACATCAACCTTTTGTGAATTCCTCGAACGTATATTTTCGGACTGTATGGACCTTTTTTTTAATCCTATGAACATGTTCGCAAACGATCACTTGGAGTTTTTTTTCTCATGTGAACATCTGTTTTGAATCTCATGAATAATTATTTTAGACAATGTGAATATTTTTTTACTAACTAGTTGGGTTGATGCGCCGTGGTAAAAAGCTCTTGGGAAACATGCGTGGAGTAGACTAGAGCAAACCGCTTGCGTTTGTGTTTGAGGCGGCTGCTTGCTTCGGAAACTTGTTGGATTGCCAATGGCCCATGACTTGCTACGACCCGCAGATGGAGGTCCATGCATATACTACTATATATGAAAGTACGTCAAATTCACAGCGTCTCCCGCGTCCACGTCACCCTTTTTTCCTTAGCCGTCCGATCTTGCGAACCAACGGTCCAGACAACGTCAAGAATCATGCCAAACTGTAGCTTACTGGCGCTGTAGACTTTCTACCAACCACGCGCTGCCACGTCGTGCTCCAGCACATCATTTTACAAAAAAAAACCCGCAAAGGACTATTTTGCAATTTACAAAAATGCTAGGGGCTTCCGAGCAAAAACGTCCACAGAACTTCCCTCCTCTCTTCTTCCTCACGCGCGGCCGGAGCTCGCCGACGCACGCCCGCGCCGCTACGCGCCTCCCCAGACAAATCGTGGCCTACCAGCGCCTCCGCCGCCGCCTCCTCTCCATCCTCGCCAAGTTTCGCTTCCGGGAACGCCGCGCACAGCTCAGAATCGTCGTCGCTGCGCTCGGCATCCTCCGCTGCGGATTCGCTCGCCGCCGGCGGCTCCGGCGACCATTTGGTCCGCCGCGCCGCCCGTTCGGCTCGCTTGCGTCTCCTCTCGCGGAGTCGTGCAGTCCCACGCTCGCACGCGCAGCTGCTCGAGCACGAGCTCGGCAGCGCCGCCGTGTCCTCCAGCGAATGGCGTCAGCGCTGACGTCGCGTCCGTCCCCACCTGTCGGAGTTTTTTTATTTTTTATGTGATTTTCAGAATAAAGAAAATCCTGACATGCGGGCCCCACCTGCCAGAAATTTCGCAATTACAGAAAAATATTAAAAATTCAAAAAAATCATATCTTTTAATCTACAATTCAAAAAAATACACACAATATATCAAAAATTTCTAAATTTAACAAATTTCCAGACTACCCACACAAAAGTTGCACCAAAAAAATAAATTGTTTATAACGTAATGCAAATACAAAAAAAACTTCAAAAAATTCATATCTTTTAATCAAAAAAATACAAACAATATATCAAAATTTAAAAAATTCATATCTTTCAAACTACAATTCGAAGTAACAATTATACAAAAAAATGCTAAAATCCAAAAAAATATATCTTCCAATCTACAAATCAAAATAGTACAAACAAAACATTAAATTTTCCTAAATTTAGCAAATTTTCAAACTTTCCACACTTATCAAAATTTCCCAGATTTTAATTACAGAAAAATACTAAAATCAGAAAATTCATATCTTTCAGTCTACACTCCAAAATAACAATTATACAAAAATTTTAAAATTCAAAAAAAAGCATATCTTCCAATCTACAATCCAAAATAATACAAACAATATACCAACAATATATATTATAAAACAGAATGCTTAATGATGGCTACGTGTTGGTGAACCCCGAGAGGAAGGTTATGATGTAGACAGCAGAAGTTTTCCCTTGAGAAATCTACCCAAGGTTATCAATCCAGTAGGACTTGATGATCTATCGGAAGGTTGTTGATGTTGACTCCCCCTGGCGCTAGGGAGCTTGCACCAACGTGGAATCTGCACAGACACAAACCAGAACTTTGCCCAACACGAAACAGAGAGGTTGTCAATCTCTCCGGTCTTGCAGAAACAAAGAGTTAAACGTATGGTGTGGAAAACAGCAGGAAAAACAGCAAGTAACAGGAAACAGATGATTGCAGCAGGTTGTGTAAACAGTATGAGGAAATTGGACCAGGGTCCACAGTTCACTAGTGGTGTCTCTCTCAGAACAGATAACTAGCATGTTGGGTAAACAAATTACAGCTGGGCAATTGACAAATAGAGAGGGCATAACAATGCAATACATGCCAAGATGTCTACTATGAAATCTAGTTGGGCATTACAACAAAGTACATAGACCGTTATTCCAACAGCATCTATGCCTAAATAATCCACCTTCAAGGCAGCATCCCATTCAGTATTAAGTTGCTAACAACAGATTATTGCATGAAGTAAAGTGTGTAATGTAATCAATACAAGTGCCCTTGGACACTGCACCAATGTTTTATCCCTAGTAGCAACAGCACATCTACCATCTTAGACCTTTCTGTCACTGATCCAGATATCTAGAGACTGAACCCACTATCGAGCATAAATACCCCCTCTTGGAGTCACAAGCATCTACTTGGCCAAAGCATCTACTAGCAACGGAGAGCATGCAAGATCAAGAGCACATAGATAAACAACTTGAATAAACATGGTATCAATATTCATCGGATCCCAGCAAACACAACATCTAGCATTACAATAAGATGATCTTGATCATGTTAGGCAGCTCACAAGATCTAAACATGGAGGCACAAGGTAGAGAGACAACCATCTAGCTACTGCTATGGACCCGTAGTCCAGGGGTGGACTACTCACGCATCACTCCGGAGGCAGGCATGGTGATGTAGAGCCCTCCGGTGATGATCTCCCCTCCGGCAGGGTGCCGGGAAGAGCTTCAGAACTCCTCCGATCTGAGATTGACGATGACGGCCGCGACGGAACTTTTCGTGGAATATGATCGACCGTAATAGGGTTTTCGCGTCGCGGAGAATATATAGGCGAAGAGGCGGCGTCGGTGGCCGAGGGGGGCCACCACGCCATAGGGGGCGCGGGCCCACCCTGGGCCGCGCCCTAGTGTGGCGTGGCCCCCTGGTGGGTCTGCTCCGACTCCCCTTTGGACTCCGTGATCTCCTCGTGATATTATTGACGATGTCTTTTGTTTCGTCCAATTCCGAGAATATTTCCTTAATAGATTTTCTGAAACCAAAAACAGCAGAAAACAGGGAACTGGCACTGTGGCATCTTGTTAATAGGTTAGTCCCAGAAAATGCATAAAAATGATATAAAGTGTAACCAAAACATGTAGCAATTGATATAATAACAGCATGGAACATCAAAAATTATAGATACGTTTGAGACGTATCAAGCATCCCCAAGCTTAGTTCCTGCTCGTCCTCGAGTAGGTAAACGATAAAAACAGATAATTTTTGAAGTGACATGCTACCAACACAATCTTTGATCAAATAACAATGTAATGCACATGATCTGAATGAAGTGATCCAAGCCAATGGTCTATAGTTTGCAAGCAAGTAAATAAAGAGTAAACATAAGTGATCACACAAGTGCAAACTTTCATGAATAACACTATAAAACATTTAGAGATATAATAGTCTAACATAATAGTTAGTTCACAGCAGCAATAATTCTCAACATGAAAGTGTTTGTATCAACACAAAGGAAGATAATAGCTTCAGCTTTTGCTTCAACTTTCAACATGTATATCATATAGATAATGTCAATGCAAAGAATATGATCAACCAAACACAAAGTTATGTAAAAACTGTTATACTGGAGTTGACAATGATGTTTGCTTAAGTAGACAGAAAGAAGTGGGAAAACTGACTCAACATAAAAGTAAAAGAATGGCCCTTCGCAGAGGGAAGCAGGGATTAACATCATGTGCTAGAGCTGTAGTTCCCGAAGGCATATAGAGAGCATAAAATATTGTTTTGTAAGGTAATGGTGTATACAGGTGTCAACAAATCAAATAGCAGGTACTTGTCATCTTCCATGGCTAACTAACTTTTAGAGCGGTTCCGAGAGTTTTTAGGACTGCACTTGTAACAAGCACTTATTGGTGACACTCCTCCCAACCATTTACTTTCCACAAACCATGGCTAACCGAATCCTCGGGTGCCCACCAACATTCACCATGGAGGAGTGTCTATTTATTTATTTATTTATAGGGTGGACTAACCAGCTCTTTAATGCAAAATAAAAGGTGGAGAAGCAGATGAAGCTGCCAATCCTTGTAAATTAATTAGCATGGAAGATGACAAATCTCACTACTACGTCCTTATGAGCTTTTCAAGTAGTGACACAAAAAGGATAATTGTTTTGAGTAGTTAGTAGATAGCACATGAAGAAATTTACTTGGAATGGTGAAAACACCACATAATAGGTAGGTATGGTGGACACAGGTGGCATGGATTTGGCTCAAGGTTTTGGATGTACAAGAAGCATTCCCTCTTAGTACAGAGTTTAGGCTAGCAAGGTTATTATAAGCAAACATCATTATCAACTGGAATAGCAAGAGTGTACATAAAACACAAGGTTTGACGAACCATAGACTCCCACTGTCTTCCTTGTTAACACATAGCCTTCATCCAAAAATTATCTAGACTACTATGGACTTCCAATCATGCAACAGATTATTATAGCAGAAAATCCTTATAGTAGTTCTTCATTAATAGCCATTACTTACATGATGCACAAGCTTAAACATTAATTACTTGACAGCTCAAAACAATTGGCAAGCATCAAATTACTCAAGACAACGATCTAAAAAGATTCATGTAAGCATTTTATACCACTACCACATGCATAGCATTTTTCTGGTCCAACCAAACACCAATCAACTTATTTGACAACTCTCCAAACAGATATAAGTGAAGCAAGAGAGTACTTTCTTCAAAAGAAACTGAAAGCTCTAACAAGAGATGTATGAAAAACTGAGAGCTAACAGCAATAACAGCAACTAGACAGGAATACTCAACAAGTATAAGTGAAGCACAAGAGTATTCTAATGAAAAAGTGGAGCGTGTCTCTCTCCCAAACATGAATGCTAGGATCCAACAAGTATAGCACAGCAAACAAAACAAAACAAACTGAAAAAAAAACACACTGACGCTCCAAGGAAGAGTACACTAGTATGAAGCAATAAAAATATAGCACCATTAGAGATGACCTGATAATTTGTAGATGAAGAAGGGGATGCCTTGGGCATCCCCAAGCTTAGATGCTTGAGTCTTCTTGAAATATGCTGGGGAGGTAAGCCTCCCCAAGCTTAAGCTCTTCACTCTTCTTGATCATGTAATATCATTCTCCTCTATCAACACTTGAAAACTTCCTTCACACCAAAACTTAACAGCTTTTCTCATTAGCAGGTTAGTGCACTAAAAGATAATACTTCAAAGTTCTAGCAAAGACAAAACTCACAAGCCAACTATTTTAAACATTAGCCACTGTTACTAGGCTCAAGTGGGCACTTTTACACGAAAAGAAACCACTTAAAAACTTGTAAAAGAGAGAATGCAAAATAAAAGACAGAATCTGTCAAACCAGAACAGTCTGTATGACGAATTTTTTCGAGGCACTTACGATGCTCAGATGAAAAACTTTTGAAATAATGAAAGTTGCGTAACATCATCAGGAACATGCACAAAAATTTCAGCATTTTTCGATTTTTTCTGATTTTCTACTGAATTAAACGGTGACGAACAGCAATCTGTCCCAATGCAGTCCCGAAAATAAAACCAACTTTGCATTAGTAACTCTCCTTGGCACAACAAAACAGCAAATAAAAGATACAAAGGAGTTGCTACAGAGGTAAACAAGCATCCTTGACTCAAGAAAACAAAAATAAAACAGCAAATAAAAACATGGGTTATCTCCCAGAAGTGCTTTTCTTTAATGCCTTTGAGCTAGGCATGAAGAGATGCATCAAGTATTGTCAAGACCAGAAAATCCAAAACCATAATTTGTCTTGACACTAGTATCATGTGAGTATTTCATCTTCTTCCTAGGGAAGTGTTCCATACCTTTCTTGAGTGGGAATTGAAATTTTATATTCCCCTCTCTCATATCAATAACAGCACCAACAGTTCTCAGAAAAGGTCTTCCCAAAACAATAGGACAAGAAGGATTGCATTCAATATCCAAAACCACAAAATCAACAGGGACAAGATTGTTATTAACCATTATCAAAACATCATCAACTTTTCCTAAAGGTTTCTTCATAGAAGAATCAGCAAAGTGAACATCCAAATGACATTTTTCCAAAGGTGCAAGCTTGAGAATATCATATAAATTTTTAGGCATAACCGAAATACAAGAACCAAGGTCACACAAAGCATTGCATTCAAACTCACTCAGTTTCATTTTAATAACAGGTTCCCAATTATCATCTAACTTCCTAGGGATAGAAGCTTCAAGTTTTAATTTTTCTTCCCTAGCATGCATGAGAGCTTTGATAATATGTTCAGTAAAAGCCATATTTATTTTACTAGCATTAGGACTCTTAGCTAGCTTTTGCAAGAACATGATGACTTCAGTTATGTTACAATTTTCGAAATTGAAGTTGTTGTCATAAAAAACAATGGAGCAATTATCACCAACACCTCTAAAAATTTCAGCACTTTTACTAGGAACAAAAGTAGTGCTATCAGGCAATTTAAAACTTTTTGTAGAGGTAGTAGAGACATTTCCAACACTTATTATCTTTTCACTAACAGTAGGGGGCGCATTAGCATGTGAGGCATCATTTGTTTCATTAGTAAAAATAGTGCAAACTCTAACAACACTATTTTGTTCAGCAATTTCAGCTTCTCTTTCTTCTCTCTCCCATCTTTCATGAAGTTCAGCAAGCATCCTAATGTTATTATCAATTTTAATTTGGATAGCATTGAGTGTTTTACTCTCTCTAATATCACTAGGAATAGCTTTTATTTTCAGCATTTCAACATCATGAGCAAGACTATCAACTTTAGCAGCAAGAGTATCAATTTTTCCTAGCTTTTCCTCAACAGTTTTATTAAAAGTAGTTTGTGTGCTAATAAAATCCTTAAGCATGACTTCAAGATCAGAGGGCACACTTCTATTGTTACTGTAGGAATTACCATAAGAGTTGCTACCATTAGCAGGATATGGCCTATAATTGTTGCTACCAAAATTATTCCTATAGGCATTGTTGTTGAAGTTGTTATTTTTAATGAAGTTTACATCAACATTTTTCTCATCATGAGCAACCAAAGAAGCAAGAGGAATATTATTTGGATCCACAACACCATGTCCATTCGAAAGCATAGTCATAATAGCATCAACTTTATCACTCAAGGAGGAAATTTCCTCAACAGAATTTACCTTCTTACCAGTTGGAGCCCTTTCAGTGTGCCATTCAGAATAATTTACCATCATATCATCAAGAAGCTTTGTAGCAGCACCCAAAGTGATGGACATAAAGGTCCCTCCAGCAGCCGAGTCCAATAAGTTCCTTGAGAAAAATTTAGTCCTGCATAAAAGGTTTGGATGATCATCCAAGTAGTCAGTCCATGAGTGGGGCAATTTTTAACCAAAGACTTCATTCTTTCCCAAGCTTGGGCAACATGCTCATTATCAAGTTGCCTAAAGTTCATAATACCACTTCTTAAAGAGATAATTTTAGCAGGAGGATAATATTTTCCAATGAAAGCATCTTTGCATTTAGTCCAGGAATCAATACTATTTCTAGGCAAAGATAGCAACCAATCTTTAGCTCTTCCTCTTAAGAGAAAGGAAACAATTTCAGCTTAATAATATCACTCTCTACCTCCTTATACTTTTGCATATCACAAAGTTCAACAAAGTTGTTTAAGTGGGCAGCAGCATCATCAGTACTAACACCAGAAAATTGCTCTTTCATAACCAGATTTAACAGTGCAGGCTTAATCTCATAAAATTCTGCTTTAGAAGCAGGTGGAGCAATGGGTGTACAGATAAAATCATTGTTGTTTGTGCTAGTAAAGTCACACAACTTAGTATTTTCAGGATTACTCATTTTAGCAAGCCTAAAACAAGCAACAGGGCAACTCGAAATTAAAAACTAGATGCAGGAATTTAATTTTTTTGGGTTTTTGATTTTTAACAGCAAGCAAAACAAAAATAAAACAAGACAAAAAACAAAGTAAAGAGATTGGAACTGAGAGACTCCCCTTTCCAATAGCCTCCAAGTCCCCGGCAACGGCGCCAGAAAACAGCTTGATGGCTACGTGTTGGTGAACCCCAAGAGGAAGGTTATGATGTAGACAGCAGAAGTTTTCCCTTGAGAAATCTACCCAAGGTTATCAATCCAGTAGGACTTGACGATCTATCGGAAGGTTGTTGATGTTGACTCCCCCTGGCGCTAGGGAGCTTGCACCAACGTGGAATCTGCACAGACACAAACCAGAACTTTGCCCAACACGAAACAGAGAGGTTGTCAATCTCTCCGGTCTTGCAGAAACAAAGAGTTAAACGTATGGTGTGGAAAACAGCAGGAAAAACAGCAAGTAACAGGAAACAGATGATTGCAGCAGGTTGTGTAAACAGTATGAGGAAATTGGACCAGGGTCCACAGTTCACTAGTGGTGTCTCTCTCAGAACAGATAACTAGCATGTTGGGTAAACAAATTACAGCTGGGCAATTGACAAATAGAGAGGGCATAACAATGCAATACATGCCAAGATGTCTACTATGAAATCTAGTTGGGCATTACAACAAAGTACATAGACCGTTATTCCAACAGCATCTATGCCTAAATAATCCACCTTCAAGGCAGCATCCGCATCCCATTCAGTATTAAGTTGCTAACAACAGATTATTGCATGAAGTAAAGTGTGTAATGTAATCAATACAAGTGCCCTTGGACACTGCACCAATGTTTTATCCCTAGTAGCAACAGCACATCTACCATCTTAGACCTTTCTGTCACTGATCCAGATATCTAGAGACTGAACCCACTATCGAGCATAAATACCCCCTCTTGGAGTCACAAGCATCTACTTGGCCAAAGCATCTACTAGCAACGGAGAGCATGCAAGATCAAGAGCACATAGATAAACAACTTGAATAAACATGGTATCAATATTCATCGGATCCCAGCAAACACAACATCTAGCATTACAATAAGATGATCTTGATCATGTTAGGCAGCTCAGATCTAAACATGGAGGCACAAGGTAGAGAGACAACCATCTAGCTACTGCTATGGACCCGTAGTCCAGGGGTGGACTACTCACGCATCACTCCGGAGGCAGGCATGGTGATGTAGAGCCCTCCGGTGATGATCTCCCCTCCGGCAGGGTGCCGGGAAGAGCTTCAGAACTCCTCCGATCTGAGATTGACGATGACGGCCGCGACGGAACTTTTCGTGGAATATGATCGACCGTAATAGGGTTTTCGCGTCGCGGAGAATATATAGGCGAAGAGGCGGCGTCGGTGGCCGAGGGGGGCCACCACGCCATAGGGGGGGCGGGCCCACCCTGGGCCGCGCCCTAGTGTGGCGTGGCCCCCTGGTGGGTCTGCTCCGACTCCCCTTTGGACTCCGTGATCTCCTCGTGATATTATTGACGATGTCTTTTGTTTCGTCCAATTCCGAGAATATTTCCTTAATAGATTTTCTGAAACCAAAAACAGCAGAAAACAGGGAACTGGCACTGTGGCATCTTGTTAATAGGTTAGTCCCAGAAAATGCATAAAAATGATATAAAGTGTAACCAAAACATGTAGCAATTGATATAATAACAGCATGGAACATCAAAAATTATAGATACGTTTGAGACGTATCACTTAAATTCAATCAAATTCTTATCTTCCAACCTACAAATCAAAATAATACAACCAAAATATCAAAACTTTCTAAATTTAGCGAACTTTCAAACTTCCCGCACATAAAATGTACCAAAAAATAAATTGTGCACGCCATAATACAAATAACATATCAACATTTCCCAAATTCTACCGAATTCTCGGAGTTACCACACAAAAGTTGCAACAAAAAAACATTGTGCATATTTTACAGTTCAATTTTTTAAAAAACTTAAGAAAGTTTGAAACTTACCACATAAACTAATAAATGTCCATTTGTGTTCAAAATTTGTTGAAATAATTTCCAGAATAATTTTCCTAACTTTGCTTTCGTCTTGCTGATTCAAGTTTTCTTTTTTGTTAAATTCCCAAAAAAAAATCTTACATTATACACTATACGATGTCAAGAAGCATATGTTTACATCTATATCACTTTGATTGGAGATGGGTTGTTCATACCATCTTATAACTAATAGAATCACGATTCTAACTAACCTCTTGAAACTAGACTTTTCCTTCTTCTTTTATCAGGTCATATGAACTTATAGATAAGGTGTAGTTTTTGAGACTTCATGTAAAAGTAAAGTTTATCTTAACCATCAGCTATATCATATACACCAGCTGCTTATCGTTTATTTGTCGATGTGAAGTTAATATATATAACGAACAAATATATCATGCACTGAAAGCCTCATCTAAATAAGAATATAATTCAGACTACATAATGTCGTTCTCTCGAAGCTTATACTCAATTTGCAGCTAGAGAAGCCAGTATGGAACACATGAAGGAAGTTCCACCTGTAATTTTATTTTCTTCAACTGCTTAGTGCCCCCATTACTATTAAGTCTCCATTTGGCACGTTGTTTTTAAACCAAAACGATCATGTGGAATTACGAAATTGTGCACCTCCGTCTGAAAATATCTAGCTCCATAATTTCACACCTCGGTTCCAAGCAGCCCCAAATCTTTGCAAATTTATTACATGTAGTTTTCAGTTTATATCCACGCATGACAGGCCCGCACCTACAATAGAAAAAGTTCTTCTAAAAAAGAAGCTACAACTTTCCTGAAAGAATATTAAATGTTTATTTGTCTCCATCCTTAGCAACATTTTTTGCTTTTTATAGGTTAAGTCTTTTGAGTATGACCGTTATCCCCCAATCAAATGATAGTTTCGCCTATTTGTATTCAATATTGTTTCATTATGGTATTATGAGATCTGTCAGGTTAATCGACATTGATGGTAAGCTCTTATGAAACCATGTGTAACTAAACCGTACCCACATAACGTTTATGTAGTTTGTTGCCATGCCGTCACTGTTTAATATATAATTATCTAGCTACTACTTTGTATAATTATTTAAGATCAAATAATTTCCCTGCTTCATATAATGTTCTTCTACAAAACAAAACGATGAATTCATATATTACCTCAACTTACTGCTACTAACTTATTCTAATCTACATATTATTCCTTTGACTACCAACAACATAACAAACTCCATGGTCACCCATCTAATGATTCCTCTCCTAATAACAGTTCGTTTCATTACTTACATTTATAAAAAAAATAAACACAACTAATAACCGCACGGGCGTGGCGTATCGCCACGCCAAGTTGCCTAGTTTTTCCAATGTACAGAGAGGGACCAAAACAAAGAGCTGATCCGGCTGTCGGGGGAAGAATCTGTGTTTTGGAGGCACGAAGATACGAGAGGACACAGCGCACGCCCACCGGCCTGGCCACTTCAAGCTAAATCAACACCACCGGCAGACAGCACCCTGTCACTCTCCTTCACCGGATCGAGTTGCCGACATGGCAATGGCAACGTTCCCATCGTGTTTTGACTAGCTCTACTCTCGATTTTTTGATCTTCCATTCACAGACTCGCAGGGGACAGGTCGATCATCAAACAGCTACGAGTAATAGGCACGCAAGCATGGACATTGCCATCGTTTGCATGTTCTCATCGCTGATCCTAGCCGTGGTGGTCCGTGCGGATCGGATCACGCAAGTGCGACATTTCGGGTGGCCGGAGATAGAGCCCGCGACGCCTGCGCGGCCGAGACGGGCACATTGCATGCGTATGTGCAGACACCTCCTGTCGCCGAGTGTAGACACGAATCAATCCAACCGAAAAAATCAGCGATCGCTGCATGCGCCCCGATGCTGTGTCAGAACAGGAATAAGAATGCGTCAGAACAGGAATAAGAATGCATGCATATGACATTGCAAATGGCCACCGCGTGCATATGACACACTGCAGCAGTCAAACAGATTCGTGTCGCGTTTGGGCGTGCCCTCTCCCCACTCGCCGCTCTCAAACAGACGACTCCAAATCAATTTTAAACATCAAAAAATAAAGTTCTACAAATAGTTACACAAATATAGTCACACAAATATAGTTTCACAAATATAATTTCACAAATGAAGTGCCACAAATATAATTTATTCCCATACAACTACTCTGCGGCTAATCCTTTGCGCACCCACAAATGCTCCACTAGATCGTTTTGAATTTGTTCATGAAGACCTTCATCTCTGATCTCCATCTGTGCGGCGATGTAGTCAATTCAATCTGCTGGCACTTCATGATCAACATCAGCCAGAGGACCCTCGAAGTCGAACGGAAGCGGATCATGCATTGGATTCTCACGCTCATCCTCGATGATCATGTTGAGCATGATCACACATGCATTCATAACCTCCGACATCTACTTGGTCGACCAAGTGAGAGCAGGGTACCGGACTATAGCAAACCTCTGCTGCAGAATACAAAATGCACGCTCGACATCCTTTCTTTTGCTCTCTTGTTGTGAGGCAAACCAAGATTTCTTGTTGCCGTTTGGCGCCGAGATTGTCTTCACAAATGTAGACCACCTTGGGTGGATGCCATCCGCTAGGTAGTACCCTTTGGTGTTCTGGTGGCCATTGATCTCATAGTTGACTGGTGGAGCATGACCTTCAACAAGCTTGGCAAACACCGGAGAGTGATGACGTGAAACACACGTTAGTTGGGAGACCCCAAGAGAAAGGTATGAAACAGTGTAGCAGCAAGTTTTCCCTCAGTAAGAAACCAAGGTTGTCAGATTCAGGAGGAGTAGGAGCACTTCAGAATGTTGTTGGTGGCGACGTTGCTCGATCAACAACGTGGAACCTGCACACAACACAATCAAACTACTTTGCCCCAACGAAGCAGGAAGGTTGTCAATCTTCTCGGCTCGCTGTAACAAATGATTAAACGTATGGTGTGGAAAATAGTATTTAATTGCAGGAAGTAAAAGAGAACAATTGTTTGTAGTTGGTGGTTTTATCAGTGTAAAAGAATGGACCGGGGTCCACAGTTCACTAGTGGTGTCTCTCCATAAAGATAAATAACATGTTGGGTAAACAAATTACAGCTGGGCAATTGATAAAATAGTGAGCGCATGACAATGCATATAAATAACAAGATGATTACCATGATATTTAATTGGTCATTACGACAAGATACATAGACCGTTATCCAACCGCATCTATGACTAATAATCCACCGTCAGGTTAACATCCGTGTCCCCCGTTGGTATTAAGTTGCAAGCAACGGATAATCGCATTAAGTAGTGTGCGTAATGCATATGACCGTAGACATAGCATTGTTATGTTATCCACAGTGGCAACAGTAGGCATGCAGGCGGACGTCCGCCAGAGCTGAAATATCTGTCCGCCCCGTGCGTATTTTCACCGATTTGCTTAACCGGCCAATAATTATCAATTAGGAAAAGTGCCTGGCGGACTGTCCGTCGTGTCCGCCGGCCCGTCCGTCTACATCCCTAGGCAATAGCACATCCACAACTTTAGACGTTGCTGTCACTCGCCCAGATTACTGGAGGCATGAACCCACTACTTAGCATAAATACCCCCTCTTGCAGTTACAAGCATCTACTTGGCCAAAGTATCTACTAGTAACGGAGAGCATGCAAGATCATAAATAACATGTAACATAGATTAATAATCAACTTGATCATAGTATTCAATATTCATCGGATACCAGCGAACATAACATGTAGCATTACAATAAGATGATTTTGATCATGTTAGGCAGCTCACGAGATCTAAACATGATAGCATAAAGTCGAGAGACAACCATCTAGCTACTGCTATGGATCCGTAATCCAAGGATGAACTACTCACGCATCACTCCGGAGGCATGCATGGCGATGTAGAGCCCTCCGGTGATGGATCCCCTCTCCGGCAGGGTGCCGAGAAGAGTTTCAGAACCCTCCTGAGCTAGGGTTGACGACGGCGGCGCCTCTAGAACTTTTCGTGGAATATGACTTGGGTATTTAGGGTTTTCAGACGGGAGGAATAAATAGGCGAAAGGGCGGTGTCGGAGGCCACCCGAGGGGCCCACACCACCCCTCGGCGCGGCAGGCAGGGGGCCACCCCCAGGCATGGTGTGGCGGCTCCCTAGCTCGTCTCCGTCTCTCATTTGGACTCCGTGGACATGTCGGTGAAATAGGGACCTCCGTTGATTTTCATCCAATTCCGAGAATATTTCCTTAACAGCTTTTCTGAAAGACAAAAACAGCAGAAAATATGAACTGGCACTGTGGCATCTTGTTAATAGGTTAGTCCCAGAAAATGTATAAAAATGATATGAAGTGTACGTAAAACATGTAACAATTGGTATAATATCAGCATGGAACATCAAAAATTATAGATACGTTTGAGACGTATCAGCATCCCCAAGCTTAGTTCCTACTCGTCCTCGAGTCTGTAAACGATAAAACAAAATAATTTTTGTAGTGACATGCTACCATCATAATCTTGATTAAATAGTATTGTAAGGCACTTGTAAATAAATGAAGTGATCCAAGTCAATGGTCTATAGTTTGCTACCAAATAGATAATGAGTAAATAACTGAATCATACAAGCAAAACTTTTCATAAATAGTACTTTGGAGACATTGCATCCACAGGTTTACATAAGAGTTAACTCAAAAAGCAATAGATTCTAGTAAAAGGTATTTAACCAACACAAAGGAAGATTTAAGTTTCAGCGTTTGCTTCAACTTTTAACATATTTATCTCATGAATATTGTCAACACAAAGCAATATAATAAATCCAATATGTAGCATATAACAATTGTTGAACCAAAGTTGACACTAGTGTTTGCTTGTGGAAGATAGAAAGAAGTAGGAAAACTGACTCAACATAAAAGTAAAAGAAAGGCCCTTCGCAGAGGGAAGCAGTGATTAAATCTTGTGCTAGAGCTTTTTAGTTTTTGAAATCATAGAGAGTAAAAATTAAGTTTCGAGAGGTGTATGTTAATTGGTCAACGAATCAGTAGTGGAAAGTACAATATGACCTCGGCCAAACAGACTTTTAAGAGCGGCTCCCATGAAGGACGTTATTTCTACCAGCAAGGCAGATCATCATTCTTTTTCTCTTTGGTTTACACATGCAGATGTTTCACTGAGTATTCAGTTGACAAAATGTGAAGAGATTAAGCGGTTAAAGTTGTAATTAATTGGGACTGGGCACCCCGTTGCCAGCTCTTTTTGCAAAATTAATAGATAAGAGGATGTATATGCCGCTAGTCTGAAGGTAAAGTCTGCTTGACAAGTGACATAAAGACATCCACCACGTCCTCATGAGCTTGGTAAACATTGACACAAAAAGGAGTAGTAACAATTTTGAATATTTTAAAGGTAGCACATGAAAAATTTACTTGGAGTGGCAAGGAAATACCACATATAGGTAGTTATGGTGGACACAGATGGCATGAATTTTGGCTCAAGGATTTGGATGCACGAGAAGCATTCCCTCTCAGTACAGAGTTTAGGGTAGCAAGGTTATTTAAGCAAACAAGATTATCAACCGGTATACCAAGTTTTATGTGACCAACATATTGCAAAAATTATAAGACTCCACACTGTCTTCCTTGTTAACTAAACCCTTTTACTAGAAATTATCTAGACCTTAGAGATACCACTCATGCAAACCAAATTTCAACAAGCTTTACGGTAGTTCTTCACTAACGGGCTTAACTTATATGATGCAAAAGTTTAATCATGACCTACTTGTTAACTCAAAACAATTGACAAGTATCAAATTATCCAAGTTAGTGATCTATAAGAGTATGTAAGTCTTTTCCATTATACCATTTACCACATGCAACATTTTTTGTTCCAACCAAACACCAATCAATTTATTTCAATAACTCTCCAAACAAGTATAAGTGAAGAATAGGAGTATTCTAATGAAAAAGCAGAGCGTGTCTCTCTCCCAATCAAGAATTATAGGATCCAATCAAGTTGATATCAGAAAATAAAAATAACATACTGAAAATAAAAACACACAGACGCTCCAAGAACAACACATATGATGTGGAAGAATTAAAATATAGTTTAACTAGAGATGATCTGATAATTTTGACGATGAAGAAGGGGATGCCTTGGGCATCCCAAGCTTAGACGCTTGAGTCTTCTTGAAATATGCTGGGAGATCCATGGGAGCCTCCCCAAGCTTAAGCTCTTTACTCTTCTTGATCATATTATATCACTCTTCTCTCTTGACCCTTGAAAACTTCCACCACACCAAACTCAAAGTAAATCTCATTAGAGGGTTAGTTCATCAATCAATAACTCACATGTTCTGTAAGGACGCAATATGACCGTTACTTTAAACATTAACTACTGCCACTGATATTATGTGAAGCTCTTCCACCCAAAAAAGAATTCCACCCAACACTAGTAAAAGAGAGAATGCAAAATAAAAGACATAATCTGTCTAAAACAGAACAGTCCGCGAAGACGAATTTTTTCGAGGCACTTGCGTTGCTCAGATCGAAAAACTTTGAAAAAAACGAAATATGCGTACATACATCAGGATTACGCACAAAAATTTGCAGATTAAAATCACATTTCTATGAATTTATAATTTTTGTACAGTGAACAGCAAAAATCTGTTTCTGCGCAGCAATCAAAATCTAGCATCATCTTATCATTAGAGACTCTTCTTGGCACAACAATACGAAAAAGTAAAGATACAAAGGAGTTGCTACAGAAGTAAACAAGTTCCTTGACTCAATAAAAAGAAAAATTGCAGAAATAAAAATAATGGGTTGCCTCCCATACGCGCTTTTCTTTAACGCGTTTTAGCTAGGCACAAAGTATGCATCAAGTATTACCAAGTGTAGAAGCATCAACAGAAAGGTTAGAAGTTTTCTCAACAATGCATTGTATCTTATCTATATAGGTTTCAGAAACTTCCCTTTCAATACTTTTAGGCACACTATTCTTATCAAATAGGTTTTCAGGAACAATCCAATCAAAAAAAAAATCTAGTGCCTCATGCATTCCTACAAGCTTAAAAGGTATTGGTATTTTAATTTCCCCCCTCATAATTGGCTTCATTAGTGTACTTAAGCCTATCTTTTTCCAGTTTCTCAAGTGTATTAGCATTATCAATAAAATAGCCAAGCATCTTATATCGAATAAAAACTTTTCTAGCCTCCCCAGCAACATCACCAAATTCTTTAAGAAGGGTTTTTAAAACAAAATATTTCTTCTCACCATCTTCCATATCATGAAGTTTAAGAAACATTTGCTGCATTATAGGATTAAGATTAACAAACCTAGCTTCCAACATGTGAACTAAAGAGGCTGCAGCAATTTCATAATTCGGGGCAAGTTCTACCAAGGACCTATCTTCAAAATCTTTAAGTCTACTGACATGACTAAAGAATTCTTCAATGTTATCTCTTCCAATGATAAACCCACTACCCACCGATATATCCTTTAAAGTAAACTTAGGGAGAATCATGATGAAATAACAAAAACTAAAACGAAAATAAACTAGATGCAAGTAACTAATTTTTTTGTGTTTTTGATAATTTAAAGCAAACAAGATAAAATAAAAGTAAACTAAGCAAGACAAAAAACAAAGTAAAGAGATTGGAAGCGTGAGACTCCCCTTGCTGAAGTTTTCTATCTCCCCGGCAACGGCGCCAGAAAAATATGCTTGATGACGTGAAACACACGTTCGTTGGGAGACCCCAAGAGGAAGGTATGAAGCAGTGCAGCAGCAAGTTTTCCCTCAGTAAGAAACTAAGGTTGTCAGATCCAGGAGGAGTAGGAGCACTTCAGAAGGTTGTTGGTGGCGCCGTTGCTCGATCACCAACGTGGAACCTGCACACAACACAATCAAACTATTTTCCCCCAACGAAAGAGGAAGGTTGTCAATCTTCCCGGCTTGATGTAACAAAGGATTAAACGTATGGTATGAAAAATAGTATTTAATTGCAGGAAGTAAAAGAGAACAATTGTTTGCAGTTGGTGGTTTTATCAGTGTAAAAGAATGGACCGGGGTCCACAGTTCACTAGTGGTGTCTCTCCATAAAGATAAATAACACGTTGGGTAAACAAATTACAGCTGGTTAATTGATAAAATAGTGAGCGCATGACAATGCATATAAATGACAAGATGACTACCATGATATTTAATTGGGCATTACGACAAGATACATAGACCGTTATCCAACCGCATCTATGACTAATAATCCACCGCCTGGTTAACATCCGTGTCCCCCGTTGGTATTAAGTTGCAAGCAACGGATAATCGCACTAAGTAATGTGCGTAATGTAAACAAATACATATGACCGTAGACATAGCATTGTTATGTTATCCCTAGTGGCAACAGCACATCCACAACCTTAGACGTTGCTGTCACTCGCCCAGATTACTGGAGGCATGAACCCACTATCTAGCATAAATACCCAATCTTGGAGTTACAAACATCTACTTGGCCAAAGTATCTACTAGTAACGGAGAGCATGCAAGGTCATAAATAACATGTAAATCAACTTGATCATAGTATTCAGTATTCATCGGATCCCAGCAAACACAACATGTAGCATTATAATAAGATGATCTTGATCATGTTAGGCAGCTCACAAGATCTAAACATGATAGCATAAAGTGGAGAGACAACCATCTAGCTACTGCTATGGACCCGTAGTCCAAGGATGAACTACTCACGCATCACTCCGGAGGCATGCATGGCGATGTAGAGCCCTCCGGTGATGATTCCCCTCTCCGGCAGGGTGCCGGGAAGAGTTTCAGAACCCTCCCGAGCTAGGGTTGACGATGGCGGCGCCTCTGTAACTTTTCGTGGAATATGACTCGGGTATTTAGGGTTTTTCATACGGGAGGAATAAATAGGCGAAAGGGCGGCGTCGGAGGCCACCCGAGGGGCCCACACCACCCCTCGGCGCGGCAGGCAGGGGGCCGCACCCAGGCATGGTGTGGCGGCTCCCTAGCTCGTCTCCGTCTCTCCTTTGGACTCCGTGGACGTGTTGGTGAAATAGGGACCTCCGTTGATTTTCGTCCAATTCCGAGAATATTTCCTTAACTGCTTTTCTGAAATACAAAAACAGCAGAAAACAGGAACTGGCACTGTGGCATCTTGTTAATAGGTTTGTCCTAGAAAATGTATAAAAATGATATGAAGTGTACGTAAAACATGTAACAATTGGTATAATATCAACATGGAACATCAAAAATTATAGATACGTTTGAGATGTATCAGAGAGCACGGCAGCACATTGATATCATTGTGAGATCCTGCCATCCCAAAGAAAGTGTGCCAAATCCAAGTCTCATTGTCAGCCACAGCTTCAAGGATCACGCTGCAAACTCCATGATGGCCACTCTTGTACAATCCTTGCCAACCAAAGGGACATTTATTCCAGCTCCAGTGCATGCAGTCAATGCTTCCAAGCATCCCAGGAAATCATCTTGCTTCATTTGTTACCAAGATGTGAGTTGTTTCTTGCTCATTTGGTCCTCTCAGATAGTGTGGACCAAACACAGCCACCATCGCTCTACAGAATTTGTACATTGCCTTGATAGCTGTAGACTCCGACATGCGCAAATAGTCGTCTTGACCATCTGCAGGAGCTCCATACGCAAGCATCCTCATGGCAGCGGTGCATTTCTGGATCGATGTGTACCCGATCATGCCCACGGCGTCTTTCTTCAACTTGAACCAAGGGTCATGCTCCCGGACAGTTTGAACCAATGTCTTGAACAACTCCCTCCTCATCCGAAATTGGTGGCGAAAGTCCTTCGCATCAAACCTTGGATTGTCGGCAAAGTAGTCGACGTATAGCATGCAATGGCCCTCCGCCCTCATGCTCTGCTTGGTCTTCCTCCTCCCTGGATGTGATCCTCCTCGTTTGGGTTGGGCAATGGTGGCCTCATCGGCTTTAAGCTGGGCAAAGCAAGCAAGAATGGCCAAATGCTCCTCCTCTTCGACGTTGATGTCCGCCTCCTCTTCCATGATCATCTGCGCCATCAACTCGTCGTCGCTGTCCATCTGGAGGAATGAAAATAGGAACGCAATCAACGTCATGTCGCCGGCGCCGGCAAAAATTACATAAAAATCGCCGCCTACCTTTGGTTGAACACCTTCGGTGCAAGGTGGGCGTACGAGGTCGCCAACGGATATGATAGGCACGGCGACGAGCTCTGGAGCGGGCAGAGGAGGACGGAGGAGTGTTGGGCGTGGGGTGGTTTTCTCTGTCCGGCGAGCTTCGCCGCCGGTCGGAGGCGGGGGTGGGAGCGGCGACCCAGATGGCGGCGAAGCAAGGTGATAAGGGGTGGCCCGATCTTCTCAGTGAGCTGTGGGATAATCGATGATGGTGGATGATAACTTGCGAGATTCTGACGAACTCTCCGATTGCTCCCCTGTTGCCAATGCAACATCTCTTCGACCCAATGGATATTCGCAACACCTCACACTGCTGCAACGTAGCCGCCGACCACGAAGCGGTTTCTGCAATCTACTAATTCCCAGTGGAAACAGATCACACTCAAACTTTGGTAGCAAGAACTTCCAGATCGCAACAAAGTGGAGGAGTGAATTCCTGATCGCAAGAAAGAGGAAATTCTGATAGATGAATGCTTAGCAATCCAATCTAGGGTTTAATCAAAACGTGGTCTAACCCTCTCAATGCCGCCGGCCGTGGCTATTTAAGGTCCAACCGACCTAGGACTCGAAAACCTAACTTAGTTCGACACAAAAACGGGTACAAACCGACCCAAAACGGGTTCGGCCGAAAAACTGTCGGACTGGCATCGGCCAGGCCGGGCTCCGATTTGCATGGCCTTCCGAGGCCGGGCTTAGGCCGGGCGCGTCTGGAGCCTGGCCGGCCTGGATCAGGCCGGGCGCCTCGGGTGTATGGCCAGCCTGGCCGGGCTGAGGCCGGCCTCAGGCCGGGCTGCCTGTCTTCCTCGTCATCCTTCCTCGCGCATGCCTCCCGCTCCTCTCTCGCGCCATAGGTGACGTTGTGCTTCAATTCTTGCTGCTTCTCTGGCCCTCCTTCAACGTTTGTGCTATCAATAACCCTGATCATACACAAGTGCATAGACTTAGGTAGTATAAAATTCTCATCAACACAAACATCATATTCGATTAAGAGTGAGTTCACCTGTTGTCCAAGTAGCTTGGCACGAGCTCTTGTCATTGGTCCAATCCTCACTTCATTGGGCTTGTCTTGAACAGCAACTTCATCAATGGAAGAAAATGGTAAAGGACTAGGGATGTCCTCATCACCCCCCCCCCCTTGAAAAGGCGTCGACCTCGACGCATCAAGGTCTTTTCCAGCATATGGCGTCAAATCAGCAACATTGAACGTATTACTCACGCCAAACTCAGTTGTAGGAAGATCTATCTTGTATGCATTATCATTTATCTTGGCAAGAACTTTGAATGGACCATCACCACGCGGCATCAACTTGGACTTGCGCTGAACAGGAAATCCTTTATCAAGAAGCTCTTGTACTTGTCGTTGTATCTCCTTTGTCTCCTCGGGGTTGGTCCTATAGGGCGCTCGGTTGGGAAGTGTGGCTCCTGGAATCAAGGCAATTTGATGCTCAATACCCCCACAATGGTGGCAAACCAGCGGGCTCTTCCTCCGGAAACATGTCACCAAAATTCTGCAATACATCAGAAACACCAATAGAGAGAGGGGTCATGTCGTTAGAAACAAGAATTTCCCCCTTACACATAAGCACAATGGGTACTAGAGTGGGATCCTCATGAAACTCTCTCAAATCAGATTTGGTGGCTAACATTACTAATTTTTTCTCTCCCTCACTTTTCCTTTTACCACTCGAATTTGGCTGGGGGCCCTCACTCACCGAAGGTGGAGTCTCTCGACTAGCTAATCTCTCACGCTCATCCTCACGATGAACCTCAACCTTTTGACGTGAATCATTTACAATGTCTTGCGGTGTCAAAGGTCTCAAAAGAATGTCCTTGCCCTGCCAATTGAGCTGGTAAGTGTTGGTTCTCCCATTGTGACGTACATCACGGTCATACTGTCAGGGACGTCCCAACAACAAATGGCACACCGTCATAGGAACTACATCACACTCCATGGTGTCCTTATACGGGCCAATCTGAAACTCAATACGCACTATGTGATTGATCTTCATCTCTCCACTATCAGTCAACCACTGGATATAATATGGATGTGGGTGCGGTAAATATTTCAGATTTAGTTTTTGACAAAGCTCTTTACTAGCCAAATTGTGGCAGCTGCCACCATCAATGATCACTTTGCACGACCTACCATTACCAACAGCGGCTCTTGTTTGAAACAAGCGTTGTTCCACAGGTCTAGGTGTAACACTCAAGGCTCTAGGTGTGCAAACAATGGATGGCAAATGCGTAGCATCAACATAATGCAAACCATCCTCAGCTTCCTCCACAATTTCAGAATTCGGATCAGCCTCATCGCCACTCTCATATTCTCCTATCTCCTCATTGATCAACATCACTTTTTTATTGGGACAATCACGCTTGAAGTGACCCTTGCCTCCACACGTATGACAGTTCATATCACGTGTGCGAGCTGTAGAATTAGAAGAACCCGTACCACTAGCTGCAGGCTGCGGTGACGGTTTAGCAGGAGGGGCAACCGAAACTGAGTTGGAAGGTGCAGCAGTACCATGGAAACTCGTAGCAGGACTAGACGGCACAACACTAGGCGTAGTCCGTGATGAAAAAATGCCCCTGCCATAGGAAGAACGAGATGAAAATTTGGCATCTTCGGCCACTTGTAACTCAGCTTCACGGGCTTGATGCAACAAATCTTCTATATCATCATATTGATAATGACGTATAATTCTCTTGATGCTAAAATTCAAACCTGACAAGAAACACTGCATGGTCTGTTCAGGCGCTTCTCTCACCTTAGCACGCTGCATTATCAATTCCATCTCCTTGTAATACTCATCCACAGAAAAAGTACCTTGCTTCAGATTTTGCAACTTGTCATATAAGGAACGTCTATAATGATGAGGGATAAAATGATGCTGCATCTCTTGCTTCATCTCTCGCCATGAACGAATAGGCAAGTCATTAGCTTCACGCCTCGCATTAACAAGTCAATGCCACCAAATCAAAGCATAACCATCAAACTCAGAAGATGCAAGTTTGATCTTTCGATCTTCCGTGTAATCATGCAAACGCCACAATTGTTCCATCTTCAGCTCCCAATTAATATATTCTTCCACATCAACAGAACCCTCAAATTTAGGAATATTGAATTTGGGTTTACCAAGACCATCATCATCACGATTGGCTGCACGATCAAAATTGTCACCGAGGTTACGACGTGCACCGAGAGGCGCAAAGCCTTGGCCAGGAGGTGCACCGCCACCACGGCCGCCACGCCCACCATTTGCATGTGGTTGTGGTCCATGTCCAGCAAGAGGTACACGAGCAGGATCTATCATCACCGGGCTAGTTGTTGCGCTGTGTCAACCCTTGCATAGCACGAGTCAAAGTCGCAAGATTTGCCTGTATGGTAGTCAATGTAGCCGCTGAAGCATTAGCTGTTTGCAGGACAACATCAACCTTATTATTCGTGGCCGTCATCTCTGATTGCAACTTATCACATTGAGAACCAAACTGACGAGACAAATGATCATGAAGAGCTTCATATTCGTTCCAAGTAACAGGAGTAGTGCCATCCTTCTTTTGCTTCACCACGCTATCCCTCTCGTCGTCTGAAGACATGATTAGCGCACACAAGAATATATATGGAGATGTGGAAAACTCTCAACTCACTCAAAACTGAAAGAAATTGTGGATCTTACCGTTCCAAAGTGAATAGTAAAGCTTACCACTTGTAGGGGCGGAACGTGCATGGATGGGATGAAGCGAATATTATGGGTCTCAAAGCGTCACACAACAAAAGCAGGGTATTTGGTGGAGCTGGGCTTGGGAAAACCTAACTACACCAATTTACAAATACTAGTGCTGATCGTATGACACACAGGAAACACACACGGTGGAGATAAGCGGGGCAAAGCAACTATGAAACAAGAAAGTCACAATGCACTGGAAAGACACTAGCAAGTAGGTCAGATTAAACAGGCACAAGATTGCTCAAGTACGAGTAGTGTCACAACTGAAAAATATGATATGCAAAGCGGCCTCTTTTCTCTCTCTTTTTTTGATCTATTTTTCTGTTTTGCTCTTTTTTTTTGTATGGCCAGCAACTTAAAAGATACAACGACACACGACAATGAGCAGCCTGGGAGCAGAAACGTTAGCTAGTCCTGTCTGGGTAAGCTCCTAAACACCTGCTGTAAAAAGGTTGTGTCTATGTTTTTCAAAGAAGTGGCAAAAACTCAACCTTCCCAGACTCTTTTGGCAATTCTAAGCGGTCCGAACGCCACACATGAATGGAGTGGGTGTGGCTGGTCAGAACTTTTTCTCCTGAAAATTTTGATAGGTCGCACGTCAAAAACGGAGTTCGTATGCAAAAGTTATGGCATGTCAAAATTGACTGTCGGAAACTGTGAGGAATACGGATTCACGGTCGGAAAAACTGACGAAAACTGGTTTTGACTCGACGAAACACCCGATCCGTCAGCAAAAAACTAGCGAAAACTGTATCGTGGCAGAAAACGGAAAATGACTTGGAAACAACCCTAGACTTCTACGACTCGGACAAGAACAGCTACACAAAGAAGAAAATGACCAGCAACTAAAACTTGTAAACCGATGTAATCTAGGGCTAAGGCGAAATCTAAACCTAATATTTTTGGCCTTTTCTGTATAGGACGAAAAACAATAAATCTACGAGGATGGATTTGTGGATGCTCACCGAGTAAACGCTGGAGCTCTGATACCAAGATGATAAGGGGTGGCCCGATCTTCTCAGTGAGCTACGGGATAATCGATGATGGTGGATGATAACTTGCGAGATTCTGACGAACTCTCCGTTCGCTCCCCTGTTGCCAATGCAACAGCTCTTCGACCCAATGGATATTCGCAACACCTCACACTGCTGCAACGTAGCCGCCGACCACGAAGCAGTTTCTGCAATCTACTAGTTCCCAGTGGAACAACAGATCACACTCAAACTTTGACCCAATGGCATCGGCCAGGCCGGGCTCCGATTTGCATGGCCTTCCGAGGCCGGGCTCAGGCCGGGCGCGTCTGGAGCCTGGCCGGCCTGGATCAGGCCGGGCGCCTCGGGTGTATGGCCAGCCTGGCCGGGCTGAGGCCGGCCTCAGGCCGGGCTGCCTGTCTTCCTCGTCATCCTTCCTCGCGCATGCCTCCCGCTCCTCTCTCGCGCCATAGGTGACGTTGTGCTTCAATTCTTGCTGCTTCTCTGGCCCTCCTTCAACGTTTGTGCTATCAATAACCCTGATCATACACAAGTGCATAGACTTAGGTAGTATAAAATTCTCATCAACACAAACATCATATTCGATTAAGAGTGAGTTCACCTGTTGTCCAAGTAGCTTGGCACGAGCTCTTGTCATTGGTCCAATCCTCACTTCATTGGGCTTGTCTTGAACAGCAACTTCATCAATGGAAGAAAATGGTAAAGGACTAGGGATGTCCTCATCACCCCCCCCCCCTTGAAAAGGCGTCGACCTCGACGCATCAAGGTCTTTTCCAGCATATGGCGTCAAATCAGCAACATTGAACGTATTACTCACGCCAAACTCAGTTGTAGGAAGATCTATCTTGTATGCATTATCATTTATCTTGGCAAGAACTTTGAATGGACCATCACCACGCGGCATCAACTTGGACTTGCGCTGAACAGGAAATCCTTTATCAAGAAGCTCTTGTACTTGTCGTTGTATCTCCTTTGTCTCCTCGGGGTTGGTCCTATAGGGCGCTCGGTTGGGAAGTGTGGCTCCTGGAATCAAGGCAATTTGATGCTCAATACCCCCACAATGGTGGCAAACCAGCGGGCACTTCCTCTGGAAACATGTCACCAAAATCCTGCAATACATCAGAAACACCAATAGAGAGAGGGGTCATGTCGTTAGAAACAAGAATTTCCCCCTTACACATAAGCACAATGGGTACTAGAGTGGGATCCTCATGAAACTCTCTCAAATCAGATTTGGTGGCTAACATTACTAATTTTTTCTCTCCCTCACTTTTCCTTTTACCACTCGAATTTGGCTGGGGGCCCTCACTCACCGAAGGTGGAGTCTCTCGACTAGCTAATCTCTCACGCTCATCCTCACGATGAACCTCAACCTTTTGACGTGAATCATTTACAATGTCTTGCGGTGTCAAAGGTCTCAAAAGAATGTCCTTGCCCTGCCAATTGAGCTGGTAAGTGTTGGTTCTCCCATTGTGACGTACATCACGGTCATACTGTCAGGGACGTCCCAACAACAAATGGCACACCGTCATAGGAACTACATCACACTCCATGGTGTCCTTATACGGGCCAATCTGAAACTCAATACGCACTATGTGATTGATCTTCATCTCTCCACTATCAGTCAACCACTGGATATAATATGGATGTGGGTGCGGTAAATATTTCAGATTTAGTTTTTGACAAAGCTCTTTACTAGCCAAATTGTGGCAGCTGCCACCATCAATGATCACTTTGCACGACCTACCATTACCAACAGCGGCTCTTGTTTGAAACAAGCGTTGTTCCACAGGTCTAGGTGTAACACTCAAGGCTCTAGGTGTGCAAACAATGGATGGCAAATGCGTAGCATCAACATAATGCAAACCATCCTCAGCTTCCTCCACAATTCAGAATTCGGATCAGCCTCATCGCCACTCTCATATTCTCCTATCTCCTCATTGATCAACATCACTTTTTTATTGGGACAATCACGCTTGAAGTGACCCTTGCCTCCACACGTATGACAGTTCATATCACGTGTGCGAGCTGTAGAATTAGAAGAACCCGTACCACTAGCTGCAGGCTGCGGTGACGGTTTAGCAGGAGGGGCAACCGAAACTGAGTTGGAAGGTGCAGCAGTACCATGGAAACTCGTAGCAGGACTAGACGGCACAACACTAGGCGTAGTCCGTGATGAAAAAATGCCCCTGCCATAGGAAGAACGAGATGAAAATTTGGCATCTTCGGCCACTTGTAACTCAGCTTCACGGGCTTGATGCAACAAATCTTCTATATCATCATATTGATAATGACGTATAATTCTCTTGATGCTAAAATTCAAACCTGACAAGAAACACTGCATGGTCTGTTCAGGCGCTTCTCTCACCTTAGCACGCTGCATTATCAATTCCATCTCCTTGTAATACTCATCCACAGAAAAAGTACCTTGCTTCAGATTTTGCAACTTGTCATATAAGGAACGTCTATAATGATGAGGGATAAAATGATGCTGCATCTCTTGCTTCATCTCTCGCCATGAACGAATAGGCAAGTCATTAGCTTCACGCCTCGCATTAACAAGTCAATGCCACCAAATCAAAGCATAACCATCAAACTCAGAAGATGCAAGTTTGATCTTTCGATCTTCCGTGTAATCATGCAAACGCCACAATTGTTCCATCTTCAGCTCCCAATTAATATATTCTTCCACATCAACAGAACCCTCAAATTTAGGAATATTGAATTTGGGTTTACCAAGACCATCATCATCACGATTGGCTGCACGGTCAAAATTGTCACCGAGGTTACGACGTGCACCGAGAGGCGCAAAGCCTTGGCCAGGAGGTGCACCGCCACCACGGCCGCCACGCCCACCATTTGCATGTGGTTGTGGTCCATGTCCAGCAAGAGGTACACGAGCAGGATCTATCATCACCGGGCTAGTTGTTGCGCTGTGTCAACCCTTGCATAGCACGAGTCAAAATCGCAAGATTTGCCTGTATGGTAGTCAATGTAGCCGCTGAAGCATTAGCTGTTTGCAGGACAACATCAACCTTATTATTCGTGGCCGTCATCTCTGATTGCAACTTATCACATTGAGAACCAAACTGACGAGACAAATGATCACGAAGAGCTTCATATTCGTTCCAAGTAACAGGAGTAGTGCCATCCTTCTTTTGCTTCACCACGCTATCCCTCTCGTCGTCTGAAGACATGATTAGTGCACACAAGAATATATATGGAGATGTGGAAAACTCTCAACTCACTCAAAACTGAAAGAAATTGTGGATCTTACCGTTCCAAAGTGAATAGTAAAGCTTACCACTTGTAGGGGCGGAACGTGCATGGATGGGATGAAGCGAATATTATGGGTCTCAAAGCGTCACACAACAAAAGCAGGGTATTTGGTGGAGCTGGGCTTGGGAAAACCTAACTACACCAATTTACAAATACTAGTGCTGATCGTATGACACACAGGAAACACACACGGTGGAGATAAGCGGGGCAAAGCAACTATGAAACAAGAAAGTCACAATGCACTGGAAAGACACTAGCAAGTAGGTCAGATTAAACAGGCACAAGATTGCTCAAGTACGAGTAGTGTCACAACTGAAAAATATGATATGCAAAGCGGCCTCTTTTCTCTCTCTTTTTTTGATCTATTTTTCTGTTTTGCTCTTTTTTTTTGTATGGCCAGCAACTTAAAAGATACAACGACACACGACAATGAGCAGCCTGGGAGCAGAAACGTTAGCTAGTCCTGTCTGGGTAAGCTCCTAAACACCTGCTGTAAAAAGGTTGTGTCTATGTTTTTCAAAGAAGTGGCAAAAACTCAACCTTCCCAGACTCTTTTGGCAATTCTAAGCGGCCCGAACGCCACACATGAATGGAGTGGGTGTGGCTGGTCAGAACTTTTTCTCCTGAAAATTTTGATAGGTCGCACGTCAAAAACGGAGTTCGTATGCAAAAGTTATGGCATGTCAAAGTTGACTGTCGGAAACTGTGAGGAATACGGATTCACGGTCGGAAAAACTGACGAAAACTGGTTTTGACTCGACGAAACACCCGATCCGTCAGCAAAAAACTAGCGAAAACTGTATCGTGGCAGAAAACGGAAAATGACTTGGAAACAACCCTAGACTTCTACGACTCGGACAAGAACAGCTACACAAAGAAGAAAATGACCAGCAACTAAAACTTGTAAACCGATGTAATCTAGGGCTAAGGCGAAATCTAAACCTAATATTTTTGGCCTTTTCTGTATAGGACGAAAAACAATAAATCTACGAGGATGGATTTGTGGATGCTCACCGAGTAAACGCTGGAGCTCTGATACCAAGATGATAAGGGGTGGCCCGATCTTCTCAGTGAGCTACGGGATAATTGATGATGGTGGATGATAACTTGCGAGATTCTGACGAACTCTCCGTTCGCTCCCCTGTTGCCAATGCAACAGCTCTTCGACCCAATGGATATTCGTAACACCTCACACTGCTGCAACGTAGCCGCCGACCACGAAGCAGTTTCTGCAATCTACTAGTTCCCAGTGGAACAACAGATCACACTCAAACTTTGGTAGCAAGAACCTCCAGATCGCAACAAAGTGGAGGGGTGAATTCCTGATCGCAACAAAGAGGAAATTCTGATAGATGAATGCTTAGCAATCCAATCTAGGGTTTAATCAAAACGTGGTCTAACCCTCTCAATGCCGCCGGCCTTGGCTATTTAAGGGCCAACCGACCTAGGACTCGAAAACCTAACTTAGTTCGACTCAAAAAAGGGTACAAACCGACCCAAAATGGGTTCGACCGAAAAACTGTCGGACTGGCCTCGGCCAGGCCGGGCTCCGATTTGCATGGCCTTCCGAGGCCGGGATGAGGCCGGGGTCAGGCCGGACGCGTCTGGAGCCTGGCCGGCCTGGATCATGCCGGGCTGGAGGCCGGGGTCAGGCCAGGCGCCTCGGGTGTATGGCCGGCTTGGCCGGACTGTCCGTTTGCGTCGTGGTCCGGCCGGGCGGACAGGGGTCGGACAACTCGATTTTGCGAGTGCACCCAACGCCCACGACGCATCGAGTCCGTCTCCTCTTTTTTTACTTTTTTTAATGGGTGAACGGATAAACAACGACTCGACTGCTGGACTAGTACTGCACGCTCACACGACGGAGACGCGGCCGTGCTCCGGCGATCCATGCCTCCATCGATCAGCCAAGATGGCATGCGCCTGCTAGGTCCAAGCACGAGCAAAAAAAAGCAATTGAAATTAGCTAGCACATGGAGGAGGATGCGGTGACGCCGTGCGTGAGCTGGTGGAGCTTCTTGCAGCGTGCGCCCGCTGCTGGCAAGGTCGCCCATGCTGCTGGAGACCGAGAGCATCAGCAGAAGATCGAGAGCAGCAAGCAAGAATAGCTAGCAGCAGACGGGATCGAGAGCAGCAGGAGAAAATTGATAGTACACAAGAAAATAGAGAGAAAGAAGTAGTACGGCGACACAAAAAATTCTCAAGAAAGAGGCAAGCAACAGCACGAACAAAAAAAGCAATCAAAATTAGCTAGTTGGTTAGCTGGATCAATCACCGGGCGTGGAGCTGTGCCTGCCCTGGAGCTAGCTCAAGTATCGATCGATCTGTTCGCCCAAAGCACAGAGGAGTAGGGGCAGCCCGCCGCGAGCCGCCGGCAGCTGAGCAGCGCCCAGGTAGACGGTTCGTTCGTCGTGCATGAACGCCACCTGCAGCACTGCGCTCGCCGGCGGCAGCGGCGAGGTCGACTCCAGCTCGCCCATCAGGAGGCGGCACGAGGCTGCGGATGTGGAAGGCGGCGGAACCACGAACTATCTCGACAGCACGGCGACGTGGCTCCGGCCGAGGCGATGGGGATTTTTTGAGGAGAGAGAGTAGCGGGTAGGTGGGAGGAGGAGACGGGCAATTTATCTGGCTGCCATGTGGGGCAGCACGCGGACAGGAGAGGACACGCGAGGACGCAACGGACGTCTCTTTCCGTCCGTTTCTGTCCATCCCCGACGCATCGGTGACCCAAATTTGGGCCAAGAATGCGTCGGCTCAGACACAAAACGGACAAAAAAAAACGGACCCATGTCCGAATGCGTCGCCCCGTTGGGCCCTGGTTTTTCCCAAACAGACAAAAACGGACTCGATGCGTCGGCCCGTTGGAGTCATCCTTAGTATGCTCTCCGTGTCCGGTTTTGGAGGGCGCCGTTGGAGATGCACTCACGCAGCAGCATTCGTTCTGGTTTGGTACACAAGAACCCTAGTATTCTAAATCCTGCCTTCCAACTTCAGGGATCTGGCACAAGAAGAACCGGTCATGTGGTACACAATCCATGTTTATATGCTACTTCAAATCGGCGAATATAAAACCCTCAATAATTACTGTTTATTTTAGTCGCCCACACGCCTTTCAAGTGTCAGAGCCTCCGGTGGCATGCCTGCGGCTGCAATAGAGCGCATCTGGGGGAGGTCGATCGGATACTGACAGAAATAATGCACTTTTTTAAGTGTTGGGATCATTGACAGTTTTTTAATATGCATATGCTTGCTTGCCTGCACTGTGAATCTTCAACGTGTAACTACCACAAGCAGGAGTAGACAAACCATACGTTTTATATTCATCGAGCTTAAGCCAATCTTCGTACCAGGATAAGGAAAGCCTATGAATGGTTGACGAGTCGCACTTTTGGATGGCCCGATCCACTGAATTCTTCTTGCATGACCACTGAAAAATATTTTATCGTACACTAGCATTTTGTACTAGGTTGTCCTTTGGGAGAATATGCCCCCTCTTCAAACTCACTTATTACACGTGGCTCCTGTTCTCGTAAAAAAACCTAGACAGTTGGGCGGTTGATAATTAGTTGCTTTTTAATGTATTTGCGCATGCCGTCGACAACTTAACAGAAGCCACCTGCAGATTGATAGCTACATCGATCCAATCCGAGCGGTCTCTGTTGATATACTCGGATTGATTCACATACATCATAGTATTGGTGTGATCCATTTGTAGAATATTTGGGTCGGTCGATTGGAACGGAGACATGTGTTTTGCAGATAGAGTAATTTATAATAATTAGGAAAAATACCCGTGCTTCGCTACGGGAGATGGTCGCTCGCCGGCGGTGACCAAAAAGTGCATTATGCATATTAGATACCTAATATCCTGCTTGTGGTAGTTACACGTTGAAGATTCACAGTGCAGGCAAGCAAGCATATGCATATTAAAAAAGTGCATTATGGTCGATTGGAACGCGATTAGGTGTCTAAACGCGACTATCCTGCTTGTGGTAGTCACACGTTGAAGATTCACAGTGCAGGCAAGCAAGCATATGCATATTAAAAAAGTGCATTATGGTCGATTGGAACGCGATTAGGTGTCTAAACGCGACTATCCTGCTTGTGGTAGTCACACGTTGAAGATTCACAGTGCAGGCAAGCAAGCATATGCATATTAAAAAACTGTCAATGATCCCAACACTTAAAAAAGTGCATTATTTCTGTCAGGTCCGGTGAGGAAGTTCACGATAGTCGCGTTTAGACACCTAATCACTTGTACTAGTACAATTTAGGCAAAGAAACTAGGGAAATCAAACTCTGTATCTACCATTGTGACAGCCCAGCGACATGAACCAGATCAGCAAGCAAACGCAGTCCAAAGTAGCTAGGAGTACTTGCTTAGAACTAATCCCAATAATTATCACTTTCCGGCAACGTTGCGATCTGCTTCACAAAGAGGGCAATTTCTTTGCAGAATGATTGCTGCGAAAATCAACTAGGACTGGGATGGCCGCATCGGTTGCCCATTCCCACATGGGCAACAAGAAGCTAGAACCGGCCGGTGAGAGCTACGTGCATCTTTCGGCCGGTGTCTTGACTGACTTGTGAGAGCTAAGGCAAGGCGTTCTTGGTGCACTTGTGTTTATCACGTGCTTCGGAGCGAACCAGCGAGGAAGCACACCTTTACGTATACTCTACAGTTTGTTTGTTTTCGTCGTCTATTTCGGCAGCAGGAGCAAAGGAACACCTGGTGTAGCAATTCATTGGTGAACAGCTAATTCATGACCTGATTAAGTACTGAATTAACCAATAAAAATATCATACACACTTAGAAAAATATGATTTGGAAGAAGAGGCTAGGGCCTAAGACCCATCTGGCCGAACTATATATGCATCGGACAATTGTTGATTTTAAATCCATGTTTTCTTCGGAATCTACTTTTTCCCGAAAAGGAGGATCACTAGTGGAAAACGGGGCACTAGTTCCGGTTTCAGAGGGCCTCTAGTTCTGGTTGGGCAACCGGGACTAGAGGCCCCCCCCCCCCCCCCCTAGTCCCGGTTGTCCACGAACCGGGACAAGCGACCCTCCCACATGGCCACGGAGGAGCCCGCGGGCTGGAAACCTTTAGTCTCGGTTCTAGCCACGAACCGGGACTAACGTTAGGCTCATTTTTTTTCTTTTCGATTATTTTTCAGGGTTTAGGTTTTAGGAGGGGTTTAGGGGTATCGGATAGTTTCCATTGTATGGGGATCACGTCGATGCGCCAAAAACGCGTTTTGGTATATATATACTACATGAAGATCACGTTGATGCATATATAACACATATAATTACATAAGATCACGTTGATGCATATATATACCACATACAATATAAGTAGTACATGAAATCGATCACTATTACATGGAGCTAGGCATTCGGTTTTTCATCATAGTGGTACTCTCCGAATCTAGGTATGACATCTGTAAGGAAAATTCCTGTCAATTCCTCCGCAATTGCTTTGAAGCGGTCCTGTATTGGGAGCGCGTTCCGCTTTCTTGCCAACTTTAAAATGTGATCAAAATAAATACATGAGTTGTGTGTATATATATCAAATCATAATAAAACAATTATGAAAGAAACTCAGCACTGATGGTAACAAAATAAAGTTATGAATAATGTTTACGTACCTCTTTATTTCTTCGGTTGTTTATTCTCTCGTTGGTCCTAATGTGAATGTTCTCGCAAACGTAGAATCCACATAATCTGTCCCCTGTGACTGTTTAAGGCAATACTGTACAAGAATAGAATTCAATCAAAGAATAATCAAGTATGATAATGGTGCGCGGACCTAGGTAGTACTACTTACGTCGTTCAAACGCCATGTCAGCTTCGGTTTCCATTCACCGGTTCTTCCTTGATGAACGATTTCCAAACATTGCCCGACAAAGAAAATGAACAAAAGAGTTATTAATTACTTGATATCAGGAAATGAACGAAAGAGGCGATAAGAATTAAAATTACACTGTGAGCATATCAAAACAGGTCTTAAATTGTTTAGGATCTCTCCTTAATGAGTCAAGGACTTCAACTTCTCCAGCGTGAATGTTAATGACGAGAAGAATAAAGTAGAACTTGCGCACGTTTATATATGCAGTCATGGATAACTCATCAGTTACAACTTAACATCTGGTGAGCAAAATAGAATGTGTACAAGACAGTAACACTCACTTGAAGTTGTAAGGAAAAAGTATTTCTTTTTTGTCACGTTGTCGCTTCAAAAACCTTAGCAAATTCCCCGGTGTCTCCTTATTAAAAAGGGGATTTTCTATGGTGACTTCATGAACTTTATCCGGATCAATGAACCCAATGTCCGTGATTTTATCCCTTTTGCATTCGAGAATCTTCGTTCTGCATAATATAGCGCACAAAAGATTATAGTGAGAATAATTACAGACAATAAACGAGCTGAGCTAATTAAAGACTTAAATTACAGAAATAAATTACTTATAGACAATAGCAACTGATGATAGATTTGTCGAGGGCCCGGAGATTGTATAACTGAAAAAGTTCGGTAAACTCAACGGACACAACGTATTCTTGGAAGTAGTGCTCTTCCTTAACTGCCACCATGATACTGATTGTCCCTTTCTTTACCTCTTTCTTGTACCAGGTATGCAATTGACGCATTTTTGTTGTTAGGGACTTGACATTCTCGACCAAATTTCCCCCGGCAACATATTTATATGCTAGATCAGAGATGGGGTAATCAGTTGTCGAACCTATGTGTTTTTGAGAACCTTGAGCGGCCTTGTCGTCAAACACCTTGAGCGGGGGGACCGATTGTGCGTCTTGTTCTCCGAGCTGGGGAACTTGTTTCACTTTTTTCGGCTCCTCCGACTTTTTGTCATATGACCTTCCAATATAACGCTCATAGTCTGATGGCGGCTCTGGTGTAGGGTCATATAGATTATGAATGCAACGCTCAACGAGCACCGGATCTAGTGTCTTCACAAATGGTATTTCAGGCACTTTCGGTGCAAAATGGGCGATCGTCTCGGCCCTCGAGATGGCGCAGTTTTCCTCGTATGTCCTTTGCCAAGGTAACTTCTCAAGAGGCGGCGGTGTTTTCTCCTTTCTAGGTTTCTTCCTTGGTGGCGTGTGACGCTTTGTCAGGAGCCACTTAACAGACGCTTCCTCACGCGGCGGAGGTGGACTTTGCTGCTGAGGTGGAGATCGAACCGGGACTGGACCTGGTCGGCGCCCTGGGCATTCGAATCGGGACTAGTGCCCCCATTGGTACCGGTTCGTAAGGGAACCGGGACGAAAGGGCCAAACCGATGGCCCTGTTTCCACTAGTGGATGACAACTGGCCCCTGTACCGAATGATGCAAACAATCATATATATATTATTGATTATTCTACCATGGTAAGCAAAGCGAAAAGATCGAAACATCGATGCATGATTGTGTGCATCTAAGGTGTGCTCGATATTTCTTTGTATGCTGCATAAGGAAAAAAACATTCTTTTTTTGGGGGGGAGGGGGGGGGGGGGGGAGAGAGAAATAATAAAACAAAGGAGAGAAATTTTAATATTAATGAGGTTTGAGACCATGCCAGATTTCTGTGAAATAATGGCCATAAAATGCATATGAATTATTCAACCACAATCCTATTATTCGAATGATTCATTGGTTCATCTGATTAAGAAAATATAGAAATATGAACAACATTGACTTCACTTTCATGCCCATATAATAATAATAATAATAATAATAACGATAAGGTTTGTTTGATTGAATCACGGGAACCACAACTACTCATAGCAAAACTTTAGCATCTTTGACGGCAAATGGCTAATAGGATATGACAGTGCGGCTAACAAAGAAAACAGAAGATACTAGTATCATGTTTTGATACGATACCATATATCACCGAACGAGGAAAGTTAATGCCAAATAGATCTTGTACTAGTACAAAAGTTTACCAAAGTCAAGCCATAGCTCATTTGATACACTCCAGTACCAGATATAAAACTTTGGTAAACTTTTGGAGTGTATCTAAATATAATATACTTTTTCCGTATCAAAATATAAGACTTTTTATCTACTTTATGCACATATGTATCTAAACACGTTTTAGTGCAAGATTCACATGAATAGAATAATCTAGTGTTGGAAATTTTGATGGAAATTTAGTCAATATTTGCACCAATAATTAGCAGTACACTTTAGTAAAATAATGCCATGGACATGCATGTATACCAGCACTAGATATTATAAAAATGCCAATAATTGAAAAACTAAGGGCATGTACAGTAGTATTGACTCAGCTGTCTATAAGAGGGTACACGTAGGAAATAATCTGACGTGGGCTGAGAGAAAAAGAGAAACCGCACAGCCCATCGCTAGAAATACAGACGGTCGATTAGCGCGAAAATCTCTGCTTACCGACGGCTTGTTTCCCATTGTACTGAGGTCGTCGCTTGTGTCGTGGGTCAGATAGGATCTATAGCCTTTCCTGGGTCGTGGCTCGAGTAAAAAATTCACAAGCGGTTGAGATGTTACAGACAACCATGCAGACCCCGTATTGTACAAGCTGTCTACAGAGGTGACTATTGTTGACGTGGAGACCTGCTTCTAGACACCCGCCGTCGGTACTACTGTACATGCCCTAAGAATAAGTTGGTAAAGGTCAACACATGAGATATCGTCGGCGAAGGGTTCGTTGGATGTTGCCGTTGCGATTCCTGTTTTCGTTTTTGCTTCTCTTCCATACCTCACATTTTGTATGCTAAAACTGTGGCACGGCTAGATTCAGACGAGATGCAACCGAATATCCTTTGTACTGTTGCACGTACGACTGGTAACCAATTAATGCAAGTTCTCAAGATTTGCATGTAGCTGCACAGTGGTAAATATTTGCAGATTGCAGATAACCATTGACTTGGTGAAAGATTAATCACGTTGTTGTCTGGCAGCGTCAACGTCTACGTACGTGACACGCATGAAGTGATTTGAATATCAGGGAAAACATTTCAATTCTCGCGATAATTAAATCATGCGAATATGATTTGTGTGGTGTATTAATTATCATGTTGCCAAGTTCCTATGTTTGGTTGAGCTTGGAATCCACGGACACCAAGAAAAAATATATACTCCCTCCGTTCGGAAAAAGATGTCACAAAAATGGTCTATCTATAGTTCATTTTTGTGACATCCTTTTCCGAACGGAGGGAGTACTTGTGTGGAGTATTTAATTTTCATATGGAATACAAGTGATTAAAACATGCCTAGTTTTTAGTTGAAACCGTCGTTAAAATTAAAGACGAGCGCTAATCACCGATCTTTATAGATTACTATATTAATGTGATTTTGCATAAAACAAATAGGTAATCATGCATCTTGTGTTATTACATTAGCCTCCATGCTAGTGTCCATAGGTTAGTATGGAAACATTTATAGAATTGGAGATCTCCCAAACATTGTACGAGCAGACAGTGACATGTGCAACCACTGAAGATGCTGTGGTCTGTTCCAACCTCCCGTTTTTCTTACAATTATTTGGACATTACAAAACCATCAAGTTACAGAGATACCAGGAATTTGGAAAGACAAAGACCTGCCCCTACGTCTATCACAGTATGACTAGCGACATGTTCCATGGGGAAAAACAATCTCTAGATTGGCCGGTGCCTTAACTCCTATGCTATAGAGACCGAGCTCCAGCTCGAGTGGTTGTGGTTGCTGGTGAGCACACAACCCACCAGGGTTCGACTCCTACGGGAGCAGAATTTCTGGCTGTCTCACCCGCTACACTGTTCACCTGCACACTGTAGCAAAACACTGTTCACTGAACAGTGCAATAATTCGCAGGTGCCTCTCTTCGTCCACGTGCCACAGGCGAGGTCGACGTGCCCGTCGGTCCCGGAGCGCTGGTCTTCGGATAGGTCTCTCAGGACGTATTAGGGATATAGGTTGTAGGTCTAGTTTAGACATATAGGTGGGGTGTGCGTGTGGTGTGTGTGCGTGTGGTGTGCGTACCTGTATGTCCGAGCAGATACTATAACTTGTATTCTCAGGAGAGGACTCAAAAAAAAAAAAAAAAACTCCTATGCTATACACCCCGGAGTAACAAAATCTGATGCCCCGTCGGAGCTGATGCCGGTGAACTTGCGGCAAATTGGAAAGTAGTAGAAAGGAAAAAAAAAAAACGTACGACAACTCTTCAAAATGGATCGCCAGAGATTCTAATACACATGAGATGTGCTTGTATCTCACATGGGTTGGACAAGAACCGCTTGTACCTTAGCATCTCACCCTGGTCTAGGCTAGGAGCATCAGAAACTCTTTTCCTGTCGCACACCATTTTCGCTTATATCCACCAGAATATTCCTGCCTGCCTCTTGATGTTGGAGCCACAAAAGTGGCTTGTCACCTCTCGCGTTTTTTTTTTGTTGAGTACATGGGACACAGATCAAGAACACAGAACTGGCAGTACAACCTTAGAAATTGGAAAAACAAGCCTAAACTTGAGATTCCAGCTCCACCGCCGCCGCCTCACCACGGTGACCGCCAGCCGCGCGCTGCCGCCGAACTCCTCGATCCGGCGATCTGCAACGAACCGCGACCAGGAAGCCGCCGACGAAGTCGCCGTCTTCAGTCCACCGCCTGGGTCTTGACGGAGAAGATGAGGCTGGCCGACCGCCAGAACACGCCATCGCCAAGATCCGACGCCGACGACGCCGCAGATCTGGACGACCCAGAAGATCTGGATCCCGGCCTCCTTCGCCACTTCACAAGCTCCACCGACGCCGGAGGAAGCTTCGGTTGAGCGAGGACGTACCTGCGGCCCACCAGCCCGCCGGAGACGACGCTGAAGGAGGGGAAGCCGCAGATCACCACAGCGCGACGGCGCCGCCCTTCCCGCCACGGCCACGCCGCCCGCACCCCTCAAGCTACACGCCGGAGCGCAATCTGGGGAATCCCCAACCTCCCGCCGCCGGAACGACCGTCGGAGGGTGGGAAATCCACCAGATACGCCGGCGGCTTCGGACGGCGCGGAGTCGCCTCCTCGTCGCCTCTCTGCACTGTAGCACGAGGGGGGTTTCCAGAAATAAGTGAGAGATCCGGAATCGCTAGAAATAGCTTGTTACTTCTTTGTATGGCATAGCGACTCGACCGCCACGGTCAATTAATTATTGTGTGGCAATTGCTTGATTATCTCTCTATTTAGCTGGATGTGTGTTAGTTGCTATGCATGATCCAAACTGCTAGATGTTCCAATCCTCATTGATCGGCTCTCTGTTTAAGCTTCACGTGTACCGAATTGCATATTGCATACCATTTTCACATGTTATATAGATCTTTTTATATTGCTAAATGGATATATATAGCAGTTTGTTAAGTTTGGTTTGTTTTTCGTGCAAAAAATTGTGGTAATGTATAGATCTGTTAATCCAACTAGCCTGCACAATGGCCAAGAATTGTGGTATGTTCATTAAATCTGGTGGCAAAATAAATATGTTATATTTTTCACCCTTGGTATATTTTCTCTCGAAAAGTATGAACAACAAAAATGCTAGCTTTCTTCTTTAATTATTTCTCAATTTCTTGAGTCAATTATCCAACTTCTGCATCTCGCGAGACTTACTATTTTTGGGCTGTTCTGATTTTTGTAAAATGAGTAGAATCTGCCAAACTAAACCTTAGTTTTTATCCTCCCGATTTTATCTCATTGGCCTTTCGAGACTTTTTTTTAGGGAAAAGAGAGCATTACAACATATTGGGCACACTCGACAGGGAGTCCCGAGTAACATAATCAACTACAACATCCGGAGGCGTCATAGTCCAGATGCAGCTTCCCGCGGACCTGGCGAGTTTAGCGAGTGCATCAACAGCACTGTTGCTCTCTCTTCTAGTATGAATGGTACGGTTCTCTTTGTAGCTAGCTCATCAGCAGGCATTTGGTTTCATCAATGGATGCACAGTGCTTCGATCTGTCCTAACCAAGGAGATTCAGAGCCAAGACCACAGAGGCACAATCCATCTCTAGAATTACCATGTCATGGCCCAAGCCAGACAGCATACGGAGACCAAACAGGGCTGCCACAGCTTCTGCTTCTTCGGCATCAGCGCAGGACGGGATGGGGCAGCAGGCATCAAAGATAAGCTTACCTCGAGACTTGGATCAACCTGGAATGAGCTAGTTTTTCGTCTTGATCCAATCTGGAATTTAGGGTTGGATATTCCAAAACGCCTTTCGAGACTTGGACTTGAGGAAGGTAAGATCACTAGGTTGCTAAAAGTCTTGGTATTGGGAAATACTCAAAGGAGGGAGGACCAAACGCTCCTGCTCGCCCCCCGCGGGGCGACAGGGGCGAACCCTAGATCGCGCCGCCTCCAAGCCTCCCCTCCTCTCTCCCCCGTCACCGCCGCCGGTGGGAGCAGCCGGGAAAAGACCGCGCGGTGCCGCCGGCGGCGGATCTCCTTCACCCGCGCGCTAGGGTGGCCTCGCGGGGCGGCTACGGCTGGTGGCGGTGCGGACTCGACAGTACCTTTGGCCGGCGGCGCATCTCGGCTCCTCTGTGCTTGAGGTCTCGGCGTCGGCGAGGGTTCTTCTCGCGCTCGGCGGACTGGTGGTGGAAGGGAGCTCCTTGGTGCTGGTGGGCCGACGCGGCCACTGTCGGCTCCGGCTGGCGGCGGCGTTCGTCCCGCTGTTCCTGCGATGAAGGTGCAGGAGAGGGCGCCGGGTAGTGCGACCGCGGACGAGGTGTCCAGGTCGCCTCGCGGGCACGGGCCGGGGCAGGGGCCCCGGACCCTGGCGAGCCATGTTGACCTTCTTCTCCGGATTTGACGGCTCCTGTAGCCGTGGGGGCTGCTGGCCCTCGATCTAGCAGGAGGTGCATTCACGGTGGTCTTCGACTCTCCTCTCAGTTTTGGCGGCGCGTGGAGTTGGGACGCCGGGGTGGCGGCCCGGATGGTGGTGAACTTGTGGGTTGGCGGGTGAGCCCGGGTTCTGTGGGTGCTGGCTGAGACCACGGCCGTGTGGACGGGTGGTGCTTGGCGTGTTTCACGCCGTGTTGTGGGAGGTGGAGAGGTCCTGCCGAGGGGAAACCCTTCCCAGGTTTTGCCTGGGCCGCGGCGGCGGTGTCCGTGGACGTCATCACCTTCTTGAAGGCGTCGTGGTGGCTTTCTCTGCCCTCTCACGTGCTCCGGGTGAAAACTCTAGATCTTCGGATCGGGCGGTGGCGGCGCTCTGCGTCGTGCTCTTCTTGAAGACACCGCCATGGAGCTCACGGTGGGTAGTTCTCTGGAGGTTGGGTGGCGGAGTCTCTTCGGCATGCTTCCTCCGGCAAAGCTTGCTTCTTGGTTTGTTCTCGCGGCGTTTCTTGTTTGGACCTCCTTGTGCCTCATCTTGAAGGCGTTCTCTTGGTGGTTGTCTCCGTTGCCGTTGGGCGGGTCTCGGCGGTGTGCAGCGTGGGTTGGTGTGCCGGTCTCGGCTCTCGAGTGCGTTTCGGCCCGGCCACTTTGCCCGTGTCGACGGTGTGCAGCGTGGGTCGATGTGCCGGTTTGTCATCGCGAGCGAGTATCGGCCCAACTCCTTTTCCCGCCAAGCAAGCTCTCAACCTCTTCGGCGTAGCCTTAGGTGGCGTTCGTCCTGCTGGAGTTTCTATGGGTGTCTTGTATCTTGTGTGCGAGTGCAGTCTGTTGTTGTAAGCTGGGTTCAGCACTTTGTATCTCTGTCACCGTTCGTGGTGTTATTAATTTAACGCCGGGCCTTTGGTCTGTTTTCTAAAAAAGAAATACTCAATGGATAGTGTATATGATATAATATACCTGTAAATAAATATACACAACTTTGCTTTTACATGTAGATGATTAGCAAAAACACGACTTCATTGTACAATATATGTGGTGTTATTATGACATATATATTGGATAATATGAACAGAAAGATTTGTTACACACATCTTGCCAATTGAGTAGATTTGGGATTTGATCATGAGTAGTAATAAATCTTCTCGAGAGAGGCGTTTTGGCTCCGCTCACTTGCTCCTGCCGAATAAAAAATAAAAAACATTTCAAAAAATTCTGAAAAAACTCAGTGACAAATATATATAAGTGTTCTATAAACGAACCAAGTTTCGTGATGACATGTGTGGTGCTCTTTGCGGAAGAAACAAAATCAGTGATCTAAGAAAATATTTTTCAAATTCTGTTGTTGTCACTGATTTGTCGTTTTGCACAGAAGGGGAAAATGTCATTTCACCACGAAAGTTGACACGTAGACAGAAAACTTGTATATTTCTTTCAACGAAAAACTTAAATTGTTTGAAATGTTTAACTATTTTTTCGATTTTTTTACTGAGGCAGGATCATTTGATCTCGGGAGCCAATATGAATTTCGGCTTCTTCTCATTTTATATTCTATCTAAAGAAAAATAAAGAACTAAATATACTGAAGGTACAACCTTCCAAATAGGACAAAAACAAGACGAAACAAGCTAAACGGCATTCTTTTAAGACACAGGCGACAAACTTACAAATGAAGTGATGCCAAGTCGCTCAAATTTCCATATGGCGTATTTGTTTTCATCTAATTTATCTGTTGAAACCGACTATACAGAACCAAAAACTGTAAGACGTCATCCTTGGTCATCGCGCCAAAAAGAGTTCCAGTCAAGATATGGAAAATGGCCAAAAAAGTTATCCGTAAATGATGCATGCTTTGCAGAAGATGGACACGTAGCGAAAACGATGGCCAAATACAGATGAAACCAGTGACGGAGCCAGGAATTGAGCTTAAGGGGGGCAAAGCTAGACTAATTAGTGTTATGATTTGTATGAAGGGGGCTAAACTAGCTAAAATCACTTTAATTAGGACTGCCATGGCTAGCATTCTTAAGAAATCCACAGCATAGGGGGGCGTAGCCCCTGCTCGTCCCCCTTGTCTCCAAATGATATGAGTTTTACTAGGGAAATTGTCGCGGCAATGCCGCGCCCGTGGGAGTGTGAACGTTTTGATTAAAAATGCTAAAAATAGGCGCGGTTTGTCGTCCGGAGTATTTGAATATGGAAATGGCGGAGTTGTAAAGTTGTCCAAGTTTGGAAATAAGCGAAATCTGGAAATGGCGAAAGTTGTTTGGATCGTAAAATTGTTGGAAATGAAAAGACGTATGTGGTATGTAGTTTTTTAAATTTTGAAAAATGGTTACATCGGAGAGCTGTTTACATTTTTCTTTTTTTTCATGTTCATTAAATGCTCAAATTTTGTGGTCATGTCGACATATTTTCCGTAGTTGTGCTTAACGTAAACAGTAAACATGAAGAAGTATGGAATTTTTTTTAAATTAGGAAAGCATTTGTATATGGATTCGGTTAGTGTTTATTGAATGCTAAGAGTTGAAAAACGTTCAAAATCTCGGAGCATTCAAATTTTAATTCTGGTCGTATGTCATGTATAGCCAGCGTTTATTGATGTGATCATGCTCATATTATTGTCGCATTTGTGGACATTGTGGTTTAAGAAAAATTAATTTGTAAATGTCCATGTTCGAATTATGCTAAGATCTGAGTATATCTATATACGTAAAATGACGTCTACATTTATGAATTTGTAGATCCCGTGTTGCCGCGAAATTTAATTTGAAAACTACCATATTTGAACTGTGTTTATTTTCTAATGTACCAGAATTTTAAAAGTTTTTTATTTATGAATTGTTTGATTTTCAAAATTTGGTAAAATAGGTAGATTTGAAAGGCATTTGTAATTTGAATTTCGGTAAATTTTGAAATTTGAAAGTGGCAACATTTTGAAATTGTGCAGGTCTAGAAATTTTTTTTTTTATAGTTTGTAAAAGAAGAAAATAGAATATAAGGAAAAGAGGGGAAAAATGAAAACAGGGGAGAAAAAAATGAAGGGAAAAAGGGCTTTAAAAAAAAAAATTGGGCTCATTTTTTTTAAGGGAAAAAAAACTGACAGGTGGGACCACGCCGGTGAGCAATTGACCACTTTTAAAATTCAAAAAAAACTTTCCAAAACAATCTTTCTTTTCGAACTTCATCAATTTTAGTGATTTTTTTAAACATCTTTCGGAAAATGAGCATTCAAAAAAAAAAAAACGTCGATAAATAATTCACACACAAATAGCTTCCAGAAAGACCACTTTTAGAATTCTCCCACCACAAACTTTTTTCAAAGATTGAAAAAATTGTAGGAGTTAATTATTTTTTTAAAATATTTGAATGGTTGTTTCAAAAGGTAAGAAAGGAAAAAATGTTTTTAAAAAAAAAAGGAATTTGGAATAGCTATTTATTAATATTTGTGTTTGTGCTATTTTTTTTATAGATTATTTAATTCAAATATTATTCTATGTATTTTACAAATTTCAAATGGGATTTAATATATAAGATGTAAAATGTTATTTAAAAAAAAATTGAAATGAAGTGGCAAATAAGCAATGTTTTCAATAGTTTTGATTTGTATTTTTAAGATTTTTTTTTTGGAAAATGTATTTGAATATTTGTACTGATATGTGTGTTTGTTACAAATTTTAAAAATTATGTGTATGTTTATTCTAAAGGATAAAAAAGAAAAAAATGGAAAGGAATTGTAAAAGATAAAAAGAAAAAATAGATAAAAAGGGAAAATGAAAAAAAAAGAGGGCTGCCGCAGGCTGCAGCCCAGCAGCCGTCCCACGGCCCAGCCCACCCCGCGGTGACGTCAGTGGCGACGTCACCCGTGGGCGGCGCTCCCGCGGCGGCGCGACGGTCGCCGGCGCCGAACGACGGCGTTCCGGGATGCGCGGACGGTCGCATCCGACGCGCCTCGACGCGGGGAGCGCGGAGGTGGCGGCGCCGCCCCCGTTGGGTCGCCGGAGCGGCAGCGGTAGCCCGTGGACGCGGCGGCGGGGCAGTGGCACGGCGGCGGCGTTTCCGGCGCGGCCAGGGCGCCCCGGGAAGCGATCCGCAGCGATGATGTAGAGGGCGCGCCGGCGATCCTCGTGGTGGGCTGCGTTAGGTCCGGGAAGCGGCGAGACGGCGGCGATGCGCGGCGGCGCGACGGCGGCGACGGCGCGGTCGCGGGAGGAAGAGAGGAAGAGGAGGGAGGCCGTGGGCTGTGGTAGTTTTGCAAAAAAGTCCTGAATTTTTTTGAAATTTCGTATGGGTCCCTGTCTGCGGGAATACTGGATTGCGGGTTTGATTTCACGTAAAGTGAGGGTTTTTTTTGTAAAGCCGACACAGGCGCGTTCTGCGGGCCATCCGATCGGGGACGGACGGTGGCACTGTAGCTACTGTTCCAGCTACAGTGCCCGCAGACGTCTCCTGGCCGTTGGATCGCCGATCGGACGGCGTGGAGGGGGTCTGGAACTGCTACGGCGCGGCACTGTAGCGCTACAGTGGCGATCTTCTTCACGCCATTATATATAGTAGTGATATTGTGATTTTTTTCTGGGCAAATCTGGTTATACTAATCACATGTTACTGCTAGTCAACGTGTTAGAAAACCTAAAGTTTTTCCCTGTTGGAGAGGAGACCTTGTTAAAGCTGTTCAACAGATTCCCGTAAGAAAAAGAAATCTTCAATCTAGATGAGTAAACGGTTGCAGCTGGAGTGAAAACAAACGGTTGCTGCTGGGCGATTCCTGCTTCGTGACGGAGGTGGCGGCGGAGACGGCGTCGCGCGAGGATCTGTCTACGTTCAAAGCCACGGCCTGGACGGCGTCGGTGGACAGGATACCGCCGGCCAAGACGCTGGCCATTCCGGAGCCGGAGCTGTTGGTGGATGTGTCCCCATCCCCGACACGTGAGTTCTCAGGTGTTTCGTTTGAGGTGCCGGCGGCGAGAGACAGGAAGAACGTCAAGTTGCTGAAGTACAAGGTGTTGGTGCACGTGGATCGTGTGGAGGAGGACGCCAACCCGGAGGGGAGGATGCTCGGCGCGCCTCCTTCCGGCAGTGGGCAGAGCGGCATTCCAGAGGATGAGAGCTCGGATGGTGGTGGCAGGTCGTCGAGGCGGCTTCCTTGGAGGATCGGGGTGCCTGACCAGCGTGGTGGTGGTGGACGCGCGGCGGCGCCGCCCGGCTCCGGTGGCTACCGGCAGTCCTACTGCCAGGTGGCGGCGAAGAACGCCGATTGGCGCCTGCCTCCCATGGCGACTCGGCCCCACGCTAGGCCCACTGCTACGCGCCAAGTACCGGTCGGGCAGAGTTTGAATCTTGCCGTGGTGGAGAAGTTGGGCGCGAAAGCTGCTGCCGCGCCATCTGTGGCAATTCAGCTTTTGCGGGCCGACAGGAGTACTTTGGCAGGCAGGACTGATCCCAATGGGGATAGCGACAACGGAAGAGCTGGAGCGGTCCCCGAGGTTGCTACCGTTGTGGTGCTTGACCACCCAATGGGCACTGACCGGACTGTGCCTGGCGCGGAGGAGCTGGACCATTCTGTCTCGGTGCAGACAGAGCCAGTTCTTTCGTTCGTATCCGAGGCTGGGTCCCAGACGGCGGAGACGGCGCCCTCACCGGGTGATTACTTCACGGTGTCGCTGTCTTCTGGAGATGGAGGCAGCCGGGTGAAGACGGCTGTGAGGTTGCTGGCCCAACTGGCTGTGCGTTCAGGCCCACTAATATCGATGCAGGACAGGCTATTGTGGCCCAGGAGGAAGACGGGGTGAGACCCAAGCTAGGCCTATTGTGGCCCAGGAGGAAGATGCAGGACAGGCTATTATGGCCCAGGAGGAATATGGGGTGAGGACCCAAGCTGGGCCTATTTCCCAGGATGGGCCTGTGGCGGAGGCGTTGGATGTGCAGCAAACCGGCGACGTTGTGCTAAGCCCAGACGATGTCGCGGCCTGGGGAAGGGTGAAGACCTTCTGCAGCAAGATCCTGAAGACGTTGGCACCACCGCTGCTGCAGGAAGTTGAACGTGTCTCGGCTATCAGACCTGAGGCTGAGCCCTTCACTCCACGGCGAAGTGACAGGCTGGCACCGGTGGCCAAACCGGCGGTGAAAAGCAAGCAATGTCAGAAGGCATCGGCCGCGGAGTCCGTCTTACTCAAGGCGTTTGGGGTGTCGCCGCTCGACTTGGTGCCTAACGAAGGTGCGGCACAAGAGCTCAAGCACTTCTTCGACTCGCCGATACGGGAGGGACAGCTCAATGTCCTGGCATCGATCTTTGGGAAGACCATGCCGCCGCCGCATGAGCTGCGTGCGCCTGGGCATGTGGAGGTCTCTGTGCACGCTTAGCTGTGCATACGACGGAGTTCGAGCCCAAGTTGCTATGGATTGTAACCCTGAAGTGTTAAGCTGGAATCCCCGTGGTCTCAATGATAGAGCCAAGCGGGATTCAGTTAGATTGTTAGTGGAGTCGTTGCGAGTCAACATCGTCTGCCTCCAGGAGACGAAGCTGGAGGTGATTGACCAGTTCATGGTGAACGAGTGCCTAGGGCCGTCTTTCGATGGCTTCGACTATCTGCCGGCTGTCGGTACTCGAGGAGGAATCCTGTTAGCGTGGAAAACTGCAATACTGCAAATCTCTAGCATATCTATTGACACCCATGCGATCACAGGGGAAGTGCACGATAGTGGGAATTGCCCATGGTGGATCACGGGTGTTTACGGTCCACAAGCCCAGCCTGACAAGGAGTTGTTCCTCGCTGAGTTGGTTGAGCGCCGCAGTCTCTGCCCTGGCCCCTGGATGATTATTGGTGACTTCAACATGATCTTACGGGCGGCGGAGAAGAGCAATGATAACCTGGATCGTGCGAGCATGGCACGCTTTCGGGATTTTGTCAACTCGATGGAGCTGAAGGATGTTTACATGCATGGACGCCTATTCACTTGGAGCAATGAACGCCGTGAGCCTACGATGTCACGCCTCGACAGGGCCTTGGTGTCCATTGATTGGGAGCTAAGCAACCCTGATTCCATCCTACAGGCGTTGTCCTCGGCGGTCTCAGATCACGCTCCGCTGCACCTGTCCATGAACGGCGCGTACCGGCCAAAGCGGCGTTTTCGTTTCGAGTTGTTCTGGATGAATCTTGAGGGCTTTGATGAGGCGGTACAGGAGGGTTGGCGCTGCGATGCTTCGATTGTGGATCCATTCTCGCGCCTCGATGCTTGTTTTCGAAATCTGGCGACGTATCTGCAATCGTGGGCTGATAAACGAGTTGGAAACATCAAACTCCAACTTGCAGTAGCCAACATCATCATACACAGGTTGGATGCCGCACAAGAAAGCAGGAGTTTGTCGGATGGGGAGTGGTGGCTGCGCAAGACTCTGAAGCTCACCGCTCTGGGGCTATCTTCGCTTGAGCGCACCATGGCACGCCAGCGTTCTCGGTTACGCTGGCTGAAAGATGGAGACGCGAATACTCGGCTGTTCCATGCCGTAGCCAATGGGAGGCGAACGAAGAATTTTATCCCAGCTCTCAAGCACAATGAAGAAATAATCACAGACCAAGTTAGAAAGGAGGAGGTGTTTTTTCAGGCGTACAGCGACCTGCTGGGTAGAGTGCAGAACAGGGAAAGCACCATTGATCTGGAGCAGCTAGGTCTGGAGCAGCACGACCTGTCGGATTTGGGCCATATATTCACTGAGGAAGAGGTGTGGGCCGTGATCAAAGAAATCCCAGCGGACCGCGCTCCTGGCCCGGACGGTTTCGTTGGTGGCTTCTACAAGCGGGCCTGGCCCATTATCAAGAGTGATCTGATGGCAGCCCTCCTGAAGCTCTATGTGCGAGACGGCAGAGGATTTGGCAAGCTTAATCGCGCAATTATCACGCTAATTCCGAAAAAGCCGGATGCTGAGGAAGTTGGGGACTATCGACGATTAGCCTCGTTCATAGCTTTGCCAAGCTTTTCTCTAAAATACTGGCCAACCGTCTGCGGCCGAAGATGGAGACGCTTGTTAGTCCTAACCAATCGGCATTCATCCGGGGAAGAAGCTTACACGACAATTTCATCCTGGTGCGGCAGGTTGCTCGCAAAATCAATAGGAGAAGGGAGAAAGGTGTCCTGCTCAAATTGGACATTTCCAGAGCGTTTGATTCGCTGTCTTGGTCTTTTCTGTTCGAGATTCTCAGGAAGATGGGTTTCCCGGATGAGTGGCTGCATTGGATCGCCATCGCACTCCGCACGGCGAGCACGCGTGTTTTGGTGAATGGAGTTCCCGGCGGCAAGATCTGGCACGCCCGAGGGCTCCGGCAAGGGGACCCCCTGTCGCCTCTCCTGTTCGTGCTGGCCATGGAGATCGTCACGTTGCTGGTTTGTGCGGCGGTGGAGGAAGGCATCCTGTCGCCGGTTGCGAATTGCTCGCCGGCGCAGCGGGTGTCTGCCTACGCGGATGATGTGGTCCTGTTCGTCAAGCCGACGGCCGTGGATTTAGCCGCAATTAAAGGGATTCTGCATTGCTTTGGGCAAGCCTCGGGATTGGTGGTGAACTATCGGAAATCCTCTGCCACTCTGATCCGAGGGGGAGAACCGGAGAAGGAGTTAATCGACAGTGCGTTGAATTGCAAAATTGCCCCTTTTCCCATCACCTATCTTGGTCTGCAGCTCGCGCTTAGGCCTCTCACCAAGGCGGAATGGCAGCCAATGATCGACGCTGCTGTCAATATTGTCCCGGCATGGCAACGAGGGCTGATCAACAGAACTGGCAGGCTCCAATTGGTCAAATCTGTTATGTCTGCCCGTCCTGTGCATCACCTGCTAGTGGCCGAGGCGCCTGTTTGGGTTTTCGAAGAATTGGAGAAGGGGATGCGCGGTTTCTTTTGGGCAGCGAAATTGAGAGCGAATGGTGGCCAGTGCCTTGTGGCTTGGCGCAAAATCTGCAAGCCAATTGAATACGGAGGATTGGGCGTCAAAGATTTGAGGCTTCAGGGTATCGCCCTTCGGGTGCGCTGGGAATGGCTCAGAAGGACGGACTCCAATCGACCATGGCAGGGACTGCCGATGATGCGCGACACCGACGCCAGAGGAGTTTTCGACAGCCTAGTTCAGATTTCGGTCGGTGATGGTGCGCAGGTACTCTTCTGGAGAGATAGATGGATGAATGGACAGGCGGTGGTGGACATCGCCCCCCGGCTGACGGCGGCGGTCGGCACTCGAATCAGGAACCATCGATCTGTCAAGCAAGCTTTGGAAAACAACAGATGGATCGCGGATGTGGGGGAAGAGGTTCAGGGCGAGATGGCGATTGAGCTCATTAGGCTTTGGATCGCCCTGGACGGAGTGCAGAGACACGACGGAGTTGCCGATAAATTTGCTTGGCCTTGGACTGCTTCGGGGGAGTTCTCTGTCAGCTCCACCTACAGAGCGTTGATGCAGGGCGGCGTCCATTTCGGCCCTGCCGATTCGATCTGGAGGAATTGGGCCACCCCCAAGAGCAAAATGTTTACCTGGCTCGCCGTGCAACACCGAATTTGGACCTCTGACCGCCGGCACCGCCATGGCCTCCAGGCGACGACCTCGCCTTGCTTTACCTGTCTGCAGGATGAGGACACGGCGGAGCACATTCTGGTTCAATGCGTATTCGCGAGAGAAACTTGGTACCGCTGCTTCTTGGAAACCGGAGTGGCGGCGACGGCGCCGGATGTGGGCGACACGCTAGAGAGCTGGTGGGAGGCGCTGCGAACAGGGAGAAGCGCCAAGGGGAAGAAGGAGCTGGACACGCTGCTGTGCACTGGGCTGTGGTTCCTCTGGAAACAGAGAAACGCGAGAGCATTTGGCAACCGGCACGCGCAGTTTCAGCCGGATAGAGTTGCTACCCTAGTCGCTGATGAGTTTGCTCTTCTGAAAACTGTTAGGGGCAGGAGACCAGGAGAACAACCAATTACGTGAGATTGTAACCTAGTGTTTCTGGATGTTTTTTCTTTTGCTTTGGAGTTTCTCTCGGCCCTCTGATTTCTTTGTACGCAAGGAAATTATGGCCTGTAAGAATTTCTGCCTTCTATAAAAGTATGGTACGCAGTCGCGTACTCTCGCGCGAAAACAAAACTCCACGCCTCGCCCGCACCTTCGTCAGGGCTCACGCGCGCACGCACGCACGAGACGCGACCGGGCGCTTTCCTTCCTACTTCTTCTTCTCGGCCGCCTCCGCTCCGCCTATAGATACCCGCGCCGCGCCTCCTCCGAGTCCTCTCCCGTTCCGCCATTAAACCACCAGTAGTACACCACCACTCCCTCGGATCCTGACCCCTCCCTTCCATGCCTCCTGCGGTCGTACGAGAGCGCGTGGCAGTGCACTGAGGATCAACACAAGTCTCCATGCGGCACCGGCAGCCAGGCGAGCAGGACGAGGAGCTGTTCGTGCAGTGGAGGCCCTGCGATACCAAGAGGTCCTAGTCGCCGGCCCAGCAGATCCGGACGAACGCACATCTCTTGAATCTTGATTGATTCGATCTGGGAGAAGGATGGCCTCGCATGGCGGCGGGCAGGGGAGGACGCGGGTGGGGAGGTACGAGCTGGGGAGGACGCTCGGGGAGGGCACCTTCGCCAAGGTCAAGTTCGCCAGGAACGTCGACACCGGCGAGAATGTCGCCATCAAGATACTAGACAAGGACAAGGTCCTCAAGCACAAGATGATCGCGCAGGTGGGTGATCCCGCCCGTCCTTAATTCCCGTGTTTAATATATCTTCTTGTTATTATCATCACCTCCTCGGCTCCTCTTTTGTTTTCTTCTTCTTCTTCTTCTTCTTCTTCTTCTTCTTCTTCTTCTTCTTGTCGAAGCCAATCTTCTTCTCCTTCTTAGTATAGGAGATTGCAATACCCAACAAGTAGGAGCTAACGCAAGAAAAGAAAAAGATTTTATTTTTCATTCATGGCTAGATTCTTGTTGTAAAGGGAGTTCGGAGATTGCGAGAGGAGCTCACGTCGTGTTCCTTTTTTTTTTCGTTTTCTTCTTGATTGTTACGCTATTTTTTCCTTCATCAAGAAGAAGTAGTAATTCCGATTTCTTGAAAGACGAGACGTGAGAATTCGTGAGACAGACGTTCCAGATTGGCGTTCTACTGCGAATTCAATGCGAGATTTTGACGCGCGGAGCCGCGGACGGCCCGTGCGCGTTCGTTGGAAAGTGCGCAGTTTAGTTGGCTGCTAGCTTTTGTTTGGTCTCTGGTCTTGATGATGTATGCTTTCTGCAGATAAAGCGCGAGATCTCCACCATGAAGCTCATCAGGCACCCCAACGTTATTAGGATGTACGAGGTATGCATATATCTCTCTCTCCCTCCAGGAATTAATTCTCCCTGTAAATGAAATCTATTATTAGCACTAATTTGAGTACAATATATTCCCTTCATTCCGGTTTATAGGATGCAATTCCAAAACCAAGTTTTTTCAAGAATAAGATGCAATTTAGATATTTAATGAGCAATTAGGAGAGAGGAAATGGAAGGCAACCAATGCATACGCAGCAATTTAGACAATTAATGAGTAATTAGGAGAGAGAGAAAATGAAGGCAACCAATGCATGCACACCAATTGCTATTTAACTCACCAATAGTTAGCCACCTAGGTCCCAGAGATTTGTCTAATGCATCCTATAAGAGTAAGTACAATAAATTCTACTCAGAAGGCTATAAGGTTTGCCACATCATCAAAATCCTAGGTGGATAAGAGATAAAGGAGAGAGAATGAAGCGAGCGCTTCATCTATCGCCCGGCGCTACGCTCGTCCCGAGGAATAAAAGCTCATTTGCCGTCCGCGCAAGAGCTACGCCTCGCTTTCTTCTTCCGTGCGTGGCCAGCAGTATGTGCGCATGCAAGCTTTAATTACTTAAATATTCAAGAGTGTGAAGCTAATAGCTAACCAAAAGCTAACCCACTGTACGTGTGAAGGCGGTAGATGACATGGCAGTCATCTACAGCCAGCAGCCGGCGTTAGCTATTGCTCTTGCTCTAAACCGGAATGAAGGGAGTACTTAAGTTGTTATGGAGACCTGAAACCAGCATAAAAAATAAACAGAATAAAACTTGTCCATGAACGAATTGTGTTTACTGCATAGTAATTTTTATCCAAATTATGTCTCGTTTGTATCTATATTATTTATATATTCGTTTTTCCCTGCGATCGGAAATTATCTTATATTACAACCTAGCCTCAAAAGGAATCTAGTTTGTTCATCTTGAGCTTCCAGAATTTTATCTTTTTCCTTTGGCTAAATATATATGTCCATGTCCACTAAATGGGTGTGTGTACTTCGTGAAGGTGATGGCTAGCAAGACTAAGATATACATAGTGATGGAGCTTGTCACCGGTGGCGAACTTTTCGACAAAATCGTGAGTGCTTGATATACCTTGTCAACATCTTTGGGTTACGCTTCCCACTGTACATATGTGCTTAATTTCGCGGCGGTTCATTGTCTAGGCTTCGCGCGGGAGGCTAAAGGAGGACGACGCGAGGAAATATTTCCAGCAACTGATCAACGCTGTTGACTATTGCCATAGCAGAGGCGTCTACCACAGGGATTTGAAGGTACCGGTTTGTTTTAAGTGCCTCGTGGCGATTACTGATATGCTCCATGGTCAGAATAGTGGTTATCAATATCTTTATTTTCTCCATTTTCAGCCTGAAAATCTTCTTCTTGACGCTAATGGCACTCTCAAGGTGTCGGATTTTGGACTTAGCGCGCTGTCACAACAAGTGCGGGTATGTAAATCGAGCCGCTTCTCTTGTTCAGTTTGATGAAAACCAGGGTCATGGAAATTTCAGTCCTTTTTTGGCATGTTCTGTTGGCTTTAGGTTCTGCTATTTCTTCTGACGGTGGTTTGCATATCTTTTTGTTATCTTGTAGGAGGATGGGCTGCTGCACACGACTTGTGGAACTCCCAATTATGTTGCTCCCGAGGTTCTTCATTTACATCCAGGCCTTATATTAGTTATTTAATTCTCTGCATTCTAGTAAGTATCTTGTTCTCATTTTCCAATACTCTTGGATGTACAGGTTATCAATAACAAAGGTTATGATGGAGCCAAGGCTGATCTGTGGTCATGTGGGGTGATTCTCTTTGTCCTCATGGCGGGGTACCTTCCGTTCGAAGATTCAAACCTCATGGCACTTTACAAGAAGGTGAGTTGGCTTTACTTCTCTCTTTTTTTGCAAAAAATAAATATATTTACTGCTAAATTGCAAGTGCCGGGTTTATGTTGTTCGGAATGATTGAGTGCTTGAAATTTCACCCATGTGCTCATGCAGATACATAAAGCAGACTTTAGCTGCCCATCTTGGTTCTCCACAAGCAGAAAAAAGCTCATCAAGAAGATACTAGATCCTAATCCAAGCACTGTATGTTCATCTGTTCATTGGTAGCATATCAGTCTCCATTCTGTTCATAAATAGCTCATGTAATTGTTATGACTCTGTGCAGAGAATAACTATTTCTGAAGTTATAAACAACGACTGGTTCAAGAAAGGATATCAACCTCCTAGGTTTGAGACAGCAGACGTTAATCTCGATGATGTCAACTCTATATTCAACGAATCCGTGGTAAGTTTTAGTCATCTTCTAATCTCAATGCGTGTATCAGTGTGGTGAATGGAATTGATAACATTGTTTGTTATGATCCAGGACACAACACAGCTTGTAGTCGAAAGACGCGAAGAAAGACCAGCGGTGATGAATGCTTTCGAGTTGATTTCTACCTCCCAGGGCCTCAATCTTGGCACACTCTTTGAGAAGCAAACGGTATGTTCAGGGTCTGAAGGTTGTTTATGAATTAAGATTTTTGTATAACCATGAGATTCTTTAATTCGATTTATTGCTATTAATAGGGTTCTGTCAAGCGAGAAACAAGGTTTGCGTCGAGGCTTCCTGCAAACGAGATATTGTCTAAAATCGAAGCTGCTGCAGGGCCCATGGGCTTTAATGTACAGAAGCGCAACTATAAGGTATTTATTACATAAAAAAACATAACACCTTATTTCCTTCTGATCTGAACATTATTCTGATGACAATAATCAAATCGAAATAGCTGAAGTTGCAAGGAGAGAATCCTGGAAGGAAAGGTCAGCTGGCAATTGCGACCGAGGTACGTCTCAATAACATTGTGCATTGCCTTCTTATATGGCGTGTCATACTGCTCTTTCCTGGGAAATAGGCTTGTGATCATTCCAATTGTAACAATCTCAGGTTTTTGAAGTCACGCCCTCACTCTACATGGTAGATATCCGCAAGTCGAACGGAGACACCCTCGAATTCCACAATGTATGATTGTCACAGCTTCATCCAGCTCAAACTAAAATTACTTCAGAGCTTTGAATTGTAAAAATATGAACTTAGTAGTTTTAATTTAGACTGATCTCTTACATGTTTTCATGCACTGCGCAGTTTTACCATAGCATCTCGAACGGGCTGAAGGATGTCATGTGGAAGCCAGGAGGCAGCATACCCGAAGTAGACGAGATCCGACATCAGAGGTCGCCGTGATTTGGGACTAAATCTTAGAAGTAGAAGATAAAAAATAGTCAGGAACCTCAGGAAAGGCCTGTGGCATGTTTTTTCATATTCTTGACGTGGTGGTATGAATGAAAGTATGTGCAACGTTGCATTAATTTTAGCTTAGCAGCCAATGTGCCAGAATTCAGAGAACTACTGAAAGTTATTGTCTGTGCAATAATAAAGGTGGCATTCATCTTGATCTAGTACAAAACTTGTACTCGCTCTTCCTTTTACGTTAACTTGCACCCTCTCTTCCATAGTAAGAGCAAGTTCACAGGCGCGAAAGAGCTCACCTGACCAGGCAGCACGCATGTACATAGTTCGTCTAGGGCGCGTTCAGCCCATAGCAATTATAGATCAGGAGCTTTACTTGTAGTTAGCAGAATATAGTTTCTTCGTCGTACCATGCACGAAGGTGTGCCAGACCTCTTAGATGCAGTTGGTCAGGCTCGACTCGGCTGTTCTCAGCGAGCTAGGCTCGGCAGGGTTGCAAGGTCAAAATAGGGTGGCTCGGCGGGAGCAAGAGGGAGATGGCGCCATGGCGGGTGACCGCCCGGTTTGGCTCAAGCTCTCACTCGCTACCTCCATGCATGGTAAGGCAATAATCCTCACCTCCCTAGTCTCCTTCCTTTTCGGCAACAGTCGTGCTCTCGTCCATCTTCAGTACCAGCGGTGCTCCTCCCTCCACAGCGGCGGTCGTGTTGTCCTTTTTACCTGGCACTCATGATAATAAGAACTCCAAATCCCCGTCCCGTCGCCCCCCCCCCCCCGAAACCGTATGTTGGGCACGGATGCGTAAGATTTTGTTTGACGTCATTTGTAGGCAACATAAATAGGCAATTTTCTGAAACCTTAAATGATTCATGTGCATGGTAAGAGGTGGGGATGCTAAAGTTTAATCCCCACATAAATAGTTTGAGGTGAGTTGGACCACATTATAAGGATGGAGTGTTCTACTACTTTGTAAGCAGGTGAGAATAGGAGGCTCTCTTGCACACTCCTCCTCCGCCGCCGTTGCTCGTTTCGAACACGTCGCGATCACGTTTGGTGAATCGAGTCTCGAATCGCGTCAACTTTGTCTATATTTTTACTGTTCGAGAAAATGTGTTGTTAGCGTACGCGTCACAGCTAAACCAGTTCAGGTCGCTCCCGGAGTGTAGGCTGCTGCTCGACGTGGTTAGCCCACGTTGTACTCGTTAAGTTTTGTCGAGCTGCACTATATAAAGTTGTGCACTGCGTGCGCCGTCACACACCGAACCAATCTAGGTTTTGCCTTTCTCGTGCATTGCGTCGCCGCTATAGTCTACTCCATCCCGAGAGACGGCGTGCAGCGGTGAATGGGAGAGCAAGTCTTCAAAACCAGTAGCTCTTGTGATCATGTACGAGAGAGGCGAATTAGCTTTTTGGGAAGCGCCTACCATATAGCCAATGTTGCGGACCGCTGCCGCACATATCGTTTGTGGCGTCAAATCTTCACCAACGGCATCGACTCATCGTCAACAACATCGTTGCATCAGCCACGACTACTTCATCGACAAACCATCAGTACTTGCGCCGTGTCTTTGTTCGTTGGTTAAACAAGTTTAGTGTTAACATGTTTTGCGATATGTTGTTGATGTTGTTCATGTTTATTAATACGTCTAGTATGTTACTCCCTCCGATCATGTTTAAGTGTTGTTGGGAATCAACTAATAACGTGCAACTTATACACACGTCTCACGACACTTCTTTGGGATCAGAGGGAGTACATGTTTTGCGTTGTTGCTGTTATTCATGTTTATAAATACATCTATTATGTTCAAGTTTCACATGTTAGTTGTTGCTGTTGTCTTATTTAATTTTGGAGTTAATTATGAAATTATTGTCTAATTATCCAACAGATTTATCCACGGATTGGTATAGTTGCAGCTCGCATACTAACTACTTTTAGTGCGTAAAATCAATGTTGTCTCCTAGTGACAAGATATGTTCCAATGTGACGAGGTGTTAACTCGACAAATCCCATGGTTGCACACCTAGGGTTGAGATTAGGAACGAGATTGGTAGCGCTGGCGGTGACTACGGCTGACAAGCAAGGTTTACCCAGGTTCAGGGCCCTCGTGTGGAGGTAACACCCCTACGTCCTGCTTGTCTGATTATTGATCGAGGTGAACAATGGTGTTACAGGGGTCTCGGAGAGATGTCGATCTCGCCAAGGATTCTGAGGCAAGAGTATTGCGTGTCCTTGGTCGGGGACCCTCCCAGCCTTTATATAGGAGGCTGGGCCTCGGGTTATCGTAACCGACTAGGATTACAGATATGGTAAGTTTAAACCGACCTAGTCTACGCCTAACTTGGAGAACAATCTCTCCTTGCGGATCCCTTCATGGGCCTTGATCTTGATGTCCTGATGGGCCTCCACGTCTTGTACGTGCACCAGGTGTCCTCATAGTGGCACACCGAAGGGCAGGCCCACGTCAGTAGCCCCCGAGTGCCTGGCTGACTCGAAGATTCGGGCAGGGACTCCTCCGTAAGTGCACGTCTTGAATCATCTTGCCTGGGTATTTACTTAGTCGACAAATCATTCGACCGACCATTTTGCTTACTTTGATACAAAAATACGTTGGAGCCAACTTTGAGACGACTGATGCTCTGGGCATAGCATTGCTGCTCTTATGACAGTGTTTAGGGATCATGACATAGTAGGTCTGGTACACTCGACGGATCGGGACCAGTTAACTGCTCTTGGGCAAAACCATACTATCCTACATCAAATTCGAGTCCCCAGACTCGAACCTGGAACTGGCTGGTCAGGTACAACTCAGGCCGCGGAGGTCTTACTGAGCTGACCTGCAGCATAACTTTGCGGGTAACTAACACGTCCGCTAGGATTTTCTTCATGTCGTCGGACACGGAAAGTTTCAGAGCTAACGCAGTACGTGCGAGCCCCGGCCCACTCGACGGATCGAAGGGTCTTACCTATGCACCATGCGTGCAGCTTCCAATGGTCGAAGATACATCTTGGGAAGATTGCGATTTGATTTGCGTTATGCGGTCAGCTAAGTAGCTGAGTCGAACATTTATTCGACTGAACATTTTTTCCCTGACTTATCGGGTGCGCGTCAGCGCTCCCGATGGGAGTACCCCTGAGATTATGCTTAATTGTTTGCAGTTGAGGATAATCTCTTCAAAAAGATCTTTTGCAGCAGTCGACGAAAATTCGACTCACTCCCGATGGGAGTACGCCTTGTTCCGGTGTCACCCGAACAATCTTTTGCTTGTTTTTCCACTCTCCCCCATGACATCAGGGATGACGTTGTTTGGCGACTGCGCCATCTGACAAACGATGTCACGCGCTGCGTGATAGATGGGACGTGACATATGGGCCCTTTCCTGCAGTGTTGACCAACGGCGACACCTGCGTGGATGGGACTTGACCGCCCTGACGTGGTTTTCACGGCGTGCGTGATGATGGTTCCTCGTTTCTCGTGCGTAGTGGGCGTAGTGGCCGGCGACGGTTGCTCTCTTATGCCGCCACGTGTACGGCCAGATAAGCTGTTGCTCGCGGAGTCTGTTTTTAACGGCCGTGATTTGAGGGCTCATAATGATAAGTAGCACGGCTGTGGGATAGATTAATTTCACTTGCCATTTGCTCCCCGCCGCCGCTTCTTGTTCTCCTTCTTCCTCCACGCGATTCTGCCATTGCCTCCCACAGCTTCCAAGCTTTCGCACTCCCCAGCGCCATGGCCAAGGGAGACAAGAGGAAGAAGGCTGCTGCAGATACTGCCGCCATCTCAGAGCCCGCTCCGGCCACCGCAGCTGCGAGCGCAGCGGTCCCACTAAAGAAGAAGGCCGGCGATTGGACGCGGTCTGATATCACGGTGGCGAGGCTTGATGGGTACCGGCGGGACGGCTTGCTGCCGTCCACCAATGTGCTGCCCACGCGCATTCCTGGAGATGAGGCAACCCCTCAACCCAAGAAGGGCGAGCGCGTCTGCTTCCATGATTCGTGGTTAGGGGACTGTCCTTCCCCATCCACGATTTCTTGCGTGCACTGATGTACGCATACAAGGTGCAATTGCATGATTTCTCCCCCAATTCAATCATGCACATTGTTGTTTTTGTTGTCCTTTGTGAATGTTTTTTGGGCGTTCACCCGCATTGGGGTCATTGGAAAAAGATCTTCAATGTGAAGAGAAATGCTGGCCCCGCTGGGGTCTATACTGTTGGAGGCTTCAACATCCAAGCTCGCAAGGAAGTCGAGTATTTTGACATTCGGCAAGTCGAGTCTGCACTGAACTGGCGCAAGAAATGGTTCGACTTCATCACTCAACAAGAGGGCTGCCAGATTTTGCGACTCACACGCCCTTGGTGAAGACCCGAGCGTGGCTTCATCAGACTTCGACTGCTGAGGAAGCGGAGGCCAAACCTTTGATGGAGCAGATAGAGAAGCTGATGAAGACCACTGGTCGCGTAGTCAGCGGCCTCCACTTGATCTCGATATTTATCAAGAGGGACGTGCAGCCTCTGCGAGCTCGTGTGCACCCGATGTGGGAGTTCCAAGGCATGCAGGACCCGACACGCCTGACCACAGAGCCTTTACCTGTGAAGGCGCAGGTGGAGACACGAGTCCGTTCAATCACCAAGCTGACGAAGAACGACTCGTGCCCGCTTGACTGCCCAGTGGAAGCTTACGACAGCGAGCACCCACTGCCGGAGGTAAGACTGGTTTGCTTTTGTTCACCCTCATCCAGCTTTCACTCAAATGACACTTTGTGTATTGTGCATATAGCGTCACCCTTCGTTTGTTTGCCTGCCTCCACTACCCGAGGGTGGAGAAAATTCTGAGGTAGAGGTGCTGGATGCAGAGTTGGATGAGGAGATCTCTCTGGCTTCCGCTCACACACCCGAAGGGGCCGAGGGCTCAGAGCAAGAGGAGGAGGAAGAACAGGGGCTTACTCGCAAGAAGCGTCGCCTAAGGAAGATCGCTTCCACTTCTTCCAGTCCGCAATCAGAGCACCAACCCGAGCTGGTCGACGACGATGACTCGAGTTCATCTTCGCCTATGGCGAGGGATGCTGTCGTGGCGACTCCCATTCGCATGGCTCCGCCGGGGACCGCGCCTGGGTTTGGCACATTAGTCGACGTCCACAGCCTTGTGGATGATTATGATGATGATGCCAGGTCGCTTTCTTTTTACGAGTTTCCATGCCTTTATATGCTGCAAATTCTTTGCTCTGTGTTCGCTGATTTTGTTCACTCGGGTTTTTTGTGCTTCAGCCCTGCGAGGGATGACGGCCCACCGGACGTCATTCTTGCGAGTGCGCCAGAGGTGACTCCCTCAACTGATGAAGTGGCTCGAGCAGAGCCTCACCCTACAGATGAGGCGAATGCCCCTCCAAACCTTCCAGAGTCGACGCCTTCTGCCTCAGGCACGGCTTCACCCCTGCGCTTTGACCACGTAAGTCCATGCTTTTGCCCGAAAGTTTATCGGGTGCACGTCAGCGCTCCCGATGGGAGTAGCCCCCGAGGCTATAGGCAACTAGCATAGTTGGCTATAGGCTTAAAGAAACTTCATCTCCCTTTTCGTTCTAGTTGCTTTCTAAGCTTTTTCCTTTTGGGCAGCCCTTCTTTCGCTCTATGGTGGAATCAGCCATTGCCTACGTGCAAATGGAGCAGGAGCGAGACCATCTTCGAGAGAAGATGGAAGAGACTGCCCGTAAGTGTCAACTTTCTGTTAGTTTTATGTTTGCACTTTGAGGCGAATCCTGCCATTTTTGCAGGTGAGCACCAGGCCGCACTCAACTGCGTGAAGGAGCTCGAAAAGGAGCTCAATATCCAGCGTGCGGATGCCGAGCAAAAGGTGAAAAAGGCGAAGGAGTCTGAAGATCTTCAAGCAGCGCGGCTCCGCGCAATTGCCGACGTAGTCGAAGGTAAATTTTGCACGTATTCTCTCATGAAAACCAGGGACGGTTGTCATGAATGCTGATCATGTGTGTGCATCCAACAGGTGCGCTTGACAGGGAACCTGCTCCCGAAGCAAGGGAAGACTCACTCGAAAGCGTTGTTGGCGCTTTTGATTGCTGTGCGCCCAAGTCAAGGACCGCCTGAGCCAGTCCAAGGCTGCCCTTGCTGATGTGTACCAGGGCATCTTCCCTCAAGGCGCTGCTCCTTCGTCGACTGATGAGCTGATCGAGCTCTTTGGGCCTGGGTCATCAACTTTGGCGGACTTCGCACGCGCCCAAACGGTATGTGGCTCGGAGTCCGCCTTTATGCTGATGCAAATGCACGGGGTTGTCACCGATTTCGAGAAAATCGTGGCCGCCTTCCCAAGGAAGGCCGAAATGTTGTTGACTCCCCTGGCTGCCATCAAAGAGCGATCTGCCCAGCTGGGGAAGGACATGATCGCCATGATGGAGAAGCGGGCTGCCAATCTTGCGGAGCGCACCACCTGCTCTGCTAGGGCTAGGTCTGAGTCAGTGTCATAGGGTGTAGCGCCGAATGCTACTTTTGTTTGTTATGTCTGTAATGAACTTGAGTGCTTGTTAATATGAATATTCCTTTTGCGACGTAATGGTTTCGACTGATCTTGTGGGGTTACATCCCCCGAGTATATTTTTGCCACTCCTTATGCATAGAGAGGCTTCTCATGTTTCGCCTCCGTGTTTCTGAACAGCCTGCGATGGCTGCCATGCCTGATGCCTCTCCATCCACAAATGCACCGCCTCGACCTGCCCCTCGCAGCAAGAACGATCAGAAAATCCTGGACTGGATGAAGGATCGAATCGTGAAGCTGGAGGCAGATCTGACAGCCGTGCGGGATGAGTTGAAGGCAATAAAGTTGAAACTGTCTCCTTCCACCGAGTGGGAAGCCTTTTTGCTTTCTGAGTTGGAGACCGTGAATGAGCAATTGAAGTGTAAGTTCACCCTTCATAGTCTTCGAGTTTGCTGTAAGTTGTTTGTGCTAATAACTTGGGTTGTATTTGTAGGTGTCAGCTTCGATCAGCAAGCAGAGGAGGTTCGTGTGCGCGATCGGCTGGATGGCTATGCCAGCAGTGCACAGTATTCCACCCACCCTTTCTGGTCGGACAGGGCGAGGGGACAAGTACTGGCAACACTTCTGGACCGTTCTTGGCATGCCGTCATTGTGTTGGAGACCTGCAGATTAGCTCTGGCTCGGGGGCATCGCTCATTGTTCCCACTAAACGAACAACCACAAAGCCTAGCCGAACTGCTAAAAAGGTTTCGCCGGGGCAAGGGGACCAAGAGATTTGTACGAGAGCAACTTATTGGCGGAGCCAATGTTGCGCTCGGGTGGATTCGGTCTCACTACCCGAGATTCGACTTCCAAAAGATTGCCGCGGGACCACCACCTGTGCCTGATGGCGGGCCTGTGCCAATGCAAGAGCACTACAAGGCGACTCGAGCGGACGCACTTGTTATAGTGCACAAAATTTTGAAGGAAGAAAAGAACTGGGTGGAGCCGAAAGAAGAACCAGTTGAATAGGCTAGTGCTTTGTAGTATGAAATTTGTATAGTTACCTTCAACTGTGTTGTTACAGTATGTGTAAGGGAAATTTGTTTACTTATACGGAGGGCGAGCCCCCGAGCATTCGAGTGTAGCGAAATTTGTTTTTGTTTTTGTAACTTGGCCAGCACAGCCCCCAAGCCTTTGGGTGTACCCACGTATTTTGTTTTGTGAGTACCGTACAATGCAGCCCCCGAGTCTTCGAGTGCTGGTGGTTTTTAATTTAAGCGCTGAAATTTTATGCGACTTAGCCCCCGAGTCTTCGAGCGTAGCTAAGGTAAATTGCTTTTTGATTTACCATGCGATGCCGCCCCCGAGTCTTCGAGTGCGGCCAAAGTTTATGTGGCGTGTTATGCAAAGAAAATGAACAAGAGGAACATTATTTTTATTCCACTTTTTGTAAGCTGCAGGCCGCCTCATTAAAAACCGTCCAGCCCCCTTAGGTACCCTGGTAAGGAAAAGAGCGTGTCTGAAACCTGCAGCTATCTGACATATCGCCTATTACATTTGATGACTGAGCAGTCTAAGCATAGAAACGGCGCAGCTGCGCGATGTTCCATGGATTGTGGGAGAATTCCCCTGTCTTCGCGTGCTTCAGTCGATAAGCTCCACCATCGATGACCTCCGTGACAATGAAGGGTCCCTCCCATGGAGAGGCAAGCTTGTGCACGTTCTTCTGCTTCAGGCGAAGGACCAAGTCTCCCACCGCGAAGGACCGAGTGCGCAGTTGACGGCTATGATAGTTCCTCAGGCTCTGCTGATAGACAGTTGTTCGGGCGAGGGCGATGTCGCGGGCTTCGTCCAATGTGTCGACACCGTCTTCGAGTGCCTCATTTGCCTCGTCTTCTTCGTAAGCGGTGACTCTGGGTGCGTCGAATCGTATGTCAGACGGCAGGACTGCCTCTGCTCCGTACACCATGAAGAAGGGTGTGTACTGAGTCGATCTATTTGGGGTTGTGCGAAGGCTAAATAAAACTGATGGCAGTTCTTCAACCCATGCACCTGCTGCTCGCTTGAGTGGAACCAAGAGTCGCTTCTTGAGTCCGCTGCACACGAGCCCGTTTGCCTTCTCTACTTGGTCGTTCGACTGCGGATGCGCCACTGATGCATAGTTGAGTTTGATTCCTTGGTCCTTGCAGAAGTCCTGAAACTCCTCCGCCGTGAAGTTGGTGCCATTGTCAGTAATGATGCTATGAGGAACCCCAAAGCGGTAGATAATCGACTTGATGAAGTTGACCGCTGTGGAGGCAGTCGAACTTGTGATGGGGACCGCTTCGATCCACTTGGTGAATTTGTCGACTGCCACCAGGAGGTGAGTGTGCCCGCCACGAGAGGATTTCTTGAGTGGCCCAACCATGTCGAGTCCCCATTGGGCGAAAGGCCACGCCAATGGGATTGTTTTTAGTTCTGACGCGGGTGCGTGTGGCTTGGTTGCGAATTTCTGACAGCCAATGCACTTTCGGACGATGTCCTCTGCGTCCCTGAGTGCCGTGGGCCAGTAGAATCCTGCTCGGAAGGCTTTTGCGACGAGAGCTCGACTGCTTGCATGATGTCCGCAGGTCCCTGCGTGTATGTCTCGAAGAATGGCCTCACCATCTTCGTGTGCTATGCACCTCTGGAGAATCCCGAGATACTGCGTTTGTACAATTCACCGTTAATGATGGTGTAAGCTTTTGCGCGTCTTGCGACCCGTCGTGCTTCTGCTACATCTTCTGGAAGCTCGCCGTTCTTCAAGTAAGCCAGGAAGCGATGCGTCCATGTTGGTTCGACGAGGAAAACTTCGACTGGTGGGTCGTTGACACTGGGTGCAGCACTCTGGGCTGCAGCTTGGGCAGTCGAAGTTTTCGACTCCGTCTTTTGCTTTGTTTTGATAGAGCGATGCTCGATTTTTTCGAGGAAGACACCAGGTGGTACTTGCGCTTTTGTCGAGCCAATGTTGGCGAGCATGTCTGCTTCTTCATTGCTTTTGCGTCCAATATGGCGCAGCTCGCACCCGTCAAAGCTTCCTTCCATGATATTGTACAGGTCGCGGTAGGCGATCATGTTGTCTGCTGTAGCATCGCAGGCCTTCATAGTTTGCTGCACCACCAGGTTCGAGTCACCGTAGATCATGAGTCGGGTGCAGCCGCACGCTTTTGCCATCCGCATGCCATGAAGCAATGCTTCGTATTCTGCCTCATTGTTCAAGGGTGTGGGGAAGTCCATTTGTAGGACGTAGCGGAGCTTGTCGCTTTTTGGTGATATGAGCACAACGCCTGCGCCTGCGCCCTCATGCTTTTTCGACCCATCAAAGTACATTGTCCAAGAGTTGGACAAGTCTGGAACGTCGGGTAACTGGGCTTCAATCCACTCGGTGGTGAAGTCAGGGAAACTTGTGCCTTGATTGCCTTCGGGTGCTCATACCTGATGTCCCGAGGTCCCAACTCGATCGCCCACTTTGCGACTCGCCCGGTTGCATCGGGGTTTGTGAGGATGTCTCGCAGCGCCGCCGAGCTAACCACGGTTATGGGGTGCTCAGCGAAGTAGTGTGCCACCTTTCGTGAGGACATGAACACAACGTAGGCTAGCTTTTGATAATGCGGGTACCGCTGTTTTGATACTGAGAGGACCTCGCTAAGGTAATAGACGGGTCTCTGTATGCCATGAGGGTGTCCATCTTCCATGCGCTCGACCACCAGGATAGTGCTAACCACCCGATTAGTCGCAGAGACGTACAGGAATAGCGGATCGCGTTCTTGTGGCGCCACCAGGATTGGAGGGTTTGTCAGCACTCGCTTGAGATCATCGAAGGCTGCTTGTGCTTCGGGCATCCACTCGAATTTATCTGATATCTTTATCAGCTAATAGAACGGGAGCGCCTTCTCTCCTAGTTTGCTGATAAAGCGGCTGAGTGCCGCCACTCGACCAGCAAGTTTTTGAATCTCTCGAAGCTTGGTTGGTGGTGGCATGGTGAGGATAGCTTGTAACTTTTCCGGGTCCGCCTCGATGCCTCGGGCCGAGACAGGTAACCCAAGAGTTGTCCGGCTGGAACGCCAAAGACACACTTCTTAGGATTAAGCTTGATCTTGTAGTGCTTCAGGTTGGCGAAAGTTTCGCGCAGGTCTTCGAGGAGTGTCGACTCCTTTTTGTTTTGATGACGATGCCGTCGACATACACCCGGACGTTGCGCCTGATTTGCTTCTTGAGGCAGTTTTGCATCATACGCTGGTACGTAGCACCCGCGTTCTTGAGCCCGAAGGGCATAGTTGTGTAGCAGTAGACGCCGTAAGGGGTGATGAAGGCAGTCTTGTCTTCATCTTCTTCTCTCATCCTTATCTGGTTATAGCCTGAATAGGCATCCAGGAATGACAGGCGCTCGCATCCCGCCGTCGAGTCGACGATCTAGTCGATACGTGGCAGGGGGAAGTGGTCCTTGGGACAGCATTTGTTGAGGGAGGTGAAGTCGACGCACATGCGAAGGACGGTCGAGTTCTTCTTTGGCACTAGGACAGGGTTGGCGACCCAGACTGATTTCTTGATCTTCCGAATAAATTTTGCGTCGAGTAGTCTGTCGACTTCTTCTCCAATAGCTGCGCGTTTCGGCTCAGAAAACCGGCGCATTGTTTGCTTCACAGGTTTTGTGTCTGGAAAGAGTTGAAGAGAGTGCTCGGCGAATTCCCTGGGAATGCCTGGCATGTCAGCTAGACACCAGGCGAAGATTTCCCGGTTCTCATGGAGGAATTCGACGAGCGCGCCTTCCTATGCGGGTGTTAAGCTTGATGACACGTTGACCGTCTTTGCCGGGTCTGTCAGGTGAACCTGGTGCGATCTTGTGTCATTTTTTGCGCTGAAAGCGGCGTCGGGTGCCTGCTTCTTTGTTTGAGGGAATATAGTGCGATCGTTAGTGAGGGAGATCTCCTGGAGTTGTTCTTGCATCCCGAATGTCTAGGAGATTTTGCTGAATTCTCTGTCGCAGCTGTCAGAGCGCTGAAAGTTGCCTTTGACTGTGATAATTCCCTTGGGTCCGGGCATCTTCACCATCAGGTATGCATAGTGCGGAATCGCCATGAACCGCGCAAATGTCGGGCGCCCAAGGATCGCGTGATATTGTGATTTCCAGTCGACAACTTCAAAGTCGATCTTCTCCGATAAAAAATTGCCTGGCTCGCCAAAAACAACTGGGAGCTGTAATGTCCCGAGAGGTAAGACTGCTTTGCCTGGGACTATGCCATGGAAAGTTGTATCAGACTCTAGAAGATTTTTGACTGAACGATTCATCTTGCGAAGCGTGTCCGCAAATATGATGTTGATCCCGCTTCCTCCATCCATGAAGACCTTGGACATGGCGTAGCCAACGATTTGGGCATCGAGTACCAGGGCAGCGTGCCCTGGTCGCACCACAGCTGGGGGATGATCCGCGCGTGAGAACGTTATGCTGGTTTCGAACCCTTTCAGGTATTCGGGTACCGCTGGTGGTGCCATGACCGCCATGTTGACTTGTCGAGTGATCAGCTTCTGCTCCCTGTTGGTTGGTCGTCCCTTCTGGATCATGTTCATCTGTCCATGAGCTTCAGGGTAACGCTCTGCGGTTCTGGTGGTGCTTCTAGGCGAGCTTGAGTGTGCACCGCGTTTGCCATGTGCGCGTTTTGACCTGCTGGTGGAGCAGGAGGAGGAGGTGGTGCAGGGGCACCTCCTTTTGCTGCTGTGCCTTGAGCTGTTTGCAGGCGTTTTAAGTACGCCTTTGTTAACCTGGTGAATTTTCTGCAATCTTTCACCAGGTGACTCGAGTGAAGCTTGCCATCTGGACCTTTGAACATGTGAAATATGCACTCCTCGTCTAGTTCTTGATCACCCGAGCCTTCGGGTGAGTCGTCACGACATTTGCGCCACTCCTGTTTGCGAGATCCATCTCTGCGTGCTCCATAGTCGCGGCGATCATCCTGGCGACCCCTTCCACGATCATCTTGACGACCCGCGCTGCGGCTGTGATTGTCGCGGTTGTCGGCGTAGCCAGCCGCCACAAGTTCGACTCCGTCCTGGTCGTCGTAGCGGTGAGATTTGCATTTGCGTCTGCCGCGGCCGTCTCTTCTGTCCCAGCTTCCATGGTTGTTATTACCACGCGGTGACTCTTGATGTTCCCGCACCATGTCTTCTCCGTCTACCCACTCATTGGCTACTTTCATGATCCGGCGATGAACGCGTCGATTGCCCTGTCCTCTGATACTATTCCTACAGAGTTACGCATCGTAGTGCACTTTCTGATGTACTCTCGCAGCGGTTCGTCTGAACGCTGCCTGTAGGCTTGCAGTTCTGCAAATGTCGCAGGTCGCTCGCATGTTGCGAGGACGTTTTTGATGAAGTCCTCCTGGAAACGTTCCCAGGAGTCGTATGAGTTTTCGGGTAAGCTTTTCAGCCAATCCCGCGCGGTTCCAGACAGCATGAGCTGGATGTACTGCATCGCAGTTGTGGTTGAGCCTCGTTGACAGGAGACTGCTGTTCTATAATCTTCCAGCCAGGACGAGTGTTCCTGCCTGCCATCGAACTTGGGTGTTTCAGATGTGAGCCTGAATCTTTTGGGCATCTTCGCCTGGCGGATGCGTCGAGTGAAGCATAGCGCCCCACAAGGCTCCCACTCCTCGCCTGAGTCTGAATCGCTGCTTCGAGATCGTATGGATCTTCTGCTCCTGCCTCTGCTGACCCGATGCTGTGTCATGACATCGCGGCGATCGCCACTCGCCTCACGATGCTGAGTTTCGCGTCGATCGCGTCCCGACCGGTCTCGGTCGTCATGAGTTGCGACTGCGCAGTTGCTAGCGCTAAGTTGACGAGGGAATATCTCCCCGGCAACAGCACCAGAAACAATGCTTGTACGTCACACGTCAGTTGGGAACCCCAAGAGGAAGGTATGATGAGTGCAGCAGCAAGTTTTCCCTCAGTATGAAACCAAGGTTTAATCGAACCAGTAGGAAAACGAGGTTGCTTCGAAGGTGTTGGTGAAGGAGTGTAGTGCGGCGCAACACCAGGGATTCCGGTGCCAACGTGGAACCTGCACAACACAATCAAATTACTTTGCCCCAACTTAACAGTGAGGTTGTCAATCTCACCGGCTTGCTGAAAACAAAGGGTTAAACGTATCGAATGGAAGATGATGTTTGTTTGCATAAAACAGTAGAGAACAATGATTGCAGTAGATTGTATTTCAGATGTAAAAGAATGGACCGGGGTCCACAGTTCACTAGTGGTGTCTCTCCAATAAGATAACTAACATGCTGGGTAAACAAATTACAGCTGGGCAATTGACAATTGATAAGTGCATATAACATGCATGTGTGAGCTGTGGTGTCTACTATGAGATTCATTTGGGCATTACGACAAAGTACATAGACCGCTATCCAGCATGCATCTATGCCTAAATAGTCCACTTTCCGGTTAACATCCGTACCCCTTCCAGTATTAAGTTGCAAGCAACAGACAATTGCATTAAGTAATGTGCGTAATGTAAACAATACATTCATCCTTGAATAAAGCATTGCTGTTTTACCCCTAGTGGCAACAACACATCTACAACCTTAGAACTTGCTGTCACTATCCCAGGTTAAATAGAGGTTGAACCCAACTATCATGCATAAATACCCCCTCTTGGAGTCACAAGTATTCACTTGGCCAAGGCTTCAACAAGTAACGGAGAGCATGCAAGATCACAAATGACATAGACATGATAATATAATATTCAGCTCCACATAGGTATCAATATAAGTCAGATCCCAGCAAACACAACATGTAGCATTACAATAAGATGATCTTGATCATGATAGGCAGCTCACAAGATCTAAACATGATGGCACAAGTGGAGAAGACAACCATCTAGCTACTGCTATGGACCCATAGTCCAAGGATGAACTACTCACGCATCACTCCGGAGGCGGGCATGGCGATGTAGAGCCCTCCGGTGATGATTCCCCTCTCCGGCAGGGTGCCGGGAAGAGCTTCAGAACCCCCCGAGTTAGGGTTGACGACGGCGGCGGCAGCGAATATGTTCTGGATGAAAGGCTCGGTGTTTTAGGGTTTTCACGTCTCGGGGAATAAATAGGCGAAGGGGCGATGTCGGCGGACCCCCGAGGGGCCCAAACCACCAGGCGCGCGTGGGCCCACTGCCGCGCCGCCTGTGGTTTGGCCACCTCGTGGCTCCCTTCGTCTCTCCTTCGGACTCCGTGTACGTGTGGAAAAATAGGGACTTGGCCTTTTGTTTCGTGCAATTCCGAGAATATTTCCAGAAGTAACTTTCTGAAACCAAAAACAGCAGAAAACAGGGAACTGGCACTGTGGCATCTTGTTAATAGGTTAGTCCCAGAAAATGCATAAAAGTGATATGAAGTGTATATAAAACATGTAGCAAATGGTATAATATAAGCATGGAACAGCAGAAATTATGGATACGTTGGAGACGTATCAAGCATCCCCAAGCTTAGTTCTACTCGTCCTCGAGTAGGTAAAACGATAACAACAAATAATTTCTGAGGAGACATGCTTTCACACAATCTTGATCAATATATTGCAAGGCTCATGTCATGAATGAAGTGACTCAAAGCAATGATCTATAGTTTGCTAACAAATAGATAAAGAGTAAACAATGAATCATATAAGCAAAAACTTTTCATGAATAGTACTTTCAAGACAAGCATCAAAAAGTTTTGCATAAGAGGTAACTCATAAAGCAATAGATTCAAAGTAAAAGGCATTGAAGCAACACAAAGGATGATTAAGTTTCAGCAATTGCTTTCAACTTGTAACATGTATATCTCATGGATAGTTGTCAACATAAAGCAATATAACAAGTGCAATAAGTAAACATGTAAGAATCAATGCACACAAAGTTGACACAAGTGTTTGCTTCTAAGATAGAAAGGAGTAGGTAAACTGACTCAACATAAAGTAAAAGATAGGCCCTTCGCAGAGGGAAGCAGGGATTAAATCATGTGCTAGAGCTTTTTAAGTTTTCGAAAGCATATAGAGAGCACAAAATAAGTATTTGAGAGGTGTTTGTTGTTGTCAACGAATGGTAGTGGGCACTCTAACCCCCTTGTCAACCAGACTTTCAAGAGCGGCTCCCATGAAGGACGTTATCTCTACCAGCAAGGTAGATCATCCCTCTTCTCTTTTGTTTACACATGTATTTTAGTTTCTTTATAGATGACACTCCTCCCAACCTTTTGCTTACACAAGCCATGGCTAACCGAATCCTCGGGTGCCTTCCAACATTCACATACCATGGAGGAGTGTCTATTTGCAAATTAAGTTGCTTACTGATAAATCAGGGCAAAACATGTGAAGAGAATTATTAATGAAAGTTGTAATTAATTGGGGCTGGGCACCCCGTTGCCAGCTCTTTTTGCAAATTATTGGATAAGCGGATGTATATGCCACTAGTCCATTGGTGAAAGTCTGTCAGAAGTAAATGACAAGATTGAAAGATAAAACACCACATACTTCCTCATGAGCTATAAAACATTGACACAAATAAGGAGTAATAAAGTTTTGAATAGTTTAAAGGTAGCACATGAAATATTTACTTGGAATGGCAGGAAATACCACATAGTAGGTAGGTATGGTGGACACAAATGGCATGGGTTTTGGCTCAAGTTTTGGATGCACGAGAAGCATTCCCTCTCAGTACAGAGTTTAGGCTAGCAAGGTTGTTTGAAGCAAACACAAGTATAAACCGGTACAGCAAGAATCACATAAAAACATATTGCAAGTATTATAAGACTCTACACTGTCTTCCTTGTTGCTCAAACATTTTACCAGAAAATATCTAGACCTTAGAGAGAACAAATATGCATCCCAAGTCTCAACAAGCTCTACGGTAGTTCTCCACTACTAGGCTTTAACTACATGATGCAAGAGCTTAAACATGATCTACTTGAGAGCTCAAAACAATTGCAAAGTATCAAATCGAAACAAGACAATGATCTACAAGAATGCATATGTCTTTTCCAATACCAACTACTACATGTAGCATTTTCTTTCTTCCAAACAAACACCAATCAATTTATTTAAACATAAACTCTCCAAATGATAATATAATGCAGCAAGAGAGTATTTATAAACAAGTGCTAACAGCTCGAAGAGATGCATGAAAAACAGGAGCTAAAAGCACTGCAGTAGCTAGTTAAGAATACTCAACAAATATAAGTGAAGAACATGAGTATTCACATGAAAAAGCGGAGCGTGTCTCTCTCCCACACAAGGATTGCTAGGATCCGAATTTATTCAAACACAAAAAAAAATAAAAACACACAGACGCTCCAAGTAAAGCGCATAAGATGTGAAAGAATTAAAATATAGTTTCACTAGAGATGACCTGATAAGTTTGTTGATGAAGAAGGGGATGCCTTGGGCATCCCCAAGCTTAGACGCTTGAGTCTCTCTGAATATGGTTGGGATGAACCACGGGGGCATCCCCAAGCTTAGGCTTTTCACTCTTCTTGATCACATAATATCACCCTTCTCGCTTGATCCTTGAAAACTTCCTTCACACCAAACTCAAGACAGTTCTCATTAGAGGGTTAGTGCATAATCAAAAATTCTCATATTCTGTAATGATACAATCAATCCCAAAGCTTCTGGACATTAGCTACAGCCACCAATGCTTTGTGGAGCAAAGAAATCCACACAAACACAGTAAAAGAGCGAATGCAAAACAAAAGGCAGAATCTGTCAAAAACAGAACAGTCTGGAATGACGAATTTTTTCGAGGCACTTAAGTTGCTCAGATGGATCTGGCCTAAAATAATGAAAGTTGCGTACATATCTCAGGAATATGCGTGATTTTTTCAGAATTTTTTGAATTTTCTACAGGGAGATAAGCTCAAATCCGTGACAGCTAAAAATCTGTCACTGCGCAGAAATCCAAATCTTGCATCAACTTTCAATATAGAACTTTACTTGGCACAACATTGCGATAAAATAAAGATACAAAGGAGTTGCTACAGAAGTAACAAAACTCCTTGACTCAAAGAAAACAAAAATAACAGCAAATAAAAACGATGGGTTGTCTCCCATAAGCGCTTTTCTTTAACGCCTTTCAGCTAGGCGCAGAAAGTGAAAATCAAGTGTTGTCAAGTGGCAAATCATTCAAATCATCAAAAGCTTCTTCCAACACACAGCTTGTAACAATGGGTATCTTAGATGTTCCTGGAGGTGTTTCATTACCTTTAACCGTACTAAAAGTTTTATCAATTTTAAGCTCATAATGAGTCTTTGGTTTTGGCACTTTAGGAACATACATAAACTTTTGCTCTCTACCCACATAAACTTTCTCCTTTTTAGACTTAAGAGAAGTAAAGGTTGAACTTAAGGTTTCAATAGCTTCCTCTAACTCATCAATTCTATGATTTTGGGTGTCATGGATATTATTATCCTCAAGAACAGTGATTCTTTCATTGATGGTGGCTATTGATTCATTAGTCTTACCAATACAATCAAGAAAATTTGGAAAAAAATTCTCCATAGAGTCTAACTTATTTATAACATCCTCCAAGGTGATCTCAATTTTAATATCTTTAGTGGGTGGTGTTCCTACCAAACTTTCAATAATATTACAGGCTTCTAAAGCAGGAGTACCCAAGAAATTTCCACCTGTAAGAGTGTCTAGAACATACCTATACCAACTAGAGATACCAACATAAAAGTTCCTAAGGAGGATAGTGGTAGAGTGTTTCTTAGTACATCTATGATGAGCATCACTAATTCTATACCAAGCATCTTTCAAATTTTCACCTCCTAGTTGCCTAAAAGAACGAACTTCAACTTCAGGAGCATTCATTTTGAAAAACAAAATCAAACGAATTAAACAAGTAACTAATTTTTTTGTGTTTTTGATAAAGAGAGCAAACAAGACTAAATAAAAATAAACTAAGCAAGACAAATAACAAAGTAAAGAGATTGGGTGTGAGAGACTCCCCTTGCAGAAGCAATTCGGTTTTCCCCGGCAACGGCGCCAGAAAACGTGTTGCTAGCGCTAAGTTGACGAGGGAATATCTCCCCGGCAACAGCCAGAAACAATGCTTGTACGTCACACGTCAGTTGGGAACCCCAAGAGGAAGGTATGATGAGTGCAGCAGCAAGTTTTCCCTCAGTATGAAACCAAGGTTTAATCGAACCAGTAGGAAAACGAGGTTGCTTCGAAGGTGTTGGTGAAGGAGTGTAGTGCGGCGCAACACCAGGGATTCCGGTGCCAACGTGGAACCTGCACAACACAATCAAATTACTTTGCCCCAACTTAACAGTGAGGTTGTCAATCTCACCGGCTTGCTGAAAACAAAGGGTTAAACGTATCGAATGGAAATGATGTTTGTTTGCATAAAACAGTAGAGAACAATGATTGCAGTAGATTGTATTTCAGATGTAAAAGAATGGACCGGGGTCCACAGTTCACTAGTGGTGTCTCTCCAATAAGATAACTAACATGCTGGGTAAACAAATTACAGCTGGGCAATTGACAATTGATAAGTGCATATAACATGCATGTGTGAGTTGTGGTGTCTACTATGAGATTCATTTGGGCATTACGACAAAGTACATAGACCGCTATCCAGCATGCATCTATGCCTAAATAGTCCACTTTCCGGTTAACATCCGTACCCCTTCCAGTATTAAGTTGCAAGCAACAGACAATTGCATTAAGTAATGTGCGTAATGTAAACAATACATTCATCCTTGAATAAAGCATTGCTGTTTTACCCCTAGTGGCAACAACACATCTACAACCTTAGAACTTGCTGTCACTATCCCAGGTTAAATAGAGGTTGAACCCAACTATCATGCATAAATACCCCCTCTTGGAGTCACAAGTATTCACTTGGCCAAGGCTTCAACAAGTAACGGAGAGCATGCAAGATCACAAATGACATAGACATGATAATATAATATTCAGCTCCACATAGGTATCAATATAAGTCAGATCCCAGCAAACACAACATGTAGCATTACAATAAGATGATCTTGATCATGATAGGCAGCTCACAAGATCTAAACATGATGGCACAAGTGGAGAAGACAACCATCTAGCTACTGCTATGGACCCATAGTCCAAGGATGAACTACTCACGCATCACTCCGGAGGCGGGCATGGCGATGTAGAGCCCTCCGGTGATGATTCCCCTCTCCGGCAGGGTGCCGGGAAGAGCTTCAGAACCCCCCGAGTTAGGGTTGACGACGGCGGCGGCAGCGAATATGTTCTGGATGAAAGGCTCGGTGTTTTAGGGTTTTCACGTCTCGGGGAATAAATAGGCGAAGGGGCGATGTCGGCGGACCCCCGAGGGGCCCAAACCACAGGCGGCGCGGTGGGCCCACTGCCGCGCCGCCTGTGGTTTGGCCACCTCGTGGCTCCCTTCGTCTCTCCTTCGGACTCCGTGTACGTGTTGGAAAAATAGGGACTTGGCCTTTTGTTTCGTGCAATTCCGAGAATATTTCCAGAAGTAACTTTCTGAAACCAAAAACAGCAGAAAACAGGGAACTGGCACTGTGGCATCTTGTTAATAGGTTAGTCCCAGAAAATGCATAAAAGTGATATGAAGTGTATATAAAACATGTAGCAAATGGTATAATATAAGCATGGAACAGCAGAAATTATGGATACGTCGGAGACGTATCAGCAGTCGCGGTTCTCTCTTGTCTGTAACTCGCATCGCGGGGTGGGCTCGCGACGGGTTCCGCTTCCTCCGGGATGCTCTTCTACTGTGGCTAGTGCTCCACCTGCCATGTGGAGCGATATGATTTGCTGACGATGCAGGGCTACGTTCGGGTCACTGTCTGGGGGCAGTGTTGCCTTCAGGTACGTGGCCACTGACATGAGGGCTCCTTGTGCTGTTTTGGGCATGGGGATCCCGTCTTCGTCATGTGTCATGAACGACACATTCAGATCGCGAGTCAGCGCCGCCCTTTCGCTTCCTGTCAGGTGCGCCAGGCTAGATCGTGAACGGGGATTCGTCCCTCCAGTGGAATTGACAGTTGACAATGCGGCGCGTCGCGCATTCGACGCGCTTGCCGCCTTCCTGCGCTCGTCGAGTGTCGCCTGCAGGTTTTTCAACCTTAAATTCTCCTGCCAGAAGATGTATTTGTGCGCCGCGAGTTCTTCGGGTGTCGAGTCCTCGGGCATCATGGTGCACTCATGTATGGCTTTGATTGCTTTGATCGCTTGCTCCTTGGTGATGACGATCGTGCTGCCGTCTGGCATGGTAGCCGTCATCGATAGTTCCTGACGTCAGGACGGCTTGCTCCACTTGCCGATGATTCGGGTGCTCTGCCGTCCTGGTTCTCGATCTGCACCATGCAGATCTGGCGTGGAGTGTCACGTGAAATTTTGCCTTTTTCACCGTTGCTGCGATTGTTGAGGAAAGCAGCGGCGGTGTTGAAGTAGAAGTCGATCATGGCCTGACGTCCGCAGTCGTCATCGCTGTGCACGGACTCGACATCCATCGCGTTGTCGTCTGACACAGTTTGCTTTTCTGGTGAAGGCGCGTAGTACGCAGTCGATGGAGACGCGGGTGTCGATGGCGACGTAGCGGGTAGTATGTCTATCAGAGATGCCATCTCTGAGGGTGTTGGCGATGGTACCGGAGTCGATGCTGGCGTGGCCATCAGCGACATCATCTCCGAGAGCGTTGGCGATCTCGGCGGAGTTGATGCAGACGAAGTCGCCGATTTTGCGGGTGAGGATGGAGCCACTGGTGTAGATCCAGTCGATGGAGAGGCGGGTGTCGAAGGTCGATTCGAGTCCGCCGTGACGAACGTCCCTGATTGGTTAGCAGTAATGTTTGAAGGACCAAAGGGCACGTTCTCACCTGATTGCAGATCCGAATTTGCAGGTTGCGGTCTCGGCGAGTGCGGGTTGTAGTCGAAGGAGCCGAAGCGGATCGGTCCCGCGATGGTGATCGACGAGCTGCCGTTTGCTGATGCAGATGGAGCCGACGAAACCGTGGATCCAGCGCCACTCGTTCCCACAGACGGCGCCAATGTGACGAGGTGTTAGCTCGACAAATCCCATGGCTGCACACCTAGGGTTGAGATTAGGAACGAGATTGGTAGCGCTGGCGGTGACTACGGCTGACAAGCAAGGTTTACCCAGGTTCAGGGCCCTCGTGTGGAGGTAACACCCCTACGTCCTGCTTGTCTGATTATTGATCGAGATGAACAATGGTGTTACAGGGGTCTCGGAGAGATGTCGACCTCGCCAAGGATTCTGAGGCAAGAGTATTGCGTGTCCTTGGTCGGGGACCCTCCCAGCCTTTATATAGGAGGCTGGGCCTCGGGTTATCGTAACCGACTAGGATTACAGATATGGTAAGTTTAAACCGACCTAGTCTACGCCTAACTTGGAGAACAATCTCTCCTTGCGGATCCCTTCATGGGCCTTGATCTTGATGTCCTGATGGGCCTCCATGTCTTGTACGTGCACCAGGTGTCCTCATAGTGGCACACCCGAAGGGCAGGCCCACGTCACAATGTCAAATCAAGATTAAAAGGTGAGAAAACATGACCATCTAATGTACAAGATATCAACATGCTTAAGACGAGAAGAGCCACCCTTTTCACCTTTGCAATTTGTTGGTAGATAGCATCCAACATGTCTAGAAAAGTAAGTCCCAATGTTATTTCACGTTTCAGGTTATAGGCATAGGTTTAATGTGATTCACAACATCTTCATAAGATCTGTAAAGACAATCTACTGATATTGCAAATGAGTCTTGCATGTGATATAATCAAGACTGCAAGCGGTGACACACAAGTGAAGGTAAGAACTAACCCAAGACGGTATCAATATTTTCAGGGTAATATACTCGTTGCTAGTGTCGCATAGTATGACACTGTGTGGATAACAACTTATTCGTGTTTTCACATGATTGTGTTTTTGAAAAAGGAGGATAACCACCGGCATCGGCATCGATTGATGCACATAACTATATGTTATTCATATTCAAAAGTCATGTAAAACCCGAAATCGAAGCCGATCAAGTTGACCCAAAAAAATAGGGTGCAGGCTTCGCAACATGAATTACACCAGATTACCGCTAATGCGATGGTAAAAGACTGAAACAAAACAAAAGTACATGAATCCTAGGCCAATCCTTTGAGGAGGGATCATAGAAAGTGTGTTGACGAGTCCAACCATGGGACGATCTTGAGATTTTCATCCTCAAAACCGAGTTTCTGAGTCACCACCTTCAACAAGAAAACGATTCAGACGCGCATATGAAAGTGCATTCCCACCCTAAATGGTTTTGGCGTTGATAACAACACATTTTGTTATCTAACCATGTGCTAAGATGATTTAGATTGAATCGACGAAATGCACAAAATGATGGTCGACCCCTCAAAAGTGAAAATGGACATTGGAAAACCCTGGTATCAAAATTCAAATGGGGTGCCCAATTTCTCACCTATTTTGTGAATAAGAAAACCATGATATCAAAACGGTTGCACACTGAAATGTATGGCTGAAATCAAAAACTCGGTTTTTGATGGTCTTCCAATATTTTCTTACCTATTTTGTGAACAAGAAAACTGTGGTATCAAAACGGGTTGTACATTGGAAGGTAAGGGTGAAATCAAATGCACATAGACAAACCATATATGGACACATTTAGCCATCCTATTTACGAAGTGAGAGATTCCTGCTACAAAAGGATTTCTTCGATGTTGTAAATATGTTTATATGATGTTGTCTGTGTTAGACACATGTGTTCGCTGCGTTATTTTTTGTTTGTTGAAAATAATCAGACATTTTACCAACATTTTTTGCTGCACCATGCCATTTTTTTGCATACGTTGTTAATTTTTGCTACATGGAGTGTGTTCAAAGTATTGAAACATTTTTTTGTTATATTCACAAGTTTTACATATTCACGTTTTTTTGTTGCAAAACGATGTTCCATTCTGAAAATGTTGCACATGGATGTTGTATTAATCGGATGCCCATGAATTTCCCGAAAAATAGATCGGATGGTTGGAGACCTAGCTGATAATATCCCAATGTCAGCCGTTGATTCATAGTACTGTCCTTGAAAAATAAACAAGAAACAATTTATAAGAAAAGGTAAAAAAATATAGTATAAGAAAGTAAAAGTTGAAGAGAAAAATAAAAGAAAACAGTCTTGGAAAAAAAACGGACGGGAAAGGAGAACTTGCAACACAATCCAGAACTTGGGCCGGTCACATAGGACCGCTGCCCCGATGATGACTGGGGCGGGAGCGGTGGGCTAAACCACGCGAAGTGAAACAGTTGAGGCCTAAATTATGCCCAGTAGGCCGATAGAACAAAAGGAGACCCACAACGATAAACACGCGCATCATTCGCTCCCACTGGCCACTGAGCTCGACTCCGACGCGGTCGTACCTCACCTGGTTTAAGGAAGGAACCCGCATCGGGGCCGAGAGCGACAGCCATGAGAGAGGAGGTCAGGAGCTCGTCGGCGGCGCCCGCTGACCCGCCGCCGCGGTCGGCCTCGCCGCCCGCCACCCCGGTCGCCAGGTACGCCCCCGAACCCCCACCCCCGCCCAGTTCTTGTCGTCGCACTCGCACCCTGGGTGCTGGGTTTGTGCCCTGTGGCGCTGCTATGCTAGTGCTAGTCTCCGAATCGAACCTTGCGACAGCTTTGTGACGCCGGTGAGGTCCTCCGTGAGAAGAAATTTTGGATTTTGTGGGGGTATGGGTTCGTAGACCTAGGAAATTTTGAGCTTGTTAGGTAGGTAGGTCGGAGCTGGGCGCGTCTACTAAACCCTAGCGAGGTTGGCTTCTCGCGTAGCCAGCGAATTCGGTAGAGCTAGGTTTTTTGTGGAATGGGCTTTTTCTGTTGCGGGGTGTCTACCGTTGGCTACCGTGGCGTGGGCACCGAGTATGCAGCTTCTGTAGCGTTGATTTCTACGCTGACGCCAGTATAGTTTTGGTGTCGTTGCTGTTTTTTCACAGCTAGATGCCGACACAGTTGATCTCTATATTCTGGATTTGGTATGAGCGTTCTGTTGTCAACTTTGAAAAAATATTTACTGTTTCTTCTTCTAACTTGCAAAGTCCAAAATATGGAAATTTGTAACCTTTTGGGGTTTCCATAATTTATTGCAGTTGATGTTCTATTTACAGGATGAACATTTGTACATGTCAGTTCTCCATTTTATGTGACTTGTCCCTCAACAAGAAAAAGTAAAATTTACATTATGAAAAAGTCGTGGACAAATCGAAATGTTGATTTATCTTGTGGAAACTGGAAGACATATCATTTCCAAAACAAATGGGACGAAGTCTAATGCTATATTTTTATGTTTAGTTTTTAAATAGTACTCTGCTCTGCTGATAAGCTGGTTGGATAAAGTGGCGCCAAGCTTCTGGCGTCCTCTGTGATAGGAAAGTGCCACAAAAGCTAAAAGGCAAGTTCTATAGGACAGTGATTCGACCTGCGATGTTGTATGGCGCAGAATGTTGGCCGACCAAGAGACGACATATCCAACAGTTAGGTGTAGCGGAGATGCGCATGTTGAGATGGATATGTGGTCACACAAGAAAGGACCGGGTTAGGAATGATGATATACGTGAGAGAGTTGGGGTAGCACCAATTGAAGAGAAGGTTGTCCAACACCGTCTAAGATGGTTTGGTCATATAGAACGTAGGCCTCTGGAAGCGCCATTGCATACCGGACGGATAAAGCGGGATGAGAATGTTAAGAGGGGTCGTGGTAGGCCAAACTTGACATGGGAGGAGTCTGTTAAGAGAGATCTGAAGGATTTGAATATCACCAAAGAACTAGCCATGGATAGGGCTGCGTGGAAGTTAGCTATCCATGTGCCAGAACCATGACCTGGTTTCGAGATCTTATGAGTTTCAACTCTAGCCTACCCCAACTTGTTTGGGAAAAAAAGGCTTTGTTGTTGTTGTTGTTGTTGTTGTTGTTGTTGTTACTCTGCTCTGCTGATATACATATTGTAGATTGCATGCTTGCACTAAAGCTCTTCTCTTTGCTTCTCAGTTCTGCTGGTCCTTCGTCTCCTCCTGCGCAAACGAATGTAGCGACCATCGATTGGTTAGGCAGCGAGCAGTTATCTAAAGTGGGGTCATCATCACAGGCTGCCTCACTTGCTGCCCAGCCTTCTCTCAGTACTAATGCTGTTGGAGATGCTATGGATTTTTCGCAATCATCATGCAGACCATGGGAACGAGGAGACTTACTTCATCGACTGGCCACATTTAAGCCCTCAACATGGGCTTCTAAGCCAAAGGTTGCTTCTTCTCTTATTGGACCTCTTGTTAAATTGTCTCACTTTAAATTTGTAACTGAGTGGTGATTACAGGAAGGTGATAGTGTTACCTTTCGCACTTATATCAGCTTAGAATAAATTGCTTCTCCCAGGAACACTTAGAATAACTGAACTATAATAGAAGTGGTAATGTTGTCCATGCCAATCTCGAACGAAGACATATTTTTTGAATTGGATATGCCCTTGATATTCCTCTGTTAGCCCACTGTAAGAACACACCGGGGAAGTTAGGAAACACTAAATCTGAGAGAAACTTAATGAGAAATGTGCATGCATATAGACATGTTGCAGTCAGTTAACCTTTTTCAATTGGTGCTGCTGAATGAGATATTTTTCAACTTAGTTTTCAGCAGCTGTCTCCTGTCTGCTTACAATATTTGTGTATATGTGCGGCGTTAAGATCTTTGTAGGAAAAGTAGCATGCTTTTCCAATTGAAACCAAGTTAATCAGATCATCCATATGTTATTTTTACCATGGTTCAAAAAGGCGCTTGCCTAGGCGCGCCTAGGCACGCATAAGCGCTAGGCGCTGGCCAAACGCCTCGCCTTGGCCCTAGGCGGTGGAAAAGGCAGCCGACGAGGTCCTCCGGCGAAAAAAATCTCTTTTCTCAGGCGAGAAACCATTCTTTCCTGCGAGGATTCGACCTTCCCAGCAAGGATTCATCCTCCCCGGCGAGGAATCGACCACTACGGCGACATATTGACCGATTCCGGTGAGGTTTCGAGCTTCTCCGGCGAGGAATGGAGCTCCGCTGGCAGGTTTGACCACTGGAACGAGGGAGAGAGAGGACGAGAGATAGAGGAGGCTGTGAGAGAGGAAACCTAATTTTTCTGTCGTTGTGCATGTACTGCTTTACAGTAATGGAACTGGATAGATGGGCCGGTGTTTTAATGGGCTAGGTCAGCCCATCTTGCTAACTCGCCATTCTTTTCCCTGTTTTGTTTCACACTACAGCCCATATACAAGTTTTTTTTCGCACATCAGCCCTTCCGTACAGTGTCCGTACAAAACGCCTAATCACGCCTAGGCAGCGCCTAAGCCGCCTAGGCTCTAGGCGGTGCCCAAACGCACAATGAACGCCCATCGCCTTTTTGAACCATGATTTTTACCAAGGATCATGCATATGTGTATCCCCTTTGGACAATTTTAAGTTCTCAAATTCTGAAGGGTAAATCATGCACACAGGAAAAATGTTATCCCAGTTTGTTTGAAAAAGAGCACTGATTTGTTTAAATTTATAGGCTGCTAGTTCACTGGCTTGTGCTCAAAGGGGATGGGTGAACATTGGCATGGACAAAATTGAATGCGACTCATGTGGTGCACATCTTATATTTACAGCATTGACATCGTGGTCTCCTGCCGAAGGTATGTCCTGAGTCAGTAAGTTTTGTAATAGACCTTCTCAGTTTCGAATTATAACTGGTCCTGCTTTACATTTGACTTGTGCAAATATATTGCATAATGTTAAACCATGATATATCTTACCTCTTTGAAGTGATAACAATTTACACAGATCTTTGATATGCATTTTTCTCCATATGAATGATTGTGTTCTTTCAGATAGTCATGCTTGCTATGCAAATAGTGCACAGAGGACATCGTATACCTTCCTTTTTTTGTGAATATTTTCCCCTTTAGCTGAATTAGATGAGTTTTGTTTTGATGAGTACAAGCCTTCAGGTTGACCAAAATTTCGCCTATAAAATCTGCTTTTATGGTGCATTTCTTGATCACAACATGTATGTAACTCTTCCATTGGAATGTGAGAGAAATTAGTTTAGTTTGCCTATAAAATCTGCTTTTATGGTGCATTTCTTGATCACAACATGTATGTAACTCTTCCATTGGAATGTGAGAGAAATTAGTAAGCCTTTTGTCGGGTAGGCTAGATATGAAACCCGGAACACTATGCTGTACAAATTTAAGTTAAACCGGACCACTCAGTATTACCAACAGACATGGCCACGTGGGTTCTTTCCTACAATTTCCCACACGTTGATGTTACTTAAGGCCATACTACTTTAGTTAATTTGATCTTGTGTCAGTTGCATATTTCTTCAACATCTGAAACATGCTTGGTCATGAAACCTAACTTTCCCTTATTGTTATGCTGTAGTTGCTAATGCTGGAGACGCCTTCGCCGAACAGCTTGATGCATCACACCAGAATGATTGTCCCTGGAGAGGGAATAGCTGTGCTGATAGCCTAGTCCAGCTCCACTTCACCCAATCAGCTCTTCTTGGTGGGTTTAAAGATTGCTGTGAGGGTCTGTTGCAATTTATATCTCTTCCTATTATTGCCTCTTCTGCAATAGAGAGTATGAAGCTCACTAGGAGTCATCAGATTGAGCATGTATTATCCCAATCAATTGCGGTTCTGTGTGGGGAGCTGGGTTACAAAACAGACGGTACAACAGGAATTGATGTCAATCATCAAGATGAGACCTGCAGCTACTCTCAAGTATATCTTTCTTCATTTATATGCTCTTTTTGTTGCTCTTTTTGTTGCTACTATAGTCGCAGAACTTTTATCCTTACTTACTCGAAGTCACTTCTATCTAATATATCTAGGCGCAGAAGCTTATTAGCCTTTGTGGATGGGAACCTAGATGGCTTCCAAATGTACAAGACTGGGAAGAAAATTCAACCCACTCTGCAAAAATTGCAGCCTCAGCTGAACCAGACAAATCTTCCCGCTTTCCTGAGCATCAGCAAAATTCGTACTCCACATCAGTCAAGAAAGACAAGGGGAAAGGCAAACTACACGTGAAAGATTCTGGATGCAGCATGAGATCACCTTTGCTGGATTGCAGCTTATGTGGAGCTACAGTGAGAATCTGGGATTTTACATCTGTACCACGTCCTTCTCATCTTAGTCTTGGTAACGATGCACCTGATGCAGGGATGAAACCGCTGTTAGCACGTGGAATTAGTGCTACAAGTGGGATCAATGGCTGGGTGGCTGAAGGAACAGATAAAAATAATGTTGAAGGACGTGATGAAGCATGTACTGATGAGGGAAAATCAATGTCAAATGCTCAGGTTGACCTAAATCTGACAATGGCAGGGGGATTGCCACCAACCCATTCTGGGATGCTCTCAGTGCTTGGAAATTTGAATAACGAAGGAATGGGAATAGATCTGATGATCGGTCAACCTTCCGGTAGCGAGGCTGGTGGCTATGCAGCCTCATTTGAATCTCGTGGACCCAGTTCAAGGAAGCGTAATAGGGAGGAAGGTGGGAGCACAGCTGATAAGCCAATAAACAGGCTTCAGCCTGCTGATAGTATAGAGGGAACCGTCATTGACCGCGATGGTGATGAAGTTGATGATGCTGCACAAAATTCAGATCCTCGGAGCAAAAGGCATCGTGGCTTTAATCTTTTTGATGTCCAGCCCCCATCTTCTTCTGGAGCTGGTCCCAGCAGAAATTTTAGTTTTGAGCTGGATATAGATGTTAATAGAGTTCAGCCATGTAATGCTGAGGGTCCATCTGCCCTTCGCAACTCATCTGCTAGAGACTCCATGAGGGCATCTTCTGTTATTGCAATGAATATTGTTCACGGTGCGGAGGAAAATTCGATGGAGAGTGTTCAATACCTTCCATGTGACGTTGATGATGTTGAGAAGCCTTCAAGTGCACTCAGGAGTGGTGGAATGAGCGACACATTGGATCTCAACTATAGCAACCAAGCACAGGAGAGCATTTTCGTGCAGCCTGCTGCTGACAGTAATGCAAGAGATATAGGAGGGAGTAGTATGAATGGAGGGGAAGAAGTCCTCAATGCAGATACAACTCCCATTTTGGCTAGGGATCAACTTAGCTTGGGAGTTAGCGGAGGGAGTGTTGGAATGGGTGCGAGTCATGAAGCTGAAATTCATGGAGTCGAGGTTTCTGAACATAAAACTGAGAGTGTTGTCGGAGATGTAGAACCAGTTCCTGAGCTTATTGAAACCATGGGGAATACTGGTGAGTCAGCCCCTGGACCTGGAATGATGGATGAGTTTGTCCCTGAAGATGTTGGTCGAGAAGAGCCTCAGGGTGATAGCCACGATATGGCCTCTAGGTTAGTGGGCCGAGTTGACAGTGATTCAACTAAAGCTGATTCTGTTGAGAGTGGAGAGAAGATGAGCCATGCCAGAGGCCAGGAGAGCAACCTACAACATTCTCTTTCTTGCAATGCCAGAGTTTATTCTGGCATCGATCCATCTAAAGACGAAGTGACTCAGACTGCTAACATGCTGACTAAGGATGAGCATGATCCAGGAAATGATCTTGGTACTTCAGCATCTAACTATTTTCCACGCCTTCATTGTGCTTACATGTTACATATGCCTCTGCTTCTGTTGAACTGTGCTAATCAAATCTTATATGAGGAGCTTCTGAACTGAAAAGTTTACATCATTAGGACCATTGGTTTATCAAACTAAAAGATTCATCATCAATAATTCAAGAATTTGTTGACTTGACAGTTGACCCACTAGCAGTTTTGCATCCGATACTTACAATGAAATGGCTCTCAGGCTGTGGTCCTATATAGACCTGTCTGTACTTATATGTAGATTCATCTTCCGCTGCTGGATTATGGGTTTTGAACTTTTGATGCACTCTTAATGTGAATATGTTATTTCATGTTTATTCCGTTTGTTTATCAGGAGCAATGAATGGAGAAAATGACTATGGAACAAGTCTTCCAGAATTTGATCCAATTAAGCATCACAGCAATTGTTGTCCGTGGGTAAATGGATATGTTGCCGCTGCTTGCTCTATCAATACTGGTTCCAGCACAAATAGCTCAGCATTTAGTGGCTGGCAGCTTACAGTAGATGCACTTGAGACTGTCCTGTCCCTTGGGCAATACCAAAATCAAGCCATGCGGTCCGATTCTGCGGCGTCATTATATAAGGTGGGCGTCAAAATTATGTGGGAGTCTTTCATTTTTCTAGACGTTTTTTCTCTCTAGAAACCAACCTGATTAGCATCAGAAAAAATAGCATGACCCTCTCCTAAAATACTGTAAATTTCCTGCTTTAGCATTGAACATGCCACATGTTTTGCAGGATGATCATGTTGCACCAAGCCACAAGGTACCCAAAAGGCCAAAACACAGCAATTGCTAATCGAAGCGCCTCTGGTATATACATACATCTGCTAAAATTGAATAGAGTTCAAAACTAGTTTGACCGATGCAAACCTGAATGTATCTGGTTTGCTATTTGTCAGACCAGGTTCGGAGGTGGACATACCAGAAGAGCTAAAGAAGCGCAAGCAGTCGGCAGAAGAGGAATAAGTTAAGCCTTTTGCTTTAGCCATCATTGTAGATTGTAGATGGGTTTGCCCGGCTTTTTGCCAAGCTGTGTCCTTTTTATATATTAATGGTGTTTATATCTTTACTCTTGTGAGAGATTCAGCGAGTCTAAAATTCTTGATGTACCCTATGTTGTTTCGTCAAAGACTTGTGCTAGTGAACAACATTTGGCTCATTTGACAGTAATTTAACTTGACTTGTATCTGTTGTTATTTGATATATCCTACCTGATTGAACATTTCATACCATAACACATGATATCAGAAGGGCATGGATGTTAAACTGGAACTTGTTTCTGCACGAAAGGTGAGTGGTTGATGAAGAATCTGAGATTTTCGCAACTTTGGGTTGGTGAGTTCGACAAGGAGAACCGTCCTTTTATGAATTCGAATGAGATCACAAACGAGTGAATGAATGTTAAGCAAACATACGCACTGGTCCATCTTTCACACAGATTATATGGAAACTGCAGAGAAATCCTGTGAGCAAAATGGATAGGCAGAAATTGAATTCATTACCGCGAGGAAGATCGAGACGGAAGCTGGTTCACCAGAGAAGGTGATGGTGGAGTGGGGGGTCTGCAAGTGTAACAAAATCTGGTTGGCATCGACGCTGTTACTCCCTCCGTTTTTTAATATAAGATGTTTTAGCATTTTTTCACATGCACATGTATATAAATGTATGTAGACATGTTTTAATGTGCATGTTCACTTACTTTAGTATGTATCTAGACAATATGTGTAACACCTAAAACATCTTATATAGTACGTATTAAAAAACGGAAGGAGTAGTAGGATGCACGATATATTGTCTCCGGAGGACGCTTACGGCTAGAGAGGCCACTTTGGTAATAATAACCCGTAGCCACGAATCAAAGGAAATCCATAATTGCATTCTGAATCACTGGCCAGTTCATCGACACGTACGCACAATCATGATAGAGATTTTTCATGCATATAATTATACTCGTGGGTACATGTTTAAGAGCAATTTGTTCTCAGGTTGATTGTCCCTTTCAGTGTGCCCTCTACGGTGGGCTACACGAATACGCGGACAACACCACCTTGAAAATGACATGCTATCACGTATGGGACAAAACAGATTTTATCCAGCGAACTTTCCAGCTATACGCATAATTGGCAGATCGCAAACCTTATTCGGCAGCGAGGCGACTTTTATGTGCCTTTATTATTTGTACCTACTTTTGTCCCAACTTGCATGAAAGAAAAATATTTTTAGTGGCATATACTCATTTGCTTTGTTCACAAGGAAGGAAGCAAAAAACTACTCACTCCGTTCCAATTTAATTGACTTGCTGTCTAGATAAATTCACATGTGATGCATAGCAAGTCAATTAAATTGGAACGGAGGGAGTACCTGTCAACAGCATGGCTGTATTTGGAAAGAAAGTAAAGAATTTCATCTGGGAACATTCTGTAAAGTTGTTATTCCTTTCTTCACAGTATGGCCGTCTGGGCTAACTAAAATAAAGCTCATTCATAAATTGTAAAAGAATCTGATTTTAAGAGAAACAACATAGCTGATTCTATTGATTTCAAAACAAAATACTTATGTCCCGCTTGGATGGAGAGATCTGAAAGGTTTGGTTGAATCATCCTGATGACCAAACACAGATGAACCTTTTTGTTTAAATTATGGTTTGTTTGGTACTACTTTTGTTACAGGTTTTTACTGAGGTAGAAAGAGATGTGAAAAGGTTTGGATGAATCATCACGATCACCAAACTTCTTTGAAATAACAATTTAATTAATTATTCGTCATGTGAGAATTTACTTTTTTCTAGTTAGTGTCGAAAATCGTGTATACGCTTTGACATATGTGCATTTTTTCATATTCTTTTGAGCCATGAGGTTAACTGTTAACATTTTTTATGTGTATGAACAAATTTGTAAAATGGACTGATACTATCTGAACAAACTATGACATTTCTAGACGTGTATGAACAAATTTGTAAAGCGGACTGATACCTAGTTGGTTAATTCCTAATCAAATGAGACGTATATATACGGGGAAGGTGTTTTGTCTCCCGAGCTCATATGCTCCTAATAGAATATGTTTTTTAGAAAAATAGTAAAACATTTCAAAAAAATCTAATTTTTTTTGGTGATGAACCAATTTTTTATAACCGTGTAGTTTGAATAAATGTTGGTGACGCATTTCAAAAAATTCTAAAAAACATTAGTGACACATTATAAAAGTTATTTAAAGCCGTTTCATTTGAATAAATGTTGCCAATATTTGTATCAAGGGACACTTCAATTGGAACTTATAAAGTGTCACATGGCCTTATGCAACCCCAGATTTCGTTACTCCCTCCGTCCTAATTTGTAGGGTATAATTTGCAAATCTCTTTGACCAAGGTGATAACTAATTAGATTAAAACCTTGCATGCATTGGTGGGAGAGGCAACTAGCCAATTATTGTGAAGAAATTAAATGCAAGTGTGCCTAAGAGGTGGGGGTTTTGGGCCAAATTATTTTTGATATTAAGCCCTACAAATTAGGACGGAGGGTCCAGCTATGGTGGAGGCATTAGTGTGTGCCTCTAGCTTCATACGTGGAGCCAGAAATGACAATAAACCAATAATACAGGTATGATAATTATTGGTATATTTCAGTTTTGTATTCTCTTAATATTGATACTGTTTAACTTAAATACCATTGTCAATTTGTAGCAAGTAGACAACGATGATGATGTTGAATTCGTGCCATTTCCTGAGAGTGTGGTGGAAAGCTCGTAGAGAACACAAAGAAGTAAGTACTATACTTTTGAATATTGTAAAAATCTTCTTACTGCGTTAGTTGTGTGTCACTGTTTTCTAATCTCATATTCATGGATCAGGAACTCAGGAAGGCACCAAGAGCTGAAGACTTCTCTACGAGGGGGAAGTAAGAATAAATATTTCAAGTTTTTTGGTCGATGGAGACATTCCGTGAGGAGCACAAGTAGCTGCACTACAGCAAGTCAGCAACCTGCAGTCTCCGTTTCAGTCAAGTCTCGAATAAGATGAAAATCAAGCGTCAAGACCTTTTGTTACTTGTTTAGTAGAGTACTACTCAAGAACTTTGTGATGTTATTTTGTATCGTGGTGTCAGTTTGTGTCATGGACGACGGTGTGTTATGCAACTATTGCATTTTTAATTTACGTTATATTGTGGTATGCTTTATAAATGTTATGATGCTAAATACGTTCACATTTCCTACCAAGCTTAATGAGTTTATTGAGCTAGCTCGAGTTTTAATTGAGTCGAGCCAAGCTGGGATCTTGAGCTCGCTTAGTTAGCGAGTTGAGTCGAGTTAGCTACTCCCTCCGTTCGGAAAAGGATGTCTCAATTTTGGCTTATATCTAGCCAAAACTGAAACATCCTTTTGTAAACGTAGAGAGTATAAGTTAGCTATAAGTGTATTTTCTATAAGTATTGAAGAGGTGGCTCGATATCCAGCCCTACGGGCTGGCGCGTAGAAGCCGTTTGGGGCTCGTCGTCACGCGCGCCGTGCAGTGGCCACGACGAGAGAGACTCGATGGACACGACGTGCGGGGTGTCGGCAGCGGGGCGTCCCCGCGTGGCGCCGTGCAGCGAAAGCGAAAGCAGCGCTGCCCGCCTTATTTATCCACTGGGGGGGGGGGGGGGGGGAGTTTTATATTCGAAAAAGGAATTTCATTTCTGACGAAATTACCCTTGGGGGTCGTGTACTCCCGCCTCTACCTGCCCAGATTGCCCTGCCAACCGTGGCGGCTCGCATTCCGGCGCGGCTGCGCGTGGGCCGGTGCCCATCCAGCAACCTAGGCTTTTTCTCATCCTGTTTTTGACTATTTCAAAGCTCTACTAGCTCTCAAGCATGCCGACAAAGATTAACTTTTGTGAAAATATATATATACATGCCACAATCAGGACCGAAAAAATAAAATTAGTATTTAGATAAAACACACTGGTGGACCGTGGCACTGATTGTCACCCGGAAAACATATTTTTTAGGGTTAATTTCACAGTAATTTTGAAGGTTCCAATCGACGGAAATTTTCCATCGGAGCTGACACCACATAGGAATCTCAATATGAGTTAAAACCTCGTTTTATTTTTTCCTTTAAAGAAGCCGAGTGCGCTTACACTCTATCTTTGTCTAATCTGCTCAATCCTCCTGTGGAATTCCTATATTTGATTCCTACACGCTATCCGAAAATACAGCTGAGAAAAATTATGTGTTTTCAGGTCCTGTAGGAATTCACTATATGGGGCATTCCAATCCTGTTTTCTTCCCGTTCCTATGTTTTTAAAATTCTGCATACAAAGAGGCCCTAAAGATGTATTGCTTTGTGGCGGTAACTTGGGCTTTTGCACCGGCACGTGTTTATTTTCCGCACAGATTGGCGAAAACAATGATCCGAGGATCTGGGTTGGTGCTGATTTTATTTTTGTGACGATAAATGTGACTCTTAGAGAAATTAAGTGACACAGTATTTTTCTCCAAGACTATTTCGAAACTAGTCTCCTAAGGCAGGCATCCAAGAGTGCAGGTTGGACTTGTGAACCTGGTGTCTTTATGTTCCATTCTTTCAAATGTCTCTCAACATATATATACAATTTTGTATGATGTTGTACTCCAGCGCCAAAGAGAATGAAGCCACATCCACCCTAGGGCCAAGATTTTAATTCGTTTCAACTAGGGACTAGAGTGTGCGAAGTTCTTCAAAAGAGCCAGATTTGTCGAACAGAAGAAAAATACTCCAGATCGAGACGGCACAAAGCTCAGGACTCAGGCGCTATCGCGAGCGAGTCGCGTACGCGTACGTGGACGGTGGGTGCATGCATGGCCGACCGACGTACCATACGCGTGGGCAGCGTGTAGCGGCCGGCGTGGAGAAATAACCGTTTTCCGCCTCGTCATCGTCACGGATCGCTTTGGGCCCAGGCGACGCAACGTGGTGTGTCGGCAGCGGGGCGTCCCCACGTGGCACGTACCGGAATGCGAAAGCAGTAGCTACCAACAAAAAAAATGCGGATGGTCCATCCTCGAGACTGGGAGACTGTGGAGGTTTCGTTTCGAGTAAAACGCATCAATAGTCCTCAAAGTTGCAGCCCATGTCCACAATGGTCCTCGAAGTCACGAAATGCTCTGTTTTAGTCCTGGAAGTTGCACACGATGTCCACATACGGTCCTGGATACGGTATGAGCTGACGTGGCTAGTGGGGATGGCGCGGAGCGAGGCCTCGCAGAACAGTTATGTTGTTCTAATCGACTGTCTCTTACCGCTGGAACCTAGATCGAGAAAATTCCTCACCCGAGGCGCGAGAGAGGAAGCTAGCGGCGACTGGTGGAGCTTGGCGGCGATGGCGGCAGTTCGTCGGAGAAGCAAGGAAAGCGGAGGCGAGGGCTGGTGCTCCGTTCCTGCCTCTATTTCTTCATGGGCGGAGACGACAACTCGTCGCAGGACATGGAGATGCGCCCGCGGTTTCCGCTTGTAGGCTGAAATCGGCAGAGGAGGGCTAGGAGGCTGCCGGCGGCGAGGTTGCTGCCCACGCGCCTCCGCGGTCTAGGACGACGTCGAGATGCTGGTCGTCGCACTCTCTTCTCCAACAACACCATGCGGTGGCTGTCGTCTCCCGGGGCAGCACCACCGCCGGCCGGAAACAATGGCCAAGCGCCACCGGAGCTGGGCGCCTGAGCAGCAGAGGACGTACGGCGACCCGTGCAGCTCTGCTCCAGTCCATGTACGTCCTGCATTTCTTCAGCTCCGAGCTGCTGCCCCCGTCCTGCTTCCTCGCCACTGGCTGTCCGTCGCAGGTGAGCTCCGGTGATGGCTTGGGCTCCTCTAGGCCGACCTCCTCCTCCTCCTCGTCCCCCCACCTACAGGGCCGGCACCCTCGCGTCCGACCACTGCAGTAGCATGGCCGGTCCCCACCTCCAATTTGCCATGACAGACTATGCTTAATTTCCCTTGTTTGTTGGTGGAACAATCAGTTTTAATTATCGGCTCTGTTGCATGTTTAGAGGGACATGCATCTGCAGCTAGCTGCACCACCACCATGACCGCATTATTTCTGCCAAACATCCTAGCTGTTGATAATCCGTGGGTTGCCAAAAATTAATAATCAGTGGATCTTAGGGTAGTTAATCAACCTTAGCAAGTGGATTGAAACCTGTTCAGCCTAGGATATTTTAGGTTACTTTGTGAATTGAGGATCAGCGTACTCTGAAGTGGCAGAGAGATTGGAATCAGGAGTATTTGGTGGTGAATTTCTCCTTCTATTCTGAATTTGCCATGGAGAACAGAGGACATAGACTGGAACTGACTCGTCCCTTCGATTGTAGGGGCCGAAATGCAAATTTGCCATGGGTCCTGGCCTTGCTCCGCGCCATCATGGGCCCGCCCACTAGCCACGTCAGCTCATACCGTATCTAGGACCGTATGTGGATCTCTTGCTGCTACAGTACTCCAGAGCTCCCTCGTCCGCTCCGGGCCGAGCCAAGGCTTTCTCCGACGGCACTGCCGTCTGGAGATGGCCAAGGCGAGGCGCCGGTTTAGCTAGGCTGTATAGTAGGCTTAGGTGTTTGTCCCCTGTGGCGTATTGGAGTAGGATACTGGATCTTTGCAACCAGATCTGGTGCGTCCTAGGACTGGTGTTCTTCGCTGCTCTTCTCCAGCGGGAGTCGTGGCTAGTGGGGAAGCTGGAGCTGGGCATCTCCACTAATAAGGTTGCTTCCCAGAGCTTTCCTATCCTTGCGCTTTGGCGTGGCGCGGGGTGGTGGTCGTCGGGCGTCCCTGCACAGCTTCCGTGGAGGAAGACGAGTATGGCGAAGCTCGGTGAGGGCTCCTTCTTCTTTAATAAGCGTCTTGCTGGCCAGATCTCGGTCCAGCGAAGTGGTGCTCTGGCTATCTCTCCGGCCGGCTGTGGAGGCGAGGGGACGAGATGAAGCGGTGCTCATGGAGTTCGATCCGGTCTTGGCGTTGGGAGGTGTGATTTGCAGGAGTCCTGGAATCGCTCCTGCTGCACAACGGAGGAGATGAAGCAGGCAGCCAAGCTCCAGAGGATGGAGGAGAAGGTCTGCATCGTCGTCTTGGCGACCTCTTCAATAAATAGGTTCGTAAATCTTTGCAGCGACGACGGAGTCTCTTCTGCTCCTGTTCTTCTTCTTCCTGCTCGCCGTGGAGGCGCTGAGGAGAAGGAAATTGGTAGTGGAGGGATCTCTTGTTTGTTTCTGCAGCAGGGGAGGAGTTTCCACTTCTCTCGGGAGATTCCCAACGTCGGCAAAGGCGTCGTCGGTGTACTCTACGGTCGAATGGCGACCTCTCCCTCCTCTTGCGTCGGGAACGGTTCCCTCCGGCCGACGCCAGATGGTCTTCATCAACCTCCAGGCCTTGTTGCCGAAACGGAGGCCCTTGCTAGCAGTGCAGTGTGCTCCCCCTTCATCGCCCCAAGTGGTTTCGTCCCCGGCGACGACGAAGGTGACTGTGCGGCGGCTTCAATTAGCGGCAGAGAACGAGCAGGCCTTGATTGCGTTTCTTGTTTTAATCTTGAGGTCCTATGTGTAAATTGTAGGGACTTGTTTGTAATCTCGGTTTCTCTTGAGTCCCTTAATGTAAAATGTATTTCTGCTGCTGAGAATTAATGAAGCTCCAGGTCCTTCTGGACCATTCCCTGTTCAAAAAAAACATGGTGTTCATACAGTCAGCGTCGGACCCTAGGAGAATAATGTAAAATAGTCATCAAAATCGAACGGAATAAAAGGCTGAGCTTTAGCCGTCAATTGTTCGACACCATTTTTTCGAAAGCAAAAGCATTGTTTTGTCACCATTCATCGGTGGTGATCCGATCAAAGCCACTAATTTGGGCAAACCTGATACTACAGTACATGACATAGCAGACAGCTGGACAGGTTTTGCCAGCTAATGTTTCCGAGTTGGAATATCTTAGGTTACTACTCCCTTCCCTTGGTTCCAAATAATTATACTCCCTCCGATACACGAAAAGTGTCGGTGGTTGTACTCTGAACTCGTGATCAGTTGATTTGTGACGACATTTTTTGTGCATATGAGGTAGTAACATATTTTGACCACTTTAATGTGGACTAAATATAACACACTAAAATACGTTTAGATATGTATGAATGGAACAGTACCACTTTCATGAGCAACATGTGCATGTGAGAGACAATATAAAATTAGTTTTTTTTTGCGAGGAAACCAGAGATAATACAGGAAGAACATTACAGAAAGGCACCCAACAAAGATGAAAATTACACTCCAGTCCTTCTGCAACTCCAAGACGCCGGCGAGGAACATGACATGCCGATGGCGCGCCGTCGCCGCATCTTCCTTCAAGCCTTGGATCAGAAGACGTCCCCAGGCGGACGGCAAGTCGCCGGATCTCGAACTCCTCAGAGCCTCCAATCAGCTCCCGCTGCATCTTCGTCTTCCTCCAACATCTCCGACTTCAAGATCGTCAACCCCGATCCGCCGCCAGGCGGGATCCGGGAGGGGGATGGCGTTCCCAACAGATCTGGAGATCCGAGGGAACGGAGGGAGCAGGCACACCATCGCCGAACTCCAACGAGCTCCGTCGACGAAGGAGGCAAGTACCTGCACCAAAAGCAACTCCGACGGCCCGACCTCCTCCATGGCGTATTGTTGGTCAAATGTAACTGCATCATGTGGAGGAAAAAGCTACTCACGGCAAATTAAAACAGTTTACCAAGAAGTATTATATTATAAAACTGAGTAAGTACCTTCGTTCTTTTGTAAAAAAAAAGCTGCCGTTTTTGTTGCCCAGTCGCGCACTTTTCTGTACTTCTCACCGAACACAACCTACATATATGCTAAAACGGATTTGTTAAAGATCCGTTGCCTATAACTTTTAAACGGAACCGGATCAACTCAAAGGTTTGGCATCGGACTACTTTGAGTATTTGTTTACTTCTGAAGTCCAAGTTCCAAATCAGGAGGTCCTAGACAAAGTGGCTCCATGCGTGACACCCGATATGAATGAGAGTTTAATAGATACATATACTCGTGAGGAGGTAAAGAAAGCAATGTTTAATATTGGTGACTTGAAGGCGCCAGGCCCTGACGGACTTCATGCTGTATTTTATAAGAGATTTTGGCACATTATTGGGGAGGATCTGACGGATGAAGTCTTGCTGGCCGTTAATACGCGTGTGATACCTGAAGGTTGGAACAACACTACAATCGTTTTGATCCCGAAGGTGGACAATCCTGAGTCCATCACACAGTTTCGGCCTATTAGCCTGTGCAACGTGGTATACAAGGTGATTTCTAAACTTATTGCAAATAGGCTTAAAAAATTACTTCCAGATATTATTTCCCCTACGCAAAGTGCGTTTGTCCCAGGGCGACTGATTACAGATAACGTGCTGGTTGCTTACGAGTCCTATCATGCTATCAAGAACAAGAGGGTGGGAAAATATGGTATATGTGCGGTGAAGTTGGATATGCACAAGGCATACGATAGGGTGGAGTGGTCCTTCTTGCAAAAAATTCTGATACAGCTGGGGTTCCATCAAGATTGGGTACAATTAATTATGGCATGTGTCTCTTCGGTGAGGTATCAAGTTCGGGTAAACAATGAACTTTCTGATTATATTTTCCCATCTAGGGGTCTCCGACAAGGGGATCCCCTCTCACCATATTTGTTTCTTTTGTGTGCCGAGGGTCTTACAAGCTTGCTGAATTTTGAGGAGAGGGCTGGTAACCTGCTGGGGGTCCGAGTTTGCAGGAATGCTCCTACAGTTTCGCACTTACTATTTGCAGATGACTCGCTTATCCTTATGCGAGCGGACACATCTAATGCCACTAGTTTGAGACGTGCCTTGAATAATTACTGTATGGCATCGGGACAATTGGTTAGTGAAGCTAAATCAAGCATCCTTTTCAGCCCGTGTACTACGGTTGACGTGAGGATGGAGGTGTGCTCGATCTTGAACATCATGACTGAAGCTATCACGGACAAGTATCTAGGGCTGCCCCCTCTTGTTGGGGTAGACAGGTCAGACTGCTTTCAACATCTCATTGATAGAATTTGTAAACTGCTAAGTGGTTGGAAGGAAAAAAATATGTCTTTCGGAGGAAAGGAAGTACTGCTCAAAGCCATCATTCAGGCTATACCTGCTTATGCAATGTCTGTCTTCAAGCTACCCAAACAGATTATCAAAGGGATTATATCTGCAATGTCCCAATTCTGGTGGGGAGATGATGATCAACAGAAACATATGCACTGGTTTGCGTGGTGGAAAATGTGCGTCCCCAAAGGACAAGGAGGTATGGGGTTCCGGGATTTGCAATGTTTTAATCTTGCAATGTTGGCTAAGCAGTGTTGGAGACTTATTATTGAACCAGATTCTTTATGTGCATCCATTCTTCGAGCTAAATATTTCCCCTCAGGTGATATTTTGAACTGTCCGCTTAAAAAAGGAAGTTCTTATACGTGGCAAAGTATTTGGGCTGGTATTCAGACATTTAAACGTGGTCACATGTGGCGAGTAGGAGATGGTACTCACATTAACATATGGGATGATCCTTGGATTCCTAGTAGTCCGAATAGAAAGGTGGCGACTAGGAGGGGCAATATACTTCTGACTATGGTGTCTGAGCTGATTAATGTTGATACCGAGTCATGGGATGAACAATTGATTAGAGAAACTTTCTGGCCTATCGATGCTCAAAGAATACTGAATATCCCTTTGGCTCGCAACATGATGGAGGATTTTATTGGATGGCACTATACCAAATCTGGGACTTTTTCGGTACGTTCTTGTTATCATATGGAATGGGAGCATCAACATGGTCAGAAGTTGAGGAGGACTAGTGGCTATGGATCCTCGTCAACGCTCCCAATTTGGAAAACTCTATGGTCTCTAAATGTACCAGCAAAAATAAAAATTCACTGCTGGAGATCTCTTCTTGGTGCTATCCCCTGTAATGGCGTATTGGCTAACAGACATGTTCAATCAAACGCCCAGTGTACGTTGTGCAACCTGGAGTGTGAGAGCATACGGCATGCTTTCTTCAGATGTCCAAGAGTGCGGGAAATCTGGACGCTGCTGGGGATGGAGGAAATAATTACCCATGCATGCGAAGTTGAGGTGGAGGGCCGATCTGTGCTTGAGGTACTTCTGCGAAATAAAACTGCTAAAGCACCTCTCCTTCAGCAAGTTGACCGCAATGATCTGGTGGCCGTTGCTGTTTGGTACATCTGGTGGGAACGGAGGAAGGTTACACACGGTGAGACGGTTCAGCCGCCGGCAAGAACTGCACATGCAATATCAACACTAGTTCTGAACTATACGAGAGTAAAAAAGAAAAAGGTGGGCATCCAACGTCATGGATGGACTAAACCTAGAGAAGACTTTGTTAAGCTAAATGTGGATGCAGGCTTTGAGGTGGATACGGGAACGGGCAGTACAGGCGCAATCATTCGTGATGACAGGGGTTTTTTCTTAGCAGGAAGTTGTCGGGGTCTGCCTTTTGTCTCCGACGCTATGACAGCTGAGGCCCTTGCTCTTCGGGATGGTTTGATCCTCGCAGGTCAGATTGGCTGCAACAAAATTGAAGTGAATTCCGACAGCATGGAAGTGATCGAAGTGATGAGGGATGGCGGGAATTCTCTTGGTCCAGCAGCGGCGATTTTTGAAGACTGTAATTTTATGTGTCGCGGTTTTACAGTAGTGGCTTTTGATCATACTCCTAGGGAAGCCAATAGGGCTGCTCATTTGTTAACTAGACATGTGGAGGGACCTATGTCGGTTGTTTGGCATGAGGATCCTCCCGACTTTCTTGTAAACGCCCTAGCGGATGATGTATCTGTGTTGAATGCTTAAAGGCGGCAAGTTTCTGACGCACTCTTTCCCTAACCAGGGTACCGAAAGGGACTGGCAGGGTTTTAATGAGGCGGCTTGCTGACCTAATATATGTGGTGGAAAATTTCAAAAAAAAAAAAATTTACCATTAACATTCATTTTTCTTTTTTAGTGTCCGTCCATTTTACTCCGTATTTAACCTTTTTTCAGAGAAATTGGTTTTTTTTTGCGACTCGAAATTGGTTGTTTCTTTTTCTCTTTGCAGTTGCACTTTAATCTAGACCGATTGCACATTCAATAAATGGAACCATTGTATTTGCAACGTGCAATTTATTTTTCTTTTATTGGTGCTTAATTTTTTTTGGGTGGTCGCACTTTAGGTATACAGTACACTAGTAGTGTTTTGTAATGTGCAACGTGGTACTTAATTGTGCTAAACAATGTTCTACACCAATAACACATGTTTCGATAATTCATTTTAGTTATAATTTCCTTTTCTTTTGTCGGCTGCACTTCAAATTACTTATTGCACAGCTTTTAGGTACAATGGTCAATCCGGGTCTACCAAAGAAGTCAACACGAAGGGATTCAAATTACTTTTCTGAAAAACAAACGCGGACGGGCAACGAGAAAAAGAAAAAAGAAAGGCCGACAGCCACAAAGTTCTGAGCCCGTTTGTCAAGGGGCAATCCAGACATTTGGCTCATCTCCCCTGTCTCATTCCCTTCCTCTTCCGGTCCTCCCCTTCCCTTGCTTGGCTCGACAGCCTCCGCGACTCATAAACTCCCCACCACCACGGCAGCCACACCACAGCACAGCAAAGCATCCAATGCTCCCCCCTCCCCACCCATTCACTGCCCTAATAATGCCCTCCGCTAACCGCTCCTTCCACCACTAAACCCCTCTCCCTATCCCCAGGAGGTTCACCTAGAGGAGCAGCGGCGGCGGGGGCGAGATGGACATCTCGTCGTTCATCACGTCGCTTCTGACGTCCTTCATCATCTTCGTGGTGCTGGTCCTGGTCTTCACCTGGCTGTCGCGCCGTCCCGGGAACGCGCCGGTCTACTACCCGAGCGTCCTGCTGCGGGGGCTCGACCCCTGGGAGGGCCGCGGCCGGGGCACGCTCAGCCCCGTCGGCTGGATCCAGCAGGCGTTCAGGGCGTCCGAGGCCGACGTCGTCGCCGCTGGCGGGGTCGACGCCGCCGTCTACCTCGTCTTCCTCTCCTCCGGTACGGAAAACCAAACCGCGCTTCTCTGTTCGTTTGTTTGGTTACGCATGCTGTCCTTCAGTTTGGTTGATTCGTGTACGGCATATTAGTGCGTTTCTGCGGTCGTATTTTTGCAAAAAAGTAAAGTCGTGCTGTTGTGGAGCATGATTTTTTTCTGATGACTCTGCTGATGTAACACTGTATTCTGTTCGAAACGAAGATCTATTTCTAAAAAAAAAGTACCCCAGTGTTGTACAAACGAAATTATTGTTTTACTTCTGTATGCCGACATAAAGGGCATATTACTAACTACTCCCTCCGTGTCAAAATATAAGTCGCACTAGTCACTTACCACACACATGAATATAGACATGTTTTAGTGCAAGATTCACTAGTCACTTACATGAATCTTGCACTAAAATATGTCTACATACATATGTGTGCTAAGTGACTAGTGCGACTTATATTTTGATACGGAGGGAGTATATCAAAGGTGGTCCGTTTCGCGAGCCCCTCAGCCTCCGTGCACTGCAGCTAGCTACAGTAACAGTGTAGATTGATACAGTGTTCTACAGTGCACCGATCCCGGCCGTCCACTGTCGATCCAACGTCCTGCAGAACACGTCCGTGATGTTTTTGCATAAAAGTTCCTCAGGAATCGACAAAACAAACCCGCAGTACACAGTTTTACGAAGAAAAGGACCTACACAAAATTACAGCAAAATACGAGGACTTTTCTGTAAAACCGTCCAGAGTTCCCTCTTCTCCGCGCGACGGGCGAGCTCGCCGCCGCGCCGCCCCGCCGCTACGCTCCTCCCCTCTCACATCTGCGGCCACGGCGAGGTTCTCCGTCGACTCCTCTATTTCTTAGTCGCGGATCCGGTGCCGGGACGCCGCGCCGTGGTCGGAAACGTCGCCGCTGTGCCGCACTGCCTCCGTCGCCTTCGCGCGCCACCGGCGACCAAAAGGGGGCGGCGCCGCCACCTACGGCCTCCCCGCGTCGAGGCGCGTCGGGCGCGACCCCGAACGCACGGACGCTTCGCCGGCGCTGCCGTGCTCCGCCGTGGCCGCAGATGACGGATGACGTCATCACGACGTCATCTGCGGCCCCATGTGGTAGTTTTTTTTACAAAAAATGTTTAAATTTGCAAAATCAATTACTTTAAATCGATCCACCAGAAAAATATGAAAAAAATATCAAAATGATCAGAAAAATACATGCTATTTATTTATGGCAAAATACAAATATTTTTGAATTTCCAAATTTGGTAAATATTTGGAGAAATTTGAATTCTTCCCACCGCGTTATTCACAAACGACCAAAAAAACACTACCTATTTATGCCATCTGACCAAAATTAAAATTCGAGAATAATATTTTTGAATGCTTTTCCAAACCGAGCATTCAAAATTCAGCTTTTAGTATTTTAATTCTTTTAGATCATCTTTGAATCAAATTCAATTCGCAAATGTTAAAAGCATTAAACATAACAACATGAACAAAAAAAAATATAAGTTGCTACTTATAGCATATAAGCAAATTCCAAGTTTGAATATTTCACAAATTTAAATATATTTCTATTATTTACATTCATAACAAACTTACAAACACAAAATATTTTAAAATTTCAATAGAACCAAATCCAATAAACCATCGAACGTGAATATTTCCAAATTTAAATTCTTTACACCACATTATTTACGAAAAGTAAGAAAAAAAAACATGACTACAAAAATAAACGCTGCCTATTTATGTCATATGACAAAACTTTAAATTCGAGAATTTAATTTTTGAATGCCTTTCAAAACCAATCATTTAGTAAAAAAATCTCTGACTATATACAACAAAATAGTCAGAGAATTACGTGCTAACTACTTATGCCATTAAACAAAACTTTCTGAAAATTCAAAACTTCAAAATATTTGCAGATATTTGTAATACATTTTCCCTAATTACAATAAAAAAATCATGCCAACATACGACCATATTTAAATACTTCAATACGCTAAATATTTGGATAATCACTAAACTATACACAAAATGCTCATAAAAAATCAACGCTAGGCTTTGCTATTTTATTCCATTGCTCTCCATTCTGCTTTTTCTAATTTTTCAAAACTTTTTGAACTTTACAAATACATTTCAAAATCAACTGCCACTAAATTCTACAAATTTGTCAAAATAAAAAATAGCCACTGCGTTTTTTTTTGATTAGCTACATTTCCAAATCAAATTAGACCAAATTCCACAAATTTGTAAAAAACAAAATAGTCACTGCAATTAAAAAACAAAAGTTTGATTAGATGAATATTTTAACAAAATGCAAATTCATTGGCTCCAATTATGTCTTGCTTCTAAACTGACTTTAACAAATATAAATAGCTTAATTTTTTTTTGATTACATACATTTCCAGATCAAATGAAAACAAATTCCACAAATTTGTCAAAAAAAAAAACATTGCATTGGAAAAAAATACTACATGAATATTTCAACAAAATGCAGATTCATTTGCTCTAATTGTACCTTGCTTCTAAATTGAATTTAATAGATATAAATAACTTCCCATATTACCAACTTTGGCATTCGAACAACTTAACAATGTAAACTTTCCTTCAAATTAAACATATTAAAAACAAAAAAACTTTAATATACGCACATTTCGAAAATTTAATTATTTACACCATGTTACTCGCAAATATGACAAAAAAAAACATGCCTACAAGAAAGAAAGAAAAAAACTACTTATGACATATGATCTCCATTCAAATTTCAATATTTAAAGAAAAAAAGGACAAGCCTTCCACGTATTACCATGAAGAGCTAGACAATTTCTACAAAAAATAAAAATCATTCAAAAAACAAAATCTCTGACTATATACAACAAAATAGTCAGAGAATTACGTGCTAATTACTTATGCCATTAAACAAAACTTTCTGAAAATTCAAAACTTCAAAATATTTGCAGATATTTCATACTATCTATATATCAAAGATGGTCCGTTTCGCGAGCCCTCTGCCTCCGTGCACTGTAGCTAGCTACAGTAAACACTGTAGATTGATACAGTGTTCTACAGTGCACCGATCCCGGCCGTCCACTGTCGATCCAACGTCCTGCAGAACACGTCCGTGACGTTTTTGCATAAAAGTCCCTCAGGAACCGACAAAACAAACCCGCAGTCCACAGTTTTACGAAGAAAAGGACCTACATGAAATTACAGCAAAATACGAGGACTTTTCTGTAAAACCGTCCAGAGCTCCCCCTTCTCCTTCTTCTCCGCGCGACGGGCGAGCTCGCCGCCGCCGCTGCGCCGCTACGCTCCTCCCCTCTCACATCTGCGGCCACGGCGAGGTTCGCCGTCGACTCCTCTACTTCTTAGCCACGGATCCGGTGCCGGGACGCCGCGCCGTGGCCGGAAACGTCGCCGCCGTGCCACACTGCCTCCGTCGCCTCCGCGCGCCGCCAGCGGCGCTACGGCGACCAAAAAGGGGCTACGCCGCCACCTACGGCCTCCCCGCGTCGAGGCGCGTCGGGCGCGACCCCGCGCGCGTCCCTGAACGCACGGACGCGTCGCCGGCGCTGCCGTGCTCCGCCGTGGCCGCAGATGACGGATGACGTCATCACGACGTCATCTGCGGCCCCACGTGGTAGTTTTTTTTACAATTTTTTTAAAATTTGCAAAATCAATTACTTTAAATCGACCCACCAGAAAAATATGAAAAAAATATCAAAATGATCAAAAAAATACATGCTATTTATTTATTTATTTATGGCAAAATACAAATATTTTTGAATTTCCAAATTTGTTAAATATTTGGAGAAATTTGAATTCTTCCCACCGCGTTATTCACAAACGACCAAAAAAAACACTACCTATTTATGTCATATGACCAAAATTAAAATTCGAGAATAATATTTTTGAATGCTTTTCCAAACTGAGCATTCAAAATTCAGCTTTTAGTATTTTAATTTTTTTAGATCATCTTCGAATCAAATTCAATTCGCAAATGTTAAAAACATTAAACATAACAACATGAACACAAAAAAATATACGTTGCTACTTATAGCATATAAGCAAATTCCAAGTTTGAATATTTCACAAATTTAAATATATTTCTATTTTTTACATTCATAACAAACTTACAAACACAATATATTTTAAAATTTCAATAGAACCAAATCCAATAAACCATCGAACGTGAATATTTCCAAATTTAAATTCTTTATACCACATTATTTACGAAAAGTAAGAAAAAAAAACATGACTACAAAAATAAACGCTGCCTATTTATGTCATATGACAAAACTTTAAATTCGAGAATTTAATTTTTGAATGCCTTTCAAAACTAATCATTCAGTAAAAAAAATCTCTTACTATATACAACAAAATAGTCAGAGAATTACGTGCTAACTACTTATGCCATTAAACAAAACTTTCTGAAAATTCAAAACTTCAAAATATTTGCAGATATTTGTAATACATTTTCCCTAATTACAATCAAAAAAATCATGCCAACATACGACCATATTTAAATACTTCAATACGCTAAATATTTGGATAATCACTAAACTATATACAAAATGCTCATAAAAAATCAACGCTAGGCTTTGCTATTTTTTTCCCTTGCTCTCCATTCTGCTTTTTCTAAATTTTCAAAACTTTTTGAACTTTACAAATACATTTCAAAATCAACTGCCACTAAATTCTACAAATTTGTCAAAATCAAAAATAGCCACTGCGTTTAGAAAAAAATATTTGATTAGCTACATTTCCAAATCAAATTAGACCAAATTCCACAAATTTGTAAAAAACAAAATAGTCACTTCAATTAAAAAACAAAAGTTTGATTAGATGAATATTTTAACAGAATGCAAATTCATTGGCTCCAATTATGTCTTGCTTCTAAATTGACTTTAACAAAGATAAATAGCTTAATTTTTTTTGATTACATACATTTCCAGATCAAATGAAAACAAATTCCACAAATTTGTCAAAAAAAAAACATTGCATTGGAAAAAAATACTACATGAATATTTCAACAAAATGCAAATTCATTTGCTCTAATTGTACCTTGCTTCCAAATTGAATTTAATAAATATAAATAACTTCCCATATTACCAACTTTGGCATTCGAACAACTTAACAATGTAAACTTTCCTTCAAATTAAACATATTAAAAACAAAAAAACTTTAATATACGCACATTTCCCAAATTTAATTATTTACACCACGTTACTCGCAAATATGACAAAAAAACATGCCTACAAGAAAGAAAGAAAAAAACTACTTATGACATATGATCTCCATTCAAATTTCAATATTTAAAAAAAAAAGGACAGGCCTTCCACGTATTACCATGAAGAGCTAGACAATTTCTACAAAAAATAAAAATCATTCAAAAAACAAAATCTCTGACTATATACAACAAAATAGTCAGAGAATTACGTGCTAATTACTTATGTCATTAAACAAAACTTTCTGAAAATTCAAAACTTCAAAATATTTGCAGATATTTCAAATACATTTTTCCCTAATTACAATCAAAAAAATCATGCCAACATACGACCATATTTAAATACTTCAATTCGCTAAATATTTGGATAATCACTAAACTATATACAAAATGCTCATAAAAAATCAACGCTAACTACATATAGCAAAACACAAAATATAGTTGCACAATTCAAAATGATTTAAATTTAGATGCAACATAGGCAGACTTTCCTGATTTGTTAGCACAAATCCAAAAAATATGCAGTACCGCTAACTACATACTTAACTCAAATATTATTTGGAAAAAAAAAAAAAACGTTTCAACATTTCAAATTGCTAAAATATTTGAGGTGTCCCAAAATATATCAACATGCTCGAAAAAAAAATTGATACTTGCTAATGCCAAAATACAAACAAACTTAAACAATTCAATCTACCTAATATTTGTCTACATTGTAGGTACACTTCACCTAATTATTGATTAAAAAGTAATAAATGCTCACAAAATACATTTCCTCTTATTATACTATGCAGTCGGAAAAAAAATACTTATCATTATTTGCGCTACTTATAGCATATTGCAAACATATTTCAAAGTTTCACTTCAACGAATATTTGGAGAAAATCCAAAATAATTCCCCCAAATTATGGATCAACTTTAATAAATTTCCGTATAAATTTAATAAATGTCCGTACAATGTATTTCATTTGATTATGGAGTCCAATTAAAATTTAAAGGCAAAATACAAACTTGCTATATCTTCCCGAATTGTTTGACATTCAGGGATAATTTAGCTGAAATCTATCTAAATATGCACATAAAATAAAAAAATGCTCCATTCACTAAATGTTCACACAAAATATAGACCCATTTCCTCTAATTATGAATTTATGAATTGAATTTAACAAATTCCCTTACAATGCATTTCCTCAGACTATGGAGTTAAATTAAACATTTCGATATTTATAACAACTTACAAAAATACTTGACCACTCCAAATTTATGGAATTAAAGCAATTCAACGAATGCTATTCATTTACAATAGTGCACACCTTAGTACGGATATGCATAGAAAATAAGATTTTTTTTTCCGTCTAGCTAATTTTGTTACTTAATCTTCTCAATTATAAAACATTCCTTTAATACACTTTGGACATATGCAATACTTCAATAAAGCATAGTTCACGAAGTATTACAACTACATATCGCCAATAAAAAATTAAAAATTAACAAACGTGCGTCGTGACGACGCGCAAAATTCAACTAGTGCGCTTGTATGAACAGCACGAACAGCAATAACGACCGCTAATTCCTGCCATCAGTTTACTTTTCAATTTAAGAGGGCCGTTATTAAGTTGCGAAAAGAATTTCTGTAGAATGAGCTAGAGTCATGTCTTTTTATTTACAGTTAAAATATCAATTACCATCACCACGTGTACTTTAAGGCCAGGCTCAAAGCCTCAATCGAGACAAAGCTATGGTGTATGTAGAGATTGTTGGAATTGCCAAATCTAGCAAGTGAAACGGCTTTGTCTACATGGTTGAAAAGGCTAGGATTATAAGTTGGTGGACAGATCACGGAGTTGTTGCCAGTTTTTCAGTTTGTTTATTGTTCTCTTCTCTTGTGTTCCAGTGTTGGCAATCCTTGTGCTCTCTGGAGTTGTGTTGCTTCCAGTTCTATTACCCCTTGCTGGAACTGATCATGCACTGGAGGAGTCTGCTGGCAAAAATGCCACGGCGGCAGCGCAGTTCACGGTTATTGAAAAGCTAGCATTGGGCAATGTTCAAGTAAGTAATCCTTTTATTGGAGTTTAGGCCTGTTTTTGTTGCCACGAATAGCCCTAGGTTGTTCACATTATACAGAACCATAGACTTTCCAAAGCATGTTCTCTCTTGATTGGGCCCATTTGATAACCAGGTGGATAAGCAGTTTGAAAAAGTATAGTGTTCTACATTAGCCATTAGGTTCATCATTCCCAAAGTTAGGATTGAAATGAAATTCCGATTTCTTGAAATTCTGATTTCTTATCTGTATTCTGTGCATTCTCAGTGCGTCCAGTTTACCAATTTTTCATGTAATCACTTGTAAGATTTCTCACAATTGGATTATTCATATCTACAAATTCAAAAGAATGTGAAGCTTAATTGAAATGATTTACGTTTTAAAGGTAAAGCTTAAGTATGATTGCCTGACAGCAAGCATATTATCATAGTTACGCTGACAACTAAACTCGGTGGTGTCTTCACATTTTCTCCAGAAATCAAGTTTGAGGCTGTGGGGATTTTTATTATCAGTCTATTGGGTCTCTTTTGTCACCTATTTCGTACTATGGAAATCCTACAAGCGTGTTTCGAATCTGAGAGCAGCTGCCAGATCAACATTAGATGTTAAACCAGAGGAGTTTGCCGTGTTGGTTAGAGATGTTCCTGTACCGCCTCCTGATCAAAGTATAAAGGACTCAGTGGACTCCTATTTCCGAGCACTTCATCCTGATACATTCTACAAAGCAATGGTTGTGACAGACATCAAGAAGGTACTCTAGCTCTGAATTTCTTTTAGGGCTGCTGCTGCCCTTTGTATATTTTATTCGTGACACATGTCTCATTTCCCTGCTGTCTAATGAAATTGCTCTTTGCAGGCTGATAAATTTTCCAAGAGATCGAAGGTCACAAACAGAAAATTACTCATGCTGAAGCTGTCTATGCAGAATCGAAAACAGCAAACAAACCTGAGGGCACCAAGCCTACTCACAGGACTGGATTCCTTGGCCTTATCGGTAAAAAGGTTGACACGATTGAATATTGTAATGAGAAGATCAAGGAATTGCTGCCCAAGCTAGAGGACGAGCAAAAGAACACTCTTAGTGAGAAACAACAGCGGGCTGCCATTATTGTCTTCAATAGCAGAGCTGCTGCAGCCTCTGCATCTCAGACTCTCCATGCTCAATTGTTTGATAAATGGACAGTTACAGAAGCCCCTGAACCACGTGAGACAATATGGCCCAATCTTCCGAGGAAAATGTATGACAGGCAAATAAGACAGACTGTGGTCTATTTCGTTGTCTTTCTCACAGTGTTTTTCTACTATATTCCTATTACCGCTATCTCTGCTGTTACGACACTGAAAACATTGAGGGAGAAGCTGCCCTTTCTGAAGGTGGTTGTTGATCAACCGGTAGTTGCGACAGTCTTACAAGCTTACCTGCCGCAGCTCGCACTTATTGTTTTTCTTGCTTTGCTGCCTGCTCTCCTTTTGTTTCTCTCAAAGTCAGAGGGGATCCCATCACAGAGCCATGTAGTCAGGGCAGCGTCAGGAAAATATTTCTACTTCATTATCTTCAATGTCTTCCTTGGCATTACAATCAGCTCATCATTGTTCGACGCCTTGACAACCATTATCGATCAGCCTAAAGAGATCATTACGATGCTAGGCAAGAGTCTTCCTGGAAGTGCAACTTTCTTCCTCTCCTTCGTTGCCCTGAAGTAATGTCTCTTGTGTCCATTTATTCAAATATACATATGCCTGAATTCGCTACAACTATGGAATATAACTGTTTGATTGCTGTATTTGGCAGATTCTTTATTGGTTATGGGCTTGAGCTCTCTCGCTTGGTCCCCCTCATCATTTTCCACCTGAAAAAGAAGTATCTATGCAAGACTGAGGATGAAGTGAGAGCAGCATGGAGTCCAGGAGACTTGGGGTATAACACCAGGCTTCCAAATGACATGCTGATTGTGACAATTGTGCTGTGCTACTCCGTCATTGCACCTTTGATTATCCCATTTGGTGTTGCTTACTTTGCTCTTGGATGGCTTATAGCAAAAAACCAGGTACGCAAGATGTTACTTACTTCAATATAAGTTCAGCATAGTGGGACTAACCTATAGATGGCTTCTGGGATACTTTTCCATTACTATATATTTGAAGAACAAAGATGTCTGATTGATTTGGTACCTTACATTCTTATCTCTAAATGCAGGTTTTGAGAGTTTATGTCCCTAGTTATGAGAGCAATGGGCGATTTTGGCCACACATGCACACGAGGATCATTGCGGCTCTAATGATTTACCAGGCCACCATGATTGGTGTCATATTACTGAAAGTGTTCCTCTATGCTCCTATCCTTTTTCCACTCCTTCCAATAAGCTTAATCTTCGCCTACACTTGCCATACCCGCTTCTATCCTGCGTTTGCCAAAACCCCTCTTGAGGTGGCAAGCCAGGAGCTCAAAGAGACACCTAACGTGGCTGCCATCTACGCTGCGTACATCCCTCCTTGCCTGAAGCCAGAGAAGCTAGAAGATGTGGAAGTCTTTGAAGATGCTCAATCGCGCACCACCTCTAGAGCCCCGTCCTTTTAATGCAAGTGCACCAAAGAAAATGTATAACCATTTTGAACACACAGATGGCATTGCTATTAAAAATTTCCTATCACAAACATAATCATGACCTGAGCACTGCCATCAAACTTCTGCAGGGTTTATGATGAATGTCCAGGTGCGCTGGATGGCCTTTCCACGTCGAACCCCCTTGAAGCAGCTGTTTCCAGGATAGGAAACTGATTGTCATGTGCCGTGTACATACACTCGCTGTTGCCTGATGAGCAGTTGTGTGAAAGATTTCTTCATATATTTTAGGTAGTTGCCCTGGATACTGCTGGGTGTTTACGTTTGTTTTTGCTGTTATTGTGTGTAGACTATCTGGCGTGCTGGTATGCAAAAATCTCAGAAGTCAGACTGCTTGATGCCTTTTAACTCTTGACAATTTATCCCGCTAGTGTTCTTATTTGTTACTGAAATGTTTATGCATTCTTGTTCGAGAAAAATGGCTCCTGGAGATCGGGTAAGTTGTATATTCTTGCATGATTCCCGCGCTCTTTTCTTGGGCTTGAGAGCAACTTTGATTGATATGATAGGTAAAGTGTATGAATAGGAATCGTATAGAATAAGATCAAGTTTCTTTGATTGGGTAAAGGAATTTTTTCATAAGGTTAGACCTCATGTTATTTTTTTAAAAAATTTACACTGCAAGATTCCTATGAGATTTTTCCTATAGGATTTAATCCTATGACTCAAAACGATATCCGAATAAAAAATTTCCATAAGATTTTAATACTACACAAATCTTTTACAAATACTATAAATCAAAGGAGCCCTCAGATTGGTTTCAGTACTACCACATGTTGCAAATGCATATCATTTAACAGATTGACATACTGTCCAACCAAAACGTAACATTTTGACCATCTATTTATTTGGAAAAATCGTATATTGTAAAGTATATTTGCGATAGATCTAGTAGTATAAATTCCATGTTAACAATGCCGATAATTTAGCATGGTTGATACTTGATACTAACCTTTTTATTGAAGATCGATAATAGAAAGAACATTTGAAATGCATTTTAACGTTTCACCGAAGTCCACCAGCCACCGAAATGCATAGCGTGAGCGCTCCGAGGTTCAGGCCCAACAGGCCGAAAGCACAGCAGATGCCCACTAATCCACCATCGAAGCCTTGCGCCGCCTTCCCTCCGAAAATCCAACACGAACCAGCAACCGCGACGCGGCCAATGCCATTGCCATGAGCGAAGCAATCGCTCGAGCACCTTCCACGCACCCAGCGCCGCGCCACTGCATTGCGCTCCTCCGCCTCCACCTCGCGTCTCCCTCCGTCTCCATCGCCAAGCAGATCCACGCGCGCGTGCTCCGTGCGGCTGGCGTGCCCCTGTCCCACCCTCTCCTCGCCAAGCAGCTCCTCTTCCACCTCGCCTCCCTGCGCGCCGGTGCTGCCCCGCTCCGCTACGCCGTTGCCGTCCTGTCCCAACTCCTCCCCGACCCGGACCCATTCGCCCTCAACACCGTGCTCCGCATCGCCGCGTCCTCGTCCCGCCCCCGCGTCGCGCTCGACCTCCACCGCCGCCGCCTCGCGCTGCCCGACACGCACACCTACCCGCCGCTCCTCCAGGCCTGCGCGCGCCTCCTCTCCCTTCGCTACGGAGAGAGCCTCCATGCCGAGGCCGCCAAGAACGGCCTACTGGCGCTCGTATTCGTCAAGAACTCGCTCGTCCACCTTTATGGCGCCTGCGGCCTGTTCGAGACAGCCCACAGGGTGTTCGACGAAATACCGCTGCAGGAGCGGAACCTCGTCTCCTGGAACTCCGTGATGAACGGGTTCGCTGCCAATGGGAGGCCCAATGAGGTGCTCACTATCTTCCGGGAGATGTTGGAGGTGGACCTTGAGCTGGATGGATACACCATGGTGAATGTTTTAAATGCGTGCGCGGAGATCGGGGCACTCGCTCTCGGGAGGAGGCTGCATGTCTCTGCGGTGAAGGTTGGGCTGGTAGGGAGCACACATGTTGGGAATGCGCTGATCGATCTGTATGCCAAGTGCGGCGGAGTTGATGATGCAAGGAAGATGTTTGAGGAGATGGGGGTTAGAAGGACCGTGGTCTCCTGGACGTCACTGATTGTGGGTTTGGCAGGGAATGGGTTTGGGAAGGATGCACTTGAGCTGTTTGGTGTGATGGAGAGAGAGAAGCTTATCCCAACTGAAATCACTATGGTAGGAGTGCTCTATGCTTGTAGCCACTGTGGGTTGGTGGATGATGGCTTTCGATATTTCAATCGAATGAAGGAGGAGTACGGTATAGCACCGAGGATTGAGCACCTTGGATGCATGGTGGATCTCCTGGGGAGAGCAGGGAGAGTTGAGGAAGCGTACAATTATATCAGCACGATGCCACTGGAGCCCAATGTAGTTGTGTGGCGGACCTTGCTAGGTGCTTGTGCTATGCACAAGAAGCTGGAACTTGGGGAGGCTGCTTGGGCACGGCTGGTTGAACTTGACCCTGGGCACAGCGGCGACTATGTGCTCCTCTCGAATCTTTATGCTGCTGTTGGGAGGTGGGCAGATGTCCATGTGCTTAGGAAGACAATGGTCACGCATGGAGTGAGAAAGAACCCAGGGCATAGCCTTGTGGAGCTCCGCAACTCCGTGTATGAGTTTGTTATGGGTGATAGATCACATCCCGAGAGCGATCAAATATACCAAATGCTTGCTCAGATAGCTGAGAGATTGAGGCACCAAGGTTATGTCCCTCGCACAAGCAATGTATTGGCAGATATAGAGGAGGAAGAGAAAGAGGCTGCCTTAAACTACCATAGCGAGAGGCTGGCCATTGCCTTTGCCTTGCTCAAGTCCATTCCTGGTACTCCTATCAGGATAGTGAAGAACTTGAGGGTGTGTGGGGACTGCCATTCGGTAATTAAGCAAATATCTAAGGTATATGATCGTGAAATAATTGTAAGAGATCGCAGTAGGTTCCACCATTTCAAAGGGGAGAATGTTCTTGTAAAGATTATTGGTAGTTGATTCATGTACGAGTGATGAAAACACAGTTTATGAGATTCCATGCACTATAATCGGGTAACTGGTGCTGACTTTATTTAGAACACTGGTGCTGACTTGCGGTCGCAGAACAGCTGTGTAAAGGTTCATTTGTCACCTCATGCATTGGCTCAGCCACATCATACCATTTATGTTGCAGTGGACTACTGCAATGAAAGTGCTGGGATATTATACGTTTCCGCAATTTCATTCTAGTTCTAATTTACTAAATGTGTAGTGGAAAAAAGAAGCTTCATGATATAGCACACCAGGAAGCAAGATATTAAAAATAAAAATTCGGTGGTATCTTCATATTTTCTCCAGAAATCAAGTTTGAGGCTGTGGGGATTCATATTATCAGTCTATTGGGTCTCTTTCGTCACCTATTTCATACTATGGAAATCCTACAGGCATGTTTCGAATCTGAGAGTAGCTGCAAGATCAACATCAGATGTTAAACCAGAGGAGTTTGCCGTGTTGGTGAGAGATGTTCCTGTACCGCCTCCTGGTCAAAGTATAAAGGACTCAGTGGACTCCTATTTCCGAGCACTTCATCCTGATACATTCTACAAAGCAATGATTGTGACAGACATCAAGAAGGTACTCTAGTTCTGAAGTTTTTGTTGGGTGCTGCTGCCCTTTGTATATTTTATTCGTGACACATGTCTCATTTCCCTGCTGTCTAATGAAATGCTCTTTGCAGGCTGATAAAATTTTCTAAGAGATTGAAGGTCACAAACAGAAAATTGCTCATGCTGAAGCTGTCCATGCAGAGTCGAAAACAGCAAACAAACCTGAGGGCACCAAGACTACTCATAGGACTGGATTCCTTGGTCTTATTGGTAAAAAGGTTGACACGATTGAATATTGTAATGAGAAGATCAAGGAATTGCTGCCCATGCTGGAGGACGAGCAAAAGAACACCCTTAGTGAGAAACAACAACTGGCTGCCATTGTTGTCTTCAACAGCAGAGCTGCTGCAGCCTCTGCATCTCAGACTCTCCATGCTCAACTGTTTAGTAAATGGACAGTTACAGAAGCTCCTGAACCACGTGAGATAATATGGCCCAATCTTCCGAGGAAAATGTATGACAGGCAAATAAGACAGATTGTGGTCTATTTCGTTGTCTTTCTCACAGTGTTTTTCTACTATATTCCTATTACCGCTATCTCTGCTGTTACGACGCTGAAAACATTGAGGGAGAAGCTGCCCTTTCTGAATGTGGTTGTTGATCAACCGGTAGTTGCGACAGTCTTACAAGCTTACCTGCCGCAGCTCGCACTTATTGTTTTTCTTGCTTTGCTGCCTGCTCTCCTTTTGTTTCTCTCAAAGTCAGAGGGGATCCCATCACAGAGCCATGTAGTCAGGGCAGCGTCAGGAAAATATTTCTACTTCATTATCTTCAATGTCTTCCTTGGCATTACAATCAGCTCATCATTGTTCGACGCCTTGACAACCATTATCGATCAGCCTAAAGAGATCATTACGATGCTAGGCAAGAGTCTTCCTGGAAGTGCAACTTTCTTCCTCTCCTTCGTTGCCCTGAAGTAATGTCTCTTGTGTCCATTTATTCAAATATACATATGCCTGAATTCGCTACAACTATGGAATATAACTGTTTGATTGCTGTATTTGGCAGATTCTTTATTGGTTATGGGCTTGAGCTCTCTCGCTTGGTCCCCCTCATCATTTTCCACCTGAAAAAGAAGTATCTATGCAAGACTGAGGATGAAGTGAGAGCAGCATGGAGTCCAGGAGACTTGGGGTATAACACCAGGCTTCCAAATGACATGCTGATTGTGACAATTGTGCTGTGCTACTCCGTCATTGCACCTTTGATTATCCCATTTGGTGTTGCTTACTTTGCTCTTGGATGGCTTATAGCAAAAAACCAGGTACGCAAGATGTTACTTACTTCAATATAAGTTCAGCATAGTGGGACTAACCTATAGATGGCTTCTGGGATACTCTTCCATTACTATATATTTGAAGAACAAAGATGTCTGATTGATTTGGTACCTTACATTCTTATCTCTAAATGCAGGTTTTGAGAGTTTATGTCCCTAGTTATGAGAGCAATGGGCGATTTTGGCCACACATGCACACGAGGATCATTGCGGCTCTAATGATTTACCAGGCCACCATGATTGGTGTCATATTACTGAAAGTGTTCCTCTATGCTCCTATCCTTTTTCCACTCCTTCCAATAAGCTTAATCTTCGCCTACACTTGCCATACCCGCTTCTATCCTGCGTTTGCCAAAACCCCTCTTGAGGTGGCAAGCCAGGAGCTCAAAGAGACACCTAACGTGGCTGCCATCTACGCTGCGTACATCCCTCCTTGCCTGAAGCCAGAGAAGCTAGAAGATGTGGAAGTCTTTGAAGATGTTCAATCGCGCACCACCTCTAGAGCCCCGTCCTTTTAATGCAAGTGCACCAAAGAAAATGTATAACCATTTTGAACACACAGATGGCATTGCTATTAAAAATTTCCTATCACAAACATAATCATGACCTGAGCACTGCCATCAAACTTCTGCAGGGTTTATGATGAATGTCCAGGTGCGCTGGATGGCCTTTCCACGTCGAACCCCCTTGAAGCAGCTGTTTCCAGGATAGGAAACTGATTGTCATGTGCCGTGTACATACACTCGCTGTTGCCTGATGAGCAGTTGTGTGAAAGATTTCTTCATATATTTTAGGTAGTTGCCCTGGATACTGCTGGGTGTTTACGTTTGTTTTTGCTGTTATTGTGTGTAGACTATCTGGCGTGCTGGTGTGCAAAAATCTCAGAAGTCAGACTGCTTGATGCCTTTTAACTCTTGACAATTTATCCCGCTAGTGTTCTTATTTGTTACTGAAATGTTTATGCATTCATGTTCGAGAAAAATGGCTCCTGGAGATCGGGTAAGTTGTATATTCTTGCATGATTCCCGCGCTCTTTTCTTGGGGCTTGAGAGCAACTTTGATTGATATGATAGGAAAAGTGTATGAATAGGAATCGTATAGAATAAGATCAAGTTTCTTTGATTGGGTAAAGGAATTTTTTCATAAGGTTAGACCTCATGTTATTTAAAAAAAAAATTTACACTGCAAGATTCCTATGAGATTTTTCCTATAGGATTTAATCCTATGACTCAAAACGATATCCGAATAAAAAATTTCCATAAGATTTTAATACTACACAAATCTTTTACAAATACTATAAATCAAAGGAGCCCTCAGATTGGTTTCAGTACTACCACATGTTGCAAATGCATATCATTTAACAGATTGACATACTGTCCAACCAAAACGTAACATTTTGACCATCTATTTATTTGGAAAAATCGTATATTGTAAAGTATATTTGCGATAGATCTAGTAGTATAAATTCCATGTTAACAATGCCGATAATTTAGCATGGTTGATACTTGATACTAACCTTTTTATTGAAGATCGATAATAGAAAGAACATTTGAAATGCATTTTAACGTTTCACCGAAGTCCACCAGCCACCGAAATGCATAGCGTGAGCGCTCCGCGGTTCAGGCCCAACAGGCCGAAAGCACAGCAGATGCCCACTAATCCACCATCGAAGCCTTGCGCCGCCTTCCCTCCGAAAATCCAACACGAACCAGCAACCGCGACGCGGCCAATGCCATTGCCATGAGCGAAGCAATCGCTCGAGCACCTTCCACGCACCCAGCGCCGCGCCACTGCATTGCGCTCCTCCGCCTCCACCTCGCGTCTCCCTCCGTCTCCATCGCCAAGCAGATCCACGCGCGCGTGCTCCGTGCGGCTGGCGTGCCCCTGTCCCACCCTCTCCTCGCCAAGCAGCTCCTCTTCCACCTCGCCTCCCTGCGCGCCGGTGCTGCCCCGCTCCGCTACGCCGTCGCCGTCCTGTCCCAACTCCTCCCCGACCCGGACCCATTCGCCCTCAACACCGTGCTCCGCATCCCCGCGTCCTCGTCCCGCCCCCGCGTCGCGCTCGACCTCCACCGCCGCCGCCTCGCGCTGCCCGACACGCACACCTACCCGCCGCTCCTCCAGGCCTGCGCGCGCCTCCTCTCCCTTCGCTACGGAGAGAGCCTCCATGCCGAGGCCGCCAAGAACGGCCTACTGGCGCTCGTATTCGTCAAGAACTCGCTCGTCCACCTTTATGGCGCCTGCGGCCTGTTCGAGACAGCCCACAGGGTGTTCGACGAAATACCGCTGCAGGAGCGGAACCTCGTCTCCTGGAACTCCGTGATGAACGGGTTCGCTGCCAATGGGAGGCCCAACGAGGTGCTCACTATCTTCCGGGAGATGTTGGAGGTGGACCTTGAGCTGGATGGATACACCATGGTGAATGTTTTAAATGCGTGCGCGGAGATCGGGGCACTCGCTCTCGGGAGGAGGCTGCATGTCTCTGCGGTGAAGGTTGGGCTGGTAGGGAGCACACATGTTGGGAATGCGCTGATCGATCTGTATGCCAAGTGCGGCGGAGTTGATGATGCAAGGAAGATGTTTGAGGAGATGGGGGTTAGAAGGACCGTGGTCTCCTGGACGTCACTGATTGTGGGTTTGGCAGGGAATGGGTTTGGGAAGGATGCACTTGAGCTGTTTGGTGTGATGGAGAGAGAGAAGCTTATCCCAACTGAAATCACTATGGTAGGAGTGCTCTATGCTTGTAGCCACTGTGGGTTGGTGGATGATGGCTTTCGATATTTCAATCGAATGAAGGAGGAGTACGGTATAGCACCGAGGATTGAGCACCTTGGATGCATGGTGGATCTCCTGGGGAGAGCAGGGAGAGTTGAGGAAGCGTACAATTATATCAGCACGATGCCACTGGAGCCCAATGTAGTTGTGTGGCGGACCTTGCTAGGTGCTTGTGCTATGCACAAGAAGCTGGAACTTGGGGAGGCTGCTTGGGCACGGCTGGTTGAACTTGACCCTGGGCACAGCGGCGACTATGTGCTCCTCTCGAATCTTTATGCTGCTGTTGGGAGGTGGGCAGATGTCCATGTGCTTAGGAAGACAATGGTCACGCATGGAGTGAGAAAGAACCCAGGGCATAGCCTTGTGGAGCTCCGCAACTCCGTGTATGAGTTTGTTATGGGTGATAGATCACATCCCGAGAGCGATCAAATATACCAAATGCTTGCTCAGATAGCTGAGAGATTGAGGCACCAAGGTTATGTCCCTCGCACAAGCAATGTATTGGCAGATATAGAGGAGGAAGAGAAAGAGGCTGCCTTAAACTACCATAGCGAGAGGCTGGCCATTGCCTTTGCCTTGCTCAAGTCCATTCCTGGTACTCCTATCAGGATAGTGAAGAACTTGAGGGTGTGTGGGGACTGCCATTCGGTAATTAAGCAAATATCTAAGGTATATGATCGTGAAATAATTGTAAGAGATCGCAGTAGGTTCCACCATTTCAAAGGGGGAGAATGTTCTTGTAAAGATTATTGGTAGTTGATTCATGTACGAGTGATGAAAACACAGTTTATGAGATTCCATGCACTATAATCGGGTAACTGGTGCTGACTTTATTTAGAACACTGGTGCTGACTTGCGGTCGCAGAACAGCTCTGTAAAGGTTCATTTGTCACCTCATGCATTGGCTCAGCCACATCATACCATTTATGTTGCAGTGGACTACTGCAATGAAAGTGCTGGGATATTATACGTTTCCGCAATTTCATTCTAGTTCTAATTTACTAAATGTGTAGTGGAAAAAAGAAGCTTCATGATATAGCACACCAGGAAGCAAGATATTAAAAATAAAAATTCGGTGGTATCTTCATATTTTCTCCAGAAATCAAGTTTGAGGCTGTGGGGATTCATATTATCAGTCTATTGGGTCTCTTTCGTCACCTATTTCATACTATGGAAATCCTACAGGCATGTTTCGAATCTGAGAGTAGCTGCAAGATCAACATCAGATGTTAAACCAGAGGAGTTTGCCGTGTTGGTGAGAGATGTTCCTGTACCGCCTCCTGGTCAAAGTATAAAGGACTCAGTGGACTCCTATTTCCGAGCACTTCATCCTGATACATTCTACAAAGCAATGATTGTGACAGACATCAAGAAGGTACTCTAGTTCTGAAGTTTTTGTTGGGTGCTGCTGCCCTTTGTATATTTTATTCGTGACACATGTCTCATTTCCCTGCTGTCTAATGAAATGCTCTTTGCAGGCTGATAAAATTTTCTAAGAGATTGAAGGTCACAAACAGAAAATTGCTCATGCTGAAGCTGTCCATGCAGAGTCGAAAACAGCAAACAAACCTGAGGGCACCAAGACTACTCATAGGACTGGATTCCTTGGTCTTATTGGTAAAAAGGTTGACACGATTGAATATTGTAATGAGAAGATCAAGGAATTGCTGCCCATGCTGGAGGACGAGCAAAAGAACACCCTTAGTGAGAAACAACAACTGGCTGCCATTGTTGTCTTCAACAGCAGAGCTGCTGCAGCCTCTGCATCTCAGACTCTCCATGCTCAACTGTTTAGTAAATGGACAGTTACAGAAGCTCCTGAACCACGTGAGATAATATGGCCCAATCTTCCGAGGAAAATGTATGACAGGCAAATAAGACAGATTGTGGTCTATTTCGTTGTCTTTCTCACAGTGTTTTTCTACTATATTCCTATTACCGCTATCTCTGCTGTTACGACGCTGAAAACATTGAGGGAGAAGCTGCCCTTTCTGAATGTGGTTGTTGATCAACCGGTAGTTGCGACAGTCTTACAAGCTTACCTGCCGCAGCTCGCACTTATTGTTTTTCTTGCTTTGCTGCCTGCTCTCCTTTTGTTTCTCTCAAAGTCAGAGGGGATCCCATCACAGAGCCATGTAGTCAGGGCAGCGTCAGGAAAATATTTCTACTTCATTATCTTCAATGTCTTCCTTGGCATTACAATCAGCTCATCATTGTTCGACGCCTTGACAACCATTATCGATCAGCCTAAAGAGATCATTACGATGCTAGGCAAGAGTCTTCCTGGAAGTGCAACTTTCTTCCTCTCCTTCGTTGCCCTGAAGTAATGTCTCTTGTGTCCATTTATTCAAATATACATATGCCTGAATTCGCTACAACTATGGAATATAACTTGGTCTTATTGGTAAAAAGGTTGACACGATTGAATATTGTAATGAGAAGATCAAGGAATTGCTGCCCATGCTGGAGGACGAGCAAAAGAACACCCTTAGTGAGAAACAACAACTGGCTGCCATTGTTGTCTTCAACAGCAGAGCTGCTGCAGCCTCTGCATCTCAGACTCTCCATGCTCAACTGTTTAGTAAATGGACAGTTACAGAAGCTCCTGAACCACGTGAGATAATATGGCCCAATCTTCCAAGGAAAATGTATGAAAGGCAATTAAAACAGACTCTGGTCTATTTCATTGTCTTCCTCACAGTGTTTTTCTACTATATTCCTATTACGTCTGTCTCTGCTGTTACGATGCTGGAAAATTTGAGGGAGAAGCTGCCGTTTCTGAAGGGGGTTGTTGATCAACCGGTAGTTAAGACAGTTTTACAAGCTTACATTCCGCAGCTCGCACTTATTGTTTTTCTTGCTTTGCTGCCTGCTCTCCTTGTGTTTCTCTCAAAGTCAGAGGGATCCCTTCACAGAGCCATGTAGTCAGGGCAGCGTCAGGAAAATATTTCTACTTCATTGTCTTCAATGTCTTCATTGGCTTTACCATTAGCTCCTCATTGTTCAAGGCCTTGAAAACCATTAAGGAGTCGCGCGACGACCAGGAAGACCTCTGACCTCACACTCTCGCTCTACCTAGAGGCGCTGGATGGCCGGACGGACGAGGGTTCCCGTCTCTGGCCAAGTTAGAGATCACGGCCCCTGTCAACGCTGCTGATCTGACCGCGGATTGATGGACTAGCTGACGGTCCAAATTGTCCTCCCGGAGAGCAATTCCGCCGGATGCCGCCCTGCAGTCGGCTGCCGGCCTGCCGAGGGTCGACGTTAGTGGACTTGGGCATTTGGGGGAGCTGCTGGAGGCGCGCGACCACCAAGCTCCGGCGCGCTCGCTCCCAACCTGTGCAGCATCCTTACGAACGTATCATGGTGCCGGCGGACAAGAGGACTGTCCGTGCATTGCCTGCCTCTGACAATCCCGCGTCCAGGTCGTCATTCGCCTCACCCTGTCCTATAACTCGCCATGGCAGCGCACGAGGAGGGCGACGCACAGGTCGCACTGGAGCCGAACGAGGTCGTTGCCTAGATGCCTTCCACCGTGCCCTTTGTTCTCTACAGGTTTTTATTGGTCCTGTTTAAATTTGCGCTTTCTTATTTGCATATGTGGTTCAGTGGTTGCAGCTAAATGCCAGAATACCGAGTTTAGTGAGTGCAAAAGTTGGACCAGATGTGTGTACACCACTGGATACCTTACTGTCAGATTCAGGGTCTTGAATGGCGAATGTAATAAGTTAGCGTGGTGGTGGGGGTAGCAATGAGGTTAAACCGACTAATATTCTATCTTAATTACTCTATATTGCTCCGAACAGACCTTAATGCTATATTCTCCTAATTTCTACTCTTATCTCTTAGGTTACTTGTTGGATCTTAGGTTGCAGAAGTGACCTTGAAGTCTTCAACCAATCTTTCTAGAACTAGGTAAAATGAAAAGTGCTGCGCATCACATGAATCCTTAGCTACTGGATTTCATTGCAGCGAGAAATATTATTGGTTGATCTTTATGCTGCTTTTGTGGCCGGATTGAAAGAATTGTTCCTGCTGCATGCAATAGATATGATGATTTCTCTGCGCGCATCACATGAATCCTTAGCTACTGGATTTCATTGCAGCGAGAAATATTATTGGTTGATCTTTATGCTGCTTTTGTGGCCGGATTGAAAGAATTGTTCCTGCTGCATGCAATAGATATGATGATTTCTCCAGTCAATAAGTAGACCCTCTGTAGAACATCAGGAAAAATACGTGCTGATTATTCCATCGTGACCGATATTTAACTTAGCCACTTTCTGCATTTCTCATTTGGTCTTATTGATCAGTTTTAATTTTTTATGCACACACCGTCTTTCAGCGATATCAAAGCATAAATACTTTTTTGAGATTGTCCGGTGATTTCGAACTTTCCTTCAGGTATAGCATGTAAAAGGTATTGCCTATGTACTATTTGATGTGTGAACTTTCTCTGGTCTCAACTTATTGCCTTATCATATTCTTTCATTAATACATATAGAGATTCCGCAATTAGGTTTTCGGATGGTAATTAGCTACTCTATGTATTGACATCTGGCAATTAGGTGTAGGCTGACGAAACAAGCTTACCAGTTCAATTTTTCCTCATATAGTCCTCACGTGTCGCCACAGTGGAACGTGTAACCCGCCTGTTTGTCCAAGTCAACCACTTAATTTCTGTAATTCATAGCGCCTAACTGCAGCAAGGGACAACCCAGTTGACAATCAGCCATTCTAGATGAAAACATTGTGTAAATAAATGATTATTTTTTCTTGATAATTATGTCTGCACATCAATATTTATTACAACCAGACTAATTTTGTATATGTATTAGTCGACACGTGCATTACAAGTTTAATATTTCGTACTTCTAAATTGCCCTTTTAATTGTGTAACGTGCGTTGCACGTACATGCCAACTAGTTGTTCAAGGCCTTGAAAACCATTATGGATAACCCTCCTGGGATTATTATGATGCTAGGCAATAGCCTTCCTGGAAGTGCAACTTTCTTCCTCACCTTCGTTGCCCTGAAGTAATTTCTTTTGTGTCCATTTATCCAAATCTAAATAATTTCAGTACAAGTATAGAATATAACTGTTTGATTGCCTTTTTTGACAGATTCTTTGTTGGTTATGGGCTAGAGCTCTCTCGCTTGGTCGCCCTCATCATTTTCCACCAGAAAAAGAAGTATCTATGCAAGACTGAGGATGAAGTGAGAGCCGCATGGAGTCCAGGAGACTTGGGGTATAACACCAGGGTTCCAAATGACATGCTGATTGTGACAATTGTGCTCTGCTACTCCTTCATTACACCTTTGATTATCCCATTTGATGTTGCTTACTTTGCTCTTGGATGGCTTATAGCAAAAAACCAGGTACGCAAGATATTACTTACTTCAATGTAAGTTCAGCACAGTGGGACTAACCTATAGAGGGCTTCTGGGATACTTCTCCATTATTACATATTGAAGAACACAGATGTCTGATTGATTTGGTAATAGACATACCTTACATTCTTATCTCTAAATGCAGGTTTTGAGAGTTTATGTTCCTAGTTATGAGAGCAATGGGCGATTTTGGCCACACATGCACACGAGGATCATTGCGGCTCTAATGATTTACCAGGCCACCATGATTGGTGTCATCTTACTGAAAGTGTTCGTCTATTCTCCTATTCTTGTTCCACTCCTTCCAATAAGCTTAATATTCGTCTACACTTGCCATACCCGCTTCTATCCTGCGTTTGCCAAAACCCCTCTTGAGGTGGCAAGGCAGGAGCTCAAAGAGACACCTAACGTGGCTGCCATCTACGCGTACATCCCTCCTTGCCTGAAGCCAGAGAAGCTAAAAGATGTGGAAGTTATTGAAGATGCTCAATCACGCACCACCTCTAGAGCCCCGTCCTTTTAATGTAAGTCAGTGCATCGATGAAAATGCATAACCATTTTGAACACACAGATGAGCTGAGCATTGCTATGAAAATTTCCTATTGCAAACATAGTGATGACCCGAGCATTGCCACCGAACTTCTGCAGGATTTGTGATGAAATGTCCACGCGCTCTAGATGGCCTTTCCACGTCGAACCCCCTTGAAGCTGTTGTTTCCAGGATAGGAAACTGATTGTCATGTGCCGTGTACATACACACGCTGTTGCCTGATGAGCAGTTGTGTGAAAGATTTCTTCATATACTTTATGTAGTTGCCGTGGATACTGCTGGCTGTTTACCTTTGTTTTTTCTGTTATTATTGTGTGCAGACTATCTGCCGTGCTGGTGTTCAAAAATCTCAGAAGTCAGACTGTCACAATTTATCCCGCTAGTAATCTTATTTTGTTACTGAAATGTCTATGCCTTCTTGTTCGAGAAAAATGCCTCCTGAGTCCTGAATATCGGTTAAATAGATGGTCAAAATGTTACGTATTTGGAAGAATCGTATATTGTAAAGTATACTCCCTCTGTTTTTATTTACTTTGCGTTTTGTGTTTAGTCAAAGTCAAACTTTGCCAAGTTTAACCAAATATTTAGAAAAAATTATCGACACGTACAATATAAAATTTATAGTATAAGAATCTTCATAAAGTATATTTTATTTTATGTACTTTTGTATTACGAGTGTTGATATATTTTCCTATATTGGTCAAACTTGATATAATTTGACTTTGACTAAATCTAGACCGCGAAGTAAATAAAAACGGATGGAGTATTTACGCAAAGTAAATAAAAACGGACGAGTATTTGCGATAGATGTAGTAGTACTAGTATAAATTCCATGTTATCAATGCTGGTAATGTTGCTTGGTTGATAGTTGATACTAGAACCTTTTTGTAGCGAAGATTGATAATAGAACTAAAAACATTTGAAATGGCATGCATTTTAACGTTCCACCGAAGTCCACCAGCCAGGAAAATGCATATCGCGAACGCTCTGGGGTCCAGGCTGATGAGGGTTAAGCTCTAGGGTTGGCCCAATCTTCACGGATTTCAAGCGGAGGGTGTGAATAACACGAAGAACATGATGAACACGAGGGGGGAAACGTGGGAAATTGAGGGGATAACTCGTGAAGCCTACAAAGATAGATAACCCGTCAACAAACACCCAATTAAGTAACCTCCGGATCCTAAAACCCGAGTCAACAACACATTCAATGAAACCGATTCCTCTTACCGGCCGGTCCACCGATCCAATAGAATCCATAAGGGAAAGATTGGTAAGTAATCGCAACTACAAGAAGAGATCTTGGCGCCCGGGGGAGGGATCATAGCCACAAGGGGCAAGAGGAGCATAGCTCTATCTCTATTCTATCTCATATCTTCTCTAACCCTAGATGTGAAGAGAGGGGGTCTATTTATAGCCTTGGGAGTTGGGGGAAGGGATACAAGGCCTCAGCCCGAGTTGACTCACAGGTTAAAGTGATTCCGGCTGGAAAGTTGGTTCGACCGGAGTCTCAGCCAGAATTTCCAAGTTCAACTGGTTCTGGAACCGATCTCAAACCGGAAACCCCTTCTGTAGTGCGGGAACATGAACCGATCCTGGATCCGGGATTTTCCAGCTGAGCCGGACTTGAACCGGACTGGAACCGAAGCTGGAACCGGAATCAATTTCTTCAGCTTCTTCTTCGACTGTCGCTTGCTCCTCCTCTTCCATGCGTACGCCTTGGATGGTATTGAGTCTTGGGCTTCCTCGGCATATCCACGAACCTCCGTACTCGTCGTGTCAAACCTATCATAGCAAGGGGGTAGATGCTCACGTAGTATACCATCCATAGGGACATGAAATGGGTTCTCCTAGAGGAAGGAGTTCACCTTTGAGCTCAATGACGACTTGTCATATGTTGGGTTGCTTGACATGGTGATGGACGTGACCTGCACTACATCACAGGCCCAACAGCCCCAAAGCACAGTAGATGCCCACAATCAATCACAGCCATACCCAATGCCTCGCGCCGCCTTTCCTCCAAAAATCCAACACGAACCAGCAACCACCACTAGTACAGAACGACACATCGGAAACGGGCCAAAAACCCCATCGGAAACGAAAAAGGGTCCGTGTCCCCGCCCCCGTGGCTGATGTGAAGGCCCTCATCGGTAACGGAGCCCAAAAACCGTATCCGATGTGGCCAAGTTTTGGCAACGATTCTGCGCATATCTCCGTTTCCTCACAGTCGAGCCAATCAGAAACGGAGTTTGTAAATTACCTCGTTTGCATTGGGTTTCTGCATAAGCATATAGCAGGAATACAGATGCCACTGGGCATTTAAAATCTCACGCACAAGCACAAGAATGACAGATCAGATTCATAAGGAAGTAGCTCAGATTCATAAGGCATCTCTACATTACAGTGATACATCTCTATAACCTGCTAGCTATTGACAAATGTTTTTGGTAGAAGTGACGACATACTTTATAACCTCCTGCCACTCTTCTTCCAGCCAGAGTTCCCAAAGCTGGATAATCATCGATACTCCACAGAAGAGCATCAGCCTTGGCAAGCACATCTTTAGTAAGGACAGATGTAGCAAACTGTGATACATCTTCTTCCTGATTTTGGTAGCACTGACAGCATGCTTTATAACCTCTTGTGACTCTTCTTCCTGCCATAGTGGCCAAAGCTGGATAATCATTGATACTCCACAGAAGAGCATCAGCCTTGGCAATCACATCTTTAGTAAGGACACATCTTCTGTGCATCTGATGAGGATATAGATGCATGGTCAGTATAGATCTACATATTGGAGACATGTAGGTGTATAATATTGAGTGCAAACCAATGAATGGTTACATATTTGAGAGAACAGATCGATCTACTTACAGTGCCCAATTAGAACAAACAGATCGAGCGCATGCATAATTATGTATGGCTAGGCATTCGAGCAACAAACTGTGGCAACTTCACATAGCGTTATCCGACTTCTCCATTGCATGGATGAGCTTACCGGCGGTGGCATCGGGTCGGGGAAGATGCGCGGCGGCTGCTCGGGGAAGATCCGACGCGCTGCTCGGGGAAGATGCACGGCGGCTGCTCGGGGAAGATCCGACGCGCTGCTCGGGGAAGATGCGCGGTGGCATCGCCGCTCGGGGAATATCCGACGGCGCCGCTCAGATCTGCGAGATAAGGGTTAGATCTGGCGCTGCTTCGAGCCGCCGCCACACTGTGAGAGTGAGGGTGAGAGCGAGAGAGTTAGGGTTGTCGGAATGGCGTATTTATAGCACAAGTACAATATCGGAAACAGAGGCGATACACAACCGTATCCTTTTATTTGCTCACTGACACACTGGGCCTACTTAACAGTACAATTGAACTAACAATCTACTCTACTTGTTCTTCTTTTTTAGACGGAAGACTCGAAATGAGCCCGGCTTTGAATTAACGAAGCCAACAACCGGCTAAGAGTACAATTGAACTAACAGAGGGTGTCTCTACCCTGCCTTCGCGCCATTGTCGTCCATGGTGCGGCGTCGCTTCTTGCCGGTTGCCTTCTCCTCCGGAGGGTGCTCCTCCTTCTCCGGCGCGTCCTTCTCTGGCGCGTGCTCCTCCTCCTCCGGCGCCTCCTTCGATGACTCCTCCGATGCCTCCTCCTCCATCTCATCGGAGTCGTGTTCTTCCTGGCTAGAATACGGCTCCGGCGGGTCCTCCAGCGACTCCTCCTCATCGGAGTCGTCTTCTCCTTCGCGTGAAGACGGCGGGTCGAGTCATCGGAGTCGTCTTCTACAGATCGTGAAGACGGCGGGTCCGATTCCGGCGGCCCATCTTGATCCCACCATGGGACTTCACTGCGGTCTTCAGCGCTCGCGTCGTCGCTCGGGACTTCCTCGTTCTGCCACCAGGGTTCCTCCATGGCGGCTGTGCCAGTGTGGTAGAGAATGTGGGAGAGAACGAAGGGGAGAATGCAGAACTGCATGCCTGGCTTCGCGCGGTTCCAGTCACATTTTATTAGCGTCAAGCAGGCGGTTCCAATCCCTCGTGAATTAAGCCGGATTGAACAGGCGCGCTTCCAGTTTGCAACTGCAATTTCCCAAGCACATCCCAAAAGGATATCCATAAACAACCGTTGCCATAGAGATACTTATTAGAAACGGAGGTGAATTTATGACCGTTGCCAACAATATTGGTAACGGAGATCCGAAAATCTCCGTAACCAATGTTGACGGACCAGCCGCGGCCCAGTTCTGCCAGACCTCGTCCGTAACGCTAAAATCGCAATTCTTTGTCGCCTAACTCGTGCCGTTTCCATAGAGGGGTATCCGATGTGTCGCTCTGTACTAGTGCACGACACAACTAATGCCATTGCCATTGCGATGAGCGAAGCAATCGCTCGAGCACCTTCTAGGCACCCGGCGCCGTGTCACTGCATGTCTGCATCGCCCTCCTCCGCCTCCACCTCACGTCACCATTCGTCTGCATCGCCAAGCAGATCCACGCGCGCGCGCTTCGTGTAGCTGGTGTGCCCCTATCTCACCCTCTCCTCACCAAGCAATTCCTCTTTGTCAGGACCTTGCTGTCCTATTCACCATCATTTGTTGCTGCTAGAGGAGAAGATGAGGAGGAAACAGAGGAGATCAGAAGGCTGGAGATCAAAGATGCCGTTTCACTTGGACGGCTGAGATTCTATGTAATAATTTGAATTAAGCCTTAATGGTTGTTTGCCAAGCACTACCCTAATTAAACTTGAGGCTCCTAGCAGGTATATAAGCTGGAGAGTGGGTGGATTGGCGGCTCGAGCTAGTGAAACCCTAGAAATCTATCCTTTTGTTTTTCTTCCTTTCCTGCACTTTACCTGCAATTTACCTTCAGTTCTACTAAATTCTGCCTAGATCTAGATTTTCCCAGCAATTTATCTACCAAATTACGAGGGGGGCGTTTTGGCTCCCGATCTCACCTGCTCCTGCCTGAATGAAAAATTCAATAAATAGTAAAATGTTTTTAAAATTCTAAAAATAATCAGTGATGAACATATACAAATTGTCTACATGCGTTCCAAGTTTCATCGTTAAATGACATTTCTAGTGCTATGTGCAAAAAACACAAAATAAGTGATCTATTTTAGACCACCGATTTTCGTCAAGAACTCGCTCGTCCACCTCTACTTGGCGCATGCGGCCTGTTCGAGAGCGCCCACAGGGTGTTCGACGAAATACCGCTGCCCGAGCGGAACCTCGTCTCGTGGAACTCTGTGATGAACGGGTTCGCTGCCAATGGGAGGCCCAACGAGGTGATAACTATCTTCCAGGAGATGCTGGAGGTGGACCTTGAGCTGGACGGATACACCATGGTGAATGTTTTAAATGCGTGCACGGAGATCGGGGCGCTCGCTCTCGGGAGGAGGGTGCATGTCTCTGCGGTGAAGGTTGGGCTAGTAGGGAACACACATGTTGCGAATGCGCTGATCGATCTGTATGCCAAGTGCGGCGGAGTTGAGAATGCAAGGAAGGTGTTTGAGGAGATGGGGGTTGGAAGGACCGTGGTCTCTTGGACGTCACTGATTGTGGGTTTGGCAGGGAATGGGTTTGGGAAAGATGCACTTGAGCTTGGTGGATCTTCTGGGGAGGGCTGGGAGAGTTGAGGAAGCGTACGATTATATCAGCACGATGCCACTAGAGCCCAATGCTGTTGTGTGGGGGACCTTGCTAGGTGCTTGTGCTATGAAGTATGCAAAAGAAGCTGAAAATTGGGGAGGCTGCTTGGGCGTAGCTGGTTGAATTTGACCCTGGCCACAACGGCGACTATGTGCTCCTCTCAAATCTTTATGCTGCTGTTGGGAGGTGGGCAGATGTCCATGTGCTTAGGAAGATAATGCCCACAGATGGAGTGAGAAAGAACCCAGGACATAGCCTTGTGGAGCTCCGCAACTCTATCTATGAGTTTGTTATGGACGATAGATCACATCCTGAGAGCGATCAAAGATACCAAATGCTTACTCAAATAGCTGAGAGATTGAGGCACCAAGGTTATGTCCCTCGCACAAGCAATGTATTGGCAGATATAGAGGAGGAAGAGAAAGAGGCTGCCTTAAACTACCATAGCGAGAGGCTGGCCATTGCCTTTGCCTTGCTCAAGTCCATTCATGGTACTCCTATCAGGATAGTGAAGAACTTGAGGGTGTGTGTTGACTGCCATTCGGTAATTAAGCAAATATCTAAGGTATATGATCGTGAAATAATTGTAAGAGATCGCATTAAGTTCCACCATTTCAAAGGGGGAGAATGTTCTTGTAAAGATTATTGGTAGTTGATTCGTGTACGGATTGACAGTGATGAATACTCAATTTATGAGATTCCATGCACTATAATCGGGTAGGTGTGAGTGGCTGATATCAATCTTAGGCGAAAACCATAGTCCACGGATTTGGGATGGCGATGATTTCTTTTTGATAAAACTAACTCATTTAGAAATTAAATGGAACCCGACGTCTCTACGAACTATTTTCAAATCTGATATCTTCAGGTCAGAGTCGAAGAGGGCAAGGTTAAAACTGAACTTGTGCAATTGGGGTATTGGTTTTCCATTCTTTTGATGTCAAACTCTTGTATCAACATGCACGATTTTCTTATGGATATCTTCGTCGCGAAAGAGAACGCAGCCACGTCGACTCTAGGGCAATGATTTTAATTTATTTTAACCAGGGCTAGACGTGCGTGCGAAGTTATTCAAAAGAGGCAGATGCGTAAAAAACTGTTGGAGATATGCCCTAGAGACAATAATAATTTAGTTATTATTTATCTCCAAGTTTATTATTAATGTTTATATCTTTATGCTATAACTGTATTGGGCACTTGGATAGCAAATACAACGTGTTCAAGAGGAAAACCTCCAATAGAGGTGTAGAGATACGAACAAGTAAAAGTGTTCCTGGTCTTGTCTCTAAGACTAGCATATCTTGTTGTTTGATGATCATGTTTTCCTGATCATGGACTTTGTATAAGTCACACAACTATAGGAGTTTATTATCGGAATGATGATAGTACTGAACCGACCCACTGTATGATCTTGCTAAGAGACTAATCGTCAACGATGAAGGAAGCAATTGATCATATGTTTAGTTATCATTGGCTATATTTCCTTTGCTATGAGAATATCTGGTGACCGCTTATTCGACACTCATGCTTTGATTGTTACCTAACGTCTGGCCGTAACTGGGGACCATAACGGTAGCTAATGTATTGGAACAAAGATTATTCAAGAATGACACTTACTCCTCCAGACGATGGAGAGATACATCCTCTAGGCCATCTCAGTATTATTATTGTCACCCAATCGTCTGGCCAGACACAGCGTGATTTATCACGGGACAATATAAATACGGAATGAGAAAAGAGAATGATATTGGTACGAGAATATGTGTGTTATGATCGAATGGTTTGATCACTGATACCTCTCAAACGTATCTATAATTTTTGACGTTCCATGTTGATATTATGCCTATTGTTACATGTTTTATATACACTTCATAGCATTTTTACACATTTTCTGGGACTAACCTATTAACAAGACGCCACAGTGGCAGTTCCTGTTTTCTGCTGTTTTTCGTTTCAGAAAATCTAGTCGGGGAATATTCTCGGAATTGGACGAAAATCAACGGAGGTCCCTATTTCACCGACACGTCCACGGAGTCCAAAGGGGAGACGGAGAAGCGCCAGAGGGCGGCCACACCACCCTAGGGCATGTCCCACATGTCTGGCGCGCCGAGGGGTGGTGTGGGGCCCTCGGTCGCCCTCCGACGCTGCCCCTTCGCCTATTTATTCCTCCTGCCCCGAAAACCCTAAACACACGAGACATATTCCACGAAAAGTTCCAGAGCCGCCGCCATCGTCAACCCTAGCTTGGGAGGGTTCTGAAGCTCTTCCCGGCACTCTGCCGGAGGGGAGATCATCATCGGAGGGGTCTACATCGCCATGCCTGCCTCCGGAGTGATGCGTGAGTAGTTCAACCTTGGACTACGGGTCCATAGCAGTAGCTAGATGGTTGTCTCTCCACTTTGTGCTATCATGTTTAGATCTTGTGAGCTGCCTGTCATGATCAAGATCATCTTATTGTAATACTACATGTTGTGTTTGCTAGGATCCGATGAATATTGATACTATGATCAAGTTGATTATCAATCTATCTTTATATGTTATTTATGATCTTGCATGCTCTCCGTTACTAGTAGATGCTTTGGCCAAGTAGATGCTTGTAACTCCAAGAGAGAGTATTTATGCTAGATAGTGGGTTCATGCCTCCAGTAATCTGGGTGAGTGACAGAAACATCTAAGGTTGTGGATGTGCTGTTGCCACTAGGGATAAAACAATGATGCTATGTCTACGTGTCATTTGCATTGTTTACATTACACACTTTGCTTAATGTAATTATCTGTTACTTGCAACTTAATACCAACGGGGGACACGGATGTTAACCTGTAACATCCCGAAAATTTGGAAATTTTGAAATTTTTAAAACGTGCATGCATTCATCATCATCATCTCACCATTGCATATAAATCCCAAAATTCCAGAATTTATCTTCCAAATATTAATCCTAATTATATATTTCCTTAAAAAAAGAGGCCTATTTGCCCTATAGAATATTTTGATTTTAATAAATTATTTTTGAGTCCTAAAGTAGGACCAAAGAGTTCCATTTTGGATAAGCTTTCCAAAACATATTTTTGTATATTTTTCTGAAAACATTTGAATCAAGACTAATTTGAAAATTGAGTTCAAATAACAAGAAACAGAAAAAGAAACAAAAAAAAGAGAGTGGATTGCCACTGGGCCGAGCCGACCCAGCAGCAGCCCAGCCGCGCGCTCCTGCCTCTCCCCTCCCTCACTGCCATGCATGCCCCATCCATCAGCCTCGTCTTCAACCAACGCCCGCACGCCCCGCGCCCACAACCGCGACGCCGTCGCCCACGTCGCGCACGCACTCCACTCGCCCCGGAGCCGCAACGGCACCCTTGAGCACGCCCTTAAATCCCCCTCCCCCTCCGCAGTGTCTCCCTAGCTCACGCTCGCCCCATTTCTGCCGCCAGGCTGCCGATTGAGAGCTCGAACATCCGCCTCGGCCGCCGCCGTTCAACGGCGATTCCGGTGAGCCAAGCCGATGCCATCCCCTCCCGTTTCTTTCTACGGCATCATCATCATCTCGCGCATCTCCCTGACACCATTTCGTGGCCGTAGGTCCCCGGAGTCGACGAGCTCGTCCACGACCCGAAGCTCGCCGTCCGCCTCCTCAACTCCGGCGAGAGATTGCCGGCGAACCAAACCTCCCCTGACATCCGCGACCCCACCATCGACCTCGCCGTGTCGCCCTCTATCACTAGGTACGCACGCAGTAGCCCCCCCCCTCTTTTTCCTCGAGCACGTGGCTGACGGCCATGGCGCCACCGAAACCGGCGCTGCTCCGGCACACCAATGCCGCCCAGTTATGGTCAATTGGACCAGGGCCGTTAGATCTCGATCGGGCGGCCCATATTAGATCGCAGCGCGAAGGGGTATCCCCAGATCTGGCGCGTCGATTTAAGTTAGATCGGACGACCGAGATTTAATCGATTTTCTGAGATTGTTTAAATTAACAGAAATCAAACCAAACTTTAGAAATTTATAACTTTCAAACCACAACTCCAAATTTAACAAACTTTATATCGTTGAAAAGCCCTGAACTTGTAGTTTAACATGGTATCATTAGTTTTCCTTTTTGCATCTGATAAAATTGATCAAAATCCAGAAAGGAATTTCGGCCATTTAATTTAAAACTTGAGTTTCAAAAATGATTTTTAAATGAATCCTTTTGCTAAATGTCAAGAATTACCTCCTCTGTCCAGAGAAACTAACACACAATTTTATTGATTAATAAATTATAAAAGTATCAATTTTGCATGTAAAACCTCTATGGTTTCAAAAATGATTTCAAATAATATTATTGCATTAAAACTTTGCTCATGTCATCATGCATAATTTTAGCAACCAGAGAACTAATAAAGTGGTTAACAATTTAACAATGTTGTTTGCATTCATACATGCATATCATGTTTTCCTTGTATGTGCATATGTGTTGAATTGTGCTTGATTGTGAATTATTTGCTTCTTTTAGATTGTACGGAGTGTATTGCATACTGTGAAGAGTGTGACTACAACTCTTCAGTTGGCCAAGGCAAGTGACACCCTATAAAAGTCCTACTGTTTTTACTATTCTGCATTTAGTGTTTTCAGTAGTATGCATGATAGGATTATTCTTGGGTATTATACTATGCCATGCTAAATCCTATGTAGTGTGTAGCCACCCCTATATCCTATAGATAGCAGCCATTAAACTTAGTAGACTTGCTTAGTTATGCAATGGATGAAAGTTTTACTAGTAGTTGAGTAAGGATAAAAATTCTACTAAGTTTAATGAAATACCTGGGTGGATAGATAAATTGCTTGGTTGGTATGAAGTTGAATGGCACCTCAGGGCCACGTCCATGGTGGTTATCACCTGGGGTAGTTTCCACTATACTTAGGGCCATGGTATGTGGTGGTTTTCACCTGAGGTAGTACACTTGTGGACGGCCACCCAGGAACAAAGAGGCTTATAAGTCACTCCATGTTTAGATTAGCTTCGAGTGCAGCCACTAGCTAATATGGGCTCTGGCTTGATTAAGTATGTTGTATGAACCCGGCCTGGCGGACAGTAGGAGGATTCTGGAAGCGGTCCGTTAGAAAGGTGGATTACTTCTGAAAGATCTCGTCTCAATCTTCTTCTTTCCTTCGCACTAAATGAGTGTCTAGGAAGTTTGGGTTGATTGAGTCTAGTGGGGAAAGTACACACACTCTCGAGTGTTCACAAAACTAAGATCTTAGCCATGTCCCCGGTTACGGACATTTTGAGCAGCTAGACAAGGATCTGATGGAGTTACCTCATCATGCCAATTTCTTTAATAAAATTTTGAAGGATGAACAAGGGGAGAAGGTTCACTTATTTCAATCAGTGGTACCGACTTATTTTATAAATGAGAAAATGTCTTTTCAAAATATAGGACAAAATCAGCTTTCTGCAAACTAGCCAAAATTCCACTCAGCCAAATATACATGTAGAAGATAGGATGCCATTTATATCCACATAGGTGTCATTTGCCAACACAATTCAATTGTGCTGACCCAGTGATTTTGGGCTGTAACTCACCGTTGCAGGTTCGTCAGACGAGGAGTGAGGTTTTGTTAGGGTTTCGAGTCTACAACCAACATGCTTGCCTGTGGCGCATGAAGATGATGGGGCTCACTGTATCCATTGCTTTCCGCTGTGTGTTTACTTTGGTTTGAGCTGGCCTTCGGCTATGCACCTTGTATCGAACCTTTTAATTTCTGGATCATCGTGTAATAGAATTTGATGCAATGTTATGATATTTCATCTTAAATTGTGTGTGCTAGCAAGTCGATCCAGGGACTAGCACGATACACATGGATCTCAACCTTTAGCAAAAGGTGAGGTCACTACAGATGGTATCAGAGCACTGTGTTGCCTGTAGGTTCGCGACCCTAGGTTTGGATAGAAATAGGTTTTGACCATAGGAATAAAAATCTATTTTTATTCAGATTTCTAAAATTTATAAATAAACTCATTTTATCTTTTCTTATACTCTCATCTAGTATCTATCCTCTGATAGTATCTGCTTTTGTTTTTAGATGACCAGCCTCATCGAATCCATCAAGAAAGGACCGGTGATGACCATGACTCTACAATGTGAGACTGAGTTTCCAAGAGCACTTAAGGGTAACATGAAGAGCTTGGGATTTGAAGGAGAAGCAGTCACAAAGGATTTCCTTTCACTGATGAAGGTCAAGAGTACTGGTGGGTGCAACTCCATATATACAAGAGCAAAGATGATGACCACAAGACCGAAGGTTGCTGCATGTTCACCAACCCAATACTTCAAACATCATTCTTTGATTCAGCAAGAAGTGCAGCATGGGAGGCCATCGAATACCTTGGAGAAAGACTTCGATTTAGACTTCACAACACCCAGAAGCACCTTGGTGAACTCAAGGAAATAGAGGAGGAACTCGATGCACTCAAGAAGGAGTAGAATACCACCAAAAATGGCTTAACGTTTAGTTATGTTTTTGCAATGTGTATTGACCTACCAACTTGCGGAATGGCAGTACTAGTTAGCTTATTTGTTTTCCAAAACTTCTTAGTTGTTTAATTTGAAATTATCCAAGAAATAGTTTGATTTTTAAAAGAAAAAGGTTGTTTGATTGTGTTGCTTGCCAGATGTTGTTTGTTAAGATGAATTGCCTTGATCTGCTGTGTATGGGTAGGAGTTTTCTTCCTAGATCTCTCTATCTTTATCTCATCTATGCTAAACCCACAGATGCCTCCCCGCCGTGATACCCGCGACAACAACAACAATGAAGGGAACAATGGAAACAATGGGAGCAACAACAACGATGCACTACAACAGCCGATCGCTGCACAAGCCCAGTTTATGCAGTTCATGACTCAGTTTATGATGAACAACAACAACAACCAGAACAACAACCCACCACCACCACCCCAAGTTGACAGACTCGCTAGGTTCCTGAGACTTAGACCCTCTAAGTTCTCTTCTGCCTCCGAGCCAATAGTGGCAGATGATTGGCTGCGCTCAGTTCACAAGGATCTAGTGACATGTGAATGCACTGAGTCTGAGAAGGTGAGATTCACTGCCCATCTACTTGAAGGACCCGCAACAACTTGGTGGGAGACCTATCAAGTTACTCATCCTTTGGAAGGAATGACCTGGGAGGCATTCAAGGAGGGATTCCGCAATGCTCACATCTCCTCAGGAATAATGAATTTGAAGAGGGATGAATTTCGAAACCTGAGGGAAGGAAACAGAACCCTTAAGGAGTACATGGATGATTTCTGCTCCCTCTCAAGGTACGCACCTGACGATATTGATACAGATGCCAAGAGGAAGGATAAATTTCTCAGTGGGCTGAATGGTGAGCTGAAGATACCACTGTCAGTGGCATATGCTCTAAACTATCAAGCCTTGCTGGATCAAGCTATCACTTTGGACAATAACCTAAGGAAGGAAGAAAACAGGAAGAAGAAGCACATTGTGGGCAAGTACCTTTCTGAACCTTCACACAAGAGGCACCATCCTTATGAGGGAAGTGGTGGCCACACCTTTCACAAGCATGGCAACCATCACTCAGCTGGAAATGGCCATAACAACCACAATCATAACCAAAATGGAGGATTCAAGGTAAACAATAATGACTACAACAATAATGGGCATAATGGACACAACCATGGCAATGTCCAGCATGGCCACAACCATGACATCAAGAAGGATGCCAGTCAGGTGACATGTTTCAAGTGCAAGAATAAAGGACATTATGCAAATGAGTGCCCCGAGAATAAGACTCAAGAAGCTGCTAAGCCTAACCCATTCAAGAAAGGGAACGTCAATCATGTCAACGTGGAAGAAGTATTTGGTGGGCCTAAAGTTGTGAACAGTAAGTCCAAAAGCATTTATTTTCCAGCACTTCTTCATTTCAAATACTAGTACATGCTATATGTATAGGTCAAGGATGATGAAGCTTAACTCAAACAACTAAAGATATAGCCCACACACTTGAGATACCTCGGCAATGGAAACAAGAGAGTTAGAAAAGCCACAAAAGTTTCTTTTAAGGGTGGTAGCCACCTAGATACCCCGAACCCATCTCTTTGCTAGCCTCTACGAATCTCGGGGACGAGATTCCTTTTAAGGGTGGTAGTCTGTAACATCACAAAAATTTGGAAATTTTGAAAAATTTAAAACATGCATGCATTCGTCATCATCATCTCATCATTGCATATAAATCACCAAATTCCAGAATTTATCTTCCAAATATTAATCCTAATTATATATCTCCTTAAAAAAAGGGGCCTATTTGCCTTATAGAATATTTTGATTTTAATAAATTATTTTTGAGTCCTAAAGTAGGACCAAAGAGTTCCATTTTGGATAAGCTTTCCAAAACATATTTTTGTATATTTTTCTAAAAACATTTGAATCAAGACTAATTTGAAAATTGAGTTCAAATAACAAGAAACAAAAAAAGAAAAATAAACAGAAAAAAGAGTGGATTGCCACTGGGTCGAGCCAACCCAGCAGCAGCCCAGCCTAGCCCCGCGCTCCTGCCTCTCCCATCCCTCACTGCCATACGGGCCCCGTCCGTCAGCCTCGTCTTCAACCATCGCCCGCACGCCCCGCGCCCACAACCGCGAAGCCGTCGCCCACGTCGCGCAGGCGCTCCACTCGCCCCGGAGCCGCAACGGCACCCTCGAGCATGCCCTTAAATCCCTCTCCCCCTCCGCAATGTTTCCCTAGCTCACGCGCGCCCCATTTCTGCCGCCAGGCTGCCGATTGAGAGCTCGAACATCCGCCTCGGCCGCCGCCGTTCAATGGCGATTCCGGTGAGCCAAGCCGACGCCATCCCCTCCCGTTTCTTTCTACGACATCATCATCATCTCGCGCATCTCCCTGACACCATTTCGTGGCTGTAGGTCCCCGGAGTCAACGAGCTCGTCCACGACCCGAAGCTCGCCGTCCGCCTCCTCAACTCCGGCGAGAGATTGCCGACGAACCAAACCTTCCCCGACATCCGCGACCCCACCATCGACCTCGCGTGTCGCCCTCTGTCACTAGGTATGCACGCAGTAGCCCTCCCCCTCTTTTTGCTCGAGCACGTGGCCGCCAGTCATGGCGCCGCCGCCACCGGCGCGGCTCCGGCACACCGGCGCCGCCCAATTATGGTCAATTGGACCAGGGCCGTTAGATCTCGATCGGGCGGCCCATATTAGATCGCAGCGCGAAGGGGTATCCCCAGATCTGGCACGTCGATTTAAGTTGATCGGACGGCCGAGATTTAATCAATTTTCTGAGATTGTTTAAATTAACAGAAATCAAACCAAACTTTAGAAATTTATAACTTTCAAACCACAACTCCAAATTTAACAAACTTTATATCGTTGAAAAGCCCTGAACTTGTAGTTTAACATGGTATCATTAGTTTTCCTTTTTGCATCTGATAAAATTGATCATAATCCAGAAAGGCATTTTGGCCATTTAATTTAAAACTTGAGTTTCAAAAATGATTTTTAAATGAATCCTTTTGCTAAATGTCAAGAATTACCTCCTCTGTCCAGAGAAACTAACACATAATTTTATTGATTAATAAATTATAAAAGTGTCAATTTTGCATGTAAAACCTCTATGGTTTCAAAAATGATTTCAACTAATATTATTGCATTAAAACTTTGCTCATGTCATCATGCATAATTTTAGCAACCAGAGAACTAATAAAGTGGTTAACAATTTAACAATGTTGTTTGCATTCATACATGCATATCATGTTTTCCTTGTATGTGCATATGTGTTGAATTGTGCTTGATTGTGAATTATTTGCTTCTTTTAGATTGTACGGAGTGTATTGCCTACTGTGAAGAGTGTGACTACAACTCTTCAGTTGGCCAAGGCAAGTGACACCCCATAAAAGTCCTACTATTTTTACTATTCTGCATTTAGTGTTTTCAGTAGTATGCATGATAGGATTATTCTTGGGTATTATACCATGCCATGCTAAATCCTATGTAGTGTGTAGCCACCCCTATATCCTGTAGATAGCAGCCATTAAACTTAGTAGACTTGCTTAGTTATGAATGGATGAAAGTTTTACTAGTAGTTGAGTAAGGATAAAAATTCTACTAAGTTTAATGAAATACCTGGGTGGATAGATAAATTGCTTGGTTGGTATGAAGTTGAGTGGCACCTCAGGGCCACGTCCATGGTGGTTATCACCTGGGGTAGTTTCCACTATACTTAGGGCCATGGTATGTGGTGGTTTTCACCTGAGGTAGTACACTTGTGGACGGCCACCCAGGAACAAAGAGGTTTCAAAGTCACTCCATGTTTAGATTAGCTTCGAGTGGAGCCACTAGCTAATATGGGCTCTGGCTTGATTAAGTATGTTGTATGAAACTAGCCTGGCGGACAGTAGAGGATTCTGGGAGCGGTCCGTTAGAAAGGTGGATTACTTCTGAAAGATCTCGTCTCAATCCTCTTCTTTCCTTCGCACTAAATGAGTGTCAAGGAAGTTTGGGTTGATTGAGTCTAGTGGGGAAAGTGCACACACTCTCGAGAGTTCACAAAACTAAGATCTTAGCAGTGTCCTCGGTTACGGACATTTTGAGCAGCTAGATAAGGATCTGATGGAGTTACCTCATCATGCCAATTTCTTTAATAAAATTTTGAAGGATGAGCAAGGGGAGAAGGTTCACTGATTTCAATCAGTGGTACCGACATATTTTATAAATGAGAAAATGTCTTTTCAAAATATAGGACAAAATCGGCTTTCTACAAACTAGCCAAAACTCCACTCAGCCAAATATACATGTAGAAGATAGGATGCCATTTATATCCACATAGGTGTCATTTGCCAACACAATTCAATTGTGCTGACCCAGTGATTTTGGGCTGTAACTCACCGTTGTAGGTTCGTCAGATGAGGAGTGTGGTTTCGTTAGGGTTTCGAGTCTACAACCAACATGCTTGCCTGTGGTGCATGAAGATGATGGGGCTCACTGTATCCATTGCTTTCCGCTGTGTGTTTACTTTGGTTTGAGCTTGCCTTCGGCTATGCACCTTGTATCGAACCTTTTAATTTCTGGATCATCGTGTAATAGAATTTGATGCAATGTTATGATATTTCATCTTAAATTGTGTGTGCTAGCAAGTCGATCCAGGGACTAGCACGATACACATGGATCTCAACCTTTAGCAAAAGTTGAGGTCACTACATAACCTGGCGGTGGATTATTAGTCATAGATGCAGTTGGATAACGGTCTATGTATTGTGATGTAATGCCCAAATAAATCTCATAGTAATCATCATGTCATATATTGCATTGTCATGCACTCACTATTTGTCAATTGCCCAGCTGTAATTTGTATACCCAACATGTTATTTATCTTTTATGGAGAGACACCACTAGTGAACTGTGGACCCCAGTCCATTCTTCTACACTGATAAAACCACCAACTGCAAACATCTGTTCTCTTTTACTTTCTGTAATTAATAATATTTTCCACACCATACGTTTAATCCTTTGTTTTCAGCAAGCCGGGGAGATTGACAACCTTCCTGTTTCGTTGGGGCAAAGTAGTTTGATTGTGTTGTGTGCAGGTTCACATCAGTGATCGGGTAACGGCGCCGCTGACAACCTTCAAAGCACTTCTGATTCCTCCTAGATTTGACAACCTTGGTTTCATACTGAGGGAAAATTGCTGCTGCACTACATCATACCTTCCTCTTGGGGTCTCCCAACGAACGTGTGTTTTCACGTTATCAAGCACATTTTCTGGCGCCGTTGTCGGGGAGTTAGAGGAGCTTCTGCAAGGGGAGTCTCACGCTTCCAATCTCATCACTTTGTTTTTGTCTTGCTTAGTTAATTTTATTTTATCTTGTTTGCTTTTAAATATCAAAAACACAAAAAAATTAGTTCCCTCCATCTAGTTTATTTTCAATTTTGTTTTCTGTTTAGTCATCATGTCTGGCTCTGCTATTATGTTTTAGCTCCTGAAATTGAGGTTCGTTCCTTTAAGCAACAAGGTGGAGAAAGTTTAAAAGATGCTTGGTATAGAATCAGCGATGCTCATCGTAGATGTACTAAAAAATATTCCACCATGATCCTCCTTAGGAATTTTTATATTGGCATCACTAGTTGGTATAGGTATGTTTTGGATACTTTGACAGGAGGTAACTTTCTTGGCACTCCTGCATTGGAAGCTAGTAATATTATTGAGAGTTTGGCAGGAACACCACCTGTTAATGACATTAAAAATGAGATTACCTTGGAAGATGTTATTAAAAAGTTGGAGTCTATGGAGAAAAATCTGCCATGTTTCCTTGGCAGTGCTAGCAAAGTTGATGAATCTTTGGCAAATATCAATAAAAGAATTACTGTTTTAGAAGCTAGTGCTATCCATGGTAATCAAAACTTTAGGATTGGTGAATTGGAGGAGGCTATTGATACTTTAAGTTCCACTTTTTCTTCCATTAAAACTAAAAGGCAAAAGGCTCCAATGGGTAAAGAGCAAAAATTTATGTATGTGCCCAAGGTGTCTAAACCAAAACCCCCTGATGTGTTTGAAACTGAGAAAGTGTTTAGTAAACCTGAAGGTGAATCATGCAATGAGTTGTTTAAATTTTCTTCCCAAAAACTACATAATATGAAAAATCCTCTTATGACAAGCCGTCTTTGTGAGGAAGCTTTTAATGATGTTGATGTTTCTACACTTGGTAATACTTGATGCATGCTTTGTGCCTAGCTAAAAGGCGTTAAAGAGAAGCGCTTATGGGAGGCAACCCATTTTATTTTTCTGCAATTTTTATTTTTTTGAGTCAAGGAGTTTGTTCACTTCTGTAGCAACTCCTTTGTATCTTTACTTTATCATATTGTTGTGCCAAGAAAAGTCTCTAATGATAAGATGATGCTAAATTGGATTACTGCGCAGGAACAGATTTCTGTTGTTCACTGTACGAAATTCCGAAAATTATAGAAACGTGATTTAAATCTGAATTTTTTTGTGCATACTCCTGATATATGTACACATCGTTCGTTAGTTCAACGTTTTTGATCTGAGTACCGTAAGGTCCCCGAAAAATTCGTCTTTACGGACTGTTCTGATTTGGACAGATTCTGTCTTTTGTTTTGCATTCTCTCTATTACAAGTGTTAGGTGGAATTCTTTAAGGGTGGAAGAGCTTCACATAAGGCTAGTAACAGTAGCTAATGTTTAAAATGATGGTCATGCTTACGTCTTTACAGAACATGGTAATTTTTGATTTGATGCACTAACCCTCTAATGAGAATTATGTTGAGTTTGGGGTGAAGGAAGTTTTCAAGTGTCAAGAGAGAAGGGTGATATAATAAGATCAAGAAGAGTGAAGAGCTTAAGCTTGGGGAGGCTCCCATGGACCTCCCCAGCATATTTCAAGAAGACTCAAGCGTCAAAGCTTTGGGATGCCCAAGGCATCCCCTTCTTCATCGACAAAGTATCAGGTCATCTCTAGTGAGACTATATTTTAATTTCTTCACATCATATGTGCTGTTCTTGGAGCGTCTGTGTGCTTTTATTTTCAGTTTGTTTATGTTTTATTTTCTGATCACAACTTGTTGGATCCTAGCACTCTTGTTTGGGAGAGAGACACGCTCCGCTTTTTCATTAGAATACTCCTATTCTTCACTTATACTTGTTGAGTATTCACATCTAGCGCTGTTAAGCTTTTAGCTCTTGTTTTCATGTATCTCTTGTTCAGAGCTATTAGTTCTTTTAAAGAAAGTACTCTCTTACTTCACTTATATTTGTTTGGAGAGTTGTTTAAATAAGTTGATTGGTGTTTGGTTGGAACAGAAAATGTTGCATGTGGTAATGGCATAATGGAAAACGCTTACATACTCTTGTAGATCACTATCTTGGATAATTTGATACTTGTCAATTGTTTTAACTTACTAAGTAGGTCATGTTTAAACTTTTGTATCATGTAAGTAAAGCCCATTAGTGGAGAACTGCCATAAAGCTTGTTGAAATTTGGTTTGTATAAGTGGTAATTCCAAGGTCTAGATATTTTCTAGTAAAAGGGTTTGGTTAACAAGGAAGACAGTGTGGAGTCTTATAATGTTTCTGATATGTTGTCATATAATTTTTGGTGTACCGGTTGATAGTCTGTGTTTGCTTAAATAACCTTGCTAGCCTAAACTCTGTACTAAGCGGGAATGTTGCTGTGCATCCAAATCCTTGAGCCAAAATCCATGCCATCGTGTCCACCATACCTACCTATATGTGGTATTTTCCTGCCACTCCAAGTAAATTTTTCATGTGCTACCTTTAAACTATTCAAAATTGTTACTACTCCTTTTGTGTCACTGTTTACCAAGCTCATGAGGACGTGGTAGATGTCTTTATTTCACTTGTCAATCAGGCTTTACCTCCAGACTAGCGGCATATACATCCGCTTATCTATTAATTTTGCAAAAAGAGCTGGCAACGGGGTGCCCAGTCCCAATTAATTACAACTTTAACCGCTTAATCTCTTCACATTTTGTCAACTGAGCCTTCAGTGAAACATCTGCATGTGTAAACAAAAGAGAAAGAGGGATGATCTACCTTGCTGGTAGAAATAACGTCCTTCATGGGAGCCGCTCTTAAAAAGTCTGGTTGGCAAGGGTTATATCGCACTGTCTGCTACTGATTCGTTGACAATTAACATGCACATCTCAAAACATTATTTTTACTCTCTATATGATTTCAAAAACTAAAAAGCTCTAGCACATGATTTAATCCCTGCTTCCCTCTGCGAAGGGCCTTTCTTTTACTTTTATGTTGAGTCAGTTTTCCTACTTCTTTCTATCTCCACAAGCAAACACTAGTGTCAACTTTGGTACAACAATTGTTATATGCTAGCGTATTTGATGATTATATTGCTTTGTATTGACAATATCCATGAGATAAATATGTTGAGGTTGAAGCAAATGCTGAAACTAAAATCTTCCTTTGTGTTGGTCAAATACCTTTTACTTTGAAACTATTGCTTTGTGAGTTAACTCTTATGCAAAACTTATGGATCCAATGTCTCCAAAGTACTATTCATGAAAAGTTTTGCTCATATGATTCAGTTGTTTACTCATTACTTATTTAGTAGCAAACTATAGACCATTGACTTGGATCACTTCATTCATTCACATGTGCTTTACACTATTATTTGATCAAGATTGTGTGGTAGCATGTCACCTCAAAAATTATATTGTTTTATCGTTTACCTACTGGAGCGAGTAGGAACTAAGCTTGGGGATGCAGATACGTCTCAAACGTATCTATAATTTTTTATGTTTCATGTTAATATTATGCCTATTGTTACATGTTTTATTACACTTCATAGCATTTTTACACATTTTCTGGGACTAACCTATTAACAAGATGCCACAGTGTCAGTTCCTGTTTTCTGCTGTTTTTCCATTTTAGAAAAGCTAGTCAGGGAATATTCTCGAAATTGGACGAAAATCAACGGAGGTCCCTATTTCACCGACACGTCACACGGAGTCCAAAGGGGAGACGGAGAAGTGCCAGAGGGCGGCCACACCACCCTAGGGCACGGCACACATGTCTGGCGCGCCGAGGGGTGGTGTGGGCCCCTCGGTCGCCCTCCGACGCCGCCCCTTCGCCTATTTATTCCACCTGCCCCAAAACCTAAACACCCGAGCATATTCCACGAAAATTTCCAGAGCCGCCGCCATCGTCAACCCTAGCTCGGGAGGGTTCTGAAGCTCTTCCTGGCACTCTGCCGGAGGGGAGATCATCACCGGAGGGGTCTACATCGCCATGCCTGCCTCCGGAGTGATGCGTGAGTAGTTCATCCTTGGACTACGGGTCCATAGCAATAGCTAGATGGTTGTCTCTCCACTTTGTGCTATCATGTTTAGATCTTGTGAGCTGCCTATCATGATCAAGATCATCTTATTGTAATACTACATGTTGTGTTTGCTGGGATCCGATGAATATTGATACTATGATCAAGTTGATTATTAATCTATCTTTATATGTTATTTATGATCTTGCATGCTCTCCGTTACTAGTAGATGCTTGTAACTCCAAGAGGGAGTATTTATGCTAGATAGTGGGTTCATGCCTCCAGTAATCTGGGTGAGTGACAGAAACATCTAAGGTTGTGGATGTGCTGTTGCCACTAGGGATAAAACAATGATGCTATGTCTACGTGTCATTTGCATTGTTTACATTAAACACTTTGCTTAATACAATTATCTGTTGCTTGCAACTTAATACCAACGGGGGACACGGATGTTAACCTGGCGGTGGATTATTAGTCATAGATGCAGTTGGATAACGGTCTATGTATTATGATGTAATGCCCAAATAAATCTCATAGTAATCATCATGTCATATATTGCATTGTCATGCACTCACTATTTGTCAATTGCCCAGCTGTAATTTGTTTACCCAACATGTTATTTATCTTTTATGGAGAGACACCACTAGTGAACTGTGGACCCCGGTCCATTCTTTTACACTGATAAAACCACCAAGTGCAAACATCTGTTCTCTTTTACTTTCTGCAATTAATACTATTTTCCACACCATACGTTTAATCCTTTGTTTTCAGCAAGCCGGGGAGATTGACAACCTTCCTGTTTTGTTGGGGCAAAGTAGTTTGATTGTGTTGTGTGCAGGTTCCACGTCAGTGATCGGGTATGGAGAGAGAACCCCTGCGCCTTGGAAGGATCTGAAGCTGTTCGGACACTCATAGACAAGTGAACTCCAATCTAGGATCCCTCGAAAAGTGAAGTGAACTAGCCAGGTAGAACAGTCAGGCGCAGCTGACAACCTTCAGAGCACTTCTGATTCCTCTTGGATTCGACATCCTTGGTTTCATACTGAGTGAAAATTGCTGCTGCACTACATCATACCTTCCTCTTGGGGTCTCCCAACGAACGTGTGTTTTCACGTCATCAATCACACTAGAGCACATTGTCTCAATCTCGAGATATCATTGTTATCGTGTACGTAAGGGGATTGGCGTAATGAGTAACATACAAGTTCTGTCGTTCACTCATAAACACACGGGAGCCAGTACGACCGTCTAGGTACCAATGCTGGTTATTGTCTGGTAAGCTCCTGGGCATGTATTTTTGTTTACTGAACCTTTCGGGTCACACACTTAAGCTGTGAGTCAACCTTTTATTGAGAGAATAAAGTTGTAGTATAAGTGGTAATGAGATCGTGGTTTGAATTAGAGAGAAGGCGGACATCTAATGTCCCGGGGTGATGAGGAATGGTTTCTAACACCAACGGATTTAATCTGAAGGTTTATATAAGAGGGAAATATTTATCCGGAGTATTTTGTCAGCGGACACTAGGTGTCCCGGATCATATGAAAGTGTTTTATATGATAAGTAATTAATTCAGTGAAATATTCTGTAAAAGGAAATATTCAAATAAGAATTAATTAGACAAAATATTATTTAATTATATGTTAATTAAATATTAATTTACTTAGTTAATAAATAAATAATTATGGAAAATATTAAATAAAGAAATTTATTTGGAGCCCACCAACAGGGGGCTGCCGAGTGGGCCCATGGGGCCCACAGGGCAGCCGCATCCCAAGAGGGGCGGGTGGGCCAGGGCGCTGCGAAGGGGGGAAGCTCCCCCCAGTCGAAACCCTAATGGGCTGATCGGCCCATAGGGGGAGGCGGCATGCGGCGGTGGTGGTCGGTGGGACCCAGGGCGGGCCCCACGCGGCGGCGGCGGTAGGAGAGGCGGTGGGGAAGGGAGTTGGAGTAGGACTCCAACTCCTCCTCCCTAGCCGAATTGGGCAAGGGGAGCTTTCCCCTTGTCCAAACCATGTTGGACTAGGGGAAGCTTTCCCCTTGCCCAAGCACCCCTCCCCTTTGGCCTACTATATAAACACCACAACCCCATGGGTTGAGACATAACAATTGCTCCGTGCAAATTTCTCTCTTTCTAGTAGATCTCATGTGTTGAGAATTAGACGTCTCTAATCCTCTCATATAGATCTAATCTAGTTGATTAGATCTACCACCTAAACTATGCCGAAAGGCTGTCTCTCTTCGTCGGTGCTATTAGCTCTAGGCGACGGACGTGCTCGGCGGGTTGGCACGGTGTACGTGTGGATACCGTTAGAGCAGGCTGTGCTAGCAGTTCCTCGACGACGGATCGGCAACAATCTCACCTCACGGCGTGGACGTGAGATTCTTCATCTGGCTTCACCGACATCTACTTCGACAAACACAAGATCTTCCGCAACAGTGTTTGTAAGTATTCTGGATCTAGGATTATGGGGTGCATCATATCTTCATAGATAGATCTTGGCGGCAAGGTTACGGAATTTTTTAAAGTTTTACCCGCAACCCAATAGTGGTATCAGAGCCAGGTTTATGCGTAGGTATGATTTGATCTAGATCACAAGTTGGTGCGAGCATTACATGGTTCTTTCATTAAGTTTATTTTAGTTGCTTCCTGATAAGTTGTACATCATATTCCATGGCGGCATAGGCAAGATCTTTACGAACTTCTAGCAATCCGCGGCCTTCCGGTTGCTCCTAGTATGCCTGTCGGCGCCAACGAAGTGCTTCAGTAGCTTCGGGTCTATACCTATAGTTGTGGACATTGTTGTATAATGGACAGGGCATGAGGGTTGGACGCCTCACGGGGGTCACGCGCACATGTGATCATTTAGATTGGGGTTCGCAACGTTTTCGTAATGTTGGGATCTCAATCACCCCGCAAAGTTAATCTAGCAACTAGCCTAAACGTGCTTCAATTCGTAGGTAGTGACGGTTCTTCCGTATATCCTACAAGGCCACGTAAAACTTGCAAACAAACGTTAGTTCCGTCTAACTTGGTTTTGCAGGATTGTGTGCATGTGTTTTGGTATAGATATTTGTTACAGTGTTTTGACAAGATGGCCAAGCCAAAATAATTGATCGAGTTCGTCATCGACAAGTAAGCGAAGAAGAGTTCGTCGCATGAACCGGGAGGAGGCGCCGGCGGCGATGCTGGTGGCGAGTACTTGGCGAGTTCTTGGTTACGGCAATTTTCCCTCGGGAATTTTGTTGTGACAGGGAATTACGAAGATGGTGATCCTCAAGGACGAGCGCCAAGAACTTCCGGAGAATAACAAAAGCTATACCAAAGCACATGAATTATTATTAATTGCCTGTGATGTTTATCCTTTGTTGTTTGCACCTTGATTGCGCAAGTAGTCATTTATTAGGGTGAATCCTCAAGTAAAATATCAAGGAGATCGTGTTCTTCCAACTGTGGCACCGTCAAACCAGATGCTTGTCGCCGTACGCCATGTTTCCATGAGTATTGTGTGCCAAGGGTTTGGGAGGCGGGCGGGAACCGTTCCAGCAGCATCATCAGTTGGTTGTCTTGAAGTCCTGGCATACAAAGTTATGAGTTCAGAACACGCACGTCGAAAGAAGAACATGAGTTGTAGCTACTACAACTGGCATAGTGCCTACCGGTCGTTCACGTGACAACCATGTATCCATGATTGTTTCGTCGGATTATCGGGTCATGAATCACTTAACGCCAATCACGAGGATTATTGGGCTTAGTGGGAGCATATCTTAGATTCAATTTAATTGAGTTAAAGTAGTGCATTAAAATTGGTAATAAACTGTTAGTCTGAATAAACTTGTTTTGTTGTAGATAATGGACCACTTTGAAAAGTATCATTTCAATCAGATGGTGAGTCGTGCACCGTTAGCTGCTAATGGAAACAATTTTGGAGAGTGGTTTCACCACATGGTGAGTGTTCTGAAGAACACAGAAAGGAACAAGTTCTGAATCCCATGGACGCAGACGATGAAGCCCATGGTGGGCCTCACATGTTCTGTGAAGAGTGTATTGTCAAGGAGCTTATGAAGCTTGTATTGAACCTGAGCTGGGCGAACTCTTTATAGATCTTCGTCCCTTCCGGCTCATGGAAGTATTAAAAGCTCGTTTCATAAGTCAAGTGTGCACTGAGCGTTACAATCTAAACCGAGAACTGTTAAATATTCGGCTTGAGTTGGGTGAACCCATTCAGCTGTTTGAGGTCAGGATAACTGGTATAGAGGAAAAGCTTAGACAACTTGGTTCGCCAATTAGTCATGAGTTTTTCAGTGACATTATACTGTCGGCACTACCACCTGCATATCATGCCTTTGTGGCGATGTACAATCGCATGGCGGATGAGTGGCCGGTTCAGATGCTGTTTGCCTTACTCAAGGAAGGAAGCTGATATTCTACAAGGGGATATAAACTGGACCAGGACAGTATAAGAGTTATACATGTTGACATAATTTCAGAAATTATGATCAATGGTATGAAAATACTAATTGATGCTCGCACTTGCACCAGTGGCAGGTACTTTGGAAGGAGCTAATGCTGGAAGGAAGAGGAAATTCTGGAGTGACGTTGAGGCTGCGCTTGGAGTGTAGCTGATCATCCTAGAAGTAGCATAGTGGAAGATCGCATTTTATGCAAAGTGACCACTATGTCTACATCCCAAGTCAATGAAGAGATTTACACTAGGACTTTAAATAAGAGTTATTTTCAGTTCGATCATTTTGTAATGAATATTTTATATTTCTGGAACAAGGCTATGTTCGAATTATAAAGTATGTGAGGGAGTTTACATTTTGTGAATTCGGTTTGATATCTTCTTTATTGTAATATGTCATTAAGTTTTGTTTGTTAAGTCTTTATTTTTTGATTCAAGATATTACTTAAAGTTTTGAGTAATAATTAAAGTTGGTTTAATCTTTTCGTTTGTTCTCTTGAGACTCTTAAAGTTATCTCTAAAATTAAATGGATAAAACTAAGATCACAAAAGTGCTAGTCACTTGGAGAAATTCGAAATTCATAAAGTGCTAGGCATTTATTGAAAATCGAAATCCACAAAATGCTGGGCATTTGGTGAAATTCGAAATTGGCAAAGTGCTAGGCACTAGTAGATTTCGAATTTACATAAAGGAGTGGAATCTACCCATTAATTCAATTCTATTGAAGATTTAATATGAAGTTTCATATTAATGAAATAGAGTTAATGAAATTATTGAAGTTCAATATTTCATATAATTCAGTGGGAGAGTGTGAGAATCAAAATAAAGGAATCAAAGGTATTTGATGAAGTTAAAAGGACTTAATAAATTATTGTAACATTGTTGACGAAAGAAAGTTTTCTTAGTCAAATTACTCATGATGAATTTTGGTAATTCGAAATTATCATGGTAATAAAATCTTTTGCAAGATAAAGATTAAAAGAAAATGTAATGATTAAAACAAAAGGTCTTGTTCTGATGTGATGTGAAATAGAATTCCAAATTACCCACTAAAGTAAATAGATTATTTTGTTTTATACAGGGGACCTATATCAATTTTAACTTGAGTTATTTTGATAGAAAGTTCCAAGTTTTTCAATTGTGAACCCAAGTATGGATTCGAATTGAAATAAATGTTTTGCATAAAGGTAAAGTCCAAAGTATTATATTGGCGGTTGTTTTCCACACATAATTCTAAAAGCTTGTTGACTTTAGAATTGGAGAAAAGTGTCTTCTCATGAAGAGAGAGTGGAAATCAAAATACTAAATTAAGACTGGGAGTCTTTGGACAAGTGTTAGAATGAGAGGGCAACATGCAAATGTTTCCATACATTACTTTGTCCAGGAATACATGTAGTTATACATGATTCGAATTAAGTATTAAAGATAAATGTGAGGAATTTGATGATTAAATCACCTAGTGATTGAATTATTAAAATGTCCAGGAACATGATTAAAAGCAAAACAATTACAAACAGAATAAGGAATACTCATAAATGACGGTATATGTCATAAAGGAGTTCAAGAAAAATTCATGTAGCTCCAAGATTTAATCTTGAGAGTAGTTTGGACGTGATGTGAAATCACGGGCATGAATATTTCATAAAGAAAGGCAGATGTGAATATCTAATATTCATAGAGCTAGTCTTGATTAAAATTGTTTTATCAAGGACGAATAAATGATAGTGAGAAGTTGCAAAACTTATCATATCAATTGCTTAATGCTGTTATTGGACTAAAGTAGCAAGTAATTGCTAAGAATAATTCATTTGGATTATGAGAATAATCTGGATAATTATTATGAGTGTTTGAAGTCGGTCGTATTAATGAATCAAGAATTTTATTCTTTTCATTATATAAATCGAAGGGACTTAAAAGACAGTGGGAGCTGATATTATATTTGTTGAATAAGGCTAGGCCGAATTCAAAAATGTATATCTTGTGTAGATTTAAAAGAGTTTTAAATAAAAGGTCAGAAAATGTCTTATTAAAGTTTTGTCTATAAGATAGAATTTAATAAACATGAGTATGAATGTGCTAAGTACAATTCTGAAAGGTAATTCGAATTGTGTCTTGAGTCAAAGAAATTTGATCAAGAATTCATAGCGTGATATTTGCAAGATACATTGACATTCGTAGTCAATGATGAGCGAATAGAGAGGAATAAGATCAAATCATATTTAATGTGATTTTGCTTATCTCATTGCTATATATAGTGCATTAAGCCGGAAAGTTTCCAAAGTGCTAAATTTATTTAGTCACGGCGGTTAAGAGAAATACTTGGAAAAGTTTTCTCATAAAGGCAGTTAATTAAAAGTGTAATTGATCCAGAGGGTTTGGTAAAAGGACCCAATAGTGAGATTACAAAAGTATGAAAACTTAGTTGATTTTGTAAAGCTTCAAATAGTGTATATAGAGAAGTTCCTCATATACGTATTTGTAGTGGAATTATGAAATCAGATCTTAATTGATTTAATCTGATAAATGCAATTTTCAATTGATAAATACTTGGTGTTTTGATTTTATCAAATCACTTGTATATTATGTGTGGATTCTACAACATAAATAGATTTTCTATTAAGGATAGTTGCATCATTGATGTGAGACGTCATGATAAGCAAGTTATTGGATAAGTCATTGACTTGGTGAGGTTTCAATAGACGGTATGATAATATCATTCGGAGACGCTTGATATTATTAATGCTACTACGGAACCGGATAGGCCAATATCCAATTTCTAATATATCCGACTTACATTGTCAAGTTTGGCATGTGAGGAGTTAAACAAGTTTATGTACTTTGTTGGATCAAAGTTTTGGACGCAGTCTCAGAGCACATGCGAAAGCGTGAGTGGCACCTTAGTTCCATTTGGTGTCATGTCATCATGCTAACTAGAATCATTATTGTTTCTAGTGCAAGTGGGAGATTGTTGGAGATATGCCCTAGAGACAATAATAATTTAGTTATTATTTATCTCCAAGTTTATTATTAATGTTTATATCTTTATGCTATAACTGTATTGGGCACTTGGATAGCAAATACAACGTGTTCAAGAGGAAAACCTCCAATACAGGTGTAGAGATACGAACAAGTAAAAGTGTTCCTGGTCTTGTCTCTAAGACTAGCCTATCTTGTTGTTTGATGATCATGTTTTCCTTATCATGGAATTTGTATAAGTCACACAACTATAGGAGTTTATTATCGGAATGATGATAGTACTGAACCGACCCACTGTATGATCTTGCTAAGAGACTAATCATCAACGATGAAGAAGCAATTGATCATATGTTTAGTTATCATTGGCTATATTCCTTTGCTATGAGAATATCTGGTGACCGCTTATTCGACACTCATGCTTTGATTGTTACCTAACGTCCGGCCGTAACTGGGGACCATAATGGTAGCTTTTGGGTGTGAACTAGAATAATGTATTGGAACAGAGATTATTCAAGAATGGCACTTACTCCTCGAGACGATGGAGAGATACATCCTCTAGGCCATCTCAGTATTATTATTGTCACCCAATCGTCTGGCCAGATACAGCGTGATTTATCACGGGACAATATAAATACGGAATGAGAAAAGTGAATGATATTGGTACGAGAATTATATATGTTATGGTCGAATGGTTTGATCACACTAGAGCACATTGTCTCAATTTCGAGATATCATTGGTATCGTGTACGTAAGGGGATTGGCGTAATGAGTAACATACAGGTTCTGTCGTTGACTCATAAAACACGGGAGCCAGTACGACCGTCTAGGTCCCAATGCTGGTTATTGTCTGGTAAGCTCCTGTGCATGTCTTTGTGTTTACTGAACCTTTCGGGTCACACACTTAAGCTGTGAGTCAACCTTTAATCGAGAGAATAAAGTTGTAGTATAAGTGGTAATGAGATCGTGGTTTGAATTATAGAGAAGGCGGACATCTAATGTCCCGGGGTGATGAGGAATGGTTTCTATCACCAGCGGATTTAATCTCGAAGGTTTATATAAGAGGGAAATATTTATCCGGAGTATTTTGTCAGCGGACACTAGGTGTCCCGGATCATATGAAAGTGTTTTATATGATAAGTAATTAATTCAGTGAAATATTCTGTAAAAGGAAATATTCAAATAAGAATTAATTAGACAAAATATTATTTAATTATATGTTAATTAAATATTAATTTATTTAATAAATAAATAATTATGGAAAATATTAAATAAAGAAATTTATTTGGAGCCCACCAATAGGGGGTGCCGAGTGGGCCCATGGGGCCCACAGGGCGGCCGCACCCCAAGAGGGGCGGGTGGGCCAAGGCGCTGCGAAGGGGGGAAGCTCCCGCTCAGCCGAAACCCTAATGGGACGATCGGCCCATACGGGGGAGGCGGCAGGCGGTGGTGGTGGCCGGGGTCCGCCGGACCCACCTGAGTCGGTGTAACCCAGGGCGGGCCCTACCCGGCGGCGGCGGTAGGAGAGGCGGTGGGGGAGGGAGTTGGAGTCCTACTCCAACTCCTCCTCCCTAGCCGAATTGGGCAAGGGGAGCTTTCCCCTTGTCCAAACCGAGTTGGACTAGGGGAAGCTTTCCCCTTGCCCAAGCACCCCTCCCCTTTGGCCTACTATATAAACACCACAACCCCATGGGTTGAGACATAACAATTGCTCCGTGCAAATCTCTCTCTTTCTAGTAGATCTCATGTGTTGAGAATTAGACGTCTCTAATCCTCTCATATAGATCTAATCTAGTTGATTAGATCTACCACCTAAACTACGCCGAAAGGCTATCTCTCTTCGTCGGTGCTAGTAGCTCTAGGCGACGAACGTGCTTGGCGGGTTGGCGCGGTGTACTTGTGGATACCATTAGAGCGGGCTATGCGAGCAGTTCCTCGACGACGGATCGGCAACAATCTCACCTCCCTGTGTGGATGTGAGATTCTTCATCAGGCTTCACCGACATCTACTTCGACAAACACAAGATCTTCCGCAACGGTGTTTGTAAGTATTCTGGATCTAGCATTATGGGGTGCATAATATCTTCATAGATAGATCTTGGCGGCAAGGTTAAGATTTTTTTAAAAGTTTTACCCGCAACCCAATAAAAACACCCCTCTTTGTTGGCATTTGCTTGAGGTTATGGCTTTAAGTTCTTATCCGAGATGAAACCGAGTCGACTTTTGCGACTCACGCGAAGGCCAAGGATGCGTCGCCATCTCGTAGTTTTTTTGACATTTGTAAGATTGTATGGTCGGGCTGCAATCGCACGCCTCGTTTGGTTCATTGATCGATATATATACACAGATTACAAACTTTTGTTACAAGGCAATCTAGCCTAAGTCGGTTTGGTTTGTTCTATAGAAGGAAACCGTGACCGACTAGAGTTGTTCTCTAACACGCCCCCGCAGTCTGAACGTGGAGACAAACCGTCGTCGATGTGAAGACTGGATCTAAACTCCAGGAACAATGGTGTTGGCAAATCCTTTGTAAATATGTCCGCGAACTGACTGCTCGAAGGATCATGCAAAACCCTGAGAGCACCGAGAGCCACCTTCTCTCTAACAAAATGAATGTCCAACTCAATGTGCTTCGCACGACGATGTTGAACTGGGTTTGCAGACATGTATACTGCTGAAATATTGTCACAGTAAAAACGACTGTAGCTTTGTTGACTGGTCGATGAAGCTCAAGCAGAAGATTGCGCATCCAGCAAGTAACCGCCACAGCAGTGGCAACTGCACGACATTCAGCCTCAGCGCTATTGCGAGAGACTGTGAGTTGACGACGAGAAGACCAAGAAACCAAGTTGTCACCCAAAAATTTACAGAACCCTGACGTGGAACGGCGAGTATCCGGGCATCCAGCCCAATCAGCATCTGAATATGCAATAAGATTGTGGGAAGAAGAGGAGTGCAGAGTAAGTCCAAGATCAATGGTGCCTTTGAGATAGCGAAGAATGCGTTTGATGAGTTGGATATGAGGTTCACGGGGATCATGCATGTAAAGACATACTTGATTGACAACATAAGATATTTCAGGACGAGTAAGTGTGATGTATTGTATGGCGCCGGCAAGACTCCGATAAGATGTAGTATCAGAGACAGGTGGACCAATATTTGCAGAAAGTTTGGATTTGGTGTCAACAGTCGTAGAGGAGGGATTGCAATCAGTCATACCAGCACGGTTAAGAATATCAAGAATATATTGACATTGGGATAAATGAAGAGTGTTTGGAGTGCGGGAGACAGAGATTCCAAGAAAATGATGAAGATTACCCAGATCTTTCATGGAGAATTCAGTGTGAAGTTGTGCAATGATTTTATGTAGAATAATATGAGAGGATGCTGTAAGAATTATATCATCAACATAAATTAAGAGATATGCAGTCATGGAAGAATGAGGAAGGACAAAGAGAGAAGTATCGGATTTGGACTCAGTGAATCCAATGGAACGAGCATAGGTGGAAAAACGTTGGAACCATGTACGAGGGGCTTGTTTAAGACCGTAAAGAGATTTTTAAAGACGACACACATGATTAGGGAAATGAGCATCAACAAACCTAGAGGGGTGCTGGCTGTAAATCTCCTCATCAAAATAACCATGGAGAAAGGCGTTTTTAACATCGAGCTGGTGAATGGGCCAGTTGTGAGAAAGAGCAAGAGAAAGAACGACTCGAATGGTAGTATATTTCACGATCGGACTGAAAGTTTCATCGAAATCAACGCCAGGGTGTTGAGTAAACCCCCGAACCACCCAACGTGCTTTGTGACGAGCAAGACAACCATCAAAATGGAATTTGTGGCGGAATATCCATTTGCCACTGACAATATTAGCACCCGGAGGAGGAGAGACGAGAGTCCAAGTGCCATTGGAAAGGAGAGCATCATATTCCTCTTGCATGGTCTAGCGCCATAGAGGATCACGAAGAGCGATAAGATAATTATGTGGGATAGGGGATGACACAACGGCCGAGAGATTAAGACTGTCGGGCACACCTGTAGTACGACGTGTTCGATGGATGGGGGGAGGTGGTGGTGGTGTACGAATAGGTGAAGATGGAGGAGAGACATCAGGGGTTGGAGACGAAGGCGTGTCCTCGGGAGGGGGCGAGGTGGTAGAGGTGGAGGGCGACGCGGCAGGGCTGGCTGTCGTTGGAGAGAAAATTGGTGATTGTTCTGCCGAGGCAGGGGGTGTTTGTGCTGCCACAGCAGGGTGTGGAGTATCTGTGGCAGGACTCATGGTAGGAGGTAGTACAGGGATCATATCAGATAGGTCATCGGGAGCTGGTGTGGGTGGTGAAGAAGGTAGAGGATATGGCGCATAGGGGAAGGTGTTTTCATAAAAATGACGTGTCGAGAAATAATGATGCGTCGCGTGTCAAGATCAAGGCACCGGTAACGACGATGCCGAGAGGGATAACCGAGAAAAAGACAACGAGTAGAGCTAGGAGCTAGTTTGTGTGGGGTGGTGGAGGAAGTGTTAGGGTAGCAGAGGCAACCAAATACACGGAGGTCAGTGTACCGAGGATGACGACCATGAAGAGCGAAGTACGGAGTTGTGGATTTGGAATCATTGGTTGGGCGAATGTTTATGAGATATGTCGCGGTGTGGAGAGCTTCGTCCCAAAAAGAGAGAGGCAAGCATGCTTGAAAGAGTAGGGTGCGACAACATCATTAATAGTACGGATGGCGCGCTCGGCTTTGCCATTTTGTGAAGATGTGTAGGGGCAAGAGAAGCGAAAGAGAATGTCATGGTTGCTGCAGAAAGTATCTAGTTTTGTGTTATCAAATTCACGGCCATTGTCACATTGGATTGATTTTATGAGAAGATTAAATTGAGTGGACGCATAAGCATGAAAGGTAACAAGAGTGGTGTAAACATCAGATTTGCGTCGAAGAGGAAAACTCCAGAAGAAGTGTGTATAATCATCAATGATAACTAAATAATAACGATAACCAGATGTGCTGAGTACAGGAGATGTCCAAAGATCAGTGGAGGCAGCGTTCTTGGCATCTTTTCTTCTGGTTCTCCTCCAGGATGAGGGCCGAGCGTGTCTGCAGAAACGAGGGAAAATGCACCTGAAATGGAAGAAACGAACGAAGATTGGTGAAGCCATCATTGAGGCCGCGCAGGAGAGTCAGCACAAGAGTTTCATCGCTGATCGGTTGGCCGACGTCCACCAGTGCATCGGCAAGGGCCTTGAGTTTGGTGCAGTAGTCGCCGATGATCATATCGCCCTGCGGAGTGTTCTTGAACTCCGCCTCTAGCTGGATCATCCGGTGCTTCTTGTTGTCACGGAGATTGTATTGACGTCCTTAATGTATTGACGAAGATTGTTCTTTTTTAAAAGTGCAAAGTCATGTAAAAAAATCGATCTTCTTCCCCATGTGGCGGCGGCTAGTAGATAAAAAGTGCATCACGCTTGCCCCGGAATCCGAAGCCGTAAAATAAACCTTATAAAAAACTAGCTGGGAGGCCCGTGCATTTGCGCGGCTAGATTTGTGTTGTATATACGGTGTTAATTATCTTACGTTTATTGTTTTTCTTTAAAAAAGTTAGTTTTATTTGCTATCAGATTATACATTCGAGATACTTGAGTACCACAAAATGATTTTAAATTATATGACATATTATTGCCTGAAGAATAGGAATTATCGTAGAGGATGTGTCGGCCCATGCATGCCACCACTCATTTTTTTGCTACATATGCATGTAGATTTTCCTATTGTTGATGCATGCATGTTTATAAGCATGCTATGTTGTACATTGGCCATCCTGCAGTATATATCTCATGTGAAAATCAAATATCAGTTTCTTTTAAATTCTCCATCATTTGAATTTATTTTGTGGGTTATATTAAAACCTAAATTTTTGTTGTTCTCTATATAAACCTTACCTGTGGTGTCCAAAACACCTAAGCCAAGTGAGTGTGCCTTGGACAATCACGTCACTACACTCGAATGTACCTGATTAAAAGTGCATAGTTGAATTGATTGAAATCATGCGGTAACTTATTTTTATGCAAATATTATTTAATTCAAAAAGTTAGCCATGACCGGCTAGTGTACGTGTCTGTACAGTGAAAAATTTCCTGCATGAGCATACACGTTCCAAACAGGATAGGACGATCACATTAATTAGGAAAAAAACTCTTACGTTCATGTCAAGATGACAGATTAACAGAGGGCCACCGTAGAGACATCGAGGAGTCCTGCTTGCAGGTTGTGCAGGATGCTGACTGAAAGTTAGGGGCAAAGCGAGGGGACACTTGATTTGGTTGCAACGTCCTTGACTCGTGCGAATAGATCAACCTGTGCGCCTGCACGTGCTAGAATTTACCAAAACACTTTTTAATAGCACGTATGTTGAAATATTTTATAAGAAACTATGACGCATTAAAAAATTAGAAATGTCAAATATATGCAAGGTAATGAACAGGACAAAAAGAACCACAATACCTCAATATTTTCATTCTTATCAACATCGTCCTAGATTCAGTCGTACCATGGAGATATAAAATAAACATTTGACGATTGTATGAAATCAAAATAACATTTCTAGCCATTTGAGTGTGTTATACGTTGAGAGAGTATTATTATAAATCAGACTCGGTCTTTGATTTTTATAACCATAGAACCTCTTCCTCCGAGGAAGAAAAATATTGAACTTGTTATAACTTCAAAAAGTTTGATCAGAGAACCAAAATGCACAACCATACCATCTGCAAACTGGTTAAGGCAACAACATAATAGAAGCAAAAGTTGTGTGCAATACTGTCACTTCCTAAACTTCATGCCAGCATAACATATTCATTTGAATCGTGTGCCTTGTAGGTGCCAAATTATAAATCTGCATTGCAATTTCAAGAAGTTCATATATCCTTGAAACATATTTCAGCGGTATACTGGCCAGAAAAAACGTGTATTTGGAGTCTTTTCGTAGCATATCGTGTGTTGTCAGGGATCGAACAGCCAATTACGACAAATTTGGTATGGCAAAAAAAGTAAGATAAACTTGGTAATCTATTGTCTGTTCTAGAACTGGATCAAACTTTCCCTAGATCAGCAAATTTCAACAACACTGAAAACATGAACAAAAAAGTGGAAGTCTGCATGTAGAGTACAGAGAATACCCTGCTTAGTGATGAAAATTTCTCAATGGCATCATGGAACCATCAATGTCTCACCTGCAGAAGGAAGAAGTCAAGATCATGGAAACTGCTCGTACGATACTTGCATCTAATGACCACTCTTGTAGTGCTCTATTGATGCTTAGGTTGAAACTGAAAGCATCTACCGTAAATGGTAGAGGGATATTAATTACCTACAAAATATCTTTTGCACCATGAGCATGTTTTTTCTTGAACACAGCCTCATCACTACAATAAAATTAATCCATCCATGTCATCTAACTCTGTGTGTGTGTGTGTGTGTGTGTGTGTGTGTGTGTGTGTGTGTGTGTGTGTGATAGAGAGAGAGAGAGAGAGAGCGAGAGAGAGAGAGAGAGATTAATGTGCATATAGGAACATGATTTGCAGAAGTATAGTAGTAGTTACCTCTAAATCGCCTTGGTAAATTCGTTCGATCTTCCACCATTTAGAGAACCACAACCGAGTATACATTGAGAAGTGATATGCTAGCAAATATGGCGATGGTCAATTTCCCTATCCTCCTCACTTTGTAGCAATGGATGATCTCCTGACCATTGATTCTCTTTTGATTCCATTATAATTGAAGGAAAAGTAGACAATTAATAATTTTGTCCTTTAAGATGGAAGTAACACAAATGTATGAATACCTAATTACTAATGGGAACTTTGCAGTTCCAAAAAAAATCTTTGAATGTGCAAACAATGATATCAGTCTTTGGAGATTACTCTCATCGTCTTACCTAAGTGATACATATTTGACATAACACTTTCTATCTTCAGAGTGACCGAAAAGTACCTCAGTGATACCTTAATCAAGAAATAAATTAAATAGGTCAGATCAATTTCAACATGATTCATTAAGAAAACATCTGAAAATAAAATTGGACATTGGTTACTGTAATGCCTAGTTTTATCCTAACCTTGATGGAAGAGATTCCGTTCCGAACTTCGAATGACTAAGCAAGGAAGCAACACTACTTGATCATTGATCTCCATGGCCCCATATAGATTTATATATTGTTCACAAAAGCCATAATATACATAAAAGGACCAAACAACCAATATAACAACTGCTGAATAGTGCTATGTTTGTCTGGATGAAAACTATTGGCATGGCCCGCGCACATGCGCAAGCGATCTCTTTATTTGAATTTTAGATTTTAAATACTAATAAAAATCAACAAATTTTCCAAACAATTGTAAAATTTATGTTAGTAATTTTAATTATGTTGGTAATATTATTAAGAAAATATAGTTTTATCTCTCAGTGATTAAAATCAAATCGTGGATAATCAAAAGAATGCAACTTGAAGTGTATTGTTTTATGTTTGAACATACTTAGAGTAGTAAAGTAACAGAAGTTTTCAACGATGGTGAATTGCAATTCATTTTATTTTTATATCTACAATATAAAATAAAAATATTTTCGTGTAATATGTTAAACGCATTTAGCGGCCACCAAATCAAATTTGAACTGTTAAATTTAAGTAAGCCAAAGTGTAGACAAAGTATGATTTATTATTATTTTTTGTTGATGAAATTCCTTGATTTAGACGGTGCATTTTATATTTTTTAATCAAAAAATGAGTGTCAGTCTACTTGACTTTGTTCGTTGTCATACAGTCTTCATATAAGACAGAAATTCATACCGGCCTAAGATTTTAGCATCTTGTTTTGCTCCAAACCATATTAAGATTTGACTGTGGAAGCATTTGCATGATGAGCTGCCGCGGACGTGCTGGTAAGATCTTGCCGGCATGCTCGTTGATGACTTGATATAGCCTTCTGCAATATGTAGGTTTTAGGGATACAAATTTAAGTATATAATTACTGTCAGTATTTATACTGCAAGAGATGAAGCATGTATGTGTGCATATTAATCTGATGAACTTCAGTTGTGGTAAAGTTTCTTGCTTCAAAAAATATTATTTACATCATTGGTGCTATTTTCTAACAATCAAACTTAGAACGTACCTGTTTGATCTCAAGACCGGCCATTGTGAGACAGTGGCCGACGCCGTCGAACGACTGTATGGCTAGCCTGTCGTGCTGCTCCCATGGAAACAGATGAATCGTTGCTATGTACTATCAAACTTAGCACATACATAGTCTGAAGAAAGACTGACCTGGTAATTCCGGCATTATGACATGGTGGCCGACGCCATCGAACGACTGTAATCGCCACGCTGCCGTGCCGCTCCCAGCTGACCGCGTCAACTGCATGTTCGTATCGTCAGCTACGGCCTCGTCCGTATCGACCTTGTTAGCTTGTTCTAGCTAGCTAGCATGTCTTGATTCTTCAGCATCTGAAACACGTATAGGTACATTATCAATGCATGGATTAGTTTAGATTTTCGAAATTAGTTCCATAGTGAACGGCAGATTAATGTAGATGAGAATAAAGCTGAGACCAATGGGACTGAGTACGTAGGATTACTATCTATCCGGCTTCGTTGGCGTCGGCCATGCGTTGTGGTGAAGATACGTCTTGGGACGTCCTGCCTTGCCGGACGGCCGCCGGCGACGGGGCTTCGTCGGCGTTGGCCATGCCTTGTGGTGAAGATACGGGTTGGGATGTCCTGCCTTGCGGACGGCTGCCGGCGACCGCATGGACACGTGCGTTGGCGAGACCTCGAGACTTCGAGAGCACCTCAGCAATGGGGATGTGGATGTGGCGGCGGGGATGAGGAATCATGCTATGCCTGACATAACATTGGACGCCCTAAAACGTGAGCTGCTAATAAACCGCACCTTACCTTTTTTTAGTACATCCCACGATTATATGCGGACAAATCTCCACCGTTAAACCTTTTTAGATTGAATCTAATAAATCTCCACCATCTATTGTTTGTTGTCTTAATAATATAATAGATAAAGCAAAACTGAGTAATGAGCAATAAAAATGGTCCTTACACGACCCAGTCGATCAAGACGGCACACAGCTCACGATCGATGGTGAGCGAGCTAGTCATGTACTCCATAGGTCGGAGTACGTGTACGTGGACGGTGGGCGCATGGCCGACGGCTCGAGCGGGCGTACCATACGCGTGGTCGCCGATTTGGTGGCCGTCGTCACGGAACGCTTGGGGATGGTTACTGGTTCGAGCCTCGAGGGGACGCAACGTGGTATGTCGGCAGCGGGCGTCCCTCCAGCCACCTAGCTCCCTATTATGTTTTCGGTCCTCGAGAAGTAGTGTAGCTTAGTCAATGATGACAATAGACACAAGCTGTCACGATCACATGAAGATATTTTGTGTGTGTGTCCTGAGAGTCTTTAGAAGAAAGAAAAAACGAGTATAACGAAATTATTTTCTCTGTTCGGTGGGAAGAACAGAAAAACTGTTGACGGCAGCTGGCGCTATTTCAGGACGAGTGAGTGTGCTGTATTGTAAGGCGCCGGCAAGACTCCGATAAGATGTAGGATCAGAGACAGGTGAACCAATATTTGCAGAAAGTTTGGATTTGGTATCAATAGGCGTAGAGGAGGGATTGCAACCAGTCATACCAGCACGGTTAAGAATATCAAGAATATATTCATTTATCCCAACGTCAATATATTCATGTCAACTGCGTACACACGCAACTACGTTGCGTGCATGTATCGGTAGCCGCATCGGGCTGAGAGCATCTCCACCGGGGGTCTCCAAATTTGTGTACGGCACCCCCAATTGAGTTCCAATTGGGGTGCCGGATATGTGTCCGCCCGAGTTTTGAAGGCTACCCACAGCGGCGCACCCCAAAGGCCCGTCCCCCAAATGGTCCGAGATGCCGACCAAACTACAAACATCTTGTGGGCGGCCTACACCGCCAAATGGAAATGAAATGTTGCCTCAAACACAAACAAATTTTAACTAAACGACCTTTTTTGTAGATTCAAATTTAAGCTAAACAATACAAATTTAAACTAAACGATACATAAACGATACAAATTTAAACTAAACGATACAAATTTAAAACTAAAACGATAAACCCTAATCTAAACCCCGCCGCTTGGGCCAGCCTCGTCGTCGTGCACGACCCTCTAGCTCTGGGCCAAGCGCGAGCGCACACGCCTCTCCTGCCGGAGGATGCTCGCCGCCCGGCGCATGTCATCCCGATCTGTTGCAGCCGCTATCCTCGCATGTGCCGCTGCCGCTGCCCTCACCTCCGTCAGCCTCGCCGCGCGCACCTGGTTCAGCTCGTCGTGGGCCGCCCGCTCGGCGAGCACCTGGGAGGCCTCATGCGCCAGCCCCTTCGCCTGGGCGATGAGCAGCTGCTGCTCTGGCGCCGCCGCTTGGGCGTTGAGCTGCTCGTACGCTGCTCACTCCATGGCCATGAAGGCACGGCAACGGGCATCCCGCTCCGCGCTCCGAATGGAGGCCTCCACGATGACGGCCTCCACGGCGTCGCCAGCCGCCTCGTAGCCGAGCCTGACCTGGCGGTTTGCCTGCTCGTTACGCCAGCTCTCGAAAGAGTTGACGACAACCACCTGGTCTGGCCAGATCGGCGGCGGAGCGCCTGCTTTGGCTGCGGCTCCGACTCCTGCTGCGGCGGCGGCGGGACCTCATCGAGCTCCGGCGGCGACTCCTGGCCGGGGTACAGATCCTGCACCGGCTCCTGCTCCTCCTGCTAGTCCACGTCGATGTCGTCCACATCCGCCCAGTCGAACGGCTGCTCATCAACGACGTGCTCCTGCGCTGCGGCATGAGCACGGCGTGCTGCCTGGGTGAGGGTGGTCCATGAGGTGGCGAGGCGGCGAGGCATGGTTGCTCTGGGCGGTGGTGTGGTGAACTGACTACACGGGGAGCGTCGGTGTTGGTGTGGTGAAATGTCTGCACGGTGGGGGCCTCTTTATAGCTAGCCAAGGTCGAGGCGAGAAACCGAGGCGCGAGCGGTAGCGCGGGGGCGGGAAGCGCCGGGTGGGTGAGCACACATCGTGTCGGAGTTAATGGCGGCGACACGTCTCCGCCACTGTGCCACTTGGGAAGCCGAGAAAGGCAGTGGGCTCAGCAGGCGCCGCCGTAAATGCGAGGCGTGCTGCAGACGCCTAGCTCGCCGTCCCGTCCCTTCGTTACCTGCTGTAGCGGACCTGCACTTAAACTTGGCAGAGTCCCCGTGTATAGTGCAAACCCCTGGATTGATTCATTTGCACACACGGTCTAAGATGAAATATCACAACAAAGTATCAATTATTACACGAGATCCAGTACTTAGGAAAATATTCATTACAACTTTGCATAGCACGAGGCTAGCCTTGGAAGAGTAAAACAACGGAAAACTTTATTCTTCATGGAGTCCCCATCATCTTCATGTGCCACAGGCGAACATGTTGGTTGAAGACTCGAAACCTTATCTGGAACCTCACTCATCGTCTGAACATCCTGCAACAAGAAAAATGTTGCAACAAGGTGGGTCAGAACCATATAAAATAAAACTATCAAGTGATACTCTGTGGATACTTAGTGGAATAACTCTAGTAACCTATATGCATATTTGGCTGGTGGAGTTCAAGAATATTTTGCATAAAGCCATCTTTTTCTTAACTCTTTGGAAAACTTTTCTTCTAATCGAGACAAGTATGGCATGAAAACATTGTCTCATCTACCCTTGTTCACCCATCAAAATTTTACTTGAGAAGTTCGAATGTTGGGATCCTCCGTTGACGTCCTTTATCAGCTGCTCAGAATTGTCCGTAACCGGGGACACGGCTAAGTACTTAGTTTTGACACTCTCGAGAGGTTGTGCACGTTCACCATTAGACTCAATCAGCCCAAACTATCCTCTACACTCCATCAGTGAAAAGGAAAAGGAGATGATTGAGACGAGATTTTTCAGAAGCATTTTCCCACCCCATACCGGCCTGACGCGCTCCACTTATAAACCTCTACCACCACCTGTCAAGCCGGGATGAGTCCACACAACTTAATCCATCAAGACAGATCCCATATGATTAATGGCTGCACTATAAGCAATCTTCACTTGGAGTAACTTCAAATCCCTTTGTCCATGGGTGGCAATCCACAAGTGCACGTACTCAGGTTCACTTATCTAAATGAGCCTGGGTCTAATCCAGGTACACTCACCTAAATGAGCCTAAGCAGCCACTCAACTCCAACCTCCATCCACATACCACATCCACCCAGGTGTTTCATTAACTTAGTAGAATTTTCAGCCCTTTACTTTTATAAAATATTTTCAGCGTAGCGAAGCTAATATCTACTAAGTTATTATATAGGTTCCTAGACACATAGGAATAAGGGTGCTATTCTAAACATGTCTTGCATAACAATACTAATAACACCTACACATGCTTAAGGAAAATAAACTAAGTCATGCATAGACAAAAATACTTAGGAATTTTATGAATGTGCCACTTGCCTTGGCAGCAAGGTGAGCAGGACTAGCAGTTGCAAAAGTCCTCGGGTCCCTCCGAATATTCTAACAAGTAAAACAAGCCACAAATAAACATACAAACATAATAACAACACAATAAAATATGATATGAATGAAATGAAAAATAAAACACACAAAAAAAAATTATACTAACTTTTCTGTTTTAATAAAACATGCATGAAGTCAAAATAAAAATAAAACAATTTTTAATAAAAAAACTAAACAAAAATAATTCCCAAAAAGGGAATAAACACAATTTCGAAGCTACTGTCAAACAAATTAGTTAACAAAAATATGGGAGGAGTTTCTCTGGACAGAGGGCAACTAAACAAATCCAATGCAATTGGATTCACTCAAAAAGCTATTTTTAAACTAAAGTTATGTCAAAAATACTCAAACTTCGCATTTGAAATTTGAATAAATCTAAGTTTGACAAAACAGAAAACTAATACAGCCAAAAGATTCTACAGTTTCTAAGGATTTCAAATATATAAAAATATTTGAATTTGTCTAAACAGAGAAAAAGATATGATAAAACTAAGTTACGAGGGGTTTTCTGTAAAATTGCCAATTAAACACAAACTAAAAGAAATCTTCAGAAAATCCTGTCCACGCGGCGATCTCCGATTGGCTGGCTCTGCTGACTGGATGCTGACGAGGCACTGACTGGATGCTGGCGCGGCACTGACTTGACGCTGACGAGGCGCTGACTGGTCGCTGACGTGGCCTTCTCTTATTTGCCCGTACCCCTTCGCGTAAGTGATTTAATCTACACCGTCCGCAGCAGATCTAATGGCCTAGATATAAAGGACAAAACAGAGCGGCGCTACTCACCGGAAAACTAGCCGGAGCGCACGAACGCGGCGACGACACGCACAACATCGCGCGTTCCCGATGATCTACGACCTACGGGGAAGAACGGATCATCCCGCGACGGAGGCGACGACGAGGCGGTTGTGGTGGTGAGGTGGCGGTCTCCTGCATGTCCTTCGCCTCCTGGAATCGCTCGCCGGAGTGGAAGACGGCGACGGCTTGCTTCGGTTGATCAAGCACCCGTAGATCTAGCGCACAAACAAATACTAGGCCATGTCAGGGAAATGCGGAAGGAAGAAATAAGAAGAAAGGGAGAGAGGGGAGGGCTCGGGGTCGACGCAATCCACTGGAATCGAGAGATCTCGCCGGCGGTAGTGGCGGAGTTGCGAGCTCGATGCAAGCAGCTTGGGGGCTCTCGGGCTGTGTATTTGGGCAAACGAGAGAGGGGGACGTGGGGTTTATGTAGGAGCCAACGGGAAGGAAGCGGTGGAGTAAATCGCACGGATTGAAGAGGGCAATCAAATCGGGCGTTTTGGCGTTGCAGAGCTTCGGCGATGAAATTCTTCAGCCTGGGGGCTTTAAATCGCCGGGAATAAATTCGGAAGAAACACATACCGAAGCTGTTACGGGCGTGATTTCCGCCCGTTCCGGAGCTTGAAGACGACGCTGACGTCACCGATGACATCAGCAATTTTTCTTTTTCTTTTTCTGGTTTTCTTATTTCTTTCATATCTTTTGTTTTAAGTGTCCAAATCACTTCAAACTTGTTTCTAAAAATTTGTAAAAATAATATATTATTTTAGAATATTCAAACACACTTTTATAAAATATTTAAAAATTAGAAATGTTAAAATATAGCATAATTGCTTAATTGACACTTTATGTCAATTTTAAAATAGGGTTTTTAAAATAAAATCATTTGTGGCATATTAAATTCAAATAAAATTACAACTTTTAAAAGTTCAATTGCAAACAAGATAAGAAGATGATGAATGCATGCATGATTTTAAATTTCAATTCAACATATAATTAGTTTTCAAAAAGTTTTTTTGATTTTTCTGAATTTTCAAATTTTTAAAATCTTGGGATGTTACACCTGCGGAAACGCGTCGCCATTAACACGGGCGGAACGGCCTCCTGCACGGCGCCATTAGAGCACCTGTCTGCGCCCTATCTCTATGACGGGCGGGCCACCCCTGTCAGAGGCCATGTTCCGGCAGTGTCCGGCACCCCTGAGAGGGCCTCCAAACTTGGAGGCCCTCTCGGGGTTGCCAGACACGATTTCGCTCGGGGCGACCCTTTGGGGGGTGCCGCTGGTGGCGTTTTTTTGTGTCCGGACCTCCGTTGGGCCTTGGGGGGTCATTTGGAGGCCCCCGTTGGAGATGCTCTGAATACGACATATGTAATAGAGATCCACTGGCCTCACAGTTTTTGTCGAGTTGTCTTGTAGATAGATGGACGACGCCGATGATGACACACTATTTCTTAGCATGAATAACACATATGTATCTATTATATAATTAAAATGGAATAAAAATAATGGCTAGGATTTAACGATTTAATTTTACAAGATCTTAATGGTCGAGATTGATGAGAGACAAATCGAATGATTGCAACTGATTCTATTCCATCGATGATCACAATTTAAATACAAGGGGAACCGGCGCTTGTAGAGTCACGTCCGTTCGTGAGGGGGTGTGGAGAGAGTCGTGACGGTTGGTCATAGGCAACCGCACGAGAGTTTTACAAGGAAGGATTATCCTCTAATTACATAATTAAACAAATCCTAACACTCCACCTAATCCTTGCTTGTCTTGTGACTGATCATCCTTTGGAATCATCTTCTCCAAAAACCCTATGGGAAAAACTGAGAATAAATATACAATATGCCATGAAAAACTCCTTCTAAAAACCCTGTGGGAAAATAAGGAGAAATCGACATATATCGTTCATGCTTGTAATACTATTGCCAAGTTAAAAACCTTACATGAGAAACCTTCAGGGAAACTCACAAAGGAAAAGAGTGCAATACCAAATATCTGATGATTTTCAACAAGTTATAACCTAGGAGATTTCTCCCCCTGAATTTTGCAAGTCACGATGTCTCCTCATACCAATTTCCTTCACATATTTATCAAACAAAGAATCTGGTAAATAAATAAGCGAGGTTATCGCATGACTTCCCTTGAAAAATATTTATTTCCCCATTTTCTATAGTTTATGGGGATAAAATAGCTTAGGAGCAATATGCTTTGTAATATTGCTTATAATATAACGTGTCTGCATTTGTACAATACAAGCAACATTATCCTCGTAGATAATGGTGGGTGATTCCAGTGAACCGTCCCACTTGAACTCTGGACAAAGTTCATCATCCTTCGAAGCCATACACATTCCCGTGATACTTCTACAAAGCAATTATCTCAGAATAATTAGTGGACGTAGCCACTAGGGTTTTCATGGGATTTTACTCCCCCTGAACTTTGCAAACCTCAAGGTAGTCTCCACCAATTCCACGAATCTCATTCTGGAATATAAACGTTGGTAGAGACAATGTGAATATGACAATAGATTGTTTGCAAATTATCCTATTACATATTTTTTTCAATTCACGAGGATAAATATAACCTGTAAGAAATACAAGTGACATTATCTTGTTAGACAATGATATGTGATTCAGATGATTTTTCACATGATTTCACATGTGGCCAGTCATTCTGCGAAGCCATATACACATCTTTGTGATGCTTAAAATAAAATAATTACCGCAAAATGATCACTTGAAGGACCCATTTAGAGTCTACTCTGAAGGCTTCCCTCAGAATACTCTTCCAGTATATCCAGTCTTTGATATGGCACTATTGGGATCAGATAATTAGCCGCTATCGTTATATCACACCATGGTCCCGTCTTGATTTCCCGGACGAAACTAATCAAAACGTTTTGTGCCTTGGACATATCTAGTAATATTCCTTGCACAAATCTTATACTTTTGTTGGGGATTGCACTCTCAATAAATTGCCAACAAATATAATGTCAGACCTGACATATTCTGCAAGATATATGAGTGTTCGATGGTATTCAGATATGGAACTTTAGGTCCACTATCACCTCACCATCCTGTAGGTCTAAATGGGATTGTATCCCATGTCATGTATAATATGACCACAGGTGTTTGATAAGATATATCCATATTGAACTTCTCCAATATTTTTGGATATGTGAAGACTGATAAACCTTTATTCCCAAGGGAATAAGCTCAAGCTATAAAGTAAGCATCATTTGGTTTGACCCAAATATCCGTCTTAATATGATTGTGTGTATCTCATATGTCTTCTATAGACATTGATGATAAGATCATCGACATCACTAAGATGATGTAAATCCAATTCAGGATATCTTCATGAATACACATCAACAATCATCAATATTAGAGTAATCCATACAAGGAGTAACTCACTTGGTCGGTTGTACCACACAACTCTCCGACATCTTCAGAGTCATAAATGACTTCTGCAGCTTCACACACACATGTTGCGATTTATCTCTGGGTTCGGAATATTAAGCCCTTTCAATGACTTCAATATATATCCGAACTGAGTGATCCATGTGAGTATATAGCCACTACATATGTCAACCACATCTAAGACCATCTTCTATATGTGTCTATGAATACCATGAATTACCAACATAAGCCACACAATGGTTGAATATTCCGCATTATTCAATGCATTCAAGAATAATGAGTGGCTCATTTCAAATTTTAAGGTGAGAGTGCCTTAAAATTAATCCCCCTATGGCACATATAGTACACATTAAATCTGATGATCTTCTGGAATATTTCAATTTTGTTGTGGCCAACATAATTATTAATAATTTTTCAAATATTCCCATACCAGGCTGGTAAAAGAGGAAAAATTATTCAACGCAAGAATATTGAGTATGAATTAATTCATACACTCAATTTTTTCTCAACTATCATGTCCCATGGACAAGATGTTCCAAATTATACTACATTCAGTAGTATAACGATCTTAAATGATCCATTCCCTATTGAGATGTACATTCCATTTATGTATGTCATGTCCCATTCACTTTATGTTCAAATCCTCGTGGTTATTTAACCACTAAATTGCTTAGCACTTTAAGCACTTGCACGGATTTCAGATAATTGTATACCGACCGTTGGGTGTACCTGATGATTCTGAAGTGAAGATGATATTTCTTTTACCATCATAGGAGAACATAAAGTGCAGTAAGGTCATACAATCATATCAAGATCTGAGACTGTCTTATCACACACCATCAACTTGGTGTTGATTTATGGACAACATAATTATAAGCCTCAACATACTTAAAATTCCAAATACGAATGAGTAGTATTCGTATGATGCTTATGACAACATATATATATATATATACATACATACATACATAGGAAAATGGTTCTGTACTCCTAGGCGTGCGTACTCTCACATTCAATATACCACATAGGTGAATCATATATACCTCTTTATCATTTTTAATATACTTCATTATTTAATAGTAGATACCCCAAAGTGAGTTACATGAAAATTTTCATTTGAATCTATATATTTTATATTATTTGCACATATACTGCTTTTTTGTACCTAATAAGGGTATATAAAAAAATTGAGGACTATGGTGATAGTTTTTTTCATACTATTTGAATTGAGGTATCTTAGAATAATTAATGAGGTATATAAAAAATTATAAAGAGGTATAATACCCTCATATATGAGGTATATTGAGTATGGGAGTATGTACACCCAGGAGTATATAATAGGAGTCCTACATAGGAAAATGGTTCTGTACTCCTATATATCTACTGAATAGAGTCTCAAAAGGAAAATAGAGTTCATCATCCATTAATATTCAGTGTGAGAACTGAGTCATTGTGATGACACATAAATGCAAATCTGCATAAATAGCAATGACGTCCTGTATAGGTGGAGTTTCTGTGGCGAGGGCCACATGCCGACAAAATTATTAATGTACATGTCCCATGTTCAAAAATCACTTCCACCTTGTCATCACATCGTGCTCCCTTTCGAAAAAGGGCGGCCATATGTTGCATGAAATATTCATGCATCCATTTACCCGTAGTAAATTAATTACGATGAAAATACTATGCTAAGCATAATCATGATCATGGTGATTCTAAGTGACCCACATGGAAACCTTCCCAGATAATCACCACGATGTGGTGTAGATCTTCATATTAAAGGTAGTCACTCCAAAATGGATAAACCTTTAATTCCTCTAAACCAGATAGAGGTAGTCAACCACCAAGTGGTGCTTCACACATATGGAGGGTTTCCACCGATCATAGTCCCCACAACCTTATGTTGTTTATAACACATGAAGTAGAACACCACAAAGTGGCATAAACCTCTCAGTTGTGCGCGGAATTCAATTCACTGCTATGATTACGTCTCATAAGTTGAGTACACATGGAAGGTAATCGCCAAATTGTGCAAGTATTTTGGATAATTTTCTTCATATCATAATATAATGTGCGATACTCGCCACCAATATCTTGGATTGCACTCCTGAGTATGTGACCCAAGAATCTGTAACATCCCAAAAATATTATCAGTATTATTATTCCAAAAATGAGAGCCAACGAAAACTTTTGCTAAATTATATGTGTTGATCTCATATTGTTGCTTGTGTTATTTATTTATAGTTGATTGTCTGTTGCTTGCTTTAAATAAAAACTTGGAGAAAAGAAAAGAATTAAAACAAAAGATAAAACAATAAAACAATGGGACAAGTGTCACACAAATTTCTCCATGTGAGAAATTAATTTTCTTTCCAAATAAAATTCAGTGGAGTGGTATTTAATCACTCTCAATTTTATTCCTACACTTTTCCCTCTCCAAATATATTTTCAAAAATCTAAATTTAAAATTCCAAAAAAACCTTTCTTTATCCTTTTAAATCACAAAGTGGTGGTGCAACACTTGTCAAATAAATTGCACCACAGCACCACAAACCCACATCTGAATATGTGAAGCAAATTCTGAAAACAAATTTAAAAAATTCAAAAATCAAGTTGGGTGAGGACACTGTCGAACACTTGGTGATCTTCACCGTGTTCTTCCCCAATTTGATCCAACCCAGGATCGGTTTGATCGATTTCGATCAAATTGATGCTTGCCTCTACCTCCATTCACTTGCTCACCTCTCACCGCGCCCGTGGAGCCAAAGAAATCGAGGAGGGAGCCAGTGTGCCGTGGTCGTCGCCAGGGAGTAGCCGCTCCTGTCGCCATGCCGTGCTGCTCGCTCCTGCGGAGGTGGCAACGCCGCGTTGCGCAGCTCCGTACCCCCCCTCTCTCCCTCACCTCACTGCCCCCTCTCTGGCAACACCGCAGCCCGCAGGAACCCGCCCCCGCCGGAGAGACGCCGTGACCAGTGCGTGCCACGCACCGCCCGAGCGCTCTCAGGCCGTCCCACTCGCGAGCATGCTCGACTCATCGGCACGCCACCATCCTTGCTCCCTGGCCCTCCAACACCGTAGCCGCACCTCCACCACCCCTACGGCGAGCCCACACGGCCTCTGGACCGCTCCCGCGCCGTGTCCACCATGGACCGCCGTCGAGCTAATAAAAAGCCACCTGAGCCCCGCACTCTCTCCACACCCCGCACCACTGCCTCACTCTCCCTCACTCCGCACTCATTCGTGCACCACCAGGAGGGTGGAGCCTCCGTAGCAGAGCTGCTGCTGCTCGTGTCCGTGCTCGACCGTCCGAGCTAGGCGACGACCGCAGCGGAGTTACTGCTCTCCCTTTCTGTCCACTGGACACACCATGATGCTCTCCATGGTCCCCGCACTCACTCGCCCCTTGTTTCCCTCTGTTTCGTGCACCAGAGCCTCGCCAGGACATCGCCGGAGTTGCAGGCCGTGGCCGTGGAAGTTCAGCGGCTCGCCGTCGATGATTCACGCCGCCCCAGCAAGCTCTGCTCGCCTAGAAGCCTTCCCCAAGCCTCCGCCGCTCTCCAGCATCTTCTCCGATCCTTCCCAAGCCTTCTAGGTGAGCTTCCCATGCACCTCGCCGTCGCCGGAGCTCCGACGCCGCCGTGGTTATGTCGTAGATGAACGCGTGCTCTAGGAGCCGTTGGATCTAGATCCAACGATAAATTACCGCTTCGGTTAGGCGTTAGGCTGACGAGCTGACCCCACCCGTCAGTGTTTTATTCATTTTCCAGCACATACGGAGTCACTGACTCGTGGACCCTACCTGTCATACTTTTCAACATTATCCAGAACAGTAAGGTTTTCTAATTTAGTTTCTTTGGAAACTCCAGTACTGGCATCAACTTTAAAATGCAATATCTCGAGATTTAGAAATCCAAATAAATCAAACTAAAATGTTCTGGAAAGCTTATGAAAATGTTTAACCAACCCAACTGGATTCATTTCATTTAGATAAATAATAAAAATATATTATTAAAAATACTACAGAAGGTTTAAATTCTAAACTAGTTTGTTTCTGATACTCTGTTAGGCCAAATAATTCCAAACCAATTTTGTTAGCTTAGTACTGTGATGTATTAGCTTCCCTAATTTTGGTAGAATTAATTGTGCAGTGATAATTGTTTAGTTTAAAGATGAAGTAAGAGAAACCTTCTGCACTAAAACAATTAAATATGTTCAATGGTTAATCCAAATGAGTTAGGACTAATTTTGTTAGGTCCCATATAGTCATGTTTAGTAATCCCTAAAAGGATTTAATTTTAGGACCAACAGAACTTAATTGGTAGCTAAAACTTGGTTATTAAGTTACTGGATTAAAAATTTGTGTAGTGAGTTTGGTAACTCCAATTGATCCAAATCAAATTGTGTTGTCTTCTACACATCAGTAGATTTCTGTAGAATTTTAGTTTGTATTTTTGTGACCAACAGAACTCTAGTTATGAAATTAAACATGAATAACTAGTTTCTGCCATAAATATTACATAATCAAATAATGTTTAAATGGAATTAAATTGAAATCAAATTGTGTTTCCTTGTGTATGCAGTAGCTAATTGTGGTGTTTAAAATTGTAATGCTGTGATGTTGCTTGAGTAGTTTAGTGATTGTTTGTACTTGTTTGTTTATTAATTAGATGAGAACGATGTCGGATTTATCGAGGAAGGAGAGTTTGTTGAATCTGAAGATCAAGACCAAGGTCACTTTGTTGAGCAAGGCAAGCTACCCTCTGAGCTTGCAACCCATATATATGCATCTACTTTAAATCACATGATTTATTCTTATAGCAAAGATTTTCAAAAACCTTTTCAAAAGTATATGGAAATTATTTTGCCACCACTATATAGAAGTTGATATAGAATTATAGGATGGGAAAAATAAACTTGTCTATTCAAAACTCCTTTGAAAATACTTGTGTGGATATGAAGTACCGAGATGTCGGTGTTGAAGTGGAGGAATGGAGTATGGAGATGTTTATGAAAAAAAAAGCACAACGTGTCCTAGTACTATGACGACCAATCTTACCCTGTGCGACCACATTTGCCCACATATGGGAAAGGGCTTAGTCATACAATTTGCTCATATTAGTATGGGAGACCTCATCGACGGAGATGACTCCGTTATGCATGGAGGGATGGTCTGAGGACCTACCTTGACCGGGTCCTCGCTCAAACTCTATGGAAAGATAAGGAGGAGGATTGAAGGTTCCACCATAAATCGCCGGGCAAAACTATGAGTCCTCACACTTAGATTCCGATGGGCTGGGTTAAGTGTGGTGGGAAATATCATAAGGACATGATCCTATACTAGCATGAGCAAAGGACAGGGTAGGGTCGGTGACTCAACTTCGCATACATCTTGTATGGCGGGACGTTGACACGATGAGTTATCGAATGGATGTGGGAAAAGCGTGCTACCTCTGCAGATTGTAAAACTATTCGAATAGCCGAGTCCCGGATATGGACAGTTGGAAGGCTGTCCTAAGACCATGTGCAAGTTTTGAAACAAATTGGGTTTTAAAAGAAAAATGAAGTGGGAATGTTTTATACACCTATACCAACGGATCGGTATGAGGTGGGTGGAGGAAAGTGGACCATGACGGGCTATGGTCGGAAAAAGGAGGAGTTTTGGAGAAACAGATAAAATGGTGATTTCTTTAATGATAGTTATAAAACTCTTCTTACCTTTTTCAATAAAGATATAGAGATGTTTTAAAGAAATAAAAGTTTGAAATTAAAATAAAACTTGTGCATACTCATGTTGGGGTAGTTTGCGAGTACAATCAAATGTACTCAAATTGGTTTTGTCCCTGGCTATTGTCTTAGCCAGGCTATGAGGAGGAGCACTACGCCGAGGATGAGTATAGCGAATTCTACGCGAACTAGGGATCTCCATAAGTCAGCTGCTGTCGGGTCGTCGTCGTTAGGATTTGATGCCTACTACGTCGTAGCTTCCGCTGATATTTTGGTTTGGCCCATGAAGGCACCTATGTTAGACTTGGTCTAAATGACCATTTATGTAAGTCTTTTAATTCGGTATTGTAATGGATGTAAACTTTGGTATTCAGTTCGGATTATGTGCAATGACAGACTGATCACGGGATCATTGTGTTAAGCATAATCGGGTATTTCGGACGGCTAGTCCGGGGTCCCCACAGAGTAGGTATCAGAGCCATCCTGACTTTAAGAGACCTTAGATTAGCGTGGTCGCTAGAGCGAAGTTACAAAAGTTAATTTCTAAAAATAAAGGAGTAAAGTATTTTCGAAATTTTCTTATCTCCAATCCTCTTAATTATACAAAATTCTATTCTCACTAAATACTACATTTTTCCTTGTATCCTTAAAATTTTGCACACTTGTCATCCCATTAAGCTTAAAAATTTTGCTCACTTGTTGCCATACTTAATTTAAAATTTTGATTCACTTGCCATCTCACTAACTTAAAATTTTGCTAAAAATTGTAGATGGCAACCCATTGGACCGAGTTCGTTCAGCTTGAGAGGGACGGCAAGTTGATGTTCGAGAAGGACTTGCTCGAGCTGAGCAAGCAGTTAGGCCGCCCCGCCCCAGAGTTTAGGGGAGCCCAGGTGGACACTCTCGGCACGGGAACCTGTGTTGGATGGTCGAGTCGTCTGTTCGGGGGAACATCAAGTCTCCTGGGATGACGGACTGTGTCGTGCCATGCAGAGGATGCTAGCCCGACTTTGTGAGGACACAAGGAGGAGTTAGTGAACTCCCGTTTCCGTTCTACGGGAGGCGCACCGATGATGGACACCCTATCCGATCCCCGCTACACCCGATGTTCGAGAGTACATCCTGGACATGGAGATTATGCTCTTTCGTACCCAGGAGGATCTGATGTGCGCTAGACTCCGGTCTCGCTTCGAGCGCATCTCACTCGCGGAGAGTCGCGAGAGTGAGGCGCAGCTGAAGGAGGAGAAGGTCGCTCTTCTCAAGAAGAGGACCCAGCTGAGGAGGACCATCGCCAAGCTCCGCAAGAAGGTGGCGGAGCAGGACGAGATCATCGAGGATCTAGAGCGCATACTGACGAGATGGAGGAGGAGGGCGAGGATCTCCGCAAGGAGAACAACGCTTTCCTCAGTGACGATGATGACTTCCTGGAGGAGATGGACTATGAGCAGGAGGACGGAGGAGGAGTTAGTTGACGAGGAGGAGGAGCCACTCGAGGCAGTTCTCGAGGACGAGGAGGAGGACCCGAGGAGCCACCTTACCAGTCAGATGCTGACGTGCAGGAGCTGAGGTTCCACCTCAGTAGGCGAGTGACTTGTGTACTACCGCAGGATTAGGTTGACCCCTATCGCTAGTCGAGTCGAAGTAGTGGTTCTTTTGGAAACCAGTGTTATGTATCTTAGATGTAGGGTGATGTTGTAAGCTTGATGTTGTTGTGAACTCCTTGATGTGATGTTTGTGTTATATAAGTATGTTTGTCTTGTTTGATCTGTGTAAAATATTTTCATATCACCTTAATTAATCAACCACTTCGCGAAATCGTCTTTTCCCTTAGTCGAACCTTTTTGCCTTGCCTCTTATACCCGGTGTGCTTCAGGATGGACACTCGTCGCACCAACGGAGGAGGAGCACCACCACCACCGACCCAACCCCCGCCCAACTTCTCGCGCTTATCATGGAGGAACAAAATGCCCGGGAGGAGCGCCAAGCTCATCTCGCTGCCCTGCAGCAGATCGCTGCCGCCCATCTCAACCAAAACAACAACAAAACAACAACAACAATGGTGGTAATGGCAATGGCGATGGAAACCAGCGATCCACCTTAGGCGATTTCCAGAAGACCAACCCACCCACCTATTCCAAGGGACTTCACCCACTAGAAGCCGATGATTGGCTTCGCACCATCGACAACAATCTGGAAGTTGCTGCTGTAGGAGAAAATGAGAAAGTGCTGTATGCAACCCACTATCTTGCTGGACCTGCACGAGCTTGGTGGGAAACTACCAAGGCTCTCCAGCAAGCTGGCCATGTTATCAACTGGGCTGAGTTCCAGGAGAAGTTCCGCAAGAAGCATATTCCCGGACTCATTGAGAGGAAGAAGGATGAATTCCGCAAGCTGAGGCAGGGAAGGAGATGTGGTCGGTTATCTTGATGAGTTTACCGACTTATCTCGGTATGCTCCTGATGACACCGACACAGAGAAGAAGAAGATGGAGCGTTTCTGATGGACTTCATGATGAACTGCAGTGTGCTTGGTTATCCATGACTTCTATGATCTGGAGTCACTTGTGGACAAAGCCATCCAGCTGGAGACCAAGCGCAAGTCTATGTTTGAAGGTCGTAAGAGGAGGATGAATGCTCAGGAAGGTTCGAGCAGCCAGAAGCCTCGTATCTTTCAGCAAAACCCCAAGCCTGCCTATCGACCACCACAAGCTCCACGCCCCAATTTCCCTAACCGCCCAAACAACTTCAACCGCCCCAATGACAATAACCGTCCCGGAGGAAACTTCAACAACTTCAACCGCAATGCCAATGTTGTCTGCTTTGAATGCGGCAACAAGGTCACTACTCCAGAGAATGCCCCAATCCTAAGAGGAATGTTCAGCGCCCCAATGCCCGGCACCGAACAATGGTCAAGGCCGCAATGGAAATGGCAAGAATGCCGCACCCCGCGGAAATGTTGCTGTTGCCAAGGGCCGTCTGCACCACATCAATGCTGAAGAAGCTGGATGCGCCAGATGTTGTGCTGGGTACGTTCCTTGTCAACTCAGTACCTGCAACTGTTCTGTTTGATTCTGGTGCAACCCATTCTTTGTTACCGAGGAGTTTGTGCTAAGGGAGGTTTAGTAGAAGGCTTCCTACTAAACCATGAGTATACAAATCCCTGGCTCCACCATAGAAACCAAGAGATTTTGTCCAATACTGCCATTGAGATCAAAGGCGAAAAATTTGCAGCCGACCTAATTATTCTAGGAACCCAAGGCATAGATGTTATACTTGGTATGAATTGGCTAGCCAAGTACCATGGTCGAATTGACTGTGCCAGAAGAGCTGTATCCATCACCACCGACAAAGAAGTAGAAGTGGAGTATGTGTCTGAAACCAACCTCCCACCAGGCTGCCATGAGAGCATAGCTCGACCCCCCTAGATGAGATCCGTGTTGTTCACCTATTCGGATGTTTTCCCTGAAGAATTGCCTGGTATGCCGCCAGACCGGGATATTGAGTTCATAATTGAGCTTATCCCAGGAACAGCCCCTATATCCCAAAGCCTTATCGGATGAATCCGGAAGAACTGGTTGATTGAAGAAGCAGTTGGCTGATATGCTCAGCAAAGGTCTTGTTCGCCCAAGCGCTTCACCTTGGGGATCACCCATTATTTTTGTGGACAAGAGAGACGGTACCACACGCCTGTGTGTGGATTATCGCAAGCTAAATGACGTGACCATTAAAAACAAGTACCCTCTTCCCAAGATCGAGGATCTGTTCGATCAGATGAACGGAGCCCGAGTCTTTTCCAAGATCGATCTTCGGACAGGTTACCATCAGTTGAAGATCCGAGAGACAGACATTCCCAAGACCGCCTTCACCACCGTTACGGTTTGTTTGAATACACCGTGATGTCCTTTGGTCTGACCAATGCCCCAGCCTATTTCATGAATCTCATGAACAAGATTTTCATGGAGTACCTCGACAAGTTCGTGGTAGTTTTCCTGATGACATCCTTATTTATTCCAAGACCGAAGAAGAGCATGCTGAACACCTGCGTCTAGTTTTGGAGACCTCCGAGAGCACCAGCTGTATGCCAAGCTTAGCAAGTGTGAGTTTTGGCTCAGTGAAGTGGCATTTCTCGGACATGTTGTATCTGCCGGAGGAATTTCTGTTGACCCGAGAAGATCCAAGCCATTGTTGACTGGTTCCCCAACCAGTGTGACTGAAATCCGAAGCTTTCTCGGACTAGCGGTTATTACCGCAAGTTCGTTGAAGGATTTTCCAGTATAGCCAAACCCATGACCCAACTGTTGAAGAAGGACAAGAAATTTGAATGGACTCAGAAGTGTGAAGATAGTTTCCAAGAATTGAAGAAGAGACTAACCTCACCCCAATCTTGATTATGCCAGACGTCACCAAGAGTTTCGACGTGTATTGCGATGCATCACGCCTCGGACTTGGTTGCGTTCTGATGCAAGAAGGCAAAGTTGTGTCGTATCTGTCCCGGCAGTTGCGACCGCATGAAGAGAATTACCCAACCCATGACCTGGAGTTAGCTGCTGTTGTTCTTGCTCTTAAAACGTGGCGTCCCTATCTTGCGGGACATCGCTGTGAGATCTATACATCATAAGAGCTTGAAGTATATTTTCACCCAGAAGGAGTTGAACCTGCGACAGAGGAGATGGATGGAATTAATCAAGGATTATGATATTGGAATCCATTATCACCCCGGAAAGGCTAATGTAGTTGCCGATGCCCTTAGTCGCAAACCTTGCACCCTGAATGCCTTGATCCAAGCCGAACAGCCAGCCTTGTTCAAAGAGTTCAAAGATTTTGGACTAGAACTTGTTAGCCATGGTTATCTCGCCAATTTAGAGTTAGCCCCAACCCTGATGGATCAAATCAAAGAAGCCCAAAAAGGTCATGAAAGCATTGAAGGAATTAAGAAGAAGATTTCTCTCGGCAAAGCACCCGGTTTTACCGAAGATGCTGAAGGAGTGCTGAAATTCAATGCCGTATCTGTGTGCCCAATGTCACGGAACTTAAGGAGTTAATCCTGAAGGAAGCCCATGAGACCCCTTATTCAATCCACCCCGGCGGAACCAAAATGTACCAAGACCTTCGAGAAAGATTTTGGTGGCATGGAATGAAGCGAGAGATTGGTTCTTTTGTAGCCAAGTGTGATATCTGTCAGCGAGTCAAGGCTGAACATCAGCGACCCGCTGGATTGCTTCAACCTTTGAAAATTCCCGAGTGGAAGTGGGATGAGATTGGAATGGATTTTATTACCGGACTTCCAAGATCCAACCGAGGCCATGATTCAATCTGGGTCATCGTTGATCGACTGACCAAGGTTGCCCATTTCATTCCCGTCAAGACCACTTATCGGATCAGTTAGCAGACTTGTATATTTCCAGAATAGTAAGCCTGCATGGTGTGCCTAAGAAGATTGTATCTGATAGAGGCACGCAATTCACCTCAAGATTCTGGAAATCCCTTCATGAAGCCCTCGGAACCAAGTTAGCATTTAGCACAGCTTATCATCCCCAGACCGATGGCCAAACTGAGCGAGTGAACCAGATATTGGAGGACATGCTTCGCGCATGTGTTCTATCCTATGGTTCCAAGTGGGAAGATTGTCTTCCGTTTGCAGAGTTCTCATACAACAATAGTTATCAGTCTAGTCTGCAAATGGCCCCTTTTGAAGCCCTTTACGGCAAGAAGTGTCGTACACCCTGAATTGGTCCGATACCGGAGAAGGCAAATTGTTTGGACCAGATACCCTCCGTGAAGCTGAAGAGCAAGTTCAGCTTATTCGTGAACGCCTCAAAACTGCCCAATCCCGTCAGAAGAGTTACGCTGACCAAGCGTCGATGTCACTTTCAGTATCGGAGATTATGTCTATCTCCGAGTGACACCCCTTAAAGGAATGCAGCGTTTCCATGTCAAAGGAAAATTAGCGCCAAGGTATATTGGACCCTTCAAGATCATCGCTCGTCGAGGAGAAGTATCCTATCACTGGAGTTGCCCCGGAGTTAGGAGATTATCACGATGTCTTCCACATTTCCTTGCTCCGGAAGTGTCTCGAAGTTCCTGACCAGCCTGATGTTTTCAAAAACATCGACCACCTCTCCATCGACCTGAACCAAGACCTGACTTATCGCGAGAGACCCCTCAAGATTCTTGACGAAGATGTTCGTGTTACCCGAGGCGCGCGATCAAGTTCTACAAAGTCCAGTGGACTAACCACTCTGAAGAAGAAGCAACTTGGGAACGCGAAGATTATCTTAGGAGCGAATTCCCAAACCTCTTTAGTACCTAAGCCTAGCAAATCTCGGGACGAGATTTATTTTAAGGGGGGAAGGATTGTAACATCCAAAAATATTATCAGTATTATTATTCCAAAAATGAGAGCCAACAAAAACTTTTGCTAAATTATATGTGTTGATCTCATATTGTTGCTTGTGTTATTTATTTCTTGTTGATTGTCTATTGCTTGCTTTAAATAAAAACTTGGAGAAAAGAAAAGAATCTATTATATTATTAAAACAACAAACAATCAACGGTAAAGATTTGTCACGCAAAACATACAATAATCTCAATGGTTCTGATTGATCGTGCAACGTGCGCAATAGGAACTACTCCGCGCAGCCAAAAACAAAGCTAATAAATACGGTTGGTCTTCCTATCGCCTTTCACATGGCCGCCGACCTTGGTCTCGATTTGTTTCCTATCTAACCCTAGGCAGTGTCGCGGTGTTTGGGCAAGGCCAGGCCGCCAGGGCAGGCCGTCGAGGTGCCGCTTGGTAAGAGCATGAAGCCGGCCGGCCGGTGCCATGTCTAACAGCTTCAACCTGCATGAATATCTCCGGCGGCCGCACTGCTATCTGTTTCCTTTGTGTCAGAATGATCACCCAGAAATATCTACCCTAGGCGGCGTCGCCGTGTTGCCGGCCGGCCGGCCGATACAGCCAGGCCAATACGCTTGAGGAGTTGTATCAGCATGAGAGAAAAAGGGCCATCGGTGATTATTGGATGATGCCGTACAAGCAAGGTAGAGGATGACCTAGGTTGCTGTGTGCTGCGTTGTCTAAAATTGAGATATGTGTTGTGAATATGTTTGGATCTCTGATAAAAGGTCTGTCAACAGTGTAAATTCCTTCATCGAGGTATACTGCTGTACATGCTGTACTGTTCCAAGGAATTGTTGATGGAACAAGCAGAGCGTGCATCAGAGAAGAACAGACAAGAACGTAAGTTATCAACAGGCAAGAACACCATGCATGTCGACCTTCAACAAATAAGGAAACCGATCGTCTTCACAAAAAGAGAAGAGACAGATCGCGCTATTTCTCTCCGGCGATGACGAGTTTACCGTATAACGGCTCAGCTAGCGGCAGCAACGAACGTGTGCACTGTGCAATAGAGTTTATCGTAGAGAAGTCGTAGATCTCAGGAGTTTATCGGTGTGGTTGACAGGAACCTCTTAAACGACAAAGCATGAGAGAATCGAGCCTACAGTTTATGGTGATATGATCTGGCTACGAGCGACGATATCAGAACGACATGAACGATCTACATGCTGTACTGTTCCAAGGAATTGTTGATGGAATAAGCAGAGCGCGCATCAGAGAAGAACAGACAAGAACGTAAGTTATCAACAGGCAAGAACACCATGCATGTCGACCTTCAACAAATAAGGAAACCGATTGTCTTCACAAAAAGAGAAGAGACAGATCGCGCTATTTCTCTCCGGCGATGACGAGTTTACCGTATAACGGCTCAGCCAGCGGCAGCAACGAACGTGTGCACTGGGCAATAGAGTTTATCGTAGAGAAGTCGTAGATCTCAGGAGTTTATCGGTGTGGTCGACAGGAACCTCTTAAACGACAAAGCATGAGAGAATCGAGCCTACAGTTTATGGTGATATGATCTGGCTACGAGCGACGATATCAGAACGACATGAACGATCTGGATCGATGGCGACCACAAGGAGCAACAAGGGTGATGCATCGCCTAGAAGAGCGACTAACTGGGAAGATGTTGTCGAACAATTTCACATAAAGCATAGTTAGATAGGAGGTAAAGAGAAAAGAATCAAGCACTTTTCTTATCTTTACATTTCGGAATAAAAATAAATTATTAAATGTTGATGTCTCACATAAAAGAGAGACTATTTGGTCATGCATGCAGATCGCGTCGAACAAATGCACATGGAGCACGGTAGGCTACGAGGTAAGATCCAAAAATATGTCAATCAATTTTCTTATCTTTACATTTTGGAATAAAAGTAAATTAAGAAAAAAAATTATATGAATTCTAATTGCTGTTAATAAAAGCTTTTTTAAATGGAGTTAATAAAAGCTTAATCAAATACTTTTCAATGTAATTAAAAGACGGGTTAAGAGTAAAAATAATTTTCATATAACAAATTTGATTATTTTCGTGAACTTTGCCGGCATAAGGTGGAAGATGACAAGGAACACATCATCGTTCAATACTGTGCGCGACTAAATCATGGTGTTTAGATTCTGCAACAAGGTGCTTTTTTTCTAAAAAAGGTACGTTTGATTAAAAGCGTTTTATACATGATCGTATCAACTAGCAGCTACTAGCCTATTATATTTGTTTGTAGATATATGCATGTGTCTTGATTACATAGATGGGATATGCCATTAAGTACAGATTTTTAAGTAGGCCAACGTGTTGAACTTTTGCTTATAGAATCCACTTGACTAAGATCATCCAGTAGGTACATATTTTTAAGTAGGCCAACATGTTGAACTTTTACATAGATTTTGCATGAAAAAGGGAGAATTTATCAACTCACAGTTTGCATCAATGGTTCATATGTGTTTAGGTACATCCATGCTGAAAATCCACACTGCATAAATTTAACTCACCATGGTCTATAATATTTGGACCGTCGAGGTCCGCATGCATAAATTCTGGAACAAACTTCATGTGAAATCCATGAACTGCCAAATTTCAGAACAGTTCATATAAAAATTAATATGCATTTATATAACCATCAGCGTCAAAATAACATTATGAACATGCGCGCATGTTGGTTGCACAAGCATGGAATCGAGTGCAAAATAGGCCGACATAAATAGAACAAGTAGAGCAAGCACGACACAATATATACATCTACAAAACCATGTACAAAGGCACACGTGGTATCTGCCTCAGTGTACTTTATATGTTCAAGCTGGCATATATAATAAAGATTAAGGCAGTATAACAGTTTTATGGATACAAAAATAATGGCTGGAGGTAACTATATATAGTCAATTAAAAACGTGGGTACCATAAGAAATGACAAGCTACGAGAACCTTCAGTAACCCATAACGTGTTAGCATTTTTCCAATGACAGTATTTTTTTTTCTTTTTCGAGGAAGCAATGACAGTAGTGATAATTGAATTGGCTTAGAAAGACAAGCAACAAAAGAAAATATATTACCATGAGCATGAGTATAAGGACGTAGAGGCAAGATACTGAAAGTGATCAAAAAAGGAAGACTACAATACAACAAGGATGATGAATTGAAGAGAAAACCGGAGATTGGTCCACAACACCAAGATTCTATAAGCACGATATTTTCTATGTATATCTAGAATTGTAAAATAACAATAATGTAGCAGTGTATTGAGCTAAACAATAGTTTTGTAGTACAAAAGGATTGTAGAGTTGAATAGATGATCAACAACTCACAAAATAATTTTATATCAAATATGACATGTAGTAAATCTAGCCGCGCAAATGCGCGGGCCACCCAGCTAGTTAAAACAAAAGATAAACAATAAAACAATGGGACAAGTGTCACACAAATTTCTCCAAGTGAGAAATTAATTTTCTTTCCAAATAAAATTCAGTGGAGTGGTATTTAATCACTCTCAATTTTATTCCTACAATTTTCCCTCTCCAAATATATTTCCAAAAATCTAAATTTAAAATTCCAAAAAAACATTTCTTTATCTTTTTAAATCACAAAGTGTGTGGTGCAACACTTGTCAAATAAATTGCACCACAGCACCACAACCCCACATCTGAATATGTGAAGCAAATTCTGAAAACAAATTTCAAAAATTCAAAAATCAAGTTGGGTGAGGACACTGTCGAACACTTGGTGATCTTCACCGTGTTCTTCCCCAATTCGATCCAACCCAGGATCGATTTGATCGATTTTGATCAAATTGATGCTTGCCTCTGCCTCCATTCACTTGCTCACCTCTCACCGCGCCCGTGGAGCCAGAGAAATCGAGGAGGGAGCCAGTGTGCCGTGGTCGGCCGTGGTCGTCGCCAGGGAGCAGCCGCTCCTGTCACCATGTCGTGCTACTCGCTCCTGCGGAGGTGGCAACGCCGCGTTGCGCAGCTCCGTGCCCCCCTCTCTCACTCACCTCGCTGCCCCCTCTCTGGCAACACCGCAGCCCGCAGGAACCTGCCCCCGCCGGAGAGACGCCGTGACCAGTGCGCGCCGCGCACGCCCGAGCGCTCTCAGGCCGTCCCACTCGCGAGCACGCTCACTCATCGACACGCCACCATCCTTGCTCCTTGGCCCTCCAACACCGTAGCCGCACCTCCACCACCCCTACGGCGAGCCCACACGGCCTCTGGACCGCTCCCGCGCCGTGTCCACCATGGACCGCCGTCGAGCTTATAAAAAGCCACCCGAGCCCCGCACTCTTCCTACCCCACACCACTGCCTCACTCTCCCTCACTCCCCACTCATCGTGCACCGCCAGGAGGGTGGAGCCTCCGCAGCAGAGCTGCTGCTGCTCGTGGCCGTGCTCGACCGTCCTGAGGTAGGCGACGACCGCAGTGGAGTTGCTGCTCTCCCTTTCTCTCCACTGGCCACACTACGATGCTCTCCATGGTCACCGCACTCACCGCCCCTTGTTTCCCTCTGTTTCGTGCACCAGAGCCTCGCCAGGACGTCGCCGGAGTTGCAGGCCGTGGCCGTGAAAGTTCAGCGGCTCGCCGTCGATGATTCACGCCGCCCCAGCAAGCTCCGCTCGCATAGAAGCCTTCCCCAAGCCTCCGCCGCTCTCCAGCATCTTCTCTGAGCCTTCCCAAGCCTCTAGGTGAGCTTCCCGTGCACCTCGCCATCGCCGAAGCTCCGGCGCCGCCGTGGTTATGTCGTAGATGAACGCGTGCTCAGGAGCCGTTGGATCTAGACAATAACTTACCGCTTCGGTTAGGCGTTAGGCTGACGGGCTGACCCCACCCGTCAGCGTTTTATTCATTTTCCAGCACATACGGAGTCACTGACTCGTGGACCCCACCTGTCATACTTTTCAACATTATCCAGAACAGTTAGGTTTTCTAATTTAGGTTCTTTGGAAACTCCAGTACTGGCATCAACTTTAAAATGCAATATCTCAAGATTTATAAATCCAAATAAATCAAACTAAAATGTTCTGGAAAGCTTACGAAAATGTTTAACCAACCCAACTGGATTCATTTCATTTAGATAAATAATAAAAATGTATTATTAAAAATACTACAGAAGGTTTAAATTCTAAACTTGTTTGTTTCTGATACTCTGTTAGGCCAAATAATTCTAAACCAATTTTGTTAGCTTAGTATGTATTAGCTTCCCTAATTTTGTTAGAATTAATTGTGCAGTGATAATTGTTTAGTTTAAAGATGAAGTTAGAGAACCCTTCTGCACTAAAACAATTAAATATGTTCAATGGTTAATCCAAATGAGTTAGGACCAATTTTTTCAGGTCACATATAGTCATGTTTAGTTACCCCTTAAAGGATTTAATTTTAGGACCAACAGAACTTAATTGGTAGCTAAAACTTGGTTATTAAGTTACTGGATTAAAACATTTGTGTAGGGAGTTTGGTAACTCCAATTGATCCAAATCAGATTGTGTTGTCTTCTACACATCAGTAGCTTTCTGTAGAATTTTAGTTTGTATTTTTGTGACCAACAGAACTCCAGTTATGAAATTAAACATGAATAACTAGTTTCTGCCATAAATATTACATAATCAAATAATGTTTAAATGAAATTAAATTGAAATCAAATTGTGTTGCCTTGTGTATGCAGTAGCTAATTGTGGTGTTTAAAATTGTAATGCTGTGATGTTGCTTGAATAGTTTAGTGATTGTTTGTACTTGTTTGTTTATTAATTAGACGAGAACGCTGTCGGATTTATCGAGGAAGGAGAGTTTGCTGAATCTGAAGATCAAGACCAAGGTCACTTTATTGAGCAAGGCAAGCTACCCTCTGAGCTTGCAACCCATATATATGCATCTACTTTAAATCACATGATTTATTCTTATAGCAAATATTTTCAAAAACCTTTTCAAAAGTATATGGAAATTATTTTGCCACCACTATATAGAAGTTGATATAAAATTATAGGATGGGAAAAATAAACTTGTCTATTCAAAACTCCTTTGAAAATACTTGTGTGGATATGAAGTACCGAGATGTCGGTGTTGAAGTGGAGGAATGGCGTATGGAGATGTTTATGAAAAAAAAAATGCACAGCATGTCCTAGTACTATGACGACCAATCTTACCCTGTGCGACCACATTTACCCACATATGGAAAAGGGCTTAGTCATACAATTTGCTCATATTAGTATGGGAGACCTCGTCGACGGAGATGACTCCGTTATGCATGGAGGGATGGTCTGAGGACCTACCTTGACCCGGGTCCTCGCTCAAACTCTATGGAAAGATAAGGAGGAGGATTGAAGGTTCCACCATAAATCGCCGGGCAAAACTATGAGTCCTCACACTTAGATTCCGATGGGCTAGGTTAAGTGTGGTGGGAAATATCATAAGGGCAGGATCCTATACTAGCATGAGCAAAGGACAGGCTAGGGTCGGTGACTCAACTTCGCATACACCTTGTATGGCGAGACGTGGCTGACACGATGAGTTATCGGATGGATGTGGGAAAAGCGTGCTACCTCTGCAGAGTGTAAAACTATTCGAATAGCCGAGTCCTAGGATATGGACAGTTGGAAGGCTGTCCTAAGACCATGTGCAAGTTTTGAAACAAATTGGGTTTCAAAAGAAAAATGAAGTGGGGAATTTTTTATACACCTATACCAACGGATCGGTATGAGGTGGGTGGAGGAAAGTGGACCATGACGGGCTATGGTCGGAAAAAGGAGGAGTTTTGGAGAAACAGATAAAATGGTGATTTCTTTAAAGATAGTTATAAAACTCTTCTTACCTTTTTCAATAAAGATACAGAGATGTTTTAAAGAAATAAAAGTTTGAAATTAAAATAAAATTAGTGCATACTCATGTTGGGGTAGTTTGCGAGTACAATCAAATGTACTCATATTGGTTTCGTCCCTGGCTGTTGTCTTAGCCAGGCTATGAGGAGGAGCACTACGCTGAGGAGGAGTATGTTGACTTCTACGCGAACTAGGGATCTCTATAAGTCAGCTGCCTGTCGGGTCGTCGCCGTTAGGATTTGATGCCTACTACGTCGTAGCTTCCGCTGATATTTTGGTTTGGCCCTTGAAGGAACCTATGTAAGACTTGGTCTAAATGATTTATGTAAGACTTTTAATTCGGTATTGTAATGGATGTAAACTTTGGTATTCAGTTCGGATTATGTGCAATGACAGACTGATCACGTGATCATTGTGTTAAGCATAATCGGGTATTTCGGACGGCTAGTCCGGGGTCCCCACAGAATCACAGCCAATGGCAAATGGTATGACATTTCCAAGTAGCTAGAAAAACATCATGAAGGTAGTCACCAATGGTGTAGCATCATAGTTGCAAACGAAAATTATTCCGTTCCTATGACACTATTTCGTAAGTTATGTGCCTTCATTTTGTTTTTCTCACATAATTATTACAATATTATATGTCTCATGACATAATAATATTACAACACAATATGTGTTTCTTATTTATGCCACTCATATCGTGCATGAAAAATCACGCACATCAATTTACTTGAATAGTAAATTAATTGTGTGTGTAACAACATGCTTGATTCATATTATAAAGGTCTAGGATAAGTCTAAACGACCCAAAATATGACTCTCTACAAAAAGATAATCACCATAACATGACGTAGATCTTTGTTTTATAGAACACGGTTGAGATAATCGCCAACAAGTGGCGTAGACGACCTCACTCGTATGGCTATCTTCATGCTATAACACATGGAGGTAATCACTACTTGTTAGTGTAGACCTTCCCTCATGTTACTTTGCAAAACCTTGTATTTATTAAACCACATTGAAGATAATCACCACATTATGGTGTTGACCACGTAGTTATGAACAAAGTTATACAAAAATTGAAATAAATCATATTATTTTCAAGCATCATCAACATATATCAATTAACATTGCACTCATACAACTGTTGACATACTCACATGTTAGAAACTACTAACAAATAATTTTGCACAAAAACTAAAAAGCTTGAAGCTAACTCAGAAAAGAGAAACGAAACTAAATAGTACTGGGCCAAAACTTCACAACCCAATATAGTGGCTCAGCCACCTTACAGTGACTGCTCTTGCCTGCGTCGCCCACTAGAAGAGTTTATTTTGCCTAGCCCATTTCACTGTTTCGTCACGGCTGTTTCTGTGCGCGCTATTTTCTTTTGCTTCGTTCAGTCCTACTATGTCCAGCGCGTAACAAATTTCAAACCCGAAAAATTTAAATCTGAAAAAATTTGTAACGCGAACAAATTTCAAATCCGATTTTTTTTAAATTTGAATAATTTTCAAATCTGAACAAATTTGAAATACAAACAATTTTCAAATCTGAACAAATTTGAAATATGAACAATTTTCAAATCCGAACAATTTTCAAATCTGAACAAATTTCAAATCTGAACAAATGTCAAATACAAACAAATTTCAAATACAAACAAATGAACAAATTTTGAATCTGAAAAAATTTCGAATACGAAAAATGAACAAATTTTGAATCTGAACAAATTTTCAAATCCAAACAAATGAACAAATTTTGAATATGAACAATTTTCTAAAATGAAAATGAACAAAATTTGAAAATGAACAAAAATTTGAATTTGAACAATTTTTGATAATGAACAAATTTCAAATTTGATTTTTTCAAAAATGAACAAATTTCAAATTTAAACAATTTTCGAAAATTAATTTTTTTTGAATTTGAACAATTTTCGAAATGAACAAATTCGAATTTGAACAAATTTTGAATTTGAACAATTTTCGAAAATGAACAATTTCGGAATTTGAACAATTTTTGAAATGAACAAAATTTAAATATGAAAAAAATTAATGCGAATTTGAATTTTTGAAACGAAAACAAAATTCGAAAAGATAACAAAATGAAACAAAAAGAAAAGAAAACAGAATAAAAAGAAACAAAAATCGAATATAAAATAAAATAAAATAAAAGAAGAAAACGAAAAAAGAAAATCGGCCAATTGGGTCAGCCCACTAGCGGAATCCTTCAGGCGATGGTGCCTTTCCGCATCGCCGCGGGGCGATGCATAGGATTTGCCTTTTTTCTGCTGCTCGTTTCAGATTCGGCTTTAGCCTAGCTAGCCATTTGGTCCAGATCCCAGCCCAGCCCAGCACCGCCCTTCCGATCGGGATAAGGTGACGAGACAGTTTCGTATTTGACATCGAGAACAACCACTCCCCCGATCCCCTTTGGCGATAGCGGTTACACCACTGCCACCACCACCACTATACGCCGTCGCTGACGGCCCTCTCAACGGCGAGAGGCGGAAGATCCCGGCGTACCGTCCTGCTCCTCGGACGAGGATCCGCCAGGGAGACACGTCCCTCAACGACGGCGGGCATGACCCCTTTGGAGTACCGGGCTCCACTCCCCCGGCTGGCGACCGGCGCTGTCGCTAGCCAGCACGTCGCGCGACACGATGAATTGGCCACCGGCGGCTGATGGACTGATGGTGTCAGGGCAGTAGGGCTGATCACCCCGTTGTTGAGGACAAAGTGATGAACCCATGCGCTGCAGTGAGGGCGTGAGGCGCAACCCGAAGCCGACACTTGGCGGGCAGCACGGACTATGGCTGGAGACCATTTTCGCGAAGCACACGAAGAACCCCAGAAACCCGCAGGCAACTTACAGATTGTATTAGAGAAGCGTTTTTTCTCCTGGGTGCATATGCTCCTGTTATATGTTTCAAAATTTAAAAAATAGGAATTTTTTTGAAAAAATCTGAAAACAATTGAGCACAAACATATATAAAATTTTCAACATTCGTGCAAAATTTTGGAAGGAAATAACACTTTTTGTAATCTATAAAAAAGACAAAATCTGTGCTTTGAAAAATGTATTTTTAAATCTCATTTCGGCTACAGAATTTTTTCATTTTTGCACAGAGCACACTAGTAGGCTTGCACGTGCAACGCATGACATTTTCACGCAAATATTTTGACTATCCTTAATTTCTGACTCATACAAATATTTTGAAATCGTTTTGTTTCGTGAATAAACGTGCTTCAGGTACCCAATACCACATATTACCAACATATATTGCATGAATTGTGTTATCTCTTACACAAAATCTTGTTGTATGATGCTTTATAATCTTCTGTAACTGTAACTGCGGCGTATGAATAGCGTCCAAACATTTTCCGCCCATCTTTAGTTCAGCTCAATATGCAATCAAATTATAAATTTTCAGGTAAGATTACTCTTATAGTATAATCTAATGAAAATATAGAATCTCTGTGTTGGAAATTCAAAATCATTGGAAGAATTATCAGCACCATACAAACAAATTCAGGTGTCGCTCACAGAAATGAGAAAGACTATTGTCAGACCGATACTTGCTGACTAAGTTGGTAGATCAGGGTGGATAAGACTGAAAAAACATCAAACCACATTCAGTGGAGAACCGGGGATCTGCAACCCCTAGATGAACATTGTATATATATATATATATATGTATTTACTTTACATGAATATTCTCAGTTGGAAAACAGATGAATGACTCTCACACACTTCTTCTTTCCTTTATATATAGGTAATTATGATCATTCACATGTGTTAAACCAGAGAACAGGGTAGTGATAAAAGAAAGGGTTTTTATCATTCCTGCCACTATGACTGATGCCAATCTTAGTTTGCCATTTGACCAGCCGAAATCTCAATCATGCCACTGTTCCGTTATAGCACTACTCAGTTTTGCCATTCCGTCATCTTTCCACCTTTAGTATGTACTCAGTTTTACCATTTCATCATCTCTCCAACGTTAGTCAGTTTAATATGTCAAAGATGCATACAATGCAATGTTTGGAATTGCTAGCAAGAGATGAACAATGTTCTTTGTACAGAGAAACATCTCCACAAATATTCACCACTTGGCCTAAGAGCTCATGTTGAGTTGGACTGAATTTGAGTATTTGCAATCAGCATATGAGAATTCTTGCACAACATTAGTTTGTAAGGAAATTTACTCTGTAGTAGTTATATAGTGAAATATTCACATACTATGGGCCAATGCATGCTCAAGTGTGAGTGGGTGGAGGCATCCTTCTTACTGTTGTCATATGTGTCAATGGGCAGATGAGCCACTTTCTAATTCCCGTTGAGCCAATCATTTACACACTTTAGTTGTGAAAGCCTCTTTGCAACAGTCTAGTTCCTATGGCACGGTAGTCGTTGTTGTGTCGGTGTCAATAATCCTCTCCACGAAAACCAGGAACTACCCCATGGCAACCTCCCTGAGCCGTTGCGTTAGACCATACTTCAGTTGTTGAAGCATATTTGCGTCATGTTCTAGTTGTCATGGTGCGACAGTCATCATTGCATCAACATTGAGAAACTTGTCCATGGCCTCTTCCACGAGTCATCGCGTCAACTCAGCCCTCTCCTATGAACCGCCTCCCCTCTCCCACTTTGGTGGAGGCGAGGTATGATAGAATGGCAAAACTGAGTAAATACTAATGGTGGAGAGATGACGAAATGGCAAAACTGAGTAGAGCTCTAACGAAAGAGTGGCAAGATTGAGATTTCAATTGGTCAAATGGCAAAACTGAGATTAGGATCGGTCCTAGTGGCAGGAATGATAAAAACCCTAAAAGAAACTGAAAACAAGCTTTGAATCAATACTGCTTGTCTATTCTGAATGTATAACTCTCCAGAAAATGTGGTCCATTGGATATCCGAAGCTTCCATACAGAGGCATGACATAAGATCTGAACAAAGCAAAAGACTACATGGCACCTAGCTGAGGACATCCTTAAATGATATATCAACCTGGGATAACATGGTAGCGTTAAAAGGAACTGAAAACAAGCCTTGAATAATTCCTGCCTGGTCTCATTCGGGCCAGTCTCTAGAAATGATCTGGAAAAAGCATCCATGAGTTAAACGCTGGATTTGGTAGAAACATACATTTGGGTGGCCTGGCGCTCTGTGTGGGGAAGGCCGACATCGTTGTTGGTTGTTCTATCTCGGGTCCCTCCCACGCAGACGCACACGGAGGAGACAACGACAACTATCTTTGCAAACATTAACCTTCATAAAACTGCTAGTATAGAAGAATGATTTTTAGACTTCATTTTCTTAGACTTCCTTATGCTCTGTATGACAGCGACAAAATCAATACATACATGCATATCAATATAGTACTATTTTTCAAAGCATTATAATTACTGGGAGGAATATTGGATTCGTAAGAAACCAAACAGATAAAAACGGAGAGAAGAATCTGATTCCTTCGACACCGACTGCACCTGCATCCTTGGAAACAGGAAGCACCATTTTTTGTTCTTTCTTGACGGTGGTAGTAAGCACCATTTGTTAGTGGCCACACCGACTGCACCTGCATCCTTGGAAACAGGAAGCACCATTTTTTGTTCTTTCTTGACGGTGGTAGTAAGCACCATTTGTTAGTGGCCAAACCAAAGCATAGAAAAATCAAACATTACATGCGTAGGGAACAAACTGGTATGTCAAATTCGAAGATCAAATTACATAGAATCGACCATGCAATGTTAAACCCCAATACATGTATCTTTTAACAGCCATTCTATGAAGTCAGTGCCCAACGCAATGATATTTGTACCATGAACATGTTGTTGCCAATAATTGTGCAGAGCGTACGCCAACATCTATCTATCATGGCAGTTCAGACGGAAGGCTCGAGAAGAGCCCGGCTTTGAATTAACGAAGCCAACAACCGACTAGGAGTTGCAACTTACAAACACAAGCTGGGGATGCCAGCTACACAACACAAACCACCAAAGACTACAAAAGATAAGGGAAACAAGCAAAACTAAATGAAGCACTACACAAAAGTATATTGCTTGATCCAGTGAAGGAGCGCGTCGTCTTCTGTTGGACAGAAGCAAGGATGAAACAGTCAACTCCAAACAAGCCTCAACCGCGCCAACACTGCCACCTACATGGGACTAGCAGGGCTCAAGAATCCAAAGGAGGGGGTTCAAATGACGCCTCCAAGAAGGAACACGACGCCCATGAGCGTCGTCGTCGCTGGTAGAATCCAAGGACCTACATAGCTTTTGCCAACATCCAGCCCTCCCACCATAGACTCGACCTAATCGAGAACCACAACAGTGCAGGTTGAGGCGGATGGGTGGAACCAGCAAACAAGGTAAGGGCTTCAAGGTGACGCCTTCAGGAAGGGCACCCGGAGGTGTCGTTGTCACCGGCAATGGCCACAGCCTTGCCCAATGCGAGAAGCCACCACGAGGACACAGGAGGACGGAGTTTCAGTCATTGCTTCCGATCAGCCACTCCGATAAACATGGTGTTCCAGCCACCACTGAACACACCATTAGCACAAGCTAGAATATAGCAGAACCTCCAATCCTCCAGATCGCCAGCCAACCGGCTAGGGATCTGGGAGAGCCCCGCACCCGAGCGGGACTGAGCTCCACGGAGAGGTACGCATGGCTGCCACAGCCGGAGAAAGCAGGCGAAGGCCTGCTGGAACGTGGCCATACATGTACGCGGTCGGGGGAGGAAGTCGCATCACCACCAGATCTGGCGCTCAGATGCGGCAGGGACGGACCAAGGAGACCTACTCCACTGGCCGGCGAGCTTCCGGGCTCCCCGAGCTCCACAGGAGCGTCGTACGCCGCACCACCGGCCGCCAAGGGCCCAACGGCACACAGGAGAGCATCACACCCAAGCAGAGATACAATAATAGTTTTGCAAGATTCGACCCTAGCTATGAACGGTCATGTCCGCCGTTTTGACCCTATTTTGAAATCGGCATACGAAATTCAAAACAATTCAAGAAAATAAAAAAAAACTTCACGTTGTGTACTATATGTGTCTTAGTATCCATAAAAAATAATAAACTTGAAATACGACAATTTTGTTGGAAAAGTGTTCTTACAAATGAGCTATTATCTATGAAGATTCATGACTTTCATTCCAAATGACGAATGTTATGGCCACAATCATGGTATAGTTTGTTAAAATTTGCCAATATTTGGTACAAACATGCATATTGGAACCACAACAATGTTGCCGAATAAAGTTTTCATTTCCTTGAACAAAACAATCATTTTTCATTTTCCGATTGCAAAAAATGGGTTTTTTGTGAAGCACCTACAAAAACTATGTTGCAGAATTGGAGCACTACATTTAAAAAAAATAGTAGACCACATTTTATGTACAAACAACCAATTTTTTGCGTGTCGAACGGTTTCCATCCACCTCTCGTGAAAAAGACAAATTTCTGCTGATTCAGTAGGAAGCAGGTCAAATTTGAACTACAGGTGCCTCGTACTTTGCTCATGATTTTTTTTCAAAAAACATTTTTGGGTACATAACTACTTATTTCATCAGAGATACAACAACAATTTTGCTAGATTCGACCCCTAGCTATGAACGGTCATGTCCACCGTTTTGACCCTATTTTGAATTCGGCATACGAAATTCAAAAAAGTTCAAGAAAATAAAAAATCTTCACGTTGTGTCACTATATGTGTCTTAGTATCCATAAAAATACTAAACTTGAAATATGACAATTTTGTTGGAAAAGTGTTCTTATAAATGAGTTATTATCTATGAAGATTCATGTCTTTCATGCCAAATGACGAATGTTATGGCCACAATCATAGTATAGTTTGTTAAAATTAGCCCATATTTGGCACAAACATGCATATTGAAACCATGAACAATGTTGCCGAATAATGTTTTGATTTTCACTGAATAAAACAATCATTTTTAATTTTCCGATTGCAAAAATTTGTTTTTTTGTGAAGCACCTACCAAAACTGTGTTGCAGAATTGGAGCACTACATGTTTTAAAAATACTAGACCATAGTTTATGTACAAATAACCAATTTTATGCGTGTCAAACGGTTTCCATCCACCTCTCGTGAAAAAGACAAATTTCTGCCGATTCAGCAGGAAGCGGGTCAAATTTGAACAACAGGTACCTCGTACGTTGCTCATGATTTTTTCAAAAAAATCATTTTTGGGTACATACTATTTCATAAGAGATACAACAATAGTTTTGCAAGATTCGACCCCTAGCTATGAACGGTCATGTCCACCATTTTGACCCTTTTTTGAAATCGGCATACGAAATTCAAAAAATCATGCAAAATTAGACCAAACCAATTTTATAAAATATTAGACCACATTTATGTACATATAACCAAATGGTTGCGTGTAAAAGGGTTTTGGTTGATATCTCGTAAAAAGACAAATCTCTACCGATTCAGCTGGAAGTGGGTCAAATTTGAACTACTATTGTTTGAAAAAATAATTTTTAGGTAGAAAAGGAGTTACTTCATAAGAGATACTCCAAGAGTTTTGCAAGATTCAACCCTTAGCTATGAACGGTCATGTCCGTCGTTTTGTCTGTATTGAAATTGACATAAGAAATTCAAAAAAACAATTATGGTATAATTTAAAAACCCAAAATTTAGAATTGTATGTTTGCATTTTTTTCATGGCATATTTTTAAACCCCGCATTTCTTTTTATTGCATTTGATTTTAAAAGAATAATCCCCAAAATTTCATTTCAAATTATGAAAAACCCTATACAAAGCAATATATAAGCTTAGATATATTTTATATTTTTTGACAAAAAACAGTACCTAAGAGTCTAAACTTATAGAGGAAATATTGACAATATTTTTAAAATTTATTTGGGTTAGATTTGCGTTCAAAATAAATGTTATAAAAGAAAACAAAAAGAATAAAAAGAAAAGAAGAAGAAAAAGATGACCAGCGGCGGTGGGCCGGGCCAGTCCAGCGGTGCAACCAAATCACTAGACCGCTACACGTTTCTTTGAATGGGCTTTGGCTCTGCACGGTTCAAAGCATTGCTTGCTGGTTATTTCCACTAACGTTGCCTTGGTCTGTTGGCAGCTCCATTCGCCGTGCATAGGGTAGGGCGTTGGTTCAACCCCCCGTATGTTCAAATTCCTTTTACCTTGTCATGTCGCAGATCGTTTCCACCTGTCAGGTTGGACATGGGTCCCATGTGTCAGTTCGTGCTCGGTCCCACCTGTCATGTTGGAGATGAGTCCCATGTGTCAGTTCGTGCTCGGTCCCACCTGTCATGTTGGAGATGAGTCCCATGTGTCAGTCCGTGGTCGGTCCCACTTGGTAGGTCGGTGATGGGTGCCAAGTGTGATATGTGGTGGGTCCTGCATGTCAGGTTGGTGGTGGGTCCCACCTGTATGTTCAAATTCCTTTTACCTTTTCATGTCGCAAATCGTTTCCACCCGTCAGGTTGGACATGGGTCCCATGTGTCAGTTCGTGCTCGGTCCCACCTGTTATGTTGGAGATGAGTCCCATGTGTCAGTCCCTGGTCGGTCCCACTTGGTAGGTCGGTGATGGGTGCCATGTGTGATATGTGGTGGGTCCTGCATGTCAGGTTGGTGGTGGGTCTGACCTGTTATCGGAGAGGCGGTGTAGTTGGACTGCATGGTCAACAAGTCAATATGTGTGTCTCACATTGTCAATTGTAGGTTTAAATAGACACGTGGACATGACACATATACAAAAATTGACACATGGAGTGACACATAAGCAAAATTGCTGATGTGGCCGCCCCATCATTTCAACGCATCATAATTAGTGAGTATGACTATTTATATTGGTCATAATCGACAAAAAATATGGTGGTACATCACACGTGTATGTATTATGACCATTTGGTATGATTTAACTATGAATTTTTTGACAAAAATAGTCGTTATGTTTTTATGTTTGGACCCTCCTAAACCGTGTGTGACTAATTGGTTCGAAAAGGTCATAGATCTATGACTAATTTTTGTAGAGTCACTATCAAAAGGTCACAAGTTGACATATTTCTTGTAGTGAGGTGAGAGGCGGTCAGCGCCGTGAAGGGGATGGGGACATGATTTAGGGCGTCCGGTCCTCGGCAGCAGCCGGATCCAACGATGTTGCTCACTCTTTGCTGCTAGCGCACTCTGCCGCTCGTTTTTCGCCGCCCTCTGTGCCGTCGATCTCCACTACCGGCGCGGAAAACGGGTTTAGGAGGGAGGGTGGAAGAGAGGTGGGAGGGAGACGATGGACCGTGGTAATTTCGTCCGCTCGACAGAGTTTCGTCCGCAAACCTAATTTGCTAAATGCACTCGTGGGCTCAGATCAGATCAATTTAGGCCGTTAGATCTCATTATGAGAGATAATTCTATGGTACTAATTAGCCTGGTACACAAAATGGGGTGGCTCTAAGAAAGAAAAGTTCTCTTGTTTAATAGTAGTAGAGATAATGTGTCATTTTCTTCCGGAATCACTACCAGGATAGTGGCTTTCTATGGAATGATATTTTGTGGCGCACCAAATTGCGCGTGCGCCACAAAAAAGATTCTGTGGCGCACCACAGGTGGTGCGCCACAAAAAGTTAAGAATTCTGTGGCGCACGAAAACAATATGCGCCACAGAAATGTGACATTCTGTGGCGCATCTGACCACATGCGCCACAGAAAGTCACATTTCTGTGGCGCATGCGGCACATTCTGTGGCGCATCTAACCACATGCGCCACAGAAAGTCACATTTCTGTGGCGCATGCGGCAGATGCGCCACAGAAAGTCAGATTCTATGGCGCACGTTGTCGAATGCGCCACAAAATGTCTCAGATCTATCCCTTATCTCTCTTCACCCTAGCCACACACGTAACACACACCACACACCTCTCTCTCCCTTATCTCCTATTCTATCTCCCTCCGTTCTGCACCACACGCACAGCACCGAGGGCCGCGGCGGGGGACCCGGGCCCAGGGCGGACGATGAGGAGGCAGAGTCGTCGCGGCGGTGGTGGTGCTCTTCCACGCCATCGACACCATCCCGGCTGTGCGCCGCAAGGCCGACTGGGCGCTCCGCTGGATCGACGGCGGCGAGCGCTTCGCGTAGCGCATCTTGGCGTTCACGTGCGTCGAGGGCATCTTCTTCTCGGGCTCCTTCTGCGCCATCTTCTGGCTCAAGAAGCGGGCCTCATGCCAGGCCTCACCTTCTCCAACGAGCTCATCTCCCGCGACGAGGGCCTCCACTGCGACTTCGCCGGCCTCCTCTACAACATCCTTCGCGGGAAGTTGGACGAGTCCCGCGTCTTCGAGATCGTCGCCGAGGCCGTCGACATCAAGCGCGAGTTCGTCTGCGACGCGCTCCCCTGCAAGCTCGTCGGCATGAACGGAGACCTCATGTCCCAGTACATCGAGTTCGTGGCCGACCGCTGCTCATGGCGCTCGGGTGCAACAAGCTCTACAACGCCACCAACCCCTTCGACTGGATGGAGCTCATCTTGCTGTAGGGCAAGACCAACTTCTTCGAGAAGCGCGTGGGCGAGTACCAGAAGGCCTCCGTCATGTCCAACCTCAACGGCGGCGCCGCCATGCAGCACGTCTTCAGCATCGACGAGGACTTCTGAGTTATTAGAAAATCTTGCATCGTTTCATTCCTTGCCAGTAGCTTGGCTTGTTCGCTCGCCGTGGTCTGTCTGTCCTAGCAGTAGCAGTGATACATGTAGTGGGTGCGTCATTTACATTTTATTCTCGCTGGTTCTTGTTCGTGATGTGTAAGGTAATGTAATTTGTTCGAATCAAGTTATTACTTCTCAATAAACATCATGTGCTTGCCTGCGTCGCTCCCGCTCTGACGCCCCCTCAGGTGGCCTGCCGACAATGCTGGATCCCAGCACGACCGCGGTGGCTGCGGTGGGCAGCCGTATTTTTTTTAAATCTGAAAAACACATTCTGTGGCGCACGAGAAGTGCGCCACAAAATTCCGGGTTTTCTGTGGCGCACCGGCTGGTGCGCCATAGAATTATATTTTTGTGGTGACAATTCTGTGGCGCACCCACCATGCGTAACAGAATGCCAAAGTGGGTGCGCCATAGAATGCCCTTTTCCTGGTAGTGAATTTTTTAAGGATGTTGAAAACATGTATGTTTGTGCCCAATTTTTTCAGATTTTTTAGAAGTGTTTCTGTCGCAGCAGTGGAACCTGGGGTTCCCCTGATGCTGCCAAAGTGGGTCCTCCACTGGGGCCCACCAAGAAGATGGACAAGACAAGGAGTCAAGTACAGCAGATGGGTTAGTCCATCTGCCTCAAGGACACCCGACAAGTTCGACAACAAGTCTCTGCGGCTAAGGACCAGGTGACCTTCTGGGTCACCCCCTCGCCCGGAGACCAGGCGAGATACCCGCAGGTCCGTGTGCCCGGCAGGAGGCCAGGCGCGCCCCCGGGTCCTCCATCCGTACCACCGAGAGGATAAGATCGCTAGCTCGCCGGAAGCTTGTGGAAGACTTGGGCGCCAAGATGAAGGTCGTGCCCTGGTAACGTTGCCACGAGTGCAGTTGGTGGGGCGGACTGGCTTTGTCCGTCCCACCTTTTCCAAGGGCGGACGACCACGCCGCCCTCCAGAGAATGCTTGGAGGATAGGGTGCCACGTCTCCTCCAAGGACCGCCGAGGGGTTTTCCCGCCAAGACCCCTCATGCCTCTCGTGTGCCCATGTCGGATCCCCTTTGCCTATAAAAGGAGGACCATGGCACCGACGGAAGGGAGGGACAAAAGCAAGCTAGAGCTCAGGCAAGACTAGACTAGGGTTCGGAAGGTAGAGAGAGAGGTGATCTCCCCAGGGCAGGATCTGCTCTACGTCTACCTCCGGCCGAAAATCTGCCGGGTTCACCCCAGAACACCCTTGTACACCATACCATGATGAACCTCTCAATCCAGACATGCAGGAGTAGGGCTTTAAGCCTCCGGGCAGCCTGAACCTGGGTAACTCCGTGTGTCCTTCTGTGTTGTTTGCTCTCTCCCTCCGACGAACAAATTGGCGACCTTGCTCCCGGGTAAGGCGTCTTCCAGCCTCCTTCACGCCCCGTGCCAAACCTAAAAAGGGGTACCATCTACTCCCGGTGTCCGTCACCTGAGACACGACATCTGGCGCGCCAGGTAGGGGGTGCAAGCGCTGGATTCGTCTTCTTCTTCATCGACCTCAAGTTCTTCATCAAGCATGCCGCCGAAGAGGAAGATCAACGCCCTACCTGCATGGCCGCGTCTCCATCGCGCACTCAGGCTTCCGCCGAGCGTCGCGCTGCGGATGCGTGTCAGCCTGCTCCTCCAGGCGCCACCTACGGAGAAGGTGGCGTCGGAGAGGGCCAACACCAACAAGAACGTCGACCCCGACAATCTGGCGGCTCCCGGACTGTCCACCGAGCCACCCCCACGCTCTGGAGAGAAAAGCGTCGGGAACGGCGTGGGCAGGGGTCACAACGCCAGGGAGGGGCGAGGTCACGTCTGCACCAGCGGAGGTCCCCAATGCTCCAAAAGCAAGTCCTCTACTGACGAGGTTTCTTCTCGGCATATGCCACGGGGTGGCTTATTTTAGGGGTAGCTACGGCGCGACGACGGCGTTCCGGCGGGATCGTGCGATGGGCACGGCAAACACGGCGACGTACCCAGGGTCAGGGCCCTCGCGAGAGGTAAAACCCCTACGTCCTACACTGATCTGTATATATAGTGGAGTATATGTGGTGCTACACTTCGCTCCTTGAGCTGTACATGTGCTAGAGCCGGCTGCCTGTGAGCAGCCGGATTCGGGCAGGAGAGAGTGGAGGAGAGCCGACCAGGGTGGGAGAAAGTCTGCCCTCTTCTTGGGCTCCAGCCTGCCTTATATAGGGGCTAGCAGGCTGGCTTACAGGTGGGGCCGGCCGCGGCACAGCAGCCACAACCGGCTACAGTGTTTTTGGTCGGGTACAGTGCTCTTGGTCGGTGATGCCGGCTACAGTGTTCCTTGTCACGCACAGTGCGCAGCCGGCTACAGTGTTCCTTGTCGCGCACAGCTACGGCGTGTCTTGTCTGCGGGGGTCCGATGGGATGAGTGTTGACTCTGGGCCGCCGGCCAGGAGCAGCCGAACAGAACCACCTGCTCAGGGGGCAGCCAGATCCACCTGCTCAGGGAGCAGCCAAGATCCACCTGCACAGGGAGCAGCCGGATCCACCTGCACAGGGAGCAGCCAAGATCCACCTGGACAGGGAGCAGCCAAGAACCACCTGCTCAGGGAGCAGCCAAGAACCACCTGCACAGGGAGCAGCCGGATTCGGGCAACCAGCTTGATTTGCTTCTCTTGTTCCCTTATCGAGTCGCCGACTGTGGTAACCCGGGGTTCATCCCACGTCACTAGCCTCCGAACACGTTGGAGCGATGACGCTGGTTACGGCGGGAAGGGCTTCTGCGTGTTCACCAAACTCTGCGTGTATCGCCTGTAACATCAAGGAAACGAGTTGAATCTGCACGATACTAAGTAAAATACGAAGGATTCCAAACGAATATCTATATGCGATGATGACGCCGGCTCGCTTTTGCCCGGTTCCTTCGATCTTTTTGGTGTGCACCTCGTCCGGCATAGGCTCTTGCCGGCTGAACTCTGCAGCCGGATCGGAAGAGATGCCGGAACGACGAGCGTGGCACAATACTTAGATCTAGAAGCTGGATAGAAGCGACTCGACGAGAAGCATGAAGACTTATGCGATGCAGATGCCGGCTCGCCTTTGTTTTTCCACCCGTGCCCCTTCCCGTGCATGCGGCCAACCGACCCCTGCTCTCGCCGGCTGAACTCTGCAACTGGATCCGAAGAGAGGGCCGGCCAGGGGCGCATGGTACTGAGATCTTGAGAGGCTAGACTTAGGCGAGCGATGGCAAGGGTTAATTTGTCGCGAGCCGGAAACCTTTTCTTTCTTATGGGCGTTTCGCGTGTGCCCCTAGCCGGTTTCTACCCAACATGTCAGCCGGGTTGCGGTCTGTAGCCAGATGGGAGAGTAGGCATCGGGGTCGAGCACGGTACTAAGCTATCGTAAGCGAGAGTCGGTAGTCGGCTAGCCATAGTTGTACAGAAAGTAAACAAGTGAAAACGCGAGGCGTAAGCGTCACTTAGCTATTTTTATGTCATAGGCGGGGATGGAGCTGGAGTTGTCGAAGCGGGGATGTCGGTGTAGTCTCAGGAGGGCGGCCGGACAACCAACCGGGCAGCCGGATCAGCTTCAACCGGCCAGCCTAGCGGGATGCAGCCGGATCAGCTTCCAGCCGGATCGGGATCCAGCCGGCCAGCCAACCAAACGGGGCAGGAACCAGCCGGATCGGGACTCCGCAGACCTGGATGAAGCGGTCCTTGCAACCAAACGGTCTTGGGGCAGCCGGCCCCACTTATTTTTCTTTTCTCTTTTTCTTCCTCTCTTCTCTTTTCCTCTTTTCTTCTCTTCTTTTTTTCTCTTCTTTCTTTCTTTTCTTCCTCTTCCTTCCAGGGAGCCGGCCCGACCCAAGGGGCGCAGACGGTGGCGACGGAGGGGGGGGGCAGCCAGGGCTCGCCGGACAACCGAGGAGTGGCGGCAGGGTGCTGGCCAGGCGGGAGGCCGGCCTGCCTGCCAGGACGGACATCCGAGGCCGGGTCGGAGCCGGCAAGGTGACGGCAACCAAGCGCGGAAGGACATGGCAGGCGGAGGCCCGGGAGCCGGCCAGCCGGGGCGACGGGGCCGGAAGGCCGCGCGGCTGGGCGCAGGCGAGGCGGAGCCGGGCGCAGGCAGGATCAGGGCGGCCCGGCCGAGGCGAGCTCGGGGCGGCCCGGATGGAATGGAACATGGCACAGGAGCCTGAGGCCGGCGCAAAGGAGAGGTCGAGGGGGATGGCCAGCCGCAGCCGGGGCGAAGCCGGCACGGCGACAGCGAGTAGAGGATGGGCACGAAGGAGAATGGGCGCCAGCGCGGAGCTCGGGCGCGAAGGAGAGGCTCTCGGTCGCACGCAGGAGCGGGCGTTGACGGGGAGCAGCAGGGCACGGGAGGTGCTCGGGCAGAAGAGCTCGGGCAGTGAGACGCAGGCGCCGACGGGCGCAAGGGAACTCAGGGACAGAGGGCCACGCGGGCGAGGATGGTGCAGAGGGGCTCGGGCGCGGGCGCAGATGGTCGCGGAGGACGATGCGGATGCGGCCGGTCCAGGGTGTGAGGGGCGCGGACGGAGGAGGCCGCCGCGGACGCACGGGGGAGCTCTCGGGGAGGAGCAAGGCACAGAGGAGCACGGAGAGGGGCTCGGGCACGGCCGAGCCTCCGGGCCTCTTCGCTGGGTGCGCTGGGTTGCATGGAGGAGATTGACGGCGCAGAGCAGCACGTTGGTGGAGCAAGCTTGCTCGGGCGCCGCAAGGATAAGGATGCACGAGCGCGGCCTAGCCTCCGAGCTTCTCCGGGAGGCGACGCAAACGCGAGCGCGGACGCCGAGCCTCCGGCTTCTCTGGGAGGCGACGCCGACACGAGTATGGATGCCGAGCCTCCGGGCTTTTCCGGTAGAGGAGGATGGCGATGGCGATACGGCGGCGACGACGATGGCGATGAGTGGTCCCACCGGAACGGAACTCCGGTCACCGCTTAGCCCACGGTGGCGCCAAATGACGAGGTTTCTTCTCGGCATATGCCACGGTGTGGCTTATTTTAGGGGTAGCTACGGCGCGACGACGGCGTTCTGATGGGATCGTGCGACGGCACGGCAAACACGGCGACGTACCCAGGTTCAGGGCCCTCGCGAGAGGTAAAACCCCTACGTCCTGCACTGATCTGTATATGGTGGAGTATATGTGGTGCTACACTTCGCTCCTTGAGATGTACATGTGCTAGAGCCGGCTGCCTGTGAGAAGCCGGATTCGGGCAGGAGAGAGTGGAGGAGAGCCGATCGGGGTGGGAGAAAGTCTGCCCTCTTCTTGGGCTCCAGCATGCCTTATATAGGGGCAGGCAGGCTGGCTTACAGGTGGGTCCGGCCGCGGGCACAGCAGCCACGGCCGGCTACAGTGTTTTTGGTCGGTTATAGTGCTCTTGGTCGGTGATGCCGGCTACAGTGTTCCTTGTCACGCACAGTGCGCAGCCGGCTACAGTGTTCCTTGTCGCGCACAGCTACGGCGTGTCTTATCTGCGGGTGTCCGATGGGACGATTGTTGACTCCGGGCCGCCGGCCAGGAGCAGCCGAACAGAACCACCTGCTCAGGGGGCAGCCGGATCCACCTGCACAGGGAGCAGCCGGATCCACCTGCTCTGGGAGCAGCCAAGATCCACCTGCTCAGGGAGCAGCCAAGAACCACCTGCACAGGGAGTAGCCAGATTCGGGCAGCCAGCTTGATTTGCTTCTCTTTTCCCTTGTCGAGTCACCGACTGTGATAACCAGGGTTCATCCCCACGTCATCTACGCACTTGCCCTCGGACGTGCAAGCTCGCCACGACGCTCTTGTCGCTGCAAAGGCTCTCATGCAGTTCCCTCCGAGCTCCGGCGATCCCAAGGTCTACCAAGAATGGAGAGCCCGTGTGGAGGCACTCCTCGACTTTGCCGACGGTGGCCCTGAGCCTGACATTACTCGAGCTCCCACCATCAACGGCCCCGAGGCTGGAGGGCACAAGGCACGCGAACCGCGGGGTCAGCCCCATGGCGAGCGCCGAGGCGAGACGGAGCCTCCTCATACCGCTCCACCGATGGCGAACCGGCTAAACCGTGACCGCGGCAAGGCCATCTCCGTCGGGTCATCTACCACGCGCAACCAAGATCTTCGCCACGACCTCAACAACCGTCTAACCGAGGATATGCGCACCCGCATCGAACGGCGTCGCGAGCGCCATCGCTGGGAGGATCGGGATGCCGACATCGCTGAAGGGTGCCTCGCCCTTGCCCCTGAGTTCCGCCGGGTCACCTGGCCCGGGAAATTCAAGATCGACGTCCTCCGCTATGATGGCACCACAAACCCCCGGGACTTCCTGCAGCTCTACTCCTTAGCTGCGGCAGTCGCTGATGATGTGGATCACACGTTCGTTGGGAGACCCCAAGAGGAAGGTATGAAGCAGTGTAGCAGCAGTTTCCCTCAGTATGAAACCAAGGTTTAATCGAACCAGTAGGAGCAAGAAATCACTTCTGAAGGTTGTCAGTGGAGCGCTGACGTGGAACCTGCACACAACACAATCAAACTACTTTCCCCAACGAAACAGTGAGGTTGTCAATCTCACCGGCTTGCTGAAAACAAAGGATTAAACGTATGGTGTGGAAAACAGTAGTAAATTGCAGAGAATGAAAAGGAACAATGTTTGCAGTTGGTTGTATTATCAGTGTAAAAGAATGGACCGGGGTCCACAGTTCACTAGTGGTGTCTCTCCATAAAAGATAACTAACATGCTGGGTGAACAAATTACAGCTGGGCAATTGACAAAATATTGAGCGCATGACAATGCATATATATGACATGATGATTACTATGATATTCATGTGGGCATTACGACAAAATACATAGACCGTTATCCAACAGCGTCTATGACTAATAATCCACCTCCAGGTTGTCATACCGAGTTCCCCGTTGGTATTAAGTTGCAAGCAACGGATAATGCATTAAGTAATGTGCGTAATGTAAACAAATGCATTAGACCTAACGGCGCACCCTTAAGCTAAGCATCGGTTATTTTATCCCTAGTGGCAACAGCACATCCACAATCTTAGAAGTTGTTGTCACTCTCCCAGATTACCGGAGGCATGAACCCACTATCTAGCATAAATACTCACTCTTGGAGTTACAAGCATCTACTTGGCCAAAGCATCTACTAGTAACGGAAAGCATGCAAGATCATAAATAACATATAAGATAGATTGATAATCAACTTGACATAGTATTCAATATTCATCGGATCCCAGCAAACACAACATGTAGCATTACAATAAGATGATCTTGATCATGATAGGCAGCTCACAAGATCTAAACATGATAGCATAAAGTGGAGAGACAACCATCTAGCTACTGCTATGGACCCGTAGTCCAAGGATGAACTACTCACGCATCACTCCGGAGGCAGGCATGGTGATGTAGAGCCCTCCGGTGATGATTCCCCTCTCCGGCAGGGTGCCGGGAAGAGCTTCTGAACCCTCCCGAGCTAGGGTTGACGGCGGCGGCGTCTCTGGAACTTTTCGTGGATAATGGCTCGGGTTTAGGGTTTTCCGTGAGAATAAATAGGCGAAAGGGCGGCGGCTGAGGACCCGAGGGCCCACACCACCCCACGGCGCGGCAGGGGGCCCGCGCCCCATGGTGTGGCCGCCTCCCCTCCGTCTCTCTGGACTCCGTGTACGTGTTGGAAAAATAGGAGGTTCTGTCCAAGTTTCGTCCAATTCCGAGAATATTTCCAGACTAGCTTTTCTGGAATACAAAAACAGCAGAAAACAGGAACTGGCACTGTGGCATCTTGTTAATAGGTTAGTCCCAGAAAATGCATAAAAATGCTATGAAGTGTATATAAAACATGTAACAATTGGTATAATATCAACATGGAACATCAGAAATTATAGATACGTTTGAGACGTATCAAGCATCCCCAAGCTTAGTTCTACTCGTCCTCGAGTAGGTAAAACGATAAAAACAAAATAATTTCTGAGGTGACATGCTACAATCATAATCTTGATCAAATAGTATTGTAAAGCACATGTTATGAATGAAGTGATCCAGGTCAATGGTCTATAGTTTGCTAGCAAGTAGATAATGAGCAAACAACTGAATCATATAAGCAAAAACTTTTCATGAATAGTACTTTCGAGACAAGCATCAAAGAGTTTTGCATAAGAGTTAACTCATAAAGCAATAGATTCTAAGTAAAAGGTATTTAACCAACACAAAGGAAGATTTAAGCTTCAGCAATTGCTTTCAACTTTCAACATATATATCTCATGGATATTTGTCAACACAAAGCAATATAATAAGTGCAATATACAAGCATATAAAAATTGTTGCACCAAAGTTGACACTAGTGTTTGCTTCTAAGATAGAAAGAAGTAGGAAAACTGACTCAACATAAAAGTAAAAGAAAGGCCCTTCGCAGAGGGAAGCAGGGATTAAATCATGTGCTAGAGCTTTTTAAGTTTTTGAAATCATAAGAGAGTAAAAATAAGTTTTGGAGGTGTTTGTTAATTGTCAACGAATCAGAAAATGGAAAGTACAATATGACCCCTGCCAACCAGACTTTTAAGAGCGGCTCCCATGAAGGACGTTATTTCTACCAGCAAGGCAGATCATCCCTCTTCTCTTTTGTTTACACATGCAGATATTTCACTGTTTGTCATTGCTTGACTGATAAATCAGGGCAAAAATGTGAAGAGAATTAAGCGGTTAAAGTTGTAATTAATTGGGACTGGGCACCCCATTTGCCAGCTCTTTTTGCAAAATTAATGGATAAGCGGATGTATATGCCGCTAGTCCGGTGGTAAAGTCTGTTTGACAGTTGACATAAAGACATCCACCCCGTCCTCATGAGCTTGGTAAACATTGACACAAAATAGGAGTAATAATTTTTGAATAGTTTAAAGGTAGCACATGAAAAATTTACTTGGAATGGCAAGGAAATACCACATATAGGTAGTTATGGTGGACACAGATGGCATGGATTTTGGCTCAAGGTTTTGGATGCACGAGAAGCATTCCCTCTCAGTACAGAGTTTAGGCTAGCAAGGTTATTTGAAGCAAACACAGGATATCAACCGACACAGCAAGACTTATATGAAAACATATTGCAAGCATTATAAGACTCTACACTGTCTTCCTTGTTAACCAAACCCTTTTACTAGAAAATATCTAGACCTTAGAGATACCAATCATGCAAACCAAATTTCAACGAGCTTTACGGTAGTTCTTCATTAATAGGTTTTAACTACATGATACAAAAGCTTAAACATGAACTACTTGATAACTCAAAACAATTGACAAGTATCAAATTATCCAATACAGTGATCTACAAGAATATGTAAGCTTTTTCCATTATACCATCTACCACATGCAACATTTTCTGTTCCAACCAAACACCAATCAATTTATTTCAACATAAACTCTCCAAACAATTATAAGTGAAGCAAGAGAGTACTTTCTTTAAAAGAACTAACAGCTCTGAATAAGAGATGCATGCAAAACAGGAGCTAAAAGCATAGCAATAGCTAGATAAGAATACTCAACAAGTATAAGTGAAGAATAGGAGTATTCATATGAAAAAGCGGAGCGTGTCTCTCTCCCAATCAAGAATGCTAGGGTCCAATCAAGTTGACCATAAGAAAAATAAAATACTGAAAATAAAAGCACACAGACGCTCCAAGTAAAGCACATATGATGTGAAAGAATTAAAATATAGTTTCACTAGAGATGACCTGATAAGTTGCTGATGAAGAAGGGGATGCCTTGGGCATCCCCAAGCTTAGACGCTTGAGTCTTCTTGAAATATGCTGGGGTGATCCATGGGAGCATCCCCAAGCTTAAGCTCTTCACTCTTCTTGATCACATTATATCATCCTTCTCTCTTGACCCTTGAAAACTTCCGCCACACCAAACTCAGAGTAATTCTCATTAGAGGGTTAGTGCACAATCAAAAACTCACATGTTCTATAAGGACACAAACATGACCGTTACTTTTAACATTAACTACTGCCACTGATGTTATGTGAAGCTCTTCACCCTAAAAAAGAATTCCACTCAACACTAGTAAAAGAGAGAATGCGAAAAATAAAAGACAGAATCTGTCTAAACAGAACAGTCGTAAAGACGAATTTTTTCGAGGCACTTACGTTGCTCAGATCGAAAAACAAACTAACGAAAGATGCGTACATATCTGAGGATCACGCACAAAAATTTGCAGATTTAAATAATTTTTCTGTGATTTTACAGAAGTAAAACGGTGAACAGCAGAAATCTGTTCCTGCGCAGAAATCCAAATCTAGCATCATCTTCCTATTAGAGGCAATACTTGGCACAACAATGCGATAAAATAAAGATACAAAGGAATTGTTACAGAAGTAAACAACTCCTTGACTCAAAAAGAAAAGAAAAATTGCAGAAATAAAATAATGGGTTGTCTCCCATAAGCGCTTTTCTTTAACGCCTTTCAGCTAGGCGCAGAAAGTAAGAATCAAGTGTTTCCAAGTGATGAAGCATCAACAGAATAATTTGCTCTAACAATAGAATCAAAAGGTAACTTCATCTTCTTTCTAGGGAAGTGTTCCATACCTTTCTTGAGTGGGAATTGATATTTAATATTCCCCTCTCTCATATCAATAATAGCACCAACAGTTCTAAGAAAAGGTCTTCCCAAAACAATAGGACAAGAAGCATTGCATTCAATATCCAAAACAACAAAATCAACGGGGACAAGGTTATTGTTAACCATTATAAAAACATCATCAACTCTCCCCAAAGGTTTCTTTATAGTATTATCAGCAAGGTGAACATCCAAATAACAGTGTTCCAAAGGTGCTAAATCAAGCATATCATAAGTTTCTTAGGCATAACAGAAATACTAGCACCAAGATCACATAAAGCATTGCAATCAAAATCATTCACCTTCATTTTAATGATGGGCTCCCAACCATCTTCTAACTTCCTAGGGATAGAAGCTTCATGTTTTAATTTCTCTTCCCTAACTTGCATGAGAGCATTAGTAATATGTTTAGTAAAAGCCATGTTTATAGCACTAGCATTAGGACTTCTAGCTAGCTTTTGCAAGAACTTAATTACTTCAGAAATATTGCAACCATCAAAATCAAAATCATTATTATCAAAGTAATGGGACCATTGTCTCCCATCTCGAAAAATTTCAGCACTTTTATCAGGAACAGTTTCAGTGTTTTCAGGCAATTTTAAACGTTTTGCAACAGAAGTAGAGACATTGCCAACACCAATTACTTTACCATTGATAGTAGGAGGTTTGTTAACACTTGAGTTTACAGCATTTTCAGTAGTAGTAATAGTATAAACTCTAGCAATACTATTCTTTTTAGCAATTTCATCCTCTCTTGCCCACCTAGCATGTAAATCAGCTAACATCCTCACATTATTATCAATTTTAACTTGTATAGCATTGAGAGTTTTGCTCTCTTTAACATCATGAGGCATAGTTTTAATTTTTAACAAATCAACATCAAGAGCAAGACTATCAACTTTAGAGGCAAGAACATCAATTTTCCCAAACTTTTCCTCAACAGATTTATTGAAAGCAGTTTGTGTACTAATAAAATCCTTAAGCATGACTTCAAGATCAGAGGGTACACTCTTATTATTGTTGTAGGAATTACCATAAGAATTAACATAACCATTGCCACTATTAAAAGGATAGGGCTTATAATTGTTATTACCAAAATTATTCCTATAAGCATTGTTGTTGAAGTTATTTTTTTAATGAAGTTCACATCAACATGCTCTTCTTGAGCAACCAAAGAAGCTAAAGGAACATTATTTGGATCAACATGCATTTTTCCATTTGTAAGCATAGACATAATAGTATCAATCTTATCACTCAAGGAAGAGATTTCTTCAACAGAATTTACCTTCTTACCTTGTGGAGCTCTTTCGGTGTGCCATTCAGAATAATTTATCATCATATCATCAAGAAGCTTTGTTGCAGCACCCAAAGTGATGGACATAAAGGTACCTCCAGAGGCCGAATCCAATAGGTTTCTTGAAGAAAAATTTATCCTGCATAAAAGGTTTGGATGATCATCCAAGCAGTCAGTCCATGGGTGGGACAATTCTTTACCAATGATTTCATTCTCTCCCAAGCTTGAGCAACATGCTCATTATCAAATTGTTTGAAATTCATAATGCTACTTCTCAAAGATATGATCTTAGCAGGAGGATAATATTTTCCTATGAAAGCATCTTTGCATTTAGTCCATGAATCAATACTATTTCTAGTCAAAGATAGCAACCATTCTTTAGCACGTCCTCTCAAAGAGAAAGGAAAAAGTTTCAGTTTAATAATATCACCATCTACTTCCTTATACTTTTGCATCTCACAAAGTTCAACAAAATTATTAAGGTGAGCAGCAGCATCATCAGTACTAACACCAGAGAATTGCTCTTTCATAACAAGATTTAAAAGTGCAGGTTTAATTTCATAGAATTCTGCTTAGAAGCAGGTGGAGCAATAGGTGTACTAATGAAATCATTGTTGTTCGTGCTAGTGAAATCACACAACTTAGTGTTCTCAGGGGTACTCATTTTAGCAAAATTAAAACAAAACAGAAAGATAACAACTTGAAAATAAAAGTAACTAATTTTTTTGTGTTTTTGATAAATAAAGCAAACAAGACAAGATAAAAATAAACTAAGCAAGACAATAACAAAGTAAAGAGATTGGAAGCGTGAAACTCCCCTTGCAGAAATCCTCTTGCTCCCCGGCAACGGCGCCAGAAAAATGCTTGATGACGTGGATCACACGTTCGTTGGGAGACCCCAAGAGGAAGGTATGAAGCAGTGTAGCAGCAGTTTCCCTCAGTATGAAACCAAGGTTTAATCGAACCAGTAGGAGCAAGAAATCACTTCTGAAGGTTTCAGTGGCGCGCTGACGTGGAACCTGCACACAACACAATCAAACTACTTTGCCCCAACGAAACAGTGAGGTTGTCAATCTCACCGGCTTGCTGAAAACAAAGGATTAAACGTATGGTGTGGAAAACAGTAGTAAATTGCAGAGAATGAAAAGGAACAATGTTTGCAGTTGGTTGTATTATCAGTGTAAAAGAATGGACCGGGGTCCACAGTTCACTAGTGGTGTCTCTCCATAAAAGATAACTAACATGCTGGGTGAACAAATTACAGCTGGGCAATTGACAAAATATTGAGCGCATGACAATGCATATATATGACATGATGATTACTATGATATTCATGTGGGCATTACGACAAAATACATAGACCGTTATCCAACAGCGTCTATGACTAATAATCCACCCAGGTTGTCATACCGAGTTCCCCGTTGGTATTAAGTTGCAAGCAACGGATAATCGCATTAAGTAATGTGCGTAATGTAAACAAATGCATTAGACCTAACGGCGCACCCTTAAGCTAAGCATCGGTTATTTTATCCCTAGTGGCAACAGCACATCCACAATCTTAGAAGTTGTTGTCACTCTCCCAGATTACCGGAGGCATGAACCCACTATCTAGCATAAATACTCACTCTTGGAGTTACAAGCATCTACTTGGCCAAAGCATCTACTAGTAACGGAAAGCATGCAAGATCATAAATAACATATAAGATAGATTGATAATCAACTTGACATAGTATTCAATATTCATCGGATCCCAGCAAACACAACATGTAGCATTACAATAAGATGATCTTGATCATGATAGGCAGCTCACAAGATCTAAACATGATAGCATAAAGTGGAGAGACAACCATCTAGCTACTGCTATGGACCCGTAGTCCAAGGATGAACTACTCACGCATCACTCCGGAGGCAGGCATGGTGATGTAGAGCCCTCCGGTGATGATTCCCCTCTCCGGCAGGGTGCCGGGAAGAGCTTCTGAACCCTCCCGAGCTAGGGTTGACGGCGGGGCGTCTCTGGAACTTTTCGTGGATAATGGCTCGGGTGTCTAGGGTTTTCCCGTGGATGAATAAATAGGCGAAAGGGCGGCGGCTGGAGCATCCCGAGGGGCCCACACCACCACAGGCGGCAGGGGGGCCGCGCCGCCATGGTGTGGGCCTCCTCGGTCCCTCCGTCTCTCCTTTGGACTCCGTGTACGTGTTGGAAAAATAGGAGGTTCTGTCCAAGTTTCGTCCAATTCCGAGAATATTTCCAGACTAGCTTTTCTGGAATACAAAAACAGCAGAAAACAGGAACTGGCACTGTGGCATCTGTTAATAGGTTAGTCCCAGAAAATGCGTAAAAATGCTATGAAGTGTATATAAAACATGTAACAATTGGTATAATATCAACATGGAACATCATAAATTATAGATACGTTTGAGACGTATCAGTCGCCGGGGCCAACGAAATGATGATGACCAGCTGGTTCTCGCTGGCCCTGAAGGGAGATGACCAGACATGGCTTCTCAACCTTCCCAAGTGCTCCATCCGTTCCTGGAGGACCCTGAAGGAACAGTTCCTGGGGGCTTTCCAAGGCGGGTACGAGCGCCCGGGGGCTCCCAGCGACCTCCACGACTTCAAGCAACTTCCGGGTGAAACTCTTCACAAGTTCATCCAACGCTTCACCCAGAAGATGAACACAATCCCCTGCATCAAGCAAGAGCTGGTGATCGCTTCTTTTCACGCCAACGTCCGCAATACCCGATGCGCGAGAAGTTGAGCAATCTCCGCGTTGAATCCACCTGCAAGCTCTGGGAGCTGGCGGATTGATGCGCCCGAGCTGAGGAGGGGGCTAAGTTCCCCGGGGAGGATGAACCCGAGGACAAAACCGCCCCCGCCAAGAACAAGAAGCGGGACTCTGGACCCGACAAGCGCATCTTCGTCACCGAACCCCTTCCTAAGAAGGCCAAGCCTACGGCGGCCTCTGAGGGAGAAGACGACCCATGGTGCCACATTGATCCTGATGGCAACCACCCTCTCAAGGACTGCCGCCAATTCAAGAACCTCGCCATACGAGAGCAGCGTCGGGCCGACGGGGTAAGCCTGGACGGCTGCTACAACTGTGGCATCATTGGGCATGTCGCTCATGACTGTCCCACAGGTCGCCAAGGCGGAGGCGGCCGTGGATGGGGCCACGGCGTTGGCCGCGGGGACGAGGAGGACGCGGCGGCCAAGGCGGTCACGAATAGAACAATCAAGAAGGCGCCTCTAGCAAGGAAGCTCCGGCTCCTCAGGGAGGCGGTGGCGGAAGGTTCCAGGAAGTCACTGGAGTTGTCAGGTGCATTCACGGGGGAGCTTCTCTGCCTCCATCCAACGGCGCGTGTAAGAGGCTGGTCCGGAGCTTAACGTGGTTGCTTCTGCTCCGCCCAATCCCCTGGAATGGTCTGGGCAGGTCATCTCCTTTGACCCAGAAGACCATCCTGCCAGTGTGGCCAGGGTGGGAACGCTTCCTCTGATCGTGTCGCCCATCATCCATAACTACAAGGTCACCAAGATGCTGGTCGACGGAGGCTCCAGCCTCAACCTTCTAACGGCGATAGTGCTGGCTATTCTGCAAATCCATTTTTCTCCATGTCGCTGGATGGAAGCATCACTCGGCCGCTGGAGAAGATCACGCTCCATGTCACCTTCGGTGACCAGGAGAACATCTGCACCAAGGACATCGTCTTCGACATTGTAGACACGCCACTTCCGTAGAACGGCATACTCGGCCGGCCGGCTCTAGCCAAATTCATGGCCGTCTCGCACTTCGCCTACAACATGATGAAGATCCCCGCGGCCTGGGGAGTGATCACGATCAAGGTCGACGTCGACAACGCCATCTTTTGCATTCAGAAGTTGAACCAGACGGTGGCGGTGACCTCGGACGTTCCGCAAGATGTACAGGAAGCCAATGTCGGTGCATTCTCTGGGGACGGAGGGTACCCTGGAGGCTCGACATCAACTTGCTTCAAGAAGGCGTCATTTCATGAAGATCCGCAAATGACCAAAAAAGTGGCGTTGACCAGTGACGGGAGTCGCTCCATCACCATCGGCGCCCGCCTCACCGACAAATAGGAAAGCGCGCTCGTCGCTTCCTTCAGGAAAACTCTGACGTCTTCGCATGGGAAGCGTCAGGGCTACCCGGCGTACCAAGGGAGGTGATCGAGCACAAACTGGCGGTCAGTGAGGACGCTCGCCCGATAAAACAAGTTCTACGCAAGCAAAGTAAGGAAAAACTGGAGTTCATCGTGTCCGAGGTTGACAAACTGGAAGAAGCTAGCGTCATCAGGATGGTGCCGCACCCAACCTGGGTGGCCAACCCTGTGGTGGTGCCAAAGCCCATGACCTTCAAGTGGCGGCTCTGCATCGACTTCACCGACTTGAACAAGGCCTGCCCCAAGGATCCTTTCCCACTACCCCGGATTGATCTCATCGTGGATTCAACCGCCGGGTGCGAGCTCCTGTGCTTCCTGGATGCTTTTCCGGGTACCACCAGATCATGATGGCAGTGGAGGATCAGGAGAAGATGGCCTTCATCACACCCAAGGGCTGCTACTGCTACACGGATGCCTTTCGGTCTCCGGAACGCCGGCGCAACCTTTCAGCGCGCCATGCAAGCATGTCTTGGGTCCCAGCTGGGCCGCAACGTGGAGGCATACATCGACGACATCGTGGTCAAGACTCGGTACAAGGACTCCCTCATTCAAGATCTGCACGAGACCTTCAACAGCCTTCGTCGGGTCAATTTCAAGCTTAACCCGACAAGTGTGTGTTTGGGGTCCCGTCCGGCAAGCTACTGGGGTTCTTAATCTCCCACCGGGGGATTGAGGCCAATCCCGACAAGATCAAGGCCATCGAGCGCATGGAGGCGCCACGGCGAGTCAAGGACGTACAACGCCTCAACGGGTGCATCACCGCACTCGGGCGCTTCATCTCAAGACTTGGAGAATGAGCCCTGCCCTTCTTCAAGTTACTCAAGAAGACGGGTCCGTGAAATGGACCCCGGAGGCTGAAGAAGCTCTTCAGTCCCTCAAGTGCTACCTCGCCTCGCCTCCCGTCCTTGTGGCACCAACAGAAAAGGAGCCCCTACTACTGTACATCGCTGCCACCAATCAGGTGATCAGCGCAGTTCTTGTGGTAGAGCGTGACGCTCCTCCACACAAGGTCGGCGGCAAGCGTCCCGGAAACATCCTCCCGGGGCAACCAAGCAAGAAGAGGCAGCCAGGTGGCAAAGGGCCGGAAGGCCCTGAGCCTGGCATGCCCACCGACGCCGCCATCGACATCGCAGAAGAAGCATCACTGGGGGGTCGAACCCGCCAAGGACTCGGTGACCCGCAAGATACAGCACCCGGTCTACTTCATCAGTTCGGTGCTGCGCGACGCCCGGGAGCGGTACCCCATGATGCAGAAGTGTTGCTGGCATCCTCATCGCCTCTCGCAAGATGAGGCCCTACTTCGAAAGCCACCCTATCACCGTGGTTTCCAAGTACCCCTTGAGGAGTCCGCTGGAGAATCCTCTCGCCACCGGACGAGTCTCTTGGTGGGCCATGGAGCTTCAAGGTTTCGGCCTCAAGTTCGAGCACACGAACAACATCAAGAGTCAAGCGCTGGCTGATTTCACGGCGGAGTGGACCGAGACAGCGTTCGACGACCCGGTGGAGGAATCCAGCCTTCCCGGGAAAGAAGATCCCGATGCCTGGACCATGAACTTCGACGGCTCCTACACCAAGGGCCAGGGAGGCGCCGGAGTCATTTTGATCTCCCCCACAGGAGATCGTCTGAAGTACGTCGTCCAGATGCAGTACAAGGAGAATATCTCGAACAACACGACGGAGTACGAGGGCCTGCTTGCGGACTTCGTGCTGCCGTTGGCCTCGGTATCACCAAGCTCATCGTCAAGGGTGACTCTCAGCTAGTCATCAAACAAGTGAACAAGGAGTACGCTTGCCCACAGATGGCACCATACGTCGAGGAGGTGTGGAAGCTTCAGCGACGCTTCGACAGCTTCCGGGCGTGTACGTCCCTAGGGATGACAACACGTCCGCGGACGAGCTGTCACAGATGGCTTCCAAGCGAGAACCAGTACCTCCCGGGATATACATTGAGGTGCTCCGGCAACCCTCTGTGTCTCCCGAGAGGCTCAAGACAAGGTCTACATCGACACTGGGGGCTGGTGACCCGTCTACTTCGACAACCCGGGAAACCAGCCCAGAAGGCGCGCAAGACCCGGCAGGACCGAGGCCAAGGGAAGCCATGCTTCTCCTTGGTCAAATGGTGTTGCCGGTGGAGAGAACCCACCCACCTGGGCCCTGGACATCGTCAAGTACATGACGGAGCATGCTCTACCGGAGGATGATCACGAGGCCGAGCGGGTGGCTCGTCAAGCCAAGCTCTACGTCCTGATCGACGGCGAGCTCTACGGCGACGCGACAACGGAGTCAGGCTCCGCTGCATACCACAAGAACAAGGCCAAGTACTTCTACGAGACATCCACGAGGGCACATGTTCAAGTCATGTTGCATCAAGATCATTGGCGGGGAAGGTTTTCCGCCAGGGTTTCTACTGGCCAACAGTCCTGCACGACGCCGAGCAAATGGTCAAGACCTGCGAAGCTTGCCAATACTACGCGAAGAACATCAATCAGCCAGCTCAAGCACTGCAACCAATCCCAATATCCTGGCCGTTTGCAGTCTGGGGGCTAGACATCGTCGGCAAGTTGCCAAAGTCAGTTGGCGGACATGAATACCTCTTTGTGGCTGTCGACAAGTTCACGAAGTGGGTTGAAGTAATGCCAGTACCACGCCAGACGGCCCAGGCCGCCATCAAGTTCATCGAGGGGATTGTCTACCGCTTCGGAGTACCCAACAGAATCATCACGGATAATGGCACTCAGTTCACAAGTCGAGCCTTCCTCAACTTCTGTGAAGAATTGGGCATCAAGGTGTGCTTTGCATCAGTGTCCTATCCAAGATGCAACGGTCAAGTGGAGCGAGCCAATGCGGAGGTCCTAAGAGGTCTGAAAACCAAAGCATTTGACAAGCTGGAGAACAAGGGGAGAAATTGGATTGATCACCTACCCAGTGTACTGTGGTCCCTCAGAACAACTCCAAGCCGAGCCACCAAAGAAACACCTTTCTTCCTTGTCTATGGAGCTGAAGCTGTCCTGCCAACAGAGCTAAGGCACGGATCCCCCGGGTACTCGCATATGATGAAGATGCCCAAGCTGAGCAAAGGATTGATGACAAACATCCTGGAGGAAATGCGCTGTCGGGCGTCATTGCGGTCTGCTCGATACCAGCAAGGGCTGCGCCGGTATCACAGCCGTCATGTTCGATCCCGGGAATTACAGCAGGGAGACCTGGTTCTCCGCAAGATGCAAAATCTCGAGGGCTTGAACAAGATGTCAAGCAAGTGGGAAGGACCCTACCGGGTTACTCATACACTGAGACCCGGAGCAGTCTATCTGGAAGACGAGAAAGGCAGGCCGGAAGGCAACGCCTGGAACATCGAGAATCTCCGCAAGTTCTACCCCTAATTACGAACATGAATCGCCAAACGTCGAATCCGCTAAGCACGCCCAAGGGGCTAGTGTTCTGTAATAGGGTGTAAGAAGTCATCGCCAAGAAATAAAAGATAAGTGTTTCAATTCCGTGAGCCTCAATTTATGTCGAGATGTGTGTTATCCGTAACAACCCCCAAGCAGGGGGCTGACATGGTGCCGGTGGCTGACGGGTCGAGCGCGAGTGGCCTATCAGTAGGCACTGCCACCCGATCGTGTCGTACTGCCGCGGAAAGGAGTGAACGGGCAGTGCTGTGTTTTAACGAACCTAAGCACAGAAATGCACATTCAACTTTGCTTGCGGGTTGCTCCGGATGAAACACTATCTCGACATGAAAAGAGGGTCATTCTTTCTACTGAAAGTTTGTTGTGTGCAGCGCCTTCCCGGGACAGGAACTGACGGTGGAAAGCGTTAAGGAGTTGGATACCCGGGAGGGACAGGATGGATCGAGGACACGGCAGAAAAACAGCTAAGTCCTTGCATCAGCATCCTGCACTTAGGCATAACATCTCGCTCGGAGTCAATATACCATCGACCTGCGCATGCTTGATAGTTGATGAGAGCCTTTGCGGGGGTAATGCTATCCACCCCAGCGAACGGTCCGTTTCCCTCTGGCCAAGTACCTGTGGACAGTGGAGTCAGGCACCCGGAAGGTATAGCGCTCTTAGGGGTACTACTACTGTGTGCAGACAGTCAGGGTATCTGGCACCTAAGGGACCTCCTCTGAAACTTGACAGCGCGTTAGTGCAAAGGAAGATTTGGGACATGACCCCGGGAGTTGAGGCTAGGTTGCATTCATCTGAATTTACAATTCTGAATTACATTCAGTTGTGCAACTTCTTGATTACATAATAAGCCTATGCTACTAAGGCCAGTCCAGGGTCACTGGCTGTGCAGACTTGTCTTCTGTCTGTTTTCGCCTGCCGGGTGAACTCCGGACTCCCGGGGACGCCTGGGATGAAGGAGGGCATTCGCGCAGGATCTTCAGGGATCCCACGGGCCGGGGAACTTCCGGGCGAACCCCGGCACATGCTGGCTGCAGAGGAGGTGCACGTGGTCCACGAACTTATCCATGATGTCCTCCTCATCCTGTACGAAGGAAAGAAATCGAGTCAAGGCGCAGGCTCTTCCCAAGGATCGTATTGCCAAAACCAAGGAACTTTACCTTGAAGACATCGTCAAGGTCGCAGAGGAGGCGAATCAATCTCGGATTGCCTGCGGCCTCCTTCCACAGTTTCATCTTGATGGTGTCCTTCCGGGTCGCCAGCACCACCGACGCTTCCATGGCGGCGGAACCGGCGATGTTCCCCACCGCTGGGAAAACCAAGGAGACCCGAGGTCGGGGAGCGACCTCGTCCTTTCCGGTGGTTCGGGCTTCGCTCCGTGGGCGTCTCCACCAGCCTCGGAAGGTGGATTGCCGTCGACACGTCGGACAGGGACATCTCCTCCTCTCCAGACATTGCTCTGCGATCTATGGAGGGGAAGAGAAAGGAGCAAGGCGAGAAGATGTGTCAAGGGAGTTGGAGTTGGAGGGCCTTTTATAGGCCTCCCACGCTCCACCTACCCTTGGCGCTACGGCTGCCGCGTTAATGGGGCGCGTTTGGCGAAAAACTGCTCCCATTCACATCAAGTACGACACGAAGGCCAAGAGACAAAAAGGAGAACAAGTTCTTCATTTCAAGATCTACAGCGGGGGCTAATTTTTACAAACAAAAAGATTGGCTCCCGGCAAGCGAGGAGCACCACCGTACAATGGAAGACGCTACTTCCAGAAGTACGTCGACGAGGCGGCCAAGAAGGAGGTCAAGGACATCTTCAGGACCGTCTTGAAGCTCCTCCCTCAGGAAAGCGAGCTCTCCTCGGCCTTGACGCTAGATGTGTTTTCCTCATCTTCATCCTCGTCGAAGGAGCCGGAGCTGCTGCTGCTCTCACTCTGGCGCAGCATTCCACGCGCCCTCCTGCAGCGGAAGATCTTCACGGCGAGTGTGGCGTCTCCGTCATACTTGCAGGCAAGATATTGCCCCGGGTCAGGCGGCGGGAGCGGGCGAATGACTTCCACCCCTGACCAAGGAGCATGGAGTCGTCGACGGTGTACTCCACCGAGATCCAGGAGGGCCATTGGGAACCTTCCACCTGCAGCCACAAGCCCGGAGGCTTGTCGATCTCCATCGCCATCAAAGGAATCCGGGATAATCCGGCTGTGGATCTTGCGGCGCAGATCCAGATGAACTCGAAGGGCGTGAAGCTCGTGTGGATTGCGGCCCGTGGGGGCGGAGAAGTTCTTCCGCGCCTCACGTTCCTCTACCTCCACCGCCTCGCTTCGCTCGCCCTCTTCAGGCGATTCTTCCGCGGCCACCGGAGCTCTTCTCCGTCAGGGCCGAAGCACGAGGACGTCCCACTCCTCTCTTTCCTCTCGCCATTGGAGCCGAAGCACGAGGACGTCCCACTCCTCTCTTTCCTCTCGCCATTGGAGCTGTCGACACGTCGGACAGGGACATCTCCTCCTCTCCAGACATTGCTCTGCGATCTATGGGAGGGAAGAGAAAGGAGCACGGCGAGAAGATGTGTCAGGGGAGATGGAGTCTGGAGGGCCTTTCATAGGTCTCCCACGCTCCACCTACCCCTTGGCGCTATGGCTGCCGCGTTAATGGGGCGCGTTTGGCGAAAAACTGCTCCCATTCACATCAAGTACGACACGAAGGCCAAGAGACAAAAGGAGAACAAGTTCTTCTTCATTTCAAGATCTACAGCGGGGGCTAATTTTTACAAACAAAAAGATTGGCTCCTGGCAAGCGAGGAGCACCACCGTACAATGGAAGACGCTACTTCCAGAAGTACATCAACGAGGCAGCCAAGAAGGAGGTCAAGGACATCTTCAGGACCACCGTCTTGAAGCTCCTCACCCTCAGGAAAGCGAGCTCTCTCGGCCTTGATGCTAGATGTGTTTTCCTCATCTTCATCCTCTTCGAAGGAACCGGAGCTGCTGCTGCTACTCACTCTTGGCGCAGCATTCCACGCGCCTCCTGCAGCGTGGAAGATCTTCACGGCGATTGTGGCGTCTCCGTCATACTTGCAGGCAAGATATTGCCCCGGGTCAGGCGGCGGGAGCGGGCGAATGACTTCCACCCTGACCAAGGAGCATGGATTCGTCGACGGTGTACTCCACCGAGATCCAGGAGGGGCCATTGGGACAACCTTCCACCTGCAGCCACAAGCCCGGAGGCTTGTCGATCTCCATCGCCATCACAAAGGAATCCGGAAGGATAATCCGGCTGTGGATCTTGCGGCGCAGATCCAGAATGAACTCGAAGGGCGTGAAGCTCGTGTGGATTGCGGCCCGTGGGGGCGGAGAAGTTCTTCCGCGCCTCATGGTTCCTCTACCTCCCCGCCTCGCTTCGCTCGCCCTCTTCAGGCGATTCTTCCGCGGCCACCGGAGCTCTTCTCCGTCAGGGCCGAAGCACGAGGACGTCCCACTCCTCTCTTTCCTCTCGCCATTGGAGCTGTTGGCCTGGGAAGGGAGAGATGGGTCAAGGAAGAAGAAGATGGGGACTTGCGAGGCGTTCGTCCGCTTTTATAGTGAGCGGAGCGTTTCTCTCTCCAGCGTCTTCACAGCTTCCCAGCAGCGGGAATCGAGGAGGCAAACTCAGTTATTCCCCCGAGCGGAATAACTCCAAGACCATCACGACGGCTGATGGACCGAAGCAAGGAAGGCGAGGCGCTGGGTATCCACTTTGGCTAACTCTTTGGCCATAGCCCCGGCAGCCGCTGAAGCAAGAGCCGCCGGGACCATGCCCGGGGTCTACTGTCGCAGCAGTGGAACATGGGGTTCCCCTGATGCTGCCAAAGTGGGTCCTCCACCGGGGCCCACCAAGAAGATGGACAAGGCAAGGAGTCAAGTACAGTAGATGGGTTAGTCCATCTGCCTCAAGGACACCCGACAAGTTCGACAGCAAGTCTCTGCGGCTAATTAAGGACCAGGTGACCTTCCGGGTCACCCCCTCGCCCGGAGACCAGGCGAGATACCCGCGGGTCCGTGCGCCCGGCAGAAGGCCTGGCGCGCCCCGGGTCCTCCATCCGTACCACCGAGAGGATAAGATCGCTAGCTCGCCGGAAGCTGGTGGAAGACTTGGGCGCGAAGATGAAGTCCGCGCCCTGGTGACGTTGCCACGAGCGCAGTTGGTGGGGCGTACAGGCTTTTTCCGTCCCACCTTTTCCAAGGGCGGACGACCACGCCGCCCTCCAGAGAATGCTTGGAGGAGAGGGTGCCACGTCTCCTCCAAGGACGCGAGGGGTTTTCCCGCCAAGACCCCTCATGCCTCTCGCGTGCCCATGTCGGATCCCCTTAGCCTATAAAAGGAGGACCATGGCACCGAGGGAAGGGAGGGACAGAAGCAAGCTAGAGCTCAGGCAAGACTAGACTAGGGTTCGGAGGTAGAGAGAGAGGTGATCTCCCCAGGACAGGATCTGCTCTTTGTCTACCTCCGGCCGAAACTCTGCCGGGTTCACCTCAGAACACCCTTGTACACCATACCATGATGAACCTCTCAATCCAGACATGCAGGAGTAGGGCTTTTAGCCTCCGGGCGGCCTGAACCTTGGTAACTCCATGTGTCCTTCTGTGTTGTTTGCTCTCTCCCTCCGACGAAGAAATTGGCGACCTTACTCCCAGGTAAGGCGTCTTCCAGCCTCCTTCGCGCCCCTTGCCGAACCTAAAAAGGGGTACCATCTACCCGGTGTCCGTCACCCGAGACACGACAGTTTCCATATTTTTAAATTTTGAAAAAGTTAACAGGAGCATATTCACCCCGGGTCAAAGTGAATTTATTTTGTTTTCTATTCGTTTCTTCTTTCCGGCGAGAATCGCCGGTGAGTTATGCCTATTTGCTCTCTCGGCAAAGCAAATTGCTGATAACGTGTTGAGAGACAAATCGAATGATTGCAACTAATTCTATTCCATTGATGATCACAGTATATAAGGGGAACCGATGCTTATAGATTACAAGGAGGATTATCCTCTAATTACATGATTAAACAAATCCTAACAGAGATTATTCAATAATGAGTCAATGTGGTTCCCGCGTGGATCTTTTTTTTTTTGATACAACGTCTCTAGATACATTAGCAACGAAAGCACCGGAATACACTGGAAATATCCATACACGCCACAGCAAACCCTCTATTACAGAAAACACCCCACAGAAACAAAAAATTATGCACACACCCCTGGGAGCTCTGCCATTCCTTGTCCGCCGCCGTCCAAGACCCCGCCGTCGCAGCACCGCAGAGGAGGACATGAGGTAGCAGGAAGATGGCTGAATCGCCTGCACAGGCCTATTGGGAATAGATTCCCGTTGAGGTCGCCGCATTTGGCACTCACCAACAAGAGCGAGATTTTGGCGACGACGGTGGAACATCGGCGGGGGACACGCCCTGACCTGAGCAGACGGTCGAGCCGGACATGGCGCAGCGCGCCATCCACGTAGCTCGCAATTGCACCAGAAGAGGGGAAGCCGCGAGAGCCACTTCACAAGAGTCGAAGAAGAGCAGCACATCCTCTTCCACTCCTCGCCACCATGGCCGGCCAGAGGAAGAAGGCACCAACTCACCTCACGATCAGCAGAGCAGAAAATCGGGCAGACGAAGATCTTGAAACGGCCTTGGCCAGCTCCATCTCTGCGAGAAGCCCACAATGGACTGGACTTGCAGAGGAGAGAAGACCTGACTCCAGCGCCGCTACGAATCGCCGGAATCCAGCAGATGGGGACGAAGAAGAGAACCAAAACTCCTTCACGCACAGCAGCCACCAGCGCCCTGACGACCGCCTACAAGAGGGAGACACAAAACTCCACAACCTCCCCGACGACCGCGCCGTTGGACTGGTGCAAGGAGGGGGAGACCTTATTCTCCATAGCCACCGACACCAACTCTAGCCCGATGTCGATGACGAAGACGAGAAACCCTACAAAACTACACCTATTTACACGCACGATCGAGATCCGGAGCTTCCCCCGCCTCGCAACGCCAGAACGGCGCGGAGACGGAGGGGAGCGCCGGATTCGCCGGCGAGAACCTAAAACGCCTTGCTCTCGCTCTAATTTACTGTAGCAGCGAGGGGAACGGGAAGGAGGTATTCTCCATTGTTTTTTCCCGCGTGGATCTCGCGTCGTAAGAACTAGCATGCTATACGGCGTCAGCTAGCCTGCATATTGCGTCACACCCCAATGACCTGCTGGAAGCATTAATTGAGTTAAGATCAAATTTTAAAAGAACGGTCTATGTCTCTTAGCGGCGGCTTTTTCCAGCCTAAGTTATAGGGGCGCTAAACCATTTACGATCGAGTCTTCAGATTTAAGCTGCACTAGTTTCTTTCTTTATTGCTCCAGACACGCCTATGGCTACGATAAAGATTAAGTATGTTGGGAAGAGACAAAATGCAAGACTTTTTTTTAGATAAACAAAATGCAAGACTGTCACGGTCTATAAACTATTGGGCTGATATGTATGTTTGTATGTTTAACGACTAAGCTGTACATACATAACAGTCTCCCTCTTTATGTTGCATGGATGTACGTCATTACACATGCTTGGGTAGCTCCGCTACTATCTACCTTCGTTAATAATGCTCCACTTGACACTTCAATATGATGGTTTAAACTTGTTTTCTATATGAAATGACGATCGCATGCATGGGAACTTATGTGTTGTATTTTTTTACTCCTTATGTACAGTTTATGCGTAAGCTTAAAATACAATTGTTGTTGTACTACCTCAGGGCAGGTAAACTGGATACAGTCTTTAGATGAAAGGAAAGCGAGTATAACTGCGATTATTAGCTCTGATCGGTGCGAAGACTAGAATTATGTCGATGGCAGGCAACGCTATGTGTACGCAGTTGCGTGCATGTATCGATAGCCGCATGGCTGAATACGACATATTTAATAGAGAACCATTGATTTTGTCGAGTTATCTTGATGATAGATAGATTGATGACGCCCGATGACGAAAACAATATTTGTTAGCATGAAAAAAACATACGTTAATTTCTATATCAAATTACGATCGCATGCATGGGAACGTATGTGTTGTGTTTTCTTCTCCTTATGTACTTTGGTTATGGACTTTGGTTATGTAATTTTTCATAAGCTCAAAGTAAACTTGTGATTATACTACCTTAGAGCAGGTAGATAGGATTCAGTCGTGGATTCTTATCCATAGATTACTTTGCATGTCACTTCGAGAAAGTAGTCAAGCCGCCCGGCCGCACGGTGGTTAAGCTTCCGCCTAACCAAAACCATCTGATTAATTACCACTCTCTGTATCCGTGTTGACCCATCCGCGGTCCCATACGCCAGGCCTTCTTCGCTCACATACGCGTGCACACTATCAAACGTAGCGGAAACTGATACCTGTTAGGGTTCGGGGTGCGTGTTTATATAGTGCCGGAAAGCCTCCGAAGGCGTATACATAGGGACCGTATACGGTTGGTGTACTACACCATACCGTATACGGTGTTACATGTTTAACACCCTCCCTTAATCTAAACTCATACAAAGGTTAGATTACGCTTAAACCCATCTAGCTGTTTTACAGGAAGTGCTTTTGTAAAGCCATCAGCCACTTGGTCTTTACTAGAAATAAACTTGATTTCTAGACTTTTACTTGCTACTCTCTCACGAACAAAGTGATAATCAATTTCTATGTGTTTTGTACGAGCATGGAAAACAGGATTTGTAGACAAATAGGTAGCTCCTATGTTGTCACACCATACACAGGGTCTCTCTTTCATTGGAACACCAAGCTCAAGAAGGAGTGCCTCAACCCATATTAATTCTGCAGTAGCATTAGCTACAGCCTTGTATTCTGCATCTGTGCTTGATCTAGAAACTGTAGCTTGCTTCCGAGAATTCCAGGAAACAAGATTCGGTCCAAGAAAGATAGTAAGACCTCCAGTAGAGCGTCAATCATCAGGGCATCCAGCCCAGTCTGCATCTGAAAAGGCACTCAGACTCATGTGAGAGGAACGAATAAATGTAACACCAAGTGACAATGTAGCCTGAAAATAGCGTAGGATCCTCTTGGCAGCTGTCACTACTGCAGAAAGACTTATAGACGCCAAGTGGTTAGTGACGGGCAAAATTATGCCCGTCACTGGTAAGTATACCAGCGACAGGCAAGAATAAGACTGTCACTAGTACAAAACATTAGTGACGGGCTTATAAAAGTGTTCGTCACTAGTATTTTTTGTGAAGTACAACAGAAAGAAAAAATATTAGTGACGGGTATTATAAATGGCTGTCGCTGGTAACCATGGATCATATGCGCACATCTGCACATCTAGAAGAAAATAACCGCACCCGCGCGGGTGTCCAAACTGTGCACACGACCTAATCCATCGTGAGAGAGAAAAAAACCCCAATCAACACATCTCTGCCCTAGCGCTACTGCATCCACCGCGCCGCGAGCCGCCGCCGCCACCGCCCTCCACCTCCAGCGTCGCCAAACTCTGCCTCCATCCTTGCGGTGGCTGTTGGCTGCGGAGGAATAGGTCAGGAGGAAGCGAGTTCCTATGGCTTCGAGAGGCGGCCGCACGGCGGCGGCCAGCTCTGCCTCCGAGGATGAGCAGCACGAGGCGGGCTTCGCCAGGAGCTTTTTCCTTGCCAAGGAGAAGGAGCCCTCCTCGGCAAGAAGCATGTCGCCGCCGCCGCTGCCGGCAAGCTCTCAGACCTCAACCTCGTCGACGAACAGGTATGGCAATCCTCGGAACGCCTCGGACCACCTCCCCACCCTCCTCGTTTACATCTCTGAAATCCTCTACTGATCTTCGATCTGCGTGCGCAGGTGTTGCGGAGCATTGATGACCCAGAAGTATAGGGGATCGCAACAGTCTTCGAGGGAAGTAAAATAAATTTATTGATTCGACACAAGGGGAGCCAAAGAATATTTATAAGCCTTGACAGATGATTTGTCAGTTCAGCTGCACCTGGAAGTAGACTTGCTCGACACAGTTTATCAGTAGCAACAGTTTTATGACAGTAGCAGTAGTGAAATAATAGCAGCAGTAAAATAAAGACAGCAGTAATAATTGCAGTAGACAGCAGGATTAAAATACTGTAGGCATAGGGATGGATGAACGGGCGTTGCATGGATAAGATAATTCATGAAATAGTCATACATAGGGCAATTGCAGATAAATAATAATAAGGTATCCAAGTAATAATCAATCATAGGCATGTGTTCCGTATTTAGTCGTACGTGCTCGCAATGAGAAACTTGCACAACATCTTTTGTCCTACCAGCCCGTTTGCAGCGGGGCCTCAAGGGAAACTACTGGTAATTAAGGTGCTCCTTTTAATAAAGCACCGGAGCAAAGCATTAACACTCCGTGAACACATGTGATCCTCACGTCGCAACCATCCCCTCCGGTTATCCCAATTTCTGTCACTTTGGGGCCTCGGGTTCCGGACAGTGACGTGTGTATACAACTTATAGATATGATCCAAAACAATAATTATTCTCATGATTCAATAACATGTTCAGATCTGAGATCATGGCACTCGGGCCCTAAGTGACAAGCATTAAGCATAATAAGTTGCAACAATGACATAAAGTACTACCGATGGATACTAGGCACCATGCCCTAACAAATCTCACAACTATTACATGAATGATCTCATCCAATCCCTACCATCCCCTCAGCCTACAGCGGGGAATTACTCACACATGGATGGGGGAGTCATGGATGGTCGATGGAGAGGTGGCGGTGATGATGATGGCGATGATCTCCTCCAATTCCCCGTCCCGGCAGGGTGCCAGAACGGAGTTTCTGATCCCCGAAATAGGGTTTTCGATGGCGGCGGAGCTCTGGAAGTTTTCTGGAAAAAGCGTCGATCCCCCGAAGTTTTTAGGTCAGAGGCTTTATGTAGTCCAAAGGGGAGCGTCGGGGGCCACACAGGGTGGCCACACCACCCCTGGGCGCGGCAAGGGCCCACCCGCCCGAGGGTGCGTGGGGCCCCTGTGCCCCTCTTCGCTTCGTCTTCTGGCTCCGTGGGTCTTCTGGAAAAATAGAATTTCTGGAATTTTTCTGGAATTTTCCTGAAACTTTGACTTTCTGCACAAAAACAAGACACCAAGGCAATTCTGCTGAAAACAGCGTTAGTCCGTGTTAGTTGCATTCAAATCACACAAATTAGAGGAAAAACAATAGCAAAAGTGTTCGGAAAAGTAGATACGTTTTGGACGTATCAACTCCCCCCAAGCTTAGCTTATTGCTTGTCCTCAAGCAATTCAGTTAACAACTGAGTGCGATAAAAGAAACTTTTACGAACACATTTGCTTCATATGATGTATACATACCTACTATATGATCAATTACTTAGGCAATTCATAATAGGAACCATGCAAATAATGACACCTAGTAGTTATGCAAATCATGAAAAGATACCAAAGTACTAAGAATGAATAACATAGCATACATCTATCCACAAGAATTGCAATGTTCGTAAAAGATATGACAAAGTGGTATCTCGCTTGCCTTTATTTGAAGGGCAAAACATAAATGCCAAGGCACCTCTGAAGTTCAAGTGAAGACTAGATATAAAGATATCAAAGATAAGAGTATCATAGTTATACCTCAATTAATCGTATTCTGGGACAAGCACATTACACTAAGAACGACAGTTATGCTCTCGAAGAAGTGCTCAAAGAAAGGATGGTGACTCAACATAAAAATAAAAGATTGGCCCTTCGCAGAGGGAAGCAGGGATTAACACGTGCTAGAGCTTTTTATTTTAAAACAGAGGTAAAAATGTTTTGAGAGGTGTTTGTTAATTGTCAACGAATGGTAGCGGGTGAAACAGTATTCCCTGTCAAAGACTTTTAAGAGCGGCTCCCATGAAGGACGTTATTTCTACCAGCAAGGCAGATCATCCCTCTTTCTCTTTGGTTTACACACGCAGGTATTTCACTGTTTGTCATTGCTTACTGATGAATCAGGGCAAAAGTGTGAAGAGAATTAAGCGGTTAAAGTTGTAATTAATTGGGACTGGGCACCCCGTTGCCAGCTCTTTTTGCAAAATTATTGGATAAGCGGATGTATATGCCGCTAGTCCAGGTGTAAAAGTCCATTTGACAAATAGAATAAAGAATAACCACACTAATTCCTCATGAGCTAGTAAACATTGACACAAAAAGGGAAATATTTTGAAAGTTTTAAAGGTAGCACATGCAAATTTACTTGGAATGGCTGAAATACCATGCATAGGAATTTTTGGTGGACTCTTTGGGATAACTTGGTTTAAAGGATTTGGATGCACGAGCAGCATTCCCGCTCAGTACAAGTGAAGGCTAGCAATAGACTGGGAAGCGACAACCACGAGAGCGATAACGGTCATAATCATGCTTGCGACAAAATAAAATTAACGGAGGCATAAAGATGATACTAAAACTCTGAGGCAAAATAGATCATCAAGGCTTAATTGACTTTTATTTTTCAGTCATAACATGTGTGAGCATGTGCCAAGTCGAATCAAGTGAATTATTCAGAGGAGGATACCATCCTGCCATACCGTTTTACGAATAGAACAATGCATGTAATATCTATATGACATGTTATTCACTATTAGCAATTTGGTACTGACCATAAGAAGACATGAACTACTAAGCAATCATTAAATAACATAACCACTACCATGATAGCTAAGCATGTTCACATGAGTAGGTATATTTACAAAAATGAAAAACAAATAGAGTTCATACCAGCCTTTTACCACATCCGATTGTCGTAATCGTCATTATTGCTTTTCACTTGTGTGGCTTGAATGATGTGAAATGATAACCAAGCCCAAGTGGAACCACGGAAATTTTCGAACTCCTGAAACAACTATACAAAACAGCAGAAGAACAACAAATATTTTTGGGTTTTCGAATTAAAGCAAGCATAGAAAGAAACAAGCAAACAAAGCAAAATCTTTTTGGATTTTTGAATAACAAACCGAAATGAAAAATAAAGTAAACTAGCACTACAAATTCAAAAGCAAGAGAAATAAAGGAAATATTTTTGGTCTTTTGGTGTTTTGCGAAAATAAAATGGATACAAGAAACAAAAGCGAAAAGAAAAGAAACAAACTAAAACATGGATATACAAAGTACCGACATGATATGAATATGATAAAATGAGTGAACTTGTCGGCATACCTCCCCCCAAGCTTAGGCTTTTGGCCTAAGTGGGAGACAATCATCCCATGGCCCAGAACTCCATCCAGGATCATACCTAGCGTGATCATAATCAGGATCCTGTGAAGAAGAAGGGCCTGAAGCTCCATAATCAGGATACTGGTATGAAGAGCTCGTAGTGTCGAAGGGCTGAATGAAGTCCTCCTCAGGACCTTTCCCTCACTATCCGCATGAAGGCCATGCTCCTCCATGTATGCATCAAGGTCCCTGAGAATGACCATCCTTGCCTGACATCAAGGTTAAACAAAAGAGGCGCAGGCAAACAGACTATGCGTTCATAGTTTTAGTTCTCCACCTGGACTTCTTAACAAAAACCAATTCATAGGATAGATTATCAATGGTGGACCAGCGGAAACAAATTGGTGGCTAATCATAGAGTTAAGATCAAGTCTTTCAATGGGAAGCTGAATATCAAAATGATGTGGTCCTACACCATGCATGGCTAATAAACGAGAAGCAATGAGACCACCACAAACCCCTCCTTTTTCACGGTTAGTGGAGAGACGAAATGCAATCATAGCTCCCAAGTTATAAGTTCTATCACATTTAAGGCAGCAGAAAGAAATGCCAAATCATAAACAGATAATTTACTTGCATTCTTCCTAGCTAGAACACATTTGCTAATGTAGTAGGCAAAATATCGAATAGATGGGAGTTGGATGTTTCGAATTTTACCATCCTCGGCTGTAAAACCTCTCCCTTGGCAAATCTCTGAGTAAGGTCTTGTAAATACTTTGGTTGACCTCTAATCCTCTCATGAGATCCCCAATGTGGTACCTTAATAGCTGCACAAAAATCATGAAGAGACAAATCTACAGCTTTATTGTAGATATTATAATGAACCATGGGGTAGGCAAATTCCAACTAAATCTAAAACTTTGAACCACGACATAGTCAGCTTTACATATTGATGTGGTTCATCAGCAACAAAGTGTTCCAACCCTGCATTAGAGATTAGAGTGTTGAAATCTTGCAAGATTCCTGCAGCATTCATAAACTCATGGCATGGATAAATAGAGGGAAACACAGAGTCTTCACGGTTGACTCCCATGACCTCTGATACTTCCAATTCTTCATAATTAAGTTGGTTTCCATCCATCTTCCTTTTCTGAAATTTTAAACAAACCTCATAAAAATGATTTTGGAGTGATTAATTCAAGGGAAACACTAGGGAGACTTGCTAGGACTAAACATGCATCAAAACTAGTTAATCTAAACAAGAACAAGCATGCAAGCTCTAATAACATGTCACCTACAGTACCAAAATGCAAAGATATAACAACTAAACAAAATTCTATTTGGATAATCGGAGGAGTCACATACCGGAGAGCAATTGATCCAAATTTCAGCAGCAAAGATGGGCTGAGCAAGTAGATCGAAAAATCTCGAGCAAGAGCAGCAAGAACACGAGTTTGAGCAATGGTGGTGTGTTGGTCGGGAGAGAGAAAGGAGTGGGAGAGAGATGAGTGAGTGGAGGGCCAGGTGGACCCCACACCAGGGCAGGGCGCGGCCTGCCCTCCACCGCGCCGTGGTGGCGTGTGGTGGCCTGGTGGGTCCCCCTGGTCATCCTCTGGTACTCCCACGTTCCTCTTTAAAAACTAGGACTTGTAGAATTTTTTCAGAATTTTTTGAAAACTTTTATTTCTGACATTTTCTGGGTGTTTTAAACAATGAAAACTAGACAAAATGAATTTATGTAAAGACCAAGCATTACTTAACTTTGCAAATTACAGTAGCAAAACAGTAGGTAAAAACAAGGGAGAAAGAAAATGTTGTTTAGCAATTTTATGCATGTAAAACATATTTGTTAACAAGGTTGATCAAGTCTTGCCACCAAATACATTTTATATGACATAAAAGAATTAAACCACATTGAACAATCATGTTACCTTAAATGTATAGCTATAGATCCAATCATAAGATATTGAAGTTCTTCATGAGGTTCATATATAGGGCAATCAATACTTCCCACTTTGATACTTTTAATATTGGTAATTGTATTAACTCCAAATATCTTGTCCAGCTTCTTGGGAAAATAAACAGTATGCTCTTTGTCATTAACATGGAAAGTTACTTTTCCTTTGTTGCAATCAATAACAGCCCCTGCAGTGTTAAGAAAAGGTCTTCCAAGAATAATAGACATATTATCATCTTCAGGCATTTCAAGCACAACAAAATCAGTTAATATCAAGCAATTATTAGCCACTTGAACAGGAACATCTTCACATATACCAACAGGAACAGCAGTAGATTTATCAGCCATTTGCAAAGATATATCAGTTGGTATCAATTTTTCCAAGTAAAGTCTCTTGTAAAGAGAAAAAGGCATAACACTCACCCCTGCACCTAAATCACATAAGGCAGTTCTAACATAGTTATTTTTGATTGAGCAAGGAATAGTTGGTATACCTGGATCTCCAAGCTTCTTTGGAACCTTACCATTGAAAGAATAATTAGCAAGCATGGTAGAAATCTCTTCATTAGGAATCTTTCTCTTGTTAGAGACAATATCTTTCATGTACTTTGAATAGGGAGGTAACTTAATAGCATCAGTCAAAGGAATTTGCAAAAACAAAGGTTTCATCCATTCACAAAATTTGTTATAATGTTCTTCTTCCTTAGATTTGAGTTTCTTAGTAGGAAAAGGCATTTGTTTTTGCACCCAAGGTTCTCTTTCATTACCATGTTTCTTAGCAAGAAAATCTTCTTTAGTGTACTTTTTGTTTTTAGAATGCTTTTCAGGTTCCTCTTCACTTTCCTCTTTATCAGAAGCATCATTCTTATCTTTATCATTAGCATGTTCATTACCACTCTCAGTTTCAGCATCAGAGATAGATATACTATTTGGATTATTAACATGCTCATTGTCTTTAATAGGTTCAGGAGATTCCTCAACATGTTTATGTTTCTTCTTCTTTTTCTTAGAAGGAGTAGTAGTTTCATTAACTAGTTGAGAATCTTGCTCAATTCTTTTAGGATGTCCCTCAGGATACAAAGGATCCTGAGTGGAAGCACCACCTCTAGTTGCTATACCAAAAGCATGTTTATCATTTTCTCTAGAAGCATTATCTAGCAAATCTTTTTGCACTTTAGTCAATTGCTCAATTTGAGTTTGAACCATACGAAAATGTTTAATGAGTATTTTAACATCATTAGAAGTTCTTTCCAAAACATCATGCAAATGATTAATGACATGAGAATTCTTTATGAAGCTATTTTCTATTCTCCTATTGAAATTGTTTTGCTTAACAATGAAATTATCAAACTCATCTAAGCATTGATCAGGAGGTTTAGAATAAGGGATATCTCTATCATCAAAGCGTTGGAGAGAGTGTACCTCAACTGTAGATGAGTGAGGAATTGGCTTACACAATTCTTCTATAGGTGGAAGATTTTTCACATCTTCAGATTTAATACCTTTCTCCTTAAGAGATTTCTTGGCTTCTCTCATTTCTTCATCATTCAATTCAATTACTCCTCTTTTCCTCGGCGTAGGTACCGGAGTTGGTTCAGGCAGGGTCCAATCATCATGATTTTGGCTTATCTTAGCCAATAATTCCTCGGCTTCATCTGGAGTTCTTTTCCTGAAAACACAACCAGCACAACTATCCAGGTATGTCCTAGATTCAACAGTTAGTCCATTATAAAATATATCAAGAAGTTCATTTTTAGCTAGTTGATGTCCAGGCCGAGCTCTAAGTAAAGAACAAAACCTTGCCCAAGATTCAGGCATTTTCTCTCCCTCATTTTGCTTAAAGTTAAAGATTTTCTGTAAAGCAGCATGTTGAGCACTAGCAGGAAAATATTTCTGAAAGAAAGCATTGACTAAACCCATCGGGCTCTCAATAGATCCAGGAGATAAATCATTAAACCAAGTTTTAGCTTCATCTTTCAATGAGAAAGGGAAAATTTTAGTAACAAAGTAACTGCGTTTCTTAATATCATCAGAAAACAAACTACTCAGAGTAGAGAGAGTGTTCATATGTTCTACAGCACTTTCATTTTCAGTTCCTCGAAAAGGTTCTTTCTCAGCAATAGTTATAAAAGACAAGTCCACAGAGAAATCATAATCTTTATCTTTTATATTTATGGGAGATGTAGCGAATTTAGCATCAGGAGAAAGTTTATAGTTGACAGCACGTCTTTGAAGAAGATTTTTAATAGCATTAACATCTTTAGAGGTATCACAATTCATGCATTCATCAATAAAGTCATCATCAAGTTCAACATAAGTTTCCTCAAGATCATCACTAGTAGTTTCTCTCGTTTCAGGTGAATAAGCAGGTGTAACAGGAGTTTCATTAGGTGTTTCAGTATTTTCAAGTTGTTTAGATTTAGCAATTGTAGCATCTAGAAAAGGACCTAGTGAACCTCTTTCATCAAGCACAGTAGAAGCATCATCAAATTCATCAGAAACATTCTCAGATTCAGCAGAAGTAGCAGCACGTGAAGCATGTGCATGTGGTGGTGTGACAAGTTGACTTATAACAGACGGTGAATCAAGAGCAGCAGAAGTGTTCAGAGTTGTACCTCTCCTTGTAGTGGATGGCAATATGCGAACCTTATCATCACGAGGTTTACCCATGATGAATGAATTGCAGCGAGCAGTATGACTCCCTGGTGAGCTTATAAATAGAGCTATGCTCCCCGGCAACGGCGCCAGAAAATAGTCTTGATGACCCACAAGTATAGGGGATCGCAACAGTCTTCGAGGGAAGTAAAACCCAAATTTATTGATTCGACACAAGGGGAGCCAAAGAATATTTATAAGCCTTGACAGATGATTTGTCAGTTCAGCTGCACCTGGAAGTAGACTTGCTCGACACAGTTTATCAGTAGCAACAGTTTTATGACAGTAGCAGTAGTGAAATAATAGCAGCAGTAAAATAAAGACAGCAGTAATAATTGCAGTAGACAGCAGGATTAAAATACTGTAGGCATAGGGATGGATGAACGGGCGTTGCATGGATAAGATAATTCATGAAATAGTCATACATAGGGCAATTGCAGATAAATAATAATAAGGTATCCAAGTAATAATCAATCATAGGCATGTGTTCCGTATTTAGTCGTACGTGCTCGCAATGAGAAACTTGCACAACATCTTTTGTCCTACCAGCCCGTTTGCAGCGGGGCCTCAAGGGAAACTACTGGTAATTAAGGTGCTCCTTTTAATAAAGCACCGGAGCAAAGCATTAACACTCCGTGAACACATGTGATCCTCACGTCGCAACCATCCCCTCCGGTTATCCCAATTTCTGTCACTTTGGGGCCTCGGGTTCCGGACAGTGACGTGTGTATACAACTTATAGATATGATCCAAAACAATAATTATTCTCATGATTCAATAACATGTTCAGATCTGAGATCATGGCACTCGGGCCCTAAGTGACAAGCATTAAGCATAATAAGTTGCAACAATGACATAAGTACTAATGGATACTAGGCACCATGCCCTAACAAATCTCACAACTATTACATGAATGATCTCATCCAATCCCTACCATCCCTCAGCCTACAGCGGGGAATTACTCACACATGGATGGGGGAGTCATGGATGGTTGATGGAGAGGCGGCGGTGATGATGATGGCGATGATCTCCTCCAATTCCCTGTCCCGGCGGAGCTCTGGAAGTTTTCTTGAAAAAGCGTTGATCCCCCCGAAGTTTTTAGGTTAGAGGCTTTATGTAGTCCAAAGGGGAGCGTCGAGGGCCACACAGGGTGGCCACACCACCCCTGGGCGCGGCAAGGGCCCACCCGCGCCGAGGGTGCGTGTGGGGCCCCTGTGCCCCCTCTTCGCCTCGTCTTGTGGCTCCGTGGGTCTTCTGGGAAAATAGAATTTCTGTAATTTTTCTGGAATTTTCCAGAAACTTTGACTTTCTGCACAAAAACAAGACACCAAGGCAATTCTGCTGAAAACAGCGTTAGTCCGTGTTAGTTGCATTCAAATCACACAAATTAGAGGAAAGACAATAGCAAAAGTGTTCGGAAAAGTAGATACGTTTTGGACGTATCAAGCATCCCTCGCTGAGATACCCCGAAGCACGGGAAGGAGATCGACGCCCTCACCAGAATCTACAAGGACCAATACCGGCTCTTCGAGATGAGGTTTCTTCTTGTCCCAATGATACGTCTCAAACATATCTATAATTTTTGATGTTCGATGCATGTTTTATATCAATTGCCACATGTTTTATATGCACTTTATATCATATTATGGCATTTATTGGACTAACCTATTAACAAGATGCCACAGTGCCAGTTTCTGTTTATTACGTCTGTGCATTGCAGAAAATGTCCAAAAATGAAAGTGCTCAGAAAAATCTGAAAATTTTACAGAAATTCTAAAACGCCAGAAGACTCCGGGAGCCAGAAGGACAAGTCTGGGGGAGGCCCACAGCCTCCACACGTGGGCTCGGCGCGTCTGGGCCTTGGCCGCCCCCAGGGGTGGTGTCGCATCCTCATGCACCGTCTCGCGACACCCTTTGGACTATATATTGCCCTTGACCTAAAACTCACAAAAGAATCGACGATTTCCCCAAAAAAGTTCCAGAGCTCCGCCGCCACCAAAAACCCTAATTCGGGGGACAGAAGTCTCTGTTTCGGCACCTTGTCGGGACGGGGAATTGCCCCCGGAGCCATCTCCATCGACGCCACCGCCTCCATCATCGCCGTTGCTGCTTCAAATGATGAGGAGGGAGTAGTTCTTCATCGGGGCTGAGGGCTCTACCGATAGCTATGTGGTTTATCTCTCTCTCCCATGGTGTGATCTATATGTGATCATGAGCTTTGTAATCTAGTTGAATCCATAGATGTTATTCTTCATTATCTTATATGCACTCAAGTGGTTTTATTAATGTAATCTCCGGAGTCACCTTTGTCCCACAGTGCGAAGTTGACAGTGTGCGCCCCGTGTGTGGCTCTTAGGCTAAAGATAACAGGAATACTTATCATGAGTTATTATTTGTGTTGGATGTCTCTATGAAATTGCGGTGTTTGTCTAGTACTATTTAGGGCGCTCAAGTTGACAGTGTGGGGTTCCCTAGATGTGGAATGCGATTTTAAGGTGTGCTGTTATAGCCCTACGCAGTGGATTGGTGTTCGTTATCCAACGAGAGAATAATTCAGAGTAGCATAGTGAAGAGGAAATATCTATGTATTCAATTATATTATTATTGTTGAGAGTGTCCACTAGTGAAAGTATGATCCCTAGGCCTTGTTTCTAAGCATTAAAACACCGTTTACTCTCATTTTGCCTCATGTTTGCTTGCTGCCATTTTTATTTCAGATTACAATTACCACTTATAATCATCCATATTACTTGTATTTTAATATCTCTTCGCCGAACTAGTGCACCTATACATCTGACAAGTGTATTAGGTGTGTTGGGGACACAAGAGACTTCTTGTATCTTAATTGCAGGGTTGCTTGAGAGGGATATCTTTGACCTCTACCTCCCTGAGTTCGATAAACCTTGGGTGATTCACTTAAGGGAAACTTGCTGCTGTTCTACAAACCTCTGCACTTGGAGGCCCAACACTGTCTACAAGAATAGAAGCGTGCGTAGACATCAAGCTATTTTCTGGCGCCGTTGCCGGGGAGGTAAGGTAAAAGGTACTCACATCCTCCAGCTACTTAGCTATTTTCTAGCACCGTTGCTGACGTGTGAGTGCTCGAAGGTATTTCCTTTAGATCCTGCAATTATATCTTTTTGTTTCTTGTTTTTATTTCACTAGTTAGGCTTAATGGAAAACAACAAAAAATTAGAGAGCTTTATGAAATTTATCTTGAATTAGGACATGATGCTTTTGAAGATAAAATTAAAAAACCTATGGAAAATTATTTGCATGATGGTAGCAATGTTATTACTATAAATGCTTTGAACACCATTATTGCTAATGCTATGGAAAAGTCTAAGCTTGGGGAAGCTGGTTTTGATGAATATGATATTTTTAGTCCCCCAAGTTTTGAGGAGAAAATTTTCTTTGATGATACTTTACCTCCAATTTATGATGATTATAATAATAGTGGTATTTTGGTGCCACCTACTATGGAGGATAAAGTTTATTATGATTATACTATGCCTGCAATTTATGATGAATACAATGATGGTTGTAATAGTTTTACTCTCACTATTACTAATAAAATTGATTATGCTTATGTGGAGAGTAATGATACTTTTGTGCATGTGGATCATGATAAGAATGCTTTATGTGATAGCTATATTGTTAATTTTGTTCATGATGCTACTGAAAATTATTATGAGAGAGGAAAATATGGTTGTAGAAATTTCATGTTACTAAAACACCTCTCTTTATGACGAAGGTTTTGAGCTTTCTCTTGATTTGCTTTTATTTGATGGGTACTTTAAAACCTACTGGTCATTATGAGAGAGGGATACATGGCTTCACATATCACAATAATATTAAGTCTCCTCTCTTTATGTTGAAAGCCTTGAAGTTGCAATTGTTTTGCCTTCCTATGCTAGTCACTTTGTGCTTTATTGATTTATTTTCTTACAAGATTCCTTTGCATAGGAAGTGGTTAGACTTAAATGTGTTTGATATTTGCTTCTTGATGCTCTTTCATATTCAACTCTTATACATATGAGAGCATCATCAAAATTATCATGCCTAGCTAAAAGGCTTTAAAGAAAAGCGCTTGTGGGAGACAACCCATTTTTTTATTTCTGCAATTTTTCTTTATTTGAGTCAAGGAGGATGTTTACTTCTGTAGCAACTCCTTTGTATCTTTATTTTCTCGCATTGTTGTGCCAAGAGTAGCCTCTAATGTTAAGACGATGCTTAATTTTGATTGCTGCGCAGAAACAGATTTTTGCTGTTCACTGTACGAAATTCCTAAAATCACCAGATTGTTAATTAAATCTGAAAATTGTGCGTAATCTTTATGAATGTCTGAATCTTTCATTAGTTCAAAGTTTTTGATCTGAGCAATGTAAGTGCCTCGAAAAAATTCGTCTTTGTAGACTGTTCTGTTTTAGACAGATTATGCCTTTTATTTTGCATTCTCTCTTTTACTAGTGTTGAGTGAAATTGGGTGGAAGAGCTTCACATAACATCAGTGGCAGTAGCTAATGTTTAAAGTAACAAGTCATATTGCGTCTTTATAGAACATGTGAATTTTTGATTATGCACTAACCCTCTAATGAGATTTACTTTGAGTTTGGTGTGACGGAAGTTTTCAAGGGTCAAGAGGAAGAGTGATATAATAGGATGGAGAAGAGTGAAGAGCTCAAGCTTGGGGAGGCTCCCATGGATCTCCCCAGCATATTTCAAGAAGACTCAAGCGTCTAAGCTTGGGGATGCCTTGGGCATCCCCTTCTTCATCGGCAAAATTATCAGGTCATCTCTAGTGAAACTATATTTTAATTCTTTCACATCATATGTGCTTTTCTTGGAGCGTCTGTGTGCTTTTATTTTCAGTATTGTACTTTTATTTTCAATAAAGCTTGACTGGACCCTAGCATTCTTGATTGGGAGAGAGACACGCTCCGCTTTTTCATGAGAATACTCCTATTCTTCACTTATATTTGTTGAGTATTCATATCTAGCGCTGTTCAGCTTTTAGCTCTTGTTTTCATGTATCTCTTGTCAGAGCTATTAGCTTTCTTTTGTAGAAAGTACTCTCTTGCTTCACTTATATCTGTTTGGAGAGTTGTTGAAATGAATTGATTGGTGTTTGGTTGGTTCAGAAAATGTTGCATGTGGTAATTGGTATAAGGAAAAACTTGCTTAATCTTGTAGATCACTAATTTGGATAACTTGATGCTTGTCAATTGTTTTGAGTTAACAAGTAGATCATGATTAAATTTGTGCATCACATGAGTTAAGCCTATTAGTGAAGAACTACCGTAAAGCTTGTTGAAAATTTGGTTTGCATCGGTGGTATCTCTAAGGTCTAGATATTTTCTAATAACAGGGTTTGGTTAACAAGGAAGACGGTATGAAGTCTTATAACGTTTGCAATATGTTTGTCATATAAAACTTGGTGTACGGTTGATATTCTTGTTTGCTTACATAACCTTGCTAGCCTAAACTCTATACTGAGAGGGAATGCTTCTCGTGCATCCAAATCCTTGAGCCAAAATCCATGCCATTTGTGTCCACCATAACTACCTATATGTGGTATTTCCTTGCCACTCCAAGTAAATTTTTCATGTGCTACCTTTAAATTATTCAAAATGTTATTATTCCTTTTTGTGTCAATGTTTACTAGCTCATGAGGAATTAGTGTGGTTATTCTTTATTTATTTGTCAAATGGACTTTTACACCTGGACTAGTGGCATATACATTCGCTTATCCAATAACTTGCAAAAAGAGCTGGCAACGGGGTGCCCAGTCCCAATTAATTACAACTTTAACCAATTAATTCTCTTCACACTTTTGCCCTGATTCATCAGTAAGCAATGACAAACAGTGAAATACCTACGTGTGTAAACCAAAGAGAAAGAGGGATGATCTGCCTTGCTGGTAGAAATAACGTCCTTCATGGGAGCCGCTCTTAAAAGTCCGTTTGACAGGTAGAATACTGTTCTCACCCGCTACCATTCGTTGACAATTAACAAACACCTCTCAAAAATAGATACTCCTCCATGGTATGTGATTGATGGAAGGCACCCGAGGATTCGGTTAGCCATGGCTTGTGTTAGCAAGGTTGGGAGGAGTATCAAATATTTTATGCAATCTCTATATGCTTTCAAAAACCTAAAAGCTCTAGCACATGACTTAATCCCTGCTTCCCTCTGCGAAGGGCCTTTCTTTTACTTTTATGTTGAGTCAGTTTTCCTATTCTTTCTGTCTTCCACAAGCAAACACTAGTGTCAACTTTGTTACAACATGCGTTATATGCTACGTATTGGACTTGTTATACTACTTTGTGTTGACGATATCCATGAGATAAATATGTTGAAAGTTGAAGCAAATGCTGAAACTTAATTCTTCCTTTGTGTTGATTAAATACCTTTTATTAGAGACTATTGCTTTATGAGTTAACTCTTATGCAAAACTGTTTGATGCTTGTCTCCAAAGTACTATTCATGAAAACGTTTAGCTTGTGTGATTCATTGTTTACTCATTATCTATTTGGTAGCAAACTATAGACCATTGACTTGGATCACTTCATTCATTTACATGTGCCTTACAATATTATTGATCAAGATTATGATGGTAGCATGTCACCTCAAAAATTATTTTGTTTTTATCGTTTACCTACTCGAGAACGAGCATGAACTAAGCTTGGGGATGCTGATACGTCTTAAACGTATCTATAATTTTTGATGTTCCATGCAAGTTTTATATCAATTGCCACATGTTTTATATGCACTTTATATCATATTATGGCATTTATTGGACTAACATATTAACAAGATGCCACAGTGGCAGTTTCTGTTTATTATGTCTGTGCATTGCAGAAAATGTCCAAAAATGAAAGTGCTCAGAAAAATCTGAAAACATTACAGAAATTCTAAAACGCCAGAAGACACCGGGAGCCAAAAGGACAAGTCTGGGGAGGCCCACAGCCTCCACACGTGGGCTCAGCGCGTTTGGGCCTTGGCCGCCCCCAGGGTGGTGTCGCCTCCTCGTGCACCGTCTCGCGATGCCCTTTGGACTATATATTGCCCTTGACCTAAAACTTACAAAAGAATCGACGATTTCCCCAGAAAAGTTCCAGAGCTCCGCTGCCACCAAAAACCCTAATTCGGGGGACAGAAGTCTCTGTTTCGGCACCTTGCCGGGACGGAGAATTGCCCCTGGAGCCATCTCCATCGATGCCACCGCCTCCATCATCGCCGTTGCTGCCTCCCATGATGAGGAGGGAGTAGTTCTTCATCGGGGCTGAGGGCTCTACCGGTAGCTATGTGGTTTATCTCTCTCTCCCATGATGTGATCTATATGTGATCATGAGCTTTGTAATCTAGTTGAATCCATAGATGTTACTCTTCATTATCTTATATGCTACTCAAGTGGTTTTATTAATGTAATCTCCGGAGTCACCTTTGTCCCACGGTGCGAAGTTGACAGTGTGCGCCCCGTGTGTGGCTCTTAGGCTAAAGATAACAGGAATACTTATCATGAGTTATTATTTGCGTTGGATGTCTCTATGAAATTGCAGTGTTTGTCTAGAACTATTTAGGGCGCTCAAGTTGACAGTGTGGGGTTCACTAGATGTGGAATGCGACTTTAAGGTGTGCTGTTATAGCCCTATGCAGTGGATTGGTGTTCGTTATCCAATGAGAGAATAATTCAGAGTAGCATAGTGAAGAGAAAATATCTATGTATTCAATTATATTATTATTGTTGAGAGTATCCACTAGTGAAAGTATGATCCCTAGGCCTTGTTTCTAAGCATTGAAACACCGTTTACTCTCATTTTGTCTCATGTTTGCTTGCTGCCATTTTTATTTCAGATTGCAATTACCACTTATAATCATCCATATCACTTGTATTTTAATATCTCTTCGCCGAACTAGTGCACCTATACATCTGACAAGTGTATTAGGTGTGTTGGGGACACAAGAGACTTCTTGTATCTTAATTGCAGGGTTGCTTGAGAGGGATATCTTTGACCTCTACCTCCCTGAGTTCGATAAACCTTGGGTGATTCACTTAAGGGAAACTTGTTGCTGTTCTACAAACCTCTGCACTTGGAGGCCCAACACTGTCTACAAGAATAGAAGCGTGCGTAGACATCACCCAATGCTGCTAATTAGAAGCATTTCATCTCTGCTTGTATTAAAGTATATTGATTGATCGAACTGAATTGCTACACCGCTCTGTTGTAGGTTTGGTTTTGGCCTCTTGATGTATGGGTTTGGGTCGAAAAAGCTACTGCTCGAGGATTTTGCATCCACGACCTTGAGTGATTTCACAGTCATTGTGGTCAATGGCTACCTCCCATCCATCAACCTGAAGCAAGTATGGCTATTTAATATTCGCCTCTTGCCTGCAGAATAGTTGGCTTTTGTTACACTATCGTTTAATAAATTCAGAATAGGTTTAATTGAAGAAGCGTTGATCTGCTAGCTGGTGTGGCAACGGTGGTTTGAGTTGGTGATCAGTGATGTAAACACTTAGTTCTGCTGGTATGAACCTTAAGATCATTTTTGTGTGATTACATAGAGTATGAGCAATGATATATTTAAGTTCGCAAGTGTCTAAACTCAGAAATGTTTTCAAACTGTTTGTAGGAATGGAAAAATCTTCTCACATCTACGAGTCATTTAATGATTCCGATTCACCTCCTGCTTCTGTAACTAAAGAAGGTAGTGCAGAAGAAACTACATCACAAAATTATCACAAGAACAGTCATGGAAGGAAAAAAAGGGCCCGCAAGCCTGGGAAACCCAACAAGTTGACCAACTGATACCTTCAAAATCACTAAAATCGCTGGCAGAGGAGTTCCTCTCAGTCCTGTCAAGAATGCCAAGGGTTTCAATAATGCCGTAGACGGTGGCTGCTCCATGTCAGCATTTGTTTGGGTTGCTATTTTTGTAGATAGCTGCTAGAGCTGATGAGGCCTGGGAAGCACATGTTCACAAGAGTTGTACATTCATATTTTGAGGTGTGTTCGCTGTTCTGAAATGATGGATATTGTGCTATCCATGTTAATTCCACTTTGTAGTACCGATGGTCATATTTTGTTTAGCTATGAGTTTAATGTGTTGTAAATGCAATATCTTCTTTTATTTGTTTTTTATTTCAAAAATATATACCAGTGATGGGCCCTTATAAATGATTGTCACTAGTAAACAAATACTAGTGACGGGCAAGTGCCCGTCACTAGTAACTAGTGACGGGCACTTTTCCGTCACTAGTAGGCCTTTTAGGCCCGTCACTGGTAGGCTATTCTGTAGTAGTGTGTCCAGTGAGTTGTAGTTGGTGCATGAAGGTATTGACACACTTTGTTAACAGAAAATGATATATCAGGGTGTGTAAGAGTCAAATACTGAAGAGCACCAACAATACTGCGATATTCTGTACTATCTAAAGGACCGAGAGGAACAGCATCATGAAGTGACAATGGCTCAGTAGGAGACAGAGGCGTCGGAGCTGGTTTGCAGTTTTTCATCCCCACTCTGGCTAACAAATCCATAACATATTTCTCCTGTGTTAGCAACAAACCATCTCGTATTTTCTTAACTTCAATGCCCAAGAAAAAGTGTAAATCACCAAGATCTTTTATTGCAAAGTGTTTATTAAGAGCACTAAGAAAAGTAGAAATGGCGTCATTGGAAGAACTAGTCACACTAATGTCATCAACATAAATCAAGACATACATGATGATACCTGATTTGTGATAGAGAAATAGAGAGGTGTCAGTCTTGGAGGGTTTGAATCCCAACTCACTAAGCTTGGAGCTGAGACGAGAATACCATGCTCTTGGGCTTGCTTTAATCCATAGAGTGCTTTATCAAGCCTACAAATGTGATATGGAGCATTAGGATTTTCAAAACCTGGTGGTTGTTTCATATAAACCTCCTCTTCCAGAACACCATGTAAAAACGCGTTCTTGACATCTAGCTGCCGCAAACTCCAGCCTCTAGAAACTGCAATAGCTAACACCACTCGGATAGTTGCAGCTTTGACTGAAGGTGTCCTCATAATCAATGCCATACCTTTGCTTGTATCCTTTTGCAACTAAGCGAGCCTTATACCTATCAACTGTGCCATCAACATTTTTCTTGATACGATAGACCCACTTACAATCAATCAAGTTTTTGTTGGGGCTTGAAGGAACAAGGTGCCAAGTTTTGTTTTCCAATAAAGCATCATATTCTTCCTCCATTGCCTTTTTCCACTTCGGATTGGCAAGAGCTTCCGAAAGTGAAGAGGATTCTCCTGTTGATGTTAGCAAGCCATAGCAAACAGAATTTGCTCCTCTATAAATTTTAGGCTGTCTACCATATGTAGTTGTGCCATCCTTATATTCTTTTGGTTGTTTTATACCTTTTTGTAACCTTGTTCGAGCAGCAGGTGCAGGAGAAGCAACAGGAGACGCCGTTACAGAAGATCCGGAGCATGGAGATGATGCCGAATCAGCACCCGAGAAGGATTCGCCTGGTGACCATGGCGAATGAGGAGGCGACACGTCGAGATAGCCGCTGTCGTGATGCGCGTCGTCGTTGGAGACATGCACATGCATGTGGGCGTCGCTGTCGGCGCGCACGCTGCTGCTGTCGGAGGCAGGCGAGGCAGGTGTCGACGTGGGCGCGTCCGAGAGGTGGGCGACGCAGCGCTGTCGGCAGGTGAAGACATGGGCGCGTCCGACATGGACGGCGACATTGGCTCATCGGGATCGCTGCCGTCAGATGCAGCCGGATCTGCATGGGGATCAGCATGCATATGATCCGATGTTGATTCACCGCTGTTGTTGTCATTTTCTTCATGTGATAAAGGACTTGTTTCTTCATAGTTTTCACTCATTTCTTCACTGTTTTGAGCAGAATTTTCTTCAGCTTGATCCGCAACTTCCTGGCCATCGTTAGTGACAGGAATATATGGTAAAGGCATATAGTCATCAACATTTGCAACCCCATGATTAGATGATGTAGGTAAAAGAAGAATATCATGTGCAAGTCGTTTTCCCGCATTGGGATTTAATGAAGCAAAGGGAAAGACTTGTTCATAAAAAACAACATCTCTAGATATGTAAACACGACCTGTTGAGGTGTCTAATCATTTTACTCCCGTGTGACGAGGACTATACCCTAAAAACACACATCGAGTGGAACGAAAAGCTAATTTCCGTTTGTTGTATGGGTGAAGGTTGGGCCAGCAAGCACAACCAAAAACACGAAGGGAATCATAGTTTGGTTTTGTGTGTAGGAGACGCTCAACAGGAGTTTCGAAATTGATGACTTTGCTAGGGAGCAAGTTAATGAGGAATGTGGCGGTGATGAAAGCTTCATCCCAAAACTTGAGAGGCATAGATGCATTTACAAGCAGGGCAAGACCAACTTCACCTATGTGACGATGTTTACGTTCAGCTGAACCATTTTGTTGATGAGCATGTGGGCATGAAACATGATGTGTAATACCAATCTTTTGGAAGAAACTATTTAGCTTTTCATACTCACCACCCCAATCAGTTTGCATGGTGATGATTTTTGTATTGAACTTGCGCTCAACAAGTTGCTGAAAATTGAGAAAAACTTGATACACAACTGAACGTTTCTTAAGCAAGTAGATCCAAGTAAATTTGCTAAAATCATCGATAAAGCTTACATAATAAGTGTGCTTGTCAACAGAGGCTAGGGCAGGACCCCATACATCAGAAAAGACATGTTCCAAAGGAACAGTGGATACACTAGTGGACACAGGATATGGCAACTGATGACTTTTTGCTAGTTGACAAGAATCACAAATATAAGGACCTATTTCTGGAGTATAAGATAGTTCATACTTTCTAAGAATTTGTTGCACTACAAAAGAAGGATGCCCTAAACGACGATGCCATGTAGATGATGAAGGTTTTATTATGATGAACGCATGCTTGGACAACCCCGTAGAGACAGGCACTAAGGGGTAGAGACCACCATGGCAGGGACCCTTAAATAGAATTCTCCATGTGTCCTGGTCCTTGATCAAGAAAAAGAATGGGTGAAACTCAAGAAACACATCATTGTCAAGTGTAAGCTTATGGATAGACAAAAGATTTTTTGATGCATTAGGCACATGAAGGATGTTTTTGAGATGTAAAGATGTATGTGGGGTGCACAATGTTGAAGAACAAATATGACTTATTTGCATACCATTGCCATCGGTGGTGTGGACACGCTCACGTCCATTGTATTTCTCCCGCGTGGTGAGCTTGTTCAGCTGGCCGGTGATGTGATCAGTAGCTCCAGTGTCGGAATACCAGTTGGTATCCACACCATAAGATGCCATGTTGGTGGCCTTGTCATCCTGGCGATCATCATCGCTGTCGGAGCCATCATTCTGGTAGCGCCACCAGCAATCAGAAGCTGGGTGGCCATGGATCTTGCAGATCTGGCAGGTGACATCGACAAAGGGAGTTGGAGCACGGCCGTGGCCACGGCGGCGTCCCCCATTGTTGCGACATCCTCCATCATCACGGCGTCGACCACCGTCTCGACGGCCTTGATCATCACGGCGCCGATTACCATCATCACGGCGTTGGCCACCATCACGTCGGCCTTGATCACCACGGCGATCTCCACGTTCAACGCGGTCGCCACGCTCGCGGTAGTCACCGCGATCAGCATCACGATCAGCAGATCGGCACGATCTCCACGGGGGTGATTGTCACGGCCTCCATCGCCACGATGAGCAGTGTTGGCGGAGGAGACGAAGGACTCGTCCTGTCCGGTTGCAGAGAGCATATCTCGGCGCAGATCATGAGCACAGATTTGGCTTAAAAGATCATCAAGTGTGGTACCGGGATTACCATTGACCGAAGTCACGAGGTCGTTGTAGGTGGCGTCGAGTCCGTTGAGGATGTACCCGATCATCTCGTCGTTTTCGACGGGTTTTTCCGGCGGCGGCGAGCTCAGAGGAGAAGCCCTTGAGCTGAGCAAAGAAGGCGTCGGCCGTCAGGTCATTCTTGTTGGTGCTGTTGAGGCAGCCTCGCAGATGGTTGATCCGCGTCCGTGAGGGCGTGGAGAACATGCGAGTGATGACCGCCCACACCTCGGTGGCAGTCTGCAGCCCAAAGATATGTGCAACGATTTCTGGTGACAGTGAGTTGTTGATAAACCCAAGCACCATCTGATCCCGCGTGACCCAGGAGGTATAGGCTGGGTTGGGGATTATCATCTTCTTCTTGTTGTCATCTTCAACCTCCAAGGTTTTCGCCGGGGCGGGCTCAGATCCATCGAGGAGACCATAGGCATGAGCACCACGGATCGGCGGGAGGACTAGGGTATACCAGAACAGGAAATTGGACCTAGTCAGCTTGGTGGAGGGAGGGGATCCTAGTGCGGCAAGGCTAGCTGGCGAGGTTGAGGAGCTTGCCATGGGTGCGGCACGGGATTGTGGTCGGATCGGATCGGCGGCTAGAGGTGGAAGAGAGCTGGCTCTGATACCATATCAAACGTAGCGGAAACCGAAACCTGTTAGGGTTCGGGGTGCGTGTTTATATAGTGCCGGAAAGCCTCCGAAGGTGTATACATAGGGACCATATACGGTTGGTGTACTACACCATATCGTATACGGTGTTACATGTTTAACACACACACCCCATGAACGCACGCACACCCTACCCCTATGAGTAACTTCAAAAACTGAGCCGGTGGGCCGAGTCTTGAGATTGACGAATTCACCACAGGCGTCTCGCTGTCGACGGGAACGTCGCCTCCCACTGAAGAAATTTCCGCATAAATGAGAAACAACAGTGTCAAAACTGGGGTTTAAACTCTGGTAGGCTGTGGGTACAACCACCCTCCTAACCATCTTGTCTTGTCACAGACAAGTTCTCGCTAGGTTACCTTTTCGGCTTTTCCTCCCAGCCAGGTCCCAAAAAAAAAACACGTCAAAAAAAAGGAAAAAAAAAGTCGTGACAAGACTGTCCTCACTAGTAGAGAACCCACTTCTAGTACCGGTTGTAGATGGCCTTTAGTACCGGTTGCACAACCGTACTAAAGGGTCAGCACTAAAGGGGTAACCCTTTAGTACCGGTACCAAAATAAAACCGTACTAAAGGGTCTCCACGTGGGCACACAGGCGAGCGCAAACCTGAGGACCTTCAGTCCCGGTTTGTAATACAAACCGGGACAAAAGGTTCACGCTTTTATTTCTTATATTTTCAGGGGGTTTTGGTTTTTTTTCTTTTCGATTATTTTTCGGGGTTTAGGGTTTCTGTTTTTGTCCTTTTCGCTCATTTTTCAGGGTTTCGGAGGAGATCACGTATAAAGTCCCGGCTCGCGAACCGGGACAGTACAAGCGAGACTAAAGGGCAAACCGGGACGTTCGTGCATATATATAAGATAACTTGTCTTACGATCGAGCATATACAAATATATACAATTTTGATAGTTACATGGAGATCACAATTACCGGGACTAGAGCCCGTCTATTCGATTACACGACCGGGGATCATCAGTAGGGCCTATTCACACTAAATTCTCCGTTGTTGTCTATCATCTCTATCATCAAAAATCCCGCCAGTTCCTCTGCAATTCCTATTACGCGTTGCTCTTGTAGGTGTTCTTCCCGCGTTCTGTCAAACTATATAAGAAAAGAATATCAATATGAACATCAATCATGATAACAAAAAGTGACGGTACTAAAATAATGTTGTGAATGTATTGCTTACGTCGTTGTGCTCAGTGGTAAACGTGCGAATGAACTCGCAAACGTAGTATCCACATAGATTCGTCCCCGGTGGCTGCCTCGCGCACTTTACGAGAATAGAATTCAATCAAAATAATAATCTAGCATCATAATTGTATTGAAACTATAATTAAAGAGATGCACGGACATATCTCGTACTACTTACCTTGACCGTAGTAAACTTCAGCTTCTCAGTAAAGGAACCCTGCACCACACGCCTGAACTCTTTCCAAACCCTGCCCGGCAAAGAAAATTAATTAATGAATGAGTTATTCATTACCTGATATCTCATGAAATCAACGAAAGAGACCGATATAGCCCGAAAATTACCTCTGGAGCAAGACCTGCATGTTGCTAATCCCTGTCAGGTCTCTGTTTAATGGGTCCATGACTTCAACTAATCCCTTATCAATTTGAATGTCTAGCAGAACATAGTGGAACCTGCACACGTTTATATACGTCAGTAACTCATCAATTACACTTAACATCGAGTAAGCAAAATGTGTAGAACAGAGTAAGACCCTCACGAGAAGTTGTAAGGAAACAGTATGTGGTCACAGAAATGTTGCTCCGTTAGGAATCTTAGAAGGTTATGCGCCGTGTCCTTGGGTTTGTTCGTTAGCGAATGTATATGTACTTTATCTGGGTCAATGAACCCAACATTATAGATGTTTTTTCTTTTACATTCCTGCATCCTCATTCTGCATAATAGAGTACAGAAGGATATAATGAGGATAATTACATGCAATGAACTGAACTACTGAAAAACTAAACAACTTATATGTAGACAATGAATTCAACAACTTACAGACAATAGCAACTGATGAGAGATTTGTCGAGGGCGTCGAAATTGTATAACTGCCAGAGTTCTGGAAACTCAACATGGACCTCTTCGGGTCGGAAGAAGTACTCAGGTGGGACTTTCGCCACGATCATTATTCTGCCCGAGTCTGCCGCTCGCAAGTACCAGTCACGCAAATTCCGCATATGTGTTGGCAGTTGTGTGAACTTCTCTTCGCTGACAAAAGGCTTCCCTAGGACATATTTAGTGACAACATCAGCCTTGGGTAAATTGTCGTCCTGGGAACCTATCAATTCAGCAACAGTCACACCCATAGAGGCCGCCAACTTCGCAGCTTCTTCCATATCCTGCTGCAGCACCAGCTGGGGAACGTTTTCGGATAACACCATGAGGGATGGGATCGATTGTTTGGCCTGTTCCCCGAGCTGGGGAACGTCCCTTCTGTTCTCGCTTGCACTAACACCTGATGTGCTCCCGCTTGCTCTTTTACCCAAGTCCGGCGGCGGCGAAGACGGTCGACCCAAGTCCGGCGGCGGCGAAGACGGTCGACCACCCAAGTCCGGCGGCGGCGAAGTTGGTCGACCACCCAAGTCCGGCGGCGGCGAAGACGGTCGACCACCCAAGTCCGGCGGCGGACGACCACCCAAGTCCGGCGGCGGCGAAGACGGTCGACCACCCAAGTCCGGCGGCGGAGATCGAGATGGACTCGCGCTGTGGTAGTCGTAGTCATGGGGTGTTGACCTGCTTCTTGGAGGTGATGGAGGTTTAGTTGACCTGCGACGACTCGAAGGCGGTGTTGTCCTTGGCGTCGACCCTGGAAACTTGATGTAGTTCTTGTCCCATAGAATCGTATCACCCACAACTTCTCCGAGTGTCCTCTCATCTCCAGGTCCAGGGATGTCAAGCACCATAGCATGAGACCCCGGTACGATTTCATCCACCACGACTTTAGCATAGCCAGCTGGAATCTCACGGTCTTGCCAGCGTGTGTCAGGTGGACAAGGTAAAGCATATCCGACCGCCACCTTCATGGATATGTTCTTCAATTGCTGATGGAGCTCACAAGATATTGCATCCTTGATTCCATCCACGGGGTAGCCGGGACCGGCATCTATCATCCGCCGTGCATCGTCAGCCGGGACCTCCGAGTCACCCACGCTGCTTTTCCGCTGAGATGGACCGGCGGTAATATCGAGTACAGGATTTTGCGGGGGCACTACTGCTCTAAGTTCGTCAAGCTCCTGCTGCTGGTGGTTAAATTTGGCAAGCAACTGGTTGAACTTGGCTCCCTCCTCCTCCTCCTTTCGCTTCTTTGCTCTCGCTCGGCTTCTGTAAGTTTCTACGTCTTTGGCAAACCCAAGCCACCATGGGACGGAAGGGCCAAAGCCTCGTGTTCGTCCTCCTTTTTCTTGATTCTCGAGGACCAGTGACAGCAAGTCTCTCTCTCTATCGGGAGTGAACTTTAACTTCCCCTCTTTAATTTCTTTCAGCGTTTTAACCCAATTTTCCCTGGGTACCCTAATCCCGTCACTGGGAATAAGGTCCCCTGTTGTTTCGTCGTATGAACCCCCATGCGCAAGGAACCAATTTCTTGCCCTCAATTCCCATTCGTCGCGCATCCATTCTGGTTGGATCCCTTTAGCAAGAAGCTCTTGCTCTTTTTTATCCCACTTTGGCATGGCAGTCTCGTAGCCCCCTGGCCCCAATTTATGGTGATATTTTTTCTTGTCAGCATTTTTCTTGTTCCTTGCTGAGATCGCAGTGGCATCTTGTGACTCCTTGTACTTCTTAAATGCGTTCCAGTGATCCGCCTGCTTCGCTAGATAGCCTTCAAATACTGGAGCAGTCTTACTCTCTTGATATTCTTGCCATAATCTTTTCTTCCACACCCGAAATAGTTCGGCCATCTTCTTAAGAGTCCACTTCATGACTGTCTTCCTCAATTCTGCAGTGTCGGCAGGATCCTCAAATTCTGGCAGGGTGAAATGTGCCATGAGGTCATTCCAAAGACCCTTTTTGTACCTTTCGGCGACATACTCACTATCGTTCGCCCCTTTGCGCTTATTCCAGTCTCGAACGATGATCGGGACGTGCTCCCTAACCAGCACTCCGCATTGTTTTCTAAATACAGCGGCAGCCTTCTTGGGTTCCTTCGGTTCGCCCGTAACGGATATGACCTCTAATGTATAATGCGTAGTTGGGGCCAACTTTTTGGTCGGGCCTCGTTTGGACTTTTTGCTCGATGTGGAGGCCTAAGAGAAGAAACATTCGTCAATTTATATATATACAACTCAAGTAATGCATCTACTGATCGCCGAAGAACTTCCTATCTACCTCGCCGGACTTCGTTAAGGGTTCACCGGCTTCTCCATCATCGGAGCTATCGCCTTCTCCATCATCGGAGCCGTCGACTTCATCCTCACTTTGGTCGACCTCCATTCCATCCCCGGAGGGGTTCAGATACGACGACGGAGATCCTGGATCAGCAGCTGGGGCGTCGTTGATTATATTCTCGAGAATTTCTTCCTGTATTAGGTCTCTGCGGGTGCGGGTTGGACTAGGTGGATCCATAGTTTCTGCAAAATGCACACAATATTATTTCAAAATGCATCAAATAAAATGAGTATCAATTGTTATAAATTATTACTACAAATCAATTACTAAAAATTACTTAGTCCTAGAATTTAAATGAATTATCATACCTTACAACATAAAATGGTTTTCATTACACAAATGGTTTTATTTAAATAATTACTAACAGTACTAACATATTAAGAACAACATTATGTAGTGATCTACAGTAGCTAACCATTTCACAAACAAGAATAGCAACAATTTCATAAAGGACCAAATATTTATTTTATCACTTTTAATAGGCAGAAAACACCATTTTTAGAGTTTATTAATTAAGTCCAGGGTGTTCTGTTCATCAACAAGGTATGCAAAGATAGGTTTATGTTCTATGTAAATATTTTAAACTAATGCAATTGGATTTAGTCCAAAATCTTATTCACAGAAAATTAATTAAATGCCAGAAAACCCCACTGGTCTAAACTACCAACACATGCCATTTCAAAACTATGTATCACAAACATATGAGGCTAATTTCTACAGAAAGCTATACTCACAGGCATTCCAGAACAATTGGATTTACAAATTTTGGATACATATTTCTCAAGTTAAAAAATAGTTCTTGATTTATACCAGTGGCAGTACAGTAATTATCAAGCACACACAAATTAATATTTTTAAGATTTGCAAATTGGAAGTGGTTCTAAACTCATTCATTTATCACTGTGATTTTTGGTTTGCACAAACATGCAGTTTAACTATTTTATTTTGAATTAAAGTTACAGCACAGAAACAGAATTATAAAGCCCTATTTTCAAATTTCGGGTTAATCAAAGATTGCTCGAATCCGCGCGTTTCTGGATGATTCGAACGCGCTGCGACGTATAGGAGGTTGCAGGGAACCATTTGGTAGCGGCGCCGCCCAATTTGGGTCGCCGGAGCAAGCCGGCGACGATGTTTGGCGGCGGCCGACGACGGGCAACGCGGCGGCGGAGCTACGGGGCGCAATAAGTGGAATTGAAGGCACTGGAGGATGCAAAATCTCACCCTGAGCACGATGGAGTCGACGACGAGGTCGGGGGAGGTCTTCCGGCGACGGAATCGTGCACGCACGCGGTGGCCGGAGTTGGGGGAGGGGCCGCGATTCGCCGGATTCCGGCCTTCCTACCACGACCGACTCGGTGGAGAAGGAGAGGAGGCGCCGGCGACGGGCAGCGGCCGTGTCGAAGACGGCAGCGGCGTCGGGGACGGCCGCGCTGGCGACGGAAAATTTTGGCAGCGTTTCCTCTGCTCTGCTCTGGTCTGCCCTTCTTCTTCGATGAAAATGGCCAAGTCCCAGATTGGGAACTGCTTAAGTACTGGAGGGACCTTTAGTCCCGGCCCGTGGCTCAAGCCGCGACTAAAGGGCGGTCTTTAGTCGCGGTTTGAGGCACGGGCCGGGACTAAAGTGTTTGGGAGGACCTTTCGCGTTCCCGCGCGCAGCACGGGCTTTAGTACCGGTTGGTATGCAAAACCGGTACTAAAGGCCCAAAAATTGCGCGGGTTTTTACTTTTTTTTAGATCTAGCACAATTTCAAATATTTGAACATTTGAATGAAACAGTTTTTGCATACTTATGAATTTGAGAAAACTTTTTACATGAAAAGTGCTTGAATTTGAATAAGTATTCCAAATACATTTTCTGCTTTATAAAATAATTATTCTAACTCTACAAACTATTAACCATTTTGCCATTTTGAATTAAAAAATGCATTATCTTTTATCTTTTGCATATTTTTGAATCTCACTAAATTTTGAACATGAAAAATGTTTGAATTTAAATAATTAATTCAAAACCATTTTTTGTTTTATAAAATAATGCCGTGGGTAATTTAACAAAGCAACAGTACTGCTACTACATTGCAGAGAGGAAACCACAACTCCAGATAACTCAGCTAGCCAGCGCATTCTATTGCTAACACAAAGTTCAGACTGAACTCTGAAGTACCTACCCAGTACTAAGACGCATACAAATGACAAGGAGATCACTACTACTAAGCCAGCTTCTAGTGAGTCCTATCTCCCGTTCTATCCATCCATACCTACCTAGCGCTCGGACGAACTTGTCCAGGTGTGGCCGTGGAGGAACTTCTGCCGTTTTCTTTTTTTCTATTTGTTTTTTCTTTTAATTGTTTTTATTCATACTATTTTTTCTTTTCATTTTTCTTTCTTTCTATTTTTCTTTCTTTTCATTTTTCTCTTATATACTTTCTTGTTCGATGTTTATTGCTATTATTTAATACCATTGGTGATATTTTTCAGTAATCGCCAGTTCCTTCTCAGCCAGGTACTTCGGGCAACACCGTCTTATGCAGAGATGATATAACATACAACTAGACATCTACGTTACAATTTCACTAGTTCTAAATACTGGATAGAACAAATTAAGGTACAACTTCAAATTACGATACAACACAAGTGAAACAAAGACTCTACCTATCCGCCGTGTTGCCACCCTTGCCCTTTGACGAAGATTCTGCCTTCTTGCCTTTGCCCTTGGACGAAGCTTCAGCCTTCTTGCTCAGTGCTTCAACCCTCCTTTCCTTTGACGATGGCATGAAATCGTCGTCATCATCGCTGTCCACTATCCAGAGACAGGAACGACCGTACGAATCACGGTCAGCTTCAGTTCGGTAGAACGGACTATTCGTAACTTTCTTGTCAAACTTATCTTGAAGCCTGAGCATTTCTGCACGAATTTGGAGCGGGGTCCTATACGGAAACCCATCACGGCATAGCTTCGACCCGAGCAAAGCGAGATGACTCTCAGTGTGCAAAATTTCTTCTATTGGAACTACCCTACCATCTACCTTCAAATTGCTCGAAAGCCTGGCGAGATGCTCGGATGCGGTAATGTGAAACCCGGACACACACTTCTCGCAAGGACCAATGCACACCATGGTTGCGCTCAAGTGAGTACCATGCCTACCTTCAACTGGGTTTTATAGACTACCGGTGGCGGAATTTGGCGGGAAACGGTGGCGGGAAACGGTGGCGGAATTTGGCGGGAAACGGTGGCGGGAAACGAAGGAAACACACGATCCGTACCAGCACCACCACCACTCCCACCTCCTCGGCAATTCATCATTGCGTCACCCTAATCCAGTGGCTGGATTCAACCTACCTGAGGGCTTGTGTTTCCAACAGCGTCGTTGTGTTGTCATTGTTCACCGTCCTACAGGAGGTGGCTCCAATGGCTGGCCGGTGAACAAGGACGAACACAATAATGCCAGGGAACATGCCAGCAGGTAGGCTAAATCCAGCCATTGGATTCGGTGGCGAAGGTAGATGAGCGGCCGGTGAACAAGGACGAACACAATAAAACCATAATACATAGCTCGGGTCTATTTTTATTGATTTGGGGAGGTGGGGATTTGGGGAGGTGGGGATTTGGGGATTCACCTAGCTAGGGAACCCGAATGTTTTGTGTTTGAGCGCCACTTCGATCCAAGCAGCGGTAAGACGTCTCTGATGATCTACAACCGTCGGGCAAGAGATCGCTGATGATCTGCAACCGTTTTGAACGGTCGCAGGTCATCAGCGACCTCCTGCCGCTGGTTGCCCAAAGATGCCCAAAACCTAGCTAGGGAATCCGAATGTCTTGTGTTTGAGCTGGTTAAGCTGGAATGAGTGAGTACCTGTCTGGGAGGTGGAGTATTTATAGGCAGAAGTTGGAATGAGTGTGGATGAGGTGGGAGTGGTGGTGGTGGTGGGAGTGCTGATCCAACAGCTCACAAGCCCTCAAAAGAAACACACCCCGGATCCAACGGCTCACAAGCGCTCGAAAGAAACACACGATCCGTGTGATTCTTTAGTCCCGGTTGGTGTTACCAACCGGGACTGGTTCTAAAAATCCAACAGCTCACAAGCGCTCAAAAGAAACACACCGCAGATCCAACGGCTCAGAAGCGCACGAAAGAAACACACGATCCGTACTGTCCAACGATGGTTCCGGCTAGGGCCACAGAGGGTGCAGAGAGAGCCGGCCCCCGAGGAGGTGGTACGTCGCCGTATCAGGGAGGAGGACGAGCACGTCCGTCGCTACATGCATTTGTTGGAGATTCAGACCAACAGGCGCTGGTCGATACTTCAGAGGGATCCTTATCACATCAGCTATGACCCCGTGATGGTTCCGGCTCTTTGGAGGCAGAGCGCCCGCGGCTCAGCACCGCGCGGCTTAGGGGAAACCGTGTGTTCTGTTCTATATATCTGCATAATCCTTCAGTTCATCGACCGAACAATATCATTCGGTTCCGGGAACCCTCCCCTCGGTCGGATCCAAGCAGCGGCAAGGTTCTTTGATGATTAGCAACATTCCCAACACTTGTTTCGACGGTTGCAGATCATCAAAGAAGTCTTGCCGCTGTTTGGATCGAAGGCCGATTTGCCGTCTCACGACCACGCGATGATTTGCCGATTTGCCGGTCAGAGTGGCCACTGGAGAAGGTAGGCAGGGGAAACCGTATGTTTTGTTCTATCACTTGGAGAATGCAGAGATTGTGTTGGTAAAACTGCAGCTGATTGAAGCTTCTTACACATGCTCCTTACATAATGGTTTAATACATTATTACACATCACCAACATCACCAACTATTGTTTATGTTTTCTTCTGAGCCGTAGCCATGGAGAATCTTCATCATTTAACATGATGCTTGGGTCAGTTTTCACTGTGAAGGGCGGAATTTCATGAAACTTATTATAATCTTCAGACTATGTGGCACTTTGGCTCATCGGACGATGTATTCTTTTGCTTATCTTTTATTTTTTTCGGTTTGGTGGACATGTCCTTCACATAGGAAACCTGAGCCACACCATTGGCTAGGACGAATGGTTCGGTGTGGTACCCAAGATTCTTGAGATCCACTGTTGAAGAAGGATGGTGGGAACAACAACTCGAAGAAGGATGGCGGGAACAACAAATCGAAGCTGCCAGACATTGGACCACATCAATTTGTAACCCTGATAGACTTTCTCGAGCAAAAGTTTGTGATATTATTCGTAATGTATTATGGTTAAATAAAAATGGACCCGAGCTATGTATTATGGTTTAATACATTAAATTGACGAATTTCATTACTACACATCACATAAAGGTTTAATACATTGATTTACATATGTTAAGTGCTGAATTTAAATAATAAAGTTGCTAACCTTTCAAAACGATGGATTTAGGGGTTACCACCAAACTATATATGTTAATTCTTGAATTTAAATAATAATTCTTTTTTGCCTTTTCTATTTAATATTGAATAATTCGTATCTACAAATCCGTAAATTGAAAATTGATAAATAATATGTCTACGTCGTTGTGTTGTCGCTACTACCGATGTAAATTCATCTGCAATGTTGAATAAAAAGAAAATTCAAATTGGCTCCATCCAAGTTGAATGAAAAGGAAATTCAAATTCATTTCCGGCAGAAATTAAAATTCACATGTTTATGCACATACTACTAGAGACACAGACACCCATCTACTCGTCCTCCGAAGAATACTTGCGGTACAACTCGAATGAAACGTATGCATCTATTGCTGCATAATCAAGGTTGATCCTGTCAAGTTGGTTCTTCTCCCAGAAGTTGTGCTGCTCATTGGGGAATTTTTTCTTCATACCAGCGTACTTCGGGTCGATCAAGACTCTTGCCATATCAGCCATCCCAGTCTTGTAGGGATACCGAAACTGGATCAAGTCCTGGAGATCAATGTGGCAGTCAGCTGGTATCTCAATACCCCAGGTGCTCATCATCTTGATCTTGTCATTCGTTATATCAACGCTACAAAAACGTATGCCGCTGTTGACAAGGAAATCCATGAGTTCTGGACAGTGCTTGACACTACTGCAACAACAAAAATGGAACTAATGGAACAAATGTTAAACATCGCTGCAACATTTTGCTATCCTATATGAATCAAAAGAAGCACTCTCCTATATGAAAAAATGGATTCAAATGGCCACACGTATGTTGCTATCCTATAAAGTTTTGCTATCCTATATGAATCAAAAGAAGCTATCTTTCCAATAGGATTCAAATGGCCACATGTTGCTATCCTATGAAATTTTGCTATCCTATGAATCAAAAGATGTTCTCTTTCCAATAGGATTCAAATGGCCACACGTTGCTATATATATATCCTATGCAATTTTCCTATCCTACAAGAAGTTCGTGTTACCTTGACCATTGGAAGACCATGACATGGTTCTTGTGAGCAAGTTGGATGACGGCAACATCTCGTCCATCGGCCGTGTACTCGAGATCAAGGCCAAGGAACTTGTGTTCATCCTCGTCATGCCATTTCTTCAAATCGGCAAGAAGACCCGGGACCTTAGCGCAGTCGTTCGTGTAGGCGACATCGAGAAGGGTCTTGCATGGTGTTGACACATGAGTAAACTGAATACCAATTCGATTCATGGTGGAGGATTTGGGGAAGAAGAGAGGAGAGCAAGAGGAAGAAGAGAACCGTACTGTAGCAAATGGCCCTCTGTTCTCTGATCCGTCGCGAAAACACAACTTCCAAAGCGCGCGGGAGGCAAACGGTTCGTCCTTTTAGTCCCGGGCCGTACTACGACCCGGGACTAAAAGGTTTCTCGCGCCAGGCGAACGGTTGCGGAACACTTTTAGTCCCGGGCCGTATTACGACCCGGGACTAATGCCCCCTTTAGTACCGGTTTTTGTTGCAACCGGTACTAAAGTGGCGCACCAATGCCTCTGTTTCTACTAGTGCCTTGTGTGTTGAGTGTCTTCTATCCGCTCCACCGGCTCCAGTGGTGCAGCACTTATCGTAGGCCGCCGCCAGGTTTTGACTATCTTCCTCTTTGTTTTCTTACTCCATGTTTGACCAGCTAGTACGACTGAATTTAGTTTTGCAAACGCGTAGAGGCCCGGCAGGAACGATCGAATCGAGCGTGCCCGTGGAGCCTGGCTCGTTGTTGGCTCAGCGCAACGTGAAATTTGTTTCCCTTCACTATCCTTATTTTTACTTCATCTTCTTCATCCCTCTAATCAACACTACACAACTCCATTCAAAATAAGGTCCATACGAAAATGATGTGCACTAATGATGTGGCTCTATTCTTGACAATTGGTTTTCTCGCTAACTGTTAATTCCTAATTTCGTGTTCATGTTCAAATCTGTTTTAGACCAATTTCGTCAAATTAGTCGCACATGATCGATGGTTTGAGATTTCCTTTTACGAGTAGCTTCGCATCACTATTTGACACAACTCTCATGTTGACTCATGTTGTAAGTTTTTCGTTTCGTTCGTTGTAAACAAATAGATCTTGTGTCGCATATCCGCGTATTTAGACTGTTCTTATTGTATGTGTCTTCTTCAACCTTTTCTCCTCGTCGTGAAATCCGTCGTTGTAGCAGTGCCTAGTAGGCTAACTGATCTCTTCGTCAACAAGCTATGTTGCCGCCGCCGCTACAAACTTAGGCAATGATCTCCTCCGCCGCTAAAAACTTAGACAATGATCTCCGTTGCCGCCGCCCGCGCCGTCGCCATGCTGGCCTTGGCCTTCGTCGGAGGTCGCTGCGGCCGCTCGCCGCTCGTCGTGGATCTGTCACTTGAAACTGTCCCAAGTGTGGTGATGGGAGGTAACTCCAACCATGTGAAACAAGGTGAGACTAACTATCACAGGGACACAAGCATGTTGTTTGGTCAGCTGCACATGGCGAGCCTGGCCTGGATACATGTAGGTTGTCAAACGTCATACACAACATGGCTGAGAGGCTGGTTTCGCCAGACCTGGCCCTGGCCGGCCTGCCCCCACAGAGCTCAAAAGTCAACGCAGGCTGCCAAACGCACCCTATATGATCAGCGTCGGCACCTAACAGCATCTCCACCGACACCCCAATATAACCTCAAAGGTTTAATGGGGTTCGGGTGTAAAAAACTGCGGCACCTTCAAATATCTGGGCCGAGCTGATTTCTGATCTCTGAGTGGATCTCCAAATTTGGGGTCCTTTTCGGGATGCCAGAAATTGCCTACGATAGACGTGTTCCACTCGTTATAGACACAGGACGCCGCAATCGTGTTAATTAGATTGTGCAGGAGGCCGTTCCGCCCGAGTAATGGTGAGGCGACAAGATGTCGGCACGCCTGCCAGCACACCTCGCAATAACGCCGCGCTCGTTTCCCTGCCGCGCCGTCCACATGTTGACGTCGCAGCGGCTCCCCCGGCAGCGCCTGAACACGTGTCGTCGGGTTCAATGCGTGCCAGTCGAATCGGTGCTCAGCCTGTCTTTAAAATGCCGTCCGGCGCGCCTCTCCTTTCGCCACACAACCTGCCTCTCCTTCTCCCCCTTTCAAGTCTCGTCGCCAGCAGATACACCACCTAGCATGGTGGGCAGATGCGAGGAGCCGGCGGAACGCGAGTTTTGCCTTATGCGCGACCACCTCCCCGTGAGTTTCGCCTTATGCAGGACTACCTCTCCACGGAACGTGCGAATTGCCCCAACAAGCATCGCGGCGAGCAACTGGAGCAACGCCGCCTACCGCATGAGGAGCACTAGATGGGTGTGGCGTGGCACCGCGAGATGCTGCGCGAGGAAGCAACCAACACACCTCCACATCGGCTAACGGTCGAGAACGCGTGGATTTACCTCCGCCACAACATCCCGGTGCCAGAGTAATCGAAGCATTGTTGCCATGTCGACGTACCGATGATGCCGACAAAAAGAAGGGCTTCGTGTCGCCTAGACCACACCCATCAGCGGTGACGCTGCACCCGAGACCAATTTGGACCTCAAACGGGAGGCGTCGCCGCATGCCGGCAGGCTGGCCGGTCGCCGATCTCAACTGCACTGCACGCTTGTGCTCAGCCTGGCACACGTGCATGAGTAGATGATCCGTGGTGGACATGCATCTAGCCATGCATGCACGCCGGCAATTCGTGCCAAGAACAACAGCTTCAGCGCCACTGCCCGACTGCATCCGATCCGGTCAACATCCGGCCAGATGGTAGCGGCGCCTCTGGAGTCGCCACAGGCGACGACCCGGGAGGCTAGGGTTCTTTTTTTAAGGTCTCCGCCACCACCACGCCAGCCACACCACAGCACAGCAAAGCATCCAAAGCTTCCGCCTCCCCACTCAATCACTGCACTAATTATGCCCTCCGCTAACCGCTCCCTCCACCATTATAAACACCTCTCTCAATCCCCAGGAGGCTCGCCTAGAGGAGGAGCGGCGGCGGGGGCGAGATGGACATCGCGTCGTTTATCACGTCGCTTCTGACGTCCTTCATCATCTTCGTGGTGCTGGTCCTGGTATTCACCTGGCTGTCGGGCCGTCCCGGGAACGCGCCGGTGTACTACCCGAGCGTCCTGCTGCGGGGGCTCGACCCCTGGGAGGGCCGTGGGCGGGGCACGCTCAGCCCCGTCGTCGGATGGATCCAACAGGCGTTCATGGCGTCCGAGGCCGACGTCGTCGCCGCTGGCGGGGTCGATGCCGCCGTCTACCTCGTCTTCCTCTCCTCCAGTACGGAAAACCAAACCGCGCTCTCCAGTTTCGTTTGTTTGTTTACACATGCTTTCCTTTCCTTGAGGAGTTGAGGTGGTTGCGTTTGGTCGATTCGCGTACACGGCATATCTCTGTGCGTTTCTGTGGCCTTGTTTTTGCAGAAATCAAGTCGTGCTGTTGTGGAGCATCATTTTCTGATGAACCTGCTGTATTCTATTCGAAACGAGGATCTGTTTCTGAAAAAAGTAGTACAATGTTGTACAAAGGAAATTTCGTGTTTTATTGTTTTACTTCTGCGTACCAACTTAAAGGGCATGTGCGCTTACATGAACTGCCATAACAGCAATAACGACTGCTAATTGCTGCCATCAGTTTACTTTTCAATTTAAGAGTGCTATTATTAAGTTGCGAAAGTATTTTTTTAGAGCGACCTAGACCCATGCGTGTCTTTCTGTTAACAGTTAAAATGCAAATTACCATCACGGGGGCGCTGCGAAAAGAATCCTGATTGTATCGGCAGTTTACATGGAAATCCTGGCCGTTTTTTAGCATCTGACGCATAAATAAGCGCTCGACGCTTGCAAATGTTAAGTATAGATGCTACATTGTCATGTTCAGTTACTGTATGATTTAGTCAAGCTCCATTAGCAAGCCCACGTCGCACGATTAGTGCACGATGGCAAACTGTAACCTCCCTGTACTGACCCTATATGTACTCGACACTCTGAAGAAATGAAAGCAAGCATTCCAATTCTATTCAGTTTACAAATTATCATGGTATCAGACACCAGCTAGTTCCTCCCCTTCCCGATGCGCAGAAACAACGAGTCCTCCGCCGCCGGCGGCGGCGACGAAACCCAATTAGGCCCTCTTGGCCATCTACCTCCCCCAATTTCTTCCCCTCCTCCCCCGCTAGCTTCAGCACACCCTCCTCCACTACTCTCCTTACTCCTGCATCCCTCAGTGACACCATCGTTGATGTGACCCCTTTCATACCCATGGTTCTCGATCTCCAGCAGCACAACTACTATCACTGGCGTCATCTATTCGTCGTACACCTCGGGCGTTGCGGCCTCCGCCGCCACATCGACGCCGGCGCATCTCCCGCGTTCGAGGACCCGCAGTGGGTCAAGGACGATTTTGCCGTGCTCCAATGGATCTACACCAGGATCTCCACCGAGCTCTTCGGGCTTCTGCCCAAGGATGGCGCCACGGCGGCCGTCGTCTGGTCGGAGTTGCAGCAGCTTTTTCAGGACAACCGCGACGCCCGCGTTCAGTTCCTGGAGACGGAGATGCGGACGCTTCGGCAACGCGACGAACCGGTGGGCCAGTACGCGCAACGCCTCAAGGCCATGGCGGACGAGCTGCGCGAGTTGGGAACCACCGTCGACGACCGCACCATGATCGGCTGCCTCCTCGCCGGCATCAGCGACAAATTCGACCGCGTCACGTCCCTGATTCCTCTACTTCGCCCGGCGCCGCCCTTCTCCGAGGTTCGATCCATGCTCCAGCGTGAGGAGCAGAAGCTGAACCGCAAGGTCCAGGAGCACTCCGCGTTCTACACCGCCAATCGCCAACCGGACGCGCTCAAACTGCCGTCTCGACCACCTGCACCGCCACGACCGCCGGGGGTCAGTCCCAATTACAGAGAGAAGAACCCCATCCCCGGTTTCCAGCATCCGCGGCAACAGGTGCAGGCAACCGGCTCCACCAGCACTCAGGGGAGCGGCGCCACTTCGTCACCAATCGTCGCACAACGCCCACAAGCTGATCCATGGACAGGCCTCGTTCAGGCCTGGCCTGTCCCGTGGACAACCGGCGCCTCCCATGGCGCCCCTCCATGGCAACCACCACCAACGTGGCAACCAGTGGCCCCTGCTCCGCGCCCGATTGGCAGTCCCGGCCTTCTCAGCCGGCCACCGTCTCAGGCGTACACCATGTATGCTCCGATGTACCAGCCTCTTCCTCAGCCAACTGCACCGTACATGGCTCCTGCTACTGCTACTGCGCCGTACATGGCCCTTGCTCCTGCTACTGCACAATACATGGCTCCTGCTTCTGCTTCTACACCGGCTGCATCTTCGACACCTCCCAGCTGGGATCAGGCGGCATTTCTTCACGCGATGAACGCCTACACCAACACAAACGACAGCGGCTGGATCATGGATTCCGGGGCAACTGCACACATGTCGGGCTCATCTGGTATGCTGTCCCATATCAAACCGATCTCTTCTCTTCCTCCGATCATTGTTGGAAATGGCTCTACTCTCTCTGTTTCACATCTTGGCAACTCTGTTTTTCATAATTCTCATAGACCTTTGTATCTTCGTAACATTCTAGTCGCCCCTCTCTTATCAAGAACTTAATCTCTGTGCGACAATTCACTACTGACAACTCTGTATCTGTTGAATTTGACCCTCTTGGCCTCTCTGTGAAGGACCTGGCCACTCAAGTACTGATCGCGCGGCATAACAGCGTTGGTGACCTGTATCCATTCCCAAGCTTCGCCTCGGCTTCGTCTCACAACTCCGCCGCCCGAGCATTCGTCGCATCTGTCAACCTTTGGCATCGTCGATTAGGACATCCTAATAGTCAACTTGTATCCCATTTACTTCAGCAATTTAGCATTCCCAGCAGCAAAGATCCTCATGAGCCAGCGCTCTGCGAAGCCTGCCAAAGAGGAAAGCATGTTAGGCTCCCGTATTCCCCTTCCATCACTTGTACTTCTGCTCCTTTCGAGCTTTTACATTGTGATATATGGACATCGCCTCTATTAAGCATCTCTGGTTTCAAGTATTACCTCGTGATTGTTGATGACTTCACACACTTCATGTGGACTTTTCCTCTGCGAGCCAAGTCTGATGTGCACACCATCTTTGTGAACTTTCAGCGTTATGTGACCACCCAACACTCCACTCCCATAAAGCTTATCCAATGCGATAATGGCGGCGAATTTGATAACAGCCGCACCAGAGAATTCTACTTAACCCATGGCATCGCCCTTCGGTTCTCCTGTCCTTACAGCTCGCCGCAGAACGGTAAAGCTGAGCGAGCCCTCCGAACTTTAAATGATATCGTCAGGACTCTACTCATTCAAGCCTCCATGCCCGGCGACTATTGGGTCGAAGCGCTTCGCACTGCGACTCTGCTTCTTAACATCCGACCTCACAAATCCGCCCCAAACACCACTCCCTACTCCCTACTCCACAATTCACCACCACCATTTGACACCCTCAGAGTTTTTGGGTGCCTTTGTTATCCCAATATCACAGCCACAGCCAAACATAAACTTGCTCCCCGCTCGCTTCCCTGTGTCTTCCTCGGTTACCCTGACGAGCATCGTGGATATCGGTGCTTAGACCTGCACTCTGGCCGTGTTCTTATTTCCCGTCATGTCGTTTTCGATGAAACCTCTTTTCCATTTGTCAACCATCCTCACAAACTCACGCTTCCGCTACCATCTGCTCCTCTAATTTCCCATCGCCCAACCTTTGTGCCCTCCTCATCCTCTTCTCTGACTACAACATCACAACCCATTGCCCAGCCTTCTCCTGCTCCAGAACCCAGCCCACCCACAACCTCAACTACACCGTCCCCTGCAACTTCTTCATCCACTGCTGCCTCCCCTGAAACCCCTGTCCTGCCATCACACGCCGTCCCTGTTCCTATTCCTGCTAATCCTCATAAGATGACCACACGTGCTAAATTGGGACTTGGTTTTCCTAAACGTCGTCTGAACCTCATGGCCACTACTAGCACAATCTCTCCCATCCCAAAAACCTATCGCTCTGCTCTTAATGATCCACATTGGCGTGATGCCATGCGCTCTGAGTATGACGCTTTCATCCACAACGACACATGGGATCTTGTACCTCGACCACCCACAGCCAACATTGTATCCGGCAAATGGATATTCAGACACAAGTTTCATGCGGATGGCTCTCTTGCCCGCTACAAGGCTAGATGGGTCTGTCGCGGCTTCTCACAGCAACCTGGCATAGATTATGACGAAACCTTCTCTCCAGTTGTCAAACCCAGCACCATACGCACTGTGCTCTCCATTGCCGTTTCTTCCTCATGGCCAATTCACCAACTCGACGTAAAGAATGCTTTTCTCCATGGCTCCCTAACTGAAACAGTTTACTGCCATCAACCCCAGGGCTTCGAAAACCCCTCTCTTCCTGACCATGTTTGTCTTCTCAAGAAGTCCCTGTATGGCCTCAAACAGGCCCCCAGAGCTTGGTTTCATCGCTTTACCACTTTTATAAACTCCATTGGCTTCACTTCCTCCAAATCTGACAATTCACTCTTTGTGTACCATTCTGCTCATGCCACTGCCTATATTCTCTTATATGTAGATGATATTGTTCTCACCGCCTCCTCCGATTCATTTCTCACCTCCATCATTGCCTCTCTCAATTCTGAATTTGCCATGACCGATCTAGGTGACCTCCATCATTTTCTAGGTATTTCCGTTAGCCGGTCTTCCTCTGGCCTCTTTCTTTCTCAGCAACAATACATCATTGAGCTTCTTGACCGGGCAGGCATGACCAATTGCCAATCTGCACGCACCCCTGTCGACACTGGACCCAAGCTAGACTCCACAGGACCTCCTGTTTCTGATCCCACCATGTATCGCAGTCTCGCTGGTGCGTTACAATATGCAACTCTTACACGTCCTGACATTGCTTATTCTGTCCAGCAGGCTTGCCTCTATATGCATGACCCGCGTGAACCTCACCTCAATCTTGTCAAGCGCATCCTGCGCTATCTTAAAGGAACTCTTCCCCTTGGCCTCAATCTCAACAAATCCTCCCCAACTACATTGACAGCATACTCAGACGCCGACTGGGCTGGTTGCCCCGAAACCCGGCGTTCGACCTCTGGTTTTTGTGTGTATTTAGGTGACAACCTGATCTCTTGGTCTTCAAAACGGCATCACACTGTCTCGCGCTCATCAGCTGAAGCAGAATATCGCGCAGTTGCCCATGTTGTTGCAGAGACGGTCTGGTTGAAGCAGCTATTACAGGAACTTCATCGCCCTGTCACCACTGCAACCATTGTGTATTGCGACAACGTTTCTGCCATGTACCTTTCTGCTAACCCTGTACAGCATAGACGGACAAAACACATCGAGATTGACCTGCATTTTGTCAGAGAACGAGTTCAGCTCGGTGAAGTTCGAGTGTTACATGTGCCAACCAGCTCACAGTTTGCTGACATTTTCACAAAGGGTCTTCCTCCTGTAGTGTTTCAAGACTTTCGTACCAGTCTCAGCATATCTGAAGATGTAGCTGACACTGCGGGGGATGTTAAGTATAGATGCTACATTGTCATGTTCAGTTACTGTATGATTTAGTCAAGCTCCATTAGCAAGCCCACGTCGCACGATTAGTGCACGATGGCAAACTGTAACCTCCCTGTACTGACCCTATATGTACTCGACACTCTGAAGAAATGAAAGCAAGCATTCCAATTCTATTCAGTTTACAAATTATCAGCAAATCACCTGGAAAATCCAGCCCCTGGCGTCAGACGCTAGCCCATGATTGGAGTTTGACTTTTTAAGCGCCTCTTTAAGCGTTTTGCAATGCACATGCCCTAGGGCCAGGCTCAACGAGACAAGCTATGGTGTATGTAGAGATTGCTCGAATTATGAAAATTTAGCAAGTGAAACGGCTTTGTCTACACTGTTGAAAAGGCTAGGATGTGTTTGTTCAATTATAATTTGGTGGACAGATCACAAAGTTGTTGCTAGTTTTCAGTTTGTTTATTGTTCTCTTGTATTACAGTGTTGGCAATCCTTGTGTTCTCTGGGATTGTGTTGCTTCCAGTTCTATTACCCCTTGCTGGAACTGATCATGCACTGGAGGATTCTGCTGGCTTCGAAAATGGCACACCGTCAGAGAAGTTCACGGTTATTGAAAGACTAGCATTGGGCAATGTTCAAGTAAGTAATCCGTTTATTGGAGCTTCGGCCTGTTTTTGTTGCCACGAATAGCTCTAGGTTATTAAAATTATACAGAAACTAGACTGTCCGAAGCAAGTTCTCTCTTGATTGGGCCCATTTGATAACCAGGTGGATCATCAGTTTGAAAAAAGTATAGTGTTCTACACTAGCCATTAGGTTCATCATTCCCAAAGTAAGGTTTGAAATGGAATTCTGATTTCTTATCTGTATTCCGTGCTTTCTCAGTGCGTCCAGTTTACCGATTCTTCATGTCATCACTTATAAGATTTCTGACAATTGGATTATTTATGTGTACAAATTCAAAAGAATGTGAAGCTTAATTGAAATGATCACGTTTTAAACTAACACAATTGTTGTGTTCAATTTTATAAAAGGTAAAACTTACTTTAAGGCTCGTTTGGCACCCATCATTTCATTTCAAGCATATTATCATAGTCACGCTGACAACCAAACTCGGTGGTGTCTTCATATTTTCTCCAGAAATCAAGTTTGAGGCTGTGGGGATTCATATTATCTGTCTATTGGGTCTCTTTCGTCACCTATTTCATACTATGGAAATCCTACAAGCATGTTTCGAATCTGAGAGCAGCTGCAAGATCAACATCAGATGTTAAACCAGAGGAGTTTGCCGTGTTGGTGAGAGATGTTCCTGTACCGCCTCCTGATCAAAGTATAAAGGACTCAGTGGACTCCTATTTCCGAGCACTTCATCCTGATACATTCTACAAAGCAATGGTTGTGACAGACATCACGAAGGTACTGTAGTTCTGAAGTTTTTTTGGGTGCTTCTGCCCTTTGTATATTTTATTCGTGACACATGTCTCATTTCCCTGCTGTCTAATGAAATGCTCTTTGCAGGCTGATAAAATTTTCCAAGAGATTGAAGGTCACAAACAGAAAATTACTCATGCTGAAGCTGTCCATGCAGAGTCGAAAACAGCAAACAAACCTGAGGGCACCAAGACTACTCATAGGACTGGATTCCTTGGCCTTATTGGTAAAAAGGTTGACACGATTGAATATTGTAATGAGAAGATCAAGGAATTTCTGCCCAAGCTGGAGGACGAGCAAAAGAACACCCTTAGTGAGAAACAACAACTGGCTGCCATTGTTGTCTTCAACAGCAGAGCTGCTGCAGCCTCTGCATCTCAGACTCTCCATGCTCAACTGTTTAGTAAATGGACAGTTACAGAAGCTCCTGAACCACGTGAGATAATATGGCCCAATCTTCCAAGGAAAATGTATGAAAGGCAAATAAGACAGACTCTGGTCTATTTCATTGTCTTCCTCACAGTGTTTTTCTACTATATTCCTATTACGTCTGTCTCTGCTGTTACGACGCTGGAAAATTTGAGGCAGAAGCTGCCGTTTCTGAAGGGGGTTGTTGATCAACCAGTAGTTAAGACAGTTTTACAAGCTTACATGCCGCAGCTCGCACTCCTTGTTTTTCTTGCTTTGCTGCCTGCTCTCCTTGTGTTTCTCTCAAAGTCAGAGGGGATCCCTTCACAGAGCCATGTAGTCAGGGCAGCGTCAGGAAAATATTTCTACTTCATTGTCTTCAATGTCTTCATTGGCTTTACAATTAGCTCCTCATTGTTCAAGGCCTTGAAAACCATTATTGATTACCCTCCTGGGATTATTACGATGCTAGGCAATAGCCTTCCTGGAAGTGCAACTTTCTTCCTCACCTTCGTTGCCCTGAAGTAATTTCTTTTGTGTCCATTTATCCAAATCTAAATATGCCTGAATTTCAGTACAACTATAGAATATAACTGTTTGATTACTTTTTTGACAGATTCTTTGTTGGTTATGGGCTTGAGCTCTCTCGCTTGGTCCCCCTCATCATTTTCCACCTGAAAAAGAAGTATCTATGCAAGACTGAGGATGAAGTGAGAGCCGCATGGAGTCCAGGAGACTTGGGGTATAACACAAGGGTTCCAAATGACATGCTGATTGTGACAATTGTGCTCTGCTACTCCGTCATTACACCTTTGATTATCCCATTTGGTGTTGCTTACTTTGCTCTTGGATGGCTTATAGCAAAAAACCAGGTACGCAAGATATTACTTACTTCAATGTATGTTCAGCCTAGTGGGACTAACCTATAGAGGGCTTCTGGGATACTTCTCCATTACTACATATTGAAGAACACAGATGTCTGATTGATTTGGTAATAGACTTACCTTTCATTCTTATCTCTAAATGCAGGTTTTGAGAGTTTATGTTCCTAGTTATGAGAGCAATGGGCGATTTTGGCCACACATGCACACGAGGATCATTGCGGCTCTAATGATTTACCAGGCCACCATGATTGGTGTCATCTTACTGAAAGTGTTCCTCTATTCTCCTATTCTTGTTCCACTCCTTCCAATAAGCTTAATATTCGCCTACACTTGCCATACCCGCTTCTATCCTGCGTTTGCCAAAACCCCTCTTGAGGTGGCAAGGCAGGAGCTCAAAGAGACACCTAACGTGGCTGCCATCTACGCTGCGTACATCCCTCCTTGCCTGAAGCCAGAGAAGCTAGAAGATGTGGAAGTCATTGAAGATGCCCAATCACGCACCACCTCTAGAGCCCCGTCCTTTTACTGTAAGTCAGTGCATCGATGAAAATGCATAACCATTTTGAACACACAGATAACCTTTGCATTGCTATTAAAATTTCCTATTGCAAACATAGTGATGACCCGAGTATTGCCACCGAACATCTGCAGGATTTGTGATGAAATGCCCACGCGCTCTGGATGGCCTTTCCACGTCGAACCCCCTTGAAGCTGCTGTTTCCAGGATAGGAAACTGATTGTCATGTTCCGTGTACATACACACGCTGTTGCCTGATGAGCAGTTGTGTGAAAGATTTCTTCATATACTTTAGTTATTTGCCGTGGATACTGCTGGCTGTTTACCTTTGTTTTTTCTGTTATTATTGTGTGTAGACTATCTGCCGTGCTGGTGTGCAAAAATCTCAGAAGTCAGACTGTCACAATTTATCCCGCTAGTAATCTTATTTTGTTATTGAAATGTATATGCCTTCTTGTTCGAGAAAAATGCCTCCTGAATATCGGTTAAATAGATGGTCAAAATGTTATGTTACAACAACCGTACACATTACTGTCCAACCCAAACGTAACATTTTGACCATCTATTAATTTGGAAGAATCGTATATTGTAAAGTATACTCCCTCTGTTTTTACTTTGCGTTCTGGGTTTAGTAAAAGTCAAACTTTGCCAAGTTTAACCAAATATTTAGGAAAAATTATCAACACGTACAATATAAAATTTATAGTATAAGAATCTTCATAAAGTATATTTTTATTTTATGTACATTAGTATTATGAATGTTGATATATTTTCCTATATTGGTCAAACTTGATAAAATTTGACTTTGACTAAATCTAGAACGCGAAGTAAATAAAAACGGACGGAGTATTTACGCGAATTAAATAAAACGGACGGGGTATTTACGATAGATGTAATAGTAGTATAAATTCCATGTTATCAATGCTGATAATGTTGCTTGGTTGATAGTTGATACTAGACCCTTTTTGTAGCGAAGATTGAAAATAGAAGTAACAACATTGAAATAGCAGGCATTTAACGTTTCACCGAAGTCCACCAGCCACGAAAATGCATATCGCGAACCTCTGGTGTCCAGGCCCAACAGGCCGAAAGCACAGCAGATGCCCACAATCATACACAGCCATACCCCCAACGCCTCGCGCCGCCTTTCCTCCGAGAATCCAACACGAACCAGTAACCGCGGCACGACCAATGCCATTGCCATTGCCATGAGCGAAGCAATCGCTCGAGCACCTTCCAGGCACCCCGCGCCGCGCCACTGCATGTCTACATCGCCCTCCTCCGCCTCCACCTCGCGTCACCATTCGTCTCCATCGCCAAGCAGATCCATGCGCGCGCGCTCCATGCGGCTGGCGTGCCCCTGTCTCACCCTCTCCTCGCTAAGCAGCTCCTCTTTGTTAGGACCTTGCTGCCCTGTTCACCATCATCTGTTGTTGCTAAAGGAGAAGATGAGGAGGAAATAGAGGAGATCAGATGGCTCGAGATCAAAGATACCGTTTCGCTTGGACGGCTGAGATTCTATGTAATAATTTGAATTAAGCCTTAATGGCTGTTTGTTAAGCACTACCTTAATTAAACTCGAGGCTCCTAGCAGGTATATAAGCTAGAGAGTGGGTGGATGGGCGGCTCGAGCTAGTGAAACCTTAAAATCTACTCCAACACAAAAGGATGTCTCAATGTAGGCCAAATTATATGTACGTAAACACTAAAACATGTCTAGATACATACAAATTTATGTTAGATTGAGACATTTTTTTGTGTATGGAGGGAGTATCTTTTTGTTCTTCTTCAATTTACCTTCAGTTATACGTTCTAAATTCTGCCTAGATCTAGATTTTCCCAGCAATTTATCTACTGTACCAAATTACCTTCTTGCAAAGCCGGTCCTGACACTCTTCCACCTCGCCTCCCTGCGCGCCGGCGCTGCCCCGCTTAGCTACGCCGTCGCCGTCCTACCCCGCCTCCTCCCGGACCTGGACCCTTTCTCCCTCAACACCGTGCTACGCATCGCCGCGTCCTCGTCCCGCCCCCGCGTCGTGCTCGACCTCCACCGACACCGCCTCGTGCCGCCCGACACGCACACCTACTCGCCACTCCTCCAGGCCTGCGCGCGCCTCCTCTCCCTTCGATACGGAGAGAGCCTCCACGCCGAGGCCGCCAAGAATGGCCTAGTGGCGCTCATTTTCATCAAGAACTCGCTCGTCCAGGCGCCTGCGGCCTGTTCGAGAGCGCCCATAGGTGTTCGACGAAATACCGCTGCCCGAGCGGAACCTTGTCTAGTGGAACTCTGTGATGAACGGGTTCGCTGCCAATGGGAGCCCAACGAGGTGCTCACTATCTTCCGGGAGATGTTGGAGGTGGACCTTGAGCTGGATGGATACTGCGCGGCGATCGGGCGCCCTCTCTCGGGGGGAAGGGTGCATGTCTCTGCGGTGAAGGTTGGGCTAGGAGGGAACACACATGTTGCGAACGCGTTGATTGATCTGTATGCCAAGTGCGGCGGACTTGAGGATCCAAGGAAGGTGTTTGGGGAGATGGGGGTTGGAAGGACCATGGTCTCTTGGACGTCACTGATTGTGGGTTTGGCAGGGAATGGGTTTGGGAAGAATGCACTTGAGCTTTTCGGTGTGATGGAGAGGGAGAAGCTTATCCCAACTTAAATCACTATGGTAGGAGTGATGTATGCTTGTAGCCACTGTGGGTTGGTCGACGATGGCTTTCGATATTTCAATCGAATGAAGGAGGAGTACAGCATAGCACCGAGGATTGAGCACCTTGTATGCATGTTGCATCTTCTGGGGAGAGCTGGAGCCCAAGGTTGTTGTGTGGCGGACCTTGCTAGGTGCTTGTGCTATGCACAAGAAGCTGGAACTTGGTGAGGCTGCTTGGGCACAGCTGGTTGAACTTGACCCTGGCCACAGCGGCGACTATGTGATCCTCTCAAATCTTTATGCTGCTGTTGGGAGGTGGGCAGATGTCCATGTGCTTAGGAAGACAGTGGCCACGCATGGAGTGAGAAAGAACCCAGGACATAGCCTTGTGGAGCTCCGCAACTCTGTCTATGAGTTTGTTATGGGCGATAGATCACATCCCGAGAGCGATCAAATATACCAAATGCTTGCTCAGATAACTGAGAGATTGAGGCACTAAGGTTATGTCCCTCGCACAAGCAATGTATTGGCAGATATAGAGGAGGAAGAGAAAGATGCTGCCTTAAACTACCATAGCGAGAGGCTCGCCATTGCCTTTGCCTTGCTGAAGTCCATTCCTGGTATTCCTATCAGATAGTGAAGAACTTGAGGGTGTGTGGGGTGTTAACAAACTGAATCTCCTATATCAATATGTGTTAGAGTTACAGGAATGTAACTGATGCATTCATTTGTGATTATGCCTTAGTGCTAAATCAATGCTTAGTGGAATGTCCCTTGGCCCTTCGTATGTAGGAAGAGGAAGGTGCCAGGACATTAGTGCTCCATTCAATATGTAAATGATCAGTTGTATCTGGGTATAAATATATGACGACCCAATTGGGGTCTGGTGTGGGAGATCAAACCTGACTGTGACCATTCTTTTCTTTGTCATGGTATCAGAGCCAGCTCCTCTGAACATCCACATCCAAAACATCTAGATCTAGTCTTCAACCATGTCTTCTTCATCGAATTCTTGGACCCCTGCCCAAATCAGCCAACTGATCACCGCCCAGCTTGGACGGGACAACTATTTGCTCTGGAAGGCACCAGTACTGCTGGCTTTCCGTGGTGCCCAGCTGTCGCAGCAGTGGAACACGGGGTTCCCCTAGTGCTGCCAAAGTGGGTCCACCCCATGTGGGCCCAAGATGAAGATGGACAAGACCAAGACTCAAGTCAAGCTGGCGGGTTCACCGTCAGGACACGCAAGGCCTACGTCGACAAAGGGCTCCGGTCCTGGGGACCTGCCGGGTCCCCGAACCAAGCAAGAAGGCCAGGAAGGACCCGAGAGCCCGAGTTCCCAGCAGGAGGCCAGGCTCCCTCTCGGGTACTTCCCCACGTCCTGTGGATAAGCTCTCCACCTCACGCGCAGAAGACTTGGGAAGCAAGGCGAAGGCAGCGCGGGCGGGAAGCACACCCGTGGTGGTGTCAGCTCCTGTCCACCCCAAGGCGGACGCTCCCACCTAACCCAAAGGAGACGCTAGGCTGAGGAGAGGCCACGTCTCCCCCTAAACTAGATGAGGAGGGTCCTTCACCCCGAAGGTCCCTGCCCCTCACGTGACCCTGTGGCAACCCCTTAGCCTATAAAAGGAGGACCAAGGCACGGAGGAGGAGAGGGAAGAAGAAGGCAAGGTTGAACCAGAGCAAGACTAGACTAGGGTGCGAAGGTAGAGGGAAGGTGATCTCCTCCGGGTCAGGATCTGTCCTTCTTCTACCTCCAGCCAAAACCCTTCCGGGTACCCATCCGGGAGGTTCCATTGTAAGCCACACTATGAAGAACCCATCAATCCAGACATGCAGGAGTAGGGCTTTTAGCCTCCGGGCGGCCTGAACCTGGGTAGCTCCTTGTGTCCCTTTGGTTGCATGCTTTGATCGTGGAGAGGAGAGCTTGATCTAGACTCCGCCCAGAAGACGATTCTCAGCCTCCTTCGCGCCCCGTGCCGAACCTAAAAGGGGGTATCCTATACTCCCGGTGTCCGTGCATCGAGACACGACATCTGGCGCGCCAGGTAGGGGCGCAAGCGCTGGTTTCATCTTCATCAAGTTCATCGGCAAGTTCTTCGTCAAGCATGCCTCCGAAGAAGAAGGGAGACCTGCGGCGTCCAAGCCGGTTCTCCCTCACGCACTCAAGCTTCAGCTGAACGTCGTGCTGCTGGCGCGGCGGAGCGTCTCTCCGTCCCCGCCTCCCATGGAGAGGGTGGCGCCGGACGAAGTGGACGGTCGCGACAAGGACAACGGCCCTGGCGGAGCGGCGGCTCCAAAGGGCGCCACCATGCCTCCTCCTCGCTCGGGGAGAAGAGCGTCTGCAACGGCGCTGGCAAGGAGCCCACCGCTGGAGGAGGGAACCACGGCGTTCGCCCCAGCGGGGATCCACGAGCATCCAAGAGCAAGACCTCCGCGCACTCGCCTTCGGACGCAAGCTCGCCATGATGCTCTAGTCGCTGCCAAGGCCCTGATGCAGTTCCCTCCAAGCAGCGGCGATCCCAAGGTCTACCAAGAATGGAGGACTCGCGTCGAGAGGCTCCTCGACTTCGCCGATGGTGGTCCGTGGGTCGAACCCACTCAAGCTCCCACCGTCGATCCCGGAGCAGCACAAGACAAGACACGTGATCCGCGAGGCCAGCCTCGTGGTGAACGTCAAGCCAAGACGGCGCCTCCTCGCACCGCGCCACCGATGGCTGATCGGCTAAACCGCGATCACGGCGAGGCCATCTCCATCGGGTCGTCTACCTCGCGCAACCCAGATCTTCGTGACGAGCTCAACAGCCGTCAGAACGAGGATATGCGCACCCGCATCGAGCGTCGCCGAGAACGTCACCGCCGGGAAGATCGGGGCATCGACCTCGCCGAAGGCTGCCTCGCCCTCGCCCCGAGTTCCGCCACTTCAACTGGCCCAAGAAATTCAAGATCGACGTTCTCCGCTACGACGGCACCACGAACCCCCGGGACTTTCTGCAGATCTACTCTCTTGCTGCATGGTTGCCGGGGCCGACGAGGTCATGATGGCCAACTGGTTCCCGTTGGCCCTGAAGGGAGATGCCCAGACTTGGCTTCTCAACCTTCCCAAGTGCTCCATCCGTTCCTGGCGGGCACTGAAGGAGCAGTTTCTGGGGGCTTTCCAAGGCGGGTACGAGCGCCCGGGGGCTCCCAGTGATCTCCACGACTTCAAGCAGCTGCCGGGTGAAACTCTCCGCAAGTTCATCCAGCGCTTCACCCAGAAGATGAACACCATCCCGTGCATCAAGGAGGAGTTGGTGATCCAGTCCTTCCACGCCAACGTCCGCAACCCCAAGATGCGCGAGAAGCTGAGCATCCATCGCGTCGAGTCTGCTCGTAAGCTCTGGGAGCTTGCAGATCGGTGCGCTCGAGCTGAAGAAGGAGCCAAGTTCCCCGGGGAGGATGAACCCGAGGACAAGGTCGCTCCAGCCAAGAACAAGAAGCGGGACCCTGGACCCGACAAGCGGATCTTCGTCACCGAGCCTCTTCCGAAGAAGACCAAGCCCGCGCCGACTTCCGAGGAAGAAGGTGAAGGTGATCCCTGGTGCCACATCCATCCAGAAGGCAACCACTTGCTCAAGGACTGCCGCATGCTCAAGAACCTCGCCATCCGGGAGCAACGCCGAGCTGATGGGGTCAGTCAAGACGGTTGCTACAACTGCGGCACTGCCGGGCACATCGCTCGTGACTGTCCCACGGGTCGCCAAGGCGGAGGCGGCCGTGGATGGAACCGAGGCGGTGGCCGCGGGGGCCGTGGAGGAGGACGCGGCGGTCAAGGTGGTCGCGGGTACAACACTCCGGAGGCCGCCCACGGCGGCAACGGGGAAGCTCCGGCTCCCCAAGGAGGCAACGGCGGCAAGTATCAAGAAGTCACTGGAGTTGTCGGGTGCATCCACGGAGGGTCTTCTCTGCCTCCCTCCAACGGCGCCTGCAAGAGACTTGTCCGGGAGCTGAACGCGGTTGCTTCTGCTCCGTCCAAGCCCCTGGACTGGTCCAGTCAAGTCATCACCTTCGACCCAGAAGACCACCCTGCAACACTGCCGGGGTCGGGACCCTGCCGCTGATCGTGTCGCCCGTCATCCACAACTACAAGGTCACCAAGATGCTGGTCGACGGAGGCTCCAGCCTCAACTTGCTGACGGCGAAGGTCCTGGCTATCCTTCAAATTCCCCTGTCTCGCCTGCAAGACACCGGGTGTTCCAAGGCGTGAACGGAAGTGTTACTCGACCCCTCGGGAAGATCACCCTTCCGGTCACCTTCGGCGACTCCAAGAACTTCCGCACCGAGGAAATCGTCTTCGACATCGCCGACACTCCGCTACCGTACAACGGCATACTTGGCAGACCTGCTCTGGCCAAGTTCATGGCCGTCTCCCACTTCGCCTACAACATGCTGAAGATTCCGGCGCCGTGGGGCGTGATCAAGGTCAAGGCCGACATCGACGATGCTATCTACTGCGTTCACCAGCTGAACCAGACGGTGGCAATCATGGCGGATGTCCCTCAAGGTGTACAGGAGGATGATGATGGGGCTCTCCCCGGGGCGAAGGGCACCCTGGGGGCTCCACATCTACTCCCCCAAGAAGGCGCCATTCCATGGCGATCCGCAGCTGACCAAGAAGGTGGCGCTAACCAGCGACGGAGTTCGCTCCATCACCATCGGCGCCCGCCTCACCGACAAATAGGAAAGCGCGCTCGTCGCCTTCCTTCGGGAAAACTCTGACGTCTTCGCGTGGGAGGCGTCAGGTTTACCCGGCGTTCCAAGGGAGGTGATCGAGCACAAACTGGCGGTCAATCCGGGGGCTCGCCCCGTGAAGCAGGTTCTCCGGAACCAAAGCAAGGAAAAGCTGGAATTCATCATCGCCGAGGTGGACAAGTTGATAGAAGCTGGTGTCATCCGGTCGGTTCCCCACCCAAGCTGGGTGGCCAACCCCGTGGTGGTACCGAAGCCCATGACCTTCAAGTGGAGACTCTGCATCGACTTCACAGACCTGAATAAGGCCTGTCCCAAGGACCCTTTCCCCCTGCCGCGGATCGACATGATCGTGGATTCCACGGCCGGGTGCGAGCTGCTGTGTTTCTTGGACGCCTTCTCCGGGTACCACCAGATCATGATGTCACTCGAGGACCAAGAGAAGACGGCCTTCATCACTCCCAAGGGCTGCTACTGCTACACCCGGATGCCTTTTGGCCTCCGGAACGCCGGCGCTACCTTCCAGCGCGCAATGCAAGCATGCCTTGGGCCGCAGCTGGGCCGCAACGTTGAAGCGTACATCGACGACATCGTGGTCAAGACCCGGTACAAGGACTCCCTCATCCAAGACCTGCACGAGACCTTCGAGAACCTCCGCCGGGTCAACTTCAAGCTCAACCCCGACAAGTGCGTGTTCGGGGTCCCCTCCGGCAAGCTGCTGGGTTTCCTGGTCTCTCACCGAGGGATCGAGGCGAATCCGGACAAAATCAAGGCAATCGAGCGCATGGAGGCGCCCCGGCGGGTCAAGGACGTACAGCGCCTCAACGGGTGCATCACTGCACTCGGGCGCTTCATCTCAAGGCTTGGGGAGCGGGCCTTACCGTTCTTCAGGCTGCTCAAGAAGTCAGGCCCCGTGGAGTGGACCTCCGAGGCCGAGGAAGCCCTGCAGTCCCTTAAGCGCTACCTCGCCTCGCCACCAATCCTCGTGGCACCAGAAGAAAGGAGCCCCTACTACTGTACATTGCTGCCACCAACCAGGTGATCAGCGCTGTGCTTGTGGTAGAGCGTGACGCTCCTCCGAAGAAGTCAAGCAAGATCAAGGGCAAGCGACCCGGGAACTCTCTCCCGGGACAACCGTGCAAGAAAAGGCTGCCGGGTGACCAGGGGTCTCACGATCCTGACGTCACTGCAACCTTACCAGACGGTGCGGAGCCCGTCGGGAATGGAGAATCTCCCTCCGACGAGACTTCGCCGGGGGCTACCTCGTCCCCACCCCAAGACGTCGACGGGAGGAAGCCGAGCCCTCTCAGGACTCGGCGACCCGCAAGGTGCAGCACCCGGTCTACTTCGTCAGCGCAGTGCTGCGCGACGCCCGGGAGCGGTACCCCATGATGCAGAAGCTGCTGCTGGCAATCCTCATTGCCTCCCGCAAGATGAGGCCGTACTTCCAAAGCCATCCCATCACGGTGGTGTCCAAGTACAACCTAAGAAGCCCCCTGGAGAACCCACTTGCCACTGGTCGCATATCATGGTGGGCCATGGAGCTTCAAGGTTTCGGTCTCAAGTTCGAGCACACGGACAACATCAAGAGTCAGGCGCTGGCGGATTCACGGCCGAGTGGACCGAGACGGCGTTCGACGACCCGGAAGAGGAAACCTGCCTCCCCGGGAAGGAAGATCCTAGCGCCTGGACCATGCACTTCGACGGCTCCTACACCAAGGGGAAAGGAGGTGCTGGGGTTGTCCTAACCTCACCAACCGGGGACCGGCTGAAGTACGTCGTCCAGATGCACTACCAAGGGAACATCTCCAACAACACGGCGGAGTACGAGGGCCTGCTCGCAGGACTTCGTGCTGCCATCGGCCTCGGCATCAACAAGATCGTCGTCAAGGGTGACTCTCAGTTAGTCATCAAACAAGTGAACAAGGAGTACGCGTGCCCTCAGATGGCACCATACGAAGAGGTCTGGAAGCTGCAGCGGCGCTTCGACAACTTCCGGGCTGTGTACGTCCCACGGGGAGAAAACACGGCCGCGGATGAGCTATCGCAGGTGGCGTCCAAGCAAGAACCAGTGCCTCCCGGGATCTACATCGAGGTCCTCAGGCGACCTTCGATCCCCCGAGAGGCTCGCGACAAGATCTGCGCCGGGGGCTGGCGACCCTTCTACCTCGACAACACGGGTAGCCAGCCCAGAAGCTCAAGACCCGGCAGCCCCTCTGCGGAGGAAGCTATGCTTTCTTTCCGTCGGATGGTGCTACCGGTGGAAGGAACCCACCCACCCTGGGCCCGGGACATCGTCAAGTACATCATGGAGCACGCCCTCCCGGAGGATGATCACGACGCCGAGCGGGTGGCTCGTCAAGCCAAGCTCTACGTCATGATCGACGGCGAGCTCTACCGGCGACGGGACAACGGAGTCAAGCTCCGCTGCATCCTCAAGAACAAGGCCAAGTACTGCTACGGGACATCCACGAGGGCACATGTTCAAGTCATGTGGCATCAAGATCACTGGCGGGTAAAGTTTTCGTCACGGGTTCTACTGGCCAACAGTCCTCAGTGATGCGAGCAGCTAGTCAAGACCTGTGAAGCCTGCCAGTACTATGCGAAGAACATACATCAGCCGGCGCAAGCTCTGCAGCCAATTCCAATCTCCTGGCCGTTCGCGGTCTGGGGGCTGGACATCGTGGGAAGATACCGAAGTCTGTCGGGGGCCATGAATACCTTTTCGTGGCCATCGACAAGTTCACAAAGTGGGTGGAAGTGATGCCAGTACCAAGACAGACAGCTCAAGCAGCCATCAAGTTCATTGAAGGGATCGTGTACCGCTTCGGAGTACCCAACAGAATCATAACGGACAATGGCTCTCAGTTCACAAGCCGATCCTTCCTCAACTTCTGTGAAGAGCTGGGAATCAAGGTGTGTTTTGCCTCGGTGTCCTACCCAAGGTGCAATGGGCAAGTGGAGCGAGCCAATGCGGAGGTCCTAAAGGGTTTGAAGACCAAGGCCTTTGACAAGTTAGAAGACAAGGGCAAGAACTGGATTGAGCATCTACCAAGTGTCTTGTGGTCCCTCAGAACCACACCAAGCAGAGCCACTCAAGAAACACCATTCTTCCTTGTCTATGGAGCAGAAGCCGTCTTGCCAACAGAGCTCAGGCATGGATCCCCCCGGGTACTTGCCTATGATGAAGACGCACAAGCTGAGAGGAGGATTGATGACATCAACTTCCTGGAAGAGGTGCGGTGTCGAGCTTCTTACGATCTGCTCGATACCAGCAAGGGCTCCGCCGCTATCATGATCGCCATATCCGTTCACGGGTACTGGAACCCGGAGACCTGGTTCTCCGCAAGAAGCAGAAGCTTGATAACATGAACAAGCTGTCGTCCAAGTGGGAAGGACCTTATCGGGTGACGCATACCCTGAGACCCGGAGCTGTTTATCTGGAGGACGAGAAAGGCAGGCCGGAGGGCAACGCCTGGAACATCGAGAATCTCCGGAAATTCTACCCCTGAATACGAACATGAATCGCAGATAGTTCGAGTCAACTAAGCACGCCCAAGGGGCTAGTGTTCTGTATAAGGGTGTAAGAATCGTCGCCAAGGAATAAAAGATAAGTTTTTCAATTCCGTGAGCCTCTCTTGTTGTCGTGAAGTGTGTTATCCGTAACAACCCCCAAGCAGGGGGCTGACATGGTGCCGGTGGCTGACAGGTCGAGCGCGAGTAGCCTATCAGTAGGCGCTGCCACCTGATCGTGCCGTACTGCCGCGGTAAGAAGTGGAACGGGCAGTGCTGTGTTTTAAAGAACCTAAACACAGAAATGCACATTCAACTTTGCTTGCGGGTTGCTCCGGATGAAACACTTTCACGACATGTAAGGGAGGGTCCATTCTTTTCCTACTGAAAGTGTGTTATGTGTAGCGCCTCTCCCGGGACAGGAATGGATGCTGAAGAGCGGCTCAGGAGCTGGATACCCGGGAAGGACAGAGTAGATCAAGCACGGCAAAAAAGCTAAGTCTTTGCATGTGCATCTTGCATTCTAGGCATAATATCTCGCTCGGAGTCAATATACCACCAACCTGCGCATGCTTGACAGTTGATGAGAACCTTTGCGGGGGTAATGCGTCCTCCCCGGCGAACGGTCAGATTTCCCTTCTGGCCTAGTACCCGTGGCTGTGGAGTGGACTCCCGGAAGGCATAGTGCTCTTAGGGGTGCTGCTACCGGTACAGGCGGTTAGAGTACTTGTCACCTAAGAGATCTCCTCAGAAAACTTGACGGCGCGTTAGTGCAAGGGAGGTTTGGGAAATGACCCCGGGAGTTGAGCCCTAGGATTGCATTCATCTGAACTTACATTCTGAATTTACAATTCTGAATTACATTCAGTCGAAGCTTTCCCTGGATACATATCTAGCCTATGCTACTAAGGCCAGCTCAGAGCTCCTGGCTGCGCAGATCTGTCTTCTGTTTTATTGCCTGCCGGGTGCACTCTTTCTTCCGGGGACGCCTGGATGAAAGATAACACGCGTGCAGGATCTTGTCAGGCGCGTCGAAGAGCTCGACCCCCTTCTGCCGACCAGGGCGCTCCAGGGCCAAAGAGACGGAAGATTCCGTCCGCCAGTTCGCCTACGGACTGACTCTCGGCCTACAAAAGCAGTCCAGGTCAAGATCGAAGTCATCCAAGAAAAAAGGCGGAAAAACAGAGAAGAGCAAACAGTGAACCTGTTCGATGGCCTCGAGCTCAGCCACAACCAAGGACAGCTCCGGAATACCGGCAGTCCTTTCCTTCAGGATGGACCACAGGTGCGCCCTCCTCACTGCCCTAATCCTTGCCTCTTCTTGGGCAACAGGACCGGAGACCGCCAGGCGAGCGACATTCTGGGCAGCAGAAGAACGGGACGCAACCTCGCCATCAGTGGCTCGGGCTCCAGCTTCGCTGGGTGCCTCCGCCGCCTCGGAAGACGGACTCCGCCGTCGACACGTCGGACAAGGCCATCTCTGCTTCGCCAGACATTGTTCTGCGGGGCGTGGAGAGGCAAAGGAAGAAGAGGAGCGGAGCAAGGCGAGAAGATGTGTCAAGGGAGTTGGAGTCTGGAGGTCTTTTATAGGCCTCCCACGCTCCACCTACCCCTTGGCGCTACGGCTGCTGCAGTAATGGGAGCGCGTTTTGCAAAAAACTCGTTCTCATTCACACACGCGACACGAGACAAGGAGGAAACAAGATCTTCTTCATTTACAAGGACTACAAGGGGACGATCTTTTTTACAACAAAAAGGTTGGCTCCCATCGAGCAAGGAGCACCGCCGTACAATGGAAGACGCTACTTCCAGAAGTACGTCGTCAAGGCCGCCGGGAGGAGGTCAACGAGATCTCCATGGCGCCCGTCCGAAGCTCCTCGCCTTCAGAAGACGAGCTCCCCTCGACCTTGATGTCAGATGAGTTTTCCTCATCTTCATCCTCGTCGTAGGAGCTCGAGCTGCCGCTGCTGCTCTCCATGCAGCACTCCACGCGTCCGCCATCGACACCGAAGATCTTCACGGAGAGCGTCGCATCTCCGTCGTACCGGAACGCCAAGCATTGCCCCCGGGACAGGCGGCGGGCACGGGAGAACGACTTCCACCCCGACCCAGAAGCATGGCGCCTTCAGTGGTGCGCTCCGCCATGGCCCAGGAGGGGCCATTGGGGCAGCCTTCCACTTGCAGCCAGAAGCCGGAGGGTCCGATGTCCTCCGTCGCCATCGCGAAGGAATCCGGCAGGAGAAGCCGGCTGCGAGCCTGGGTTCAGATCCACGATGAACTCGAACGGCGCGAAGCTAGTATGAACCATGCTCCTAGGAGGGGGAGCAGCGGTGCCGCGGCCTCCACGGCCGCCGCGACCGCGAATCCCACGACCTCGCGGAACAGCTCGACCACGAGTGGAGGGGCCACTCTCCGCAGCAGCTGAAGAAGAACGAGGGCGCCCAACTCCTCTCCTCGCTCTCGCCATTGGCGCTGGCAGCTTGTGGGGAGGCCTGGAGTTGGACTGAGGAAGAAGATGAACAAAAGCCAGGGTGCGCCTCGCTTTTATAGCCTCGGCGGCGCCTCTGTCAGGCGTCTCCTCGGTTCTTCCGTTACTGGGAATCGAGGGGGCCATCGCAGTTACTCCCCCAAGCGGAGTAACTCCAAGACCTTCAAGGCCATCAATGAAGCAGAGCAAGGAAGACCAGGTGCCCGGGGACCCACTTTGACCTATCTTTAGGCCAGCCCCGGCAGCTGGAGCAAGAGCCGCCGGGACCATGCCCGGGGGCTACTGTCGCAGCAGTGGAACATGGGGTTCCCCTAGTGCTGCCAAAGTGGGTCCACCCCATGTGGGCCCAAGATGAAGATGGACAAGACCAAGACTCAAGTCAAGCTGGCGGGTTCACCGTCAGGACACGCAAGGCCTACGTCGACAAAGGGCTCCGGTCCTGGGGCCTGCCGGGTCCCCGAACCAAGCAAGAAGGCCAGGAAGGACCCGAGAGCCCGAGTTCCCGGCAGGAGGCCAGGCTCCCTCTCGGGTACTTCCCCACGTCCTGTGGATAAGCTCTCCACCTCACGCGAAGACAGAAGACTTGGGAAGCAAGGCGAAGGCAGCGCGGGCGGGAAGCACAGCCCGTGGTGGTGTCAGCTCCTGTCCACCCCAAGGCGGACGCTCCCACCTAACCCAAAGGAGACGCTAGGCTGAGGAGAGGCCACGTCTCCCCTAAACTAGATGAGGAGGGTCCTTCACCCCGAAGGTCCCTCGTGCCCCTCACGTGACCCTGTGGCAACCCCTTAGCCTATAAAAGGAGGACCAAGGCACGGAGGAGAGGGAGAGAAGAAGGCAAGTGAACCAGAGCAAGACTAGACTAGGGCTGCGAAGGTAGAAGGAAGGTGATCTCCTCCGGGTCAGGATCTGTCCTTCTTCTACCTCCAGCCAAAACCCTTCCGGGTACCCCATCCGGGAGGTTCCATTGTAAGCCATACTATGAAGAACCCATCAATCCAGACATGCAGGAGTAGGCTTTTAGGGCGGCCTGAACCTGGGTAGCTCCTTGTGTCCCTTTGGTTGCATGCTTTGATCGCAGAGAGGAGAGCTTGATCTAGACTTCGCCCGAGAAGATGATTCTCAGCCTCCTTCGCGCCCCGTGCCAAACCTAAAAGAGGGTATCCTATACTCCCGGTGTCCGTGCATCGAGACACGACGCCAGCTCCTTGGCTTCCCCACCAGAAAGGTCAATGTTCCATCCACAACTGTCGCCGGTATCGTCAACGGCAATGCGGCTCAGGTGCCAAACCCTGAGTACGACGAATGGCTGCGTCAAGACCAGATCGTCCTTAGCGTTCTCCTTTCTTCACTCACTCCTGAGATCCTGGCTCGCGTCCACGACATTGAGTCTAGAGCCGGGGTCTGGCTGGCGCTGGAAAGGACGTACTCGTCACAGTCTCGGGTGTGGGTCATGCAACTCCGACGCCAGCTTGCCCAAGTCCAGAAGGGTACCTCCTCCGTCACCGACACTTCAACAAGGTGAAGAGCCTGACGGATGCTCTCGCTGCTGCGGGAAGCCCTCTCTCCGATGAGGAGATCGTCAACTACGTGCTGGTCAGCATCGGCGACGACTTCAGCGCCATTGTCGCCGCGATCGGCATCAAGGACGAGGAGATCTCTCCTGACGAGCTCTATGATCACCTTGTGAGCTACGAGGCCTGGCATGATCCGACTCCACACGCCACCATCGGCAACACCTCCACCAACAACGTTTCTCGGTCCAACCGAGGCGGCCGTGGACGCTGCAGTCACCAAAACAATGGTGGACGTGGCAATGGAGGCAGCAGCGGCTACAACGGTGGTGGCGGCTATGGAGGCAACGGCCGGGGGAATGGCACGGCGGCAACTCTGGTGGAGGCGGCCGTGGCCGCAACAGCTCCTACAACGACCGTCGTCCCAAAGTGATATGTCAGGTGTGCAACAAACCTGGCCACACTGCTGCCAAGTGTTGGTATAGGTAGGATGAGACATACCAGGGCGATGAAATTCCTCGTTCAGCTGCTGCAGCGTCCATGGGTGGAGGAGGTGACTACAACTTTGACCCGACCTGGTACACTGATACCGGAGCTACAGATCACATCACGCATCAACTCGACCGCCTAACACCCATGAAAAGTATCAGGGGCGTGACAACGTCAAGGCTGCAAACGGCACTGGTATGACTATTGCAAACATTGGTATATCCAGTATTAATACCAACAGTAGACCACTTCTTCTTAATGATATTCTACATGTTCCTACAACCACAAAAGAATTATTATCCGTTCACAAATTGACTAGAGATAACAATGTATTTCTTGAGTATCATCCTATGTTTTTCCTTGTGAAGGACCGGCTCACGAAGAGGGTTCTTGTTCGAGGCTGTAGCCGTGGTGGCCTATATCCATTTGGTCCCGGTACAATCTCATCACAAGGCTTCCTTCTCCGCCACCACTTCATCGGAACATTGGCATCGCCGTTTAGGACATCCAGCGTACCAAGTTGTGCAACAAATAATTCGTGCTTTTGATCTTCCGTGTGCTAGTAGGTCCAAGAATAATTCGGTTTGTGATGCATGTATGCAAGCCAAGAGTTATCAATTACCTTTCTCTATGTCGAATCATATTTCAACTTCACCTTTAGAACTTGTCTTCTCCGATGTATGGGGATCGGCCATCAATTCTGTTGGTGGATATAAGTACTACGTGAGTTTCATCGATGATTTTTCGAAATTCACTTGGATCTACCTCTTGAAACGGAAATCTGAAGTGTTCGATGTCTTTATGCAATTTCAAAAACTCGCTGAATGTTTGTTAAACAAGAAAGTTGTTAGCATTCAAACTGATTGGGGCGGCGAATATCAAAAATTGCACAATTTTTTTCACAAGGTTGGCATCACTCATCGAGTGTCCTGTCCTCACCCACAACCAATACGGCTCTGCCGAGCGAAAACACAGACACGTTGTTGATGTAGGACTCTCCCTACTTGCACAATCATCTCTTCCTTTACGGTTTTTGGGATACTGCCTTCCAAACTGCTACATATCTCATTAATTGAACACCTAGTCGTGTCATCAATCAATCCACACCTTTGGAACTTCTTCGAAACATCAAACCAGACTACTCCTTTCTTAAGGTTTTCGATTGCGCATGCTGGCCCAACTTGAGGCCATACAACACTCGCAAATTAAGTTTTCGGTCCAAACAATGTGTTTTTATTGGCTATAGTGATATTCATCGTGGCTACAGGTGTCTTCATCCTCCTACTGGTCGCATATATATTTCCGGGGATGTCACCTTCGATGAACGTATCTTTCCCTTTTCACTTATGCCAAAATCCACTATTTCACCCACTGAAACCTTGCTTCTATCTGTTCATGTGGTCGCTACTGGTATTGATATTGGACTAACCAATGCAGCACATGGTCCTACTCAGGGCCGGGCCGGCAAAATTCGGGGCCCTGTGCTAAATTTTAAAACCGGGCCCTATTCAAATGTATATGACATCAATTTTACTTAACAATGGAATATATCGACAACCATACCTAATTATTTGAGTATCATCATTCTTTTTTTTGTTATTTGAAATTAAATCTTTAATGAGATATCCTCATAATACATCTTCTACAACACTTCGCTCTCAAGTGCTATTGTGGCCAAATCGTTGAGCCTTTATTGTGTGATTGTGTCATTGTAGTACGCATATAGGACTTTAATTTTTTAGCTCAAGGTGGTCGATATCCACCGCTCGAATAGATAGAAGAGACACCAGAAAAGTTTTGTTTCGCCGATGCAACAGACACCAGAATGGTTATTAAAACTCTATATGCAATATTTGCATTGGGAAAACAGACCATCTCTAAAATCATTGTAAGCAACAATTGCAAGTGAAAGGGTAGAAAGATCAACAGATCGATTACCGGATGACACTTGTGATGCTTCTTTTTTAAGAAACCGTTTTGAGAATTAAATATTAATTAAATTATCTTCTTTTTCTTCTCTTACGCTTCATGGAATCGCACAGATGTTTCCTCATGATAAGTATGTGGTGCAGGGGCCTAGCTAGCGCCCGATTCGTTTCCACACTGTGGCCGATCTGCCTGGATTCGTTTCCGATCGTGACTGTGAGCGACGCGAGAGGCCCACCAGCCCATGGCCACGCGGACACGCGCGCGAGGGGTGCAGCGCATGCGCAATGCGGCCTAGCACCCAGAAAAACTGATATGTGTATACTGCTTATGCAAAAATCTGGGACCCCAAAAATTTATGGGCCCTGTGCGGGCTGCACATCTGGCACAACAGTGGGCCCGGCTCTGGTCCAACTAATAGTGCTCCTGAGTTTTCCTTTGATACGCAGGCAACAAGTGATGTAGATGATGACACGGGAGCTGTCTCAGGTGACGAGATCCCTGAGATTGACGTCACGCAGCATGGCGTGCATGGCTCGCCGGCCGCGAGTACTTCTCCAGCTGGCTCAGCTTCCGGCTCCCTTAGTTCTACGTCTGCGCCAAGTAACGAACAGAGGACCACCTCAGATGGCTCGAGCCCGCTCAGCTCAACTGAATCTGCAGGGTCTTCTGTTGATGTACATGATCAACCTCCGGCGATGTCTGCACCAACCAGTAGGGTCACCAGAACTCGTGACGGCACTTGGCGACCAAAACAACGGACTGATGGAACTTATGCGTATAAAGGACTTTTCTGTTTCAGTGGTTCTATGGTGACCGAGCTTGTTGATTTCCATTCTGCTATTGCTAATGAGAATTGGCGTCAAGCAATGGATCAAGAGTATGAAGCTCTTCAGAAGAACGGTACATGGCACCTTGTTCCACATCAACCCGGCATGAACATCATCGATTGTCGCTGGGTTTACAAGCTGAAGTACAAAGCTGATGGATCTATTGATCGTTATAAAGCACACCTAGTTGCCAAGGGCTTCAAGCAACGTTTTGGCGTTGATTATGATGATACGTTTAGTCCGGTTGTGAAACCAGTCACAATCCGGTTGGTTTTGTCCATTGCCATCTCTAGAGGGTGGACTCTTCATCAATTGGATGTTCAAAATGCGTTTCTTCATGACATTTTAGAGGAGGATGTGTTCATGAAGCAGCCGTTAGGCTATGAAGACAAGAAACTTCCCCGGCATGTATGCAAATTGGAAAAAGCTCTATATGGGTTAAAACAGGCCCCTCGAGCGTGGTACGCACAGCTCAGTTCCAAGTTGAGTTTACTTGGTTTTGTTCCTTCAAAAGCTGATATGTCGTTATTCATCTTCAATCAAGGAGTCACTATCTATCTTCTTGTATACGTGGATGACATCATTATCACCAGCTTCTCACCTCAAGTGGTGCCCAAACTTGTTCAGCAACTTCAGAAGGACTTTGCTTTGAAGTATCTTGGTAATCTCCATTATTTTCTCGGGCTTGAAGTACGGAAAAAATCCAATGGTATTGTAGTATTGTACTACATCAGTCCAAATATATTGCTGATTTGTTGTCTCAGATGGGTATGAGCAAGTGCAAACCATCATCAACTCCCATGACTACTTCAACAAAATTAACATTGGGTGGTGATCAGCCGTTGGAGCCCGGGGATGCAACCAAGTACAGATCCATTGTTGGTGCTCTTCAATACGTCACATTGACTCACCCTGATATTTCCTTCTCGGTGAACCAGGTATGCCAGTACTTGCATGCACTAACAGCTGAACACTTCACTGCTGCTAAGCGAATTCTTAGGTATCTTCAGTATACTCCTCACATTGGATTAGCTATTAAGCGATCCAACTCCACACTATTGAGTGCTTATTCAGATTTAGATTGGGCTAGGAATCCGGATGATCGTCGATCCACGAGTGGCTTTGCAGTATTCTTTGGAGATAATCTCAAATCATGGAGCTCTAAGAAGCAACCTACGGTCTCACGGTCCAGCACGGAGTCCGAATATAAGGCCTTGGCCAATGCTACTGCAGAACTCATATGGATTCAGTCCTTACTTGGAGAGCTTGGCATATGACAGGATCGACCGCCTTGCCTTTGGTGTGATAATCTTCGAGCTACGTACCTCTCGGCAAATCCAGTTTTTCATGCACGCACCAAACACGTTGAAATTTGACTTCCATTTCGTAGAGAACGTGTAGCACCAAAGGCATTGGAGATCCGGTTCATCCCTACAGGAGATCAGTTATCTGATGATCTTACAAAGCCTCTTGGAGCACGTCTTATTACTTCACTTGGACACAATCTCAATCTTGGATGATGTACCCAGTTGAGATTGCAGGAGGGTGTTAACAAACTGAATCTCCTATATCAATATGTGTTAGAGTTACAGGAATGTAACTGATGCATTCATTTGTGATTATGCCTTAGTGCTAAATCAATGCTTAGTGGAATGTCCCTTGGCCTTCGTATATAGGAAGAGGAAGGTGCCAGGACGTTAGTGCTCCATTCACTATGTAAATGATCAGTTGTATCTGGGTATAAATATATGACGACCCATTGGGGTCTGGTGTGGGAGATCAAACCTGGCTGTAACCATTCTTTTTCTTTGTCATGGGACTGCCATTCGGTAATTAAGCAAATATCTAAGGTATATGGTCGTGAAATAATTGTAAGAGATCATAGTAGGTTCCTGCACCATTTCAAAGGGGGAGAATATTCTTGTAAAGATTATTGGTAGTTGATTCATGTACAGATTGACAGTGATGAATACATAGTTTATGAGATTCCAGCACTATAATCGGGTAACTGGTGCTGATTTTATTTAGAACACTGGTGCTGACTCGTGTTCGCAGAACAGCTCTGTAAAGGTTCATTTGTCGACTCCTCATGTATTGGCTGAGCCACATCATACCATTTATGTTGCAGTGGACTACTGTAGTGAAAGTGCTGGGATATTATACGTTGCCGCAATCTCATTCTGGATCTAACTTACTAAATATTGCACACCAGGAAGCAAGATATTGAAATATTATGATAAAAAATTCAGAGTTCAGATGTCGTCATCTCACAGTTGATTCAGCAACAGTATCTGATGTCTATTGCACTGGAATGGAAGTGTTGGGGCAATCTAATTTTTATATGTTGTAATTTCACTAGTCAAACTTACTAAATATAGAAGTGGGAAACAGAATCAACCAGGGTTACAGCCAAAAACAGGTTTGGAGCTGATACTGCTAGTATATATACTACCATTCGAAAAGCTGTGTCCCTTACCCTATCATACTTTCATATTTGCACCTCTCTTTTTTTTTGCATCATTAAAGAATGTACCAGTATCCTACCGATTGGTATGTGCACCATGAGCTATTACTGTGATGATCATTAAGATTTTCTGATTTCTCAGACACTAAGGTTATCTTGAAGGAATGTTCTGTTTCCTGTAATCAAAGATTCTCCATAGATGATTTACATGATAAAGCTAAAGACGATACAAGTACTAAATTACAAAGACACGTGGCAAGTTTTGATGATTGTCCTCTAATTACTATACCAAAATGACACCCCTGCCATGAATTCATTCTTTCTGAGGATGTGTGAGTTATGATACAGATTTTGAAACTCTTTTTAGTCCCTCCAATGGAATTTTTTAGATGTTTCATGGAAGGCCTAATAAAATTATCCATATGCAATAAAAATTAACCATTTCACGGGAAACTTAACTGAGATACAATATTTCTCTCATGTTAGCCAGATTCTGATTCCAAATCTAATTTGAACAAACACTTGCTGTAGTTACTTGCAAGCTTCCGTTGTGTAATTAGTAAATGGCTTAGAGTTTTCCACTTATTCACCACCCACTCACTGTAGATTTGCATGTGAGAAGTAGATCTGCAGGTTATGATAAGGTCATGTTTTCATGACGACCCTTACAATTGTATAAAGACTGATGAAAGCAAAATTAAGCTACAATTTTCTTCATGCCAACATCAAAGGTTACCTCAATATTATACTCATAGATCCTCTTTAACCTTCTTAATTGATGTTACTTTGCTCCATATGTCTTGACTCATTGGGATCACCATCGATGGTTTCTGCTCTAATTTCCTTTCTGAAAGTTTCTCGCACCACTCTGTGTCAATGGTACCATGTTAAGCTTATTAAGGGCCCGTTTGGCATCAAAGTATTTTGAAGTCTTCTGAGAATACCATGGTTTCTGAAAAACTGAAGTATTAAATACTTTGAGGTGTTCGGATGCAATGAATAATGTGGTTTCAAAACTAAAGTATTCCCCCAAAACTGCATTTTTTTGTCGTTTTGGAAACTTTGGTCTTGACCTCTTTTTTTTCCTAAATAAAGAAACTGAACTATTCATCCGCCTGGCACTCAAATGCTTCATTTTTTTTAGTAATGTGGCTTTAAGAAAACCGAGCTCCCAAACTGAGCCTAAGTCAACAATGTGGCGGTGGCCGAGCCAAAAGAGTTATTGGCAACTCTTTCAGGATCTGGATCTGGTCGTCGGTCAACCGAGCTGAGGAGTCTTGTCTCGATTTGTTATGAGACTGTGCTGAGCCGAGTTCGATTCGAGCCAGAGTGGTTTGTGTTTTTTTTGTTCAGTCCATATGAAGCTGCTCCATTCTATTTAGTGCCTTCTGCTTCCGTACACCCCCCCCCCCCCCTCTAAACTTAACCGAAACTCAAACACAATGACGGCTGTGATCGATCCGTACCCCTTCATAACGAATGATATGATGGTCTTTATTAATTAAACAAACATTAATCAAGTCATATTAAGCTCTGTAATAACCCGTATGGCCCAGTTGGTATGTACGCATCTGTACACATACATAATCGTGTGTATACGAAATCGGTTAGTCGTGCTCGCCCCGTCTTCGTCAGCTACGAGCGGCGCCGGCTAGCAGGATCGACATCGACGCTAGGCTTGAACGTTGGGAGCCGGCCGTGATCGTGACCCAGGTCGTCGACCGGAGATGGCCGGAGCCACCGGCAATGGCGTCGGGCGCTAGGAGGAGTCAGCGCTGATCGCGACACAGGTGGATGGCCGGAGCCGCCGGTAAGGGCGTCGGGCGCTGGGAGGAGCTGGCGGTGATCGCGGCCCAGGTGGTCGGGCGGAGATGGACGGAGCCGCCGGCAACACGTATCCATGGAGGGGCGCGTTGGAGGTCGTGGTATGTCAGGACCCCGATGGATCTGATATGAGGAGATCAGCAAGAACAAGGATTTGAGGGGAATTAGAGATAAAAGTGATAAATTGCAGGAATTAAATCTAAGATAAATTGCAGAAAATAAGATAACAATTAGGGTTTATATTTCTTGGTTGTTGAACACAGGATACAAGCTACTCTTATATAAGCTAGGGGATACAAGGTGGCCTCATATAGGAAATACCTAATATACCCATAGGACTACCAACATACTACCATTACATACCACTATTGATACCTGACATTACTCCCCCCCCCCCCCTGAAGCCATTGGTCACCAATGGATAAGTTTCTACAGAAACTTTTCAATTTTCAATTATCCTTCAAAAATCATGTACCATGCCAGGGAGGTAGAAATGTAATGAAGAGAATATCTATTTCCAAGCTCTGAAGATAGTTTGGTGGAGACAGCAGATTCTTCTCATTGCAATACTTCTTGATATCTTGTTGATGGGGAAACTCCCATTGTTCATTCAGGTTGTGCATGGTGTCTCCATATTCAAATGATCTCATGGCACTGGGTGTTGTACTAGTCCACTTGCTAATTTGGTGTAGATGAGAACCCAAACATCCTGAGGGAAGCGAACCAGCAGGAACAAAGAGGTAGCATGCATGGTTAGCAGAACTAGTACAGTCCACTAGTTGGGTCTTGTGTATGTTCAGGCAAATATATACCAACAGGAGTGAGTCAAGAACTGGATCCCAAATATAAGGAGTTTTCTGTAGACCGTTGTCGTTCCAGGAGCAAATGTAATTATCCCGAGTTAAATGAGCAACCCTTTGTAGTCTGACGCAAATAGGATGGAGTACAGAAGTAACGTCGTTGGGAGCAATATATTGTTTGCGGGCTGTCAGATTAAGAAAGTGTTCTGCTATCAACTGGCTGAACTGAACTTGATGGGACACTTTATAGTCATCTAATACCCATGTGTAAGTGATACTGCTCACTAGTATAATTGGAGTCCCACCTAGTGTACCGTGCCATGTAAGCGTTGCCACTTTGCTAGATGTATTTGCCATGAGCTTCTGGTCAGCGAAACAACCGTATTCAGATAGATGTGCAGCCATTTGCAAGATGAAGGAATTATCTTGGAGTGCAGAATTACAGCCATTGGGTGCCATGTAATGCAGAATACCGGGTCCCATAACAGTTTAGCCATGTTTTCAAATGAAGGAGAGGGACAAGCTGTGCCGGCAGAACATGGAACAACTAGGACAAACAGAGCTGATCCATTCACTTTGGTTCGTGCTAAACCCAAGGCATCACAGTGCATGACAGCAGATTTGAAATGAGTACCCTTCTTACACCGAACTGCACAGCTAGAATCTGTACCACTGCAGGCCTGTAGACATTTGTGCACTGCAAGTTTGTAGCACTATCAGCAGTTGTAAACAGGGCATATGATGTTGTATCTCCAGGATCCCATAGCAGTCTCATTTCTGTCACACTACACACAATACTAAACTGGCTAGACCTTGTGACATATGGATTAGAGGTCTTTAGGGCTGGGCAATTTCTTGACCTCCCATCATCTTGTGGCTGCAGCTCAAACACCTCTGAGATAATACTCACACAAGCACTAGTGTGTTCAGTTTCTATCTTCTTGCTTAAACACTTGAGAGGTTGATCACATTTCTTGTTGCTCTTCTTCACATGGTTGCTGCTCCGGATTGTTATCAGACACACCTACAGACTTATTCGACAACAAAGGCTCAGGCATATCTTGCTCTAGAGTATAATTTCCTGGCAGCGCATAGTAGCTGTCCTCACTACCATCTGCTCGGACCACAGTTCGGCCAAATCAGATTATGGAGACCATAAGCTTGAGGTATTCCATCAATGTTTTGCTCCCTGAGAATGGTTCTTCCACCATGCACACATGAACTCTGATTTGGATGCGCGGAGCAGTTCTCATACCCAGAACTTGGTGTTGGCATTTTATCAAACGCCTTTGGGGCGACAGGAGCAGTACCAGTAACTCCCAATGGTGATGAAGTTGCTGAAGGTTTGGGTACAGTATCAGTGCACGCTGGAGAGGATGTATTCTGGAGAACAGGGAAATGCCGAGGCTGCTGAAGGTTACTCGCGTGTGCTGAACTGGCTGCTTGTCGATGGAAACTGCGAGCTATGTGGCCATAGACGTGAGCTTCGCGAGCTCACCTTGCAAAGTCTCGAAGGAGGTCCGGTCTCGTGCATGCTGCTCATCCAATCGCCGCTTGAGATCGAGGACCACACGGGGCATATGCTTCCTGACAGTTGCTTCCGCAAGAGCCTGTTCTTCTGAAGTGGTAGCACCAGAAAAAGGGTCCTGCTTGGACACAATAGACGAGTGAGTGCCTAACGGACCGGGGTTAGTCGTGGTGGCTCCGAAGAGGAATGAGGCAGACGAGGTGGTGAGCTTGGCGGGAGCAGACACGGAGGTGGCCTTGGGCTGTGCAGGCGCTGTTGATTCCGACTGCATCTTGGGGGCGGTGGCGGGCGTCCCTACATGCGGCAGTGGGGAAAGTAGCATAGAATCGGAAGTGGAAGTAGAGGAGGTGGTGGCGGAGGCGACGGAGCGGCCGGAAGATGTGTTATGGGTCGGCGACGTGGAGGAAAGGGTGGCCGGCGGCGCCAAACCAAACCCTGTGGAATAGGAGGTGGCGGCAAAGGGGAAGGTGTAGGGGTTGTACGTTGGAGTGGGGAAGGAGGTGCGGTGGAGGTCGCCATGGGTTTGGGTAGGAGCATACTGTGGCCAATTTGGGTCGATTTGGGTGGGCATGGGGTAGGCGAAAGCATATGGGGAGGTGAAGAAGGGGAAGGAGAAGGGCGAGGGGACTTGGTCGGGATGGCGTAGGAGTGCAGTTTCTGGCGGTGCTGAGAGGGACGCAGCTCCTGTGGGTGGAGCTGGGAAGGATGTCGGGATGGGGGAAATCGGTCCTGCCGGCGTGAAGGCAGCTGACCAGAGATTGGGCGAGTGAGGGAACGCTGATGTCGGCGATGGAGGAGGATGGACGAGCGGACAGGGGAAGGAGGATGGGCCGTATGCTGGGGCTTGGAAGAAACCGGGCGGCGATGCGTACGCGGGGGCGGGAGGCGGATAGGGATAGGCGGCGGCGTAGGGAAAGGTTGGTGGAGCGAAGGGGAAAGGCTGGTGGTAGGTGGCGGCGGAGGAGTTGGGGAAAAAATTGGGCGCGGTCGCCATGGACGGAAACGGATCGGAAAAGAAGAAGGGGTCGCCGGGTTGGGAAATCGCCGGAATCGGAACCGGAGCCTAGAAAAGGAAGAAGACCGCTGCGAATCGGATCGCGAGATAGAAGACAGAATCGTCGGTGCGAATCGAAGAAGAAGAAGACGGGAGGGAAGGGAGGGAGCCGATCCCGGTGGATCGAACCGCTCTGATGCCACTTTGTCAGGACCCCGATGGATCTGACATGAGGATGATCAGCAAGAACAAGGATTTGAGGGGAATTAGAGATAAAAGTGATAAATTGCAGGAATTAAATCTAAGATAAATTGCAGAAAATAAGATAACAATTAGGGTTTATATTTCTTGGTTGTTGAACACAGGATACAAGCTACTCTTATATAGGCTAGGGGATACAAGGTGGCCTCATATAGGAAATACCTAATATACCCATAGGACTACCAACATACTACCATTACATACCACTATTGATACCTGACATGGTAGCGATCCAATAAGGGAGGCGATGGACTCACGGCGTGGTAAAACGCGATCGATTCATGAACTGCTTGCTACTACATACGTATCCCAGATTCCCAGTACATACGGGAATACAGGGGCTGGACATGGGCTTATGTGGGCCACGAATTTAATTAATTTAATTAACTAATTAGGGGAAACAATGTGGGGGGCTATTTAGTATGCCATTATCTGTCGTTTATCTGCTTTACTACAGCTAGTTTCGAGCTTTGTTTCTTCTCCATTCTGCTTCAGCATGAGAGTAGTTCCGATGACAGGAAGTATAGGCCAGTCAAACAGTGTACCTCATCCCTTGCAATCTGGTTCACGAAATCTCATTTATTAGGCTTCAGTTTTTGTAAAGTGAATCAAAAGGTTCTTCCTTAATTCACAAGAAAAGCTTTTTGCTCATGAAGCTCCGACATATTCTACCATGGAACAGCAAAGAGAAAGGTAACACATCATGCACTTGGCCAGTTGGTCCCTTCCGAGATCTCATGAATCTATTGCCTGGTTTCCTTTTGTCCCTTTAGAAATCATGCCCATGCATGCATATCTCGACGGGGGAATCCATGGTTTCGTGACCCTCAAGTCATTCGATGTCCTCAGTGTCATATTATATTCATAAAGGTATCTGCATTGGTTTAACACAGTACAAACAAACTGACTTGCATTTCTCTGTACATAGGTTCTCTGTGCCACCTCTCCGCCACGGCCATAAATATACGCCATGGGCGATGAGCAACCCGGGGACTTTTGGGTTTCATGACTTGCTCAGTGAATCGAGTGAAATTGAGCACCTTTTGCATGGACAGTAGCTTCTTTCCTGTTGATACAGGTGCTCTTCGCTCAGACTCCCATTATATTCCCTAGGAGAGTGGCACACAGACCGGGGAGGGAAAGAGACGCGTCAGAGAGAATTCTTTCCAGTTTTGTTTCACCCATGAAGAGGAAAGAGCTGATCATGAACGGTCTTTTGATCCTTGCATGGTTTGTTGGTGAGTTTTTCAACCGCATACTTCTGTTCTTCTTCTTTTTTTGTGCCTTCTTGCTCTTGTTCTAGATCTATCAGCAACCAACTATTGAAAATGCAAAACTTTATGGATGTATCATTCCAGACTCCCAGTGACTCACAGCTCAGGGTAATCACATGTTTAGGTTTGGCAGAAAATAAATGTTCTTGCTGAGAGATTTATGTCTCCACCATTTGATCTTACCCTCTCATTTCATCCCTGTGCGATCAGTCTGCGCAGCAGGCGCCGCGCCGCAGGAGAAGGTGGAGTCGACCACGCCGATCCCTACCCTGTCTCCTCCGGAAGGAAACACGACGTTCATCGACGGCGTCACATGGTGTGTTGCTCGTCCGGGAGTCTCCCAGGAGGACCTCCAGAACGCACTGGATTGGGCATGCGGCCAGGGTGCCGCCGACTGCTCACCGCTGCAGCCCGGCGGCCATTGCTACCAGCCGGACACACTCCTGTTGCATGCCTCCTACGCCTTCAACATCTTCTACCAGCAGAGCGGCAACTCCGACATCGCCTGCAACTTCGGCGGCGCCGGAACCATCACCAAGAGGGACCCAAGTAATCATTTGGAAAATCTTCTGCTCCAACATACACTCTCTTGGTTAATGCATTGTTCGGTGGTGTAACCTGTTCTTTGTGTTCTTGATAGGTTTCGGGCCATGCAAGTTCCTGGCATCTGAGTAAGTGTACTTCTCAAGCATGCTAAAGGTCATTTGGGAAACAGGAATTTCACATGAAAAGTTCGATTTTTCACCCTCTGGACAGGATCTTAGTAATTTATTATGAGATTAATCTAATACTATTAAGTACTTTGTGTGTGTCGGGGAATTTTGGCTGGGCTGGTACAGGACTTCTGCTGCTTCAGCACTAGTGTTCAAGAGCAGACGGATAATCGGTGCTGCGTTTCTGACCGCGCTTCAGCTGACAGTTTTCCAAGCTATGTACTACTGAGCGCCCTCTGTCGGTGGATGAGATGGCTTGGTGCTACCAAAGTACTTCTAATGTCAGATTAACGATGCTACGGCGGTTTCTTTTTTGCATTTGTGTATGAGCTAGTGATACTTTTTCTGTAATTTTGCAAAGATGTGCCTTTGGGGTTGGGGCTTATGTAGAAACTAGTAGGGCCTTAACACACGGCGCCCGTGGTTATAGAGCTTTTCAACGGCTGCACAAAAATATCAACTTTTTTAGATAAAAGGTTTAAAGAGCTCAGCTTTAAATTAATAAAAGCCCAAATAGCCACGAGTATGAGTACACATCGAACCCGCTGCAGATACAAACTTACGGATAAAGCACACCGCAAGAAAACAGCGCCTAAACCACAAAGAGGGTGACTACCCCAAGCATTGATAAGAAAGAAAATGAATAGTCTTAGCCTTGAGATCTTTATCCTCTCACAGCTGAAGAGCAAACTGCGTTGCCAGATCAAGCCACCACTTTCACCGGGATCACCATGTCTTCTCGAGCTCTACCACCAGCACAATAAAACCATTGAAAGTGTAGAACAAGGCAACCCGTCAAGGATGAAGGTTCTAAAGCAACGCCTCGAAGGAGGTGACGCAAGGTTTTCACCAAGAAACACAAGACCAAGAAAGGGAGAGAAAGAAAGGGAGAGAAGCGAAGACTCAACGACACCTCCAAGAAGGGGAACGACACCCAGGGGTGTCATCTTCATTGGCACTAGACTAGCCGGGCAAGGCTTTCGCCCGAGCCATCCGCCAGCGCCTCCTCACCAGACCTCACCAATTTTATCCAATGGCAGCCCCCTGACGTCGGAGCAGAGAAGGTAGAGGATCACTTGAGACAAAGCACAAACTAGGATGGAGATGCATGACAAGCATAAGATTCACGAAAGTGGATCACCACACCATGTCAAAAAAGGCGAGACAAACATAGCACACCAGTGAATCAGCTTCTCCTAGGATTCCGGTGGAATCTTGGAGGGAGGGGGGACGACGAGCAAGATTGCGAACTTGACACGGGGATGAAGAAGGGGGAACCGCAGAACCTCTGCACCGGTGTCAACAACATTGTGGGTCACCCTAACCGCGCATGCACAAATCGCCGACGACACCCACTGCCCACATCGCTCCACGTTGCTAGCGGCGAGACATAACCCGAAAACGTGCCGTCATACCACCAACTACGTGAAGCATTACCGTCAGACCCGAAGGCCAACTCCAACCACCACACACACTTACACCAAGACCAGATCTGGCGAGACCAGAACAACACCCGCACGCCGCCTGCATAGAACCTCAACCTTTGTCGTCCGCCGCAGAGAACAAATTGCAACCAGGCGGTGCCGACCACGCAGCAGCCCATCTTGTAGCGACGCGGGATAGCCACGCACCGAACCACGGGATCCCACGACCAAGCAGCAGCAAACCACGCCCTTAGTGTAGAGACAACCACTCGCCCATATCTGAGGGAGGAGATCCATGGTGGCCCAGGTGAAAGTGGTTTTTGGTATTGATGATACCCAATTAGCGGACTAATTGTGTGTTTAGCTTTAGAAGTGTTTTTAACGATGACACGCATGGATTCGATACCCCTCGATTCTGGATCAAAACTAAGACGGTGTCCGAAAGATTATATCTTTATTTTCGGTTATATGACCCCGCACTATCAATAGGGGGCCCGCTATGGAAAGGTATGGGGGATTGGTTATCACGTACACAACCCAAATTGCACCCCCAAAGCCATCCCACTTGTCGAGAGATCCCTCCCTCAAATCCTGTCTTATGCAGTTTGTGCTTCAGTTTCAGGCAGCGGTAGTACCGTTGTTGCCAATAGCTATTTTGCCAGGCAACGGTAGTACTGCCAGCTGGAAATGGCCTTCAGGTTTAGTTTTAGCTGCACCGGTAGTACAGCTTCTCTCATGGGAGATGTACACGGCCACGCCGGACGGTTATGTCGTTTCCCCAGGGAACGGTACTACGGCTGGTGGTACCGTCCATCTGGACATAATTAACGTTACTGCTCGCGGTAGTGGTTCGGTAGTACCGCCCCCAGCGGTGCCACTGGTGTTGCACGTTGTAGTACCGATCGTGGTCTCGTTGCGGGTGCTGGCTAATGGCCTAATCTTCTAACATGCAGCAGTAGTACCACCGACCTCGACGGTAGTACATCTCGGCGCGGAAAAACCGCATAACGACTCATTTTCAGGAGCCTTCCTGTTGAATGCCCTTTCATCCCAAAAAAGATGCTAAACTTCATTTTCTCTCTCCACCATTAATGTCAAGCTTCAACCTACTAGATCTCTGACGAGGTGTGGACTCGGCAAATCCCTGGGTTATACACCCGGGGTTGATTGAGGGGAGAGAGTTGAGCGCTGGTGATCACGACGGCTGACAAGCGAGGCGTTTTACCCAGGTTCAGGCTCCCGGAGGATAACACCCTACTTCCTGCTTGTCTGGTTATTGATGGCGAGTTGTGGCTACAATGGTGAGATGGCGATCTCGCTAGGGTTTGTGGTGGCGGCTATGAGCGTGCCCTAGAACAAGGGACCCTCCTAGCCTTTATATGGTAGGCTAGGTCTCAGGTGAACGGTGCCGATGGCACTTACAAATTAGGTATGAGTCGCTCAACCTAGTCGACTATCTTGGGCCGCACGTCGTCCTCCTTGGGCCTTCCTTGGGCCCTCGTCATAAGGCTGATAGGCTTGGCGTGACCTAGGTATCCCCACTGTGGGGTAGTCGAAGAGTGACCCCACGACAGGAGCCCCCGAGTGCTTAGTCGAATCGTAGAGTCGGGTAAAGGACTCCTTCCTCCTGGGCACGCCGTCGGGTTCCTGAAAGGAACAAGTAAAATTAGTCGACTCCGGCCGTCCAGGGCTTATGGAGGACTCCTTAGTCAAACTGTCAACTCCAGGGTAAAATACTGTGAGTGGCCTTAGTCGGTGATTTTTCGACTGCTATTGTTCTGAGTTACTCGGGAGCGCGAACAGCGCTCCCGATGGGAGTAGCCCCCGAGATTAAGCTGAATTGCTTGCAATTGAGGTTAAACTCAATTTTTCTTCGGTCGAAAAGCCCGCTCCCGATGGGAGTAAAGAGGGGACTCGACTTGGAGTCGCGACTGGCTTTGTGTGACTTACTGTGTATTCGGCCGGTTTGGCTTACTGCATGAGTTTGTTCAGCACTTGGAGCTTACTGAATGCTCTTGCACTCGAATGAAATGTTCGAGTTTTCCATCAGCCCGTTGGCTTACTTCCTACGCCTTCATAGTTGATGTCAGTGCTGACGTTTGTGACGCACTCTGTGTCCGATGGGACGTGACAGTGCGGTCCCACTGTCAGTATTGACTGGAGACAGCGGTTCCCGCTTTTTTCTCACCGTTGGGCGCGAAAATTTCGCGGTGTGATGATGGCGCCTTGATTCCCGTGCGTAGTGGGCGGCGTGGCCGGCGACGGTTGCCCTCTCCGTGCGACACGTGGACGGTCAGACGCTGTTGCGGAGAGCGGTTTCAGCAGGGACGGCCAGGATTGACTGACCGCGCGGTATATAATTTTCACCGCGGCGGTGAACAGTTCCTCCATCCCCATTATGTCATCGTCTCCACTGCTTCTGTTCCGCCATTGTTGCGTTGTGTGCTCTCTGCTCCTTCTCCCCCTACCATGAGCAAGGTCGCGATGAAGAGGGGGAAGCCTGGTGCTGGCGCCGTCACCGCCGCCGAGGCGAGCGTGATGAAGAAGCCCGACGGCGACTGGGTCAAATCGTCGGTGAAGAAGGCCGACCTCGAGGCCCTCCGCACGCAGGGGCTGCTGCCGCCGGTAGACCAAGCGACGGTGCGCGCTCCTGGGAAAGAGGTATTCCCCTCCCCTCGCGAGGGGGAACGCGTTTGCTTCGTGGATTTCCTTCCGCGGGGTTTCGGGTTCCCCCTCCACGATTTCGTCCGTGGTCTCTTGTACGCTTATGGGATTCAGATCCACGATCTGACTCCCAATAGCGTCTTGAGCATCGCGAGCTATTTCGTGCTCTGCGAGTGCTTCCTGGGAATCGCACCCAACTGGCTGCTGTGGAAGTCTCTATTCCTCGTGAGGAGGAACGTGGGAAGAGTAAGCAGGTGTATCCAGTCGGTGGCTTCGGCATCCAGGTGCGTGGCGACACCTCCTACTTTCAGATGAAGAAGTCCGACTCGTCCAGGGCTGGCGAAAGAAGTGGTTCTACATCAGATGCGACCAAGAAGGGCTTCCCGACTTCGCGGCTGACCGCGAGTTGCGGAAGACGAACGCGTGGGCACACCCGCTGTCGAAGGAGGACAGGGAGGCGACTCAGCCCTTGCTGACACTTCTTCGTGGCCTTCTGAAGAGTCTCGGGCGCGAGACAGGTGGAATTCACCTCATCGCCACCTTCTTCAGGCTTCGGGTGCAGCCGCTCCGCAGTCGCGTCCACCCAATGTGGGCGCGTGAGGATGCTGGCAATGAGCTTGATGATGACGCAGTCGAGTCGAAGGTGAGGAGCATCACTAGCCTCCGAGCCGCTGACCCGTGCAATGTCAAGTGCCCAGTCGAGCCGTATGGGCCTAAGAACCCTGTGCCTGAGGTAAGCTTCGTTTGCTTTGCTTTTGTCTTGTATCTTCTTCTGTCGAATCTTGTTGCCTGACTCGAATGCTTCATTTTCTGACAGGGTCGTTCGAGCTATGTCAGTCTTCCCCCCTTGATGGAGAATGGACCTCATGAAGAGGCTGAGTTCCCTAGGAGGACGAGGGTGATGACGATGAAGTTCCTTCCGCCACCTCTCCGAGTGAAGAGCTGGAGGAGGATGATGAAGATGAGGAGCCGCTGCTGAAGCGGCAAAGGTGAAAAAGTGGCGACTCTGCTTCGGCTTCGTCACCCGTGAAGGGGGCGGGTGTGGACAACGAGGAGGAGGCGAGCGGGTCGTCCTCGGGCGCTAGGCGCACGAGTGACCTGGCTGAGCCTTTGGCCGTGCCTCCCCTCGGCTCTGCACCGCCGACTGAGTTTGCGAGGATGGCCTCTGTCTCCCTGGGCAGTGAAGATGATGTCGATGTCGCCAGGTTAGTCGTGTAACCATTGCCTTGCTTATGTCGAGTTTGCGTTGTGATTTGCGAGTCCTTGAATAGAGTTATCTTGTCACAGCGACCGTACTGGCACTGCTGTTTCGCCTCGTGAGATGGAGTACACTTCTGCTCCCATGATTGAGCAAACTGCGAAGACGACCGGAGAAGAGGCTCAGGCGGGTGACGCTTTGGCCTTGAAGACTTCGACCTCCTCCGTGCCGGAGAAAACTGCTGATGCGACTCGGCTGATGTTGGGCTGCTTGAGCATGTAAGTGTCCTTTGACTCGTTCTGCAAAATCTGTATCGGGTGCGCGAACAGCGCTCCCGATGGGAGTAGCCCCCGAAGATGTGCGTGACTAGAATAGTCGGCGTAGATTGATGTCTTGTGTTTCCCGCAGCCATTTTATCGCCAGCAGGTGGAGGGAGCGCAGCCTTCGTTCGCATGGAGCAGGAGAGGGATCAACTCCGCGCTGCTCTGGAGCAGGCGAATAGTGAGTGTGAACCCTTGTGCTCGAGGGGTGCGTCGACTGCCTTTCATTGCTAACTTTGCTCCGTTGGTCCGTAGGCGTGAAGGAGAGCATGAAGACGCGGGTCGCGGAGCTAGAGAAGTTGCTGGGTGAAGCCCAAGAGCGTGAACAAGCTCGGGATGATCTGGAGAAGACCCAGGTCGACCGCTTGCTCGCACTCGCAGATGTTGTTGGAAGTAAGTATTTCGGCTCAGTGCCTACTTTGCCTTTTTTCGACTTCTGACGTCTTACGGGTGTGGATTTCTTTTGATCAGAGACTTGCGGAGGTGCTCCTCCAGAAGGGACTTCCAGCGAGAGTGTCGGCTTGGCGGAGGCTGTTAGCTTCGTTGACCGCGTCTGCGCGTATGCATCGGCAGCCTGCAGCAGTCAACGGCGGCACTGCAGAAGTCGACGGGGGCCTTAGCGACTGTGCACCGGAATATCTTCCCCAACAAGCCGCCACCAGCTGCTGTTGACGCACTCGCGGCTCCATTCGAAGGCAATTCGAATGTCCTGGCGGACTTCACGCGCGCGCAGACGGTACGCGGCTCAGAGCTCACTTTCCAGCTGCTTCTTGGTCACCAAGTCGTAGGCGATTTTGAGAAGGTTGTCAGCGACTTCCCTCGAAAGCCTGATGGCAAGACCGCGTCCCTTAGCGGGGTGAAAGCGCAGGCGAGCCAGTTGGCCGTGAAGCTTGTCTCCACCTTCGAGAAGAGGATTGCTAAGATGACCGAGTTGGCTGCTGCTAGGAAGAGCCGGTCCCAGTCGGAGTCTGTAGTGTAGACTTTTTCCTTTTAGGACTATGCTTCTGCTTTTGGGCCTGAGTCTGTAATGCACTTTATATTGTGCGAGTGAACATGCTGATGATGAAATGTGAATTCGCTCCCTCGGGGGTGCAGTCGCCGAGTCTTTTTTGATATCTGGCTTGGATGAATTATGTTGATTCTTTTCCTGGCTTGACGCTGTCAATTCTTGGCAGTCTGATATGGGCGAAGCTCCTGATGTTGCTGGAACGACTGGCGCGGACGATGAGGAGGACACCACTTCGGCTGCGCCTACTCGTCGCCGCCGTCAAGCTCCTCCAGCTCCTGTGCGAAGTGTAAATGACCAGAGAGTGATCACCTTCATGAGGAACAAGGTGGTTGAGCTCGAGTCGAAGCTGAAGAGTGCTGAGTTGGAGCTGGAGCGATTGAGGTCGCGGCCCGTTGCGCCGTTCTCCCAGCGCGAAGAGTTTCTGCTTGGCGAGATGGACTTGATCAGTCGACAGCTGCAAGGTTGGCCTTCTAGCGTTTTTGCTTCGGCTTGTGTCTTCCTGCTATGCTTAATGCTTGGCCTTGATGCAGATGTGAACTCTGACTGGAAGGCTGAGCAGCTTCGAGTGGACGAGCGAGTAGAGAAAGAGGCCGCCGGTGACTCACCGAAGCGCGCCAGTTTTGGTCGAACAGATCCAGAGGTAGTGTACTGGCACGAATGCTGGATCGCACCTGGCGGGCTGCTGTGCTCTTGGAAGGTTGCAGAAAAACCCTCTGGCAGATCAACAAGGTGTACTTTCCTCACAACGAGCAGCCGAATGGACTGACTGCGCTTCTGGAGAGGTTCCGTGAAGGCAGTGCGTTGAAGGAAGTCGTGCACACTCAACTTGTTGCCGGGGCGAACGTGGCGTTGGCATACGTTCGACTGCACCGGCCTAATCTTCCATTGCACAAGGTGCTTGACGGCTTGCCTGGAGAGGGTGACTATGCCGATACTCTTGCGGCTGCGCGCCAGATGATTCAGCAGGTCCAGAACTTTAGCGAGCACCTTGTAGGGCCACTTGATGCGCCAAAGGGCGAGCCTGTAGAATAAGAGTGACAGACTGTTTGTTGTATACCGTTATTGTAAAATCAATTTTTCCAAGTGGAAATATGAGTGTATGTATGCCGAGGTGGGGGTAGCCCCTGAGTGAGTAAATTGTATCTTGTAGACTTCTGTAAACCTGTGTGGCGCAACCCCGAGCGGATCGGGTGTGGCCTAGGACTTTGAGAGTCGAACCCGTAGGGCGCAGCCCCCGAGTGCTTCGGGCGCGGCCAAGATGTTTCGAGTTGGACCTGAGCGGCGCGGCCCCCGAGTGCGTCGAGTGACGGCTAGTTCTTGACTTAGACCTGTGTGGTGCAGCCCCCGAGTGCTTCGGGTGGCGACCTAGGATTTCGAGTTGAACCTGTACGGCGCAGCCCCCGAGTGCGTGAGTGGCGGCCTAGGTTTGGACTTAGACCTGTGCGGCGCACCCCCGAGTGCTTCGGGTGGCGACCTAGGATTTTCGAGTTGACCTGTGCGGCGCAGCCCCCGAGTGCGTCGGGTGCGGCCTAGGTTTGGACTTAGACCTGTGCGGCGCAGCCCCCGAGTGCTTCGGGTGGCGGCCAAGGATTTTTCGAGTTGACCTGTATGGCGCAGCCCCCGAGTGCGTCGGGTGGCGGCCTAGGTTTGACTTAGACCTGTACGGCGCAGCCCCCGAGTGCTTCGGGTGGCGGCCAAGGATTTTTCGAGTTGACCTGTATGGCGCAGCCCCCGAGTGCGTCGGGTGCGGCCTAGGTTTTGACTTAGACCTGTACGGCGCAGCCCCGAGTGCTTCGGGTGGCGGCCAAGGATTTTTCGAGTTGACCTGTATGGCGCAGCCCCCGAGTGCATCGGGTGGCGGCCTAGGTTTTGACTTAGACCTGTACGGCGCAGCCCCCGAGTGCTTCGGGTGGCGGCCAAGGATTTTCGAGTTGACCTGTATGGCGCAGCCCCCGAGTGCGTCGGGTGGCGGCCTAGGTTTATGTTGCTTTTTGACTGAAAAAGTAAAGGGGAGAGCTTGTTCCACAAATCACTTCATTGATTTTTGCGAGCAGGCCGCCTCATTAAAACCCTTCCAGTCCCCTCAGGTACCCTGGTAAGGGAAAGAGTGCGTCTGAAACCTGCCGCCTTGACATGTATGCTTTGTTACAACAGGGGAGTCGACTAGGCGTAACATTCCATGGGTTGTGGCAGACTGTTCCTGTCTTCGAGTCCTTCAGGCGGTAAGCTCCTCCGCCGATTGCTTCTGTCACAATGTATGGGCCCTCCCATGGGGAGGCGAGCTTGTGCACCTTCTTCTGTTTGAGGCGAAGGACCAGGTCGCCTGGAACGAAAGCTCTTGGCCGCAGTCGCCGTCCGTGGTAGTTGCGCAGGTCCTGCTGGTACACGGCTGAGCGGGTGAGGGCGATGTCGCGTGCTTCGTAAGGTGTCCATGTCGTCCTCGAGTGCTTCTTCTGCGTCAGACTCGTCGTAGGCCACCACTCGGGTGCGTCGAACTTGATGTCGCAGGCATGACCGCCTCTGCACCATAACCATGAAGAATGGCGTGTACTGGGTGATCTGTTCGGTGTGGTGCGTAGACTCCAAAGCACAGATGGCAGCTCTTCGACCCAGGCGCCTGCAGCGCGCCTCAATGGTACTCGCAGGCGCTTCTTGATGCCTTTGCAGACTAGGCCGTTGGCCTTTTCGACTTGCCCATTGGATTGCGGGTGCGAGACTGATGCGTAGTTGAGCTTGATGCCTTGTTCGGAGCAGAAGTCCTTGAATTCTTCGGCTGTGAAGTTCGTGCCGTTGTCGGTGATGATGCTGTTCGGCACCCCGAACCTGAAGATGATGGACCTGATGAAGTTAACTGCTGAGGATGCAGTCGAACTTGTGAGGCACGGCTTCGATCCATTTGGTGAACTTGTCGACTGCTACCAGGAGGTGAGTGTGCCCCCTGGCGAGGATTTCTTGAGTGGACCCACCATGTCGAGCCCCCACTGAGCGAAGGGCCAGGCGAGTGGTATGGTTTCAGTGCCGATGCTGGCGCGTGCGGCTTGTTGGCGAACTCCTGGCAGCCGAGACACTTCTTCACGAGTTCTTCGGCATCTTGCATTGCGGTGGGCCAGTAGAACCCGGCTCGCAGGGCTTTGGCTACCAAGGCACGACTGCTGGCGTGATGCCCGCAGGTGCCTGTATGAATTTCGAGCAGGATGGCTTGACCGTCGACTGGATCAACGCACCTTTGCAGGACTCCTGAGATGCTTCGCTTGTATAGCTCCCCCTTGATGATGGTGAAGCCTTTCGAGCGGCGAATAATGCGCTTGGCTTCGACTGAGTTGACTGGCAGTCTCTGGTGCAGCATGTACGCCAGATATGGGCTCGTCCAGGTGGGCTCGATAGCAGAACCTCCATTGGCTCCTTCTCTTTGCCTGGCGGGTCGGCGGTGCTCGTTGATGGTGTGGAGGATCCGGGCGTGGGTCGAAGTTTGACAGACCGCTGCGTGATGCGCTCAAGGAAGACGCCAGGTGGCACCTGCGCCTTGTCTGAGCCCAGGTTGGCGAGGGCGTCGGCTTCCTCGTTGCTTTCGCGGCCGATGTGCCGCAACTCGCAGCCGTCGAAGGTGCCCTCCAGCTGGTTGTACAGGTCTCTGTAGGCGATCATGTTGTCGGCGATGGCGTCACAGGCCTTCATGGTTTGCTGCACGACGAGGTAGGAGTCGCCGTAGATCATGAGGTGAGTGGCGCCGCAGTTCTTGGCCATTCGCATGCCATGGATTAGGGCTTCGTACTCAGCCTCGTTGTTGGAGGGTGTTGGGAAGTCCATCTGTAGCACGTACTTCAGCTTGTCGCCTTTGGGGGAGATGAGGATGACTCCTGCCCCGGCTGATCTGAACTTTTTGGAGCCGTCGAAGTACATTGTCCATGCGTTGGACAGGTCGGGGACATCTGGCAGCTGGGCTCTATCCACTCGGTGGTGAATTCTGGGAGCACTTGGGCCTTGATTGACTTCGGGTGAGCGTATTTCAGCCCCCAGGGTCCTAGCTCGACGACCCACTTAGCGACTCGTCCTGTCGCGCATTGGTTGGTCAGGATGTCGGAGAGCCCGGAGGAGCTTACCACCGTGATCGGGTGCTCGGAGAAGTAATGGATTACTTTCCTTGAAGTCATGAAAACTCCGTAGGCCAGCTTCTGGTAGTGCGGGTAGCGCTGCTTGGACAGGGTCAACACCTCGCTGAGGTAGTAGACAGGTCGCTGGACAGGGTGGCTGTGCCCTTCTTCTTCTCGTTCGACTACGAGTACCGTGCTGACCACCCTGTTTGTGGCTGACACGTAGAGGTATAGCGGCTCGTTTCCAGTGGAGCCACCAGTACTGGGGAAGTCGTGAGTGTTTTCTTGAGTTGGTCGAACGCGACTTGCGCTTCTCTGTCCACTCGAACTTGTCTGTCTTTTTCATCAGTTGGTAGAAGGCAGGGCCTTTTCTCCCAACTTACTTATGAACCGGCTGAGAGCTGCGACTCGGCCGGCTAGGCGTTGCACCTCGTGAGCTTGGTGGTGCTGGCATTGCGAGTATGTTTTGCACCTTCTCAGGGTTGGCTTCGATTCCTCTTGCAGAGACGAGGTACCCAGCAGTTCTCCGGCTGGCACGCCGAAGACACACTTGTCTGGGTTCAGCTTGATCTGATACTCGTCGAGGGCGGCGAAGACCTTGCGGAGGTCGGCGATGAGGGTGTCCTCCTTGCGGGTGGTGACGACGATGTCGTCGACGTAGACTTGGACGATCTGCCCGATGAGCCCTTTGAGGCATGCTTGCATTGTGCGCTGGTACGTGGCACCAGCGTTCTTCAACCCGAAGGGCATCGTCTGGTAGCAGAAAACGCCGTCGGGTGTGATGAATGCTGTCTTTCCTCATCGTCGACGTTCAGTCTGATCTGCTGGTAACCTGAGTAGGCGTCCAGGAAGGACAGGCGTTCGCAGCCTGCAGTCGAGTCGATGATCTGATCTATCCGCGGGAGCGGGAAATGGTCCTTGGGGCAGCATTTGTTGAGGGCGGTGAAGTCGACGCACATGCGGAGTTTCTTCGTCTTCTTCTTCTCCACTAGGACTGGGTTGGCGACCCAGTCCGAGTCCTTGATCTCTCGGATGAACTTGGCATTCAGCAGTCGATCGATTTCTCTGCTGATTTCGTCTCGCTTGGGCCCGGAAAAGCGTCGCATGGCCTGTTTGACGGGTCTGGCGTCCTTGTGGACCTTTAAGGAGTGCTCGGCGAGGTTCCTGGGTATTCCTGGCATGTCAGAGGGTTGCCATGCGAAGATTCTCCAGTTCTCACGTAGAAACTCGACGAGCGCGCCTTCCTATGCGGGAGTCAGACTCGACGATACTTTGACCGTCTTGCTGGCGTCAGTCGGGTGGACCTGATGGGTCGTTGTGTCGTCAGCCGCGTTGAAGGCAGCGTCCTTGGCTGGTTTCTTGCGGGCTGGGAAGATGGTCTTGTCGTTGTCGACTGCCATTGCCTCGAAGTGCTCTTCGACTCCGAAGAATTCGGAGATCTTGCTGAACTCGCGGTCGCAGCTGTTGGAGCGGTCGAAGTCGCCGTGCACCGTGATGACGCCCTTGGGTCCAGGCATCTTGAGCATGAGGTAGGCGTAGTGAGGTATCGCCATGAATCTGGCGAAGGTTGGGCGCCCGAGTATCGCGTGGTACTGCGACTTCCAGTCGACTACCTCGAAGTCGATCGACTCCCTCTTGAAGTTTTCGGGTGTGCCGAAGATGACGTCGAGTGTGATCGTTCCCATGGGCGTGACTGCTTGCCCTGGTACTATGCCATGGAAGGTGGTCTCTGATGCCGCCAAGTGTCGTTGGCCTGTTTATCCTTCTGAGGGTGTCGGCAAAGATGATGTTAATGCCACTGCCTCCATCCATGAACACCTTTTTCAGGGTGTAATCTCCGATCAGAGCTTCGACTACCAGAGCGGCGTGCCCGGGTCGTGGTACTGCAGGCGGGTGATCTGCTCTGGAGAAGGTGATTGGTGTTTCTGATCCTCTCAGGTAGTCTGGTACGCGGGTGGACAGGTGATGGCTTGGAAGACTTGGCGGGTGATGAGCTTCTGAGCCCTGTTTGAGGGGCGCCCTTCTGTATCATGTTGAGTTGTCCGCGTGCCGCTGGATATGCGTCTGGACCACGGTGGGGCATCTTGCTGCGGCTGCTGCTGCTGGAAAGGCTCCCGCCGCCTGTGCTGGATTAGCGACTGCGGGTGCGGGTGCTGCCTGGATGGCCAGCTGCGCGGCTGGCTGCGCTGCGGGTGCTGGAGTGACTATCTTCTGCATGGCTTCGTATATTTTGCGTGCCTTTCGACAGTCCTTCAACAGGTGGTTGGATCCCCACTTGCCCGTTTCCGGGTTCCTGAACATGTGGTGCCTGCAGGGTTGTTCCAGCTCTTCCGCTGGGCTTAGTGTGCGTTTCTGCCACTCGCGTTTATGGCCTCCGTCGCTGCGGTAGCTGCTGCCGCCGCTTCGGTTGTACTGCCCCTGGCTGTATTGGCGACTCTGGTCACCGCCGCTTCGACTGTACTGTGCATGGCTGTATTGGCGACTGCTGTCGCGCGCTTCATCCTCACGGGGGGTTTGGAATCCCGCCGCTACTAGCTCGATTGAGTCGTTGCCGTTGTAACGCGGCTTCTTCTTGTGGCCCTTCTCGCCAGTTGCTTGGTCCGGCTTCGTCCTTCGGGGAGTAGTGTGAACTATTGCGGACCGAGTCCTCTCCGTCTGCCCACTGGTTTGCTATCTTCATGACCTCGATCATGTTTTTCGGCCGGAGCCTACCAAACTCCTCGCGGAGGTCGCGGCGGGAGACGCCGTGCATGAAGGCATCCATCACTCGGTCCTCCGAGGCGGTCTCCATGGTGTTGCGGAGCAAGGTCCAACGCTGGATGTATGACCGGAGCGGCTCGTCTCGTCCTTGCTTGCATGCTTGTAGCTCGACGAACACGTCGGTCTCGAGTACGTCCCCAGGAAGGATTTAACGAAGGCCTCCGCGAACTCGTCCCACGTCCTGAAGGCGTTCTTGGGTTGAGTGTTGAGCCACCCGCGTGCAGAGCCCGTGAGCATCAGCTGGATGTACTGCATGGCCGTAGTCGAAGTACCGCCCTGGCAGCTGCAGGCTATGAGGTAGTCTTCTAGCCAGAGTCTCGGGTCCTGCTTCCCGTCGTACTTGACTGCTTCTGCCGTGAGCTTGAAGCCCTTGGGCATTCTTGTGTCGCGTATGTTGAAGCTGAAGCATGCGGCGCCGCACGGCTCGTAGTCGCCGTCGTTGCGGTCGTAGTCGAAGTTGGATGTGCTGACCGGCCGCTGGGTGCGGCTGCGGTCTACCGTCCTTTGTGTGATGACGTTGCGGAGGTCTTCACCTGGCTGCGGTTGTCGCAGTTGTCTTGCCGCCGGGGCTGCGAGTGCTGCGGGCTCGTGGTCGCGGCGATCTCGATCTTCTCGCGCTTTTTCTGTCGGCGCCTTGTTTATCAGTGCGTCTTCGAGTGCCTTGATAGACATGATCTGCTGCTTGTGGAGGAGAGCGCGCGAGTCGCCCTCAGGCGGCTGTGTCAGCCGCAGGTATGTTTCGACTGCCATGAGTGCGGCTCCGGGTGTTTTGGGGACGGGTATCCCGTCTGCGTCTTCTATGTATGATGACTCGAGGTTGCGGGTGACTCTAGCGCGGTCGGCCTCCGTCATCAGGGGCACGCGGGCTCTGTGGCGCCTTGCTCCTTGTGAGACCTCTGTTGAGGCAGTGAACGAGTAAGCGGCCCTCCTGGCGCTCGACGCGTCAGCCTCGTCCTTGCGTCGGAGTAGTTCGGCCTTCTCTGCGCGGAGTCGTTCGCCTTCCTTCCGTAGCAGGTACTGGACCGCCATAAGGTCCTCCCGGGGTGCGTCCAGTGGGGGTACGTGCCTTCCTCGACGTGCTTCAGGGCTTTGATTGCCATGTCACGGGTGATGGTGAGTCGCGTCACCTGGTCCGGCATGACCACCTCCAGTGGGTATGCGGGTTCGTCGTCGTTGCCCTGCGGCCTCTGGCCGATCATGAAGACTTGCGCAGGGTAGATCTGGGCAGTGGGAGGGTGCTGCCACTGCTGCTTCCTTCGTCCGAGCCGTGCTCGGAGCTGAAAATGGGTGCGACGTGGTGGACACCACAGTCGCCGCCGAGGCTTATTCCCTGGAGTTTCGCGATCTCCGCCGCTGACGCGAGGAATGATGTCGCCGTCGTCGACGCGGGCGCGATTGGCTTGTTGACGGTCTTGTAAGCCGACGGAGACGCGAGTGGCGCGGTGTAAAACGACGCGACCTCCGTCGCGCGCGAAGGCGTGGTCGACGTAGTCAAAGTTGACGTAGATCTTGCCAGCGACGCGATCGAGGTAGTCGAAGTAGACTCGATCCGCGCGGTGGTCGACGAGGTAGTTGATGTAGTCGTAGCCGATGCGATCTCCGTGACAGCTGGAGATGCTGGCGGCGTGGCCGTGTTGGGCGCGATCTTTGCCGCGGCAGAGGCGGTCGGTGTAGTCGAGGCGGATGTGACCTTCTCAGCAGTCAAAGATGCCGTCGCAGTAGTCGCAGCAGATGCGATCTCCGCGGCAGGTGGGAGCGTGGTCGGGGCAGTCGTGGCAAACGAGGGTGCCACCACCGCGCGTGGTGCGATCGCCGTGGATCTGAGTACTCCACAGCTATCTACGAAGTAGTGCATGGTACCGAATGTGAGGCACATACCTACATGCAGATCGGCGTATACCGAGCGGTGGGCCGGCGGGTGGAAGGTGTACTCGAAGGAGCCGAATCAGATTGGCTCCTTGGTGATGCAGACGTTGGTCTTCAAAGTCGATGGGGCCGGTGCGACCATGGTTCCAGCGCTCGTCATTTCCCACAGACGGCGCCAATTGACGAGGTGTGGACTCGGCAAATCTCTGGGTTATACACCCGGGTTGATTGAGGGGGAGAGAGTTGAGCACTGGTGATCACGACGGCTGACAAGCGAGGCGTTTTACCCAGGTTCAGGCTCCCGGAGGATAACACGCTACTTCCTGCTTGTCTGGTTATTGATGGCGAGTTATGGCTACAATGGTGAGATGGCGATCTCGCTAGGGTTTGTGGTGGCGGCTATGAGCGTGCCCTAGAACGAGGGACCCTCCTAGCCTTTATATGGTAGGCTAGGTCTCAGGTGAACGGTGCCGATGGCGCTTACAAATTAGGTATGAGTCGCTTAACCTAGTCGACTATCTTGGGCCGCACGTCGTCCTCCTTGGGCATTCCTTGGGCCCTCGTCATAAGGCTGATAGGCTTGGCGTGACCCAGGTATCCCCACCGTGGGGTAGTCGAAGAGTGACCCCACGACAATCTCTCACTCCACTAAGCCAAAGGACTCGATTCTTTGAGGAGTGAAAGAGGAGAGTCAGATCTACACGTCCACCAAAAGAATTTTGAATCCCCACACTAATTCCTAGCGAATCTTATTACATCTTGGATTGTTTGGAACCCTAGACGGAAGTTGGTGCCTCTGTGCTTCGTTCTTGGCGTAATAAGTTTTGGTGCCTTTTTGGGAGCCTCCAATCGTTGTGGAGTAACCCCAACCTTTTCTAAAGGTTTGATCAACGTATTCAAGTCGACCTCATATAGTGGACTGAGCTTTCCCTCACGGGAGAGGCTCAAGGATTATATTGGACATTGACATTCCCAGGCCCAAACATCCGTCGGCTAAGTCTTTCGAGAGGCCCGTAGGAATAGGTTGTGTGTGTGTTTGTTGATGAGTGTATGTGCGTGTTTGTGAGCGTTTGTGTATGTATTGTGTTTCTAAAAAACCTTGCAGCATCCACACATTGCCATTGCCACTAGCTCGGCAAACGATGAACATGTTCGAATAAAGAAACCCAAAAAGGTTAGCACGGCACATTACTTAATTAATTTGCTTGTATTTCTTGGAGCTGAATTGATTCTCATCTAAACCTGAAGGGAAGAAGCTCTAGCTGTACGTTCCATTGATACAAGACACATAGTACATTGTCCAACACATCATCAAATTACAACAGGTAGGCATTGGAGCATTAATTGATCCATCACATCGATCCAGCCATCGATGCAGGACGCTCTAGCCGATGATCTGGTCGAGGACTCCGGTGTTCTTGAGGCCGAGCACGATGCCGACGCCCAAGATGTGGCCGACTGAGCCGCAGGCAAGCGTGTCGGCGAGAGTGAACCCGGCCGGGTCGCCAGTCTGCAGCCCGGACTCGCGGGCCTCCAGCTTGAGCCCCGCCGTCGCCTTCCGGTTCGCCGACGGCGCCAGCCCGAACCGCCCGGCGAACAACATCAGCGTCGTCGTCGTCACCATGATCTGCACATATATCATCAACCAACTCACGATCGACTCGATCGAAAACCATTCACATGCCAGCCATGATGTGTGTGATCTTACGAGGTTGGTGGATGAGCCGATGTAGTCGCACCGGATGCCCTGGGACCTCTTCCTCAACGACGGCAGCGTCGCCATGGACCTGGGGGAGGAGTAGCTCCTGAGGCCGTGGAACTGCGGCACGGAGGTCATGGCGGAGAGCTGGGAAGTCATGACAGCGTCGGAAGATTTGCTGTGCTCTGGATACTGTCTGTGATTGCTCAAGTGCAATGGTGAAGGAGAGTTCCTTTCTTAAATCTTGTGGACTGGGAGCCACACTGGGGAGCTTGTGGCGCGCGGCGGCCACTCGCGGATAGGTTTCGGATCCTCACCGCCTACGTGGCGCACCCTGGTTAGAGCCTGCCAGTTCGGATAAGATACTCTTTTCTCCAATACCGTGCTCTCTGTTTCAGTGACGTGGCGACTGACAACCATCCCTATTTGCAACCTAAAAATATATACAAAGAGAAAGCCCCGGTTTTACCATGCTTGTTGAATATTTTGCTTTCCCTTATCACTGGCACACAACGGTTTCTATTTGTTCCCGCAACACGTATGATTGCCAAGCATGAATCGCCGTGAGCATCTTAAATTTGACAGTAGCACTTCAGGGCACATCACCGATTCACCGTGATCATGAGAAAAGATTGATCATCGACAATATGACCTGCCACAAAAACGGCAAGCACAAGCTGTATTTGAATACAACACCCCTCACTCACTCTGAAAAGCCCTATGTACATTTCATGACCATGTAAAAACCAGAGGGCAGCTAGCCCCTGTTTGTCGGTTCTTTAAGAGAAGGGCACGCCCGCACTCACAAGCTGCCACGCTACAAATCCTACAAAATACACACTACAAACCAGCAATCACAACACCGGTATCGTCGGGCTTTCATGCCTCTATCCTGAGAAGCGAGTTAAGTGAGGTGCTGTTGAACTTTTGGGCATAGCCCCTGATCACCAGAATCACAAGATCTCGCATGTGCCGCGTTTGCACCATCAGGTCAACTTCGTTATCTCCATCAACAACGATCTTGAAACGGTGCTGATGGTTGCGGTATAGCTCGACCTGCAAGGCACAAATGGATGTTAGCATTGCTTTTTAAGTGTGAAAAAGAATACATGTTATCAATGGCATACTAAGCTCATGGTAAGAACTTACATGGAAAGGTGGAGTGTATGTCCCTCGGGCTTCAGTAGTTGGAAATGATGTCTTGGATCCAGGCTTTACAACTTTGATCCTCTTTCTGTTCACTTCCAAAATTCTCCGCTCCAAATGTCCCATCACTTGCGCCTGTTGGGTTTTTTGGCAAAGAAAGGATAAGATATATAGCTTTGCATGCTGGTGAGCTTCGATGTGTCAAAATATCAAATGTTAGAGGAAAATACCTTTTTTGGAGTTCGGTCCTTGTCACACAAAACCTGTTGAGTGCAAAGTTGATGCAGTCTAGTTAGTAAACAAGAAATAAACTTCACTAAATAAGTAAATATAACACAATGTATAGCATTACTGTGAAGAAAGCAAACGTAGTAACATTGTTGTACTTGAAATAATTAGTAGTGACTGAAATAATCATTGCCGTAGGATTTCTCATACTCAGAGTTTAGTGGGGCGAGTACTCCACTCGTACCTTTCAGCAACATCAGTGAATAGGAAACTAAGCTGATTTCAAGTTTTCAACAGTGTCAAATGGAGATTAAACTATTCACAGTAGTTCTGAACTATACAGACAAAGGTATTTTAGAAAAGAAATGGTTCTCACCTCAAACTTGACAGAACCATCATCAAGCTTTTGCTTTACTTCCTTGTAACTTTCGGGCTCTGTACAAGATGAAAGAAAAAATTAATACAACAAACTAGTGAAGGGTATAACACACACACAAAAACTAGTGACGGGTATAAGGAAGTCATGGCCAAAATGGCTAACAGCCAAGGCAGTTTGAATAATAATTTCCTGGTTGAAAACAACCGATCATGAATAACACATGTACAGTCGACATGTCCATGTTCTGTTCAATGAGGCATGCCACGTCCATATAATTAAAGCAACTGTTTACTTCAACAAAAAACGAACTCATCAAGTTGCCGTAACCAATAATAGAAAAACATTCGGGAAACGATGATACGTTTTCATTTTTACAAGGTTGGGTATAGGTAGTTTGACTGTACCAACAGCAATGGGCTCTGTTGAAGCGGAAACAGGTCGTCCCTCAACTCCATCCTCTCTCACAGGTGTGTATATTGCAACAAGTCTGTACCCTACATCATCGACATTTGCTTCATACATCCTTCCAATTTCACCTGCACAAGTCCAGCGCAAGTAAGATAACAGGTCAAAGTACCAGTTTAGAAAAATAATTGATTGGGTAAGATTGCACGTCCATTAGGACGTAAGCATTACAATATTGTTAAAACATGGTACAAGTTGCTAATTCTCTTTTACAAACTTAACATACCAGGTATGGAAATAAGATCAGGGCTTCCAACCATTGACCTGAGCCACTGAATTTTGCTCTTGCCTTCTTTGCCTCCACTATAGATACCCCGAACAGCATATAAGTTGGTGTGGAAACCTCTTCCTTCAATTTCCAGTTTTACAATTTTTGGTATTCCTGTAAAAACCAAATACCACAGTTTGTTAATTTGCATGATATTTGATACCAAATTATAAATAATCAGTAATATAAGTGCAATTGCCCCTTCATCTTTGTGTCGAATGCAATAACCTTAAACCAACTATTCATTTTCTTTTAGCAGACAAAAGAAAATCACTGAAAAGAGCTGAAGTATGCACATGCTGAACAAATGAAAACACAATGCATCCTAAATATGAACAGTAGAAAAGACCTGGCAAAATAGGGGAGGTCACAGCTGACACGGATTCGCTCGATCGATTCAAAAGACAGGTCCGCTCCTGATCCATTTGAAGCAAACCTGCATCAAAGATACACAATACATGTTACATGCATATTGACCGAAGTGCAAAACAGATGTCTCATTTGTTACCATTGATATTTTATTTCTTTCTTGTAGTTACGCCATATATGTTCTTGGGTCTCATCACTTGGAATTTGTTCAACTACAGTCAGGGTTTCCCTCTCAACTTGATTTCCTTTGAAAGAGAGGGTCTCGATCTTGAGTTGCTCTGCAACGTAAGGATGCAGTTATATAAAAAATACGGACATAAAGTAATATCCAATAGGTTCATAGACGTATAGCTTACCAGGAAAGAGTATATTAGATGGTTCAGAAACCTTTTCTTCGCCGATGACCCCGTCTGACCGAATAGGGGTATACCTGCCAAGGATTGAAAAGGCATACTGCATATTAGACATCAAGAAAGACCACTTCTGATAATTTTCCCACCAAATTATCCCTGATAATTATTGTTTAAAATAAATAAGTTCTTCAGATGTTTCATCATTTATGAACGATGAAATATACAACAGCAGTAACATTCTGCGAGAAATTCTTTAGAACCTGATTTAAGCACCACAAGAAAAGAACAGAACATCACACTGAGTTTTCAGGTGGACTGTATTATCTAACCAAATATGATATTAAACAATTCATCGAGTTATTCCAACAAATTGTGCAAACATACCAGACCAGATAGACTAAGTTGAAGTGATTTACCCAAACAACAGACAGCAGCTGTAATCTGCATCTGTAACTTCATATGTACTTGAATCAGCATCATCTATACAAATCCTGGTTCCGTCGCTAGATTCCCTGTACCACCTATGCAAGCTTGATCCCTCATGTCCACCATAATAAATGCCTACTCCACTGTATAAGTCTGAACTTGTCTGCTTTAAGTTAACATCCAAAACAGATGGAAAAGCTGCAAATTTCATACAAGAGTAAGGATCTGCAGGAAGCTAAATGAATACAGAGCAATGTCAAGTAGGAAGAGATCAAGTGGCAACCTGCCATGACAGGGTCATCGGTAATAGCCACCAATGGATCGCCAGTCTTTCCATCACATCGTGTAGGAACCCAGCAAAGGATCAAGTAGAAGCCAACATCATCCAATGACGGTTTGTATACTCTGTTAGACATTCCATTATTTCAAAATTAGCTCTTAATAAAAATCATTCAAAAGTGAAAGGCTTGAAGCAATCAGGAAAAGAGCGCACAAGGTTTCTCCCACAACTTCTGAACATGATGCCACCAGATCCGACTCTAAGTTATCAAGCTTCTCGGAAGCTCGGAACCAAGTATATTTTCCAGTGCCTTCCTTGCCACCGAAGTAGGTTTTAATAGGAGAAATTTCATTGTCCTCAAAACACTCTGGTAAAACAAGACTGACACCCTTGGGCTCCCCTGTGTCATATGATAGTAACAAATAGTCAATACCTTAGATTAGGAGAATAAATTCATCTTATCTAACATAGTACAGGATGCAGATCATACAATGACCATCTATAAAATGAACAATGATAAAGCTACAGGGCATTTTCTTTATGCACTAGATCAAGCCTTCTCCACTGATGGAAACACAAACATTTGTGGAAGAAACACTAACCAGGTAAGATTATGTCTGAAGAAACGCTCTTAGGTGACCCTTGTATTCCATCTTCCCGTACAGGTGTAAAGATAACCTCAATTCGGCAATCAACATCAGCGAGAGTAAGATCTAGACATTCTATGGAAAGAAAAACAATTAACCGTTAATTCTGCTCATACAAAAAAAAACTGTATCTGATAGCAGGCAGGCCTTACAAAGACACTTATTGCACACTTACCATCCGCAATCAACTTGCCCTTGCTACCATCATCATGTAATCTGAACCATTCCAGGATGCAGTTTCCCTTAATACTAGAATGAGAAGAGAAAGAAGCAAACAGGTTAAGTCACCTAATATATGACGGCATAACCTAGAACATTGGCAGTGCATCTTACCCTCCGGTATACTCAGCATGATAGGTCAATTGACCACCTTCAAGCATAGAGCCAGCTAGCTCAAGAGCTCGACATGTTGGCGGTGCTGCAAGCAAGTTAACTATGTAAGAATGTTGGTCCATTTACGCTAGACTGTTATTGCATCAGTGAAAAGTTTGAAGAAATGTGTGTCCATTTGCTCATGTGCACAGAAGCACAAACAGTACAGAGAAACACTCATTTTCACAAGAGACCAAATTGTCAGCTCATGTATCAGGGTTAATAGGACCAATTGCTTCTGTCGACACAAATGAACCATGAACTCCGTCACTTCTAACAGGCTTGCACGAGACAGACACGTAAAAGCCAATATCATCGCATTTCAAGCTGTATGATGAACTTGTTGCGCCTTCAATTTCCTTTTGGGTTCCATCAGAACTTGTCTACAAACACAAGAAAGTTCAATGGAAGGATGTCATAGGTATACCCAGTCTGTTACAACTTACTAATCATCATTATGTTAAGAGAATCGTGGTGTTTTAATAGGAGGAACTTACCAACACCCAACGGAATATCGTGTCCCCTTCTTCTCCTCCCCAATATCTTCTATTCGCAACCATAGTTGTTCCTTCAATGGCCTCACCATTTAGTTCGAGCGAAAGTAGTGTCGGACTTCCTGTTCCAGTGCGGTGAGATTTAATTAGTCTGTGTCAGAAGTTGTTATGTTTGGCTAATTTACTCTTCATAAAGAATCTAGACTATATCATAACCATAATCAGGAAAGATAACCCACAAAAGAGGATTAATTTCATACGTCATGTCCCGTGGGAAAAGCATATTAGCCATTCATAAAGGATCCTACTTTATTTACCCAGTCAGTTTCTTGCTTGACATATAAAGCTATCTCCTGTTTGGAAATTGCTCCGGGAAAAGAAGGATGTGCACCTGGTGTAACTCTGTCATTTCCTATGAAAACTCCTGGCTCACCGGAAATACCATCATTTCTGACAGGTATGCACTTGAAAGAAACGAACTTCCCAATATCTTTCTTTTTAATGTGGTATTGCAGCAAACCGGACGCTTCTGAAAGCAGACTGTCTTCATTATCTTCAGTCTGTCAAATTTTATGTAAGTGAAGCAATGGTGTGGCACAAAGAACACGGGGCGTTGCTAATAACCAGGCAGTATATGCTAAACGTATACATATCTAGAAGCACAATATGGATGATGAATAATATTTACTGAGTATCAGTATGAATTTAAGTTACAAATTTTTTTTTTTGAATAATACCTCATGAAGATACCAACTATATACTCCCTCCGATCCGGAAAGACATTCGGAGGTTATACATACAGTTTGTGCTACATACGTTGGTTTCTCACGACGTTTTTTATGGACCGGAGGAAGTACACTATTTCCTTCGTACCCCCCAATGTACCCATATGATGCAGTCAACATTTGATCCTCTGAGAAATCACCAGTGACTGTCAAAAAGTTCAGGCTGGGCGGCAGTGCTGCAACACAGGAAGGTAAACTGTTAAATTTTGAAAGAAAATGGCAACAGCACTGAGAACAAAGAGGTAAACCACAAAAAGCAAGTGCATAGTTGCCTAAAAAATAGCTCAAGGGTGAACATGTGAATAATCTGGAACTTAATGACCTTAATATAAGTGAAATATTGAAATCTACTGGCTTTGAAAATTCTGGAGATAATCCAGTTGAACTGCAGAAGACATCTAGCAAGCCATACAATAAATGAAGAAATTAGGTCATCTGCCATCCATGAATATGAATGTAGTATTGAAGTGTTAGCGGATAATGTACTAGTGAACAAAACTATCGAGGGAGCGCAGCCTCTTGTGCACGTCTTGGTGTCCAAGATCAAAGAAGAAGCTAGGATGTGGGCTAGGACAGGAGCACTTGGCCTGCGGGTCATTTTGTCACCCACTTGGGACGTTCACTGATGTCTGTAACCTTTATTTCGCCTCCTAGGAGGGTTGTAACTGAACCATCTACCTTTTCAATGAAATGAAACGCAAAGGCTTTTGCGCTTTCTCGAAGAAAAAAAATGGCCACTGGTGAGAGTTCTGAACAGACTATTCATCCTAATGAAACGAGTAGACACAGCCGTTATTTAGAACAAAAAGTTAAGGTTGACAGAAATGTACTTACTTTCAACAACATCATTTGATATAGCATAGGCTGGTGCACCAATTTCGCCATCAGGTGCCACAAGAGTAAACTTTGCAACAATATAATCTCCAACAGCACCAAGTGGAACACGGAATGTCTAACATGAAATTTAAAAACAAAACTGTGACTTGGCCATGTCTCGATTAAACAAAAATGTCACAAATAAAACATGACTAAGAGTTCAGTAATGCTGCAACAGCAAGAGAAGTAGAGAATAACATTTAACATACCTTAGAGACTTTAGATGTACAAAGGGCTTCAAGCTGATTGTCATACAACGATTCAGATGAAGATGACTTGAACCACTGAACCCTGCTGGATCCTTCAGTTCCACCTGTGACAGTAGCAGTAACAGATACCTTGCTTCCTTCTCTTGCTTCCCCAACAATCTTCAAATCGAAGACTTTTGGAGGGGCTAACCAACCAAGGCAGGTAAAGCGAAGTGATCACACATCTAATAGCGACATTATCCCAAAGGGGGAAAACATTAACACTTCCACTGTAAAATGGGCAAAAACATCATTAGTTGCTACCTTTCTTTACTGCCTCTGTTATGGCGCAAGAAGTTTCACCCTCCTGACCTGGAAAGACATTAATATATGTTAACGTTACAAAAATTTCATGCATACATGGCACAAGCAGTGGCAGTTGAACGGACCTTCAAGATTGACGGGAGTATATAAAAATTTCAGGCGCCAACCCACGTCCTCCTTGGTTAGCGTGTATTCTGTGCTATTTGATAGCACTAGAAGAAATTCACTGCATGAAATCAAGTAGTTGTTTCCATGAATAACATATTATATGAATAGCTTGTGATGTTAGACTAGTGTTCATCCAGGGCAGCTAAGAAAAACTGTTCTATTTCATGTTGGTTTTCATATTTCCTTTTTACTTTATAAGTTTAAGTTCAGTTGCCATAAATTGCTCCTTAAAATAGTAGAAACTCCTAGATACCTAAACTCTGGTATCACAAAAGGGGATGTGGGCCTACGCTGTTCAGCTTGAATATTAAGACCCTAAGATCTGTTCATACTCGATGGGCATTGGGCAGTGTAAGCAGTATCTTCCTAGTGAACATTAGAATGATGCCTTATATCATACATATGACCATGCCAGATTTTGTTTCGAGTGCAGAGTCCGAGGAGGCATACCAGTTACTGAACTGCTATTTCAATAACAGACAAGTCGCAAAGTTCTGTTGAACTTACTTAACCAAGGCATTGATAATTTCATTCTTAGTTCTTTCTGTCCGACTACATATAAATTTTCTGGAGCTGCATATGGTTGTCAAGCACTAAACTTGATACTGGTCCTACGACCGTTGACTGCCCAGTCAGCTGCTTCTGTATCGGCTATCCAGGGTGAAAACCTAGGTCTGGCTATCTAAACTCGGCGACGACGGTGTACTGTGGCATTCCTTTCCTGAAGGCCTTGTTGTGGGGCACGCATACATTCTCCCCGGATGAAAATCCAGGACTTGACCTCGTTGGTCGAATCCGGTGACGATAATGTGAGTTGTATTCCTTCCTCGCAGCTTCACGTTACGACTAGGCTCCTCGACAGTCATCGCTGTGAAGTTGCTGTTCTATGTAGACGGTCTGTTGGTAGCTTCCGGCGTAGGGGATATAAGGGACCCACTTTTGGCTTGTATTGTGTTTGGCACCCTGCCATTACGTGTTCTTTTTCTTTTCATTTTGCCGATTTTATCAGATTTGTAACAATGTGGTTGTATGCATCCTTGGTGCAGAGGCCGGGGTAATGAAGCTGCCATTTCAAATAAATACATTTTATTCAGTAAACTCAAAGGTTCCACATAATGTTACATACCCATTTTCCTTCTCTCTAAACCATTGGAATTTGCTCAGCCCCTCTTTTCCACCAAAGTATTTCCCAGATGCGTTGATTGTGATGTCTTCAATAATATCTCCAACAATATGTACATTGGTGACTGATGGTACGCCTGAAATAATGTTATACACAAACAGTTATGGACTTAATAATAAAACTAGCACCAAGGCACTACGAATAGGCCATATGAAGTGCGAACATATATTTTCTGGAACTTACAAATTGAGATCAATATGGCTACTCTAAAGGAACTGGTTCTTCAATTTTTTAACAAGTGAACACTTCTATGTATAGAGGTTAAAGGACAATAAGTAGATGAACCATGATCAGCTATATTTTAAATGGAAAGGCCAGATATACAAATGTACACGCATTCTTAAAATTATCCTTTATGGTGAATTTTCAAACCACAAAACCAATACACCAAATTATCTGTAGCTTCTGTCCACAGAAACTCTAGTATATGATTTGTTAAATAATTCAGATACCAAAATTAGTTTTAGGCAAAAACTAAACATTGCCACTAAAAAGCAGAAGCTTCCAAATATCTAACGTAAATGAACATGCTACGCACATGTTAGTTCAACCGAAAACTGTAACCATTAGAAAAGTAAAGATAAATCAAAAGGGTAGGGGGAAAAGGAGACAAAGAGGATTGCAGATATAAAGTACTTACCAGCCTTTACAAAGTCTGTCAGGGTACATTGTGGCTCCACCTTAAAGCCTTGTTGTGTAACAGGGGTATACATAAATACCAAACTTGAATCGATATCATCTATAGTTAGCTGATATTACATCCCCTCGGCTCCATCTATTACAGAATTGCCGTTCCATGTTCGCCTCAACCAACTAGATTCCAAAAGAGGTTTAACAAGTCAACATGATTCATTATATATAAAATGTTTAAAAAAATGGACGTGTTTCACGCAATGTTCATTTGAGCGAATGAAGATTATACGGGTTTATAGGGTAAAGAGGTAGACAAACCTTGCAACACCTTTCCCTGGTGTCCCACCACACCATGCAATCTCAGGAACACCCTTGAGTACATTTCCTTCTACTAGCTCACCATTGACTGTTAGATTGATAACCTTTGGACATCCAGTCCCTAGTAAACAAAAACTGATTAAGGAAACGACTATATTGTGTGGTTTCACATTACAGTAGGTCAGCACATTGGTTTAGAATCCATAAGAGCATTGTATTATTGTGTAATGCAGGAATAAGATATTGTCTAGTATGGCAAAATAATGGCTGTTTCAGACCATTCCTTATGCATGAGTACTAACATAGTTAAAAAAACTAAATCTAATTTCATCAGAAATTGAAAAAAAACATAAATCATGCAGAAAAGCAAATAAAGTTTCTGAGATGCTTTACTGATAGAGCCACATAATTTAGAGAACACATTTTATCTAACTTACTACATGCACATTTGTTCCGCCTATGTTGTCTCAACATAGCCGGTCCCAAGCCCGGATAAAGGAGGAGGGTTGTGATAGGCTTGGCAAGCCAACGGAAAAAACCCAGCCACTCTTATGGAGATGAAACCCAAAAGAACCTCGTTGGGGCGTAACCCTCTTAGCGACGCGCCATATCGGAACCCGGGTGTGGTGTCAAATGGGCAAGGGCCGGGCCGCCACCCCCTTGGTGGCGCGCCGTATCTTGATCTGGATACGGTGATAAGTGAGCAAGGATCGGGTCGTCGCATCCTTAGTGGCGCGCTGCATCGACGCCCGGGTGTAGTGAAAAATGAGCAAGGGTCTTCGCATTTGACTCGACGAGTGCGGAGGGTAAGGAAGTTAGCCGAGCCTAGGAGGATCCGCTTAGGTAGCTGGAACGTAGGGTCCCTGACGGGCAAGTTACGGGAGTTAGTTGATACGGCGATAAGGAGGCGTGTTGATGTCCTATGCGTCCAAGAGACCAAATGGAAGGGACAGAAGGCGAAGGAGGTGGAGGATACCGGCTTTAAGCTGTGGTACACGGGGACAACCTCAAACAAAAATGGGGTAGGCATCTTGATCAACAAGAGCCTCAAGGATGGAGTAGTGGACGTCAAGAGGCAAGGAGACCGGATTATCCTAGTCAAGCTGGTTGTTGGGGACTTAGTTCTCAATGTTATCAGCGCGTATGCCCCGCAAGTAGGCCACAACGAGAGCACCAAGAGAGAGTTCTGGGAAGGTCTCGAGGACTTGGTTAGGAGAGTACCTACTGGTGAGAAGCTCTTCATAGGAGGAGACCTCAATGGCCATGTGGGTACATCTAACACAGGTTTTGAAGGGGTGCATGGGGGCTTTGGCTATGGCATCAGGAACCAAGAAGGGGAGGATGTCTTAAGCTTCGCCCTAGCCTACGACATGGTCGTAGCTAACACCCTCTTTAGAAAGAGAGAATCCCACCTAGTGACTTTCAGTAGTGGCCAACACTCTAGCCAGATTGATTTTGTCCTCTCTCGAAGAGAAGATAGACGCGCTTGCCTTGATTGTAAGGCGATACCTGGAGAGAGTGTTGTCCATCAACATAAGCTGGTGGTGGCTGACTTCCGTTTTTGGATTCGTGTCCAGCGGGATAAGCGCCCAAAAGTTGCTAGAACAAAGTGGTGGAAGTTAAAGGGAGAGGCAGCTCAAGCTTTTAAGGAGAGGGTTTTTAAGGAGGGCCCTTGGGAGGAAGGAGGCGATGCAAACAGTATGTGGATGAGGATGGCGACTTGCATTCGGAAGATTGCATCAGAGGAGTTTGGGGTGACCAGGGGAAGTAGAAGGGATGCTAAGGATACCTGGTGGTGGAACGTTGAGGTCCAGAAGGCTATTAAGGAGAAGAAGGACTGTTTCAGACGCCTATACCTGGACAGGAGCGCAACCAACATGGAGATATACAAGGGGGCAAAGAAGGCCGCAAAGCGAGCGGTGAGCGAGGCAAGGGGTCGGGCGTATGAGGACCTCTACCAGCGTCTAAACACGAAGGAAGGCGAAAGAGACATCTATAAGATGGCGAAGACGAGAGAAAGGAAGACGAGGGATGTCAACCAAGTCAAATGCATAAAGGACGGAGCGGATCAACTCCTCGTGAAGGACGAAGAGATCAAGCGTAGATGGCGAGAGTACTTCGACGACCTGTTCAATGGAGAGAATGAGAGCTCTACCATTGAGCTAGACGATTCCTCCGATGATACCAGCCGACGCTTTGTGCGGCGTATCCAGGAGGCTGAGGTTAGGGAGACTTTGAAGAGGATGAAAGGAGGCAAGGCAATGGGCCCTGATGGTATCCCCATCGAGGTGTGGAGAGGCCTTGGAGACATAGCGATAGTATGGCTAACTAAACTTTTCAACCTCATTTTTCGGTCAAACAAGATGCCCGAAGAATGGAGGCGGAGTACATTAGTGCCAATCTTCAAGAACAAGGGGGATGTTCAAAGTTGCACTAATTACCGTGGAATCAAGTTGATGAGCCATACAATGAAGCTATGGGAGAGAGTCATTGAGCACCGTTTAAGAAGATTGACAAGCGTGACCAAAAATCAATTTGGTTTCATGCCTGGGAGGTCTACCATGGAAGCCATCTTCTTGGTACGACAACTTATGGAGAGATACAGGGAGAAGAAGAAGGATCTTCATATGGTGTTCATTGACTTGGAGAAGGCGTATGATAAGATACCACGGAATGTCATGTGGTGGGCCTTGGAGAAACACAAAGTCCCAACAAAGTACATTACCCTCATTAAGGATATGTATGATAATGTTGTGACAAGTGTTCGAACAAGTGATGGCGACACCGATGACTTTCCAATTAAAATAGGACTGCACCAGGGGTCAGCTTTGAGCCCTTATCTCTTTACTTTGGTGATGGATGAGGTCACAGGGGATATACAAGGAGATATCCCATGGTGTATGCTCTTTGCGGATGATGTGGTGCTAATTGACGATAGTCGGGCGGGGGTTAATAGAAAGTTAGAGCTGTGGAGGCGGACTCTAGAATCGAAAGGTTTTAGGCTTAGTAGAACCAAAACTGAGTACATGAGGTGCAGTTTCAGTACTACTAGGCACGAGGAGGAAGAGGTTAGGCTTGATGGACAGGTGGTACCTGAGAAAGACACCTTCCGATATTTGGGGTCTATGCTCCAGAAGGATGGTGATATCGATGAAGATGTGAGTCATCGAATCAAAGCTGGTTGGATGAAGTGGCGCCAAGCTTCTGGCGTCCTCTGTGATAGGAAAGTGCCACAAAAGCTAAAAGGCAAGTTCTATAGGACGGCGATTCGACCTGCGATGTTGTATGGCGCAGAATGTTGGCCGACCAAGAGACGACATATCCAACAGTTAGGTGTAGCGGAGATGCGCATGTTGAGATGGATATGTGGCCACACAAGAAAGGACCGGGTTAGGAATGATGATATACGTGAGAGAGTTGGGGTAGCACCAATTGAAGAGAAGGTTGTCCAACACCGTCTAAGATGGTTTGGTCATATAGAACGTAGGCCTCCGGAAGCGCCATTGCATACCGGACGGATAAAGCGGGATGAGAATGTTAAGAGGGGTCGTGGTAGGCCAAACTTGACATGGGAGGAGTCTGTTAAAAGAGATCTGAAGGATTGGAATATCACCAAAGAACTAGCCATGGATAGGGCTGCGTGGAAGTTAGCTATCCATGTGCCAGAACCATGACTTGGTTTCGAGATCTTATGGGTTTCAACTCTAGCCTACCCCAACTTGTTTGGGAAAAAAGGCTTTGTTGTTGTTGTTGTTGTTGTTGTTGTTGTACTACATGCACATTTGTCCTCTATAAAAAAATACTAGAAATCAGAATCCAGTTTATCAAATATTGTTAACAGTCAATGAGTTGTTGGATTTACCTGGACAAACAGGCAAAGATACGGCAAAAATGGGTGGAAATTCAGAATCATTCAGTACAGGAGTGCATTCAACTTTCAAACATCTTCCAACATCCTCACGCTTTGGCCAGTACACCTTAAATTTGGCAGGAGTTTAGAACTCACAAAAGGGAGCATGGATAAACTGGCACAACTATAGTAAACCAATAGAAACTTAGAACTTGCAACATATAATAGCAAGGAGACAAGGTAGAAGTGGACAGTAAATGAAAATTGGAAGGGATGACATGTCCACTCTAGGAGCTTTCATCACACCATTAATGTAGTTTTATTTTGTATGATGCAAGTTTTTGGTTTACATTTCTTGCCCATGCCACATATAATTGAGATATAGTCGGTGCTTTTATGTAATTTTGATGGACAAAGAGCAAATGGACGGAAGCGCCCTTACTGCTGGCACCCCTATAAAGGTTAATTTTGTGTTCTTAAGGTCAATCGACCAATGTTGGCCAATATTGAGCAAAGGGCTAGAGTTGTAATGGGGAGTTGAGAAACAGAAACCACATGGATAACCATAGAGACTACAAAAGGGTCTAAAAAATGTTGTTATCTCCAATGCAAATAACAGTTCAAGAAAATGCAAAGAACTTTCAAATGAGTATTTTACCTCACTTAATTCTTCATGAATAGGCACAAAATCTGTCAGTGTCTTGCCACCTAGAAACCATTGGTATTTGAGGACTATACTGCCCTCGCTACTTAGATTTGTGAAGCTAAAATGGCAACGACAGGGATCTTCTTCAAATGGATGATCAACATAAGCTGTCTTCACTATGTAATCTTGGGGCAATTTAGTCTTCCATTGCTCAAGCAGGAAGGAAAATGTTGAATCTGTCCAGGAAATTAAACCAAAATAAATCCACTTAGAACTATCAAGATTCATCAAGAACCTGGAAACAATGTACTTCCTCTGTTCATTAATATAAGGCATTTTGGCAAGCTAATAATAGCTTGACAAAACGTTTATATTAGTGAACGGAAGGAGTAGATCATAAGATTCACTTTGGTTCATGAAATCACCTCAAGCCTTGGCATGCAATGTCTAGGTTCTATTCATGAGAATTGAGAACAAAAAAGAACTAAAATAACATGAAAAGTAAGCACGTATCATTGTCGATACGCGTTAAGAAGCAATGACCAGTTGACCACTCTTGCCACATGATCCGTTAGCATCACTGCACTAGCATAAGCCAGTACATCTAACAAAATACATGCTTTCGAAGCAATACAGATTATATAAATGAGCTATGATTACATATTTTTGTAGTCTCAGACCAATGTACATATTCCTTAAATATAGTAGAAGTGCACTCACTATGAGTCATATATCATATGACATTGTTTGTATAGTAACAGAATCTAGAGAAGTGATGCGATTAAGTAATAAGTTACAGAACGAGCGATTTTTGTATATATCTCTGGACACCTCCATGATATACGTGTCTTCTCTTTAGTTAATTCGTATATACTGGTATGATATATGCATGGTAATCGTGGGCGACTAGACGGACGTCTCTGTGTTGTAGGCGGCGTATGGCGGGGTGTATGGCGGGCCTGGCGCCAGTGCTGGCGGCTTGGGAGTGGGCGCCGGCTTAGGCGGCTTGGGAGTGGGCGCCGGCTTGGGTGGCTTGGGAGTGGGCGCCGGCTTGGGCGAGGGCGGCTTGGGAGTGGGCGCGGGTGGCGCAGGCGTGGGAGCGGGTGGCGTGGGCGGCTTGGGCCCCGGCGGCGAGGGCGAGATGCCGCAGCGGATCATGCAGACAATGCTCTTCTGGTTGCAGGTGATGACGCACAGCGGCAGATCGGGGCCCTTGCTCATGCACCCAAAGGCGCAGCTCATCACCGTGCTGATGCACCCGATCATGCACTGCATCATCCCGTCGAGGTCCGGATCAGCTGTATCCGTCAGCGAGTGCTTTGCTCCGGCTGTGTCCACGGGCCTCGCGGCGACCTCAAGGTCAGCGAGGCCGACTAGGGCCACGAGGACCAGGAGGAGGAAGGCGGAGTTGGTGCTAGCCATGCTGGTGTTGCTTTGTGTATAGATCGATGGGTACAATTGTGTAGTGATAAGAGGGTTTATATAGGGGAACTTGCGTGGTGTATCTCGCTGGACTTGCATTTTTGGTGTGTGCTGCAGTTGCTTTTCCGCGCATGCACACATACGATACGGGTGATTAACGTATGGATGCATGAAGTATGTGTGAGCAGAGAAATATGAATAAATACGTTACTCGCTCTGTTCATCTATGGCCACTGTACGTAATTCGGTCTAACTTTGACCATCGATTTTACCAACAAAATATATGTTATATTTCACAAGAATATACTGTTGGGTTCATATTTGCAGATTATAGAGCAGCAAGTGCATCTACTAACATGTAAAAATCAGAAAATGTTGTCAGTGAGCAAATTTCGCTGCATAAAAATCGTACCAGCAGCATGTTCAGGGGAGCAAAACTCCCAACCAGCACGAATGCATATAGCTGTATGAGCAGGATATTGATGTGCAAGTTCAGCCTCACTGGGGTTCAGATCTGCATCAAATTCACACTTTAGAAAAATGCAAGATCTCAATGTATTCAGATACGGGGTACTACATTCCGGTCACATCAAGCAATCTAGTCTATACTTATCCAACCAGGCCAATGCAGCACTCCGCATGATTAATCAATTTGTCAAAGGAGAAATGACAACAGTCCTATTCCTACTATGCATGGTTTATCTGGAAATATCTTAAGCAACAAGCCAACAACAATTACCTTCCCTGGATGTGATTTACAACAGCAATAAGCCTAAGACAAGTATCGAGACAGATATACCTTACCGCAGTTTTTTTTTTGCGAAGGTCCTTACTACAGGTTCAGCAAATCAAAAATAAGCAATACAATGAAAACCATGTCCACGCATACCTTGATCGTTGAATTTTTTCAAAGTAGGGCCTACAAGCAGAATAGAAGCAGCTTCCAAGTGTGGCATCTCAAGAAGTGGATTTTCCTCCACACGTAAATTCTGATGACAATTTATTATAGAGAACAGTGAGATAACTATGGTGAATCCTCATGCATCAGTATTCTCGGATAACTTCATGTATTTGAATATTTCTTATACAGAATTCAGGTTCCAAGTGTTTGTGTTAACGTCATATCATAATCAAGAATGGTGTGAATTGCTCCATTCATGCATATAAATTGTCTGTAACACCAAGGTTGAAGAATGCCGTGGTAGTTACCAGTTATGGATCCCAAATAGTGAATTAACAAATTTCTGTAGTCTACTTTTTTTTTTTGAGAAAATGCAAAACTTGCCAATGGAAAGTTGCAGTCTTCGTGAGTATGGGTTCATGAATAATATATAGAGTGCGACTAATTCTCAATTGACCGGGAATTAGCTTAATTCTCGGTCAGATGGTATCATCAAATCTCAGTTGACTGAGAGCCAGCACGGATTACGACGCAAAAGCTACTCCTCCTTTTCTTTTATTATCAAATGGTCCGGAACAAAAAAATCTCAGTTGGAACCCAGTTGCAACTGGAAAACTCAGTTGCAACCCACTGGAAACTGGAAACCATGTGCAACTCCCACTCTAGCACGAATCATGAAGCAATGCAACGGTTTAGGAATCGACCAAGCTCTGACTCAAATCTTGGTGGACCGAGAATTAGCAAAACCGTAATAGATATACACACCTCAATATTGAACAAAAGGACCAGTAGCCTGAAGTTAAAGGCCACCATCGAAGGTGCGGACATATTGACATAGCCTAGCTCGATATCGGAAAAAAAAAAGCAATGAAAATAACTTATAACTAAAATTCAGGAAAACCAGCCTCCAGAGAAGGCAAATGTGGAAATCCCCTCAAGGTTGATATTTTATTTCTGCTGGCCGCTAACACCTATAGCAAAACAAAGGCAGTTAAGGTCTAATCAGAATATCTGATTATATTCAAGTCAAACAAAATCCGCATACTCACCTGAAGTCGTGGCTGACTGGCCATACAGAGTGACTTTAACCTATTTTGAGCAACAGAAAGGAACTGGTGCAGGAAGAGAGATAAGAGACTGAGATTTAGCTTTATCAAAGTAAGTAAATGGTCGGCTACTAAGACTAAGTTGGCAACATTACATACCTCCAGGTTAGGAAATTCGGGAAGGCTAGCAAGTGAAGTTATTTGATTTCCAGCAAGGTAAAGTTGCTACATAGTTCAGTATAAAAAAAATTAGAGCTCATGAGCCTTTTATGTGTTCAGTCAATATGACTGGGGAAGCACAAACCTGGAGGACTTTGCAATTCTCAAGAGGCTCAAACTCAGGGAGCTTAAAGTCATTAAAGCTCAAATCAAGAACCTGGAAATATTATGAAACACAGATGGTAGCAAAAGCAGAATCAACAAACAATCAACAGAGATACTATACACGGAATCTCACAGGAGGCCAGGACATAAACAAAAGGTGCGAGAGCATACCTTTACCCCATTTAGTATCTCAATGCCCTCCAAACTAGATAACAGATTGTCCCGAAGATAAACAAACTAGAAACGAGAAATATAGTTAGCAGACATTTTATCACTTCTATTTCATAACGAATGCTGGTTGTATATATCTTTGCACACTTCCTAGGTTTGGAAACTAGCACACAAATTAACAACCCTGCTTTCCTCTAGTTATTTCAGAAGAGCAGAAAACAGTGAGTTTTACATGCCAGAAAACAGAACTGAAGGATAGGCTAAATGCACTTACCTCAAGTTTAGGTGTTAGTCTCAGCTGTTTCAGACTACGCACTCTATGACCTCTTGAATCGAGTCTCTGTATCAGTAGAAAAATATGATGGATGGAAGAAGACAACCACATGACGCAATCATCTTGATTATTCATAGGCATGCAGAAAGCAACACTAACCAGTTCATCACTAGCCTTCAGATCCACATGTGGCAGCATCATGAACCGGGAGTCACGACTCGCAGCAGTAGAACTCTTCCTCCGGCTCGACACAGAAGAACCCTTGTCTGCCGATGATGTCTGAGAACCAAATTTCTTTGTGGCACTGCTTGTCACTGAAGATGACCGTGGTGAGGATAGGGAAGCATTTGAGGCCATTCTCCTGGAACTGGCACTAGCACTGCTGCCACTGGAGTTCTCTGTCAGGGATGGGACCTTCTTCAGTGTAGAAGTTGGTGATGCCTTAACAGCAGGCTTCTTCACCGAATCCACCTTGGTCCTCTCAGACGGCAAAGATGATCTCTTCTCCATTGAGAGCCTGGAGCTAGCAGTGGGGGCTGACACCAGTTTACTCTTCTTCGCCCCATCCGACAGCAAAGGACTAGCCTTCTTAGCAACAACTGAGCTCCCATTCTCCTGTTGCTTCCCAGCAGTTCCAGTGCTGCTTCTTCTCTGCACCGAAGTGACCGAACCAGCATTCACGAAGACCGGGACACATTCAACTCTGCCGAGGTACCACCATGAGGCCGCTTCTTAACTGACGAAGTGGTCCCTGACATGGACCTGCCAGTGAGTGTAGATGCTCGAGGCTTCACCAGTTTAGCCACCTTTGGCGATTCCGGCGGAGCTTCCATTCCAGACAATCAGAATGAAAAAGCCTCAAGCGGGTTCACCCCCAAATGCGCTCTAATCAAGCCAACAACCTCTTGATGACTACTGAACACATGAGTGACCTGGATTGCCACTTTGCCAGAGGACAAACACCCAATCAGTGTGACAGAGATGAAAGAGTCAGAAAATTGATTAATAATTCGATACAGAAATCGCAGATTCCCAATCACCCACCCGCGTCTTATGGAACCTGAACGCTAGAGCTAAATTCGAAATCGGTGGCATAACTCGTCAACGCCTCAACAGAAATGACGAAGGCTGTGACGCGAGCCTAGTAGTACCAATCGGACGGAATCGTGCAATCACGACATCGTAGTACAGAATATGCGGAACATTTAAAGCTGGACGAAAACATATGCAACAACCGTAAGTCTGAGGTCGGAATTTCAAAACAAAAATCCGGGGTGGTCAAACCCGCAAGCTGGAACACCCGAGGCACCGAAACTCGTAAAACAAGCTCAAACCACGCTTAAATGTTTGCCAGAAATGCTCCTAAAACCCTAGCAAGTGCTAGTAAATGCGCATAAACCTTCCCCCAATCGGCGAGAGCTCGAACGGGACACCCGCCGGAATCGCCGCCGGCGAGACCCGAGATGTGCGCACGGATAATAATCGCATCCCAAGACACACAAGTCACTCAGAAATGCGGCTCGGAATTCAAAAACCCAACCCAAAAGAAAAACACCAGCGATTTCCTAAGAAAAAATAAAAATCGAGCGGCGGGGGCTACTCGCTCACCTCCCCTGTCGCAGCCGGGCCGTCGTCCCCCGTCCTCCGGTTCCGCCAATGCGGCCACGGGCGGGAGCGAGAGGTGGTCGTCGAGGGGAGGGGGAGCCGAAGACGAGGAGGGTGGGACTGTGGGAGTGGGAGAGCAGCAGAGGAGAGCTAGCGCACTAGGGAAAGGGAAACGCCCAGCACGAGCAGCCGGGGAAGAGTATCCGATGAACTCAGCTTGGGTGACTTTGCCCTATGTGACTTTGGCTGACTTTGAGGCCCTTACATGTGCACCCCACACATGGTGGGTCCCCACCCCACACACATGGTGGGTCCCTCATTTCAGTGAAACAAAGTCATCACGTGACTTTGTCGTTCACAAAGTCACCGAAGCTGATTCCGTATCCGATGGGGTAAGGATGACTCTAACGGGCGCGACGTATCTAGTCCGCGTGCCTCTGTTCCTATCCGCGGGGGGCAAAAACACGGCACAACGGGGCGACGCAAACGGACCGCGATCCGTTTTTTGGTCCGTCGCGACGCTTTCCTGTCCCAAATTTGGGTCACCGATGCGTCGGCCCCGGACGCTCGCGGAGCGCTCCGGCGTCCTTCCGTGTCTGCCATGGCCCCGCGTGTCATCGACCCCAACGACTAGAGCGGGCACCTACCCGCAATAACTGTGGGCGGTGGAGCTCTTTAAAGGAGCCGGTCGGGCGAACCCTAGAGCACAAACCCTAGAGCTCTCCTCCCCCCCACCACGGCGGCCACCACCTCCAACCACAGATCCACGCGCCGGAATGGCTAGAGAGCCGGTGCCGCAGCATCTGTTGGACCAGGCGGAGCGCGCGCGGCAGAGGGCGCGCGGGCGCTGGATGCCGACCAAGGGCGACGGAGGCCGCGTACTTCGACTGCATCGACAACGACGAAGAAGAGTATGTGTATGCCGCCGGAGTCGCGGCAGTCGCAGCGGGCACCGCGGCGCCCGAGCCTCCCATCGGCGTGGGCGGCTGTGTCCACAGCACCGAGTACGAGGCGGTGCAGGCAGCCCACATGCAGCTGAACGCGCAGAGGGCGGCCGCGTTCATGTCCGCAGCGCGCGCCTACGCCGACGCGGCGGTGGAGGCCGAGTTTGCGAACTCGCGCAGAGTAATCGAGACCGCTGCGCGGGCGGCGCGCCGCAAACGGCACCGCGAGGCCAAGGCGGCCGCGGCCGCCGACGTGGCCAACAATAGAGCAGTTATCGACTGATCCAAGTGGTGTGGTACCCCCGCCAGCGTGGCCGCCTATGTGCGGCTCATTTTCCACTAATACCAGCGCCCGCTACGTGTTTCGTAGCTACAAAATGATCAAAAAAGATGAGTCAGCCAGTCCTGGGCTGGCCATGGCCGCGATGAAGGAAGAGCTAGAAAGTCCGTTGCAGAACGGGCATGCTGCGTGACGTTCCTCAAGGCCGGAGCCCCTCTTTGATCTTCCCCCTTGCCGGCCGGTGGTCGGTTATTAATTTTCTTCAAGTTTAGGTTTAGGTTTTAGAATTTAATATTAGGAGGAAGTCCTAGATTTACTATGTAATTTCAGTTTCTAAAAATATAATCCTACTATTAAAAAAAAGTTTGAGGAAAAAAGTGGCAAGCGGACTCAAGCGTCAGCCCTGTTGGGCGCAGTGGCCGGAAAGGGGCGGATCTGGGCCGGACGCGCGTCCTTTTGGCGACCCAAACGGACCAAACGCACGTCCGTTTGCGTCGCCCCGTTGGAGTCATCCTAACCAAAGCGAAGTAGAGGAGTCAGAGACTCAGTCCGCTAATTATCAACTGTTCTAGGGGTGTGGGTGCATAAACCCGAAATAAAAACGGTTTTGCTAGCTGAGAATTAGCTTAGGGCTCAGTCAACACATTAACCATCCAATTTTAAGCGCTAAGATTCGTGCAGTGGATTTGTCGCTCATCTCTCGCTAGTGTAGCCTGTACGTGCAGAGAAGTATGTTCGATTTGTCTGTGCCTTTATTTGTTTTCTCTACCAGCCCGTGACTTCCATGATGGGCCTTTTTCCTATATTTACTTTTGTCTACAAAGTTGGGCCCTTATAATTCTCAAAAAAAAAAGAGCCCTTATTGCACGTGTGGGCTTTTTGTGTGTGTTGTTGTTTGAACGGTAGGTGAAACTATTGGTTGTTTTATTGTTTTTGTTGATTTTCAAAATAAAAAAGTTTGTTGTTATTTTGAATTTCTTTGTACTTATTTTGTATTTATTATCATTTTATTTTCCCATGCCCGTTAGTAAATCCCATGTGTCTATTTTGTCTCCACATTATTATTTGTGCTTATTAATCAATGCACCGATTTGTTTTTAAGACTTTAATGCGACATTTTTAATATTGTTTATTCATGATTATTTTTAGCTCTATTTTTATCAATTAGTTTTCGAATTACTAATTCATAGAATTAGTCAATTAACTTTGTGGTTGTCGGATCTAGGCCGCCAAGATTCTTGCGACCCTATAGTTAGTTTGTTACAGAGGCGAAAGTTGTTCTTTTTTGTTGTGTACGACCATTTCGGCTTGTTAAACAATGCACCAATATGTTTTTTATAGACTTCAGTGTGACATTTTTAATATTGTTTATTCATGAATATTTTTTACTCTATTTTTATTAATTAGATTTTTGTAATTACTGATTCTTAGTTGTATCTTGTATGCGAACTTGTCAAATTTTAATCAACTTCGTGGTCGTCGCATCTATGCCGCCAAGATTTATGCGAGTCAATAGTTGGTTTGTGTTTTTTGAATACAGAGGTAAAGTTGTTCTTTTGTTGTGTACGACCACATGATTCAGTTTTAACGATGTAGTTACAAGATTTTGCTATGTACCATTTATTCGTTTGCAAGTCGGGTTGGAACTGAGATTTTCTTCTTTCAGTTGCAAATAGGTTTGCAACTGAATATTTTTTCGAGTTTCAAGTTGCGTTGTAATTGAGATTTTGTTTTTCAGCTGCAAGTGAGGTTGCAACTGAGATGTTTTTTCGTTAGTTGGCAGTCGTCTTACAACTGGGATTTTTTCCAGTTGCAAGTGGGGGTTGCAGCTGAGTTGTTTTTCAATTCCAAATGGGCTTGCGATTAAATTTTTACAGTTGCAAGTGCGGTTGTAACTGAGATGTTTTGTCAGCTGCAAGTCGACTTGCAGCTGAATCCTTTATCCAGTTTCAAGCGGCTTGCAACTAAGACTTTTTTCGATTTTCAATTCGGCTTCTAATTGAGAAAAAACCGTCGATTTGACATGTGAGCACCATCGATCCCGTTCTCTAAAAATTCGAAAATCACACTTTTCTGTATCACAAAACTCTGAGAAAAAGTATAAGGTTACATATACATATTTTATACCTATGCACCAATAATTGCTATTGGATCGACGGTTTTCTCTGTACATCCATTTATAGCTGGTTTATTTTTAATTTTGTGTACGTCTTTAGTGGGGTTGCAACTGAGTTATCCCAGTTGCAAGTCGAGCCGCAGCTGAGTTTTTTCCTAGCTGCAAGTCGGGTTTCTAGTTGCAAGTGGGATTGTAACTAAGTTTTTTTCCTAGTTGCAAATCGGGTTGCAACTGAGATTTTCTTAGTGTCAAGGGTGTCGCAACTAGGTTTTTCCCAGTTGCAAGTCGGGTTGTAACTGAGTTTTTTTTCACTTGGAAGTAGGGTCGCAATTGAGTTTCCTCTGTTGCAATTTGGGTTGCCACTAAGATTTTTCGGTTGTATGTGGGTTGCAACTGAGTTTTTTTCTAATTGCAAGCCGGGTTGCAACTGAGTTTTTTTTGTAGTTGCAAGCGGGGTCGCAACTGAGTTTTTCCTAGTTGCAAGTCTGGTTGCAACTGATATTTTTTCCAGTTCCAAGTGGGGTCGCAAGTGAGTTTTTTCAAGTTGCAAGTCGGGCTGCAACTGAGATTTATTTTCAGTTACAAGTAGGTTGCAACTGAGTTTTTTCCTAGTTGCAAGTCGGGTTGCAACTGAGAATTGAAATCGAGTTGGGTTGTGGCGGTTTTCGGGTGACACCTTTCATATGGAGCCAGGACGCTTCTTCATGACCTTGATGCTCGGCTCGGTATTCTGAGACACACACAGGAAAGAAGAGCTTCAAGTACGCCTAGGTTGTCGTGGTTGTGCAATGCTTCCGAGAGGTGGCAAGGCTCGAGGGCGCTTGTCGATGTAGGCTTGACGTAGCCGGAGGGATCGACAACGGGCGATGGCTAGTATAGATGTAAAAGCCGGCGATTAGTGTTGTTGAGGACTCCCGTTGAGTGTCGAGGTGAACCGCTGAGGCTTATCGAACTTGGTACAATACTTGTCAGGGACGGTGATGTGTGTATCGAGTACACACGCAAATAGCTAGTTGGCTAGCTGATTTTTATTGTTGTTGGCTAGTCGTTGGATCTAGGTCGCCAAGATTCGTGCGAGTCAATTGTTGGTTTGTGTTTTTTGTGTTTGGATGTGAAAGTTGTTTTCTATGTATGACCATGGGCTTCGGTTGTGCCGACACATTTACATGAATTTTCTATGCGCCCATTTGTTCGATTGCAAGTCGAGTTGCAACTGAGTTTTTTTTCAGTTGCAAGTTGTGTTGCAACTGAGTTTTTTTTCTAGTTGCAAGTGGGGTTCAACTAAAAAATAATTCCAGTTGCAATTCGAGTTACAACTGAGCTTTTTTACATATGCGAGTGAGATGTTTTTTAAAGTTCAAGGTCTGGTCGACCGAGATTTTTTTCAGTTGATTTTTTCCAGTTTCAAGTCGGGTCGCAACTGAGGTTTTTTTCGAGTTGCAAGTCTGATTGCAACTGAGATTTTTTCGTCATTCTTATCTTTTTTCTTCTGTTCTTAAATTCATGAGCATTTTTTTGGATATTTTCAAATGCGAGAACAAAATTTAAATTCATGAACATTTTCGAATCCATGAACATTTTTTAATTTATGAACATGTGTCAAATTAATGAAAACATATTTTTAAACTTCACGGAAACTTTTTCCATATTCGTGAACATTTTTCAAAATCACAATTTTTTTAGAAAACATTATGAACATTTTTAAAATTGTGAACTTTTTAAATTGATGAACATTTTTAAGTCCTGATTTTTATCAAATTCATAAATATTTTTTTAATTTGTTACCTTTTGAATCGGCGAACATTTTTTGATTTCATTAAATTAATATTTTAGAAAAATCTAGACAGAAAAAGCGGGCCTAATATCCTCAGCAATCAGAAGCGAAAAACAAAATGTAACTAGCGAGTATAACAACAGTAGCGAACAGAAAAAAAACGAGGGAGTTAGCTGGGCCTATGCTCATGCGTTGCGTCTTTTTTTTTTTCACAGTAAGACACAACGTAGCAAGCTAAAAAAACAAAAAGGCTGCCTTGATACATCTCAGCCCAAGAAATGCTAGTCAAGGCCTTAGGCTGCTTCACAAAACAAGTACAAACATCGTCGGTCCACGATCAGTCCGGGAATTAGAGAAAACCGCTCCATAAATAGGCGGCTGACGTCAGCTGACATGCGGGGCCCACCACGCGCGGGATCCACCTGTCGATGACACAAAGTCAGGCAACGTCAGAGTGCATAACGTTAGAGGATCCGGTTCCAAATAAAAAGTCCGCCCTGGTCGGTCCCGCTCCCGCCTCCGCGGTCCGCGCTTTGATTTGGGCCAGGCAGCGGCAGTTTCGAAAATCGAACTGCTGTTTTCATCTATGTGCCTGGAGATACTGGGAATTGAATAAGGCCTCCTTTGATTTGTAGGAATCCTGTAGGAAAAGTGTAGGATTCATGTTCCTATAGGAAATTGTACTGTAGCAGCGTTTGATTCATAGGAACACACCGAAGGAAATCTGAAGGAATTTTTCCTGTGCAGCCAGATTCCTATGCAAAACACCCATAGGAAACAATTCAGTCCAACCTCATTTTTTCTTTCCTTTGGAGGAAGTTTTCCTTTGCAGTTTTCCACTTGTATTCCTACCCAATTCCTATTCCTATTCCTTTTCCTACGTTTCAAGATCCTACAAATCAAAGAAGCCCTAAGAGAGATCAGAGGGGGTATGTGTGAAAGTGGACACGGCGCCGACGCCGGCGTGCGTGGCTTTATCGCGGGGCCCGGCCGGCCCGCTCGGACCTTGGGGTCGTGTTGGGTTTCGTGAGAGTAATCTACGGCTTAGCTTAAGCGCGCGCTGTCACACCGGTCCAGTTCTTCAGGCGTGGCCTGTGTCCCACCTGGCAGTGAGCTAGCTGCCTGGTCGTATGTGCATGCTGCAGATTCTTGTGTACAACAGTACTCCAGGCCTTTTTTTTTTCTTCAACCGAACGCTAAAAAATCATGATAATAATTACTCCCTCCGATCCAGAAAAAGATTCGGAATATGTATGTAACGTTTGTACTACCCACGCTCGTTTCTGGCGAATGTTATAACGGATCCGAGGGAGTAGTATATTTGAATAATGTTACATCTATAGCGTCGTAATTTAGTTATATATTCAACTCACAGCTCGAGAAACGCTACCACACGAATGAATTTGCATTTTGTTCATCGGTGTGTAAGTTGAGTTTGTGAATTAAATTTTGTGACATGTTAGATGATCCTAAGTTTATGCACTCCGTTATTTGAAATATTCTTAAAAACATATGTCCTGCGGCTTAAACATTTGTTGCATGGTTGCACGAGAACTCCGGGTGCACCAAACATAGTCTCATCGGTCCATGTACATCGGAGAATTGTATTCTTGGTCCGTTGAATACCTTTCTCGATACTCCCATCTAGTTTTAAAAAAAACTACCACGCAAAACATTTCAGATATAGATATAGATATGGTTATGCAAGTTGAGACTTCAGAGAGTCAGATCTGTTAAAAAAGGAGGATATCGCTCGACCACTGCACCGATTGACGTGACAAATCATATATTATTAATCTTTTAGAAAATGCTAGGCATCGTAGCCGAACAAAATCAACCCCAAAAAAATAGATATGCTTCACGGCGGTAACTCCATGATGCTATCACTAACAGTATGGTAAAAATACTAAAAACAAAAAATACACAACTCTTAGCCTAATTAAGCATCCAAAGTGCATAGAGATTCATGCTGAAGATATGCCCCAGAGTCAATAATAAAGTGTTATTATTTTATTTTTCTTTATGTTAATGGTTAAGTATATTCTATGCTATAATTTTAATATGGTCTAAACAGGAAGATTAAGAGGAAAATATCATTATATGTGTCGAATTATAAACACCAAACTCAGATTGCTAAATTATAAATGATCTTGTTTTCTGATCATGGGCATAAATTGCGAGAATGTTATAATTCATGAGGGCACAATGTTAATGTAACATAGTGCTGGATAGACATGTTGATATACTGGGAGATGCATCGTTGATATGTCGGAAACGTAGCGACGAACTTTGTAGTTTATTATGCTTTAATAACATATCATAAGATTGTACCAATGTTATTAGTGATCTATAGGATATTTCTCACAACATTCCACTATTTTCGTATCTAACTTTAGATGGTAGAAATATCTTAACTTAGTGTTTTTAACTTTGAAGTAGCTACGGGATTCAAAAAAGGCAAGGATAAAAAATGTAGATTCATAAATTTTAAACACGGATACAACAAGTCAAAGTCGGACCCTAGGAGGCCAAAAAGAGGAAAGATAGGGCCCTCGGCGCATCGAGGAGGCTTCTGAAGGCCCGAACGTTTGTTTGCCTTGATTTTTTGCCACGGCCTTTGTTTTGACTTAAAGTTATCTATATAGGTCTTCGTTTTGCGAAGTATTCCACGTGGAGACTGATGGCGTGAATCACACGTTCGTTGGGAACCTCAAGAGAAAGGTATGATGTAGCGTACAGTAATTTTCTCTTGATTACAAAACCAAGGTTATCGAACCAGTAGGACTTGGAGAAGGTTTCGGCTTGGTGTCAACAACAGTGATGCCAGAAAAGACTGTTGACGTGGACCTGTGCACACACGAACAAACTACTTTGCCCCAACAAAACAGAGAGGTTGTCAATCTCTCCGGCTTGCTGAACACAAAGAGTTAAACGTATGGTGGAAAATAATATGAGAACAAAAATGACCAGCGAGCAAATGAGTAGGAAAAACTATGAAAACGGTTGTAAGCAATATAGGAAAATATGACCAGGGTCCACAGTGCACTAGTGGTGTCTCTCCAAAAGATAAACGTGTTTGGGTGAACAAATTACGGCGGGGCAATTGACAAAGCATGGGCGTATAACAATACTATCATGACGAAAAGTTCACCGTTTCATTTAATATGGTCATTACGAAAAATACATAGACTGTTATCCAACTGCATCTATGACTAATAATCCACCCCGGGATCGCTATCCAGCATGTCTCCCAAAAGTATTAAGTTGCAAACAACAGATAATTGCAATAAGCATGGTGCGTAATGTAAGCAATGGTTACAACATATAGCAATAAACACCGATATTTTATCCCTAGTAGCAACAACACATCTCAAGACTTAATCGTTTCTGTCAACTCAAGCTCAGACAAGAGAGGCATAAACCCACTATCTAGCATAAATACTCACTCTAAAGATACTAGTAATTACTTCGGCCAAAGCATACACAAGCATCGGAGAGCATGCAAGATCATAAATAAAATATATCATAGATAAACTGAACCATAATGTCATGACTCCATAATTCATCGGATCCCCACAAACACAACACATAGCATTACAAATAGATGATCTTGATCAGGTTAGGCAGCTCACAAGATCTAAACAATGGAGTACAAGGAAGAGAGACAACCATCACTCAGGACCCCTAGTCCCGTGGTGGACTACTCACACATCACTCAGGAGGCAGGCATGGTGGTGTAGATGCCTCCGGTGACGATCTTCCCCTCCAGCAGGGTGCCAGAAAGAGCTTCAAAACCCTCCCGATCTAGGGTTGGCGACGACGGCGGCCTCGGAACTTTTCTGGAAAATATGACCGGATGCCGAGGGTTTTCGGGAGGAGGACAATTTATAGGCGAAAGGGCAACTCGAGGAGGTCTCGGAGTCTCCCAGGTGGGGCCTAGCCGCGGCTGGGGGCGTCTGGGGCCTATGAGGCCCCCCTGCAGGCGCCCACTAGTACAGAACGACACATCAGGAATGGGCCAAAAACCCCTTCGGAAACGGAGAAAGGGTCCGTGTCCCCGCCTTCGTGGCTGATGTGAAGGACCTCATCGGGAACGGAGGCAAAAAACGTCACCGATGAGGCATAAGTTTGGCTACGGTTGCCAACCAATCTCCGTTTCCGATGTATCGGTGCATCAGTAACGGAGATTCTATTTTACTCGTTTCCATTGAGATTTCTTCAGAAGCCTACAACAGCAATGCGGTTGCCAATTGACATTCAAAATCTCACAGCAGAAGCACAAAGTTGCTAGCAAATCCATTCATAACGTATATAAGAATTGTCATCATTACATAGCATCAAAATATGAGTTACACATGCCTCGCTAATCCTATCATTCTCATGCCTTCCTAAACTTAACTTTTATGACACTCCACTCTTCTCCAGCTCCACCTTCTTCCTCAGTTTCGAAGCGCCGAAAACGGAATTCGACCTAGCAAAAGACTCGAGTAGCGGTTTCATGCTTCTCCAAATCACATCTGCAGCCAAATTGCTACACACATACATAAAATAGATGAAGAAACTGAAAACCAGAAACCACACCGAGCTCGCAAGCGTCCTTAGCAAATTAATCTTGCCAAATTCTTCATACTGAGGCTTGCTCCATCTTGGACGGTGTCGCCAAAATATAATAATGTCACCGCTGTGACATTTCGGCCACACTGTTCAAGACACTCTTAATTAAAAAAGTGTTTTGAACAGTGCAGCGAAACGTCACAACAGCGATGGTTCACGGATATGATCCCACTTTGTATTTAGCTCTTTTAAACCTTGTTTGGATCTGCATGGCGTTTCTGCATATAAAATACATGGATGTCTAGTTAGAAAAGAGCCAAATATGATGCTACATGACATAAATACAATTTAAGATGAAAACAGTTTACACCTTAAGCACCTATATCCGTGTGCTTGCGGTCCGATCGAAACGATTTGGAGGTAGAACTTGAAGGTGATGTTACCTTCAATTGCCTCACCATTTTTATGCATTGTCGCCGAAATATACTATTACTTCATACACTAGTTACACAAAACCATAACGAGGATTAGCACATTGACAAAGGGTTGAAATTAATCTATTCATCATCGGTAGTACTAGTAGTGAGGGATCTATTCATCATCGGTAGTATTACAAAGCGTTGAAATTAATTTACCCTAGTAGACTTAAAATAGTGCAAGATTTAGTATTGAGGGATGTATTCATCATCGGCAGTACTACAATACTAGACAGAACACAATACTACAATACTAGACAGTACTACAATACTAGATCGGTAGATGCTACTTTAAATAAAATGTCAGATCTAGTGTCGAGGGGTGTATTCATCATCGGCAGTACTACAATACTAGACAGAACACAATACTAGACTTCAAATACTAGACAAGTTTTCTGTGCTACTTTAAACAAAATGTAAGATCTAGTCAGCGACATAACCGGGGAAGATGCATGGCAATAGACCTGTAGATCCGCGTTGGCGACATACTCGGGGAAGATGCGCGACGGCTCGCCGACGCGCCGCTGGGGGGGGATGCGCGGTGGCTCACGACGCGCCGCTGGGGGAAGATGCGCCAACGCGCTGCTGGGGAAAGATGCGCGGCAGCTCACCGACGTGCCGCTGGGGGAAGATGCACGGCGGCGATGCCGGCCGGACGCGCCGCTCAGATCTGCGAGATAAGGGTTAGGTCTGGTGTGCTGCTTGAAGCCGCCGCCACACTGTGACTGTGAAGTGAGAGCGAGAGTGTTAGGGTTGCCGCAGTGGCACATTTATAGCACAAAAAATAACATCGCAAACGAAGGCAATAAACAACTTTTTCCTTTTTATCTCTTCACTGACACACTGGACCTACTTACAAAGGATCGATACGGTAGAATTGAACTATCTATCTACTCTACTTGTTCTTCTTACGCCCTGCCTCCGCGCCATTGTCATCCGCGGCGCGACGTCGCTTCTTGCCGGTTGCCTTCTCCTCAGGCGCGTGCTCCTCCTCGTCCGGCTCGTGCTCCTCCTTCTCCGGCAGTGCTTCCTTCTCCGGTGAATCCTCCTCTCGCGCCTCCTTCTCCGGAGCGTGATCCTCCTTCTCCGGCGCGTCCTCCTCCCGCGCGTCATTCTCCGGTGCCTCCTCCGGTGCCTCCTCCGATGCCTCCTCCTCCGGTGCCTCCTCCGACGCCTCCTCCTCGTCATCGTCGTCGTCGGCGCCGTATTCTTCCTGGCTAGAATACGGCTCCGGTGGGTCCTCTGGCTCCTCTTCCTCCGGCGACTCATCCTCTTCGGAGTCGTCTTCTCCTTCGCGTGAAGACGGCGGGTCCGAGTTGTCGGAGTCGTCTTCTACAGAGCGTGAAGATGGCGGGTCCGAGTCTGGCGGCCCGTCTTGATCCCACCATGGGACTTCACCGCGGTCTTCAGCATTCGCGTTGTCGCTCGAGACTTCCTCGTTCTGCCACCAGGGTTCCTCCATGGCGGTTGTGCTAGTGTGGTAGAGAATGTGGGAGAGAACGAAGGGGAGAATGCGAGAACTGCCTGGCTTCACGCGGTTCCAGTCACATTTTATTAGCATCGAGCAGGCGGTTCCAATCCCTCATGAATTAAGCCACATTGAACATGCGCGCTTCCAGTTTGCAACTGCAATGTTCCAAGCACATCGCAAACGGATAACCATAAACAACCGTTACCATAGAGATACGTATTGGAAACGGAGGTGAATTTATGACCGTTTCCAATCATATTGGTAACGGAGATCGAAAATTCTCCGTAACCAATGTTGATGGACCAGCCGCGGCCCAGTTATGCCAGGCCTCGTCCGCAACGCTAAAATCGCGATTCTCCGTCGCCTAACTCGTGTCGTTTCCATAGAGGGGTATCCGATGTGTCGTTCTGTACTAGTGGCCCCTGGCTCCGTCTTCGTTTCTTCGTAAAAATAATTCTCGTAAATTATGAGCTGATTCCGAGAAAATTCCCCGACTAGCTTTTCTGAAACAAAGACAGCAGAAAACAAGAACTGGCACTGGGCATCTTATTAATAGGTTAGTTCCATAAAATGTGTGAAAATGATATAAAACATTATAAAAAACATGTGTCAATGATATATAATGAGCATGGAACAACCAAAAATTATAGATACATTTGGGACGTATCAGAGACATCGGGGAAACAAACAGAGAAATAGGGAAACACTAGGACACCGTTGGAGGATATTGGAGGGGAAACCACTATGGGAATTGACTTCTAAATGTGTGTCTGGTTGAATTGACTTCTAAATGTGTGTCTGGTTGAGTGACCATTCAGGGAGTTCTTCATGTAGCACATCAGACTGGACGAAATAAACTGGTGAAACATCAGGAGCATAGCATGATTCAGCAGACTTCGGACTGACGTGTTATCTGGGACCGATCCATAGATGACCCTGGGATACACCCGTACAGGGAGACCATGTACCGGGAACCCCGGATTGGTAGAAGTCGAGGGGTCTATGGTTTGAGTAGTTAGCCCCGATACTTTGCGTGGTATACCTTGAGCTGCTGCCGATAAGCTGCCCCCAAAGATCCTCTCGATGGAGTCGGACTAGTCATTATGTTAAGAAGTTGAGGTTAACAGAGAATTTAGTTGTTCGATAAGTAGCCAACTGTCAGGTCTTTACGATCTCGCACCTATCTCATTTCTGAGGATCGGCGCGAGAGGCAAGGATCATCATACTTTGTTCATGGTGTGATTACAATATCATACAAAACTATGTGAGATGGATGTCTTCGGGTTTATAGATGCATCCGACAAGAGTATATGAATCTAGAGTTTATGAGTATGGATACTAGGAAGGTTAGGGCTTCAGTGTCGAAGTATTCCTCGCGAGTCTGTATGCCTTTGAACATGCACTTATGGTAAGATGATCTTCGGTTATATATGTGTGTCGGTGGTGCGAGTTCCCACGTTAAGTTGATATCGTAACTTTCTTTCAATGTTGGACAGGACTACGCAGCGGCGCCGCATGCTGGTCCTCCCGTGCGGCGGCTCCTAATTAACATGCGTGTAGTGACGTGGGCGATGATATCGCTCTAGATTCCTTCCGATGTCTAACTTAAAAAAGTTTTATCTCTCAAACTAATAATCCGATTTAAAATTCGCTTTCACCATTGGCTTAGTCGCGACGAGATCTACGAAACTAGATCCCATGTTGATATGTTTCGACAACTTTTTTTCTTCGTCAGTAGTTACCAGATTATTATCATTCACTTACCATATTATAATAACTTGGTTACCAGTTTCCTGTACACCATTCTAAACCAATATAAGGCTGCATGGTACTACATTTTATGGAATGATATCATTTCCTAGGTCTTGAAAATAGTTGAACTCTTACTTTCTAGTTGTACATATTATTGCAAGGTGTATAAAACGGCTACAAAATTATCTGATAACCATGTACAATTATCATGGTAAGTGTTCAATGCTAATTTGGTCACCATAGTGTTTTAAAACTGTAACTGGTGTGATAAAAAAATTGTCACACCCGAATCTAGATGTCACAACTGTCAAAATGTGTACAAATTAATCTGATAACCATGTATAATTATTTTGATAGCTGTATGCTGCTAATCTAGTAACTGGTCCAGAAAAAAATTGCTCGAAACCTAGCAATATGAGATCTAGTTTTGAAGCCCTCGTCGAGACGAATCTAGCGGTGTAAACGGATCACTAATCAGAATAACGGTTTAGATGATAAAACATTTTGAATTTTTGAAATGTGCAATTAATGTGATGATGTCCTTGATTCCTTCATGCATGCATACTATTAGAGAAAAGTGAAAGGGCATGGCGCCCCCATGTGTGGTTTTGGTAATTAATGACAATCCCCATGGACTAATGGTTGCATTGAGTTTTACTTGTAGTGTTTGTCCATAGACCATGCTTGAACTCCATATGTTGGATTCAAGGTTGATGCCATGAATATATTGATATAATGAAGTATTTGGCATCAAGATCATCGAGTTGAGCATATTGCAAGTATGTCTTGAAGAAAAGAATTATGTGATCATTCATGGTTATCTTCAAGACATCATCTATTGAAAAGAGAAGAAAAGATACAAGGTTGATCAAGTATTGATCAACACACAAAGCTACAAGATGTACCAAGTGGGATCATGTATCTCTTGGTATGGTAAGCAATTGTCCATATAGCTTTGTGAACTAACCCATGATATGTGTGTAGCATTTATGTGTGGTTAGGTATCTTTCCATGGGCTTGCATCAAATGAAGATTTCATATGGCCCATGATCGATGACGTTAAGTGGTGATCATCATCAATGTTGAGAAGCGCAAGTTCAAGAGGAGCATCTCGAAGAAATCCTAAGCTTGAAGCTTGCCACCCATTTAGAGATAATGTTCATGTGAAGATGTGCCTAAGAGAGGCTCTCCCATAGTGGAGTATGAGGGAGCAATGTTTGAGTCTTCACCAAGCGAAGCGCAATCAAGAAAGGTGGTCCACTTGAAGAGATCAAGATCGACGTCATCTAGCTCAAGTGGAATGCGCAAGGCAAAGGTATGATAGGGTTTCTATTTTACCGGTCTCGTGGTACTAGTTGGGAGACCGGGTTATAGGATAGATACCGTACTATCAAGAGGGGCTCTCGATTGAGCTTTAGCGTATCAGTTAGAGAGAACTCAAACCTTTGCATACTTGCCTTCATCATCTTTCTTGGTTCTTATTTGGATTTTCTCCTTGTTGGGTTTTGGTGCTTGTTGTGATCTTCATGACAAGCCCAAGTTCTCCGAAAACGGATTTCGTATGGAAAACTTGTTGCGTTTTCTGGTTGGAAATATTATCGGTCCACCTTCGAGATAGGGTCCACACCTTCTCATGTGTGGTATCCCCTCTATATTTGTGACCCTTAGTAAAGCTCTTGTCGCTACCTTTCCAATAGAATTGGATTCATCTCGTTTGGAGCTTCCTTGCAAAAGTTATTGTGGTTCTCCTTTCCTGGTTCTGCAGTTTCTTCTTAGTCCGGTAGTACCGACCCTAGCCCGGTACTACCGGGTGACCCCTTGCGGAACTACCGCGGGCAGTACCGGGCCCAGTACCGCATCTCCGGATGGCTCTCTGCCTCTCGAAGTTTTAACCCGGTAGTTGCCCCGGTAGTGGCGCGGTACTACCGGGAAGGGAGCACTACCGGGCCAGGTGGTCCGGTACTACCGTTGCACGCCGAGTCAGGGAGCGTTGACTGGTCTTCGTTCTTCCTCAAGACAACACAGCCGGTACTACCGGGCGAGGCCCGGTACTACCGCTGCGGCCTTTTTCGTCTGCAACGGGCAGATTTTTGAGAGGACCTTTTTAAGGGGGTTTCTTCCCCAACGGTTCTCTCATCTCTTGAGCTAGCTTTTCCCCTCTCTCTCCTCCATTGTTGACCTTTGGAAAAGCTTGCCTTCCTCTCAATCCCTCCCATGATTCTTGCATATCTTTGAGGGAATTTGAGAGGAGATCAAGATCTACATATTCATCCAATCCATTCATCCTCTAAGTGAGGGGAACCTAGTAGATCGTGATCTTGAAGTTCCATTTGTTGAGTTCTTCCTTGTTCTTCCTCTCTTCTCCCCCCACAAGCATTAGTTGCTTTTGGTGGGATTTGGGAGTGAAAGATTTGACCACTTCTAGTGGTCTTGCCTTCTTGCATCGGTTGCATCGGTTTGAGTTCCCCACGGTGATACGTGGAAATCGAAGTTGAGAAGCTTGTTACTCTTGGGTACTTGGGGTGCCCTAGAGCTTGTCCTCTTGGGTACTTAGAGTGCCCTAGACGGTCCTTGTTGATCTCGGAGTTTTGGTGGCTCGCGCGATAGTTGGGAGCCTCCAATTAAGTTGTGGAGTCGCGCCCCAACCTTGTGATTCTTGTGGCTTTGGGAGCCGCGGGAATTCGGTGAGAGCCTCCAATTAAGTTGTGGAGTGTGCCTCATCCTTGTACGGGTTCGGTGACCACCCTCAAGTGTCCCATAGTGGTTCGTGGCACTCCGCATTGGTGGAGGCACGAAGGAGATTACGGTGTGCCTTTTGACGGCTATTCGGGGATCACTTTGTGACTCCGCACCGCTCCAACGGAGACGTAGCTTCCATTGGGAAGTGAACTTCGGGATAAATCATCGTCTCCAAGTGCCTCGGTATTTCTATACCCGAGCTTCTTACTTATGCTATTTACTTTGTGATAGCCATCGAGCTTGAAGTAATATATCTTGCTATCACATATTTGCTTATCTTGTTTAGCATAAGTTGTTGGTGCACATAGGTTAACCTAGCTTGTTTAGGTTTCGTGCTTGATAAATTAAACGCTAGTTTTATTCCGCATTTATTCAAGCCTAAACCGAAAAGAATTTTAATCGCCTATTCACCCCCCCTCTAGGCGATATCCGTGTCCTTTCAAAAAGCACACACAAAAGAACCGCCGCACGGAGAGGATGCGTGTGCGGCGCCTCCGTGTAGCTTTTCCCTTCAATGTTTGTCTGGTTGAGAGATTTAGGGAAGTTTTCATGTAGCACGGTAGGTTAGGGCGACGGAGCTTCTAGACGAGGACGTTCTTGGTCATGGATGTCGTGAACGTCGTGGGTTGGAAATAGTACGGGTTCATATACTATATGATTACGACTGAGCCACACTTATCACTGATACTTCCATTTTGCATCACTATTTTATATCATAATTTATTGTTATACATTGATATATTTCATATTAAGATACATTACTTATGTTATTTCAGTTTATTTTGCATGTTTGATGATTATTGGGATTTAACTGCCAGAGTCAGGAATCAGCTGGAAAAAAGCATCGCAAGATACTATACTTCTGGAACTCCAAAAATCACGAGAAAATACAGAATCTCCTATTTATCAGATGACGGAGGGAGCCAAAAGGGAGGTCGAGATGGGCCACGAGGGGCCCACACACGACCTGGGCACAACCAGCCTGGGGGTGGCACCGAGGTGGTGTGTGGCTCCCCTGGCCCACCTCTGGATCACCCCCTTCGCGTATATCTTCCCCGTAACCCTAAAATTGCAAGGGGAGCCATGAAGAAATATTCCGCCGCCTCCACGGGGCAGAGAACCACAGAGAGAGAAAAGCTCTTCGGCAGGGAGAAATCTGCCGGGGAAATTCCCCCAAAGGGGGGAAATCATCGCCATCGTCACCGCCATCGCCCTAGACTTCATCAGGATCATCATCATCATCTCCACCGCCAGCACTATCATCTCCACCGCTCCACTTCGTTCCGCTGTAACATCTAGGATTGCTACTTGTTTAGTTCATAGGGGAAACTCTCCGGTGTTAATTACTCCTTGTGGTTGATGCTTTTGAGTTTTATCGGTGAATTAAAGTTTATGTCCAGATTGTTATTCATCATTATATCACCTCTGATCATGATCCATATGATGTCTTGTTAGTCGTCCGCTTAGTTCTTGAGGACATGGGAGAAGTCTTGATGCTAGTAGTGGAATTATGTTGAGTAATATTTAATGTTTGATATTTAAGTTGTGGTGTCATTCTTCTAGTGGTGTCATGTGAACGTCGACTACATGATACTTCACCTTTATTAGCCTAGGGGAATGCATTGTGTATTTAGTTTACTTATTGTGGGGTTGTCGGAGTGACAGAAACCTAAAACCCCGTTGGTAAATTAGTGCACGAGGGAGCGTAGGATCTCAGAGTTTAAGGCTGTGGTTAGATTTATCTTAATCACTCTCTTGTATTTGCGGTAAGCCTACAAGAGGTGTAATCACAAGTATGTATTAGTCCAAGTAAGGGCGTTGCATTAGCATAGGTTCACCCACACAACACTTATCAAAACAATGAAGATTAATCAACGACATGAAGCGAAATCACTTGACGAAATTCCCATGTGTCCTCAAGAACGTTTGGTCATCATAAGTAAAACAACCGGCTTGTCCTTTGTGCTAAAAAGGATTGGGCCACTCACTGCAATTATTATTGCTCTCTTTTATTTACTCGCACTTTATTTATCTGTTATATAAAAAACACCTAAAAACCTGTTTGCTAGTATTTACAGGGAAACCTTCCTCAAATCTGCTTGTCAACACCTTCTGCTCCTCGTTGGGTTCGACACTCTTATTTATCGAAAGTACTGCGATACACCCCCTATACTTGTGGGTCATCAATCACCGACAGGTTAAGATCTAGTTAACTACGTGGGTTAAGATTGCTGTATGATTTTTGATGTTTTCTTATTTAGGGCCCCTTTGATTTAAAGGAATATGATATGATTCTTGTAGGATTGGATCCTATAGGAAATTTTTCTATAGAAGGTGTTTGATTAATAGGATCATATCCTATAGGAATTATTCCTATAGAAATCTTATAGTGCAAATCACATAGGAAAATAACATGAAGTCCAACCTCATGGAAAATTCCTTCACCACAATCAAACAAACTTACTCTTCATATGGGATTCCATTGGACATGCCATCTCAATCCTATAGAATTCCTATTACTACACTTTTCCTACCCTATGAATCAAAGGAGACCTAATATTTTATGAGCCGATGGTTATACTCTAGTCAATTTTTTTGTTACTACCTAACCAAAAGGTTAAATTCTTGGTAGTTCCTCGAAAAAAATACATTAGGGGAGTATTTTAGCACTGATTGGCGTCATGTGTTGAACCAACACCGTATGTACAATTGTCCCCAAAAAATGTATGTACAAAATGGGGAACTATTTTTTTTACTTTACTTCGAAGTGCCAACCAGAGTTTTCAGGGTGCATTTTGCAAGATACCGAATTTGCATTTAGCAGTTCATACTCCACTTAGTCCACTAGGGATCAGTTTGTTTATTACAGAATTGTCTGGTACGTAGGTGTATGCTTGACCTGGCGGAGAGTTGAAGCCAGCGACGTGCCATCGATCATCCGATCGATCACACTCGCAGCAGCATCCATCCATAGATCCAAAATTCAATGCCCACTTTCCGGCACACTCGATCGATCACTTGCGCGAGCCTGCCTCATGCCACACGGTACGAACGGGACCCACATGTCATCCTCGTTAGATCACGGTTGACAGCTCTGTCTGGCCGAGTATCTTGGATGGCGCAAAAACCCTGGAAAACAGCGCCGACACGGGTGTACATAATCGATGGACTAGGATAACTTCGTGATGATAATGACGCTAGGATGACTCCAACGGGCGACCCATCGAGTCCGCGCGCGTCCGTCCCTGTCTCCGGGAGCCAAAAACACGGCCCAACGGCGCGACGCAAACGAAACGCGGTCCGTTTTTTGGTCCGCCGCGGCGCATTCCTGGCCCAAATTTGGGTCACCGATGCGTCGGGCCCGGACGCGAGCGGACCGTTCCTGCATCCTCCCCGTGTCCGCCCTGGCCCCGCGTGTCATCGACCCCAACGGCCACCTACCCGTAATAACTGTGGGCGGTGGAGCTGTATAAATCGCGCCGGCCGGCCAAACCCTAGGGCACAAACCCTAGCACTCCTCCCCAATCGCGTCGGCCGGCCAAACCCTAACCACGGCGGCCACCATCTCCAAGCTCAGATCCACGCGCCGGAATGGATCCGCCGCCGCCGCCGTCGCATCTGGTGGACGAGGCCGAGCGCGCGCGTATGAGCGCGCGTGGGCGCTATCGCGGCAGCTTCTCGTGCCGGATGGCGACCAGCCCGGCATGGGCCGGCATGATTCCCCAGCCGCCGCGTCCGCGCCTGACGGACGCCCAGAGGAGTGCGGTGGAGGCGGCGTTCGCGGACTGCGCCGACAGCGACGAAGAAGAGTACGCCGCCGGTGTCGCGGCGGCCGGTGTCGCGGGGGATGGCGCGCCGCCGGAGCCTCCCATTGGCGTGGGCGGCCCTGCTCACATCACCGAGGAGGAGGTGGATGCAGCCCACATGCAGCTGAACGCGCAGAGGGCGGCCGCGTTCATCTCCGCCACGCGCGCCTGTGCCGACGCTGCAGTGGAGGAGGAGATGAAGCAAATGCGCCGCGCCGAAGAGTCCAAGAAGCGCGCGGCGAGGCGCAAACGACACCGGGAGGCCTTGGCGGCGGCCGAGGCCGCGAAAGGAGCAGGCAGCTCCGCCTGATGTCAGCTCCACCGCGAAAGGAGCCGAGGCCGTGGCCGCCTATGTGCGGTTCATTTTCCACTGATACCGGCGCCCGCTACGTGTTTCGTAGCTACAAAATGATCAAAGAAAATTGAGTCAGCCAGCCCTGGCTGGCCATGGGCGCGATGAAGAAAGAGCCAGCAAGTCCGTTGCAGAACGGGCATGCTGCGTGACGTTCCTCAAGGCCGCAGCCCCTCTTTGATCTTCCCCCTTGCCGGCCGGTGGTCGGTTATTAATTTCCTTCAAGTTTAGGTTTAGGTTTTAGGGTTTAATGTTAGGAGAAGGTCCTAGATTTAACTATATAATTTCAATTTCTAAATGTAATCGTAGTATTAAAAAAAAGTTTAGGAAATAAAAGTGACAAGCGGACTCAATGCGTCGGCCCCGTTGGGGGCACTGGCCAGAAAGACGCGGACATGGGCCGGACGCGCGTCCGTTCCCCGACCCAAACGGACAAAACGCGGACCAAACGTGCGTCCGTTTGGGTCGGCCCGTTGGAGTCATCCTTACTTGTTAGGCCCGGCTTGGTTCCCCATTTATTTCCACCCCCGCTAAAAAATGACGGATCGTAGCACATAATTACGGACGTTCGGAGAATCGGAGGTGGGTAGAAAATTACCGGCCATTTCCGGTCCAATCACATGGAATCCAAGCACGGCCTTACACTTTTTGTGTGTGTGTGCGATGGATCTTTCAGTTTCTTCTTACAATGACGTTACATTAAGCATATAGACTAAACTAATTGTGCAACTATATAACCGAATGATCTGTTCATGGGGGTATTCGCTATACATGTGATGGTTTGTCTCAAATTTATGTATTGTATTGAATTGCCTTTCTAGTGCATAAATTTGGACAGCTCCGGTTTGCCAGGGAGCCGCAAAAAAATTAATGTTAAAGGTCGTCAAAATCATCCTTTATAAAGATTCATGCGAAGTTTGTGTGTTGGAGCTTACACAATACTTATGTATGTACTTTTTTGTGTGCATTATTGCTTATTTGTCTTCTTAGTGAAGGTTAAGTAGAATAGATATACATCCATGCTCGCTCACCATTTTGGATAGAGAATCCACGACAATTGGGATGCTGCCGGCCTCTTCTATCTATTGCTTCGGTGGTTGGTGATTTTCTTTCTCTCGAGAAAGTGGCAGGGGTATTGCCTCGCCACACCTATATCTTGTTGAGTCGTGCAAGTCCCAGACCTTTACAACTCTGGCATATGTGGCTTAACAACATGCATGTGTGGTGCGAGAAATCAAAGCCAAACCCCCGCAGGAACAAGAAAAGAGGCATAATCAACCTTTTAGACAACAAAAGAAACAACTTGCCTATTCTGGGAGTGAAGATTTTTGGCTCCCGGGCTCCAGTGCTCCCTCCTATATATAAAATTCGAAAATCATATTTATATGTTTCAATAAATTCCGAAAATAAATGTGGATAGTCAATGATCTATCCCATGAACGTGCAAGATATCAACTTCAAATACGTTGTATTTTGAGCTACACAAAAATCACAAAAGTGTGGATCTAAGTATGCATATTTTCAAATCTCTAAATTCTATCAGATTTTTTATTTTTGTGTAGCCCAAAATATAAGGTATCTCAAATTACAAATTTACACGTTCGTGGGATATATCATTGGCTACATCCATATTTTTTTTTTCAGAATTTTTGAAACTCATAAATATGATTTTATAATTTTTTTAAGTGCCAAGAGCACTGGTGCCCAGGAGCAAAAGACTGTTTCCACCTATTCTGGTCTCTACATCCGTATGCATGGGCGAATTCAACATCCCCCCAACCAGAAACTTGTCCGTGCTTGCTGGATGAACGCTGACTTGCATGAGTATATCTTCATGGCGAATTGAGTAAAAAATATCATCTTAAACCCTTTAACTGTAATTTGCCAGACTTCCAAAATGTTTAATGGGCCCACCGCTATCCATATGCATACAACCTAAATTGTTACATTCTACGCATTTAAGTGATTGGAAAAACTACACACCAAATTATATTGTGTTATTGAAACACCGTCAAACATTAGGACATAATCTGGAAATTGCTTAACCAGTTCCCTCAATCGTCAACCCCTTGCCAATTGATTCTGACTTGTTTTATCGAGAGTAGAAGTGAGTAGTGCAAAGGCTTGTAACTCTTTGAATTGAGCTAGTTTCAGTTTTGATTTGCCAACTACTTGTTTCATGGCTGTAATTTGACCCGCGGATCCCACTATAGAAACATAAATACCCACATTAATAGTGGGTTGAATTCCCGATTCCAACCTCTCAGCAACATAATCACCCATTCCTACGATCTGATGATGATATAGAAAATGGTCAAGCAAATTAGGCTACACATATACTCCCTCCGTTTCTAAATATAAGATGTTTTAGGTATTTTAAATGGTATCTAGATATAGACTAAAATGAGTGAAAATACATACTAAAACGTGTCTAGATACATGTGAATCTGGAAAAAGGTAAAGTTTTTTTATATTTAGGAAGAGAGGGAGTCTGTATGAATGTATCTGATTAAGTGCAATAATCAGGTGAAAGATGACCGGTCCAAATAGTCTAAGGAAAATATGTCCCATCTAGCATAAAGATAAAGGGGATGCCAAATCAAAGAGAAAGGCGATTTATGTAAAAAAAATCTATTAAATGATCTCCGTTAGTAGAGAAAAGATGATAGGAAGTTCTAAAAAAAAAAGATGATAGGAAGGGTGTGTGTTTGAGAAAGAGAGATAGATGAATCATCTAATTGTATGGTATTCAAAAGAAGGTTAAGAAAATGCTTTGCAAAGGAGATGTCGCGAAGGTCGTAGGATACTTGTAACCATCAATGGAGCACATCATTAGTCACACCATTAGTGACATTGTTTTTCTGGATGGAGGGTCCATGCATGTGAGCTAGACGTTGCAGCGACCGCAACGAATTAACAATGATACTACGATTTGTTATTCTACGTCGGTACGTCCGGTGGATTAGAATTAGGATTTTTTTAGTGTAGTTGCAACCTTGGTAGCTTTTTATTTCTTTTTCTTTTTGTGTGCTCTGTCGGTGGCCAGCTCACGACACAGTACCACCGCGCTTGCTGCATTACGTATACTAGCTAATGTATACAAGCATGTTGCAACTTGCATGCCGATAGCTTTATTTGTGAGTATATATTGTTAGGTAGCTTGCTAAAAAACAAAAAGAACAACGAACAAGAACAAGAACAATAATAGTGGTGTCCAACTCAGCATCACGAGCAAATGATAGCTTTGTCAGCGTCTCTCAACATTTGCTGTGAGAAACAAACTGAACTGGGAAATTGTCAAAAAAAAAATTGGTATGTGGCTCTACTTTTTTTCCCGCTGTATGTGCGTGCGGCCGGCCCAACATATGTGGTAGCCAGGCCGGCAGGATGTAGTATGAAGCCCAACACTAGACCGAGTAGGAAATAAATGTAACACAGGATTAAGGCCCATGCTCTTAAGTCCGATAATTCGGGAGATCTTGTCGATCAACTCAACAGCCAACAGTTACGATTTTGTTAGAAAAAAAAACAGTTACGGAGCGGCAGTCTGGCGAGCTGGCGGCGCCACGGGGTCCGCCTCTAACGGCGGCGGCTGGCTTGGGGAACCGAACAACCGGTGGTTGATGAGGCTTCCCTCCGTCAGCTGCGGCGCCGTCGAGCGGAAGCGGGCGGGGAAGAGGAGAGGCTATGGTGTGGGGAGTGGCAGGGCTGGGCCGGCAAAATCGGGGGCCGTGCGAAAAATCTAAAATGGGCCCTATCTCACACAAGAGTTTAAACTAATAAATAATTCTAATTGATTTGGCAGAATATTGTATGTAACAAGTGAATATATTGAGAACCATACCTATATAACTCGAAGTTGCATAACGTTTATTTGAACATCATTATTCTTTTTATGTTCTTAAAAATGAAATCTTCAATATATAAACTAGTCCACAACACCTTTTTGAGATTTAATCAAATTTTGTTCTTTTTTTCTCTTACGCTTCTGGGAACCGGACTGATGTTTCCCCATGTCAAATTTGTATTATTGAAACACAAGATATAAGAGATGACAAATTTAAATTGAAGTGTGTATGCGACCAGAAATTAGAAGTAGGGATACAAACGATTAACCGGACTATACCTGTTCTTGCGATCAACCGATGATGCGATGACGAGGAACTGTCGCGGTCACCGCCATGTCACCCGCTGTGCTGATCGAATCGAGTAATCGAAGGATGTGTGTCGCTGCGTCGGTCCGTGTTCGTTGCTTCCTACATGCGGCGGCGGGGCCTGGGAATCTGGGTGTTTTTTAGCTGATCGATCGATTCGTATTCTATTCAACTAGCACACCAGCACACACGAGACGGACGCTCCAGTGCGACTGATTCCTATTTCACGCGCACGCGGATATGGCCTAGCAGTGCATCGCGCCATGCGGCCCAACGCGGAGGATAAATCCTAATTTTCTTCACAAGTATACTGTATACATATGCATACAAAAAAATTTGGGGCCCCTTAAATTCTGAGGCCCTGTGCCACTGGCACAAGTTGGAACCACTATAGGCCCGGGCCTGGGGAGTGGACAGGAGGAGGAGGCGCGACGCGTTGATCTCCCTATTGCCTGTCCTCCTCTCCGGAGCGACAGAGTCTGGTAGCTTCCGAGGAGGGTCCAGATCAGTTTTCTCTAGGTACTAGATGACCCGTTGCGCAACCGCGCAACGCCGATGCAACTACCACACTGTTTGGAACTAATTTTATTTGCATTCATTTAACCTATACCATATAGAAACTCATAACTTGTATGAAGCAGTGTTATCATTTGATTCCAAAACTGAATCAATGACATAAAGGGGCGAATTAATCAGACAATAATAGAGATACTGACTTAATAAATGAGATAAATGACTGAAGCAGTGAGAAAAAGAAAACAATGAGAGCAAAATAGAAAAGCAAAACAATGAGAGCAAAATAACTCAAAGAAATACTGAGGAAATAAGGTTGAGCAAGCAGTAAGCATTTGCCATCTAAAGAGGTAACAGAAACAAATTAGCCGTGGATGGTTCATGCAGCAATAAATACTCTCTGAGTCTACTACATAACATAGCTGAGGGAAGTCAGTCTACAATCTTTCAAACTTAACAACATAGTTACATTAGAAGGGTCGGACTATAAGGTGGCCTGAGTAGAATAGCAGACGCCGCCTACTTCACGCAGCATGAAAGTCTAAGAGCGAGCCGATGATTGCCATCAGGAAAGTCTCTCTGATGGATTAGATTCCAGACAGAACAAAATAATTCTGCATCATATTGTAGCCAGTCAGGTTGATTAATAAAACAAATAACCAGAAAAACAATTAAGAATATAACATTGTTAATCATCTGATGCAAAACAGGTGACACCGATGGATGTAAATAGCTACCTAATCATCTGATGCAAAACAGGTTTCACGTTTTCCCGACTTCACGACTTCCCGGTTTAACGTTTTCCCGACTTCACGACTTCCCGTTTTCACGACTTTCCGTTCCGACTTCCCGGTTTCACGTTTTCATGGCTTCTCGTTTTCACGACTTTCCGTTCCGACTTCCGGCTTCCCGTTTTCACGACTTTCCATTCCGACTTCCCGGTTTCACGTTTTCCCGACTTCACGACTTCCCGTTTGCACGACTTCCCGTTTTCACGACTTCCCGGTTTCACGTTTTCCCGACTTCACGACTTCCCGTTTTCATGACTTTCCGTTCCGACTTCCCGGTTTCACGTTTTCCCGACTTCACGACTTCCCGTTTTCACGACTTCCCGTTTTCACGACTTCCCGGTTTCACGTTTTCCCGACTTCACGACTTCCCGTTTTGTCCCGTTTTCACGACTTTCCGTTCCGACTTCCCGTTTTCACGTTTTCCCGACTTCACGACTTCCCGTTTTCACGACTTCCCGACTTCACGACTTCCCGGTTTCACGACTTCCCGACTTCACGACTTCCCGTTTTCACGACTTCCCGGTCCGGTTTCACGTTTTCCCGACTTCACGACTTCCCGGTTTCACGACTTCCCGGTTTCACGTTTTCCCGACTTCACGACTTTCCGTTCCGACTTCCCGGTTTCTCGTTTTCCCGACTTCACGACTTCCTGTTTTCACGACTTCCCGTTTTCACGACTTCCCGGTTTCACGTTTTCCCGACTTCACGACTTCCCGTTTTCACGACTTTCCGTTCCGACTTCCCGGTTTCACGTTTTCCCGGCTTCCCGTTTCACGACTTTCCGTTCTGACTTCCCGGTTTCACGGTTTTCCGTTTTCACGACTTCCCGGTTTCACGTTTTCCCGACTTCACGACTTCCCGTTTTCACGACTTTCGTTCCGACTTCCCGGTTTCACGTTTTCCCGGCTTCCCGTTTTCACGACTTTCCGTTCCGACTTCCCGGCTTCCCGTTTTCACGACTTTCCGTTCCGACTTCCCGGCTTCCCGTTTTCACGACTTTCCGTTCCGACTTCCCGGCTTCCCGTTTTCACGACTTTCCGTTCCGACTTCCCGGTTTCACGTTTTCCCGACTTCCCGGCTTCCCGTTTTCACGTTTTCCCAGTTTCCCGGCTTCCCGTTTTCACGACTTTCCGTTCCGACTTCCCGGTTTCACGTTTTCCCGACTTCCCGGCTTCTCGTTCTCACGTTAGTGTTAGTTCAAATTTTGATATGGTATACTTCCCAACATATCTTTCTAAGGTTTGTTAAACATATGTTTGCTACTCTTCTGCCTCAACTCCATCTCCTGTGTTGTAGGCTGTCATGATTGACAATGAAACCACTTCTCTGTTAACATCTAGTGTTGTTCTGCAACATGGTGCTGCTGCATAGACAGTAATAAACGATGGAATGCTAAAGAACAATAGTCGAAGAAAGCAAAAAAAATTCCCTGATAGAGAGCCAAAAGAATGATAAAGAACAATACGAACCAAAAGAGAATGGAATTCAACACAAACATATAGATGCACAAACAAGTGTCTGAAAGAGTACATCAAGTCTGGCCAATATTTAGGCAATAGGATCTGACCGAAGGATATTGTTGTAAGCTTTCCTTCTTAGCCAGCGGTGGTACGACTAAAAACATGCTGTTGGAACAGCATGTCCTTACGCAAAATGGTTCAACCACACATGCTTACATAGCTAACACATAATCCAATGCTGTAGAAGGGGAGACAAATCCAACAGCAGCATCCAGATAGGCAGCAAGAACTCAGAAGGAGTAGCTGCGTGCAGCAATGCGATGACCACATCTAATTAGCTTAAGGTAGGCGCTGAGAAGCAGCGGATGTCGAGGCAGACCAGCAGCACTAAATATCCATGAGCCCTCCACCTAGCTTCTGCGAGCTATGCTCATAACAGGAAGCATCGTTGAAGACATGGCTGTACAGCAGAGAACCTGCCAATAAAAGGAAGACAGTGTTAAATAGCCTTGTAGAAGATAAGCAGATCATGAAGGTATCTAAATCGTAGCACCATAACATCAAGATCAAAAGGTGTTTATAAAATCATTCAGCGAATACCTTATGTATAAAGGATCTCTTCAGTAATAGCAGATCAGCTACTACTTCGGCTTCTTGTTCCCATTCTTGACAGCAGAAGCAGACCTGATAAACCAAACAAGTGAAAGAGTGAGCAATTGTATCTATTCACATGAAGCTAGTCTATTTTAAATATTCATACATAAGATACTGCACAACAATGCCTAGGAAAGCTGGACCTTTTAGGTTTGGGCAGCAGGATGTCACCATCTTTTTCCTCACTGGCCTCCATAACATCATCCACCACAGGTCCAGCAGGAAGCTAGGTAGTTTGCAAGTACAAACAAAGCAAAGTATTAGAAGCAATGAATCAGCAACATGGCTAGAACTATGAAATAGAAAAACTAACATCTGTCTCTTCTTCAGTTGATTTAGCAATATCTGCAACAAGATTTATCTTCTCTTTAGGCGGGGTTCCAAAGAGAGCACGCCTCGCAGAGCCACGTTTAGGGGCTGTTGACCTGTTACATTCAATAATATATATAGCGACAATAGAATGGAATAAGGGACTAAATAGGCTGTGGCCATATTGGCACAAATGTGTAAGGCAGTACCCTCTAGCTGGAGTTGAAGGGCTTAGCTTGGCAGCAGGAGGAGTAGTTGCCTGTGTTAGAACAAACACAAATCATGAGGCAAAGAAAGAACAACACATATAACAGGAGGGGATAGACAGAAATCCATCTGAAGGAGTATCCATATGTACTGCAAAAAGCATGGATATGATGTCAACTCACCGGGCGAGGAGTGAATGCAACAGGAGGTAAAGCCGGAAGAGCTGATGGAATCTGTATGCCTGAACCGGTAGAGGATGATGTCCCAGCAGATTCAGCGGCAGCAGGAATGACAAGCGGAGGTAGCTCAGGCTTGTAAGTCTCCTCAATCCTATTGACTTGGAAGGATAGATTCTCGCCGCTGTTTAACCTCCATTTCTTGGATATAGAGACCATGAGCTTGTATTTCTGTCCAATGAGGCGGTCAAGTTCTGGCGGGATAGTAGCGTCAAACCTTGCAACACTGGCCATTTCTTCACTTGTGGTATATCCTGGGTGCCTTTGACCAAGCAACTTCATTAACGGCTTTGATAGAGCCTTCATTGCAACCTTGTCAAACATCACAAATTCAGCTTCGCCCGTGCCGTCAGATGCAAAAACAGAAACACAGTACCTGTAGACCCATAACAAGTAATGTATCAGGCTACCAGCGTCACCAGCTATAGCTAGAGGAAGTAATTAACAACTAATTTACTCACGTAAGTTCTGCCTTCACAGAGGTGCAGGTGTTGCCTGAGCAGGTGAACTGATTGCCAGCAAGCTTAGCAGATTTGCGACATGTCAAACACGAAGGAAACCACCAACGCTGATCACGGCTAACTCTCTCAACAGTGACGGTACAGATGAAACGGTTGTCCTGTAGAATCAACATTAGGTAACAGAAACATCATAGCAAGCTTAAAAACAAAACAGCCATGACCAAAAATAGGATCACACAATGTGCTTACCATCTCTTCAAAAGGATCTAGTTCAATGAGCTCTAACACAGTTTTATCACTGGGAGCCTGGTGGGCACGGGGCATAATAGCGTCAGGCCCTGTTGGGGTATAGCTGGCCAGAGGAACGAACTGCTCTCCAAGTCTACATCAAGGAAAAGACAAGCCTAAATACAAAGATCTATAGGGAAGTAAATAGGACATGAAGCTGCTCCTGGGTACATACCCTAGACGGAAAGAATTAATATCTGGTATATCCTCGTCAATGTACCAGCGACATGGAGAGCTACCGCTCAGACCCAGAATTCCTGTAGCAAAAGCATAGAACAAGAAAGGTTAAACTGATGATAACTAAAACACATACTATAGCTTATATGAAATCTGAGAAACCAAACAGCTACAAAATTACTGATTAAGCACATTATCTAAAACATCAAAGGCTGTGTACTGTACAGAAACAAATTAACAGAGCATCATTGCCATTTCATTGTCAAGGCCTAGCTCTGCAAAGAAGGTAAATTGGTAACACCTACCACGAGACATCTTAGGTAACAGTCCCACGAAGATAGCAATAACCGGCTCAGTAGCCCCCCAGGCACGAACAGCCTCTGCATCAAATTCAACCGCCCGATCACCCCAAAGAACAATCCTCATCTCATTACCTCTACACAGACATAAGGAGGTAAAGAATCAGACATATGCATTATTAGCACAGATAACTGGCATCAACCAAAAGGCTAATGAACATCGTAACTTACAGCAGGTCGACCAGCATAATTGTCCTTGTGTTTGATGCTGTAATCTGAGCACCTGACTGAACTGGGATGATATCAGAAACCATGGTAATCTTTCCCATAACATCTGCACGGAAGTAAATCGGAAAACCAAGGTTAGACACAACACATAAAGGTGAATAACCCAACGATTTAAAAAAGCACAGTCAAGCATAACACACCAATGAAGCGTGGTGGGGGTCCACCACTGGGAGTTGGGATGTCAGTTAATGCAGTCAAATTGTAGGTGCAGAAAGCATAAGTGTCCTCAACGCCATTCTTTATTTCAGCCACGGTAAACCTAGTGAATTGCACCATGAAAGGGCTCTCTACAGGCCTGTATGTTGACCTTGACGGGGTGCACAGAAACTTCTTGATGACATAGACCTTGCCTTCTTTCAGCACATCTTTGAAGCGGTCCACCATATTTGCAGGGATCTGACCATACATATGAGTTCCCTGAAGAAATAACACTTGTATTAGGCCAAGAAAGAGGGAAGATCATATAACTTAAGCTGTTATTCATGGCAAACAAAAAATGAGAGATGGGGCACACACCTCACTATCAAGGAGGACTAAGTCAGTGTGTTGAATTGGTCCCTCATCCGTCCCCCCACGGAAATGCCACATACGAGAAACATAGACACAGATAGTCCACTTTTGCTCACCGTCATGGATCTGAGAAAGCAAGGAAGTCGCCATCTGCAATAGCATCACAAAGCTAGTTAAAACAATGAGAAATCTAACATAAGGACCAACAAAAAGAGCAGGAACAGATTCACACACAAATAAATCATCGATTTGCAAGCACTACCTGATAATACTTGCTTCTAACAAAAACATCGAGAGAGGATGCAAGCAGCAAAAGTACATAAGCCAAAGACAACATAACCCAAGAAATAGGAATCCATCATCTCTATTTGCCAAATTATGTAACACAAAACAATGCAGCCAACAAAAGTACACAAGCTAAAGGCCTAGGACTGTAATATTTCAGAGAATACAGTATCCCGAGTCTCAGAACCGCATGTATATGTAACACAAAATGATGCACCCACCAAAAGTACACAAGCTAAAGGTCTATACTATGTACATAGCACTGGAGACTATCTGTTAAGCAAGGACTGGAATATTTCAGAGAACACAATATTCCTAGTCTCAGAACCACATGTACCATCTTCGTTCTCAATCAATATCTTTAGAGCTTTTTTAGAAGTCACACGAGACACCGCCACGTAAAACTGACCATGTGTGAACACAGGAGTTTTGAGATATAAACCAACAGCCGCAAGAGTTTGACCCTGGCTCTTGTTAACAGTCATGGCATAAGAAATCCTAATAGGAAACTGACGCCTATGCAAGGTAAACGGCCATTTAGGATCTTTAACAGTAAGGCATATCCTAGGTATGTACACAACATCTCCAATATTAGAACCAGTCATTACTATTGCCTTAATAACCTTTTCAGCAAGTCCAGTAACGATGAGACGAGTCCCATTACATAATCCTGTTGATTGGCTTATATTCCTAATAAGCATGATGGGAACACCTACTTTAAGCACCAGTCTATGATAAGGAAAGTTGTTAACTTTTACAGTATTTAAGACCTCCACAGGGTAAAAGATATCTATGTTACGTACACCATCGGCTGAGCTTCCTGTTGAATCACAACTTAAGTACTCTTTTTCTTCCCCAGGCACAAGGGAAAGAACATGGTCATTGATGAGCTCAACTGTTTCATTCATCGGCGTCAAAATAGCTCTTTCTCTCAAGTAATCAGGGTCTGAATATCTTTCAGAGAAGTCAGGATATACAGCCCCAAATATTGCATCAATTTTATTTTCATCATCAGTATGCACCAGATGCTCGCTAGGAATAGTAATCCATGTCGGATCAGAATCTCCTGCCCGTGCCACTGCAGGGAAAACTCCATCACCAATGTCCAGAACCCATTTAGCAAATGTCGTGGCCTCAGCCTGCACAACAGGATCAGCGTTCTGAACATCCAGCCGCATATTCCTTGTAAGGCTAAGGACTGTGACACCGCGCCACAAAGGAGAATTTGTTACAGCGGCATTCACAACCTGAGTTCGGGTTCCGCCTTCAATCACCGGTAAGATTTGCCTAAGATCCCCCCCCAGGACCACTATTTTGCCACCAAATGGCAAAGCGGCCAAGGAGGGGTCACGAGCAGATAGAACATCACGCAGGCTTCTATCTAGGGCCTCAAAACACCTCCTATGTGTCATCAAAGCTTCGTCCCAGATAATAAGAGACGTGGACTCAATCAAAGATGCAAGCTTGGTATTTCTCCTAATTTCACAGACCCCATTATCATCCAGATCAATTGGTATTTTAAACCTAGAATGAGCCGTCCTACCTCCAGGCAATAAAAGCGATGCAACACCTGATGAAGCAACAGTCAAAACAATTCTTTTGTGTCCTCTAAGGTATGTAACAAGAGCATTCCAAAGAAAGGTTTTTCCAGTACCACCATGGCCTGACACAAAAAATAAACCATGTTCGTTGTTCCTAACTCGATCAACAATAGCTGTAAAAGCAGCCCGCTGATCCGCATTGAGTTTCTTTTGCATGTCCTCAGAGGTTTTAAGGAGTGACTCAAAATCCTGAGACATCTCATCACTAATCATGTCAACTTGAGAGTAGCTTTTATTAGAGCCAGATTTTAAAGGCAAAGCATGATCCAGAATACTACATCCATTTTTAGCAAAGACAATAGTTAATTCATCTAATAGCATGTCTTTAAGCTCCTCAGCAGGAACTATGTAGGAGGAATCATCACGAGCAGAGCGTATCCTATACTGAATGTCTTCGGCCATGTAAATCCAGTATTTTTCAAAAAATAAACTTTCATCAATAACGCCACAGAATATAATCATGGTAACAAACAATCGACGCAACTGATTCCCCATACCCCAAGTTAAAGCCTCATCGAAAGCATAATACCATTCACTATCATCACCAAGCAAACCCCTGGCAGCACATGCATCTTTAAAAGCCTTATAGACAACACCATTATAAGTTCTAACATCAGCATAACAAGTTGCGCCTTTAACAAGCATCAGCAGCATTCTAAGATAATAAAGTTCACCAGTAGAAGGATGCACATAGTATATTCTACCGATTTTGTCACCCTGTTTTCTACTAACCCAAGTTCTATCCTTTCCTATCCAAGTCCACTCAGTAGGGAAATCACAATATGATAAAGATCTGGCACTTTCATGCACAGTATTAGCAACAAACCATTCTGTCAACATAGTTTTCTGGAGCATGCTATCGTTAATGATTGCAGGAAGGTTAGACTTTGCACGGAAACGTACGATATGTTTATTTAGCAGGTGTACAGCAAGCCTTTCAACAGATGGTTTTTTGCTGTGAATATCATATCCATAGCATCTCCAAAAGGAATCATGAGTACAGATGTAACGACACTCTCTATATTCCTGGATTTCATCTACGCCCTCACCATGGGTTTCAACAGAATTTTGTATCCTTTGAAATAGAGCCTTTGAGTAATCAGGGCCTTTGGTAACATACTTGTATAGGTACTTTATGACATGAGTCTTATTGCACCATTCAACATTTATGTGAGCCTGGTATTTTTTTAGCAACGCCATGTTGTAAGGAACAACATGGCTATTGTCAAGCCTGGTTTTATGTTTAAAAACAAAACGGCCATTACTGCGCCTCCGATAAATAGGGAAACCAGCTTCATCAAGAGAGGTATCATTTTGAAATTCTTTAGGAAATTTTTTTGAACACCGGCCATCTTTCATACATGGACATTTAGGATGGTCAGGGCCACACGGGCCATGCATCATAAATTCAGCAACAAGGACATACCCAAGAGGGTCCTCTACAGGATCAGGTAGCTCTGCTGAGATAAATGAATCAATTAAGGCAGGGCTCACCTCGCCCCTTTTCTTTTTGTTTTGCCAAACAAGTATGTGCGCGTGTGGTAAGCCCCTTTTCTGAAATTCTACAGTATGCAGCACTGAAACAAAACAGATGATCAAAATACAAAAAGACAAACAGAGAAACAGAAGACCAACAAGACGGAAAAGAATCAGCAGCCGAAGGATTAATTAGTAATTACCTGCGACAACAGGGCCAAACGCTTTTCCCTCTTTTATATCATGGAGATACTCATTAAGTTTCATGTTGTAAACCCTAACAGTCATGTCAGCTCGGTTGTGTGGCCTTTGTCCTGGTTCAGAAGAAAGTGCCTCCGTAATCTCAGGCCACTTGGGGTTGCACGTGAATGTGGTAAAAATATCTGGAGCACCATGAACACGGGAGACAGCTACTGCATCTTGAAAGTTCTCCACCATATAGCGACGGCCACCGATGAACGAAGAGGGCAGTATGTTCTTTTTACCAACAGAGCTCCCGTCCATGCGTCCTTCTCCAACTGCATCTACAAGGCCTTGCAGATTCTCGGCCCTCATATCGTCGTTGCTTAGCAAGATAAAACGAAGCCTACATTCATCAATGCAAGCACGAGAGTCCACTATAGCCTGATCAGACAATAAACCACATGAAAGGTAAGGGTTATGCTGGCCCTCCTTATAGTGAGCACAAAACGAATAGAAGTCCTGCATGGTCACTTTCTGTCTTTTTGAGGTGTCCAAGGGATCTATTCCAAGGTACTTAACACCCAGCTGAAACCCACGCTCACCGTATGGAAACAGAAGAGGGTATTGTAGAGCCATATAAGCAGGATGTAAAGAAGATATCTGCTGTAAATGGGTACCTCTACCACGCACTATTATGTCCCGACAAGGAGTCTCCAAGGTAAGTTCCCCAACCACTAAGCACGCAAGCTCATCGGTGGAAGGCAGGTTATACTGAGGGCCATCATCAGGACCAGGAGCAACTATACGAATGGAGACCTCAGCAAAGCTATTTTCTAATAGCACCTCCTTAGCCATGCGCCATTTTTTGACAAGAGAATTATGGGTATCAAGCATTTTAGTAAGCTCATTAACAATCGATATATCTAAACCCCCCTCAGTTTTATCATCCTTGTGTAAAGCCTGTATTCGATTATCGGCCTCATTTCCACCGTGATATGAATATAACTCTGCAAATTTTGGCCGTTCTCCTTCTTGAGGTAGAAGGGACCCCATTCTGTGACAGACCTGGCCAGATATTTTGAAAATGTTTGGACCACCACCATTGTTTAGGGAACGGTCTATGGTTGCTCCCATGGAAGTAAAAGCAAAGAGGCAATTGTACTGTCGAATTTTTTCAATAAAATCCTTGCTACGTGAAGGACCAGCAAAGTTAATTAGCTCTTGAAGAAACGGAGGCGGTTTCTTGAACGGTTGAACAAAGACCTTCCCTCCTTTGCAGCAATTGTTGTAGACAATTCGTCTATTTATTATCGAAGAAGCCGACACCACCCTCTCCTGGAACCAATAGCTGGATGTGCATTTAGCACACATAAACGCTGGGCCACCATAATAAGACCTCGGATAGTATCCAGCTACAGGAAAGCCTCATCTTCAGTCACAAACACGGCGAATATAAGAACACCCAACGCAGGCAAACAAAGCACACAGTGCAAACCTTACCTTTTAAAATTTCAGCTTCTTCAGCCGTGAAGCCAACCCAAGAAGGGTCTGAGGGTGAAGAAAAAGGAGCGTCTGTATGAACCACACACAGAGAGAAATTCACTGGACGTACACAGCAGCTAACAAACTGAACCAAACTAATACCAGTGAGGAAGCTAGGTCTGCACCTGGCGTACGACCCATCTTTCTATCGTGTATAACCTTACGTATCTTGCGATTCTTAGCAGCAACCTCCTTACTAAGAAATGGGAAAAAACCATCTCCTATAGCAAATCAAACAAGACAATGAAAGAAGTAGCAGTGAGGCACCATCAGGCAGGACGAAAGAGCACTCAACAAGAAAATGTAAAGGACCTACGTTTTCTCTTGCGATACCATGATATCAAAGGTCTGTCACACACGGGCTGCACCGTTTGTCGGTGAGGGGCACGCTGAATGCGGCTCTCGGCAGGAGGAGGATTCACGGCCACGGCACCAGTTATTCCAGGAACTGCACGATGAATGCGACGACCAGCAGGAGGAGCAGGCACCACCACATAACGCGGTTGGACGAACAGCACGATGACTGCGACGAACAGCAAGAGGAGCAGCCACTGGTACAGAAGGAACTCTTGGACCAACAACACGAGGGCGAACCATGGCACCGATGCTAGGGCACAGCAGAAGAAAGGGCATGGCGAAATAACTGGTAATCACAGGAAAAAGGAATAACTAAGGCTGAAGCAACACAGACTAAGAAACCTACTGAATGTACAAAATAAAAACATGGCCCAGAAAATGCACACTGATTTATAACATAATGGACGAAGCCTAAAGTTTTTTCATAAAATAAAGAAAGAGGAACAGACTAAATAAACACATAAAAAGAGCACAAACCAAATGAAAAGACGGCCACTCCCTCGAACAAACTAAACCAAGGGACAGAAAGAGAAGAAAAAATCGAACTGAATCTTTATCGAATCTGTTTTTTGAAATAAAAACAGTACATAAAAGGTCTATAGATTTTTAATAAAAATAAAAGCCCCGAAGAAGCCCATCCAGAAATCCTAGACCCAAAAGGCTCGGCAAAGGGAAGTCACATAAATCAAGCACAACTGAATGATAGGCCAATATTCACAGAAACCATTTATACCCTGTCTAAAAGAAAACCTAAAAGAAAAGGACCTAAGTCCTTGAACAAAATGAACCAAGGGAAGTTCACTGACAAAAGAAAGTAAAGCAAGGTAAGCAGCAATTTACTGGCTAAAAGAAAACTTGAAAGAAAAGGACCTAAGTCCTTGAACAAAATGAAGCAAGGGAAGTTCACTGTCAACAGAAAGTAAACAAAGTAAAGCAAGATAAGTAGCACTTCATTAGAAAGGTAAACAAAGAAATAAAAGGACCTAAGTTTTTGAACAAACTAAACCAAGGAAAGCTCACTGATAAAAGAAATTAAACAAAGTAAACCACGATAAGCATGATCCTACTTCATAAGCCCTAAAGAAGCCCATACAGAAACCCTAAACCAAACAGGCCCATGAAAGCAAGACAATGAGTAAGCGAAGCCCACATACAAATACTAAGCCCATACTGAATGCTAGACTATCAGTAAATGAAGCCCACCTAGAAATACCAAGCCCAGTAGGCCCAACAAAGGGAAGCCACATAAACGCTGCCTCAACTTGATGAGAGGACACACAAAGACAACAAGGAGGAAGAGAAGGGCGTAGACCAGAATCCATGGGCTTTCTTGACTACACAAACCTAAATCCAAGGTTTTTTTAAATAAATGGAAGGCGGGACCAGGAGAGGAAGAAGCCAAGGGCATTTTATTTCAATAACTGCAGAGAATCACAAACAACACAAGAACGCCAGTAGGCGCAGTTACAGAGTGCAGGCATTAAACCTGGCGCAGGGACGATACAAGCCACGCGTACAACAGCTGCCAATCAAACGACACCTGCCTCACATTTTGGTCCACGACAGGAACAATAGGGACACCATGGGGAACTAACACTCGCCTACCCTCCCTTCTAACCATGCAACACAACGAACAGCCGACGCAGCGACTGCAACTGCAGAACGCACAGAGTCCCTATACACTAACATGGTGTCGTAGTTGTAGTCTCGGACAACGAACCCATATACTCCTTGCAAAAACCTGATGGCCTCCATGGCAGCCTGGTCATAAGCATCCAAGCAGCCAGACCAAGCGACAGTCCAGAAGAACTTCTCTCGCCTACCGCGCCCACGCCATCACTCGGAAGCTCAAGTTCGACCCCAGCAAGCACGGACCCATCCTCAGTAACCTCACGTAGGTAAAACAATGCAGGCAAAGCACAACGCACTGCAAGGGTCTCTAAAATAGGAAGAACGAATGAAACAACAGAGCACATCCTGTGGAGCATCGCAAAATAAGCAATGAGGAAATTAATGAATACACAGACACAACACGCGGGAATATTCCGCAGCAGCAAGAACAGAGTAAGTAATATAGGAATGTAAGTAATACTGGAATGTAAAGAAAGAAATAATAGAGAGGAGAACATAGATACCTGCCAAGGACCAGCAGCACGGCAACACCACGGACAGAGGAAGCGTCAGCAGCAGAATTCCTTCAAACCTGCACAAGGACAAGAAAAAATAACAAGCACAAACATCAAAGATAGGTCCAGAACAGAAACAAATTCTTCCAAACCAGCTGCATCACATATGTACATAAGAAACATTTTAACAAAGCAGAGTACACACTGTTCCACTTCGCAAAAGAATTAGTACACACTGTTGCATTACTGAAAAGTAAAAACAACCAAACACCTCCAGGGAATCTCCATGTATTTGAGAACCCACTCTCTTCTTTTAAACTTGAAGTTGAAAAACAATACTTATTCCTATCTAAATCATAGAACATTCCTACCGTTCAAAAAGGACAGTGTGAGCAAAGTATACAGAGGTACATGTAGGTTATGGTGGGACAAATTATAAATCATAGTGACATATAAATAAATCAGAGTGTCATCTCGGAGGCCACCAAGAAATACTGGACGATATAAATCAGAGTGGCATAACAAGGAGCATGACAAGTCCATTATCCAGGAATACATTCGTACCTTATGAGAGCTTCATGTTTACTTTTAACACAAATAAAAAAAGTCAAGCTGTTGTGCTGCAGGTTCTTGCCTTTGCTTTTTAGCCATGAAAAAAAGGTTCAATATTGAGATCATGCCGTGGAAACATATCTACTTAATTTAACAGAGTAAGTAATATAGGAATGTAAGTAATATACAAAGATAGGTCCAGAACAGATTCAAATTCTTCCAAACCAGCAGCATCACATATGTACATAAGAAACATTTTGACAAAACAGAGCAGAGCAAGGTGAAACTCCATGGAGCAGAGCAAAGTGAAACAGAGCAGAGCAGAGTTTTTACTCACCAATATCTTTGGGGAGCAGCAGCAACAGATCCAGGAAACGAATACCTACAGAAACAGTCACATCTCAAGAACAAGCATTTCGTCGAACAAGAGAGGCGTGTGTTTCTGTAGAAATAGCTGATTGCTTACCAATTTTCTCTGAGAGGGATCAACAGCTACAAACCCGAGCAACAAGCACGAACAGATCCAGGCGACGAAAACCTACAATAGCAACAGAAATCTTAGGCCAGATAAAGACACATCATTGGAGCAGACATTTCGACGAACACATCGCAGGTGAGAAAATCAACTCACCCAGCAGACCGAGCAACAGATATCCACGCGCACCTGAAATCAGGAAAAAAACAACGAATCAAGATCTAATCACAGCCTAACCCACATCGCATGTGAGAAAATCAACTCACCCAGCAGACCGAGCAACAGATATCCAAACAAAAACAATGAATCAAGATCTAATCACAGCCTAACTCTACTCGCGAGACAATGGAGAAGGAATTCTGACGCGGGAAAAGCAGCCGAAGGAGGAGCGGCGGAAGGAGAGGAAGAAGGAGGAACTCAACTCAACCGGGGAAGCAGGCGCAGGACGCAGCCACCATGGATTCCAGAGGAGCTGCTACCGTGCTGGAGAGAGGAAGAAGGAAAGAAGGAGGAGGGAGGAGTGAAGCAGGGAAGGGACTGAGGCACGGGATGGGGGGAGAAGGAGACGGCCGCAGGACAGGGGCGACGTGCACGACGACGTGCGCGGACGCGAAACGAGCGCGGACGCAAAGTCTCCGCGGGCGCGGAGGGGCGCATATGAACCCGAGCTCTGGCGTGGAGGGGCGCATGAATAGTGCAAATAGCGCATCCAACGGTCACCTGTGAAACAGCAAGGCGTTTTTAGCCGATCTGATGAACCAGATTAATTGGGGTGACGTGGATGGGGCAAACATAGGGCTCAGGCTTCAGCTTTTATAGAAGTAATTTGAGATTTGAGTGCCTTAATATTTTCCTCATGTTTGCATTACAATTTTCTTCCGAGGCCGCGATGTATCGTACTCCATGAGCAATGATTCTAGGAGCAACTGAGACTGTACAGAAACACATGTGTATCATAGTTTCGTAGCCTAGGTCAGGAGAAAGTGTGATTCACTATCACGATACAACTAGAATCTCTCCACACACACAAACAGAAAATAAAAGCAACTCTACCAGATGCCCTATAATGGACCAACCTGCATAATTGGCCGATTTTAGAGGCCGGAAGCCAACTCTAGCAGATGCCCTAACGCCCTGGTCTTTAACAAAAATATAGAGGCCCCTCCAAAATCGTGGTTTGGACCTTCATGTGTAGGATAGGCCTTCAACTTACTCCTTCCGTTTCTGAAAATAAGGCGTATAAATTTAGTAAAAAACCAAACGTACAATAAGTTTGACCAATCATATAGACAAAAAAAATATATAGACATTTAGAATATCAATTTAATATCAATAGACACAACAATGGATATATTTTCATAGCATGTTCATTAAATCTTGTAAATGGTCGTATTTTGTCTATAAGATTGGTCAAGTTTACAATACGTTGGCTTTTGACAAAAAATATACGCCTTGTTGTTTGTTTTGAGGAACAGAGGTAATATAGAGGAGCCTCTATCACGGTTTCATCCAGTGGTAACTCTTATTTTTCTCGCTCGGCCATGAGCAATGGCTGTGCTTGTCGGATGGCACGCTTCGCCGGGAATCTGACGCCGCCCACCACTAGAATGAAACCCGAGAGGTCTAACTAAATTGCCCGAGAGAACCGAAGTACATGCGGCCGAATCGTCACGGGGATAGCACGACCGTGGAGAGCATGACGGACAGCTCCGCCGCGCAGTCTCGACGCTCCCTTCTGGAGCCTCGCCTCATCCAGCAATGGTGGTCACAATGGTGATGGTGATGTCAGGGTCGAGCGCGGCATCCACCACAATCGTCGATGGCAACGAGAATGGTGGAGTTGGTGGTGGCGGAGTCAGAGGTATAAGAGAGGGAGGAGTAGAGGGCTGGAGGAGAGCGACATGGTCACCGGTCCGGAGGACAACAATGACCAGAGGAGCATGGCACCAGGCCGAAGGAAGGCGGTGCTAGGGCTGTTTGTTCTCGGCCATGGAGATTGCGCTCGGTTGTGGGGCTACGAGAAAGGGAATGGTCACTAGTGGGAAAAAGGGAAAGAAAAAAGAGAAAATAAAATAAAGAACCCATGAGTAAAAAGAGGGAAATAAAACAAAGGAACAATGGGAAAAAGAATATAAAATGTGACAACGCACTGACGCATGGGTCCGACACGATAGATCACTCGATTTGGAGGCCCAATTTAGGGCCCATGACTTTGTGCGTAGTTGCAGAGTCTGTACAAACGGGCAAGAAGAGCCCGTAAAATGATTTCAGATAGAGCTGCTCTAAGAATAGGCCGAACAACGACTACTTAGGACAAGACTACTTGCAAACGACGCACCCAAATAACCCCCAAGTTGTCAACACCATGGATTGATGGCCCCATACAATCTTCAAGAGCGTTGTTGCCGCAGTAGCGCGACCTTGCACCTCCCACTACCAAGGAGAACAGATCCGGGGTGGTCCAATTCGTGGGGGAAGGTGGCCTCGACAGGCATGCAGAGACCAGATCCCGATGATGGCGTGGAGGCCCCAAAATTGCCAAACATCGCTAGCATCTTGAACGTCGCACCACCACATCTCGCGGCATCCCTCGTCTGTACATCCACAACCGCCAACTGTCACCTGTTGAGAGCCATCAGATGACAAAGGTGCCACTACATGGGATCCTCCATGGTCCACTACTCATACCACCCAAGGTAGCTAAACTTCCATATCGCATACGCACAAAGGAAAAAAGCCAAGTTGTGAGAGAAGCCGCATATGCACCAGTCGACGATACCTCCAAAAACATTACTGTTGAACTGTTAATGGCCTGTTTTGGTGCTGGCCCATGTGGCCCATCTTCTCTCAGCCTGGCTGGTATATATATATGGGACATCTAGTGAGAAACCCTAAGAAGCTCCCGCTGCACATCTCTCCCAGGTTAGCCACCACCCCAAGAAACTACATGGTATCAGAGCTGAGGTTGAAGATGGAGATGGAGTGATTGGATCTGCTGCATGCCGCATCAAATCTGGTGGTTCTGCATCAGGGGAGTGTTGTAGCACGCCTCAATCATGGGGGACGACCTGACCAAGGTACTGAGCATGCTGAAGGAGGTTCTCGTCGCCAACAAGGCGGAAGGTGCGGCTGCTGTCCTGGCAGCAGATGGAGCTCGAGCAGAGAGAGTACCGAAGCTGGAATTGACTCCAAATGAGGTAAAACTAGAGGGGGTCAGTAACTATTTGAGCTGGTCAAGAAGGGGACTGTTGTTGCTGAAGATGAAGGTTGTGGAAGGATATGTGTTGGGAGAAGTCGATGAACCAGTGGACAAAAAAGGTGTTGAGTGGAAGAAATGGAGCACTACTGATTCAGGTATTCTTGCGTGGTTGCTTAGCTCTTTAACTCCATCGGTTGCTGCATCTGTTGAAGCACTTTCTGCTTCAAAGGAGGTATGGGAAGCTTTATCCCAGATGTACTATGGTAAGGGAAATGTGATGTTGGTCTCTCAACTTGAGGACAAAGTGCATGATTTGATTCAAGGTGAGAAATCAGTGATGACCTATGTTGGAGAACTGAAGCATTTGTGGGCAGATCTGGATCATCTTGATCCTTTGGTGCTAGCCCACTCTGAATGTGTTGTGGCAGCAAAGAATTGGATTGAAGGCAGACGGGTGTTGAAGTTTTTAAAGGGTCTGGATAAAAACTTTGAGAACAGAAGGGCAAGTCTGATGCACCAAACCCAGCTACCGTCACTTGAAGCAGCCATAGCTGCCATTACACAAGAGGAGACAAGACTGAAATGCAACGAAAAGGGAGGATCCACACAAAGGCCTGCATATCATGTGTTTGAGAGGCAGGAGACTAGAGACTGCTACAACTGTGGAGTGAGTGGTCACCTTATCCACCAATGTACTGATCCACCCCGTCGAGGCAGAGGAGGTTTCAGAGGCAACAGGTACAACAGGGGATACTACAGAGGTGCACCTAGAGGCAGATATGGAGGGAATTACTATCACAACTCAGGTGGTCCACAAGGAGGGGCCAGAGCTAACATGACAGTCATGGAGGGAGATCAATCAACAGAAACTCAAAACCACGGAAGTGCTACTGAACGAGAAGTGAAGAAGGGTGGACAGCAAGGAGAAACAAGCTTCGGACAGTTTGCCCACTTTGTCTACACCGACAAAGGTAATACTGAAAATGCCTCCCTTGCTGCACATAAGCTAGATTCAGATTGGATACTAGATAGTGGAGCCTCAAGGCATGTTACTGGTAACATTAGTGAGTTTGAATTGTTCAATCAGTATCCCTCAACATATCACGAAACTATTCAGACAACAGATGGTACTGCCCAACCTGTAAAAGGTGTTGGAATTGTCAATTGTTCATCTAGCATGAAGTTATCCTCTGTCCTATATGTGCCTGCATTTCCAGTGAACTTGATCTCAATGAGTAGTTTGATTGATCAGATTGATTGCCGGATTACTATTGATAAGCATATGTGTTTGATCCAGGAGAGGAGGACTGGAAGGAAGCTTGGGGTAGGAATCAGGCGTAGAGGGCTATGGCACCTGTACCGAGAGAAGTCTGAGATGCTGGGATACTCGGTGGTGCTTGCAGCGGTTCAAGGTGACAAGGAGACCAAGGCCATGATCTATCATTGCCGTATGGGGCACATTTCTTTTGATAAGATGATCAAAGTGTTTCCTGATGTAATGAGTGGAGTAGACATGAGTAAACTAAAATGTGATGCATGTGAGTATGCTAAGCATACCAGAACATCTTATATTAGTAAGGGGCTCAGGAGTATAGCTCCTTTCACTCTTGTGCACTCTGATGTCTGGACATGTCCTAGTATTTCTATCAGTGGAATGAAATATTTTGTAACTTTCATCGATTGCTATACTCGCATGACTTGGGTGTACCTCTTACGCCACAAAGATGAGGTGTTTCAATGCTTCCAAGACTTCTGTGCATATGTGAACACTCAGTTTAAGGTGCAGGTGCAAATGATCAGATCTGATAATGGGACAGAATATGTTTACAAGAGATTTGCAGAGTTCTTATCAGAGAAAGGAATCATGCACCAGACTTCCTGCCTAGATACTCCTCCCCAGAATGGAGTAGCTAAAAGAAAGAATCGTCACATATTGGAGGTAACTCGGTCTCTCATGTACACAATGAATGTACCTAAATTTCTTTGGGGTGAGGCTGTTCTAACTGCTACCTATCTTATTAATCGCATGTCCTCACGGATTATTGGCATGAAATCTCCATGTGAGCTTCTATTCGGCGAAAATAAGTTCAGTGTTGTTCCCAAAGTATTTGGGTGCACCTGCTTTGTCCGAGATCATAGACCCTCCATGAGCAAGCTTGATCCCAAGGCTGTCAAATGCATCTTCATTGGCTATCCTTTAGGACAACAAGGATACAAATGCTGGAATCCGACTGAACGCAGAACGTTTGTGAGTATGGATGTTACCTTTCGTGAGTCTGAGCCTTTCTATGGAGAGCAAACAGATTTGAGCATGTTATTTGAAGGACTTGATCATCTGTCCCCTTGACTGATGGTCAAGAGGGGGAGAGTACAGCGAGTACAGCCATACCTCCTGCTACATCTCCTCCGTTGATAATTGGTTCGGTGCCCATCCCCATTCCAAATCCTGAAATTGGTGGTGCTCGTACAACTACACAACCACTTCATGTGTACTAAAGGAGGCGTCGTGCGGCTGTTGAACCAGGGGAGAATGCCGAACAGGAGGAGAATGCTGAACAGGGGGAGAATGTTGAACAGGGGGAGAATGTTGAGAATGTTGAGCCACACATGCAAGAGGAAGAACAATCTTCTACTGCAACACCAGATGCAAACTCAAATGTCACTGAGGGGCTGATCGAGGCAAACTCAAATGTCACTGAGGGGCTGATCGACTTACCAACTGCACTTAGAATGGGGACTAGAGCAGCTACAGGCAAACCTGTGGATTGGTATGGTTTTAATGCCCATGACATTAGCAACTACGTTTCGTATGAAGGTTTGTCTCCCTCTTATCGATCATTTGTTGCGTCCCTCCAATTAGTGTCAACTCCTACTGATTGGAGAGTTGCACAACAAGACCCTAGGTGGTGTGCAGCTATGAGAGAAGAGCTAGAAGCATTGAGGAAGAATCAAACTTGGGAGTTAACTGACTTACCAGAGGGAAAGAGAGCAGTTGGGTGCAAATGGGTATTTACAGTCAAACAAAATCCTGATGGGAAAATAGAAAGGTATAAGGCAAGACTAGTTGCAAGGGGATATAGTCAAGTTTATGGCATTGACTACGATGAAACCTTTGCTCCTGTGGCGAAAATGAATACTGTGAGGATCTTGATATCATGCGCAGCAAATTTTGGATGGCCATTGCATCAGCTTGATGTAAAAAATGCTTTCCTGCATGGTGATCTTCAGGAAGAGGTGTATATGGAGGTGCTACCGGGAATGGCTGTAGCTGGAAATGGAGGTAAAGTGTGCAAACTAAAAAAGGCTCTTTATGGTCTGAAACAATCTCCTAGAGCGTGGTTTGATCGGTTTAGAAGGGCTGTGTGTGGTATGGGATATGGACAGTGTAATGGTGATCACACGGTGTTTTATGGTATGGCGATAGGTCGACGACGTTGAAGGTGTCATGGACCAAGTGTTTGGAGTTGGAGATGTCGATCTTGTAGGCATTGTCGTTGATGCGCTTGAGAACCTTGAAAGGCCCATCTCCACGAGGGTGAAGCTTGGACTTCCTTGCATCCGGGAAGCGATCTTTGCGAAGGTGTAGCCAAACAAGGTCTCCTTCTTCAAATATCATGGCGCGCTTGTTCTTGTTCATCTTCGTAGCATGGTCTTTGTTGTGCTTCTCAAGCGTAGTTCTTGTTTCCTCATGGAGCTTCTTCATGTAAGCGGCTCGCTTGTCGAAGTCCATGTTAACTTGCTCATGGAGTGGAAGTGGTAGCATGTCGAGCACGGTGTAGGGGTTTGAACCATAGACGATCTCGAAGGGAGTTCTCTTCGTTGCTCGGTGTAGTGCTCGATTGTAGGCGAACTCGGCATGAGGGATGCATTCTTCCCAATTCTTGAGATTTGGCTTGATCAACACACGAAGGAGGGTAGAGAGGCTTCGATTCACCACTCCGGTTTGACCATCCGTTTGAGGGTGGTAGGCGGTGAAGAATTGTTGCTTGATGCCGAACTTGGGCATCAACGTCTTCCAAAAATAGCTCACAAACTTGACGTCTCGATCCGACACAATGGTCTTTGGCACTCCATGAAGACGGACGATTTCCCTGAAAAACAACATGGCGATATGTGAAGCATCGTCGGTCTTATTGCATGGTATGAAGTGTGCCATCTTAGAGAAATGATCAATGACGACAAATATGGAATCCTTGTTTGTTTTAGTACGTGGGAGACCTAAGACAAAATCCATAGCAATATCGGACCATGGTCTATGTGGAATGGTAAGGAGTGTATAAGCCATGCGTTTAGAGTAGACTTAGCTTTGAGACATGTAGAACATCGTACAAGGCGGTTCACGTCGCGGTACATGCGTGGCCAATAGTAGTTGGTGGTGAGCATGGCGTAGGTCTTGTCACGTCCAAAGTGACCCATGAGTGATCCGCCATGAGATTCCTTCAAAAGGAGCAAACGAAGCGAAGACTCAGGAATACAAAGTTTGTTAGCCTTAAACAAGAAACCTTGGTGCAAATAGAAATCCTAATTCCTTTGTGCTCCGAGCATTGAGCAAAAATATCTCCAAAGAAAGCATCGGAAGCATACAAGTCCTTTATCTCATCCAATCCCAAAACACTAATCTCAAGTCGTGTAAGTAGGTTGGCCTTGCGGAATAGAGCATCCGCGACCACATTGTCTTTACCTTTCTTGTATTTGATTACAAAGTAAAAGACTCAATGAACTCAACCCACTTAGCATGTCTTTTGTTCAAATTTGTTTGACTTTTCAAATATTTCAACGATTCATGGTCCGAATGAATGACAAACTCCTTAGGACGAAGGTAATGTTGCCACACATCCAAAACACGAACCAAAGCAAATAACTCTTTGTCATAAATGGGGTAATTCAAGCGAGCTCCATCTAGTTTTCACTATGGTATGCGATGGGTCTACCATTTTGCATAAGCACTCCACCAATGCCCAATCCACTTGCATCGCATTCAATCTCAAATGTTTTCGAAAATCCGGAAGGGCAAGGAGTGGTGCTTCGGTTAATAACCGTTTGAGCTCATTGAAAGCAAAATCATGTGCATTGCCCCAAATGAAAGGTACATTTTTCTTTGTAAGTTCATGGAGGGGGCAAGCAATTGTGGAAAAATCCTTGATGAAACGGCGGTAAAATCCGGCAAAACCAAGAAAACGTCTCAACTCCTCAAGTGACATCGGAAAAGGCCAAGTCCGAATTGCTTGTATCTTGCATCATCAACTTCAACTCCATCCGAAGAAACAACAAAACCCAAGAAAACAAGTTTGTTGGTGGCAAAAGTGCACTTAGAAAGATTTGCATAAAGCTTTTCATTGCGAAGAACCAACAAAACTTGAGCAACATGAGAAGTGTGCTCTTCCAAAGATTTGCTATAGATAAGGATGTCGTCAAAGTATACCACAACAAATTTCCAATGAAAGGACGCAAAACATGATTCATGAGACGCATAAAAGTAGAAGGTGCATTGGAAAGACCAAATGGCATGACAGCCATCATAAAGACCAAGCTTTGTTTTAAATGCGGTCTTCCATTCATCACCTTCACACATCTTATTTGGTGATATCCACTTTTAAGATCAATTTTGGAGAATATAGCGGAACCACAAAGCTCATCAAGCATATCATCAAGTCGAGGGATAGGATGGCGATACCGAACGGTGATGGCGTTGATGGGGCGACAATCCATGCAAAGGCGAAGAGTGTTGTCGTGCTTGGGTACCAAGATGACGGGCACGGCGCACGGACTCAAGCTCTCGCGGATATGTCCCATGGCAAGAAGTTCTTGTATTTGCCGCTCGATCTCCTTTGTCTCCTCGGGGTTGGTGCGGTAAGGAGCGCGGTTTGGTAGCGGTGCGCCGGGAACAAGGTCGATGCGGTGCTCGATTCCGCGTAGAGGAGGTAGTCCCGGTGGCACTCTTGAGGGAAACATCTTCAAAGTCCTTCAAAAGAGACAACAAAGAAGGAGGAAGGTTTGTGAAAGTGTTAGTCATAGAAACTTCACCCTTGCATATGAGCACATAGTAGGGTGGATGGGTTCTCTCTCAACTCCCTCATCACTCTCTTTGTGGCAATAGTGTAAGTTTTGTGGGAACTCTCTTTGAAGTGTCACACTCATTTGGCTTGTGGCTCTCACTCACTTTATGGTGGGTCTCTCGCTCACCACTCATCTCACTTGACGAACGATCTTGTTGTGCCCTTGCAATAGTCTTGGCGTTGTCGGCGATGACTTGACTTGGTGTCATGGGACGAAGGACGAAGGTCTTGTCGTTGTTCTTGAAGCTATAGTAGTTTGTCCTTCCATCACAAATTGCCAAGGATCCAAGAAGTAAGTGACAAACGTCATAGGCACAACATCACAATCAACCGTATCTTCATAGGCTCCAATCTTGAAGGACACTTGCACCATGTGTTGAATCTTGACGGCTCCGGTATCACTCAACCATTGCACATGGTAGGATGTGGGTGCTTCTTGAACTTCAAGTTGAGCTTATCACAAAGTTCTTTGCTCGCTAGGTTGTGGCAACTTCCACCATCTATGATGACCTTGATGGACTTTCCCGCTCTGTTTGAAACAAGTTGCATCTTTGGTCTTCTTCCACTTGAACATTGGTGGTTAGAGCTCTTGCCACAACCAAGGAAGGGTTGTTGTCGCCATCACAATATATCTCACTTTCTTCTTCTTGAGCACTTTGCATTGTGGCGACCTTGTTCAAAGCATTGTACTCATCTTCACTCATAGATTCATACTCTCCCATGTCATTGATGATCATGACCTTCTTGTTGGTGCACTCAAAAGATTTGTGCCCTTGTCCGCCGCACTTGTAGCATTGCAAAGTCTTGTGCCGGACGAAGATCCTTGAGGCGCCTTGTAGGGGAGGTACTTTCTTGAAAGGTTGAGGCGCTTGAGGTGTCGATGTAGAGACTCTTGGAGGACCTCGAGTGTTCGCTTGAGGAAGAGCTTGTGAAGGTGTAGGAGTTGACGAAGAAGGCTTGTTGGCGAAGAATGCCTTTGTCTTGAGGTATTTGAGCTCTTCAAGCACGTGGCGCTCGGCCTTGGAAGCTTGATGTACTAGCTCAACCAAAGAGGCATATGGTTGGAACTCCAATCTTCTTGATTGGATAGTTGAGGCCATTCATGAAACGAGCCATGGATTGCTCTTCGTACTCGTTGACATTGGCTCTCATCATGGAGATTTCCATCTCCTTGTAGTACTCGTCAACCGACTTCAACCTTGCTTCAACTCTTGCAACTTCTTGTATAAGTCTCTAGTGTAATGGCTTGGCACGAAGCGCTTGTACATTGTTTCTTTCATTTCAACCCAAGTGTCAATTGGTTGTTGGTGGTTAGCGACGCGAGCATCTTGTAGTTGTTCCCACCACAAGAGGGCATACTCTTCAAACTCCATCGAGGCTAAGGCAACCTTCTTTTGTCGGAGAAGCGTTGACACGGAAGATCTTGTCAACCTTGAGTACCCATGAGAAGTAAGCTTCCGGATCACTTGTGCCGTAGAACTTGGGTATGTCAAAGCGGACGTTGGTCAAGTCATCATAGTCGTCACGATGGCCACCACGTGGGAATGCACGTCCACGTCTCCTTCGATTGAGTCCATCACCATTGTGTTGGCTTGACTCGTTATCACTTGACTCGGAACGTTGGTGTTGTGACGATCATGTGGAAGCTCTTGACGAGAGGGCATGTTGAGGAGGTAGCTCTTGTTGAGGAACGGGTTGTTCGATTATTGTTCGCATTGTCATGATTTTGATGACGTGGCCTTGGAGGATGACGGGGTGACGTCCTTGTTCACCAAAGTCATTCGCACCCGGAACGCCATTGTCATTAGCCAATGGGTCATGACGATCACGTTGTGCGGTGGTGGTGATGGTATGCGTTCATGCGTCAACATTTTGGTGAGGTTGTTCTTGATGCGCATTGGCATTGTTCGCGTGAAGATCATGTGGTTGTTCAACGTAGGAGGAGGTCGTTCATGGGCGTCGCGCCTTGGATCATGTTGACGTTCTTGTCGAGGTTCATGACGTCCATGACGTGCTTGTGTCGACCTTGAGGTGCTTCTTGTACGGCTTGAGTGAAGAAGCTCGTTGTCGCACAAGGTTGTTGATAGCTTCGGTCAACCGCTCCATATTTGCTTCTTGAGCATGCATGCGGTCGTTGAAGTGTTCTCTTGATTGAAGACGGCGCTCGTAGCGTCCTAGGTTATCACGAAGAAAGTGTCGCATGCCAACAAGCTCCGTTTGTGTGACATAGCCATGATCACCGCGAACTCCACCATGGATTTCCTCATCCGAGCTTGAGCTTCCGTTTGTACTTCCCCTAAACATTTTCTCAAGAACAAGTGAGATATGTGGTAAGAAAAACCAAGACAAACTATATCCCAAGTATAATGTGGCTTGAGAGGAGAGTATCCGGTTCTAACACCCAACACACACACTTATGAGGATAGGAAGGTATGAAGTGGCAAACGAAACAAGCAAACCCGACGACAAGTATATTGTCAAAGGTAGAGAAAATCCACAATGATCAAATTACCAAAGAAACTCCAACCACAAAGTATCAAGAAACACACAAAAGCGAATGATGGGGTTGGGCGACCAAAGGGCGAGCACTCGAAGATAGACAACCTAACGAAGACTACGTGCTCAAATGTCACCCAACACAAGAAGGACGCTAGCTCAATTGCTTTTTGATGGGCAACGGATTTGCACAAGAGTTACACTCACTCACTTTGGCGGTCAAGCTTTGTCGCAACCTACAAGAGATGATACTTGGCACCACTTGATTCTTTTTTTTTCTCTCTTTTTTTTTATTTTTGCTTTTTGACGATGATTCCTTCCTTTTGCTAGTGCCAAGCTCTCTAACGATACACACTCGCCAATACTTGAAGACAACACTCAACACGTGCAATGCCTCGCAATATCAGAGCTAGTCCGATAGGTCAAGGTACACGAAAGGAAGAAGGGCTCACAACGGATTATGATGTGGGGAAATGTCGAGTCCTTGGTGGCGTCGTCGCTTGGCGTTGATGATGCGTTGCTGCGGAAGCTTGTGATGTCGTAGACGTAGGGCACACCAAGAAGGACTCAAACCAAAGAGGAAATGCCAAAACGAACCGAGGAAAAGAAAATTTTCTGAAAAATCAGCCCTGGCGGTAGTACCGCTGCCCCTGGCGGTAGTACCGCCCGGTACCGCTTCAGGTACTGCTGTGCATGGATCTGCGCGAGTTTGACTCAAAATTGGGGGATTTGGGCTCAAAATTCCTCGAATTCGTGGGAAATCGGCAAAATTGAGGCTAGGGAACGCAAACAAAGGTGGAGGGGGTCCTAAAGCAACAGATCCATGGACAAAAACTACCAAAAACGCAACGAATCGACAGATCGGCTCGAATCAAAGGCAAGGCTATTTTTGGTGGAAATTTTCGAATTTCTCAAAAACAAAGAAAAATTTGGTGGATTTTGGTGGAAACACAAATGAAATCCGTGTCAACCTCGCTCTGATACCATATGATGTGGGTTGGTCCCGATTTTCACGGATTTGGCGGAGGGAACGATGAACACGAAGAACACGGGATGAACTCAAGAACACAAAGAAGGGGAAATCAACAAAACAAGGGTAAACTAGCAAGTAGCAACTCGGCAAGATTCAATAGTACAAATCCCCGTGGGCAGCCCCTAATTCTATACTCCCAAGCACACCTTAATCTTAGAATTGTTTGTCCAATTGGTCAATCCAACCAACCCAATAGAATCACCCTAGGATGAAGATTGGCAAGTAGCAAACTACAAGAGGAGCCTTGGTATCCACGCAGGGATCTTCTCCACAAGGGAGGCCTTGGTTCATCTCCACAAGGGAGGCCTTGATTCATCTCCATAGGAGAAAGAGACACTTTGAGAAGAAGGAGCAAGGCTCTACTTTAGTTCCCAAATCTTGTCTAACCCTAGATCTGAAGGGGAGGGGTTCTATTTATAATCTAGGTAGGATAGGGGTGGATAAGTGAGGGGACACGGCCCTCAACCCGTCAGGTTCCCGCCGCAGCGGTAGTACCACTGGAGTCAGCGGTAGTACCGCTGGGCAGACCTTTGAACTGCTTCTGAAGTCAACTCAAGCGGTTGTACCGCTGGCCGGCGGTAGTACTGCTACGGTACCGCTGACGCTACCGGTAGATCGAACAGAGGGCCGTTTTTGGCGGTAGCTTCGGCGGTAGTACCGCCCAGTCTCTTCCTTCTCAGCTGGATCCGGGCGGAGGCGTCTGGCTCGGCTGGACCTGAGGCGGTAGTACCGCCGCCTGGGACTTCTTTCCATTCTTCTCTCCTTCTCCTTCATCTTCTTGACTCGATTCTTGTCCAACTTCTACACTTTCTTGGAGATCTTCCTGAGGGTCATGCCTGAGTGTACACAAGGTATCAGAATGAAGTAGCAAGCCATTCAAAGGAGTATCGAGATCACACATGGATAGGAGCGAGTTCACCTTATCATGAAGTGCCTTGACTCTTGCTCTAGTCATTGGTCCACTAGTCGTGTCATGTGTAGAGCGCACTACATCAGGAGCAAGGCGACCCAGCCCAAATGAGTGCTTCGAATGATTTTCCTTTGCCCGAGGAGTGCTCATAGGATGTTTGTCTTCCAACTCGCCTGTCGACTAATGGCGGCATACCCATGGTGATGGAGCTCCCAGTTTTGGCGTGTCCTACCTTTTTTCGCTCCCATTCATGCAACAGTAGTTGTCGACATGCATTATTTTTCGTTTAATTTCCTTTTTTCTCTAAGGACCACACACTCTGTTGCTTGAACATAATGATATGAGAAAACATCATGAAATACTTGAGAAATCTTGAAAACCTGTCGTAATGAGTAAAGTGGGCTGGCATTCTGTAAATCACAATAAAAGAATGCTAGACATGCCAGTATGAAAATAATCATGGCCAGGAAAGTACTGGAATTATTGTTTGCAAATAGTACGATACCAGGTCAAGAAGTTATTATGAAAAATTAAACAAAGGACCACATATGTTGTCGTATGCACATAATAAGATAAGAATAAAACATAGAAGGCATCCTGGCCTCACTTAGGAGCAATTGAGATTTAACATCACAATATAGTTGAGAAACCTACAAAACTGCTTAATAAGGTAGAATGGGCTGGCACTCTTTAGATCGCTATAAAATCGTGCTAGATATGCAGGTATGAACATGCATGCTAGATATGCAGGTATGAACATGCCTATTATTGACAAGGTACAGGTAGGCTGCTATTTGTGTAGTACTAAGTTATGATGTGGGATTTGAGGCTTATCATTTTCTTTATAGCTAAAAAAATGTGTGTATAGCTCATCAAAGAAGAAACGGATGATATAATGAACATTAATAACGGCGTTTATTGCTAAGGATAGTGGTGAAGAAACATGTGAAATTATCTTGTGTTACCGTGCTTGCATACCTTGCTTCAGCTATTTAAACTCCGTAGGTGTTGCTTTTCAGTCTTGTAGAAGCGTTCAAGATTGTTTTTAGTCCGTTTTTCCATATCTCATACTCCCTCCATTCCAATTTAATTGACTTGCTATCCACCAAATGTGGATGTATCTAGACATGTACAACAGAGGGAGTACAATTTTATATTTCCTCTTCTGGTGAATTCAATGCCGAGCAGCGAGGTTCCTAGTCCCGATCACCCAATTCCTCTGGAGCGCCTTCTTCTGGATTTATTAGATCCAAATCTCAAGGTCATGCTCTTTTTGAGCTACGTAAGGTATTTTATATTGCTTTTCATCTCAATTGTGTATTACCTCATTTCTATTCAATTTGAATTTTGAAGTATTATTTTAAAAGTAACTCGCTCTGTTAAGTTCCTATAAACTAGCGATTATGAGGTCACTGATTTGGTTTGATAGTATGTTTTACCAAGTTTAAGTAAGGTTGGCTGACATGAAAAAAATCATGATGGCGCGATATGCTTCATTTGAGTGAATAGTATGTGAGTAGCTTGATTTTGAGAATATTTTTTCTTGTCCAAAATAAATGTATCTAGTACTAAAACATGTGAGAATAATTTATAAATAACATGAATACACCCTCTAGTCATGTAAAAGGTTTCGTTTTAATATTCAAGACTTAAGGAAAGCCTAACTTCTAGAACTTTACTAGTAGTGCCTTTAGAATGGTTATTGGATGAAATCATAGGTGTAATACTATAGCACTGTATGAAATTTTGAGATCTCATAAACATTCCAATTTAAATAGTGGTCAAAGGTGTATTTTAAGACTATGTCGATGCCCAGAAAGACAAATATTATAATTTATAATTTGATAATCATTTACCCTTGATTGTATACCAAGGACAAATTCTCGAACCCTACTACAAAGAAGAAACTCCATTTTCGTCCTTGAACTTATGAGAGAGGTTAGTTTTCATCCTAAAATTTCTATTTAGTCCAAAGCAAACCTTAAATCTTGAAAAGTCCACATTCCATCCGGCCCGAGAAAAATAGTGATGTGAACACAAAGTTCACCCTACCAAACCATGGAGCGTCCCTCGTAGTGACAAAACAAGAGAAAGATTGTCGAGTTCCTGACCAAATTTATTGTTTGAATGCCTCTCTATTCCCCGAATCCAATTCCATGCCGTAGCCCGCGCCCCACCTACCCTAGCACGGCCATACCGTGCTGCCCATCCTAGGAAGCAGCACCTCACCATCCCCTTTCCCTACGACCGCCTTGGCTATCTGCTCTTAGCACCGTCCCACCATGCCGACCTCTTGAAGCTCATCGGGTGGTTGCGCCTTCCCAGTTGAAGGAAAGATCGTGGTAGCATGAATTGGCCATGAGAATTACTCCACTGAACACGGCGACGGACGACGACGACCTTGGACATCGGTCCCGCGAGCAGAGAGGTGCAACAAGCTGGGGTGCAAACGAGCTGGGTGGCGGATGAGCTCGAGGGTCGACGCGGATGAGCCGGGCAGCACGACGGACTAGCTGATGCCTGATGGTTGTAGAGTGAGATGACATGGGTGCTCGCATTGGGAGGTATTGTGATTTTGTGTTTCACCGTAGATCTTGACAAGACTGGTGGGGATTTTGACTAAGTGGAACTGCCCAGTCCAGATTAGGTTCTAGCCCGGTTAGGTTTACCAGTTTATTGTGAAGCATTTCTCTCCGATTAGATGGAATATGAACATATCCTATAGTTGAGGGTTTGTTTTGAAACCATGAGGAGGGCACAGCTAGAACTACAAACAAAAAAGAAATGAAAAAGCCTCTACATAAGAGGGACAGAAAGAAAATTTCCAAGGGCAGCTAAACGACCCCAAAAAGGCAAGAAGCCAAGAAGTCAATCTCCTGTAAAAAGGCAAGAAGCCAAGAAGTCAATCTCCTGTAAAAAGGCAGGAAGCCAATAGTATAATGGAAGCAATATATATTTTTACTAGTGCTTAGGGATAAGCTGGAGTTGCTGAAAGACACGCTCTTCATTGTGAGCCCATAGAACATAACACAAAAGAGGAAATTGACACCATTATAAATATCTATAGCATGGCAACACACGCTATATAAAGCTGATATATCTTACCAGAAATTAGCATCAAACAACAATGTAAGCACTTATACATTGGTGTGCTAAACATTTTTTGTAAAGTAATATAACATATTTGAACCATTTAGCACAAATTTACTTGCCGAAATTGCCCTATTTATTGTAATTGCAATAAAGGCAAACTAAAATATTTAAAGCACCACATCAGACATGACGCAAGACTTAGCGAACGCAAGATTCTTCAAAGCTAAGAAGAAGATAAATCAAAAGACTACTTACAAGGGCCAAGTTTTAAAGAAACAATGACAATGTTAGCTGACCGTTTTCTCCTTCAGGAAGTGAAGGGAAAAAGATAAGATTTAAAAACGTTCAAAATTACAAGTAAAAGCAATTATGGACAAGACAATTTGCACAAATTTCTGTCTCACTACAAATCAATATTTACCAAACAACTAAAATACTAGTGGAATCGTACATTACATACGCCTATAGTAGTGAAGACAATTCCATAAACCGGACAACCACACACTTCACACTGAGCCAAACTATTTCACAACATGTTTGTTACACTGAAGACAAAACTGAATAAATACGATACAATTAAGAAAAGGCTGTGCACAGTACCACATAAAGAGTTCCAAAATCTAAAATAAATGATTGCGTTACTTATAAGAAACCCAAAGAAAAAACTTTCTTTGAGCAAGAGAGAAACGGGGAAAGGTGCTTAAAATAGAACCTGGAGCTAACATCCAGATACATGAAAGCCTTAGTTTATTTTTTTCCCTTGTGAAAATGGAAAACCGTTCTTCCGCTTACACATCCCCCTCTTCCTCCATGGCCCCGCCTTCATCTCCTTCTCTGGGGAGGCAGCAAAGATGGCACCGAGGTGGTGCAGGCGGCAAAGGACCAGAAGATGACATTAGCAAAGCAGCTAGTTCTCAACCTTCGTGACCCTAAGCTACGCGAGAAAGCCCTAGTTGAGCTCTCTAAGGTCCTCTTTGTGCATTCTTGTCCTCTTCTGATTAGCGCCTCCTCTTGAGGAAATAATTGGCCTTCCTAAATTTCTCGTGAAGTTTCTTTCTGTGAATTCTATTACTGGTAAAATTTGCTCCTTTAGTGATGCCTTCTGGTCTGGTCTTGCGAAGTTGGACGTGTCCTTTTAATAATTGGGTGGACGAGTTGGCACAAACTGAACAACAATGCTTAGTCTATAGAGTGTACCTATTGGTCTCGTCTGTTTTATTTTATGATTCACGGTTAGATTCCATGATATGGGTTAAATGTAATCTGTTGCTCCACATGGAAATAATGGGAATTTAAGGCTGAAATATACTGTTTCGGTTATTATAACTGGTGTTCTGGTGTACATGTTGGTGCCTTGGGTATTGATTTGATCTAGTTTTTAAGTTTGTTAGAGCGAATTGCAGTAAATGTACTTTTAAGTCTTATTTTTGTATGCCTTGATGTCTGATAAATTTTGGTTCAAACAACATCTGTTTTTTTTTCTTTGCTAGTGGTCAGGCGATGTTTTAGCTGAAGAGGTTCCAGGAGAGGTTTCTGTTATATTACGTGTTTCCAAATATAAACTTATATTTCTTGTGGTAGCGGAAGTTCATTGCATAGAATGTTGTTGATAAAGATTCTATTATGAGTGAACTAGATCTTTGCATTGCAACTGTCATGATTTGTAACTAGTTTGGTTTCCAGATAATGATAATATTAGTTTGACAGGAGTTTTGCTGCACATTTTTATACTTGTTGCTTAACTTGTGTGAGTCGAGGACCCTTAACTTGTACTAGTTGCCCTCCTCTCATCATTAGATAATTTGCATGTTGTGCCTGATCATGAAGCAAATTTTGATGTATAATGTTTTCTCTTGCAACTTCAGAAGAGGGAGGTGTTTCAGGATCTGGCTCCGTTGTTGTGGCACTCTTTTGGCACAATTGCCGCAACTGCTCCATGTATGTAATACTCCTTTGTCTCCTATATTTAAGTATTGAGTATGAGCATGCGTGAACCAACGAATAAAACAAAGGATTTGAACCTATTTTATCTACCGTGTTTTGTTTCCAATCTATTTTTTCCCGTATATGCAAAATCTTTGCGTTTTGATAGAAAAGAGAGTTATTTTCAACCCCTTAGAACAGGCAAACATCGCACGATACAACAGAACCCACTCTAGCTAAGTGCCTTAGGAGATTAGGGCGCACATGCCGACTGTTCCAGCGTTAGCCCAAGATTGAGCCTTGTATCGAATTGTGTCGAGGAGGCTAGAGGTGCTAGGTCACATTTCGTCGAAGACCATTTGCAATGCTTCCAAATCCACCAAGCCACAAGGTGCCCTTGGCATCATACAAGGGGTAGATTGGGTAGCCATCATCCATCAATCTGCGAAGTTGTCCTCCACAATAGGTGGCCTAGCCGTGGGTTGGATTCAAGACAACACCTATGCGAGAAGGGACATCCGGTAAGGATGTGCTGCATGGTCTCCACCAATTTATCATATAGTGGACAACGAGGCGGGTGCTGGAGCCCATGCCTCGCAAGCCTCTCCCTTTCAAGCAACGGTCTTGACAAACAAGCCAAATGAAGAACTTGACGCGTGGGGGGAGGGGGGCTTCCAAGAGGTTCACACAATTGCTCATGGGAGATCACCTTGGATGTCAGCAATCCAACGATGCTCTCACCACATGACGCCTTTGGGGGTGTCTCGGGATGAGCGTGAAAGTTGCAAAGCTATCTACCCGATGGCTTTCCCATCTAGCCATCAGTCCACCCAGAAGGGAGTTGTCGTCCCATCGCCAACACCATTTTGGTCGATTCGTTGAACACCTGAAGCTCGTTTGTCGAGAACTACATATCAAGTCCGCGCCAAGGTCCCAGAGGGTTAGTACGCATTCTCCAGATCCAATAGGTCCCGAGGGTGATCGCGGTGCGAGCAAGATCAGAGATTCCTCAATCCACCATACCTCACCGGGCCGCACACCTTTACTAGTTGACAAAGCAGTCGCGACAACCGCCCACCAAAAGAAACCCTGAGAATCTTCTCCACGTGCTTGAGGATGTTCTTGTTTAGTCCAAGCACCATAATCTGGTGAAGTGGAATTGCCGCAAGCACCGGCTTGATGAGGGCAAGGCGACCCTCCTTAGGCATCATGGTAGCCTTCCAAGTGGGAAGCCGGTGAGCAAGGTGGTCCGCCAAGGGTTGCTTGGCAGTTGCCGGATCGCCATTGAGATCTCAAGGTACTTGACGGGAAGGTTGCCAGGTTGCCAACTGGCACTCCATAACCACCGACACCTCCGGGGCCTCCTCCTTTGAACATGCTATAGGGTATACTGAGCAGTCGGCAAAGGTTGTGCGAAGATCTGATGCGTCGCCAAAACGCGAGCATGTCGTGGATCGTGCAACTTCATCCTTTCTTGGTGGCAAAAGATGACCACATCACCGGCGTAAAGTGAGACCAACGTTGCCAACACCTGGGTTGCGATGCACTTAAGCACTGCCACCTCCCAGCTAGGGCTGGAATTCGAGCAGAGCCGAGCCGGCTCGGCTCGACTCGTTCAAGCTCGGTCAATAGCGAGCTTGACTCGGCTCGACTCGTTTAACAAACGAGTCCAGAATTGGAACTCGGCTCGGCTCGCTAAACTCGCGAGTTTGCTCGTCTAACTCGTTTAGCTCGGTAGAACTGTTAATATGCATTATAATAGATTTTATGGATTTTTTTCTAATTATTTGTACTTGTATGATGCAATTATCACAACAATCTATAACAATATCACAATATCTAGTTTGTTTAATTAATTTGTTATATGTTTAGCACAGTGCGCCTTCAATTAGCTGTATAAATAATAGGTCGACCTTTTCACCACATGATTTAGTTCTTAATTGCTTACATTAACTCATCATCATATGTTTTGAACCTTGCTTCACAGTGGAATACGTTTAGAACACGCCAAAACGGAATGGCTTAAAAGGACATGAGATTAGGGTCTATCGTGTGTGATAGCCATAGATTGGGATGATGAGATTTAGGCAGGCTGAGAGATAGCAAATATAAAGGACATTCTCCTTCTTGCTTGAATAATTATGAGTTACATGGTTTTTTATATAATGGGTATCGAGGCCCTTAGAGGTCTTTCATAATTTAATATGACCTCATAAGTCCTACACGTCCAGCTATTTCCTTGCTATCATGATCACCTGTTACATGGGCGTTTGTCCACAATATCATCACTAATTTTATTCAGTTTTCAATGCCTGCAAAACTGGACAAGTCAGTAATTTTTGGGATATATATGAACTTAAATGATTAAAGATTTTATGCCATCCCTTCGAAAGTTCTGATGCAGCTGGAAGCCAAATCTATAGCCATATGTAAACAAACAAGCCTTGAAAGGATAAAATAATCTTGTTGCATTTAATCCTCAATTTCGCCCTTGCTTTATTTAAGTGCACCTTAATTAAAGCCCCATGTGTTGATTTTCTAATACTAGTTCTTCAACTGACACTTTGTTTATTATTTCTTGTGATACGTGCATGCAGGCTGAGGATACTGAAGTTATTAATTTCTTGCTGCAATCTGAAGTCATTCCTTTGTGCTTGCAGACCATGGAGATAGGCAGTGAGCTTTCAAAAACTGTATGTTGCGACACCTTAACTTTCATGTAAAATATATCTTGCTTATGCTCAGCAACATCTTATGGGGTATACTCAGAATTATCCCTCATCCCTCCCCCCCCCCCCCCCCCCCCCCCCCCCCCCCCCCCCCCCCCCCCCCCCCCCCCCCCCAGGATTCCAGTCATCTGGGATATCATGGTGATTGGAAAATAGGTTAATATATTTTTAATATCATAAAACAACTTAATTGGTTTGAGACAAGTATTTATGCATACATTTTTTTCCTTCAGAACTTACGTCATATAGCTTCACATTTTAGTCCAACTGTCCAAATAAAAGAATATGCACGTTTCAAATTAAATATTATAATATGTAAAATACCTTTAGTCTTTAGCATGCTTAGCTAACTGACGTTCAAGTGGAACATAACAATGATGTTCTCAGTTGGCATCAGTTGACGGTTTGTTCAGGTCCTGATTTTGAAATGTTTTATGCTCTGTTTAATCCTTCTTGATATTGCCGTCTAGTGGCTTCTCCTCACTGTCAGCTACATGTGGTTCACATATCTGAGGAGCTTCTTTTGTTAAGTACATTATACTGCCCTCACTTAATATGGCATATTATTTATATGTGTATTTGAGCGAGATAGATTACTTTGACAAAAGAGTTGATGTCTGTCTAGAATTTAGCCAAACAGGCTACCAGTTATTTTCACAAACAATTTGGCCTGAATTATGCTGAGACAACTCTAAAGCCGTGTAGAGATTCTTTAGTCTATTCCATAGGCCAAAGGCTAACATATATACATTTATAAGTGTAGTAAAACATGCAAGAAAAGCCTATTGCAATCCACCAACAGCTTATACATAACTAGCACTTCCAGTAACTATATTATCATGCTACCTTTTCTTGTAAAACTATGCTGCTACTTTCTGTAGCAGATATACTTCTACCACTTTGTCTAAACAATCATACATAAATATTGATATTTTCCTGGTTACATCTCTTCTGCATATAATCCACATGGAGTAAATCCTAGAAATATGCCCCATAAGAAATAAACCTCATTCTGCTAATTTGCATGACCATTGCTTTTACTTTCACTGAGCTGGTGAATGTATGTGCAGGTGGCCACTTTCGTTGTCCAAAAGGTTTTGCAAGATGATGCTGGGCTGCGCTACTTTTGTGCCACTGCTGAACGTTTCTTTGCTACGGGCCATGCTTTAGCAGTTATGGTTGTTTCACTGATTGATCAGCCTTCCTTGAGGTTGCTGAAGCATATTATCCGTTGTTACCTCAGGCTGTCTGATAATCCTAGGTTTGTGCTGTCATTCCCATTATTGTGACATCTTTTCGCTTCTGTACTTCTCATTCTAAAGCATCGATGTTCATTTTTCCTCCTCTCCAATGCAGGGCCCGTGTGGCGCTGAAAACCTGTCTTCCCGGCATGCTGAAAGATGGGACGTTCGATAACTGTCTCAGCGTAAGTCTTCTCCGAAGCTATCTGCTGTCACCAATTCGTTGTTGGTTCACTGAAGCAAATGTCGCCTAGATTGAAAGTTCCAGCCATGTACTAACTGTATTTTCTTGCCGAAAACACAGGGGAGACTTCAACACAGCAGTGTCTGAAACAACTGCTGGCTAATCTGGAGGCTGGGAGTCCTGAGCTGGGCCCACAAGGTACCTGGCCGAGGGTATAGGTCAATATCGTCGCTGCACTTCTCCACAATGACAGCGCCATCTTACCCTGAATTTGCACAATTGTGCTGTTTCCATTCAGAAAAAAACAGTCTGCTTAAATAACAATAAGCCTGCTTTTGGCATCGTGAACATTTAGGAGCTGTAAGCCTGTAATAAATAGGGGAAGAAACCCTATGCATGATCCTTCTCTTCTGATGCATTTGGGTGTTAATTGAACAACTCTATTATGATTCCCTTTGGACCATACCGGAGAGGTTGTTATATATATACTTAAATTCCTGTTGAAATTGTGGTACTGGCAGGACTTCGAATTGTCCTGTCTTGGATAATATTGTATTGTTGTACCATATATTGCGTGCCATCTCGGACTTTTTTTTTCGTTTCATTCTCTGTGGTGATAAGTAGGGACAATTTCGTACCAAGAGAGCATGGATAGTTTCTTTCTGGAGAGCTGGAGTCTATGTTCTGGTCATATTCATAAGCATTGACATACGCTAAGACAATCATGATTTCATGACATATTATTGGCTACTAGTGTCATTCTCTTGGGATTAGCTAGTTGTTTGGCGGCAAGTTTGTCAATCTTGGAGCTCTGCTATTTCAGTTTGAGCTATGGAAAGACGTGTATCTGTACCGGGTATGTCTGCATGAAAATACTTGTAGCAACTTGAAAGAAACAAAGAGGAATACTTCAGAAAAGAAAAGGTGGCGATGCTTCAGTAATCAGTACAAACAGTGGGCGGTGTAGAATACTGAACAAAAGTGGCAGTGTGGAACAGAACAAAAAGTGACAGTGTGCAACAGAACAAAGTTGCCGGTCACCGTCCTCAGCCTGCTTCTCTTCCTTTCTCTTCTCTTCACCAAACTGCCACACGCTCGTCTCGATCCTTCCTTCCTTCCTTCCACCTCGTGGCTTCGCGGATCAAAACCCTAACAAATCCCTGCTTCTCCACGCGGTCGATCGACCATGGCATCCGCCCTCGGGGCCCAGGTGCGCACGCTCACTCCCTCCCCGCACTGTGCTGTTGGCTGTTGGCACTGAGCTTCGCCCTCTTTCGTGGTGCCCTGTAGGTGGCTGCCGCGGTTCCGATCGGCCGACACCCGAAGAGTTCGTCGCTCAAGGTGCGTGGTTACTCTGGATTGTCTGATGCTTCCGTAGGGTGATTTTTTCCACCTTTCTGGTGGTTTGGTTGATGAATCTCCTGGTTCGATCTGCGTTGGCATTCGGCACTGTGGAGTAACAGTAGTTCAGAAAGCCAAAATTTCCAAACTGCTGTCATGTGTTCTTTCGATTTGGCAGCCAGCAGATAAAATTCCCTTGTGAACTGTTGTAGGCTTGTAGCGAAATGTGCATTGCCAGTAGACCTGTAGAGGTTAGATTTTATACAGAGATACTATGTTCTTTTGTGCTGGCCTATGGCTGAAGTAGCCGATGACTGCTTAGTATTTCATCATGATAGCAAATAGGGGAGAAGGGTTGTCATCATAACTCATAATTTGTTGAGTATGGATCATAACTCATTTAGCACTTATCTGATGGGAATAGGTACTATTTTTTTAGGCTAGGGGGATACGACCTATTTCTTCCCCGGTCCGAAGTTAAGGTAGATACAAGACTCAGACCTGGGAAATAGGTGCTATGTGAACTAGCGACATGCACATTTTTTCTTGTATGCCTCTGTTTCTGTTGAAAGTTACTAAGAAATACTCATTCAAGAATCACACAAGTTCCTTATCCAAAACATTCCTAGGCAAGAAATCTATCATCTCTAGGACTTTCGAATGGATGTTGTACTTCACCGGCAAACGTTTAGTATCACAATATGCTTACCACAATCTTTATTATGTATGATTTATTTGTTATTGTTCAGGGTAATAACTTCTGCAGCAAGTCATGGCCCAAAAGAAAATTAGCATGGGAACACAACGCCCTGCAATCAAGACACATCAGGGTCTTTTGCATGTCCGTACAACAAGCAAGCAAAACTAAAGTTGCTATTAAGCCTCTGGAATTGGAGAATGCCAATGAGCCACCCCTCAATTTGTACAAGCCAAAGGGACCTTACACAGCCTCAATTGTCTCCGTGGAGAGAATTGTAGGTCCTAAAGCTCCTGGTGAAACATGTCATGTTGTCATTGATCATGGTGGCAATGTTCCATACTGGGAAGGACAAAGCTATGGCGTCATTCCCCCCGTAAGTATTTTTCTCTCTATGCTTGCTCAAAATAGTGCATCACCTTCTTAAATATTGATCTTACTACTTTCCATCCTTCCCTTACTTACTAGTGAATGTTAATCACTTATTGTCTGCTGTTCTGGATAAAAAACCTTTATTTATTTTGTACAAAAGTAGCAAGATCAATATTAAGAAGGATCAGAAGTTTCAACCATCATTGCTACAGATAAGAGATTCTTCACATATATGATACTGGGCGGTGTTCAAATCTGTAGACACAAAATTCTCATATGTCCAGTTATTGGATTGCTGATAATATGATAGTTGCTGCTAAAATAGATGTGAATCCTTGCTAAAAAACATTTTGTTAAGAGAGAAGAAACATGTTGATCATTCTTGGTGATCATTAGTTAAAGAGCAAATTAATTTTGGTTCTATCCTTTTTTTTATTCCTTTCATCAGTATCTTGGTTGCTCTCTTAAAGTCTTGTGCATTTTACTGTCAGGGAGAGAACCCAAAGAAACCCGGGTCCCCAAACACCGTCCGGCTCTATTCTATTGCATCTACTCGGTATGGTGATTCTTTTGATGGAAGGACTGCTAGCCTGTGTGTTCGCCGTGCTGTTTATTATGATCCTGTATCTGGAAAAGAAGACCCATCAAAGAAGGGTATCTGCAGTAACTTTCTGTGTGACTCAAAACCGGGTGACAAAATTCAGATCACAGGTATGGAGTTTCATTCAGCCATGTAAAAAGCCTTACATATACATAAAAACAAGTCACAGCTTCTAACTCACACAGTTTTGTTTCTGATGTTTCTGATCATATAGAAGGTGTATTAGTATATAAAATCTGGCAGGGTGGGATTGTGAACTGGTGGGTACTCTGAAAAATATATGGCCTTTCAGCATTAGGACCATATCTTATTTTGTTTTGTCTAACTCGTACTCAGTTTTTTTTTTGTTTAACTCGTACTCAGTTATTATGTACAATTTAATGCATAGTCAGTGAACATATATTAACTTGTACTAATTGTTATCTTCTTTTGTTGGATTTTCTGATACGTAAGCTGTTAAGCATCTCATTATGGTTCTCCCCCATGCTCAGGCCCCTCTGGCAAAATAATGCTTCTGCCTGAGGATGACCCAAACGCAACTCATATCATGATTGGAACTGGCACTGGTGTAGCTCCTTTCCGTGGCTACCTACGTCGTATGTTCATGGAAGATGTCCCAGCTTTCAAGTTTGGTGGTCTGGCTTGGCTCTTCCTTGGTGTTGCCAACACTGACAGCCTTCTTTATGATGAAGAATTCACAAACTACCTTCAACAGTATCCAGACAATTTCAGGTCTGAAGACTTATCATGCTCAACGTCTTATTTCAATTAACTCTATGATATGGTTGTGAGCGCGACATTCCAGTTCTCTGTTGATTGTAGCATTTTGTCTACTTCTGTAATTATAAGCTCTACGATTTGGTTGTATTTATGCCTGACTTGAGTAAAGGTTGAGTTGTTCTTGTTTGAGCTGACTCAAGTTTCTCGGCCTTCCAGGTATGACAAAGCACTAAGCCGGGAGCATAAGAACAAGAATGGTGGCAAGATGTATGTGCAGGATAAGATTGAGGAGTACAGTGATGAAATCTTCAAGCTTTTGGATGGTGGCGCGCACATCTACTTCTGTGGTTTGAAGGGGATGATGCCTGGAATCCAGGACACACTTAAGAGAGTAGCTGAGCAAAGAGGCGAGAGTTGGGACCAGAAGCTGTCACAGCTGAAAAAGAACAAGCAATGGCATGTGGAGGTTTACTAGGTTACAGTGTCATTGATTCTGACTCTGATTGTTTCACCGCGGGGCGAAAAATGGAATAGATAAGTTGAATTTTTTTCGTCGCATTGTAAAATGACGGTTTCATTCATAACCTGCTGCTTCGCACAGTGAATAAAATAAAGTGGCAAGTTATCGCTGCGAAATGCTACAAGCTAGTTACCCCTGTCCATTTTACATGATGACTTGTCAAGTGTAGCTCTTCTTACCCTCTGTACCGTCACTATGCACTGATCCACAAAAATTAAAAATATCAAAATATCAAAGGCTAGCAGAATCCCCTTTATCTTTAGGGCCAAAAGGATCATGCTAATCCCATTATCTAGCATGATTGATGCTTAAATGTATGTATGCTGCTTAAATGTATGTATGCTTATCTGCTATATATACTCCAAAGCATCTGCACTGGGCATCAGTCTTAACGAAGAAAAGTGGGGCTGGATTTAAGTTTTTAGTATAATATATCAGACCGTTTTACATCATTGTATTACTTTTCCACTTCTGTTCCTGGACATGCTAGAAGTATGACAAAGAGAAAGATTCCTGGCATCATTTTCATACACATGCTGAGTTGCTGACCATCCGTGCGGTTTTTTTCGTTTCACCTGGTGCCACTGCATCTCTTGGTGTCAGTGATCTGTAAAGGCTGTGTGCCCAGCTGGGAGAAACTGCAACCAACTTTTCCAGCAGGTTCAGGTGTTCTTTAGTGAATCTACGCAACCCGGGTTCCCTTTTTGTTCATTTCCAGGTTCTCATGTAAATCTTTTGAGCAGGCAACTTTGTGTGCGTCCTTCACTGTCAGGTTCCAAAAGACACATTCTCAAAACAAAAAAAAAGTTCCAAAAGACACTTTATTTATTTCCATGTAGGGTTCAAAACCCATACTCACAAGAAGGTGTATATTTTTCTTGACAACAAGGAGTATAATTACTACTTTATAATTGTGTTCGAAGAAAGGGGAAGAAATGGAAGCCTAATTCACATGAACATGCCAAGTCAAAGTTTTTTTTCTTTCGAAAAGGAACTAAGACTTGAGTTCGAATACGACCTTGCATGCTCGCAATAAAAAACCACATGTTTCGTGTCCCCTGTTGTCTCAACTGCCAGCAAGAACATGCCAATCTCTAGATCTGTGATCAAATTGATGGGCAATAGATCAGATCCAAATCCACTATTTTATTGCAGATGAGTTAAATGCATGATCTCTACTATGACGCCATTACATATTGCTTGCCAAGTGGTGCTCAGCATATACACGATCGTTTCTCAGTGCACATGATTATTTTGATATGACTCGTTGCTTTTTCCCCCACTTCTTGAAAAGGAGAACTTGGAATTCATATAAGATCGCACACAATATTCGTGGTTTTCACAATAAATCTCTAGCCATGAAACCACGCGGGATTACAACACTTGACGAAGCCTTTTAGTCTTTTACTCTTACGGTCTTACGGCATATGGTGTTTCTTATGAAATCTATATATTTTTCTACATTCTTAGGTATCTCTATACACAACCAAGAGAGTTATGTGGAGCTATTCGTTGGTTGACGATTTTAACCACACTAATTATGTTAGTGTATCTCCGATAGTTTTGTTAAGGAGTATTAGTACACATGACTTGGAGAATAAGGAAATAATATCTAGACTAATACAGACTCCTAGACGTATACTAATACTCCTTAACAAGTTTGAATATTATCTTCGCTTTTAAAAGCATCAATGTCATCATCTAAAAAAGAAAATATCAAATGTCATCAACCAACAACTCATCGTACACGTAAAACAATAGACCGCGTCTAAGCGGAAATCCATTTCGGGTAGTAGGACCATCTAGTCCCACCGTTTGCAAATACATTTTCTAAATGTACAAAAATTTCAAAAAAATTCTGGGTGTACCTACAAACATTTTATGCTGGCACATTTTTTTAAAATAAAAGACATTTTGTTGTGTCCTGTCTTAAAAAGAAAAGAAAAATGTCTTTTAAAAACTCATTTTGTAGCACCAGTTTTTTTATACACAAGTCACAAAAAATGTCTTTTCGTCACGAAACTTTATACGTGGACATAGAATGACAAGATAAACATCCGATTTTTTTTAATTTTTCTTAGTGGGAGTAGATACTCATACTACCCAAAATGCCGCCTGCGCATCTAAGTTGCTTAATTGCGAGAGAATATATAAATAGTCCGGGACTAGGTCTCCAACACACCCCTTATGCATCCAACGTCCGTCGTCGAGCATAAATCGACTATCATCACAGTACACATCCATTAAACCGTCACATAGACTTGCATGAATAAATTTGCCAAAAGAAAAAAAGACTTGTACGAATATGACCTCTTAACTAGACAGTCTTGCGTTAATACCCGCATGGGACTTAAGTTCAGAAGTCTGCCACATAATCATTATCAAAGAAACAAATAGTAATTTTGACAATCCTTGTCAAGACGAACTGGTCGGTGGCAACTGTTTTATACTAATAATCTGACAACCATGGTGCCGTAAGTTGGCAACTGCCGCGGTAGAAAAAAATCATCAAAACATAACACCATCGGATCTAACTTTGAACCCCTTGTTGAGACGAACTCATCGATATAAACGACTCCTTAATCAGATTAGCAGTTTAGGAGGATAAATTATTTTGATGTGCTCTCTCTATAGGGGGAAAGTGCATGTAAAGTTGTAAACATCCGTCCCCCACACAAAAAGAAGAAGAAGAGAGAGCTGCAAACATCCGTAGCAGCTGAGGAGTGCACTAATTGGATTTTCCGTTTTTTTTTTGCGAAAAGGCCAACCGTATCTATTGATTATCAACAACGGCACAAAGAATCCCAAAAGTAATGAAAATTACAAATAGGTCTTCAGACCACCTAGCGATGACTACAAGCAGTGAAGCGAGGCGAAGGCGCGCCGCCGTCCTCACCCCTCCCTCACTGGATTTTCCGTATTTATATGATTGATATTATGGTGTATCTTTTTCCTTGCGTGGTGATATTATGACATATCTCCTCTCTATATTTAGAAAACATGCATTGTTACTCACAAGATTCCTATTAGGGTCGACACGCGCTTTACTTCTCTAATCAAATGGAAGATAGAAAGCATAAAATATGCTGGAACGGCCAAATATTTGCCCGCAAAGAGAACAAGAGACCAAAAGCGAGGAAACCCCAACGGCAAAAGCCATGGAAACGGCGAACCAGCTCGGCAGCGGCCGCCCCCGACACATCCGACGGCCACCCTCAAACCCCGCGTGAATCCTGAAGTGAAGCTCACGGACCCTCGCCCGTGTCCCCCGTCCAGCTCAGCCACTCCTGCCGACTCCCGGGCCCCGCTCACACATCATCAATCCTACAGTACTTCACACGGTAGCTTCCAACCACCCCGCCGTCCGGTGGGCCCCACCGTGAACCGGACCCACCCGTCAGCGGATCCGTCGCGCCCACGTGGCCCCCTCACCCACCGTTGGTTCGTTACCGCCCCGCGCCGTACGCCTCGCAGCGAGCGGTGACTCAGTTGTTTACTTTACAGCAGCCGTGTCGTCTTCCCCGCGGCGAGCGAACGAGCGATCGGCCGCTGGTGCAATCCACACAGCCCAGCAGTTTCACCGCTTCACCACCGCGACTCTCCCCCTCCACTCCTCCCGCCGCTACAGGCTACAGCCGTCCCTCCCTTGCTTCTCCACCAAACCCTAGAGACATCCTCCGCGCGCGGCGGAAGAGCCCCGCCGTTGGAGCTGAAGCGTGCGGCGCGCCTCCCGCCCATGGCGCGGATCCAGTCCGTAAGTGCTTCTCTGTGCCTCAGTTCAAGCATGTAAGTTTTCGCGGTAAAGACCTCTGCTCTGCGCCTCTGCGTGGGGTTGGAGTGGACTGAATTTGCTTCTGTGACGCGATTCTCGGACTGGGCGCGGATGTCACCGGCCGACCGGCGGGGTCGCGGCCGGTTTTTTTTTTTGGGGTTCTGGGGTCGAGGGAGATGAGCGAGCGAATCCACAACCCAGTGTGTGCTCTGCTCTACTGTCTACTCGGTTGGGAGATTGAAAGGAGAAGAGCAGGGAGAACCAACTGCTGTTACTCTCGTGCATTTTTACCGCAACTTGTCTGAGAAGTTTTTCCGGTGTGGGCTAGAGTAGAGACGATACGATTCGGTTCTTCCCTTCCATTATTATCGCCGGAGCTTACGTGCGAAACTATTATCATGGACCAAGTTATAGCTTTTTGATTATACTACGTACATGTTAACACTCTGGAACATTTGGGAGCCATTTCAGTGAGTTGCAGTTTTGGAGAACCATAAGCCTAATGTTGGAGGAAGGTGTTAAGAGCTACTGCCCTGATTCTCTTCTGTTGTTGGTCCCTACACCAGCATTTTATTTCAACTATACAATGTATTAGCTGCCTAAGTACTACTGATCCTAGAACGTAGAAGATGCTAAAGGCCATACTCACTGCTGCGGATCCTGTAACACATCTTGTACTGCCTAAAAAAATTTGGATGATCCTTACAGGGTGCTAGGGTAGAAGAAGAGGTATGAGTATATTAATAGCAAAGAATCCTTTGCGTTTTCTCTAAAAAAAAAGAGTATATTAATAGCACAGCCACACATCAAGTTATTTTTTAGGTTTACTTCATGGAGAGGCAACATTGTACTCCAGTTGGGCAATTTTTTTATAACTACTAAAGTGTAACATTATCCTAGAATTAATTCTTTGTGTGCTGCGTTGTAAGATTGCAAGTCTTCCCTGGTTCCAGTTTTCAGGGGAACTTGAAAATCGCTTGCGGTGTTTATCTAAATCTTTCTGGAATTTATTTTATGCTAGTATATAATTTACCTTCAGAGTTTGCAAGCAATTCTGAAATCATAACACACGAAACGTTGCAGGTGTTGGATGAAGGAATGGACCCATGTCTTGGTAGATTGAATATACCAGACACCACTGGCCAATCACGATGTACAGCTGAGAATGGTTTGTCCTTGCTCAACTGCCCTTCTCCTGACACACAGCTTTCTTTAGGCCAGTTTGACAAAGGGCCTACCAAGTTCAAAGATTCAGCACTGCCACTGCCAATGGCGTTGTTGTCCTGCAATTGCAGTTGTGATATCGGAAGCAACTTTGAGGCGTTTGCAACTGTAATGTCGAGGCTACATCAACACCTTTTAGATGCAAATGTGGAAATTAATTACACAGAGTACTTAGATTTGATGAAACTGGAAGTCGATCAACAGCTTAATAAGCTCAAGGAGGACACGATGCTCTTGAAAAGCTATAACTTGGTCCATGATAGCGATGCACATGTTTCATGCCCTATGATATGTCGTCATGGAAAGGTAGTAGAGATAGATGAGGGGTTCAATGACCTACATCTACTATTGATAGTGGTGTTCCGGCAAATTAAGGAGATGTTGAGCCTGTTCAATGCTTCAATTCACGAACTTCGATGGGAGCATGAGTTGCAATTAGAGGTCACCGGCATTATGATTGGAGACTGCATCAGAGGTCTTGAGGATGAGCTAGAGAGGAAGTTTTATGAAAAAGTTCCGTTGTCAACAGTCTAAGAAAGAACTGGAATGAGACTCTGCTTCAGTGTGGTGCAATCCGTGAAGAACTAATTTCAATATCGGATATGCTATTACCATCAGAAGATGAATCACATTGTTCCCACAGTAAACATGAACATTTGAGTAACAGGAGTAACAGATGGAAATACAATCTCTTCAGAAAGGAAACAGGGGAGGAACACTCTCCATCTTCCAGTGCGGGAAACAAGAACTCTGCAACACAGAGATCTATAAGTCCCAGAGAAGTAATTTCTGAAAAATCTGACCTTCGGCATCTGAAGGGTATGACTAGTGAGCAAATCATAAACTACTTCAGATATGAGATTAGTAAATTAAAGAGGTTGCACGAATTGTATTTACAAGATAAAACGGAAGAGTTATTCAAATTCAAACGAGAGAAGGCATCATTGGATCTTAAGTATGATGTAGAATTTGAGCCTCTAAGAAAGAAAGTTCCAGATATCATTTCAAAGGTTGACCAAATCATTTCGAATACCATAAAGGTACCTACAGTTTACAGCACTAGTGAGGCACTTGAGGAAAATAGCAGATTGAATAATAAAATTGATTCGCTATACCATGAAAACCAGCACCTTAGCGGCTTCCTTGCAGAAAAGATGAAGGATATTAAGGAATTATCGTGCCAGATTTCTGATGCTAGCAGGAAAATATCACTTCAATTGTCACTTGAAGAACAACTTATGAGACTAGTCGGCAGCCTGAAAGGAGACTATGAAGATCTTTATGTTGAAAGCACTATTAGAGATGAAGTATACCAAACTGTTACAAGAAACTTTGTTGAAGACTGTAGGACCAGCATGGAGTATGCCTCATGGAATTCTCGAGCAGAAGTGTCCTCACTTGAAGCTAAACTCTCGGAAAAGGAGGAAGCATTGTGTTTAGCTAATGAAGAAATTCAGAAGTTAAAAGAAAAGTTATTGCTATCAGAAAAGGAGCATTTTGTCCAACAGGAACATCCAGAGTTAACCAAGCAAGAGAGCGAGGAAATGGTACTCCGTGATATCGAGATGGAGCCTCATGTATCACCAAGAAGATCATATGAGAGTTCTGAGCAGAGTATGGAGGATAAGGAGCTCATCAAACTGAGCCAGACTTTAGAGATTGCCTCAACTGCCTTACAGGAAGTTGAAACCAAAAAATTGGACTACGTTGGGTTTCTAGGTAAAAATGAGCACATAATGCAACTAGATTTCATTATGGTATCTATCATGGATTTATCAAAAGAATTTGTGGAGATCGAACATAAAATGTCAGGAGATACCAAAGGAGATCAGAAAAGGTATGTGCCCCTATCTTCTGAATATAATCCATATTGTTGGTTCCCACACAAATTGATATGAGTATTGTTTAATTCAGGTCGGATAACCTGAGCGATCAATGCAACCATGTGGTACAACGGGCAATAGTACTAACAAAGAAGGGCCTCTCATATAAGCAAATGCTAAACACAAGACGTTCTGAGCTTCGGAAAGCTGAAGCTGAGGTATTTCTCTTCCTGTCATATCTAATGTTGCCTAGTTTTAAACAAGGGATCATCAATCCTTTCTGATTGATGTTATGTCGAGATGTATCTAACTAATAAAGGAACTTATTATCCCGGCGAAAAGAAGGCACTCCTTAATTTCTTATGTCTGTCTATATAAACAAGTACGCAGTGAATTCTCTCGGTAGGATGCATTAATATATGCAGGAAACTTTCATGCAAACACAGCTCATCCATTTGTCGAATAACAGTGTTTTTTTAGCTGCATTGAGATAATTTGATCCCTTGTGAGCCACATTCCTTATTTTGACTCAGTTATTATTTCCGATTATTTGTGCATCGGTAGGTAATATTCATAGATGGTTACGTAAGAGAGCAGATTTTGTGCTCCCGGGCACCAGTGATCCCGGTGGATTAAACAAATCGAAAAAAATATTTACAAGTTTCAAACAATTCTGAAAAAAACCCCAGATCTAACCAATGATGTATTCCAAAAATGTGCAAAATATCAACTTCAAATACTTTGTATTTTGGGCTACACAAAAATGACAAAAGTGTAGACCTGAATATGTATACTTTCAAATCTTCAAATTTATCAGATTTTGTTATTTTTGTGTAGCGCAGAATACAAAGCATCTGAACTTTATATTTTACATGTTTGTGGGATACATCATTGGCTACACCTGGATTTTGTTTCAGAATTTTTTTAGGCTTATAATTTTTTTTTCGATTTTTTAAAAGCACAGGGATCACTGGTGCTCGGGTGCATAAGACACTTTCCGGTTATGTAAGCATGTTTATTCTGTAACTGTTTAAGATGGTTCACAATTATTTGACAAATAAGACATTGTTTATTGTCAGCATGCAAGTGAGTCTCTTTTTAGAGAGCATGCAAGTGACTCTGCTGATATGAACCATTTGAATTCGATTTGGATATCAGCTAAAAAATAAATACTCATATCAATTTGACATTGCAGGTTCTTTTTTATGAGTATGCTTCTGTTTCACTGCAATAACAAATATATACTAAATTCATCTTATACCCTCTTGTGTTTGCCAATTAGATTCAGATTTTTTTGTCAACATTTGATTCATATATTTTTTGGCAACATTCAATTCAGGTTGACATTTTGGAAAACAAGGTTACTGCACTTTTAAGTCTTGTGCAAAAGATATATGTGACTCTCGAGCATTATTCTCCTGTCTTTCAGCAGTATCCTGGGGTAAGTATACCATGTGGTCAATGCTAACTTTCTCATTTTTCCTGGTTCTGTACTCATTTAATTTCTACTTCTTGGGCATTTCTCTTTCTTTTAGGGGATGAGCATTTCTGTTTTTGTTAATGCAAATTACTTGCTTTGGATATTTAGACATTTATTTTGGCATCTCCTGTGGTCATTTGCATGTTTTTGCCTGTTATAAGAAAGTTTTTTTTCTTGAACACACAACAAAGTGTTTGTCATTTTGTATTAGAAGAAAGCGTCAAGAGGACGCAAAGAGTACAAACAAAAAGGAACGGAAAAGAAAAACAACAACAAAGGCATAAAAGCTAGAACTCCTAGAAACTGGAGACATGCTTTGATACTTTTATATATGTGCCTTTTGATGATAGATCATTACTACTCCCTCCGTATCAAAATATAAGTCGTACTACCAACTTACCACACACATGTATCTAGACATGTTTTAGTACAAAGTTCACATGAATCTTGCACTAAAATATGTCTAGATACATGTGTGTGGTAAGTTGGTAGTGCGACTTATATTTTGATACGGAGGGAGTATTTAGTAGTCAGAGGGGTGAATCCTACTCATACCTAATCCCGTGTGTGCAGTTACTGGATGCTTTCTTGAAGACATGCAAGCTTGTTGCAGGTCTACGCAGTAAACAAAAAGATGACTTACAAGATACAACATAAGTTGGAGCTGCTAGCAGGGCTCACTATTTATGTATTCATTACAACTGATTATTGTGTATGAAGGCACTGATTGGTGCTTACCATTTGATTTACCTTTGGCATTTTACAGATAATGTAGATTCTTAATTTTGTCGAGAGAGGCTTACGATTGAGGTGCTAAAAAGCTACGGATGTCAATAATGGAGTAAACAATATCCCATTAAAAGCATCAGGCCAAATTTATTATGCAAACCGACAGTCATTATGAAGTTGTGTTAATCAATCAGAATGAATTTTGAAAGTCAGGGTTATGAATAGAAGATGGGTGCATTGCACATAGATTTCTGATTTCTGTACATAGGCGAAACACAATGTGAGTAATTGGTTCAGCTGTTTCGTGGCTGGTCACTCCACAGAAGGTATACCCACATATTGTATCGTGTATGTATAAGTGAATATTAAATAGCATTTCAATGTGTTACGGCATATTTTTAGTTTCATAATCGGTGAGTGTGATAGTATTTTTTCTGGCAATTATACATGATGTTGCTCTTATACTAACCATACATCCTTTATTCTGTAGTAAGAACTGACTTCAGGATTTAATAAATGCAGCCTAGTTTAATTATTTTTTCCCTTTTTATTATGTAAAGTTTTGATTTTATTTTATCTTTGTTGATTGCTGAGGAAGCAATTTTTTCAAGAGCAATAGTTGTATTTCAAATATAAAAGCAAAATGTTTCAAGTTGTCCAATTTCTGGTCATGATTGAACAACTTATTATTTATTTCTAAGTTTTTGAAGTTATATGGTTAACTTTTATCCGAGCAATGTGTGATGGTTGATTGATACGACTGTTGTGGACCTGTGACCATTATTTCGATGTTTGCTTGAGCAATAGTTGACTGCATCTGAGGTAAGTGCTTGCCATTTGGCTTATATTGTTCATTTTGACGTACTCGTACCTATTTGTCTCTCCTCAAGCATCCTGTTTATTATTTTTGGTGGAACAAATATTATCTACTGAGTACTGAAGACTGTTGAAAATGAGCACCCTCTAATTAGAATTTGTTTTCTTCATTTCCACAGTACTGATGATATAAATCTTATGTTTTTTGTGTTCTCGTCGCTGCATGGATGTTTACTTGAGCAACAGTTGACTTAATCTGAGTTAAGTGATGTTGATATGCTTATTGCTGATTTGAATATATACATCTTCGGGTACGTTTCCTACTATACTTTAGGTGTCAATTTCAAATGTTCATTTGAAGAAAGATCTCACATAAGCATAGTAATTTCTTTTTTATTGCACCTTTTCTATTGAAAAAACTTTCCACTGAACTATTCTTTCTTTCCTTTTCACCAATTTGTGACATAAACCTTCTTGAAGATATTACAACATATTCGAAACAACTTACTACAACAAATGCAAAACACTACTAGGTGATAGTGTGACACAAACATAATTTACATGAATGTGGTGTGAGACTTGGTGCTGGACAATCTAAACAACAGTCGTAACATCGCCATCTAATTCACTCGCTATAGCATTCCATGCTAGTAATGCAGCACCGACAGCTGGTTCCACCTGCAGGTACAAACAAATATAAATTCTATGAGAATTAATTTGGGACATTTGCCATAAGATCTGAAATACTCCTTTCTAATGTCAACATCAGTTTTTAACTTATCCTAAAAAATTAACTGATCTTTAACTTTGTTCCTGAAGCAACTAAAATCTTGTCTGAAATATTTGTTCACATCAATCTCTTGACTAAGACAGCGGGGAGAATATTTCCTAGTAGGCATTATGGTCTGAAGAAAAGTGTTGGTATAGTTCTGTTCACCTCAGGGTGTATTGGATATGCCCCTGGATAAGTCTTGTTAACACAATCTATCACTTCCTTTCCGATGTCCCACCTATTGTTTGCCTCAAGAACTTTCCCAACCATAACAAGGGGAAATAGGTCCTTTCCATCTGCAAAATTAGAAGGTAAAAACATCTTCAAATCTTGGTTCACGGGGTAAGAGAATACAAGGATTTAGAAGTTCTATTTTTTTTGTGAGAAGACCAAATTATTTTCCATTTGCCATTTTTGCTTGAAAGTGTCCTATATGTTTGTGCAAGGCCTGTTATGCATGTCATTCAGAAAGAAGTTCCTTGTTCACCTCCGCCACTCAGCGCAAGTCTCTGCACTACAGCCTTTACACTGGAAGCCAGTTCACCAACTGAATTGTGCAAGATCTTGTTTGCTACTTCGTCGCCGCCTTCAGCAGATTCTACGACAACCGGGAGAATGTCAGCAATGCGTGCCCAAGATTGGTCTTCGTATGTCCAACTGTCATGAGAAGAATGAACAGGTAAGTAAACGTTGATTTTCATAGTAGCACATTATCTGCAGTATTTCATTCTGTGTTCTTCAATCCTAGTTAGCATTATGCTTCAGCTCACATAACGTCTGCAGAGGGATATTTGAAAACAGTTTACATTTGTTAACCGAACTCTTCAAGTGCTAAGTAACTAAAACGTACTTTCACGTATTTTCTCATTAAATAAAATCAAACAAGTTAACTGAGCCGAAAGGATTTACCCTATCAGTTCATCCGGTGACGCCAGTCCTAGGAAGTCAAGGATGTTGTTCGTGAGCGCTGTTTCTGGACCACGGCCATCATAGGCCCTCACAACTGCTGTCAATGCCTGTGCAGAAATCCCATATCCACTGCATATATTGCCACACAAGTAGAAATCAGAATCAGTAGTTGATTCTTGACCAATATACCCCGGTTGAAAGATAGAACAGAAGTTAACCTGCCCCAATCACCTAGCACTGGCCCTGCACCAGCTGCCCGGGCTTCCCTACCGTCGTTGGTGAAACCGTAGGCTATGGTCCCTGTCCCTGCGATCAGCACGCAGCCGTGGAGCTTGCCCATGGTGCCGCTCGCCATCGCTGCCACGGCATCATTCTCCACAAATAGCTCGACATGGCTCGGAAAAATCTCCCTAGAACAAACGTGCGTTTCAGAGAAAATTCAGCTTCCCCATGGATTTCACTGTAAGAGCTATGCACCTGAGCCAGTCCAGCATTCTGTGCTGGTCGATGGGGTGATTGACGCCAGCTACGGCCAAGCAGACCGCGGACACGTTGGACCGTCTCTTGCGAGCCTTGAGCAGAGCTTGCGCCATCACTCGCTCCAGCGTCTCCCTTGCCCTGTCCTCTGAACATTTTGAAACCAAAAAATGGCAAAGCTGTTATCGATACCTGGAACTTGTTCGAGATTGAATCTCTTGGTGTGTTTCAGGTAGGGGTATGTACCTCCAACAGAGTTCTGGTTGGAGCATCCGGCGATGGCGCGGGAGAGGACAGGGAGCGGGTCGGCAAAGGGCATGGTGGCCGGGATGCAGACACAGACGGTGTTACTGGCGCCTCCGTCGACGCCGAGCACGACGCTGCACCCCATGCGCGGGCTCTGGCACTCCTCCATCTGCCATATCTCCCTCGCCGTGTACCTCTGCATCCTCCTCCTCCTTGCTCACCCCAGTCAGACAAAGGTATCTTCTTCTTTCTCTCTACAGCACCAGATGCTGCTAGCTCGATTGATGAGTGCGGCTTTGTTATTACATATATATATGTCATGGTAGTGCGTGCACTAACAAGTCTAATGGCGACATGTTTCGTCGAGGAGAAAGGGACGGGGAGGAGGAAGGAGGAAGACGAAGGTGACGCATGCAGACGAAATTATGAGGGCGGCTGGGCGTCCTGTCCGCACGCGCGTCAAATGGCGCGACGGCCGAGTTGTTTAACTACGCCGGAGGGACTCACCTCCGGAGCTCGTTCATTATAGTAATCCACGCGCCTTTTGTTATTTTCTGCCAAAGTTACAGTTCGTTACTGACAGCACTGGTATAAAAGTCTCCCGACACTATTTACTGCAATATTTTCCTTGCTGTTTGTAATAACATATTGACAGGTGCGTTCTTGATTGTATCTCTGGTGGTGAAGCTTTCTTTACAATCAGTTACGTGCTGGGAGAAGATTCCATGCTGTTGTTCTTGGTAAAAACGGGCGTGGACGTTGGACACAAGTTAAATCAAGCCTGGCATTGTAAAACTCGGCTTCTTTTTCCAGAACAGAGGGGGCAGAAGCTCTGTCATTCAACTACTCCGGTTACTGAAGGCTAGCTTCCTATCCTATCTACCGAATTCTTTGATTCTGTCTTTTACATGCACTGACACGGAAGCACGTACATTTCTGTTTGAAGCTTAATCATTTCTTGATTTAGATACTAACTTACCCTCGTTCGTTGTTGGAATTATACTGCAGTATATACTCGCTCCGTTCCAATTAATTGACTTGCTATCCGCCACATGTGAATGTATCTATATCGCTATTTGTAATTTGTGTCTCAACACCAGGAGCAGCGAATCTATGCCCGGGGTTCGCGGAGAGGGCGATCTTGGACGGACGGGCGCTGTGCACGCGTCCCTCGCCGGAGTGGCGGCATGAGCCGCCGGCGCCGGACTTTGGCACCGGCTGCGTGGGCGCGGGGGGTCTCGGGGACTCGTTTCTCCTGCCTCGGGGATCTTGAAGCAGAAACCACCGGCGACTTTGGCCTCGACGAACAGCGTGATGATCTTGATGGCGAGCACGTCGCCGTCCAGACAGCCATGGACGTCGTGGGGGAGTCGCCGCCGTCGAGTCGCTCGCCGGTCGCACGCTGCCCTACTACGTCAGATGCGGAGATGGTTCAAAAGTTTTGGGCGGAGGCGGGCTTCCCGTCACCGGCCAGCCGCGTCTGGGAACGAGGATCGTCGTCGGCTCAAGGTGAGGTTTCAATTACTAACGTTGCTAGTGTGGACAGGTCTTGCAAGATGGTGGAGGTGCGGCGTCGATCGGATAGGCGGTCATCGCCGGCGGGGTTGCGGATTCCGCGATCACCTCCACGCATGGGATCTTGGAGAGGTCCTTTGCCGCCGCGCCGTGTCTCTCCGATGCCGGCCATTGGAAGCTTCATTGACAAGGCCTTCGCTGCGCGGTCGAGCTCGTCGATCAAGGAGCCATCTCCGGCGATGGCGAGGCTGGCTGATCCGCTCGCCGCGGCGGGATATCAGGAACTGATCGTGGATTTTCAAATTGAACGGGCCATGCGGGATGGGGCCCACGCGGAGCATCTGAGCCGTCCTGACGACGGGGCGCATCTCGGCCGTCAGCTTGTAACCTATCGGCGTCGTCCTGGGACTTCTTCGACTCCTATCGCTACTCTGCGCCGCCGCCGTTTCTCGCCACCGCCCCCGACTCCTTCGACTCGCCGCCGCTCGTTCGCCTCCGTCGTAACCGCTTCCGCTCAGCCAACGATGGCTGGGCATCCGCAGCGTCCTCCGCCTCCGAGAGGTCCCAGGATGGGGCCGGTTCGGCCTCCGCCACCGTCGCCTACTTCGTTCCCGATACAAGTTGCCGGTGCAGGTGGCTCCATGGGGATGGGGACGGCGCCCCTTGCGGGTCCGCCGGGCGTTCAGCTTCGCCCTCCGTTCCCCTTCCCGACCCAACCGCTGCAGCAGCCGTCGCGCCAGCCGGGGCCGCCGGCGTACATGCCCGCACCTCCCGCCGGCGTCCAGCAGTTCCAGTACACGGGTCCGATGAGCGGGATGATGCCGATGTCTGCTGGGCCGATGCCTCTCCCGACCATGCAGAATATGACGCAGCCGCCGGCAGTGCAGCAGAATGTGAACAAGCCTAGAAGGAAGAAGAAGAGAGTTACGCAGCCACAACAGCCGGGGCCTTTTGCCTACCAGTATGGGCAGCAACCTCTGGTTCAGCCAGTACAACAGCTACCGACAACTCGGCCGCCCGTTTATGCTCAGCCACAGGTGTACCAGGGGATGATCAACCAAGCTACTCTTGCGCCTCCCGTGTCTCTGGGGGCGGCGACACAGGGGGAGGCTGAGGTTGCGGTGGGGGATGCAGCTGCGGCTGCAGCCAAGGCCAAGAAACCAGCTAAGTGTCGGAAGTGCTTCGCTGATGGTCATGCTACTGCGGGTTGCCCGGTCCAGTATTATTGTCTTGTATGTGATAATGGTGCACACCCGACTCACAGATGTCCTACACTTAAGCTCCCGAAGCCGGTTGCGTTCACTTCTGGCGATGGGACAGATGACACAGCGTTTATGCAGCTGCCCGACAGTGTGTACAAGGCTCCTTGGCACCGGCGAGTTCTCCTACAGCTTTGATCACGGTGACTAGGGCTGCAGTTCCGGCGGTGGCTATCCAGAGTCTGATATCTAGGATGTGCTCCTCGAGTTCGTCATGGACTTGGGAGGCGTTACCGCATGGCGAGAACGCTTTCCTGATAGGTTTTCCTTCGTTCGAGGACCTACGCCGTATGGATGGTCTCCAGTTGTGTATTCCAGCTTATCAGTCTCAGGCTTCTATCTCGATATGGAAGACACAGGATATCGCTCCCACGAGAGAGTTGGAGCAGGTTTGGGTACATGTTCAGGGAGTTCCATATACGTTGAGACACTTTTTGGGTATTTGGGCTGTCGGCTCTCTTATTGGGTCTACTCTGGATGTCGATCTGGTCACTCTCAGGAGCCGTGGCATTGTGCGGCTTAAGGTCGGTATGATTGACTCCAAGGTTCTTGAGAAGAGGGTGGATAGCGATTTGGGCAGTTATGTGGGAGTGGCTTGTGTGGTTAAACTTAAGGAATTTGCTTTCTACTTCCGACGGGAGCCTCAGGACTTTGCCCCAGACGCCAACTTTGTTCCTTTTTTCTGGAGGCGCAAAGGGGATGATGCTGATGATGATGTTGGGGGTAATGTGGGAGACTTGGGACCCTACCCTGGGTCGAATGGCACTCAAGGTTCACAGGTGACCAACATGGAGATGGATGTTACTCCGTCTTCCGGGGGTGCTGAACATGGCAAAACAGTGGCTTCTGAGCATGTTGCGGTGATGGCGGTAACGCCGTATAATCATAGTCCTAAAACTCCTCATGCAAGGGCTATTGTCGATGGTATCCGCAAGGTTGCTCCTGCCTTGGTGCGCCCCATTAGTCCAGGTCTTCTGTCCTCTGCTCATGGGTCCGAAATTAAGAAAAGGGGTGTTTTTTCTGCTTTGGAGACTGCTGGGCTGAATTCTGCAGCGGGGGGAATGTTTCTGGGCCACTGCACGCAGCAGCATGGCGCTGGCGGGCCGGGGGCGCCGGCTGCCGAGGGCGGCATGGGGCTATCCGTCGCTCGGGCTGCAGCTGGCTCGGCTCCAGTGCAGGCCGGGAGCAGCAGCCCAGCTGGGCTTGCGGCCATGCTCCAGGACGGGCCGACGGCTGCAGCTACTGATGGGCCGAGTATTGGGGAGGATGCTACGTCACCTCTGCCTCCCCAGGATGCTCGGCTGGTTACTGTTTCAGCGGGAGGGGTCTCTCCACCACCTATGACCCCTTCGCTGGAGCTGAGTGCTGGCGGGAGCTTGGGGATCGCCGGGTCAGTTGCTACGCCGACGTTACTGACCCCGGCTTCTCCCTTGGAGCCTCCGGCGGCCGACGGCGTCGTCTCTACTTCGACATGTACACCACCGCCCACCGTGACCCTTGCCACTCCTCCACGGCGGAGTGAGAGGTTGGGGCCATGGCGGATGGTGCCACCCCGACGGACGAGGACTCTCTCATGAGAGCTATGCGGCGTAAAGCGACACAAAACTTGGACACACATGGTAACGACTCGACTTCCAAGTCTTTTCTTTCGTTTTCATCTCCGTCAATTTCTGCAAAGCTAAATAGTGTAGGAATTAAACTTGGTAGTAATCAGGATCAAATTGATGTGTCAACTAGAGTCTTGAGGCATATGGAATTTGACCGTTCAACGGTTATTCCGAAAGCTTCGACCAAGTTGACCGCCACCTATGTGGATGATGAAGAAGCTAATGACTCTGACGGTCAGCTTGCTTCTCATCTAATTGGTGAAGTGTTGGAGATAGGATTGGATGACGACGGGTTGAGCTCATTGTATGAGTTAAAATCATCCGGACGAAAATCTAAATCTAACTCTAACAAAAGGTCCGTGAAACGATCTAAGGTCTCCAAATCTAATATAGTTTCCCAATGAATGGCTTATTCGCAAATAGCAGAGGTCTTGGTGACTTGGCTAAATACTTGCACTTTGCTCATTCTGTTCGGGACATAATTTGGATTTCTTAGCTATTTCTGAGACGGGTAGACGGACTTCTCGCAAAGTCAATTAAATCGTCTTTCTGGCGGTATTGACTTTGAGTGGCACTCTCGTCCCCCTCATGGACGCTCTGGCGGTATCCTACTAGGTGTAAAGATGGAAACCATGGATGTGTTGGCTGTTTCGGAAGGTGATTTTCATATTAAATTGCATATCCGGAATAAAGCTGATAATTCATTTGGAGTCTTGTCGCTGTGTATGGACCTGCCCAAGCGGAATTCAAACCGCTTTTCTGCGAGAGATGGTAAACTTAGCAAAGGACAACCCACACCCATTTATTATTGGTGGGGATTTCAACTTGCTTCGTTTCCCTTTCGAGAAAAGTAGAGGTCGGTTTGATGATCGTTGGCCACTCTTGTTCAACGCAGTAATTGAAAGCTTGGACTTGAAAGAGGTGTCGATGATTGGGAGGCAGTTTACTTGGGCAAATAGCCTCCCAGAACCCGTACGAGAAACTAGATCGTGTACTGATGAACACCGATTGGGAATCAAGATTTCCAATGGTTTCGGTACGGGCGCTGGAACGTATCGAAGTTTGTCAGACCATGCTCCCATATTACTGACCACTGGCTTGCCTAGACCACCGGGTAACCACCGTTTCAAGTTTGAACTTGGGTGGTTGCATCGAGACGGGTTTCAGGACATGGTCAAGCGAATCTGGGAAAGGCCTGTGGCAGGTGTTAACCCGATTCAGAGGTGGAATAATAAAATTCGTGCTACTCGCACACACCTTGTGGGTTGGGCACGACATACAACAGGCTTACTTAAAAAAGAAAAAATTCGACTCTCTTCTATTATTGACGCTCTTGAAGCGTTAGCAGAGGTTCGCCCCTATCAGCACAGGAGATTGAGCTTAAGAGCCAATCCAATGCGCAGATAGCGAAACTTCTGCGTGAAGAGGAGCTGAAATGGTATCAACGTTCCAAAGCCCAGTTCATTCTGGAAGGAGATTCTAATACTAAATACTTCCACAGTATTGCAAATGGCAGACATCGGAAGAAACGTATTTACTCTCTTTTAGATGAGGACAGAACGATTGAGGGCCACGATCAGCTTAAGACATACATTACTAATTACTATAAAGGCTTGTTCGGGGCACCAGAGGAAGGAAACTTCTCTTGGATGAGTCTAGAACAAGCGACATCCCCCAGGTTTCCGTTGAGGAAAACAACCTACTTACTGCTCCATACTCGGAGGATGAAGTAAGGAAGGCGGTTTTCCAAATGGAACACAACAAAGCCCCTGGCCCAGATGGTTTCCCCGCGGAGTTCTATCAGAATTTTTGGGACATTATCAAGTCAGATCTTATGGAATTGTTCAGCTGTCTTCATGACGGACAACTTGAGTTGTTTCGTCTAAACTTTGGTGAAATAATTTTATTACCTAAGATTAATGAAGCAGAAAGGATTCAACAATACAGACCTATCTGCTTACTTAATGTTAGCTTTAAAATTTTCACCAAGGTTGCGACGCTAAGGCTGAACAATGTGGCGGACCATGTAGTACGTCCCTCTCAAACCGCTTTTATGAAAGGTCGCAACATCCTAGATGGGGTGGTAATCTTGCATGAAACGGTTCACGAACTACATACCAAAAAGTTGAACGGGGTGATCCTGAAAATTGATTTCGAAAAAGCTTATGATAAGGTTAAATGGTCCTTCCTTCAGCAAACCCTCAGAATGAAAGGTTTTTCTGAGGAGTGGCGTGCGTTAATTCATAGTTGCGTTTCGGGTGGAAGTGTAGCCATTAAAGTCAATGATGACGTTGGCAAATACTTTCAGACCAAAAAAGGACTTAGACAAGGTGACCCATTATCGCCTATACTATTTAATATAGTGGCTGATATGTTAGCAGTCATGATCGAACGCGCAAAATCCGATGGTCAAATTGAGGGGATCATTCCACATCTTGTAGATGGAGGATTATCCATTCTCCAATACGCCGACGATACAATCCTCTTTATGGAACATGACATTGAGAAAGCTAGGAATCTTAAGCTGATTTTGTCAGCTTTTGAGCAATTATCAGGTCTTAAGATTAATTTCCATAAGAGTGAATTGTTTTGCTTTGGAGAGGCTCAAAACCATGCTTCCTTGTATGCTGATTTATTCGGCTGTGCACAAGGCCAGTTTCCGATTAAGTATTTGGGCATCCCGATTCATTATCGGCGATTAACAAATGCCGAGTGGAAATTAGTGGAGGAGAGACTGCAAGTTCGGTTAAATAGTTGGAAAGGAAAATTATTATCCTTGGGTGGAAGATTGGTCCTCATCAATTCAGTGCTAACCAACATGGTACTGTATATGTTATCATTCTTCCAAGTACCAAAAGGAGTTCTAACACGGTTGGATTATTTCCGATCGAGATTCTTTTGGCAAGGGGATAGTGAGAAAAGAAAATATCGTCTAGCCAAATGGAGTGTGGTTTGCCGGCCTAGAGACCAAGGGGGGCTTGGTATTCATGATCTTGAGATCAAGAACAGAGCCCTACTTGGTAAATGGTTATTTAAGCTCCTTTCTGAAGAAGGGCTGTGGCAAACCCTCCTAAGAAGAAAATATGTGGGCTCGAAAGCGGTCTCCCAAGTTGTGTGGAAACCTGGAGACTCGCATTTTTGGGCTGGCTTAATGGCTACGAAAAAATTCTTCTTTCCACATGGGTCGTTCGCTATTAAGAATGGATCTGAGATTAGGTTCTGGGAGGATAAATGGCTCGGACGAGCTCCACTCCGCGAACAGTATCCCGCTTGTATAACATTGTGAGATATAAAGGTGATACACTAGCTAAAGTGTTGAGAACTTCTCCACCTGATGTTTCGTTCAGAAGAAGCCTATTTGGTCCCAGGCTAGCATCCTGGAATGCTTTGCTAACTCGGCTGGATTCTATCCACCTGACGCAGGACCGGATAAATTTCGATGGAATCTCACCAAGAATGGCAAGTTCTCGGTTGACTCCATGTACAAAATCTTGATCCAACCTGATATACCGGTAGATAATAATCATAAAATTTGGTCGATGAAGATCCCGCTGAAAACAAAGGTTTTCGCATGGTATCTTCGTCGCGGAGTAATTCTTACAAAAGATAACCTTGCAAAGCGCAATTGGCATGGAAGTAAAAAGTGTGTCTTTTGTCATCATGACGAGACTATACAACACTTATTTTTTCAATGCAAGTTTGCCTCTTCTATATGGTCGGCCATCCAGATAGGCTCTACCTTATACCCTCCACGTAGTGTGTCGAATATTTTCGGGCGCTGGTTGAATGGTGTGGATCCTAGGTTTAAGATGCGTATTAGGATGGGAGCGATTGCAGTTATTTGGTCGCTCTGGCTATGTAGAAATGACAAGGTTTTCAATGACAAAGTTGTTTCCTTTATGCAGGTTATCTACCGGTGCACGGCGATGATTCGTTCTTGGCTACCACTACTGCGGGTGGAGCATCGGGACCTGGCTTCCGAGGCGGCTGCGTGTTTGGAGAGAGTGGCCAGGGAGCTGTTCTCGCTCAATGGATGGCAACATGATCTTCGGATATGTCCTTCTCCAGCATAGGCGTTTTTACAATTTCTCATGATGATATGTAACTCGCCTTTTATTTTTTCGTTATGGCGTGACGGTTGAACTTGTGGGGCTGTGTGCACCTTAGCTGTGCAGAGGCCGGGTGTAATGCTTAAAACTCTTTAAGTAATAAAAACTCCCTTTATCGAAAAAAAAAGAATATATCTATATATTTAATTTGTCTAGATACATCCACATTTGATGAATAGCAAGTCAATTAAATTGGAACGGATGGAGTAGTTTACATGGTCTCCTTGGCGAAGAGTACTACTCCTACCATTTTTGTTAGCTCGCATTCTCCGCTTGGTAAACAAATTAAAGCCACAGATGCTCCATGTGTCGTGCAACTTCACGCTAGTGTACTCTCCTGACGCCATCGTCCAACAAGCGCACGGTGCCATCGGCGTCGGACAAGATCCGTGTGATCATCTGTCCTTGGACTGGAAACTATAGTATATATCCACGAGCCATTTCCTGATCTGCTCTTGATTTGGTGTTTTCTTTTCTCTCGTTTGATTTGATAAACCCTCGAATGCCTCCTGTCCTGCCAAATGTCAGATCCACTGGCAGCGAAGCCCTGGACATTCAGAAACGGACATAAGCCTGATGACATGCTGGATAACTCTGGCACTCGCATCCAAACAAAAAACCGTGAAAAATAAGCGTATCCATAGCTATCTTGAAAAGCTAGAGGATGACTCTAGCTTCGTCATCCAAGTGGCACCGTCATTAAGATCATTTACAACTATTCATCGTTCTTACCCGGCCACAACTTGTGGTGCTGCATGCAAGCAATTTTGTTGACTCGGTTGCTCTGGGAACCGTCGTTATTTTCATAATATAAGATGTTTTAGGTGTTACACATATTATCTACATTCATATCAAAATAAGTGTACATAGACACTAAACATGTCTATATACATGTGTACACATGTGAATGTGTAAAAAGGCTAAAACATCTTATATTTTGAAACGGAGGGAGTAGTACATTGTGATAAAATATAGTCACTTGGTATGCAATTGTCGTAATACGCAAACTCCTGCATGTACCTGATTAATTCGCAGCAAACACAAAAAATAGATCATGAATTATATTTGGAAATACTTGATACATGTTATATTGGGATTTTATGTACACCCATCTAAACCTCTGTATACAATTATAAAAAAGAATGAGTTAGCGGAATCCAAAAGGTCTGAACTAATCGTCTGTCCATGCAACAGCCAACATGTTTAGTCCAGGAGTTACTATTTCTCAGTGTACTTGCAGTTTGTTTTTCTCATTAAAACCCGTCGACCCATAGTATCCTCAGCATCGACCTATCAATCTACTACTAGTACACAAAAAATACCATTATTGTGTAGACTAATTAATGCTAAGTAGTATCCTGTTTGCATTTTGCAACACTTAGGAGTGGATTTTTCTTTGACGTGGATTTAAGAGTGGACTTGTGCAGTTTTATTTTACCGAAATTGATACTTAGTGTGCAAACTTGCGCAGGTAAAGCTGAATCTGTAAGCGTCCAACTTTTTTTTTTTTGAGAGGGGTCTGTAAGTAGGGATGGCAATGGGTACCCATTACCCGCGTACCCTGCGGGTAAAAACCCTATTAGGGTAAGGGTTTGGGGACAAAAAATACCCATGGGTATGTAAATGGGGAAATCTCGTACCCATCGGGCAGAGAGGGTACGGGTATGGGTTCGTATAACCCATACCCGCGTACCCACGTACCCTTCTAAATCTGTGACAAGTGTGTCTCCCAATAATAATAACCTAATGTACCTACTATTTATTTCCAATCATGCGATGCATGATGCCATGAACGATTGGGATGCTGATATTCCTAATTATGTGTTGCTGGTTAAAGTTATATGATTATATGATGTTGTTTACAACTATTTTGTTATCAATTTGTTGTGTTGCAGATGCGGGTATTTTTACGCGCGGGAACCCTTTTACCCTGTCAGGTGAAGGGTATGAGAAAAAGTTGTACCCGCTGAAGGGTATGGGTACGGGTGACGGGCAAGGTTGAGGGGGACGGGTAAGGGTATGGGGTGGCTCCACCCTTACCCATACCCTGCGGGTGCCATCCATATCTGTAAGCATCCAACTAAAAAATAAAAATTGTAGGAAGCCCAAGACTAGCCTGAAATATACTTGTGGGCGCAAATTAAGGCCCAAGTTTGGACCGATAGACAAGCCCATGACGATAAGAGTTTTTCCGAACGCGATGCTGAAATCACTAGAAAAAAGCCTGGCTCACTAAAGATTTCTTTGTTGTGCTCTCCTCGCAACAAGTGTCGCCTTCTTACTACGCATGATTTCTACGGGGTGCCTCTTTGCCCGTCACTAGGATGGCTAGCTTTCGCACGTGTAATCATTCCCTATTGATCTCACGGTTTCCGACCGTCCCGATTAGGATCACTTTCCTCTAAGAATTTGCTGGCTAATTTTCGCTAACGAGTTTAATTACGCATGCATGCACTACTAAGCTGGTGTTTCCCTTCCTAATTTTCACTCTCACATAAATGGAATGATTGATCTGTGCATGCATGCACTACGGGACGAAAATGCTGATGTCATATAGATTCTCTCCAAATTCTAAGCTTCAAAATGTTTTATCTTACAAACAACAAATCAAACTGAAAATCCGTTTTCACCAGTAAATCGGTCGCGACAAGATCTTTCAAACTAGAATCCATGTTAATATGTTTCGATAATATTTTTTCGGACTAAAAGTTACCAACCCCACTATATGTGAGTTATCAAGGATAAAACATAAAAGATTACCAATCTTAAAATTAAATGTTTTTTAGATATTCTTGTAAACTATATCATAAGGGCAACTCCAACTCAGGTACGCATCTAGTAAACTTCAACACCTTGGTAACTATATCATCACACGCTTGGTAGCTTTATCATAAAAAATGTGGTAAGATTTCAGTCGATCATTGATGATTATGTTATCAACACCTTGATAACTTCGTCGTCATTGACATGATGGTGACTATTCAACACATTGGTAACTATATCATCGCAGAATGTGGTAACATTTCAGTCGATCATTGGCGATTAGGTTAGCAAAACATTAGTTACTTAGTCGAAAAACATGGTGCAATTTTCAGTGGACCCTTGGTGATTATGTTAGAAACGCTTTGGTAACCTCATTGTAAACATGGTGGTGAATATTCAGCACCTTGGTACTACATCATCGCACCCTTGATAACTTTATCATCAATAAAGTTTCAGTCGACCCTTGGTGATTATGTTAGCAACACCTTGGTAACTTCATCGTAAACATGATGGTGAATATTCAGCACCTTGGTAACTATATCATCGCACCCTTGATAACTATATCATCACACATTGGTAACACCTCATCTGAAATCTATTTTGATAAAAATGTGCAGTACTCTAAATTATGTTTTCTGTTATTTTTATACTAGTGGAAAGTGGTAGTTCTTTTCTATTCAATTTTTTTGTACTAGTAGAAAGTGGACATTTACTATTTCCCACCCATTTTTATTTACCCTAAAAAACACTATCCCAAAAAGGGAATTGAAAAACTATACTGGCATTTTTTGCATGCAAAATCGAATATTTTTGTTTTTAGCACGTAAAGGGAACAATAAAAAGGGATTTCAAAATAAGTTTGGCTAAGAAAAATGATTTCATGCAAAATACATCTTTCAATAATAAAAGGGAATTGAAAAATTCATAATTTTTTGTAAGCCAAAATTGAACATTTTTTGTTTTAGCGCCTAAAGGGAATAGTAGGAAGAAAGCGCGCGGGAATTGAAATTTGAAGTGCTTTCTTCCCATACCCCATCCCTTATTTTTGCTCGTGAAAAACCACCGGCCCAAAAGGAAATTCTAGATAAATTTGGCCTAAAAAATTGATTTTTCACAAAAACATGTTTAAAGAAAGGGAATAGAAAACGTGAACCTAAACTCTAAACTCTTAGGTTCTGATTTCAGTTTTTACTATTCACTTTTTTATAATTTTAGCAATCTATTATATACTAAAAGCAATACACGAAACTCTAACGGAGAGACCACGTTAATTCACATACGTTAGAAATATATAATCCGTTGATTTTAATTGTGACGGTTAAGATTAAAGATGAAAAGGTTACGTACAACATTAATTGGTACAAATAAGTTATTTTCAACAGGTGTCCCATGATAAAAAAAAGAACACTTTTCCTATTTAACAGCTAGCTGTTTTCAAATTCAGAAACAGACACTTTTTTCTAACCGTCCGATCCGTCTCTCACCAATCTCTGCGCGTCTCCCCTCAGTTTCTCCTTTTCTTTTTTCCTCTTTTGCCCATCCGATCCTAAGTCATTTATTCATTAGTATGTTCTTTAGTCTTATCATTTCATTCCTAAGTCATTAATTCAGTTTCTTGTACTTTATTTCATTGTTAGTTTTAGTCTTCAGTTTTTAATTATTCAGTCTCGTCATCAGTACTGATTTTCTCAGTCTTTCAGTGTACTTTGCTCAGTCTCTTGTTATAATTTTTTCAGTCTGCTTCTCTTTGTTTAGTCTTGAGTCTCTCAGTGTACTCTTTTTATATTTCCTTCAGTTGTTCATTACCTCAGTCACTCATATTTTGTGTTTCACTTTCCTAAGTCCTTCAGTTCATTTTGCTAAATATCTCTTTATATTTTATTCAGTTCTTCATTACTAAGTCTCTAGTACATGAGTAGCTCATTTTTTGTGTCATTATTCAGTTCTTAATTATTATTTCATTTTTCAGTCTTGCTCTCATATTTCATTCATTAATTTCCTCAGTTATGTTCCTTAATTTCTTAATTCCCTTAGTTCTTCGTCACTCATTTATCGACATTTTTAAATTCAGTATTGTCTTTCTTTTCTTATTAATTCAGTCAAATCTTCTTAGTTTTGTATTTTGATTCCTTAATTTACTTAGTTTTTCGTCTCTCATTTCTCGACATTTTTAAATTCAGTATTGTCTTTGAGTTTCTATTAATTCAGTCTACGAGTCTTTCATTTTCATTTGGTTTCTCATCCTCTTAGTTCTTTATTTGTTGAGTTTATCATTCATTTGCTTTAAACATTGTTGTTCATTATGTCATCCCATCTTTTTTCTTGGGGTATTTGGGTGGGGTAACTCCGCCTACCATTTGTTTTAGTCGGTAGCCGGTTCCAAGCCCGGATAAAGGAGGAGGATCCATATTCTTTTTGCATGAGCCAAATCCGTTTGGAGCTGTTTTTGCATCTTTTCACACAATGAGTTTCTTTTTTCTAAAGTTTAATAGCTGGTTTTTTTCCAAGCCTCAGTAAAAATGACCACACGTCTTGATAACAAAGCTTCATCGAAAGAGTACATTCTTCCTAAATATTACAGTAATTTAGCAATAGCATAAAGAGTCTCTACTGATCTAATTCTATCATCAGTTTGCATTGTTCGATGTAGTTGCTTCTCCAATGTTTGGTATGTCTGGGTTTTCAACTTCAGTGACTTGATCTGCTTGAGCTGCGTCCTTGTTCTTCTTTCCCCTTTTTGCTGGTTTCTTGGCTGGAGAATCAGTTCCTGCAAGATAGTATGAAAGTATGACAAAATGAAGTTCAGTTTTTGCATGCACATCACTATTCATTTCACCAATTGAAGTTTTTAAATTTTGTTTAGTTCGTTACCTACTCCCTTAGTCTTTGACTTTCTAGTTCTTTTAGGCTTTGGTAAGTCGACGACCAAATGTTTGTTAGTACATTTTCTCTTTGTATGTCCGTACTCCTTACAAATGCTGCATTTGTAAAAGATTCCCAACTTGATCCTCTCTTTGATGGTGAGAATCCTTGGACGTCCTTTGGTATTAGCTTTATCAGGGTCGAGAATTTCAATTGTTGGGCTTGTCCCCTCTTGCACTGACGCATTAAACAGGTTCGAAACTGTCCTTGTTGAAGTAGGCTCAGTTGGAGGTTGTGTTTCACCAGTGCTTTCAGGAAATTTGTCCATTGCATCCATGTGTTCATCCACTCTTTCTATTTCTATGAGCAAGTACCTCAGTTTCTCCTTGCTTTTTGAAGCTTTCGAGGCTGTGTGAACCAATCTCCTTGATGCTAAGTTATACCTCAGTGAATCACTGTCAATTTGCTCTGGCATTGGGTTGCTGTAGTTCAGTCTCTGTGACTTTTTTCTCCATCTATCAATGAAGTATTTTTTGGTATTTTTTCTACTTCAAGATGTAGCATCACTTTCAGTATGTGAGAACACAGCACGCCATTTTTGTCAAACTTGCAACATATACATGAGTATTCTTCATTTTGCAAGTTGACTTGTACTATGTAGTTTCGCTGCCTATGCTCTTTGATTGCATAGTTTCCTGCTTGAAAAAGCACATATATCTTGTTTTTCTCTTGCTCTCTGATATGTAACCTTGTTACATCAGTCAGGTTGTGTTGGAACTTTCTGAATATTGCCAGGTTGTAGAGTTCATGAGCTTGCCTCTCTATATAGTATTTAGTACAGAACTTGATTGGTGGTACTGTCTTATTTGCTGCATTGTGATCAAGCTCGTCTTCATTTGCATGAATTACATCAACGATCCGCTGATATTCTCTTAGGAAGCTAGTCATGCTGAACTATGCACCCACACCTTTTTTGAACAATGCATTTGTTCCCTCGCTTCTCGCCGTTGTTTGTAGGAATGGGAAAATTTTCTTTTGTAGTATACTGGAACATACTTTCCCCGGTTTTTCCACATGTCAGCGAAGAATTTCACGTGTCCAACGTTGTATTCTTCTATCATAGCTGTCCAAAGTGTTTCAAAGTCTTGTTCAGTCAAGGAGTTGTCTATTATGTCTTGCATTTCTTCGTAAAGACCCTCATTTGAAGCAAATGTTGTTCCATTTTTGTCGTCGCACTTCTTTTTCACATGAAATAAGCATGTCATGTGGGTTGCAGCAGGGAACACTTCATCAATTGCATTTTCCATTGCTTTGTCTTGATCAGTTATGATTGATTGTGGAGGCCTGCCTCCCATTGCTAATAGGAACTGTCTGAAGAGCCATTCAAATGTGAGTGCTTGCTCATTCACGACAAATGCGCAAGCAAACAGATATGTCTTTCCATGCGGCGAGATTCCAACAAACGGTGCAAATGGTAAGTTATACTTTTTAGTAAAAAATGTAGTATCAAAACTTATGCAGTCGCCAAATAGATCATAACTTTGTCTTGATCTAGCATCTGACCAGAACACACTTCTGACTTTACTGTTGTTGTCTAACTCCATTGAGTAGTAAAATCCAGGGTTTTCAGCTTGTTTCTTGTTAAACCAAGCTTGAACTTCCATGAGATCACTGTTCTTCAGTTCTCTGTTTATGCTTGTTCCATAGTTGCACACTTTCCTTTTGTTGTAAGATAGTTGTTCCATCCCTCCCCCCCCCCCCCCCCTCATGTGTGCTAGGACTGAGACTATGTTCCTAGTCGGGATGTTGCATTGCTTCATTGTTCTTATAATTGCTTTTTTTTCTGCAGTCATATAGACATGTGACCTGAAAAACCTGCTCCCTGGATCAAGAGGGTGGTTGTGGTCAAGCTTGAGGTTAGTGATGCGCCATACACCATTTTTATCACTAATGACCATCTCCGCTTTGCAATCCGTCCTAACAAGCATTGTCCCTTGTCTCTGTCCTGGTATCTGCTCTTCATTTGCAACAACTGTGTTCTGTCCATGCTTATTGCACTTGATAGTTGCCCTTGTAACTTCATTATTTCTTTTCTTCCTTGTTGTGCGATACACTAACACAACCGCAATAGAAAACCCAGCAGCAAAAGAGTAATTGTTCAAAAACTGCTGAGCTTCATCTCTTGATTTGAATTGCATTCCAATCTCCGGCATTAGTTCAGCGCTTATTCCTGTGTTAGCTTGCTCGGACTCTTCTTTCTCGTTTGCTAGAAAGTTATCCACATCTTCTTCATCTATCTCATCAGTTGCTTTTTCTTCATTGGCAGTCAGTCTTTCAGAATGATCCCCATTTGCTTCCATGTTACCATTGTGAGCATCTAGATTCCTTGTATGGTCAGTCTCATGGCAATATGCATCATCTCCTGCGCAGTCTTCTTCAACCTAACAACGAAACACATGCCCACATAAATTATTTTCATTCCTTATTTCATTGTTTGTATTTTCTTTCATAATATATGGATTAAGAGCAAACCTCATCAAGATGCATGTCATGTAACAGATTAGCATACCATGGATTATCATCAACATCTTGATTCCCATTGTTACTTTCCTGCTAAGAGAAAAAGCACATGTTGTAAGACTGTTTCTTTGCATCTCATAGTAAAAGGGTCTGCTATATTCCATTTTTCTTTGCTTTTGTTATACCTGAAATAGATCATAGTTGTGTCCTGTTATTGTCCTACAAGATGAACCTCCTCCATTGCTGTTGCTAGCATCCTGCTGTAAAATGAGAATTAGTTTTGTTAGGTTTTTTAGTTGTCAGGTAAAGCAACATATCATAACAATTTTCAGAAATATTGTTTTTTCATACCTGGAGGTGGTGTGCTGTATCAGTCAAGCAGGAAATGTCAATTTCACCTCGTAGCAGTGCTAAGTAGGAGAAATTCCCCTGAACATAATCATTTTTTAAATGAATTTTTACACGAGATGTATAATATGAAGATCTAAACCATTTCAAGAAATTCTTTAACTAGTACCTGCAAATCTAAGCTATTTAACATTTTGCATGCTTTTCTTCTGTAATGATGCATGCCTGACTCTAGCAGTGATTAAATGCTCTTTTTTTTGCAGTGTTTTGATTTAGCGACCAGCCGAGAGTTTGACTCTAGCGACGCACAGCCAAGGGAATTGGATCTGCATTCATTTGTTTGTGCAAGGTGAAGTTCATGAAACATGACTTTATTTCTCTAAGGATACAAGTTTCACAGTACTTCCTTCTGATATTCTGTTCATGTTTGTGTTTTGGATGCTTGCACAATAGATAACAAGGATGGACCTCATCACTGGAAGCTACTGCTATGGTCAGAATTCACAACTGATCATGTAAGAATTCACAACTGATCATATAAATTTTTTTTGTTATGTTTCTGTTGGGGACACATCTTAGTAGATCACTGATGCAACCTGTTGATGCAAAACTCTGGTCGTTTTCTCAGTGTATGCAGTTCAGTTCTGGTCTAGGATTCAATTTTTACAGAGCACCCAAAAAAGTTCAGAGAAACGCACCTGGGATTCCTGAGATTTCTGAGGCAGAGGTATGCCATCTAGCAGACCTTGCACTGATCTCCCTCCTATCTGCAGTTCTTCCATCCCCTTTGCTCTGATCTCCCTCCTATCTGTTTTCCTTGCTTTTCATGTGGATTTCGATCTGGAAGAAGCGTAGCGTAGGCTGGTATGCGACACTGAAGATCTGGAAGGGGGCGAAGGGGGTGAGCACGTGCCTCTCTTTCTTGGGGGAGAAGAAGATCAGTTCTGGGCCTAGGTCTTGTTTAACTTGTTTTATGGGCTTGTTTTTGCAGCCCATATTGTGCATCGACTCAAAACTGAAAAACTCAGAGAAATAGTGTCTGTTTGGGTGTTACTGTCAAACAGACAGAAAATTGAGACGTATCAGTTCTTGAGACATTTTGTTGTTGTACAACTGTCAGTATCTCATTGGTCTCAAAATCTATGTTCCTAAAAATGAAAACAGCTAGCTGTGGGCTAGACAGTCCCAAAAAGAAACAACATGTTCCTACTGGAAAGATTCGATGATGGAACAGACCGAGCGATGGATGGATGGCTGGTGGCCTTGGTGGGCCGGCCCATGCGGGTGGAGGGGAAGAGAGGAGGAGAGATAAGATGAGGAGGAAAATGGGCTAAAGAATTCGGCCCATAAAGGAAAAGAAGAAAAGGAAAAAAACAAGATGGGTTTGAGGAATTTGGCCCATCCGGCCAGGTATTATAGAAAAAAGTTTTTCTATTTAGAAAAACATAGAATTGATGTTTGGAAAATTATTTTCTCCGTGGAGAAAATACAAAGTAATGTTGTGAGTGGTACTTCTCCACAAAAATTGAAAACCAAATATTTAATTCAAAGTCCGATTTAATTCAAATTAAATCTAAAAATTTAGAAAATATCATATTAAGCAGAACAATTTTCTCAAAAAGTTTTGTATTGTAAAAGTTTTTGAAAGCAGAGAAAATTGGGATCTTACACATGAGCAAATAAGTTTACACGGGATCGTATAGAGAAGGAAAAATGACTATTCGAGATATTAAATCCAAAAGGATATGTGAAGCTCTCAATACATGGGTTCCTAATAGAGCCACCAGGCTGAGGCACGTCATATAAACTATCGATTGTAATATTTGGATCTAAAATTTATGGTTAAGATTTATCAAAAAATATTAGTCACGTAGCCTATTTGCACGCCTAATGTTGAGAAGATAAGTGTTGGACATGGACTCCCGTCATTAACCAATTAGAATTCAACAACCACTTGCCACCACGTTACGCACATATATGCAGCCATCGATTTCTTTAGCCATGTGTAAGAATTATTTTGATTGAATGCTGAATATAAATCTTGACTCATAAACACTTTGTTCCAAAATGCATCACTTACTACAAATTGTGATGTCGAGCATCTTTATTTATGATTGCTAATTCATAATAGAATTATAATTTGTTCAATAAAAAGATGCATTAGATCAGCCATGAAAATTACTTTACAAAAATATCCCAGCATTTTTATGCATATACTTGATACTTCAAAATCTAAATGTTATCTATTTTGAGAAAAGTGACGCGACTCTTTAATCTCATTATTTTGGAATATAGCCATTGAAACAAAAAAAAATGTAAGCTTCACGCCTTCGAGATAGTATTCATATTTGAATAGTGCGTATTTTATAACAAATAAGTTAAACATGAGATATAAATACCTTTATAGAACCAAATTGTATAACCAAAATTTTGGACAAACTACAAGTGGTGCCCTTGCATTTGCGAGGGCCTTTGTGCTAGTTAAACATTAAAATACACAAAAAAAAGGAAGAGAAAAAAGGGAATAAAGAAACTTGTGTACATGTCCACGTGAGTGGCTAAGCAAAAAAAAACTGCTGCCGTCAGTTGCATGCATGGCTGGAAGCCGCCCAAACAAAAAAATGTGATTAGAAGAGTAATTAGGCTATGCATGGTATAAAAGGGACGGACAACGGAGGGGGCCAGCTCGCATGCTTAAGGACCGGCCAGAGGATCGAGTGTGGGAGGAGAAAAGAAAAAGGGAATCCTCGGTTCCTAATTACTTACGTTGTCCACATATGAATGTATATAGACATGTTATAAGTATAGATATATCCATATTTGGACAAATGAAAGTCATCTAATTTAGAACGGAGGGAGTAGAATAGAAGGGACGGAGACGACCAGATCACGCGCACACAAAAAAGGAGCTGACACGCTCACACGAGTCAGACCGTGCGATCGCTCTCACGTTCGAAGAGAAGCCTTTTCGCCCGTCACTTGTTATAGGGAAAATAAAGTGGATGTGGATGAGTGAGAGGGAAACTGGAGGGTGAAATTCTACAACTTTTATCTTTTTAGATATGGAAATTCAAAAAATGATATATATTTCGTTCAAATTACGGACCATTTTCACGATTGCGTTTTCCGTGTCAAATTATTTAAAATAAGATTCCATATTGATAATTCTGATGAACTTTTTCATGCCATCAAAATTAGTACATGTGCATTTGGAAGTATCTCGGTTTTTAGTTTATTTGTACTTTGTGTTAGTGTGCATGTAGTGGCTTGCACTTGTAAGTAAGACCGCTTTGAACATGTAATTACACCTACCCTGCAATTAGAATACGTTGACGCTGCACTTAGAAGTATAGGCGGTGAAGTTGGAGTCACTGCAGAGTGATGACGACAACGACCCTCACTTTTCGGTGGTGTGTGTACAGCTTGTGTGGGTAGGCAGGGTGTTTGTGTATGCCCTTGCGACGGTCATATTTCATGACGGTCGGCAAGGGTGTTGTTCTGGGTTAGGGATAGAAATTGACATAAAATACAATAGACAATTGCTAAAATTTCAGATGAAATGACATGTCCGGTCAATTCTATGCCACCCAAACCGATTGGGCATGGAATTACAAATGAAATTTATGATTTCGGCTGGAAATGATGGCTACCGAACAACCTCTTATGGGAGATTACAGAGGTGTCTTCAATGGAACTCGTTGGAATGGCAACAGACACATTGTGTTTCGAGGCGCCACACGCTCCACTAGTTCAGTGTTATTGGATCCTTGCTGCATAGAACTAATTATCTGTTAGCCTAAGTTTTGGTGCTAGACATGGACAATACTTCCCTATCTGAATTCGTCTCTACTCTCGCCGGCCTGTTGCAGGGTGCTGACGGGAACATTATCTGACACACACAGCGACCCTCCCCTCCTCCTCCCCCAACCCTAGCCCACCCGCGCCAGTGCCACCCCCTCCCCTCCTCCCCCTTTCCCTCGCCTCATTCGCGCCGCCCCCGCGGCGGCTGGCGCGGCTCCCCAGCTCCCCGCGCCCGTCCCCTCTCCCTGCCTCTCCCCTCCCACCATCGTCGGCGTACGCCACCGAGCGCTGCTCGGGCGTGGCCGGCGGCGGCGGTTGTCTTCTCTCCGCGCGCGTTGGAGGCCTCGCGGGGCGGCTCTCCTCCGGCGGCGTTGCACCTCGGGCGTCGGCGGCCCGGCTCCGGCCGGGGGTAGCAGGACGGCGACGACGCGAGCTTGTAGCGGGGCGGCGCGGTGCTGTGGGCAGCGACGTGCAGCGGAGACCGCCGGCTGGCCCATGTGGCCAAGATCTGGGCCCGTCGGGGCCCATCTGGGTCAGGGCGGGCCGGCTTGACCTGCGGTGCATTTTGCAGATGAAAGGGAGGTGGAGGATGCAGTTGCAGCGGCAACGGCGACCGACCTTGTTGCAGCGTGACGGCGGGCTTCACGGGCCCGACCGGACTCTATTAGGACTGGTATGCCCCCGTGGGGGCTTTACGAGCCCGCTGGGATTGGCCGGACCTGACAGGGACTGGTGTGCTCTGCTGCCGCGTCCGGTCGACTACCGTCCTTGGCGGTGGAGGTTGTTTCCTCCCGCTCGGCCACGGTACTGCTGACCCCGGTTCATACTCCTCACCTCCATCTTGCAGACCGCGTGACGGCTACTTCGGTGAGACGATGACGGTGGCTTCGGATTCGTTGGCGCTTGGTGATGGGCGGCTAGTCTGCAGGTGTCGAGGCTCGTCCTCGCGGGGCTCATGTGCTACGGATCGGCCGGGTTGTGGATGGGTCTTTCGGAAGAAATCCTTGTCGGTTCGTCTGACACCGACGTGGTGCCACCTTCGGGTGGCATCTTCCTTCCTGAAGGGCGTCGTGGCTACCCTTCGTCCGCTTCCCTGTGGCAGGGGAAACCCTAGGACCTGATGGTCCGGGCAGCAGCGTGGCTTTCTTTTTTGAAGGTGCTGCTTGGTACTCGTCGATTGGTGCTAGCTAGGAGCGTGGTGTTACTTCTTTGGAGTGGGTGCAACGATTACGGGTCACCGTCTTAGTCAATCCGCCTATGTCTCCATTTTATTTTCTCTTTTCTTGTCTTTAGGTGTTTGTCTGCTGCCGCCCCAGTATTTCGTGTTTGTCAGTTGTATCGGTTGGTTGCTATATTTATATAACGGGGCTATGGCCTATTTCGTCAAAGTTTTGGTGTTGTGGGGACGTACGTATGGTTGAGTAAGAACTTTGTTGGCAGCCTCCTCCGTGCCCCGAGTGTATTTCTGTTTTCCTTGTTTTTTCCCTGAAGCAGAGAAGCATGTCGTGGCGGATGCCTGCATATCATAATTGTACATCAGTACTACAAGTTGTTTTCTTTTCAATTTCACATACTTCTTTGATGAATGATAGTTGCAGGATATCATTTCCTAATGGTTCGATCCATCCAAAGCAAATCATCCAAGGCAGCAGCCATCTTTCTTGGCCTTTCTATTGCAGTACAATGGTATGCTCTGAGCTGCGATCTGCTCGGCGCGCCGGTGCGTGCGTGCATTGCATACATGCACCGGCGCTAGAAAGGTCTCTTTTCTCTGCGAGAGCTGTGCCGGCTGGGGTCCCAGGTGCAAGTGTAATGGAAAGCCCTCTGATTGTTCGTTTCCCTGCTTTTGAGCTTCGGCAACATTTTTTGAAATGTTAGCAGATCAGTGGATCACTGCTAAATTCAATAAATAGATAGAAGATTGGTCCAGTTTATAAGGAAACCGTACCCTAAAACTATACAAAAGATGCCTTATGCTTTGCCACCGCCAAGATCGACCTGGTCCAGTTTATAAGGGAAACCGTTCATTGATCACATGTTCTACGCCCGGGTAAGTCGGTGTTGCTTATTGGTGAGTCGTGTCAGGTTGCATGCGGGTTAGGGTGCGAAAGGATGCGAACTTGTACTCCCTCCGTTTCTTAAAAGTAATGCTTTGAATTTCAATTTTAACTAGTTCGTCAATACGTGATTTATGTTATTCAAAAGTGATTTTGCTAGATTCACGTTCAAAAGAAGTTTTAACTCGTATAATTTTTATGACGCATAAGCCACATTTTAACGGACAAATGTTTGGTGAAAGATCCAATTTAAAAAACATGTCCGCCATGTTTTGAGAAACAGAGGGAGTAGTTGACAATAAGGACAAAGTGGCTACAAAACATTGCTATGAATGTGCGTGGGCGTGTGCGTATATGTGTATATGACACAAAACAATCTATAGCTAAAAAGTGATAGCCCCCACACAAAATTTATAGAAAAGGAAATCACTCCTCTCCAATGGGCTAACATAGAAAAAATAGAAATTATATGCTACAACTTATATTGCTAACAAGTGTTGCTACAAAATTAAAGCTCTCGCTAAGACACACATGTTTGGTTCGCATGAGCTCTTTCCAATAGGGTGATTTAGTTGGTTTTAACGTACCATGCATAAGGGTCTTGGAATGAAAGTAATGGTTACTTAGCCTCTCTCCGGAGTTTAAAATGCACTCACCAAGTAAGCATTTTGTTTTTCTGAATTCAAGGTTTTCAATTCCAAGACCACCATGCTCTTTTGGCCTAGCGATAATACTCCATTTAGCCAACCTGTACTTTCATTTATGTTCATCACTTCTACAGAAAATATAGATATTTAGGAGTAGTTCATTCTTTTCTCTCATCCTTTTAGGCAATTCAAAAAAAGACAACATAAACATAGCTAAACTGAGGAAAACGATAGGGGACAAAGAATCCTCTGTTCGCTAGTAACGGTAATCATTTACTTTCATATCAACACTTCCACCAGTGCCAAAACTAAAAACCAGTCACACAAATAGGGTGCGGAATCTTGCATGCCAAAAGTAGAATGCCATTTGAGAGCATCTCCAAGCGGAGCCCTCAAATTCGGCCCCCAGGACAGTGACTGGACGACCCCCATAGTTGGGCTCCTACAACCACATCCCCTAAAATGTTGTCCCCAAACTCATGCAAGCCATGCAACGTCGATCCGATACATACCGGATCCGCATTACAAAACATAGTGGTTCAAATTCAAATGAAACTAACAAAGTTCAAGTTGTCCGATACAAGGGGCGGAGTGATCTCTTCTTCTTCAAGGGGCGGTTCCACCGGAGGCATCTAGGCCGAAGTCACGGTCGGAGATCTTCTTCTTCATCATGAGGATCCACTTTGCGCTAGGCTCATCCAAGAGGGAAGCGTCTTGGAACATGATCCTTTGTTCCTCGGTAATTCTTGCAACATTGACTTTCTCTTGCTCCATCGCATAGGCATCCGCCATCTTCTTTTGGTCCAATTGGACCTTCATCCAAGCCTCCTCCTTCACCAAATCCAACCTCGGCCTCTCAATCTCCATCCTCTCCTTGAGTCGGAGGCGATCAAACTCCATTCTTTCCCTTTGCAAAGCCAAGAAGGCGTCATACCTCTCGGCCTTCTTGTCCTCTCTTTCTTTCTCCAACTTGTGCATGGATTCATCCTTCTTTGAGAAGATGTCCTTCCATGTGGTGGACATCTTCGTGGCGGTGGCGTCTCGAGCCACCCGATCCTTCTCACACCTCCTCCCCATCATCCTCTTGCGGCCACTTCCGGCTTCGGACGGTCCATCTTCTTCATCAAGTACAATTAGGATGGAAGAGCTTGATCCATCATTGGTCTTCCATTTTTTAGCCGGATTCTTGTGATCATCATATTGGGAGATCCACTTGGGCTTCCCGGTCAACTCTAGCCAACAATGTGCCATGGTGAAGGGTTTGTCCTCCGTTTGATGGTACAAAGTGGAGGCCAAACCGGTCTAGCAAGCAAACAAGTAGAACAATTAGAGCAATGAAATGTGATGAAATGAAGAGATGTCAATGAAACAAGTAGAAGAAATTGCTTACATGGGAATTCACGTTGACACCACTTTGATTCCGATTCACCACTTGTGCAAGAAAGTCACAAAACTTATTCACACTTTCTTGGATCGAAGCCCACCTATGTTGGAAAGAACCGGCATTGCGATAGGACACAATCGGGTGGGGTTGCACATATTCCTTTTGATGATGGAAGTGGGCATGTATTTTCTCCCACAATCGGGTGCCCTTTTGCTCGGTTCCACATATAGCATCCATGCTTGTGGCTAACCAAGCTCGGCAAAGTAAAACATCTTCAAAAGTTGTGTACGAAGTGCCTCTTGGCGTGTACACCTTCTTGGCCTTCGCCTTCTTCGTCGTCGCAACGTCCGCCGGCTCGTCCTCACCAAAAGTGTAAAAGGGAGGAAGTGTGGATGCCGACGGCTCCTGCGATGGCGGATCGACCCCATTTTGAATCAATTCCATCATATATTCATCCTAATCATGCTAACAATTACACTACGGATCTAAAATTGACTCGGAACTATGCAATTCGGATAGAAATTCATACCCCAAAGTCCAATTGACTTCCGTCGAACAGGTTGTGGGCGAGTTGGTTGTCGGTGACGCCGGAAGAAGCTCGCGTCCGCTGGAGCGGCGGAGACTCCCCCACCACCTCCTTGTCCTGCGTCGGCGGCACCTGCGACGGGTACTCATCCGCGATTAGGTGTGGCTCCTCCCAGTTCGTCGTCGAGGACAGAGGCGGCGCCGGTGTAGGGCGCCGGACCACGGGCACTGGCGTGGTCATCACCGGCTCCTCCTCCAGCGTCTCCGCGTTCGCAATCCTCTCCGTCTCCTTCTTCTCCCGCTCGCGTTCGCGCTGCTTGCGGCGGCGCGTCCTCCGCGCCACGGTCTCTGGCTTCAGCGCCGAGTCCGTCGCCTGTTCTACGGTCTTGGAGGATGCATCCTTCTCCGCCGAATCGATGGCTCCTTCCGCCTCCATCCGAATTTGCAGGTGGACGCGGCGGGAGGAATGAAATGAAAGTGGCCGGCGGGAAGTTGAGGCGGAGAAGAGGATAAATGAAATTGGCCGGCGACGAAATTTGGTTTCAAATTTCGTGTAGCCGCTTTGCCAGATCAGACGTGGCGGAAGCGTCCGGGCGCGTCCGGGCTGCCCCAAACCCGCCCTACATATGGGCTGGCTTTAGGGTGTGCCGGACCGCCCGGACGTTTGTGGAGGCTTTGGGGGCCGCGGTTGGGTGGCCGATTTCAGCCCAAACCGCGTCCGGGCTGTCCGCCCGGACGTTTAGGGAGGGTTTGCCAACCATAGTTGGAGATGCTCTGAGCTTGTCATATGGTCTTCTAAAAGTTCTGAGTAGAGATTTCTTGTTCTCGGTCTCCAGCGTTCTTCTACTTAAAAACATTAATAATCATATTTACAAGTTTAAAAAAAATCTGAAAACAATTATGCATGTTGTCAATGATATATCCCAAAAATATGCAAAATATCGATATGAAATACTTTTTGTTCGGAACAACACAAAAATGACAAATATATGGATCTAAATGTACCCACTTTCAAATCTCCAAAATATACAACATTTGCCATTTTCGTTTAGCTCAGAATATAAAGTATTTCAAATAAAAAATGTGTACGATTGTGGGATACATCATTGGCACTATTTATGTTTTTTTATGATTGTTTAAAAACTTTTAAATATGATTTTTGATTATTTTTTTCAAGTAGAGAGAGCACTGAAACTCGGGGCTAAAAGTGTTTCCGCTTCTAAAATCCATTTTTCGAAATACCAACAGATGCTTTTGTGAACCGGTAAAGAAGAGAACATATGTTCTTCCACTGCCCAAAAGTTCTTAAACGGAATTTGAAATTTGAGTAAAATTCGATGTATCTGCACGAAATTTGTTGACGCGTTTTCTTTCTTTCTTTCTTTCTTTCTTTCAAAAAAGACGATATGATAGTTTACCGGGGAGCAACCGTGATATGCGACGGACCGATTCACGTGCGCCGATGCGCGCAGTGCCTCGAGCTTCAGAAACGAGATCGAGGAGAAAAATAACACAAACTCCGGCCAGCGAGATCTGTACTTGAAACCGCATCTCCTCTTCCTTGTGCATGACCGTACACCACCTCTGTACTTGTCCACTGTAACTGAAACATTAAACACGGATGGATCGACCAAGACAAAACCATAGCCGAGACTCGCGCCTTGATTCCATCACTACACTATACTATAATCATGATGCCATCTCTCATCATCGGCTACCGAAAACAAGCACTGCACATGCATATGATGCATTCTCCATTTTAAAATCTCTCTGAATGATCTTGAGGCTTACAGGGCGCTGACAGGTGTCCCAATCATCACCAGCTACTGTGCGTTTCGATCGATCATGATCGGGAGAACATGGTAGGGTTGCTTGCACCTCGGAAATTATGGCTTGGTATGAAAATAATTAATATGCACGGAACTTTTATTTTTCGTACTTGACCTTACTTCAATATTTCTTGATTCATTCAAGAACACTTCTCTATATTTTAAGTATATTCTCTTGGTGTAATACGGCTGTGTCACCCTCTCCCAGTGGCGGCACAGGCGGTGACTACAGTGCCGGCCAGTCCGCACCCCCCCCCCCCCCCCCCCCCCGGCTGCTGCCGGCTGACTTCTACCGGCTAAACGTGTTGGGGAGTTGGGGATCTCGGAGTTCTGATTCTGTAAATAAATAAAAAAACATTGGGGATAACACTACATATGTTGCAAACAACATGGATTAATAACATATAATAAATTTCAAAATACATAGATACGTGACATATCACATGTTACATAGGAAACTCAAGATTCAGGATTCCCTGGATCGGGACCATGGATCTGGAGTGACCCTAACGCTAGCTTGTGTGGCTTCATGTTAGGACGTCAGGTGTCGTTGATGATGAAGTCGGAGTCGCCTGATCGAGGAGTGGCAGCGATGACACTAGGGTGCGACCTTGTCCATACTCTTTTCCTCGGGAATTACATCACGTGTCGGTTTAGTTGATCGTGTTGTTATGCTTTCTCCCCTTTTGCGCTAATTAGTGGGACAACTCTCTTCTTTTTTATTAATATAATTAATATAGATTGAGGCGTCATTTTTAAAAACATTTACAAGTATGAGTTCAGTCATACTGCCTCCGTCTCGAAATATAAGACGCACTATTTTTTGCTGATTTTTTATGCATGATTTTGACCACTAATATATAGTAAATTATTTCATTATATATATTTTTATATTAATTTTGTGCACACATTGCAAGTACAAATCATAATCAAACTTGCAATCATTTCTTTTAATCGGGGTATCCTGTACTTGTGGAAAAAAAAATAGTTCGTGAAAGTAGTACAACCAAAAAGAGTTGAGTAGGAACGCAGCAGCCAAATGACACTGTCCGTCTACTTCAGGATCGCAGTGGTATGGATCCCAGCTAGCCTGACCTGAAGCCAGTGAGTGTGCACTGCATCTGCATCATCCAGCTAAGAGATCCAGCTAAGAGCATCTCCACCGAGGCCTCCAAATGACCCCCAAAGGCTCATTAGGGGTCCGGACAGCAAAAAACGTCACCAGCGGCACCTCCAAAGGGTCGCCCCGAACAAAAACATGTCCGGCACCCTCGAGAGGGCCTCAAAGACCCCCAAAGGCTCATTAGGGGTCCGGACGGCCAAAAACGCCACCAGTGGCACCCCCAAAGGGTCGCCCCGAACAAAAACATGTCCGGCCGGACATGAGGGCGGACATGCGCCTGACAGGGTTGGCCCGCCCGTCATACACACAGCACCACGCCCAGTGTTAACTTGGGCTTGGCAGGGGGCGGACATGCGCCTGACAGGGCTGGCCCGCCCGTCATACACACAGCACCACGCCCAGTGTTAACTTGGGCTTGGCAGGAGGCCGTTGCGCCGCGTTGAATGGCGAGGCGACGAGACGGCGGCTCGCCTGTCATCACGCCTCGCAATAACGCTCCGCCCGTTTCCCAGGCGGACGCAGAGCGAAGCGACGCCTCAAAATAACGCCACGCCCGTTCCCATGGCGCAGACGGAAGCGACGCGTCCTGCAGTCGCAGCGGCTGCCCGCAGCGACGCCCTGCGCACGCATCGTCGGCGTCAATGCATGGCCAGGCGAACCGGTGGCCGCGTTAATGCAGGCCACCCAACCCCGCTCCTCCGGCCGCCTTTAAAACCCGGCGCGTCGCAGCCCTCCTCTCCCCACACCACCGCTTCTCCCCTCTCCCAACTCGCCACCAGCAGTTCGGCCGCCAAGCAAGGTGGGCAACCGCGAGACGCCGGAGGAGCGCGAGCTCCGGCGTCATCGCGACTTCCTCTCGGCGGAAAGCGAGCGCCGCGGCCAGCGACACCGCGAGCAGATGGAGGAACGTCGTCGCCGTAACGAGGAGGCGGAGATGGCCAGGGCGTATGAACGCGAGCGGTGGCTCGAGGACGCAGCCAACGCGCCTCCGTACGTCGTGTCGCTGGAGATGGCGCAGCTGTGCAGCCGCCATAGCGTGCCGGTGGAGGGGGAGGGTGGACGAGGAACGCCGTCAACGTGCCGGTGGCGCCGCGGCTGAGCGGCAAGGAGCGCGTCGGCTTCATCATGCGGAAGTGGCAGGCGATGTCGTACGAGCAGAAGCTCGACCCCAAGTACTCCATCTCGTCGCCCTACTGGCACGCCGTGGTGGACGCGGAGTACGAGGCGCGCTGTGCCGGCGACTTTCTCCCTACCGACGCGCGGGAACCAACGCCGGAGTTGTCTGCATCGGACGACGACGACACAGCCGAGGAGGACGATGACGACCCCGAGCTGCCCGATCTACCTATAAAAACGGCAGACGCATCTTGGTCAGCAGCGCCGCCACCATCGGAGAAGGGGGCGCAAGGTGAAACCGGCGAGGCTTCCGATCAGGCGGTAGATGAAATCCCACCACGCGCCGGCCGCGAAACCAGAAGCCTCAGCCACGGCGAGGCTTGGTTTCTAAAGGCCGTAGCCGATGGGAATAGCAGATGAAACTTCCCGCGCCGGATCATCGAGACATGCAAGTCTGTTGATGATTCCGGCGCTTTGTTCGCATCTTCTTCCCCTTCGCTAGGCCATGGAGCGGCATCTCTCCTCGCCGCCGGCGCGTGTAGTGGTTGGCTAGACGTTGTAGCGTGTAGCCGGTACCGGCGTAGTTTAGGTTTAGTTTGTTAAATCTCGTTTAGATTTTAAATTATAAGTTTATTAAATCTCGTTTAATAAAATCCGCTGCCCACAAAGTGTTCGATGATTTGCTCGCGTTTGGGGGCGGACGTTTGGGGTGCGCCGCTATGGACGCGGTCGAAAACATGGGCGGACACATGTCCGGCACCCCCAATTAGGTCTCCATTGGGGTGCCGCACACGAATTTGAAAGCCCGGTGGAGATGCTCTAAACAGCAACTTTGCTTTGATGGAGGCCCCGGTGGAGATGCTCTAAACAGCAACTTTGCTTTGGTCAGCTCAGTTTCAAACAGTGACAACTGACAACCCACACCTCGTGTGGGAGCCAAATCCGTACAAGGATCGCAAATTCGCAATCCCATCTCCTCCTGAGAGCAGATGCCCCTCACTGTCCGTGTCTCCTCGCTCTCCTGCGCCCCAAGATTAATCAATCAATCAGCGCAGGCCCGCACCTGATTGCCGAATATTATACCATTAGCGGCAATTGTTCTGTTTTGTTTTGGGCCTCTCTCTTCCCACTTAAGCTAGCTATAAGTAGGAGGTCTTGCCATTTGGTGCTGTCTGTGGGTTTGAACTTTTGCGGTGCTCTTCATCCTGGTTCTTGGAGGCGTGAGGGCTCCAATCGAGCAAGAATCGAAAACTATCAGGTGAGTGGAGCCAAGAATCGACAGTCTCCTTCTTTCTCAGCTCCGATTCTGGAGGGAAAGAAATGCGGCATTTTCAGTTTTTTTTTCCTCCTCTCCGCTTCTTCCATGTTCATGGTCTTGCGCTCTTACTCTTAATCCTTGGTTCTTCCGCCATTTCTAGCTTTTCTGTCGAGGGTGCTTACTAATCAATGCGGTTTTGCTTGGCGCTCGCAGGTTGGTGTTACTCGGCCCAGGAGGGATAAAAAAAACCGGTGCCCGGGTAGGGTTTACCCGCTAGAAACCGATTGCGGCGGCGGCGGAGGTCGCCAAGGTTTGAGTAGAGCGATGAAATCTTCCACATATTTTCTGTTGATCCTGGTGGCGCTCTTGATCCCGGGGAACGCGCGAGCGCAGCCCAGACCGGTCCTCATCAACTGCGGCTCGGGTTCCAGCACCATTGTCGATGGCAGGAGATGGTTTGGGGATTCTCCCCCTCCCAGGAACCTCACACTCAGCTCCCCCGGGACCATCGCCTCGGCGGCTCCCGGAGCTGTTGGGGAAGAAGGGCCTTACGGAGATTTGTACAAGACCGCCCGCGTCTTCAATGCTTCCTCGACCTACAAACTCGGCGTCGCCGTCGGGAGTTACTTCCTCCGGCTCCATTTCAGTCAGCTGTTCGCCAATCACAGCGCCGGGGAGCCGTTGTTCGATGTCGCGGCGAATGGCCTGAAGCTCCTCTCCAAGTTGAATGTCCCTGGAGAGATTTCTTGGAGGAATTCTCAGATCAACTCCACCAGCGGCGTCATAGTGAAGGAGTACCTGCTCAATGTTACTTCTGGTAAACTGGGGATTGAGTTCACTCCTGACGAAGAATCATTCGCCTTCGTCAATGCCATGGAGGTTGTGCCTGTGTCTGGCAGCTCAATCTTTGATTCAGTTAACAAGGTGGGTGGTTATGGGTTGAAGGGCCCTTTCAGCCTCAGCGAGAGCGGGATCGAGACGATGTATAGGTTGTGTGTGGGATGCGGGATATAGAGAGGAAAGAGGACCCGGGCCTGTGGAGGAAGTGGGATTCGGATGAGCATTTCATATTCTCTCTGAATGCTGCACATCCCATCTCCAATTCTTCCAACATAAGTTATGTGTCGGCTGATGATTCCACATTGGCCCCTCTGAGGCTCTATGAAACCGCAAGGGTGACGACGGAGAGCTCCGTCATGGAGAAGAAATTCAATGTGTCATGGAGCTTTAATATTGACCCTGGCTTTGATTACTTGGTCCGGCTGCATTTCTGTGAGCTGGAGTATGACAAGGCTGAGCAACGAAAGTTCAAGATTTACATAAACAACAAGACTGCTGCGGAGAGCTATGATGTTTTTGCGAGGGCTGGGGGGAAGAACAAGGCTTTTCATGAGGACTTCCTTGATGTTGCCTCGCCGCAGATGGAGACTCTTTGGGTTCAGCTGGGGTCTGAGGCATCAGCAGGTTCAGCGGCTACTGATGCTCTTTTGAATGGCATGGAGATCTTTAAGGTCAGCCGGGATGGAAACCTTGCTCATCCAACCATGAGGATTGGGGGTATCAGTGGCAGCGTAAGGAAACCAAAACGGAGCCCCAAGTGGGTGCTAATTGGCGCTGCTTCCGGTCTGGTAGTTTTTATCGCGATTGTTGGTGCTGTTTATATCTGTTTCCATTTGCAGCGAAAGAAAAAAAATTCAGCTAACAAAACCAAGGATAACCCACCTGGCTGGAAGCCACTTGTGCAACATGGTGCTACGAGTACCCGTTCCCCAACCCTTCGCACAGCTGGGACATTTGGGAGCAGCCAGCTTGGCAAGCGGTTTACCATTGCAGAAATCAGAACAGCCACCGCGAACTTTGACGAGTCCTTGGTTATCGGAGTTGGTGGTTTTGGAAAGGTCTACAAGGGTACAATGGAGGATGGAACTCTGGTGGCAATTAAGAGGGGGCATACTGACTCTCATCAGGGTCAGGGTGTCAAGGAATTCGAAACTGAGATCGAGATGCTCTCGAGGCTGCGGCACCGGCACCTGGTGCCCTTGATTGGCTATTGTGATGAGAGAAATGAGATGGTCTTAGTTTATGAGCACATGTCAAATGGCACCTTGAGGAGCCATCTCTATGGTAGTGACCTTCCTGCGCTTACATGGAAGCAAAGGCTTGAAGTATGTATTGGCGCAGCACGAGGGCTTCACTACCTTCACACTGGACTTGACAGGGGTATAATTCACAGAGATGTCAAGACAACCAACATTTTGTTGGATGGCAACTTGGTTGCTAAGATGGCAGATTTTGGCATCTCAAAAGATGGTCCAGCTTTAGATCACACTCATGTTAGTACTGCTGTGAAAGGAAGTTTTGGTTACCTTGATCCAGAATACTATAGAAGACAACAGTTAACTCCAAGTTCAGATGTGTATTCTTTCGGTGTCGTGCTGTTTGAAGTACTATGTGCTCGACCGGTCATAAATCCGACCTTGCCAAGGGATCAGATAAACCTTGCTGAGTGGGCTCTGAACTGGCTAAGGAAGAAGTTACTTGAGACCATTATCGACCATCGGTTAGATGGAAATTACACACTTGAGTCCTTGAAGAAATTCAGCGAGATTGCCGAAAAATGCCTTGCAGATGAGGGGGTGAACCGGCCTTCAATGGGCGAAGTCCTCTGGCACCTAGAGAGTGCTCTGCAGTTGCACCAAGATCATATGCAAAGTGCAAACGGTGATGGTTTTCAGGGCCTAAACTGAAGCCATCTGATGTATCTGTCAACATAGCGTGCCTCGAAGAAATTGAGGAATCTACTCGTCCATCCTCTCGAGATGCAAATGTGCAAGCTGATGATGTCAAGATTGAGGTGCCATGACACGGAAGGGCTTTCAAATTAGGGGTTTCAAGAAATTGAATAGGGTAGGTGTTGAGTTAATGCTTAGATGCATTTCGCCTATAGTACCGTGACACCATATGTGGAGGTCCCCATAATATGTTGAAATTCTTTTGGTACAGTCGAGCAAAATTCCTTTTGTGGGTTTTATACTTTTGCTAATGCGCAAAATGGTTTATGATGTCAATTCTATTGATTCTTTGTAAATCATTGGAACCGAATGCTATATAGATCATTAGTTGGAAACACATTAAGAGAAAATTTTCTCGTCGATTGTCCCATGTTCACTGCCTATTTTTCTATTTGTGTCCTGTTCAGCTATTTTATTTTAGTCAACCACTGTGCACGCATATTCACTGCCTTTTAGCTGAAGCCATAGCATTCTGCTGATTATTTTATTTCGATTACATCAAGGCCACAACATATAAGAACATTATTTGCATATGGAAATTTACCACTTATGTTAATTTAGTCTAGGGACATAGGTAGCCAAATATTTGCTCTAGATGATGTAATTGTTGCATGGTACATAATTTAGTTTTCTGTACCCAGGCTTCAAGAAGCCAAAGCACTAGTGTTGTAAACAAGAAGAGCACCACCCAGCAGAATTCCAACAAGAGTGGCTACCCAGAGCAACAACCCTGCTTTTCCTGCATAGATAAAAAGGGATGAATGTTGTATGCGCTCCGACAACTGAAAAACCTGTTCTTTCAAGCTAACAGTGAGAGATTTAAGATTGTTGCCATGGATGGCTTACCTCCAGCATAAAAGTCACCGCTCGGAGACCATTCTTCTGGATTATATATTGGGCTACAAAAATACATCGCAAATAATGTCATGAAAATTGAAGGCAGTGGATGAGTTCTCGATGCTGTTCTTTTCATTGTTTCTTACTGACAGTGTGGTAGGTTGGTTTTTTCTTGTCACGTCTTTATAATCTTGAATTTCAACCTTTTTATTATATAATTTTCTAACACTAGTACTAGGTTTTGTATTTAGTTTTAAATTTCTCCTTTAGAATGATTAAGTAGTGTTTGTTGTTGCTGGATTGGGTTGAATGTTTTACCTGTACCCATCAACATTTGCTCCGTACTTCTTGGCAAACTGGTAGACACCCTTCCCCTGATAAAACCAGATCGATATTAAGTGATATCAATAATATATTTTTTAGAAATAAGATTCATTTCTTCAGCCTGAAAACTAACCTTGACTGGCCTTCCAGATGCATCGACGCCATCTTTCAGTTCCAATCCTCCCCCAGGCCCTATATGTTAACGAAGCGCAATTTCATAAATTGCTATACCATATACTCGGGTATATAGAAAACGCAGGTAGTGCTATCCAATACACCAGTAACAGTTTCGTTTTCTAACAGAAACTTAGTAAGACAGCAGGTAGATTTTGTAGCATGTACTAACCGAAAGGCTGAGTAGTTTGGACCTTCTTTGCTTTCTTGGACATCACTACAACATCTAAGCTCCCAGGAATTGCAGCCATGTGGTTAATCCACGTTTTGGACCCACAAATCAGTGACTTGTTGACTCGTTTCCATTTGCGGCGTACATTCGTTCACTGCGAGTGGATCAAAGTTTTTCGGACCCGCTTGTCGGTGCGCGTGCGTGCGCGTGTGTAGGTGTGTTTTCTGTGTCGGTGAGGCGCGTGTGATCTCTCCTCTCTCTTCTCTAGGGGACAGAACGTGGGTTAGAGGGATGGACAGCCAGCTCCCAAAAAATTCCCCACAATTCCGCCCAAAATTTCTGCCGCCGCCTATGATTCCGGCCGCCTCCACCGCCGGTCGTTGCCCCAGCTCCGCCCTTGCTCTCCTCCTCTGGTTCGCCCCTGCACCTGCCCCCATGGCGAACCCTAGCCAGACTCGGTTTGCTGGCGTGGCGGCCCGGCCGTCGTGGACAACGCCTCTCAGGGGCGAACCCTAGCCATGCTCTGTTTGGTGGCGTGGCGACCCAGTCGCCGGCGTCGCCTCACACTGCTCCTGGATGCTACAGCAAGCCCTTCCTTGGAAGGACGCCGACCTTCTCGACCCCGCTGTGCGGTACGTGATGGCGACCTCTACCTCCCCCGTTGCAACGCCGGTATCCTCCTCTTCCATAGAGCCCATCTGTATGTGTCGTCAAAGTTGGATTGTACGGTCGACATGCCGCCAAAGACAGCTTCCCTCTGCTGGTACATGGCGTTTGTGAGGAGAGGATTTTGTTCCATCTAGGTGACTTGCCAATGACTGTTTTCCTTGGCTTGTGCAGGATACAGCCTGTAGAGACCACGGAGGAGCTTGGGACCAAGGAGCACGTGCAACTGTCGTCACTCTGTGGTATACTATGTACTAGGATTTAAAGAACGCTATACGATACATTATGTAAATAGAAGGAATGTAAGATGTCTTATTTATATGTACATAACTAAACAAGAGAGCAATAGATTGTTGGTCATCTGCATTTGGTTTCGTTCATGAGGTATTTTTTTCGCCCTGCCCACTCTGGGAGGTCCTTCAGATTTTGCAATAGCCATTTTTGTTTGTATTTCACTTGGCAGTTTTTAGGTGTTTGTGATGCCGCTGGTGGTCATTCTAGCTACGGAAAAACTTTTCTGGAAGATATCTCATTAATTGCTTCAAAATTGCCACGACGCATGGAAACAATAGATGGAAATAGCTCTCAGGTAATGGAATCAAAGGTACTGAATAATCAATTTACAAGCGGAACTGATTTTGCTCTCCATCTTGTGAACTGTTGTAATACCTGAAATCTTGTATTTAATTGTAATCGACCGATATATTGCAATACCTCTTGGGCTGTTAGTGTGGTGGCAAGTGAAGTCAAAATAATTGGATGCGGGATGTGGTCTAGCTCGCAAACTTAGATCTCTCATGATTTTTAGTTCCTCTACAGTTGGTAGTACTGCGACACTCTAGAAAATAATCTGCTTCCATAACTGAACAAAGGAGTATTAGTTCCGGTACTGAACACAAGTAGAGATTTTGAGCTTGAGATCACTTGGCAGTAAGCCTGACATGCAAAATTCTGATGTGTGATTACTTATTCATAAAAGATAAATAGTTTGTTGCTTATGGCATGGGAGAGGAAACTCAGAACTTGCCTAGCTTGCTTCCTTTTCTTGCATAGGTAGAAACTCAAAGCAAATAAAAATGCAGAAGTGTCTCTTTACAATTTCTTTAGCTACCGAAATCAGCTATGATTATGATCAAAACGTGGCTGCAAGCGAGTGTTTTTCGTTGCTGCCGTACTGGAAACAATTAGTTCATCCTAATCGAGCTCAGTCAGTGCCTGCATATTCCCTTGCTTCTACACCTCTAATTTTCATTAGCTGGGATGCTATCTATAATTTATCATTTCAAGAAATTGGCTGATATTGATTACAAATCCAGTATGAACAACTGAATGTGAAGCGGGTGTTGAATCGATGCACATATGTTGATGCGCTGACGCTCAATAGGAGAATAGTTTGTGAAGTGATCTCGTAGAGGATGTTAAACCAATATGGTGTCAAAGGAAGATTGCATGACCATGTAGTAATTAGTTTCAGTAGGACATGCCATTTTCTTTGATGTCCCTGTGTATTTCATGAATTTTGTAGTTTATGTGATGTTCTTTACAGCTTATGAACCTGCTTTGATGGCCAAGTTCAGTTATCTACACGGCTTTATGCATGTTTGTTGTCTGATGTCAATTTTCGACACAGAGAGGCCATACCACTCACCTTCTGAAAATGATGTGCTATGTCCAGTTTGTATTGTAATAGATTCATGTATAGCGATCAGATGTTCAGTCTATTGCCTTGTTATGTTGTAGCATTGCCATGTTTAATCCCAGAGATACGGACTACATGCTTATGTCCTATTTTGCTAGGTATCTTGGTATCATGTAATACTTTGATATGGATAGCATATGCTATACTCTGGCATGATTATTTTCAGCTGTAGGCAACTTTACAGCTCAAATCCGTCCTCATTTTTTATTTGAACAACTCTCATTTATTTGTGTACTTCATATTTTAGGCTTTTCCAAGCATTATACATGAGAAGTTGTTTATCTTTTCATCCAGTTTAATCGCTAAAACGGTTGGCACTATTTCCTTGATAACTGATTAAACCATTTTTTTTTCTTTGCAGTCTATAAGACTTGCCATGTGGCCATCTCCTTTTGGTTCGATCTGAGCATTATGGAGCTAAACTGGATCCAGGAGGAGATATATAGCTGTAGTTGCATTCATGCTCACGTTTCTCTTATGGCAAGTGTACTGTTGATGTAGTAGTACCATTTTATGTTTACCTTATACTGGATTTATTAACCATTTTGAGGTCGCTGGGTTTTGAGGCGATCACCTATCATCGTGAGACATCTTCTGTTGTGTCATTGTCCGCTTGCTGGTTAAGAGATGATAAGGATGATGTTAAGTTTAGTAAGAAGCTTTGGTTTGGTTTATCTACAGGGCGTACACAGCCCTTGGTTGCTAACGTCCCACGTGAGCGGCGTAGACGCACTTTCACCTCCTTTTTGGTAATCGGGTGGTTTGACACTTCGACCCTTCTGCGGCGGCAATGTCCAGGTGGCCGACGTCGCTGCATATGTTTGGTAATCGGGTGCTGCTCTGCTCAGGTTTGCCGCTTTTTCTCCGGTTTATTTATTCCCTATTTTCCTCATATGGTGCTCACTTTTTCCCCTAAGTACATCGTCTCATGGGGACACTCTGTTTCAGCATCGAGGACGCCAGATTGAGCAAGTTCGTGCTCTATGTCGTGGTTCTGTGTTCAGTGTTCTGACCAACAACCCAGGTTGCGGTACAATCTCACGTCTTCCTCATACTCCACCTTAACTTCTCAAGCACAATACCCTTTCTTTGTGTTCTGGAGTTGGCCTCGGTGCTAGGAGGCGTTTGATTATTGTTGGATTCCTGAAGTCTTGCATCATGTCCAGGTGCTACCTTGGCATGACGCCCAACACCTTCAGGAACAGATGTCACAAGTTCCTGAAGTGTTGCTGGTGCTGAAGCTGCCAACAGAACAAACATGAAAAGTTTTCAATGCCGTTCAGGTAAGAGCTATTTTAATTACATACTTATACTCAATAATAGCATGGCCTGACTTGGTACATAATGAGAAAACAAATAGACCTAAGCAATAATATACCCAAATATCATTTTTAATGTATGGTCAATATTAAGGAAAACTAGGATAAGAACAAATAGCAAATGCAAGAAGAAACGTATAAGACCTCTGGTGTCTTGCTGGATTAAACAAAAAAAGTGACGCAACAATTATTAATAGAACAAGCATATGAGAATAACCAGAGTCCTCTCAATCTTTATGTCTTGACTGTCTTTTAGCAAGAGAAACACAGCCATAATTTGACAAAAAACACCAAATCCCTTTATAACTAGCAACGAGAAGACACTTCTAGATCTGTAGCAAATGATAAACAAATATAGCATGGAAAAATCTTGATGATGAAAGCACTTTACGTAGGAGCTTTCTTGCTAATGTAAGCACTTGATTATTTTTTAAAGCTTCATCAGAATGTTTCGATGAATGGTTATAGTGTTGGAAACAGCAACCAAGAATTTTTTAACCGCTTATATGTTTTTAGGAATGGTCAAACTATGCTATAACCATCCTTCGCAAGAAGTTATGGTTGATACCATTTTCATACTGATGCTTCTCTTGACGATTAGATTTTGTCTTGCAAATGCAAAGGTTACACAGTGATGTTTGGGAGAACCACTACTATAAAAGATCTAAAGAACCAGCTTCTTTTAATGTTTTGGGGAAACTATCACCGTGTATTTGAGAGTTAACTAATGTCAAATGACCTTAGAGGTGTCTAGACATATATTTTACCGTATGTAACGTTTCTTAGTGTTTTTACATATTAATATTCCTCTGATAGTATCTGTCCCAGTCATGTACCTCTTCATGGAATTTAAATATTTGATGATACAGTGAAGTGAATAAATAGACTGTAGCATATAGATTATGGAGAGTAGGCCTGTGAACTATTATAGAAAATGTAGTTCCATTCTTAGCAAAACCCTCTATGGGTATTTTATAATTTTCTAGGTTTCTTATTTGCTGATGTGATGAAAACATCTCGATTAAGGAAAATAAACCTTACTGATTGCTTTTGTTAGAGCAGAGTTATACAACATCTAAGATTAGGTGTTGAAGCCCATGGTAGATGCCTTAGCTGTGGAATTTGTGTCATTAAGCTGGTATCATTAGTTTGAATGAGCTTATTTTGTTCTATCAACCTGTCATAACTCGGCGGAAAACTCGCAACGACAGGTTAGTCCTTCTTTAGATTCGGTTTTCTGTAATGTCATGCTTATTTTCACCCTTTTTATATGTGTTCGATTAATTAAACTATACTACCTTCTTTCTTCTAGCAAAATATTACTGCAAAATTTGCTTCACATGTAATTTAAATAATAATTATTTCTTTTTTATACCTATCAAATATGTTTGCTTTTTTTACGCTTTCAGTTACCCTGTTCATATTTCATGATGTAATACACTTTATCAAGAGGTGTCTTATTTTACTCCGATAAACTCAGACGTTTATAATGAAAAAGATAACAGCAGTCAGATATACAATATAAACATGATGTCTTGGTAGCATTGCCTTGAATTTAAATTACAAATTTTTAGATTTACTGCCTTTTTTCCTTAGATCCTGTTGCTGTTGGCGATACATGTGGGCGTCTGTAGTGTAGGTGCAAGTTTACTGCTACCACATGATTGTTTTGTTTTGTTTTGCAAACATGCTCCATTGTAGCTATTTGTGGCTGTATTTTTATGTGATTTTACACTCCCACCTAATCTGTGTTGAACTTTGTCTATATTTTACATGTATCTTGAGGCCACTACCAAGAGGGTGATAGGAGCTTCTGGGACCGGGTTCTCTTGGCTTTTGTCTACCTCTTATTTACAAGCATTGGTAGTCTTTGATCTAAATTTAGACGTAGTCTTCCTCCCAGGGTGTGTCGATGAGGTTAAATCTCTGCTTTTGTGGTGACTTCAATTTTTGAGATAATGACAAAAAACCACCACAATTGAACACGAGTTGACGCGGAAGCACCACCTTTGGGTTTTCCGACACATAAATACCTCTATTCGGGACATGGTGTGACAAGGAGCACTGATCGCCCGTTGTTAGCCTTATAACAGTTTTTCTGGCAGGTGGGACCCGCTGTCAGTGTACGCGTGGCAAAAAAGAAAAAGAAAAAACATATAAAAAAGAAAAAGAAAAAATCAAGTCAATGCTCCATAACCTAGCTCGCCCGTCCCTCCTCGGCTCTCCGGCGCGGCCGCCCGTTCCTCCACCAGCTCGCCGGCGCGGCTGCCCGTTCCTCCCCCAGCTCGCCGGCGCGGCCGCGCTGCTGCTTGTCGTCCTCGGCTGCTTTGCGCCCAGAACATCGTGGATTCGCCGCCGCAACACGGGAAGGCCGGCGAGCCTGGTGCTCGCTCTGACGGCCAGATCATCAGACGGGTGCACGGACGCGCCAGCGGCGTTCGCGTTCGCGTGCCGACATCGGTGGCGTCGACGGGGAGGAGGCGGTCCCGAGCTGCGTGGTGGTGTGCCCGGTGTGCCTGGAGGGCGTGCACGGCGGCGAGATGGTGCGGCAGCTGCCGTCGTGCAGGCACATCTTCCACGTGGAGTGCATCGACATGTGGCCTCAGGCGGGCGCGGGCGCGGCCTCGCCGGCGCGGGCACGGCCAGGGCGGCCCTCATCTCCTCCAGCAGCGCGACGATCCGCGGCCAGGAGCGGCCCATCTTTTGGAGCACGGTGGTGTAGGCGCGGACGTCGAGGGGTGCGCCGGGCAGGTTGGGCATTTCGTCGAGCAGGGCGCAGACGGAGTCGTGGCGGCCCTCGTGGCCGAGTGCGTGGACGACCATCTCGAGCGCGGCGCGCGCCCAGCGGAGGAGCGCGAGCGCCCACTCCCAGTGGCCCGAGAGCCTTGAGCAGGGAGGGGAGGTCGGCGGCGCGGAGGAGCTCGTCGCGGCACGAGGAGAGGAAGATTGGCAGGGACGGGAACGGCGTGGAGGAGAGCTCGAGGACGAGCGCCTGCGCGGCCGGGGAGAGGAAGGAGCACATCGGGGTCGGGCTGGCGTGGTGGTGGGGCTGCTGGTGCTGGTGGTGACGGCGTGGGACGGGGGCGGGGGGTGGAGCTTCTTGGGGCGGACGGGAGGGTGGGCTTGTTCGGGAAGACCCCGCGCCCCGTGGCCTCCATCGCCGGCGAGCTCAGCGAGCAGCCTGGGGGCGGACGGAGGGCGAGCCCAGACGGGAGGGTGACGGCGTGGGAAGGGGACGGGCGTTGACTTCTTTTTTTTTCTTTTTCTTTTTTGCCACGCGTACACTGACAGCGGGTCCCACCTGCCAGAAAAACTGTTAGAAGGCTAACAACGGGCGATCAGTGCTCCTTGTCACACCATGTCCCGAATAGAGTATTTATGTGTCGGAAAACCCAAAGGTGGTGCTTCCGCGTCAACTCGTGTTCAATTGTGGTGGTTTTTTGTCATTATCTCTCAATTTTTGGGAGGCTGACTCTCTTTTGTCAATCTTCGGCTCTTCGCAGAACAGTTCATTGTCTATCTCTATAACAATGTGTTCTAGAGAGAAATTCAATAGCAATGTATGATTTTATGATATTCACATCATGGATATTAATAAATCCATAAAAAGGCGTACAAGAAAATGATCAGTAAAATCGCGATGTTCATAATAGACATCTACATGTACCAACTGTAAGCTAGAAATACAGCACTTGTTAGACCATGTTCTATATCAAAATGTATATCTGAGATGGCTCTTTTTGTCCTGGTGTAGCCTAGCACGCTTATTCACCAAATTGTAAGAAATAGTGCACCTGTGAGTAAGACCATGTTTTTGTGTACCAGTCAACAATATGATAGGTAACAGATCATGCAATAAACAATTTGACACCAAATGAAAATACACTTGTTGAGAAGAATTTGCATTGCTCCAATGATATGTTCGTTCGGGTACGATTTACCTGGCTCCAGCAGGTATATTTTATGCTTATATCTTTGCAATAGACCTTGTTGTTAACAAGTTAAATGTTAAATACATTGATCGCCCCGAAGTTGTAATTAATATATGTATGTGGAGATGCTTTCAAGCCGCCTGCTTGATTTTAGCATTGTTTGGCAATTTCTATACTCTAATCGGGGCGCAGCAAAGCGCGCCATTACCTTCTAGTTACTCTGAAAGATGACGATCTTGCTGAAGGCTGGATGCCTCGGAGCCGTGACTGCCCAAAAAATGGAAATGGAGATGGTTTCAGAGCCATAGAAGCCATAATCGAGGTCGCCATGCGTACGACAGTAAGCTCTCTGCTGCCACTCTTTTTGCTGTGCCAAATCGTTTACAATACGTTCTTTAAATACAAGAAAGTAGGTAGGATGTAGCAGAAAGTGATTGAGCTCAGTTTGACAAGTGTCAGTTGCTGTGTGGTGCCAATAGTCCATGGATCACTACTGTCTGATCTGTCATTGTCCTTCACGCGACCAACTGAACATGATAGAATTCGAAGGAAGCATCTAGCAGGTGGCCCTATACTCCTGATAATAATTCTTCCATGTTCCCTGATAGAGAAATTTTGTTTGTTATTTTCTGAATAATTACATGTAGGTCGTGTTTCGGATATTTATCCTCAATTCTACCATCATAATCCAAATATTTTCTTAATATCTAAAACTAAAATCCATCTACTGATTTCTAGTCTGTGTATGGTTAATCAGGTGCATCAGATTTAATGCTCCCTGCCCTCTTGTACACAAAAAAATGACGTTTTAACAGTCTTCAAACTGTAACTTTGCACTAGTTTCTATTGCTATATATGTAACTTATTAGTAAACAAGATTAGTATATATGTGGGCAGAAAAATGGGAAGCATCATTAGTCTTTTGATCTTGAACCCAAACGGCGAAACTCTGTGGTATTCATGATGGACAATGGAGAAGCATCCTGTACAGCATTTGTAATTTAACACGGTAGAGTCTTATCTTCCTCAAATTTTCAAGCCATTGAGATGCGGAGAGCCTGTACTTTCGCTGATGTGCAGAAGGCTTTATGATAGTTTGTTGTAATACCCAGCAATTGTATGCAGTATCTGGGGATATTTTTATCAGGCCATCTTTATTTTCATCTTTACTTACAGAATATAGTCGTTAACTCCATGATCAATCAAATGCCAAGTTTGTAGAACTTACTTTGTGAGATAGCCTATGAGCATGCGGCATGCCAGTGATAACTAAATCATGCTTGTACCATGCATGGACTTTGAACATTAATATTTTTCAGTATTATTCATTGCGGGTACTGATTGTTAGGGAAATACGCAACTTGTATTTTTAGGGGCCAAATGACACAATATATAGTACATGTACAGGTGATAAATATGCAAGAAACTCCTTATACTACCGGGAAACTATACAGGTATACATGAACACATAATATAACTCTAACACACCCCCTCAAACTCATGGTGGATCCACAACACTGAGTTTGGAGATAAAATCCATGATGCGCTCTAGTCTGGGCCTTCGTGAAGAAATCCGCCAACTGCAACTCGGAAGGCACATACTGAAGAGCAATAACCTGATCCTGCACACTAGCGCGTACAAAAGAAGCATCAACACCAATATGCTTGGTAAGCTCGTGCTTCACCGGATCACGCGCAATACTGATAGCACCTGTACTGTCCGACAAGAGGGTAGTAGGTGTTGTAACAGGAACACCAAAATCCTCTAATAGCCATCGTAACCAAGTCACCTCAGCTGTCAAAAGAGCCATAGCCCGCAACTCTGCCTCCGCACTCGAACGTGACACTGCAGTCTGTTTCTTCGTCTTCCAGGCAATGAGAGAACCACCAAGAAAAACACAGTAAGCAGAAAGTGAACGGCGATGGATCACTAGCCCACGTAGCATCCGAATAGGCCTGGAGCTGTAACGAGCTGGAACGGGGAAAGAAGAGACGGTGTGACATCGTGCCACGAAGATATCGTAGAACACGAAGAAGGTGACTATAGTGAACAGAAGTGGGAGCAGAAACAAACTGACTCAGAATATGAACAGGATAGGAGATATCCGGACGAGTGACTGCAAGATAGACAAGACTCCCAACAAGATGACGATAACGCGTCGGATCAGATAAGGGATCACCATCAGAAGCACGAAGGTGAACATTGAGCTCCATAGGAGTCTCAACAATATGCTCATCACTAAGAGCAGCACGAGCAAGAAGATCCTGGATATACTTTTCTTGAGAGATAAAGAAACCATCAGAGGTAGAAGAAACCTCAATCCCAAGAAAATAACGAAGAGGACCAAGATCAGACATAAGAAACTGCTCACTAAGACGTGCCTTGACAAAGGCAATATACTCGGGGTCATCACCAGTGATGATCATATCATCAACATATAGAAGAAGAAGAGTCCGACCACGAGCAGACAGGTGAACAAACAACGCTGGATCATGAGCACTAGGAGAAAAACCAGCGGCAGTCACCACAGAGGCGAAGCGCTCAAACCAGGCGCGGGGGCTTGCTTAAGGCCATAGAGAGAACGGCGAAGACGACAAACCATGCCATCAGGAACAGAATACCCAGGTGGGGGCTGCATATAAACCTCCTCACGCAGCTCACCATTAAGAAAGGCATTCTTAACATCAAGCTGAGACACAGACCAGTGTCGAACAGAGGCCACTGCGAGAAGTGTGCGAACAGTGGTCATATGGGCCACAGGAGCAAATGTCTCATCATAATCGCGACCATGCTCCTGCTGAAAACCCCGAGCCACAAGACGAGCTTTATAACGCTCAAGAGATCCATCAGAACGAGTCTTAATCTTATAGACCCACTTGCATGTGATGGGACGAACACGGGGAGGAAGAGAAACCAGATCCCATGTGCCGGTGCGCTCAAGGGCAGCAATCTCCTCTGCCATCGCAAGTTGCCATTCAGGATGAACAACAGCATCACGATAAGAGGTCGGCTCAACAACAGCCGAAAGACCATAGCGGTCAGGAGAGTAGCGGTCAGGGGAGGACAAGGCCGAGCCCGAAGACCATAAGTCGGCTGAGAAGAGGAAGAAGACACACCAGAAGTAGACGGTGCATCAGTGGACTCATCCACAACACGTGGACGACGGGTGTAATAGAACTGAAAAGAGGGACGAGAAGGAATCACCGGAGGGATGGAGGTGGGGACGGGGAAGACGGCGGTGATGGAGGTGGAGAGTCATGCGCCAAGGGAGAAGAAGACGTCGGTGATGTAGGAGAGGATGGAGTCGAATCAACAGTGGGTCGAAGAGGAGTAGGAATACGAGGCACTGAGGGAGGTGTATCGGGAAAGGTGAGAAAGAGATGTCCTCTACCGAAAAGGTCGAGGAAGATGGACGCGGGTAGAAGGGACGAGACTCATCAAAGGTCACATCCCGGGAAATCCGCATCCGACGAGCAACAGGATCCCAACACCGATAACCCTTATGCTCATCACTATATCCAAGAAAAACACACTCAACAGACTGAGCGGTTAGTTTGGTGCGTTCACGGGGAGCTAGAAGAACATAACAAACGCAACCAAACAATCGAAGCGCCGAATAATCAGGAGAACGATCCGAAAGACGCTCAAGAGGAATACCACCCTGCAGAGCAGCAGAAGGCTGAATATTGATGAGATAGGTGGAAGTGGAAACAGCCTCAGCCCAAAAGTGAGGCGGAAGAGAGGCGGCATCATCATCGCACGAGCCGTCTCAAGAAGGTGGCGATGCTTGCGCTCAGCAACGCCGTTCTGGGCATGAGCACCAGGACAAGAGAACTGAGCAAGAGTACCCTGCTCTACAAGAAAACCTCGCAACATCTTGGAAATGTACTCGCCAGCAGAGTCAGCACGAAACACACGAATAGGCGTAGAGAACTGAGTGTGAACCATCGCAGCGAAACGCTTATATATAGAGAGAACCTCACTGCGAGAAGACATAAAATAAAGCCAAGTGTAGCGAGAGAAATCATCTATAAAAAATATAGTAGCGATGGCCCCCTTGCGAAGCAAAGGGAGCTGGACCCCACACATCGGAATGAACTAAATCAAAAGGACGCTTAGACACTGACTCACTAGTAGGATAGGGCAACTGAATCTGTTTGCCAAGACGACAACCCTGACACTGTAAAGAGACATCTCCTGAGACAGACCCCAGAAGACCTCGACGAACTAATGACGATAGACGTGAGCCACAAAGATGACCGAGTCGATGATGCCACTGCTGGAAGGAGCCGGTAGCTGAAGCGACGAAAGCAGAAGAACTGGCTGTAGTGGTGGCAGCGGAAGGAACACGAAGCCAGTCTAACTCCCAGAGCCCCGGAGAATCACGGAGCCGAGGGCCAGCCCCAACCAGAGCACGCGTGCGACGATCCTGGACAGAACAAGAATCAACATCAAGAATGACGCGACAACCAGAATCAGTAAGCTGGGCAGCAGAAAAAAATTCATGGTAAGACGAGGAACATGAGAAACGTCAGGGACAGAGAAAGTAGGAGTGGTAAGATTACCACGACTAGTAACCGAAAGAGGAGTACCATCGGCAGTGAGAACATTAATAGGAGAATCTAGAGACCGAAGAGAGGATAAAGCAGAAGAATCATAAGACATATGAAAGGAAGCTCCAGAATCCAGAACCCAACGAGATGTACCTGACTGTGTAGATGGTGGTCGCTCAGAGCTAGAAGCATCAGTCACAGAGCCTGCAGTACCTGTCGAAGAAGAACCTGAAGCAGCCAGCAGACGCTTAAGCCTCATAATATCCTGCTCAGTGAAGGAGGCATCGGAGCGTGTCGAAGAAGGAGCACGAGGCCTAGTAGAAGAAGTGTGCTCCTTGCGCTCCTTGCACTGCTTCTTCCAGCAATCAGACTCAGCATGACCATCCTTGTCGCAATAGCCGCAATGAGGAAGAACACGAGAACGACCATCTCCACCAGAAGGAGTGGGTAGAAGCGGCGGAGCACTGGGACGAGGAAGCACTGGTGCTGTAGACGGCGTAGCAGGAGGTCGAGCAGCAAAGACTGAGGGAACCGCAAGCAGACCAGCACCACGGAGGCGAGTCTCCTCAGCACGAAGCTCAGACAGAACAGCCGAAATAGGAACACGGCCACGAGCAAGCAACTGAGCACGACGGGGCTCAAACTCCTGGCGGAGCCGAGATAAGAACTCATAGACACGCTGAAACTCCAAGTCGGACCTCACAATCTGGCAGCACGGGCAGGTACCACAGACAGCAGTACGGAGAGAGTCGAGCTGGCGCCAGATAGCAGAACTCTGCGTGTAGAACTCATCAATAGTGGAGTCGCCCTGCTGAAGGGCATGCTCCTGACGGACCACTGAAAGGTAGAGATCATCGCCAGATGGCTGGTAGCGCTGGCGAAGATGAGCCCACATCTCAGAGACAGTACCGAGCCCCATAAACTCAGAGGCAAACTGAGGAAGAACACTGGAAGAAAGAACAGCCGCAGCACGAGCATCATCATCAATCCACTGGGTGTAAGCAGTCAGATCCAGCCGGTAGGTCTCAAGGGCGTCAGAATGCTCCTTGACCTGCCGGTCATACGCAGCAATGGCGACATCATCCGCACTCTTAGCTGCATCCTTTGCAGCCTGAGTAGCATCGGCAGCAAGGACTGGTGGCGTCGGCGGAATAGGAGCAGTAGGAGCAATGGGGCACGGCGGACACGAGACCTCGCCGGAAAGCACACCCCAGAGACGAAGACCACGCATATGAATGCGCATGAAGCCAGCAAAATCGGTGTAGTTAGCACCATCAAAAATCACCGGGCAGCGAGGGATGGAGACATAGCCCGATGCAGAAGACATTGTACCTGTTTTTTTTTTACAACGGAAAGTCAACTTTCAGATTGGATCGAGATCGACTCAGCAGCTCGATGGAGAGCGAGCAGAACAGCAGCCACGGGCAGCAGGTGGGCAGGCAGGCCCGAGCAGGGCAACGGCCGGTGGTGACCCGGAGAACGGCGGCGGCCGGCGGTGACCCGACGGCGGGCCGGAGCAAAGCGGCGGCCGGCGGCAGGCCTGGAGGATGGCGGCGGCCCGAGACGGCGAGCGGCGGCGGTCCGAGACGACGAACTGCGGCGGCCGGAGAGAGGGCGACGGCGGCGACCCGCGGTGAGGGCGACGGCGGCGGCCTGAATCAGCACGCAGGAACGGAGAAGCACGAGTTGCAGCGTGCGGAAAAGAAACCTAGGTCTGATACCATGTTAGGGAAATACGCAACTTGTATTTCCAGGGGCCAAAGGCCACAATATATAGTATATGTACATGTGACAAATATGTAAGAAACCCCTTATACAACCGGGAAACTATACAGGTATACATGGACACATAATATAACTCTAACAGTGATATTTACATCCAGTTACATGCGTCATTACAGTTGCAATAACCTTATATATAAAAGATGGAAAAGACAACGACCTCTCAGGCCACATGTTACTGTAGCTGCTGTAGCTAGCTACAGTAGCTACAATGACGAATCCTGGACGTCCGACTCAAGATCGACGATCCACATCTGCCTCCACCAGGTTAACATCCACGCGATTTACTGTAGCTGCACACTTTTTAGCGCACGGGATGACCTGCTCGACTGCCCGCCTCCGGTTGCCCGCTGAGCGCACGAAATTTGGCGCAGCTCGACGGCCGGTCGGCGATCGCTGCTACCCGGTAATCCACCGCGACGCACGATTCTTGACGCGCCCGTTCCCGGTCGCCTCGCTGCCTCGCTGCATATTTACAAAAAAACGCTCGCAAAGGATCAAATTGTAAAATTAGGAAACTCCGGGGACCTATCTAAAAAAACGTCAGCACACTTTCTTCCCCGTCTCCTCTTTCTCCCGTGCGATGCCGAAGTTCGCCGCCGCCGCCGCCGACGCAGCACGCCGCCTCTCTGCTCCTTCCCGATCAGATCGAAGGACGCCACGGACTCCGCCGCCGCGTCATCTCCGTCTCCGCCGACAAACACATGCTGGGACGGCCTACGCACGTCGGATTCGTCGCCGCCGTGCGGCTGCTCCCTCCGCCGCGCTTCTCACACACCGATTCTTCGCTTCCTCCCCACTCACGCAGCAGCTCGCTCGATTCACCAAACCAGAGCTTCGCTGATGGATGTTGGGTTGCAGGGGAGGCGCTGTTGGAGCTCAAGACGGCCTTCAACGCCACGCCGGGGGCGCTGAGCAGCTGGAGGCCCGCCGACGGCGACCCCTGCGGCGGCTGGGAGGTCATCTCCTGCTTCTTCCCCTACCTCAGGGTCCAGTCCATGTACGTCCCCTCTCCCTTCTTCACCTGCCTCCACTGCATCTCTCCGTCAGATCAGATTAGATCAGCTCGCCCAAGAATCCATCTCCCTACTCTCGATTCGGATTTTCCCCAATCTCTACTATATAATACGGCTTGAGGAGGTGTTGGTACGTTTTTTAGATTTCCGATTTTACCCCTCATCCTTAGGCTAATTACGTCCTTTGCCACCGCCAAGTAAACGTATCTGTTCGGTGGAAATAGAAAATTCCCAATCCTGTTCTCCCCCGTCGGCTTTGCCGCCCCGATCTGAAGCGCCGGCCGAGCTCCAGCCTCCTACTGCTGGTCGCCTGCCGGGCCTGCTGCTACCGGTGTCCTACCCGACCTTATGCTGCCGGCCTCATCTCCCAGCTGCCGCTGCCGTTCGTTCCTCCCGCGCCTGCCACCGCCAATGGAGCTATCGGTCACAAGTCGAGCGCCGCGCCCGACTGCGCTGCTCCACCGTCCGCACCACAACCTCAGCTCCAGCAAGAGGCGCCGGATCCCGCGTCGAACCCATTCGCCAAGACCCTCCTCACCGCGTCCAATCCCTCCTGCACGAGCAAGTTCTAGGAGGTGCCGAAGAACGTACCGGGTCAGCTTCTAGGACGTTTCTAGCGTCGACCAGGCCAAATTCTAGCTGCAGGAGGTCGTCGATTTCCTCAAGAATCTCGACAACCACAATACAAGCTGGCGATTTTCTCCGGCCGGCCGGCCGGCGTTGGCTTCCAGGTTTGCGCTTGAAGCAACACACAGAACTCTGGGTATTCACCACACCATGCATCGCTGCCACGCCGGCGCATGCTGTCGAGAAGCTGTCGCAACGACGTTGAGGACTATATGACTCTGTAAATTGGATTCTGCACTTCGGAGCACCCACCTGCAAAGCCGCTACAGTGCTCCAGCTCCTCTTTGTTTTCTTTCTCTAGGACGGTAGCTGCTGCCATCCGCTCCCTCTCATTTGTTTATTCGACTAAAATAGCTGCTCCGGCTATGGATTTGGCACACAATGGCAGAAGCTAACGCAGATCCTATTAAATAGCTAATGGAGAGAGAGAAAAGGGATGTGTGGTGGAGAAAGAGAATTACCAATATGTTTTGTTGTTTATATTTAAAAAGAAATCGTTGAATAGTTCATTAGATTGAATTTTAATCTAATTATTAGTTACACAAATCCAGTTAAATGTTTATGTGTTCTATACTTCCAATGAAGTTGGTGGGGAAATTTCATTTGTTTCACATTCAAGTTAGTAAATGCACTGATTTAGCAAAGAATGTATTGTTCTCATTCTGAGGTATACTACAACTATGGATGGTCGTGACACCTCCATCGGCATCGGCACGCTCTACTACGACGAGTAGAGGATCTTTTCCCCCAGATACACAACACGGCGCAGCCCGACAGAGCGTGGCACCCTACATTAGAGTCTTATACATGTTGTATCTAATTTTTGTATGTGTATTTACTGTTTTAGAATGTGCCAAAAAACTTGACGCATTAAGAGGGCAACAGAGATATGGGGAGACATTTTGAGATTAAAAAAAGAGTTTTGCACAAGAATAATCCTTAAGATGATTACAACAATTATGATATTTTCTTAATAACTACCTTGCAGCTGTACTTTAATTGATAACATCTTCATATGTTTCATAATCTAGAAAAGGTGCCAAAAAGGAAAGAATTTGGCAAGATTATTGGTATTTATCGAGGTACGAATAGAAACCATGTCTTGTAATGTTGTTTCAGATCATTTTTGAATTTAGGATGTGTCTCTAATTTTTCCATTATCCCGTTGCAACGCACGGGCATTTAGCTAGTACTGTATATTACTGTTTGAAAGCCCAGTTCCCGATGCGTTCTTGGATTCCCTGTGCTGTCAAGTGTGGATAAACTAATTCCATTGGGACGCAGATCTGGATCTCACGTATGTGATCCTTCTCTGCTGGTATGATATAACATTCACATTCCATCTCCTCTTCTCCATATGCATCTCCAGAACACTATCTAGGCAACATCTGAAACAGGCTATAGCTAGTGATTTCTCTCCGCAGGAGCTAGCTGCAGCCCGCCTTGGATCGATCTCCAGGTAATTACTACTGTCTTCTCATTGAACCTCTTGGGACATTCGTGGTCATCACAGCTTATCTGCATGCATGTTTACCGTCAGTTTGCTGCAAATTTCTATTGGTAGCAGTGGTTGGCAGGGGAGAAATATTGATGTTGTGTTTGTCGAAGAGATATGGTTGCTTTATTTCATAAGAACTTCATTCAGAATTGCTAATATTTCAGAATATATAAATATGCCTCTCGGGTAAAAAAGATTTCTTTGCCATTTCTTCCCACCCTGATTTTGTGTGTGCAGGATGCAGCAGCAGCAGTCTCTCTGACTGACATTTCCTCAATTTTCTCTCTTCTTCAGAGCTCTGCACCAGAACAGCTTGCACGGCCCGATCCCCTTGGAGATCAACAACTGCACCCAGCTCAGAGCAATGTATGCTACTCTTAGTAGGTATTATATGATCTGATTTTTTACTATACTACTTCTTTCCATTTTATAGAAATGTCTGCTGAACTGAAACGTGAGTGATTGATTGTCTTCTGCCAATTTAATTTTCCCATACAAATAGTTTATAGTAGATGGAACAAAGGAAACATATTTCAAATGGTTTGAAGAAAAACATACACATGTGGCTATTTTTTAGGGTTGTGAGCATGTATTCATTTATTACTTTTATAACTGTTGCAACACACGGGCACTATGTAACTGTGCCGCATCACAATTCGCTAGCAGAGGACATTTTTGTTCCTCCCTATAGGGCGAGGGATTAATCTAGGTTGCGTGCAAATTATGGTCTGAATCTCTTTATTTTGCAAGGAATTCATTCGGTCCTCACTGTATGGTGATCACTAATGAGAGTATATGCTGATCAGGAAATTCGATTGAACTATTCCAAAAGTTCACCTTTTGTCCTATATGTTTTGTGAGGTACAAAATAAACCCTCAACTTTGCTAACAATTCAAACAAAAGGTTTTGCAAATTTGCATAGCGTAATAAAAACATCACGGCGCAAAGGAAATAAAACTAGACCAGTACACTTCATTTTCAACACAGCTACATTTTATTTTATTTTCTATGAAAACCATACTAACCAAAAAATTACACAAAAACTTCTCTTTCAATTCTAAACAAAAAGTACTTTTCTTAGAATGTTGATTCTCCAATTTCACTGCTAATTATTATGTGATTTATATTTAGTACTGCATGGAAATTGGTGACGATGGTTCTATCATATATAGTACCTCTTAGGTTATAATTGTCACATTTTCGGTTTGGTTCATTTACTAGATGGCACATGTACTACATATAATAACTAGATAATATCAGCAGCTTAGTTTGTACTTTCTTATGTGAAGACGCATGGTGATTCTACTGTATAAACAAAGACTTTTTACTTTCTTATGTGCAGAAAAAGTTGTATTAATTTCTGTTCGTAGATGGAGACTAGAGTTCCATCAAATGTACTTAATCTGTAGAATGCTGATCTATGTAGATGGAGAAGAAAAAGGCTTGGGCTCATTCATGCCTGGTTCCACTCCTTTGCGCTGCTCCAGTGGAGGTCATATTTTCCTATCTCTGTATATTGTAATACTGCAATATGGCTACATGTTACATCTTCAGGTTCAATGCAAATAGCCTAGGTTCTATTGGTCTACAGCCATGTAGACCTTTTTTTACTGTAACTTTAACCTCAATAAGCATGTCCAGTTGTTTGACCAATTTTATATTTTCCATAGCATCTCTTCAAAATAGTGACCCAAAGATTCAAAGATTTACTGTTTACTGTACATGTATTTTCTATATATATTGCATGGCTCGGATTAACGTTCTTCGTAATATAACGTCCACGACTGCCAGTACTTCTACATTAGGACGGAGATCCGCCATGTGAAATATGCGTAGTGTATATGCATTTTGTTTAAATCTTGCCTTAGGTTAAGTTGAGCACATTATCTTTCGGTACAGCATGCCATTTCCCACTGAATCTACTGGCTACAGAAATATGTTGAGGCTTCTTTCATCAAATCATTCTAATGTATTTTGTAGGACTGTAATTCTCAAAAAATATTCTGAATAGGTTGTTTGATTTGTAGGATTGCAAAACATACGAATTTGTCCTTGGAGTTAATCTTCACTACATTTTACATGAGTTTCCATGGCATGAGACTTTAAAGTTATCCGGCGAAAGAAAATGTGACTTAATTGTGTAGAGCACCATTTGTTTTACTGAAAACATATGACGTTTAAATTTAATGTTAACCCAATTTATTCTCATATATGATCATTTTATCTTTTTCATTACTATAACATTCATGTATATAGAAATAATACAATCTACATCTACATCTACAGTTCCAACAGTCTTCTAACGATAATACAATCTACATCTACATCTACAGTTCCAACAGTCTTCAAACGAATCACCGATTAACAGAAGATCTCGGCTACACCATCACACTACCAGCAGGAACAACTCTGGAAATGGACTGAAAAGTTTCAGGGTTTAATCTCATGCATATGGATTTAATTTTTCTCCTTTACCTGGCCAGGCTGTAACACTGACTGCAGATTTGAACATGTAACTAATCCACATGGGCTATTTTCCTAATATATTGACTTTTAACAAATTAATGTAAATTACCCCCTCCTTAAAAATGTATAAGATGTTATGTGAAGGTAGTTTTGGCCATCTAAATGTCTTATAAAACAATAAGTAAAGTTATGTGAGTCACATTTCTAAGATTTCTGTTTTAAAATTTACTTATCCATGCAAGTGCCATAATTTTACAAAATTCATGTATTCTCAGCTATTCTTCAAAAAGCTTAAATATTAAATGCACGTGTATACAGTTTGTTCCTTAAAAACATTAAATCATACCACCGTGGTTGTTTCATAAAAAGTTATATCCCTGCTGCAGTAATCTCGCACAGTATGAGTTCTTTCTTGAAGGAAAACTTAGATGACTGTCTACTTTAGATCCCGAATCTAAAAATATGTTCAACCCATCAAAATATTCATAAATATTATCCTACATAATGATGTTGACTTCAATGTCCTGTTTTTGAATTTCAAATAGTTTTTCCAAATTGCAAAAAAACAACATCATAATTTGAGTTAAACTTCCAATTAAAATATAATAAATGTTCAGTATACCAAATTGTTGCGACAAATACCACACGGGTGCGGCGTGTCGCCGCGCCATGTTGCCTAGTATTATTCTATATACACACATCGGTTGGCGCATATTTTGGTTTTGCTGCAAATAGGCTTCAAGAAGCCAAGGCACTAGTATTGTACACCAGAAGAGCGCCGCCCAGCAGGATTCCAGCAAGAGTGACTGCCCAGAGAAACAGCCCTGTTTTTCCTACATAAATCGATAAATGAAGTCAACGATGATGATTTTGGATATGAAAGCATTTTTGTTTCGAGATGCCAGTCTCACGCGTACCTCCAACATAAACGTCGCCCCCTGGAGACCATTCTTCTGGGGTATATTGGGCTGCAACATGAAAGGAACAGTAGAAGTCATGAGATACAGCGTATGGGTGATCTGTGAGCTCTGTGAGTTATGTAGTTATTTGTTTTACTGGCAATAGATATGCATTTCCCTTTTCATTGTTCATCAAGATCTCTGCATTTCTTCTTTATTCATCCGTTCGAGATAAACTGTAGGTGTTGTTCTTTGTAATTATTTACCTGTACCCATCAACATTTGCTCCATATTTGTTGGCAAACTGGTAAACACCCTTCCCCTGATTAAATTGGAAGGTTATTATTGGATGAACAGCAATGACAATCACGTTCAATACGCTTGTTTGAGCTTATCCCTCACCTTGGCCACCCTTCCGGATGCATCCACACCATCCTTGAACTCCGCTCCTCCACCAGGCCCTAGAAGTTGGCGTACCATAAATTGTGAGAAGGTAAATTCATCATGTTCAACTCAGCTGGTTCTAATATTTACACTTTTCAGCTCTGAATTTTACTGCATGTACTGACCGTAGGGCTGGGAAGTCTGGATCTTCTTCGCCTTGGCCACTATGAGCAACGATGGCCTCGCCGAAGGGCGCAAACCTCCGATCTTTTATCGCTTCCAAAGTGGAGGTGGAGATGGTTTCAGAGCCAACGAAGCCATGACAGAGGCACACATGTTGTTTGTGACAACACTCACTCACTCTTTGAGTTTACTTGCGGTTTGCTCTTGGAACATGCTTGGTTTAAATACAGTGAGGCTGGGAGTAGCAGACAGGGAATGACAGGGATTTTTAGTTTGGACATTTGCTATAATTTTGTGTCATGGGTCCATGATCACGTGAACAATCCTTGTCTCTCGTTTGGCTGATTAGAAATGGCTCACTTATGAAATCCGGAATGGATAATATTGGGGATTTCACCTTTGTCTTGTTGTTTCCCTGGTTGAGAAATTTCAGCGTGTCCCCCCTTACAGGTCAATTTTGAGGCTACCAGAACTGATCATCTTATCTTTAACAGTAACATCAGAATATGTGTTTTTGTTTTTTAAGTAATAAATGTTCTTGTTGCGTAGACATGATAATGTCTTTCCATGTTCCAAATAATTCTTGATATGAATATCAAATCATAATACTCATTTAAAAGGTTGACCAACCTTTCTCGGGCTAAAAATCGGCATGAACCACCTACCGATGTTTCAAGGGTCTGTTCTCATCCATCCAACCTCTTCTGTCGCTTCAAATAGTACCAACTCATGTCTGAGTCTTCTACATTATCTCTAGCTCATTTTTCTAAGGGTGGACAATGCGGTCCCAGGGTTTTACTGTTTTGAGCTAGTTCATTTTTATACTAGTTTGAAAATGAGGATCGAATTAGTGAAGGGAAATGAATCAGCTCCCCCATACCGGTTTCCACGGTTTCAGTCCCTGCCTTTTTGAAAGGACACGGATGTCGCTTAGAGGGGGTGAATAGGCGATTAGAATAATTACGGTTTAAGTCTTAAATAAATGCAGAATAAATTAGCGTTTAATTTGTCAAACACAAAACCTAAACAATCTAGATTTACCTATGTGCACAAGCAAGATAGGCAACTAGGTGATAGCAAGATATATAACTTCAAGCTCGAAGGCTATCACAAAGGTAATTGCATAAGTAATAGCTCAGATATAGAAATAAGCGAGGAGCATGACGATGATTTATCGAAGTTCAGTTCCCAATGGAAACTACTGTCCGTTGGAGTGGTGTGGAGTCAGAAGTGATTCCCGAATATATAACCGTCAATGGCACACCGTAATCTCTTCGTGCCCCGCCAATGTGTAGTGTCACGAACCACTATGGGACGCTTGAGGGCGGTCACCGAACCCGTACAAGGTTGGGGCAATCTGCACAACTTAATTGGAGGCTCCCAACAAATCCCAAAGCTTCCAAAGCTCCGGAACAACAATGACCATCTAGTGCACTCCAAGTACCCCAAGAGAAACAAGCTCTAGGGCACTCCAAGTACCGAAGAGTAGCAAGATTCTCAACTTCAACTTATACCTATCACCGTGGAGAACTCAAACCGATGCAATGGGCAAGAACACAAGAAAGTGCTCAAATCCTTCACTCTCAAATCCCACCAGAGCAACTAATGCTATGATAAGAGAAGAGAGAAAGAAAAATAAGAACTCAACAAATGAATCTCCAAGATATAAATCTAAAGGCTTCTCCTCGTTAAGAGGAGAGATGGATTGGTACTTGGAAAGAGAGAAGATCACCGCGTGATCAAGATATTGATTCCCCCACACAACAATTTGCTTCTCGTATCGACGAATTAGAAGAGATGTCAACCGACAATCGTATCTGGAAACAACGATTAGTGGATATTGGTACTGTCACTGCACAGCAAGCAAAGGATTGGGGATTCAGTGGCGTAATGTTAAGAGGCTCTCTATTCTCCCTCTAAAAGGAGGCAAGAATCATGGAAGAATAGAGAGATAGCTAAGCTCAAGGAGGTCAACAAAGGGGGGCAATTTAGTGCTCAGCAGATCTGATCACTTTGGGGAAGAAGGAGGCGTTTAATAGGTCCCCACGAAATAGAGCCGTTATAAGAAACTTACACCGTAATCTCCAGTCTGGAGAGGCCGGAGTCTCCAGCCTAGCACAGATGAAAGGACAAGGATGTCGCCTAGAGGGGGGGGGGTGAATAGGCGAATTAAAACTTTTCCGGTTTAGGCTTGATAAATGCGGAATAAAACTAGGTGTTTTAATTTTACAAGCATACAACCTAAATATACTAGGTTCACCTATGTGCACCAACAACTTATGCTAAGCAAGACAAGTAACAAGGTGATAGCATATAATACTTCAAGCACGAAGGCTATCACAATGTAAAGTGCATAAGTAAAGAGCTCGGGTATAGAAATAATCGAGGCACGCGGAGGCGATGATGTATTCCCGAGTTCCTCCTTTTTAGGGGAGTACGTCTCGTTGGAGGGGTGTGAGTTTCAAACTCAAGATCACAAAAGGCCTCACCCTATTCTCCGATGAACCTCGCCCAAAAGCTTGGTTCACCTTCCACTATTGATTTCCTTTTGGGCGGAAATCGAGTCCCTTACAACAATCTTGAGGCACAACCCACAAAAGGATTGGGAGCTCCCAAGTGACCACAAAAGGTCCCAACTAGCCACAAAAGGCCTTGACCACAAAAGGTCTCAAGAACACCGTCTAGTGTCCAACGACCCAAGAGTAACAAGCTCATAAACTTCATTTCCACGATTCTTCGTGGAGAGAGCAAACCAATGCATAAAAGCAAATGAAGAACACAAGAAGTGCTCAAGTCCTTCACTTCCAAATCCCACCAAAAGCAACTAATGCTTATTGGGGAGAAGAGAGAAAGAACAAAGAAGAACTCAATAAATGGAACTCCAAGAACTAGATCGAAAGAGTTCCCCTCACTTAGAGGAGAGATGGATTGGTGGAAATGTAGATCTTGATCTCCTCTCTCTTTTCCATCAAAGATATGCAAGAATCATGGGAGGAAATGAGAGAGAGGCAAGCTTTCCAAGGTCAACAATGGTGGGAGAGAGAGAAAAACGTGCTGGGCAAAGCTTAGTCTCTTTGGGGAAGAATGGGCCTTTTATAGGTCCCCCCAAAAATAGAGCCGTTGCAGGAATTTTACACCGGAGACTCCGGCCTACACCGGAGACTCCGGACAGTCTCCGGTGACACTCCGGACCGAGTCCAGTACGCGACACCATCAAAAACTTAGCCGATTTTCCGATAGACCGGAGACTTTGCCCTGAGACCGGAGACTAGACCGGAGACTCCGGTCTGCAGGCCGGAGACTCCGGCCTAGAACTTCCTGCAGCAACTCAGCAAACAGAAAAACCCATAACTTTTTCATCTGGACTCCGTTTTCTATGATCTTGGGCTTGTTTCGAAGATAATCACAAGCTCTACAAGATCATGCATATACATATCATAGTCCATCATGTGAGGAGGAAACCACAAAAGGAGAGTTTGACCTCTCTTAGAAAAGACCAACCGGTAAAACCTCCAACATCAAAAACGTAACAAGATATTCATTAAATCCATTTTTGATGAACTAGAGCTTGGTATGGAGATGAACACAAGCTCTAAATCCTCACATGGATAAAAGCCAAATAAGAATCAAGAAAGATGATATGCCAAGAATGCAAAGGTTTGAGCTCTCCGCAAAGATGCGATCGAGTTACTCACTTGAGAGCCCCTCTTGATAGTACGGTATCTATCCTATAATCCGGTCTCCCACTAACACCATGAGACCGGTTGACGAGGGGTTAACTCATCAAATCCCATGGTTAAGGACCTAGGGTTGAGATTACGAGGGAGAGAACGTGGTAGAGCTGGTAGTTTCGTCGGCTGACAAGCAAAATCAAGGATTTACCCAGGTTCAGGCCTCTGGAGAGTAACACCCTACTTTCTGCTTGTCTGGTATTGATTTGAAGGTATCTGCGAGCTACAATAAAGTCCCGGTGAGATGTCAATCTCGCTAGGGCTTTGGTGGTTCGAGTATTGCGTGTCCTGGATCGGCGGCCCTCCCAGCCTTTATATAATAGGCTGGGTCTCGGGAGTTCTCAACCGACTCAGATTACATGTAAGGAAAGTCTAAACCGACTATGCCTATGCCTAATCTTGGAGGATACTCCATCTTCTTGGGCCTTCTGTTATGGGCTTCACGTAGGCTCTTGATAGCTGGGCCTTAGTCGATACGTGCACCAGGTACCCTCATGATAGGGTACCCGAGAGGTATATCCACGTCACCGGTAAAATAGAAACCCTATCAAGATCATACCCTATCAAGAAGAGGCGGAGGCAGCGCCTCTTTTGTCGAAGATTGGAAAGCTGCTGGGCAATGTCGCAGGTGCGCACCTGATTGCCACCTTTGTGAAGATGCGTTAAAAGGCGGAGGCAGCGCCTCTTTTTGTCGAAGATTGGAAAGCTGCTGGGCAATGTCGCAGGTGCGCACCTGATTGCCACCTTTGTGAAGATGCGAGTGTGGCCGATCCGCGCCCGAGCCCACCCCATGTCGCAGTATAAGGGTGTGCTCGACTCCAGTCGAATGAGCCAAGAGGAAGTGTCAAAGAACAAGGTAGTGGCGCATGTGCGATCCATTACCAGCATTAAGTCAAGCGACCCCTGCAACGTCGACTGCCCTGTCACTCCATATGGGTCGGACAAGCCTTTGCCAGTGGTTAGTACAACCGTATGTGTTATTTGTCATCTGGCGTTATCACTCGTTGTGTTTGCATTCTTAGCCTTTCGCTGTTATTTGTGATATCCAGGGTTATTCGACTGCGTCAACCCTTCCTCCCCTTCCAGAGAATGGCCCAACTCATGAAACGGACGTGCAAGAGGTAGAAACAAAGGGAGGGGATGAATCGCCTCTACCTTCGGCTACCACATCTCCTATGGAAGAGGTCGAAGGGGAAGAGGTAGACGAGGTGCACACCGAGGAGCCGGCCACGCTTGATCATGTGAGCGAGGTTCCCCTTCGCAAGCGTCGTCACGTGGTCCAAGGTTTGTCCTCTTCTGTGAGCTCACCCGCGAAGGAAGTGGATTTGAAGGATGATGGTGACTCAGGTTCACCACCTCCTGTCAAGGCTGCTCCCCTGACCGTGTGCCCTTTGAGCTCAGCTCCTCCTCCCAGTCGGGTGAGCGCTGCTTTTTGGAGGCCCAATTTTTGATGACCCCGACAGTGAGGCGGATGGAGAATACAGGTATGCTTCTTTGCTACTTGTATTGAGTTTTGCTGGTTGATACTTTTGCTTACATTGTTTTACCTCTGTCACTCGTAGTACTGAAGCCGAGCATCCTTCGACTCCTCCAGCCGAGAAGACTTCGACTCCAGAGCACCCAAATGCTTCTCCGGTTGCTCCAGAGGTTATGCAACCAGTAGCCACGGCTACTGCTATTGAAGCGGCCAAGGTTGCGAGTGCCACGATCTGGAGGTCGGGACTTCTGCCGCAAAGCCTGCGCCTTGGATTGACCACGTAAGTGTTTTTGTCGAGTCCACATATCCGGGACTGGTTGTGTAGAACTTTATGCTGGTTTTATGTGCTTGCAGCCCTACTTCCTCAACTGGTGGAATCAGGCAAAGCTTTTGTCCAGGTGGAACAGGAGAGGGACAGTCTGCGTGCTGACCTGGAGCAACTCAGCCGTAAGTTTGTTTGGTCTGTACGTGAAGTTCGTTTGCGCTGCTTCACGTTGTCGTGTGAATTACATCTTGCCATCTACTTCAGGTGATAAGAAATCGGCTGAGTCCCGGGTGAAGGAGCTAGAATAGGCCCTGCTGCCCAGCGCGCCGAGTCGAAGAAAGCTTTGGACGCCGCCAAGGACTCAGCCGCCTTGCGCGAGAGAGGATATGCTGAGCGACTGGCTGGCCTCGCTCGGGATGTGGGAGGTTAGTAACTTTTCCCTTTGACACTTTTTGTGTAGCTGCTGAGTGCTATGCAATAATTTGTGCTCTTTTTGATCTTTGTTGAAGGAGTCATTGGCGCGCCAGTACCGGAGGATGTGGTCAGTGATGAATTGTCACTTGACCATGTTATAGGGGATCTTGGCGCCATGTTCGTCCATGCGAAGGACGCTCTTGCCAAGTCCACCAGCACTCTCGGCGCCGTGTACAAGAATGTGCTCCCCCTAGGCGAGGTACCGGCGACTGTGGATGGCTTCGCCGACGTTCTGGGCCCAGGGACCTCGACTATGGCGAGCTTTGCTCGCGCCCTCATGGTACGCGGCTCGGAGTCTACCCTCAAGCTCATATTAGGTCATGGGATAGAGGGTAACTTCGAGGCGGCTATGTCTGAGTTCCCTCGGAAGCCGAACGGGAAGATGGTGTCGCTGAAGCATGTTAGTGAGCCAGCCGCGCGACTGGCTAACATATTTATAGCCACTATGGAGCGCCGGGCAGCAGAGATCGCCACTCGCGAGAGTAGGGCTAGGTCAGAGTCATGTCGTAGATATAGGGTAGCCGAACCTTTATTTATGCCTGTAATGATACCTTATGATCACGCGAGTATGCGTGTTCTTTTGCTACACTTTGTATGGATGTCATCTTTTATGCCTTTTGCGTTTTCACCTGAAAGGCTATGTGTTGTAACTCGCCTGAATTATATGCTTTGTTTCTCATTTCTGACATGAGATTTGTGTGATGCTTTGAACAGCCACGAGAACCGCTACTTCAGTTGGTTCCTCGCAGCCTCAGACTGCCACCCGATCACAGGCTCAGGTGGCAAATGATGCCAAAGTAATGGAGTATATGAAAACTCGATGCGTGAGACTGGAGCAAGAGCTAAAGAGTGCCCAGCGCGAGCTGAATACGCTGAGAATGAGACCAGCTCCGGCCACAGAACGAGAGGATTATGTGCTTGGCGAGATGGACCTTGTAAACAGGCAACTCGAGTGTGAGTACAATCCTTGCTCTGATTATGGATTGTTTGGCTACTCTTTTTCGTGACTTGATTTGTTCTTTTGCAGGTTTTGTCTCTGACTTCCAAGCAGAGCAAGCTCGCGTTGAAGAGCGTTTGGATAATGCTACTGACAACCCGACAACTGGTCGTCAGCATTTTTGGCTTGATAGGTTCCGAGCGCGCACACTCGCTACTTTGAAGGATCGAGCTTGGCGAAGCGCTCAGCTACTCGAGTTATGCAGGGCGGCTTTGATTCGCATCAACCAGACCCTTTTTCCAACAGGACCACAACCACAAGGAATCCATGCCTTGCTCGATCTTTTCCGTCATGCAGGCCCATCCGGGAGCTGCTTACCCAGAAGCTTGTGGTTGGAGCCAACGCGGCGATGGCGTATGTGCGGAGTCGACGTCCCAACTTGGTGTTGCCGCCACCCGCCATTGGAGCGACTCTGTCTCAGGAGGACCTTGATGGCACCATTCTATCTGCGAGGATGCTGATCGAGCGGACCCACGACCAACTCTTTGGTCTGTGCTACCCATCAAGGATGAGCCTGAGGACTAGAGGTTTTTTGTGTATAAACTTTGTAGAGGGGGCAGCCCCCGAGTGTAAATTTGCCACTTGTATATAATATGAATTGTTTACTTTGTATTTCCGCAGCCCCCGAGTCTATCGAGTGGGGTTTATGAGGATGTTTCGAGTGTGAACTAATAATTGCGCAGCCCCCGAGTGTTAGAGTGGGGCTGTGAATTATTTGTGATATCTAAAATTTCAACTTTGCTTTGAGACTCAGCCCCCGAGCGTGCGAGTGGGGTTTGGAAGTTTTGCGTTCTTGTTTGAACTTTTGTGATCCAGCCTCTGAACGTGCGAGTGGGGCTGAGGTATTTTCTTTGAGGGAGCGAAAGCTCGTGTCTTTGATGGCGCAGTCCCCGAGTGTTTCGGTGTGGCCGAGGTATGTACTAATGAGTTATGCGAATAGTAAATAGAGAGATAGGAGGAACATTGATTATATTCCACTTTTGAATGTTAAGCTGCAGGCCGCCTCATTAAAAACCTTCCAGCCCCCGTAGGTACCCTGGTAAGGAAAAGAGCGCGTCTGAAACCTGCAGCCATCCGACATATCGCCTATTACATTGTATGACTGAGTAGCCTAAGCATAGAAACGGCGCAGGTGCGCAACGTTCCAAGGATTATTCGAAAGTTCGCCTGTCTTTGCGTTCTTCAGTCTGTACGCGCCACCGTCGATGACCTCGGTGACGATGAAGGGTCCCTCCCATGGGGAGGCGAGCTTGTGCACTTCTTCTGCTTCAACCGAAGCACCAGGTCGCCAACCATGAAGGACCTGGTGCGCAGTCGACGGCTATGGTAGTTGCGGAGATCCTGCTGATAGACAGCTGTGCGAGCCAGGGCCGTGTCGCGTGCTTCTTCGAGCAAGTCGACTGCATCTTCGAGTGCTTCGTCTGCGTCGTCTTCGTTGTATGCTGCCACCCTTGGTGCATCGAACTTTACATCGGATGGCAGGATTGCCTCTGCGCCGTAGACCATGAAAAATGGTGTGAATTGTGTTGAGGCGTTAGGAGTTGTGCGCAAGCTCCATAGCACCGACGGAAGTTCTTCAACCCAGGCACCCGCGGCCCTTTTGAGTGGCACCAGGAGGCGTTTCTTGATTCCGCTGCACACGAGTCCATTGGCTTTTTCAACTTGGCCATTGGACTGCGGGTGCGCCACGGATGCATAATTGAGCGTAATGCTTTGCTCTTTGCAGAAGGAACGAAATTCTTCAGCCGTGAAGTTTGTGCCGTTATCAGTTATGATGCTGCTTGGGACGCCGAAGCGGTAGATGATGGTCTTTATGAAGTTAACTGCCGTAGTAGCAGTCGAATTTGTGATGGGGACTGCTTCGATCCACTTTGTGAACTTGTCGACTGCCACCAGGAGATGAGTGTGCCCTCCGTGCGAAGATTTTTTGAGTGGCCCAACCATATCGAGCCCCCACTGGGCGAAAGGCCAGGCCAATGGTATTGTCTTCAATGCTGATGCAGGTGCGTGCGGCTTTGTGGCGAATTTTTGACAGCCGATGCACCTTTTGACTATGTCCTCCGCGTCCTTGAGTGTGTGGGCCAGTAAAAACCTGCTCGAAAGGCTTTGGCTACGAGTGATCGGCTGCTGGCGTGATGTCCGCAGGTACCTGCATGAATATCTCGAAGGATGGCTTTGCCATCTTCGAATGCGATGCATCGTTGGAACATACCTGATATGCTTCGTTTGTACAACTCGCCATTGATGATGGTGTATGCTTTAGATCGTCGAGTGACACGTCGTGAGTCAGTTATGTCGTCAGGTAGCTCGTTGCGGAGTATGTACGCCAGGAAAGGTTGAGTCCAAGTTGGCTCAATGAGGAGTACCTCGACTGGCGGGTCCTCTGTGCTGGGTGTTTTGCTCTTGGCTGGTGCGGTCGATGTAGGAGGTGCCGTTTTTCCTTGATTGATCTGTGCTCAATGCGCTCGAGGAAGACACCAGGTGGAACTTGCGCCTTGGTCGAGCCTAGGTTGGCTAGCATGTCTGCTTCCTCGTTGCTTTCTCTCCTATGTGCCGCAACTCGCAGCCTTCGAAGCTGCCCTCCATTATGTTGTACAGGTCGCGGTAGGCGATCATGTTGTCTGCAATGGCGTCACAGGCCTTCATTGTTGCTGCACCACCAGATTCGAGTCACCGTAGATCATTATCGAGTGCACCCGAGAGCTTTGGCCATCCGCATGCCATGGATCAAGGCTTCGTACTCGGCCTCGTTGTTTGATGGTAACTCGAATCCCATTTGCAGGACGTAGCGAAGCTTGTCTCCTTTTGGCGATATGAGGATGACACCTGCGCCTGCACCTTCGTTTTTCTTGGACCCATCGAAGTACATGGTCCATGAGTTGGACACATCTGGCGCTCCAGGCAACTGAGCTTCGATCCACTCGGTTGTGAAGTCGGGTAAGACTTGTGCTTTGATGGCCTTCGGGTGATCGTACTGATGTCCCTTGGTCCCAGCTCGATGAGCCATTTGGCGACTCTCCCAGTTGCGTTGGGGTTTGTGAGAATATCCCCGATCGCTGAGTTACTGATTACAGTGATCGGGTGTTCTGCGAAGTAGTGCGTCAGCTTCCTTGATGACATGAACACGGCGTAGGCCAGCTTTTGATAGTGCGGGTACCGCTGTTTGATATGGAGAGGACCTCACTCAAGTAGTAGACTGGGCGTTGTATGCTTTGGGCGTGTCCCTCTTCCATGCGTTCGACCACCAGTACGGTACTCACCACCCTGTTGGTAGCCGAGACGTATAGGTATAGCGGTTCCCGTTCCTTAGGTGCGACGAGGACTGGAGGGCTTGTGAGGACTCGCTTGAGTTCCGTGAAAGCTGCTTCGGCTTCGGCGTCCACTCGAACTTGTCTGCTTTCTTCATCAGTTGATAGAACGGGAGTGCTTTTTCGCCTAGTTTGCTGATGAAGCGGCTGAGCGCCGCCACTCGACCTGCTAATTTTTGTACGTCATGAAGCTTTGAAGGCCTTTGCATTGTCAAGATGGCCTGTATTTTCTCGGGTCCGCCTCGATTCCACGAGCTGAGACTAGATAACCCAAGAGCTGCCCGGCTGGTACGCCGAACGTGCACTTCTTAGGATTGAGCTTGATGTGGAAGTGTTTGAGGTTGGCGAACGTCTCTCGCAGGTCGTCGAGTAGTGTGTTTTCTTCCCTTGTTGTGATGACAATGTCATCCACATATACTTGGACGTTTCGTCCGATCTGCTTTTTGAGGCAATCTTGCATCATGCGCTGGTATGTCGCACCCGCGTTTTTGAGCCCAAAGGGCATGGTTGTGTAGCAGTAGACCCCGAGTGGGGTTATGAACGCCGTTTTCTCTTCATCTTCTCTTCATCCTTATCTGGTGGTAACCTGAGTAAGCGTCCAGGAAGGACAGGCGTGCGCATCCAGCGGTGGAGTCGACGATCTGGTCGATTCGAGGTAGCGGGAAGTGATCCTTTGGACAGCATTTGTTGAGGGCTGTGAAGTCCACGCACATCCGAAGGATATCTGTATGCTTCTTTTCTACAAGTACGGGGTTAGCCACCCATTGTGATTTCTTGATTTCTCGGATGAACCCTGCCGCGAGTAGTCTATCAACTTCAGACTCGACGGCGGTCTTTTTGGGCCGGAGACGCGGCGCATTGTTTGTTTTACTGGCTTGGCATCTGGAAACAGTTGGAGAGAGTGCTCGGCGAATTCCCTGGGGATACCTGGCATGTCGGCTGGACACCACGCAAATATCTCCCAGTTCTCACGGAGGAATTCGACGAGCGCGCTTTCCTATGCGATAGGCAGACTCGATGATACATTGACTGTCTTGGACGGATCGGTCGGGTGCACCTGATGTGACCTTGTGTCATTTGTTGCGTTGAACGCTCTGTCGACTGCCAATTTTTTGTGTTCCGGCATGAGTGTGCGGTCGTTGGAAATCGACAGATCGGCGAGTGCTTCTTCCATACCGAACGTCTCAGAGATTTTGCTGAACTCACGGTCGCAAGAATCGGACCTTTGAAAGTTTCCAGTGACAGTGATGACTCCTTTTGGCCCTGGCATCTTTAGCTTGAGGTAGGCATAATGTGGGACTGCCATGAATCGAGCGAACGTTGGGCGTCCAAGTATGGCGTGGTATTGTGACTTCCAGTCGACGACCTCGAACTCAATCGATTCCGTCCTGAAGTGACTTGGGTCCCCAAACGTGACGTCGAGTTGTATTGTGCCTTCTGGACTGACTGCTTTGCCTGGGACGATACCGTGGAAGGTATTTGTGGACTTTGGTAGATTTTCGACTGACCTGTTCATTTTGCGGAGTGTGTCTGCAAAGATGATGTTGATGCCGCTGCCTCCATCCATGAAGACTTTGGTCATGGCGTAACCTCCAATTTGCGCGTCGAGTACCAGAGCTGCGTGCCCTGGTCGAACTACAGCTGGGGGTGGTCCTCCCGGCTGAAGTTTATGGCAGTTTCGGATCCCTTCAAAAATTCAGGAACAGCGGAGGTGCCATGGCAGCCATGTTCACCTGTCGAGTGCGTAGTTTTTGCTGCCTATTGGAGGGGGACCCTTCTGTATCATGTTCACCTGCCCTGAGGCTGAGGGTACCGATCCTCTCTACCCGAGGTACGGGGTGTATGGCGCCTGCAACATGTCCGCCTGCGGCAGGCTGTGGTGGTGGTGGTGCCATCAGGGCAGGTACAGTGTTTGCTGAGGTGCAGTTGCGGCGGGTGCCTTTCTGAGATGCATGTATTCAGATGCCAATTCTTCGAATTCTCTACAGTTCTTCAACGAGTGATTGGAGCGCAATTTTCCGTCCTCCCCTTTGTACAGGTGGAATCTGCAATAGTCATCCATCTTGTCATCGAATGAGCGCTTTTTTGTGCATCAGAACGTGGCTTTCGCCACTCTTGCTTCTTGTAGCTGTTACTTCGTTGCTCGCGGTCTCGACTATCCCGGCGATCATCCGGCCTCCGGTCGCTCCTATCTTGGTCGTCACGGGGTTGGGTGAACCCAGCCGCCATGAACTCGGATCTGTCGTCGTCGTGATGACGTTTGGAATGCTTGCGCCTCCGATCATCTTGTATGTGTCCCTGCGGCTTCGACTGCCGCTGTCATGGTTGTCGCGTGGTGAAGAGGCGTGGTTTGCTCGCACCGAGTCTTCTCCATCTGCCCACTCAGTCGCGATTTTTATGAGGTTAGCCATGGAGGTTGGCTTTTCTCGACCAAGCGCTTCTTTGAAATCTCGCCTGGCGAGACCCATGATGAAGGCGTCCATGGCCCTATCTTCCGATATTGCGCCGACTGAGTTGCGTATGGTGGTCCATCGCCGTATGTATGATCTCAATGTTTCGTCTGACCGCTGAGTGCAGTCTCTCAGTTCTTTGAATATTTTCAGTCGCTCGCACAGAGGTTCGAAGTTTTTGATGAAATCTCTACGGAAGTGATCCCACGAGTCGTATGACGATGGAGGTAGCGCCTTGAGCCAGTCGCTGAAAGGATATGCATGTCGCCTAGAGGGGGGGGGGGGGTGAATAGGCGTTTAAAAACTTTTCCGGTTTAGGCTTGATAAATGCGGAATAAAACTAGGTGTTTAAATTAAGAAGCCAACAAGATAAGTATACTAGGCTCACCTATGTGCACCAACAACTTATGCTAAGCAAGACAAGCAACAAAGTGATAGCAAGATATAATACTTCAAGCACGAAGGCTATCACAATGTAAAGTGCATAAGTAAAGAGCTCGGGTATAGAAATAACCGAGGCACGCGGAGACGACGATGTATTCCCGAGTTACTCCTTTTTAGGGGAGTACGTCTCGTTGGAGGGGTGTGAGTATCAAACTCAAGACGCCACAAATGGCTTCACCCTATTCTCTGATGAACCTTGCCCAAAAGCTCGGTTCACCTTCCACTATTGATTTCCTTTGGGGCGGAAATCGAGTCCCTTGCAACAATCTTGAGGCACAACCCACAAAAGGATTGGGAGCTCCCAAGTGGCCACAAAAGGCCTCAACCACCACAAAAGGCGTTTAGGGTCCAAAGACGCAAGAGTAACAAGCTCACGAACTTTCATTTCCACGAGTCCTCGTGGAGAGCACGAACCGATGCACAAAAGCAATGGCAAGAACACAAGAAGTGCTCAAGTCCTTCACTTTCAAATCCCACCAAAAGCAACTAATGCTTATGGGGGGAGAAGAGAGGAAGAACAAAGAGGAGATGCACCAAGAACTCCAAGATCAAGATCTACTAGGTTCCCCTCACTTAGAGGAGAGATGGATTTGTGGAAATGTAGATCTAGATCTCCTCTCTCAAATCCCTCAAAGATATGCAAGAATCATGAGAGGAATTGAGAGAGGGGCAAGCTTTCCAAGATCAACAATGGTGGGGGAGAGAGAGGAAACAAGCTTGGAAGAGCTAGAAAACCATTGGGGAAGAAGGGGGCCTTATATAGGTCCCCAAGAAAAGGAGCCGTTGGCAGGAAAACGTGGGCTGGATATTTCCGGTGCAAGTACCGGATATTTCCGGACCCCCTGAAAAATGGCTAAGTCCCCCAAAACTTCAGTACTGGACCTGGGCCGGATATTTGGCCGGAAATTTCCGGGGGGCCGGATATTTCCGGGCTAGGGGCCGGAAATTTCCGCCCCCCAGAAAACTACAGAAACACCAAAACGAAAACGACAATAACTTTTTTATCCGGACTCCGATTTCGATAATCTTGGGCTCGTTGGAATCGCAACGAAGAGCTTTACAAAATTATGCAGAGAAACATCATAGTCCATCATGTGAGAAGGAATCCATAAGAAAAGAGTTTGACCTCTCTTAGAAAAGGCAAATCGGTAAAACCTCCAACATAAAAAACGCAACAAGATATTCGTATGAAATCTGTTTTTGATGAACTAGAGCTTGGTATGGAGAAGAACACAAGCTCTAAATTCTCACATGGATAAAAGCCAAATAAGAACCAAGAAGGATGATATGCCAAGTATGCAAAGGTTTGAGCTATCCACAAAGATGCGATCAAGTTACTCACTTGAGAGCCCCTCTTGATAGTACGCCGTCTATCCTTATAATCCGATCTCCCATTAACAGCATGAGACCGGTAAAATAGAAACCCTATCAAGATCATAACTTTGCCTTGCGCATTTCACTTGAGCTAGATGATGGCGATCTTGACTACCTCAAGTTGGAACACCTTTCTTGATTGTGCCTTGCTAGCACATGCTTGATGAAGACTTCTCCAAATACTCCCCCATACACCATTATGGGAGAGCTTCGCTTAGCTCCGTCTTCATATATCCACTTGCACTTTGTCTTCTTATCTTGATATAGATGATGGCTTGGAGATAAACATGAATGTTCACTCAATCTTCTTTTCCAAGCCATGCTTGCAATAAGCTCAACTCTAGATGACCATTCATTATATAAACCCTTGAATAAAGCATTGATCATCATGTAATCTTCTAGAGTCCAACACATGAACTCCAATCTTCTTCATGGACAAGATCTATAACGATACCTCAATGCAAACATTAGTCCATAGGGATTGTCATTAATTACCAAAACCACGCATGGGGCAACACATGCCCTTTCAGTCGCGAGTTGTACCTTCGAGCATGAGTCGTATGTATTGCATAGCCGTAGTGTTCGTGCCTCGTTGGCATGAAACGGCGAGTCTGTAGTCTTCTAGCCATCCTAAAGGTTTTTGTCGACCTGTGTACTTGGGTTGCTCAGATGTTAACTTGAACCCTTTTGGCATTCTTGTCTAGCGGATGCGGCGAGTGAAACACAAGGCTCCGCATGGCTCGGGTTCCCGATCGGAATATGAGTCGCTACTTGAAGACCTTCGAGATCTGCTTCTGCTGGACCTGTGTCGACGTGTGTCTTTCCTTGTTTCCTCCGAGTGGCGACTGCGACCGCTACGATCGTGTGCTGCCTATCGTGAGCTGACTATGTTGCGATCTCGACTCCCTCCTGGAGTGTTTGTTTCCGGATGAATGGCTTTCACCGCTAGGGCCAGTGATTTGAGCTGTTGGTGATGCAGGGCTGCGTTGGGGTCGTTCGCCGGAGGCTGCATTGCTTTGAGGTAAGCACCCACAGAGAAAAGAGCACCCGCAGCGGTTTTGGGTACTGGGATCCCTTCGTCGTCATGTGTCATGAATGACAGGTTGCGAGTAGTTGCCTGCCTCTCATCTTCCGGGAGGCTTGCTAGCCTCGATCTGCGCCTTGGGCTCACCCGCCCTGTGGAGCTAAGTGATAGTTGTCTTCTTCGTGCGCTCGAGATGGTGGCTTGCCTTTTGCGTTCATCGAGTGCTGCTCTGATGTTTTGCAGGCGAAGTGATTCCTGCCAGTTGAAGTACTGGAAGGTCAACATCTCTTCCGAAGTTGCGTCTGCTAGCATCATTGTGTACTCCTTGATGACTTTGTCTGCTTTTGCTGTCATCTCAGCAGTAATTGTCAGAGTTGTGACCCCATCCGACATAGTTACCGTGCATGGGAATTCTGTAGGCCTGCGGGAGGCTGCGGCTTCAGATGATTCTCCGTTGATGGCAACGTAAACCTGGTGGGGGATGACCCGCGGGTACGCGTATGTGCTGCCAATTCCTGTTAAGGACTCGACGTCTTCATCAAGGCTCATGTCGGATTCGATATGCTCGTCGAGTGGTTCGTATGGACAGATCTCGTTTTCGATGCGTTCATCGTCTATGCTCATCTCAGCGTCAGCAAAACTGTTGTGGATCTCGGAGTCAAGCTTGTTGTTGGTGCAGATCTCGGAGTCGACATTGCTGTCGTTATGAAGTTTGAAGTCGTCGAGGGAGATCCCGCAGTCGAAGGTGTCGTCGAGTGGGAGATCGAACTCGAGATCATTTTTGCGGTACACTGATTCAACTTTCTCACCTTGGAGTTCTTTTGCCAAGAACTCGTTGATCTCTCAAGTCGACATGGTTGTTGCAGATGAGCAGGCTTCGAGAATCGATGATGGGACGGACGCAGTCGATGGAGCCTCGGGTGCGGCAGTCGCGAGTTGTCGTGGGTCCGTCAAGTCCTGCGTACCAAACTTGTTTACGAAAAAATTGAATGTTCCAACAGTTAAATCCAAACCTGACTCGAGACCAGCAAACGTCTCTCGGGTATCTGGCGAGTGTGGATCAAATGTGCCTTTTGTTGGTGAAGTTGGCGGGCTGCCAATTTTCGAGTGAGTCGGCAAGTTGATGTATGTCGACTGAGTCATCGAGTTGTGGTTTGTCGATGCAGTCGGCGAGTTGCCGTTCGTAGATGCGATCGGCGAGTCGCCGTTTTCCGATGGAACCGGCGAAACCTCGAGTCCAGCACTATTCTTTCCCACAGACGGCGCCAATTGACGAGGGGTTAACTCATCAAATCCCATGGTTAAGGACCTAGGGTTGAGATTACGAGGGAGAGAACGTGGTAGAGCTGGTAGTTTCGTCGGCTGACAAGCAAAAGCAAGGATTTACCCAGGTTCAGGCCTCCGGAGAGTAACACCGTACTTCCTGCTTGTTTGGTATTGATTTAAAGGTATCTGCGAGCTACAATTAAGTCCCGGCGAGATGTCGATCTCGCTAGGGCTTTGGTGGTTCGAGTATTGCGTGTCCTGGATCGGCGGCCCTCCCAGCCTTATATAATAGGCTGGGTCTCAGGAGTTCGCAACCGACTCAGATTACATGTAAGAAAAGTCTAAACCGACTATGCCTATGCCTAATCTTGGAGGATACTCCATCTTCTTGGGCCTTCTGTTATGGGCTTCACGTAGGCTCTTGATAGCTGGGCCTTAGTCGATACGTGCACCAGGTACCCTCATGATAGGGTACCCGAGAGGTATATCCACGTCACCGGTAAAATAGAAACCCTATCAAGATCATACCTTTGCCTTGCGCATTTCACTTGAGCTAGATAATGAGATCTTGATCTCTTCAAGTGGACCACCTTTTTTGATTGTGCTTTGCTTGGTAAAGACTCACATATTGCTCCCCCATACACCAAGATGGGAGTGCCTCTCTTAGGAATATCTTCACTTGACCATTATCTCCAAATGGGTTGCAAGCTTCAAGCATATGATATCTTCTAGATGCCCATCTTGAACTTACACATCTCAACCATGATGACGATCACCACTTGATGTCATCCTCCATGAGGTATAAGAAATCTTCTTTTTGATGCAACCCCATGGAGAGATACCTAACCCCAACAAAGGAATGCCACACACACACAATGGGTTAGTTCACAAAGCTATATGGACAATTTCTTACCATACCATTGGATCACATGATCACACATGGTATATCATTTAGCTTTGTGTGTTGAGCAACTTGAATCCACTCTTTGCACTTAGTCTTGATCAACCTTGTATCTTTTCTTCTTATTGATCATATCAAATATGTCAATTATAATCAATGATCTTGATGGCATACAATCTTGAATCAAACATATGGAGTTAAAGCGATGCCTATGGACAAAACTATAAGAATATCTCAATACAAACATTAGTCCATAAGGATTGTCATTAATTATCAAAACCACGCATGGGGCAACATGCACTTTCAACGGAATATCCGGTCCACGAGGGACCGGAAACTCCAGCTAGACTGAAGACTTCAAAAGTCTCTGGACAAACTCCGTCCATCATTCGGACTGGCACCAGAGGCGCACGCCATTTGGCGTAGCTCTTGGCCAAGTCCAAGGATAAAGAGGCCGGAATCTCTGGCTGCCCTGAGGACGGAGTCTCCGGTGTATGCACACCAAAGTCTCTGGTTTGGTAGCTCCGGAGTCTCCGGGTTGTTTCCAACAGACACTCAGGAAAACTATAAAGCCATATCTTTTGTATTTTAGCTCCAAATAAGGTGAGACTCATTTTGATGGAAAGATAACGACAAGAGCTACCATACGTGGGAAGATGTGGAACCTTTCTCAAAGACGAACCAGTAATATTTCCAACACCGAAAATGTAATAAGTTTTTCATACGAAATATGTTTTCGAATAACTTGGGCTTGTCACGAAGATCACGACAAGCACCAAAACCCACAAAGAGAAAAGCCAAATAAGAACAAAGAAAGATAATGCCAGGTATGCAAAGGTTTGAGCTCTCTATGAACGATACTCTAAAGATACGCACTCGAGAGCCCCTCTTGATAGAACGATTATCTATCCTATAACCTGGTCTCCCAACCAACATCAAGAGACCGGTAAAACAGAAATCCTATCAAGATCATATCATTGCCTTTTGCATTCCACTTGAGCTAGATAATGATGATCTTGATCTCCTTAGGTGGACCAACTTTCTTGATTGGGCTGCGCTTGGTGAGACCGGTAAAACAGAAACCCAACATTTGATGTCATATATGTTACTCGATCACTCTGTTTGATGCTCTAACTTTTTCTGAATCATATGTATATAGACACATTTTAATGTGTTTGTTCACTCATTTTAGTCTGTATGTCATTCACATTGAAATATCCAAAATATTGTATAATTCGGTATATAGAGATTACTTGGGTTGCCAGTATTTTGACAGACTACAAACTTTGCATGCAGCGCACCTCGATCCTAATGTAGTGTGCTACACACTTCATCATGAAAGCAAATAAGGGTCTAGCAAGACTGCGGCCCATTTGGTTCCGTACTAGTGCCGCCTTACGGGAGTATCTCTCCTTTGCTAGTCTACCTAGATGGTGTAGACAACTAGGTTGCTCGTCGAGCGTCTACAACTTTTGTTTGGGGAGGCAATAGCGTGAACCCAACAAAAGGTTAAAATTCTCCTCGCGTAGTCCTTGGCAGTGTCTGGAGGAAAGTGACCAACCCAGTAACAAACATGTTCGTTTTCGGTGTAGAATTTTTTTGAGCTAAAGTTTAACTAAGATACCATATTATACTCGTATTTGTTATCATATTGTCGACGACTCGGTGTATTGAGGAGAAAAGGTCAACGACTAACTTAATTATACCTCATAGTTAAACCTTTTTATTCTTTGACTTCTTGAAATAAACACGAAATTTTATATCATTCAAGTTTTTTACACTAGTCATTAACCTGTGCGCCTGCACGGGCTAGCTCGTTTGAAAATGAATTGTGAAATTGATAGAAATTACACTTAGTAATCTACATCACACCATGCGAAGAGTGAATATCAGTTGGATAATTGTGTCCTAAACCTGCAAGTGTTGCATCGGATATTCAAAGTATAAGCACCATATATCTTGACGCGTACATACACATAAAAAGAAATGCCGGAGTATCTTCATCGTCTCTATTTATCTAAGAAAAACTAATCAATTTCATGTTATGCACATATAGTGAGAAACTATTCCAATAACATAGAAAGAAAGCAAATAGGCAAGAAAACTTATAGTTAAATGTGATTTAATGAAATCTTTTTGAAAATAACCATAATGTAAACACATACAAAAATAAGCCTTTCCATTATCAAGGAGAGTTTCCAGCAAGATATTATATTGGACAGTGATTGGATCCTTTTTTGTATGAAAAAATAGCTGTGTTTGAATCTTTCTTCCCGTGGTTATTCAACTACTTAACTTTCCTTTATGTTTAGGGTTATGTTGATATGATTTTTTTTACCAAGTCAAACCAAGCAATCTTCAGTCATCTAACCATATATAAATTTGCGTAGTTATGAGCTAAGTGTATGTAGGAGAATAGCTTTAGGAAATCAAGCACCTCACTTATAGTAAGCATCAATGGTAAATATTTCAGTTCTAACAACATTGTCATTGATGATAAGCTTAATTTTTTTAAACTTGCTACTGTAACACATTAAATCACTCCCTCCTATCATCTGATATGAAGCATCCAAAGAGAATGTTTAATTGTTTCTCTCTTTTGAGATAGTGAAAGAATACGTACCATATGTCACCAAAATCATGTGTTTATCATATTCCTCAAACATCTAATTCCGGCGGTCTGAGGGGGCCTTTCATATTTTGAAAAACTCTTATATAAATTTTTCTATGGCGCAATCAATTAAATTAACATGTGGATTAATGTATATGAATTACAAACACCACGCAGATCTACCTGTTGACTGAATGCAGACCCGCAAAATGGATTAGCATTTTGTATCTTTTGCCTAGCCGAGTAGGGCTAAACATGTAATAGCTGGTTTTAATGACAATGAGGTTGGCATAGACATGGTAAAATAAGTTACCTCTATTGTAGCCTCTTTCCTCGCAGGAAACCACAAAAATCATGAGACAATCCAAGATATTATGTGTTAGGCACTGGAGGGAGGGCAGCTCTTGTAGGAGATTTTTGGCCATTAGGTCTACGGGAATAACATATAAGGAAATAATATTAAGAAAACAAATATGAAACTTCTTATACCAACAGTGATTGTTAAAACGAATACGGATGGTTTATAGTTTGTGGGCATCGAATTAATTAGAACATAGCGCAAACAGTATAAAAGGTAAAATGAAACAAACTGAACACTTTAAAATTACCAATATTACAAAAATAACTTATTACTACACCATTTTCAATCATGTAAAACCAACATGCCTCCTTTCATGTAAGACCTGCAGACACAATATTAGAGATGTGCATTATAAACATGATAGAATTTCACTAACGGTTCAGTTCTCCAAATTTTGTCATCGTAATTATAACCACAGATGGGTAAATCATATAAAGTTGTAGTTTGCCACTTAAAATCGAAGATACTCCGGCGGTTAAAAACGGATTCACCAATAGTCCACCCAAATGTAGTTCTAAAAAACCTTGTAATTCCTAATTTTCATGCGCTGGTTTAATTGACATAAAATTTAAGTGATTTATCTAGCCGGTGAGTTTTTTTATAATAGCAAATTAACTGTTCACGGTTCACGCATATACTCCATACGGTTGGTACTGTACATTTTGTCTTGTTCGAGTAATTAATCTAGCTAACTTGTTATCACAACTCAACATTAGTCCATCCCGATTGACTTCCAGATGCAATGTACTCCATACGGTTGGTACTGTACATTTGTCTTGTCAAAGTAATTGGGACAGGTACAAGAAATTATATATGATTAAGAAAAATTGAACAGGGAATTTAAGTACAGGGAATTACTTGCATGTTGACTGGCATATGAGCGACATGCTACGAATACGATTGACACATGATCATCAGCTGCACCATGTAGGTCGGCAGCCTGGACGGCGATGGACGCCAAATCTAGTTCAAACTGATCCCAGTTCACCCTCTTCCTCTCCGTGCATCAATCATCGCTGGGTAGATTCATCTGTTTGACTGAAATTAGAAGCTGGCTTGCAGTCTGGCAACAACGCAGAAGCGTGCCAGTGCATTAATCAGCGTGGGATGGTTTCATCTACTACTTGACTGGAATTAATTGTTGTCTTGCTTGCCGTCCGGCCACAACCTGGAAGTGAAGGGATTCAAAACTACTATTGGAGACGATCTGGATTTTTTTTTTTTTTTTGAACATAAAGAACTTTATTGATTTAGCAGCATTTTACAAGGACGAGCGTGCACTGGGACACGCTAGACAGTGCAATTACACCTTCATTTAGACAAGATAAGTTGCCTGTATCTAAGCACCTGAAAGATAAAGGTCTACCCTGAAGCTTAAGAGCAAGTCTAGCTTGATGATCAGCTCTGAAATTGAGACTCCTAGATATATGAAAGACCTTCGAATCATCAAAAGAAGAACATGCTATCATATCTGCAAGTTGCGGTCTTATTGTCCAGTGTCCTGGAGCATGGAGAAGATCCCGAGAGCCAGCTGCTGATGCTAAGATGGCATTGTCTGTCAGAAAAGTTGCCTGCTGAATATGTAGCATTTCCGCAAGTTTGACGGCAAGTAGCAGCCCAAACGCTTCGGCTTGGATTGCTGATGAAGCTGGCGGCGAGACGGCCGAGATGCTAACCTGGGAGCAAGGCCTGTCACCATGTATTTGCATGTAGATACCTATGCCAGCCGGCATCGGCTGGCCATTATATCCCGGTGACCATGCAGCATCAGAGAAGATGATTGTGCCTGAGATGTTGGAGATGTCCTTAACTGTAGCTCCTGGAAAGGAAGTCATCTGTTGGTAAGGAACAACCTGCGATTGCACAGCAGCGTCTATTGTTTCCTCCGATTTTGCCCCCGGAGTTAAAACGTGATCTTCAGAGGAGCCTGTATCTTCTAATTTAGTGGCTCGAATTATTGCGTCTGCTGCCGCGAACACCTGAGTAGGACTACAAAGTTTCCTGCAAAAAAGTGCATCGTTCCGAGCTTTCCACAAACACCACAAAAAGGTGTACAAAGAGATGAGATTAATCTGCGGGTGCCCTGAGTTAAGCAGCGCTTGAATCATGTCTGGTATACCGCGATTTTAGCCTTGAACATCGTAGAGGAACTTAGGCTCCTGAAGTCGTTGAGGCGTGTTGGAGATGGAGTTGGAGTTGTAGATGTAGCGAGAGAGTAGGTTCTGTGGTTTTTTCGGAGTTTGGCCTTCTCACTTTGTGCTGAAGGTCTTCTTGTAAATTTGCTATTCTGCCTTCTATAAAACTACGGTACGCATTCGCGTACTCTCTAAAAAAGACTGCCCTTACCAACCAGCACTTCTGGATTGCGTGATTTCCTTTTCGTATCTCTAAAATGATTGAACCGTTCCGTTCGAAATTTGCACGGGATTGTTGCGATTCGAGCGGGTTCTTGATGTTTTAGGGGATGTGGGGAAACAACGGAGTCAAGACAGAACTGAATGCTATTGTACATGTTAGGCGATGTCCCCACTTAATCCATTCAAAGACTCAACTGCTTGTACTGGCCTGTAGTTTTGGCAGTGACTCGGGACTTGATTGGGATCTTGTAATGGGCTAGGCTTGGGCTTGGGAAAAAGCTTTGTCCCACCTGCATTGTCTTCACGTACAAGTAACACTCGCTTGCTAACTGATCAAGCTGTAACAAGCTGATTAAAGGAATGATGTTGGGGTTGAATTCACCGAGAAAGTATGCAAGGTGGCAGGCATTTCCTGCACTGCCAGCGGTGCACAATCATGCTGCATGTTTCAGCTCGCACATGTATAGAGAGAGTGTTTAGAGAGAGACTGGAACTTTTTGGGGCCTCGCCTTTGGATGCTGTTCAACCTTTGACCCTTTGTTAATGCGTAACCATCGTCTCTAGCTGTAGATGCTGCTTGCAGTTGCAAAGGTTTAAGATCTGAGGTAGGAAGAACCCATTATTCCATTGCCAAAAGGAAGGGTGGTACGAAAGGTTAAATTTTGCTTAAATCCCAGTTCACGTGTTCTCAGATGCAGTAGAATCTTTCTTTCTTTTTTACAGCAGGATGCCAAAATATGTGTAAACTAAGGCAAGTTACAGGTGCTCTGGGTCAAATTTCACATGCGCCAACTTTGCTTATGGCAGAAAGATGGCTCCCTGTTTGCTTACAAAATGGAATTGAAATGGGAAGAAAAATGGGTAGTAAAAGTGAGTATGCATCTTTTCCGGAGAGAACAATCTTTTAATGTGAAAAAATTATTCATTGTCCAGTCAGTACGTAAAATGTAAGCAACAATACAGGACAGAACAATAGTAAAATGAAATGATAAAGGAAAAACATTTCTTAAACTAAAATACTAATCAGATAAATTGCATCTTTATTAAAACAGCAGCTTGAATAGACTTGTACAATTTGCAAAACAATAAATAAAACAAAGGTACTGATGCATAGAATTGGTGTGTCCTGGTCCAAAGGCTGAATAGTACAGGTAGTTATACTGGTAGTACTAATGGTGGATACGGGTATTTAAGCCGCTCTTAGATGAGGTCAAGTCTTGCTGATTTTTTACCTGTCATACTCCACATGGCAAAACAAAATTACGATTTCTCCCGTTTGACCAAATCATGGGCACCCGTGTTTAGTGGTTGCTGGGCAGTGGGCCAGTGACTGTGACAACTGACAACTGTAGGAGCTCGCCCACCTACCAGGGATCCTATGGCTCCGAATGTCATGGGACGAGCCCATATATGCTGTGGTTTTAACTTTTAATAAATGAAGAAAAGTGAAAACACAAAAACAAGACGACATTGTAATGGATCTTTTTTATGGATTTGAAATTTGTGAAGCGATTGTCAACGAGGGACCCAAAAACTATTGAAAAACTTCGCATCAATGTGCTTACGATGATATTCTTTTGTTAAAATGGCGTAAAAAATCACTAGACACATGGTGTTGCACCGCAGTCACCCTATATCCGCCCAATGTGACAACCATAAACAGAGGGTGTAACATCCAAATATGTAACCCAACTATATTGCTTGTTATTTGACATTTTAGCAATCATCATGACATCATAATCATTTGTTCATCTCACTTAATAATTATTTCCATGCACATTTAAACAAACTATACATTTTTGTGTTGTTACTTGTTGCAAAAATAATACAAATAGTTATACCAAAACTATTTTGCTCAAATAAAACTAATTGCCAAAGGTTTCAACTCAAAATTCAACTTCTTTTGGTTTTACAAACAAAACAGAAAACAGTAAAAAAAAACCTAGCCGAAGTGGCCCAGCCCACCAAGCCCAGCACTGGTTGTCTTCTTCTCACGCGCATGGACGTGGCCGTGGCCTCCACCACGCAGCGTCTCCTCCTCGCTTTCCCCTCTCCCCTTTTAACCTGCCCCGGCGCCACCTCCACCCCTAACCCTAGTTTTTCCCCCTTCTTCCCTTCCATCGCCGCCGCCTCCACCTCTTCTTCCAAGCTTAGCCGACGCCATGGCCAGGGCGAGCTCGAGCTCTCGCACGGCGTAGCTAGACCACCTCCTGCTCGTCCACCTCGCCACCAGCTCCGCTTCGTCTACTGCAAGAACTTCCTCACTGGAGCCGGACCTGGGAGCCCGTGACACGCCGTGCTGATCTTGATGACGTGGATCACACGTTCGTTGGGAGACCCCAAGAGGAAGGTATGAAGCAGTGTAGCAGCAGTTTCTCTCAGTATGAAACCAAGGTTTAATCGAACCAGTAGGAGTAAGAAATCACTTCTGAAGGTTGTCAGTGGCGCGCTGACGTGGAACCTGCACACAACACAATCAAACTACTTTGCCCCAACGAAACAGTGAGGTTGTCAATCTCACCGGCTTGCTGAAAACAAAGGATTAAACGTATGGTGTGGAAAATAGTGTTTAATTGCAGAGAATGAAAAGGAACAATGATTGCAGTTGGTTGTATTATCAGTGTAAAAGAATGGACCTGGGTCCACAGTTCACTAGTGGTGTCTCTCCATAAAAGATAACTAACATGCTGGGTGAACAAATTACAGCTGGGCAATTGACAAAATATTGAGCGCATGACAATGCATATATATGACATGATGATTACTATGATATTCATGTGGGCATTACGACAAAATACATAGACCGTTATCCAACAGCGTCTATGACTAATAATCCACCTCCAGGTTGTCATACCGAGTTCCCCGTTGGTATTAAGTTGCAAGCAACAGATAATCATTAAGTAATGTGCGTAATGTAAACAAATGCATTAGACCTAACGGCGCACCCTTAAGCTAAGCATCGGTTATTTTATCCCTAGTGGCAACAGCACATCCACAATCTTAGAAGTTGTTGTCACTCTTCCAGATTACCGGAGGCATGAACCCACTATCTAGCATAAATAATAACTCTTGGAGTTACAAGCATCTACTTGGCCAAAGCATCTACTAGTAACGGAAAGCATGCAAGATCATAAATAATATATAAAATAGATTGATAATCAACTTGACATAGTATTCAATATTCATCGGATCCCAACAAACACAACATGTAGCATTACAATAAGATGATCTTGATCATGATAGGCAGCTCACAAGATCTAAACATGATAGCATAAAGTGGAGAGACAACCATCTAGCTACTGCTATGGACCCGTAGTCCAAAGATGAACTACTCACGCATCACTCCAGAGGCAGGCATGGTGATGTAGAGTCCTCCGGTGATGATTCCCCTCTCCGGCAGGGTGCCGGGAAGAGCTTCTGAACCCTCCCGAGCTAGGGTTGACGGCAGCGGTGTCTCTGGAACTTTTTGTGGATAATGGCTCGGGTGTCTAGGGTTTTCCGTGAAGATGAATAAATAGGCGAAAGGGCGGCGGCTGGAGACGCCCGTGGGGCCCACACCACCCCACGGCGTGGCAGAGGGTGGGGCCGCGCCGCCCCATGGTGTGGCTGGCTCGCGACCCCCTCCGTCTCTCCTTTGGACTCCGTGTACGTGTTGGAAAAATAGGAGGTCCTGTCCAAGTTTCGTCCAATTCCGAGAATATTTCCAGACAAGCTTTTTTGGAATACAAAAACAGCAGAAAACAGGAACTGTCACTGTGGCATCTTGTTAATAGGTTAGTCCCAGAAAATGCATAAAAATGCTATGAAGTGTATATAAAACATGTAACAATTGGTATAATATCAACATGGAACATCAGAAATTATAGATACGTTTGAGACGTATCAAGCATCCCCAAGCTTAGTTCTACTCGTCCTCGAGTAGGTAAAATGATAAAAATAAAATAATTTCTGAGGTGACATGCTACAATCATAATCTTATCAAATAGTATTGTAAAGCACATGTTATGAATGAAGTGATCCAGGTCAATGGTTATAGTTTGCTAGCAAGTAGATAATGAGCAAACAACTGAATCATATAAGCAAAAACTTTTATGAATAGTACTTTTGAGACAAGTATCAAAGAGTTTTGCATAAGAGTTAACTCATAAAGCAAAAGATTCTAAGTAAAAGGTATTTAACCAACACAAAGAAAGATTTAAGCTTCAGCAATTGCTTTCAACTTTCAACATATATATCTCATGGATATTTGTCAACACAAAGCAATATAATAAGTGCAATATACAAGCATATAAAAATTGTTGCACCAAAGTTGACACTAGTGTTTGCTTCTGAGATAGAAATAAGTAGGAAAACTGACTCAACATAAAAGTAAAAGAAAGGCCCTTCGCAGAGGGAAGCAGGGATTAAATCATGTGCTAGAGCTTTTTAAGTTTTTGAAATCATATAGAGAGTAAAAAAAAAGTTTTGGGAGGTGTTTGTTAATTGTCAACGAATCAGAAAATGGAAAGTACAATATGACCCCTGCCAACCAGACTTTTAAAGCGGCTCCCATGAAGGACGTTATTTCTACCAGCAAGGCAGATCATCCCTCTTCTCTTTTGTTTACACATGCAGATATTTCACTGTTTGTCATTGCTTGACTGATAAATCAGGGCAAAAATGTGAAGAGAATTAAGCGGTTAAAGTTATAATTAATTGGGACTGGGCACCCCATTTGCCAGCTCTTTTTGCAAAATTAATGGATAAGCGGATGTATATGCCGCTAGTCCGGTGGTAAAATCTGTTTGACAGTTGACATAAAGACATCAAGCCCGTCCTCATGAGTTTGGTAAACATTGACACAAAATAGGAGTAATAATTTTTTGAATAGTTTAAAGGTAGCACATAAAAAATTTACTTGGAATGGCAAGGAAATACCACATATAGGTAGTTATGGTGGACACAGATGGCATGGATTTTGGCTCAAGGTTTTGGATGCACGAGAAACATTCCCTCTCAGTACAGAGTTTAGGCTACAAGGTTATTTGAAGCAAACACAGGATATCAACCGACACAGCAAGACTTATATGAAAACATATTGCAAGCATTATAAGACTCTACACTGTCTTCCTTGTTAACCAAACCCTTTTACTAGAAAATATCTAGACCTTAGAGATACCAATCATGCAAAACAAATTTCAACGAGCTTTACGGTAGTTCTTCATTAATAGGTTTTAACTACATGATACAAAAGCTTAAACATGAACTACTTGATAACTCAAAACAATTGACAAGTATCAAATTATCCAATACAGTGATCTACAAGAATATGTAAGCTTTTTCCATTATACCATCTACCACATGCAACATTTTCTATTCCAACCAAACACCAATCAATTCATTTCAACATAAACTCTCCAAACAATTATAAGTGAAGCAAGAGAGTACTTTCTTTAAAAAAACTAACAGCTCTGAATAAGAGATGCATGCAAAACAGGAGCTAAAAGCATAGCAATAGCTAGATAAGAATACTCAACAAGTATAATGAAGAATATGAGTATTCATATGAAAAAGCGGAGCGTGTCTCTCTCCCAATCAAGAATGCTAGGGTCCAATCAAGTTGACCATAAGAAAAATAAAATACTGAAAATAAAAGCACACGGACGCTCTAAGTAAAGCACATATGATGTGAAGGAATTAAAATATAGTTTCACTAGAGATGACCTGATAAGTTACTGATGAAGAAGGGGATGCCTTGGGCATCCCAAGCTTAGACGCTTGAGTCTTCTTGAAATATGCTGGGGTGATCCATGGGAGCATCCCCAAGTTTAAGCTCTTCACTCTTCTTGATCACATTATATCATCCTTCTCTCTTGACCCTTAAAACTTTCGCCACGCCAAACTCAGAGTAATTCTCATTAGAGGGGTAGTGCACAATCAAAAAAAAGGACACAAACATGACCGTTACTTTTAACATTAACTACTGCCACTGATGTTATGTGAAGCTCTTCACCCTAAAAAAGAATTTCACTCAACACTAGTAAAAGAGAGAATGCGAAAAATAAAAGACAGAATCTGTCTAAACAGAACAGTCTGTAAAGACGAATTTTTTCGAGACACTTATGTTGCTCAGATCGAAAAACGCAAAACTAACGAAATATGCGTACATATCTGAGGATCACGCATAAAAATTTGCAGATTTAAATAATTTTTCTGTGATTTTACAGAAGTAAAACGGTGAACAGCAGAAATCTGTTCCTGCGCAGAAATCCAAATCTAGCATCATCTTCCTATTAGAGGCTCCACTTGGCACAACAATACGATAAAATAAAGATACAAAGAAATTGTTACATAAGTAAACAACTCCTTGACTCAAAAAGAAAAGAAAAATTGCAGAAATAAAATAATGGGTTGTCTCCCATAAGCGCTTTTCTTTAACGCCTTTCAGCTAGGCGCAGAAAGTAAGAATCAAGTGTTTCCAAGTAAAGAAGCATCAACAGAATAATTTGCTCTAACAATAGAATCAAAAGGTAGTTTCATCTTCTTTCTAGGGAAGTGTTCCATACCTTTCTTGAGTGGGAATTGATATTTAGTATTCCCCTCTCTCATATCAATAATAGCACCAACAGTTCTAAGAAAAGTCTTCACAAAACAATAGGACAAGAAGCATTGCATCCGATATCCAAAACAACAAAATCAACGGGGACAAGGTTGTTGTTAACCATTATAAAAACATCATCAACTTTCCCCAAAGGTTTCTTTATAGTATTATCAGCAAGGTAAGCATCCAAATAACAATATTCCAAAGGTGCTAAATCAAGCATATCATAAAGTTTCTTAGGCATAACAGAAATACTATCACCAAGATCACATAAAGCATTGCAATCAAAATCATTCACCTTCATTTTAATGAGGGCTCCCAACCATCTTCTAACTTCCTAGGGATAGAAGCTTCATGTTTTAATTTCTCTTCCCTAACTTGCATGAGAGCATTAGTAATGTGTTTAGTAAAAGTCATGTTTATGGCACTAGCATTAGGACTTCTAGCTAGCTTTTGCAAGAACTTAATTACTTCAGAAATATTGCAACCACCAAAATCAAAATCATTATTATCAAAGGTAATGGGACCATTGTCTCCCATGTTTTGAAAAAATTCAGTACTTTTATCAAGAACAGTTTCAGTGTTGTCAGACAATTTTAAACGTTTTGTAATAGAAGTAGAGACATTGCCAACACCGATTATTTTACCATTATGAGTAGGAGGTTTGTTAACATTTGAAACTTCAGCATTGCTAGTGGTGGTAATAGTGTAAACTCTAGAAATATTATTCTTTTTAGCAATTTCATCCTCTCTTTCTGTCGTGGTGGGATCACGGCAGATGCCATGGGTATGGCTTAGTTGGGGCCGAATGGTCGTTGGGGGAATCCGGGGAGGGTTTATGCACTCAAGATGTGCACAAGCAAGAACATGCAAGAAACCACAAGAACATGAACAAGAAACCAAGAAAGCCAAGAACACAAAAGACACCACGATGTACCCAGGTTCGGGGCCTTCGTGAGGAAGTAAAACCCCTACTCCTGCCTTTCCTCTCTCAATATATCAGTGTCGTTCTCAGGTACAAGGTGCTCCTCGAGCTGTATGATGCTACCAAAGTGAGAGCTCTAGGTAGAAGATGAAACTGAAGGGGGAAATGAGCTAGGGTTTTGCCGTCTCCTCCCTGGAGGTAGAGATGCCGCATATATACACAGGCCGAAGTACATTTTTACCCCTGCCTACAACTGACAATGGCATGGCCAAAAGGTAGAAGACAAGCCTCTGCCTCCTGCCAGCTCAACGGCCGGACTGTCAGGCCAGCCAGGCCTAGCTTTCCTCTTCCGGTCATACTTCAGTAGCCTGCCGAGGTCTAGCCTGTAGACCTTTCCCGAAATAGCCGAGTCAGCTCCTAGGCCCCCGAGCTTCCGGGAAACCCGTGGACGGACCTCGCCGTCCTCTGAAGCCTCGGGCTACGAGCTCTGCGGCGCCCGTGACCTCTCTGACATGCCTCGATCCTTGCTGCCAACCTCGGATAACACTCCTGATCCTATACCTCGGTAGAGAATACCTTATTCCTGTGGTAGCTAGCTGACTGCCCCGAGGTTGATACCTCGGAGGATATACCTCGGAGAATATACCTCGGACGTACACCTTACGTCGGATGACGCCTCCTGCGTCCTTGCTCAATCGTTACCTCGGACAGCTTACTGCCTTAACCTTACATGTCTTTACCTCATCTTTACCCTACCCGGGGGTAACCCCCCGACAGTAGTCCCCGAAGCTGATGTGGTCTTGCAGCCTCGGATGAAAGGCCGCATCAGGTTCAACCCGAAACCACATGCGCTACAATGTTTTGCAGGTTACCGAACCAATACCCGAGAAATCCATCGGTCTGTTCCTCGGGCCATACTGCTTTTCCGAAGTATCCGCCGAGATCTCGGACGTCAACCCCTCGATTTCTGCATCCTTACTGACTTCGGTCAGAGAACACTGTTCACGTGTCCCATCCGTCACTTCCTGGTCCACGATAGTCAAAGCACTCGAGTGCTTTCCACCACGCGGCCCACGTCAGCGGGGATTTCCCGCTTGCGCCGCTTCGCGCTCCAGTAACCGCGCCGCACGACGGTTTGCCTCCTGCAACCGATCCTGTGGCCTGCTCGCCCACCGCTATCTTCGTGCCACGTGGGCCATTGTGCACAAACGATCCCACTCGCCGCTCCGATAACCGCGCGGTAGTGCGCAGTTACCGCCCGCGGTTATAAATACAGGCCCAGGGCAGTGCTTCCCTCTTCTTCCTCATCCACTCGCCGTCTCGCCTCCATCGCAACCAGTGCCGCCGCTTCCAGTTGAGAAGAAACGCGTTCCGCCGCCGCCGACGAGCAGCTCCTTCGTCGCCGCTGCGACCGCGTCACCGGCGCCGCCCTTCAGCACCTCATTTTCACGGTATGTACTCCCTTTCTTGATACCCTAGGCATTGCTCTAGGTTTCTTCCTCTTCGCGCTTTGGTTCTTCATATGTTCTTGAATAAAACTCTATTTACCTCCTCCGGTAGATCTTACTCGCATACTCTTTTGGGTAGAAATTAGTTTCATGCCTCGGACAGATGTTCGCCTAGCATAGATATGCCTCTATGTACATAGATAGCCGCCCAACTCCTCCTGAGTTAGCCAGATATAGCCTTAGATTCCAGATTTACTTTTTCCTTTGCTAAACTTCTGTGCATTCTCTGCAGATTGATTCTGCCGAGATGTCTCCTCCTGAGACTTCGGAACAAACCGAGGTTCCAGACCTCGAACTGGAGGTCGGAGAACGAGCCGGCTGGGAAGGTTCGGATGTAACTCCGGACGAAATCCAGTGGCTCAGGGCGACTCGGCGGATTCCCGCCGGGGTAGAGTGTCGCCTGCCAGAGGGCGAACTCGAGCCTCAAGTCAAGCAAGGGGAACGGGTGGTCTTCGTCGCGCACTTCCAGCGCGGCTTCGGACTGCCCGTTAGTGATTTCTTCCGGAGCTTCCTCGACAAGTTCGGACTCCAGGTTCATCACCTCCCCGCCAACGCCATCACCACTCTCTCCTGCATCGTTTCCTTCTCTGAGGGATACCTCGGCCTCAAAGCCACGGTAGACCTCTTTTCTCGCTACTTCCAACTCAAGCGGCAAGTGATCCCGGATCCAAAGAACAAGGATCTGCCCAAGCAACTAACCGCCTGCGGAGCTGCCACCATAGCTCCTCGCCGAAACTCCATCTTCCCACGTATCACTACTCCGGACACCGTTCGCAAGTGGCTCCGGACGTGGTTTTACGTGAAGAACTCCGGCGAAGAGGACCTCCTCAACCTGCCGGCGTTTAACCTCAGCCCTCCTACAGAACAGCTCAACTGGGACTACACTCCCCCTCACACCGGCGAACTCAAGTCCATCCATGGGTATATTGCGAAATGGCAGGACCCGGAGGACCCCGGAACGACGGGAAAGTCCTGACGGCTGACGACCTGGCCTGCACATTCGTGAAGCGCAGGGTCTCCCCTCTCCAGGCGAGGTCTCACAAGATCTGCCACATGAGCGGTCTTTATGACCCCACCCGACATACGCACGTTGCACTGGACAATGCCGCGGTAGCTCGGCGAGTCCGAGCTATCACCAAGTCCAAGATCTCTGACGCTTGGACATGGGGAAGGGAACCCCACTACCGGACCAAGCCAGCGAAACAGGTACGCTATTCCGACGTTTTCTTCGATACTCCTTTACCACCGAGGTCTTGCTACCGACGTTCATCTTGATAATTTTCTTCCTAACTCCTTTTCATATGTCTGCCATACAGCTGTTCGCCCGCCAGACCGCCGAGGATGGAGTCCATCCTGCGGACCACTTCGGCGGATCTCCCTGTCGAGGACCCACCATCCAACGTGGACCCTGACGACGAGGATTTATGCCCATTGCCTCGGCCCGCATCACCACCGCGGGTAAGCCTCAAGCACAAGCTTCAGTTCAAGAGATTTCGGATGACGAGGAGGGGTTCCTCGTCATGGAACCAATAAACGCGGTACCTCTCTCCTGCCTTCCTCACCTTCCGAACTTTACTCCAGCAACCAGCCGGAAACGCGCTGGTGCCGCAACTTCGGCCGCCGAACCATCCGCCACTGGAGCCTCCGGACCCACTGAGGCTCCGGTCAAGAGACGCGGCTGAAGAAGTCCGGACTCCTCCTCATGCCCGGGGGGCAAGAGGTTTCCTACCTCGGATGGGTAATGCTTTGCTTCTATAGCCAACAATGTTTGTTGCTTAAACATATTATCTCGGTATTAACACTTGACCATCTTCTTTTCGTTGCAGTGCCCCCATAGACGTGGATCAGGAGGTATCCTCCATGACTGCACCCGTTGGTGCCTCTGAAGCCACGACCACCCCGACGAACTCTCGCCCCGGATCTCCTCCACCGAGGTCTGGCCCGGCCTTGGGGAAATCTGCCCCCACCCGAGGTCAGACTTCTCCGCGTCCTCAAACGGATGCGGGACCAATCGCGCCAGGACTCCGGCTACCACCTTGCCGGAGCCTCGACTCTCCCCCCGCAGCCAGACTGCCCGCAACCAACAGCAGAAGCATCAGCAGAAGCAACAGCAAGCAACAGCCCAAGCAACAGCCCCAAAAACCAGTTCGCCAGACCACCTTGCCGTTGGAGAAGGGCAAGGAGAAAGAGAAAGAGACGGTGAAGTCTAAGGTCACCCCCAAACCAACATCTGGGTCTGGCACCCTGACTATCTCTTCTCCTTCAAGGATCCAACCGAGGTCTCCTCCCCCGGTGACACGCCGAATTCCTCCATTCGCCGCACCCATTGATGAGACTGCCCCTCCGGCCGAAGAATATGCTCGGAGGGCATCTCTTATATTGGATAACCGGCCTGCTTCAAGCTCCGAGGCTGCTTTGGCCGTGGAGGCCTCGATTAGGGGCATCGAGCAGGGCGGACCGTGGGGATTTCCTCCTTGCGCACTGATAGTGACCAGAGCCTCGGCTCCTTGGAACACTACAATGCAGACTGGAATTCTGCAGACGAGGTCTCCTCGGCCTCCTAGCTGCTCCGGTGGCTGAGCATCCCGCGGGAAACAGCGCCTGCGGCCGAAGCGTATATGATCTACAAACTGCTGCCCTGCGTGCTGCTCAAAACATCGACGTAAGTCCTATTCTCTTTACTTTCATGCAGTATCTCATCTAATATCCACCATCCCAGTCCCCGAGATTCGAGGTAAACTATTGACGCTCCGTCGGAGTTAAAATTGTTTGGCTTGAATCTCAACTTTCCATTTTCATCCGACGTATCCAATCCATTTTATCTCACTTTAGCATGCACCTCGGGTACGAGTCCCCGAGACTCCTGTCGAGGCATACCCCGGCAACATTTTCCCAATGATTGACCCGAGTCCCCGAGACTCTTGTCGAGGTATAGCCTTTCTAACCGAGCTATATTTTTCTTCCTTGCAGAATACTATGAACGTCCGCACGGATATCTTTCATACCCTCTTGTTTGACCACAAGAAACTCCACGACGAGCACAAGGCCGTCCTTGCAGAAAAGAACTCTTTGGACGAGAAGCTACAACAAGAGAAAGCCGAAGTAGCTCGTCTGGTAAGGGAGCTCAAGCGCATCGATGGGCTCCGGAAATCAGAAACGGAGAAGCTGAAGGATGAGAAGGATAAGGCCGTCGAGGCAGAGAAGAAACTTCGGGAGGATTCTGCCAAGGATCACCAAGAAGCTCTCCAAGTAGCCGAGGTCCGCGCCAACTCGGCCACAGAGGCTTTGGAAGCTCTGCAGGCGCAGGTCAACCAGTTTCTCCCGACGCTGCAAACTATCAACCGCGAGATGGACGGTAAGTTTCTTGCCTCCCTTAGCTTTTCTTTGTCCTCCACACTATTGGTTCTCTGCCGAACCATTTCTCACACTGATAACAGGCTACCCTACTATAGAGCATTTCACCTACACCCAAGTTGCGGCCCGCAGCATCACTGGTCGGCACAGGGAGAGGCGGAACGAACAGAACCCCGATTGGACCGTTGAGGACCATATCGTGGCCATCAAGTCTCGGATCCATCCCTTGAAGACCATTGGGTCAGAACTCCTCGACGCAGGTCTGTCTGCTTTCCGAGCCTTATGGCCTCTTGCCGACGCTCCCAAATCTACGCCCGAGCTCGCCGCCAAGCTTCGTGAAGCCGAACAAAGACTCCGAGAGTGGCGTTCATCTTCAGCTCGCGCTGGAGCTGATGCCGCTCTCAAATTCATCATGACTTGGTGCGAGAAGATCGACCTCGAAAAGATGGACACTCTTCGCCGAGGCTCGCCCTGGTCCTCGGACCCAATTCTCATCAAGCGCCGCGAAAAGATGGCTGCCTTCTTCGCTGGATATGCCAACACAAAGAACTTGAGCGAAGGAGACACCTACTCCGACGCCGAGGATTACGAGCCAGAAGACGAGGAATACGAAACAGAATCCGACGTCGAGGCCGAGCAAGGTGACGACGGTGAAACCCGCGAAGCAGAAACCGAGGCTTCTCCACAACCTGATGCCGAGGTTACTGCCGACGTTGCCAGCACTTCCCAGGCTACCTCGGCTCCGGACGAAATCCCTGCTGCATCGGCTGCTGCCGACGTAATTCCTGATGCCTCGACCTGAACTTATGCTTGGCCAAAAACTTCATTAAATCCCCGGTATGCCGGGACGCAGATGTAATCAAACTTAAGTAGTTCCTTTGCTACCTCTATTACTATTATGCTCATTCGAACCATGCTTTTCTAAGCTTTATGTCGAATCCTTTTGAATGATTGCTCGAGTTTACTTTCGTGTTTACTATATTTGGCATTCTTTGCTCTTGTCTGCCATTCTGGCGTTCGACAGTCGAGTCACAAGATTGTTGTTCATAGCATACAGTACTTGGTAAATTCCGAGGTATGTTTCAAAGTCATCCGACATAAAAAAGAAGTAAAAACAGGGGTTAGTAAACGACATATGCCGAACTGTCTTTTTGGACCGAGTCCCCGAGTTCATTTTCATGTTTCCCATGTTCTTTCGTCTTTGCTCTTGACTGCCATGCTGGCGTTCGTCAGTCGAGTCACAAGATTAGTTACATAGCATACAGTACTTGAAGTTTGAGACGAGGTTCAAAATAGTTCGGCATACGAACGAAGAAAGAGTACAAACAAAAAGAAACATGCAATCATAAGAGCGAGGCAGTCCCCGAGCTCACTCTCGAGGTGCCGAAGTTTTTATTTAAAGATCAGCCGAGGTACATACATTACTTCCTTCAACAGTAGAAGGGTCGGAGTAGAGCTACATTCCATGGACGCTGAAGCTCCGCATCGGGTCTATCCAGCCCATCTCCCCTTGGCTCCTGTGCATCTATAAGATAGTATGAATCATTGTGCAAGCTCGGCTCACAATGTATGGTCCCTCCCATGGAGGTGACAACTTGTGCCGACCTTTTGCGCTGAACAAGCCTCAGCACTAGATCTCCTTCATTAAACTTTCGGGGTTTTACATGCCGGCTTTGATAGCGTCGGAGACCCTGCTGATATATTGCTGACCGAGATAAGGCCAATTCTCTTGCTTCCTCAAGCAATCTACAGCATCTTCCCGAGCTTCTTTAGCCTCGGCTTCTGTGTACATTGCCACTCTGGGCGCATCATATTCAATGTCGGTTGGCAGCATTGCCTCGGCCCCATAGACCATGAAAAATGGCGTATAGCCAGTTGATCTGTTCGGTGTGGTCCTTAGACCCCACAGAACTGCTGGTATCTCATCGATCCAACACCCCGGTGTTTTCAACAGTGGTTCTACTAGCCGAGCTTTGATTCCGGCCAATACCAATGCATTTGACCTTTCTACTTGCCCATTAGCCTGTGGGTGAGCCACCGAGGCTACATCAAGTCGAATTCCCTTACTCATGCAGAACCGAGCAAACTCTCCGACAGCAAAGTTCGTGCCGTTGTCTGTAATGATACTATGAGGATATCCATATCTCAGGATTATTTCCTTCAAAAAGGTCACTGCCGTATGACCATCCACTTTCGGATTGGCTTCACCTCGATCCACTTAGTGAATTTGTCCACCATCACCAGTATGTGAGTCATATTGCCTCGGGCTGGCTTGAATTCTCCCACCATGTCCAGACACCAAACTGCAAAGGGCCACGTGATAGGAATGGTCTTGAGCGCCGAAGCTGGCATGTGCTGCTGCTTGGCGAACCTTTGGCACCCTTCACATTTCCGAACTATATCTTCTGCATCGGCATTGGCGGTGGGCCAATAGAACCCGTGCCGGAACACCTTGGCCACCAGAGCTCTTGTGCTGCAATGATGTCCACATTCTCCTTGGTGGATTTCTAAAAGCATCTCCTTGCCTTCAGCTGGTTCGACACACCTGCAACACCTCGGTCACACTTCTCTTGTATAGCTCCTTGTTGATGATGGTGTATCCCTTAGCTCTCCTCTGGATTCTCCTTGCCTCGGTTGTATCACTTGGCAAACTTCCATCGGCTATGAAGTTCATGATCTGCTCCGCCCATTCCGGCACTGGATGCAGAGGAAAAAGCCTCTCATCTATCTCCATTGGTTCGGTCGCCATGATCTCCTTCATGATTTCCTCCACCATTGCTCGGCCAGTCCCCGAGTGTTGGTGCGAAGTCCCCGGGTCAGACCCGAAGTTCCCATCATCTACTCCATAGGAAAAGCTCCATCAGTCCTCGGATACTGCGAAGCAGTCCCCGAGTCCGGCCAAACGCATCCGACGTCTACCTCCATAGGAATAGGCTCAGACTCCGAACTTGGCGGTAAGAAAATTGACTCGGAGTCAGGAGAGGCTTGATTGAAGGAGTTCTCAAATGGTTCAGCGCTATCCCCGGTGGCACCGGTTCTTTGGATGAACCGAGCTTGACAATACGTCGGCGGCTTCATTCTCCCCCCGAGGTATGTGCTTGTACTCACATCCTTCGAAGAACCCAGACACCTTTTGCACATGAAACCGATACAACTCCATGTTCGCATCCAATGCATCCCAAGTGCCGGTGGATTGATGCACCACCAAAGCTGAATCGCCGAAGCATTCTATACGCCGGACACCTATCTCCTTTGCCACCTTGAGCCCATGGATCAGGGCCTCATACTCCGCCACGTTGTTCGACGCCGAGAAATGGATTTGCAGCACATACTTCAACTGGTCTTGCTTCGGCGAGGTTAGGACTATGCCGGCACCTAATCCGACCTTGGTCTTGGACCCATCAAAGTGCATCTTCCAATAATTATAGTCCGGCAAGGGCGGCTCATATTGCATCTCGGCCCAATCGCATAAAAAGTCCGGCAGCGCCTGCGACTTGATTGCATCTCGCCTTTCATAATGCGGAGTGTATGGAGATACCTCGATCGCCCATTTGGCAACTCGCCCAGTTGCGTCCTTGCATCCGATGATCTCCGAGATTGGAGCATCACATACCACCGTCATGGGATGCTCTTGGAAGTAATGCTTCAGTTTCTTAACCGCCAGGTATACTCCGTACGTCATCTTCTGGTAGTGGGGGTAGTTTTGCTTCGACGTGGATATCACCTCGCTCAGGTAGTAGATTGGTCTCTGCACCGATTTGCCTCCTTCGTCTCGCTCCACCACCACTGCAACACTTACGACCCGGTTTGTAGCCGCAATGTATATCAACATCGGTTCATTCTGCAAAGGGGATGCCAACACCGGAGCAGTGGACAACATCTTCTTCAGCTCATTGAACGCCGCGTCCGCCTGCGGGGTCCAAGTGAAACTGGTACTTTTCTTCATAAGTTGATACAATGGTAAGGCTTTTTCTCCTAGCCGACTTACAAACCGACTTAAAGATGCAAGGCATCCCGTGAACTTCTGCACATCTTTTAAACAGTTCGGCAACTTCATTCTTTCGATAGCTCGGATCTTAGCCGGGTTAACTTCTATACCTCGGCTCGATACGAGGAAACCGAGCAATTTTCCAGCCGGGACACCAAAGGTGCACTTGTCCGGGTTAAGTTTCAACCGATACTTTCTTAAATTTGCAAATGTCTCTTCGAGGTCTTCGATGAGAGTATGCTTCTTTTTAGTTTTGATAACAATGTCATCGACATACACTTGCACATTCTTGCCCATTTGAGAATGTAAGCACTTCTGCATACACCTTTGATAAGTTGCCCCGGCATTTCTCAAACCGAAACACATGACACGATAGCAATACGCCCCGTACGGGGTAATAAAGGCAGTCTTTATTTGATCATCAGTGTTCAGTGGGATCTGGTGAAAACCAGAATATGCATCAATAAAAGACAACAGCTCACATCCAGCCGTAGAATCGATCACTTGATCAATCCGAGGTAAAGGAAAGGGATCCTTCGGGCACGCCTTGTTCAGGTTGGTGAAGTCAATGCACATGCGCCACACCTTGACTACCGCCGGTTCGTCCTTCTTTTTCTCCACGAGGACTGGATTAGATATCCAGTCCGGATGCAGCACTTCCATGATGAAGCCTGCAGCCAGTAACTTCGCCAGTTCTTCGAGTACCACCTTTCTTCGGTCATCTGAGAGCCGCCGCGTCGGTTGACGCACTGGTTTCACCTCTGGCCGAACAAACAAAGAGTGCTCTGCCAACTCCCTCGGAACACCTGGCAGGTCTTTAGCCGACCATGCAAAAATGTCCCGATTCTCACGGAGGAAGTGACAGAGCGCGCTTTCCTATTTCTCGTCCATGCCAGTACCAATGATGGCGAAACGCTCCGGGTTCTCCGAGTCCAGCGGGATTTTCTTGGTCTCCTTGGGCACCTCGAATGAAGCGCTCATGTCCGGAGTAATTAGTCCGGACATGCCGAGCTGAGTAGACTGCGCCATTGCCACCACCTTCTGAAGTTGCTTCTTCTCCGCCGCGATCACCAAGGACTCGGCTAAACTAGATCCCGCCGAGGCACATTGCATAGCCTTCTTGTAGTCACCAGAAATGGTTATTATTCCCTTGGGCCCCGGCATTTTCATCTTTAGGTAGCCACATGAGTGGAGATCATGAACTTGGCCAAGGCTGGCCTTCCCAGCAAGGCATGGTAAGGGCTCTGCAAGTCCACAACCTCGAACTCAAGACTTTCAACTCGGCTGTTATCTCGGGTACCAAAACCCACGTCGACCCAAATCTTTCCCATAGGTGCACAAGAGACCCCGGGCACAATACCGTGAAATGTACAGCTGCTAGGCTGCAACTGGTTCGGTGAGTATCCCAGCTTGACCATTGTGTCTCGGTACATGATATTTATGGCACTCCCATTGTCCACCAAGACTCGGGTGAATCTCACATTGTTGGTCGGCCCACAAAACGTCGGATCCACCACCAGTGCATAGTTTCCAGGGCTCGGCATGATCCGAGGTGTATCTTGCCTGCTCCAAGTGATCTCTTGCTCGGACCAGTTCATGTATTTCACCACCGCCGGAGTTACTGCATTCACCTCCTTGGCACGCCTCAGCATACTCTTCTTATCAGTTGACTCAGTCACAAACACCACGTAGCTCTGATGTACTTCCCTATAATCATTACCGGGGTTCTCATACCTCTGATTCTCAAAGGACCACGTTTGGCTTTGGCCGGCACCACCGTTGTTGTTGTTGCCCTGGGCACTCACTGCATTCACCGGTTTCGCCTGCACCGTCTTCTGGTTTTGGGCCGCATGCACCGGGGTTGAATTTGCTCCGGTTAAGCTCTGATTCTGCGCCGCTATGGTCGGCTTATGCTGCTGCTGCGCGTTCGGATATTGAGGTCTACGCCATTGGTTCGGTGGCCCACTCCGGTTTGCCCCAGCTTTCGCCCCTTCTGCAGCGGTTCGGTGATGAAAACTACACTGCAGAGTGGTATGGTTGGGTGTTTGCCATTCCTGCCATGATAGATACATGGTCCATTCACCAATGACTCGTAAGTCACAGGTGGTCCGGCCTCCTGCCACTGCTTCGCACCACCTCCCTGATTCTGGTTCTGGTTCGGAGTCCACGCCTGACCCTCAGTCTTCGGTTTCTGGGCGCCTCCAGGTCCGGACTGACTTGGGTTTACAGCATTGACTTGGAAATCTGGTTCTCTCCTCTTCTGCCCGAACTCTTGACGGTTATCAAACCTCGGTCCGTTGTTGCGGTTGTTCATCGGATTCCTCCTGTTCCGGGCATTCCCATCCAGCAGAGGCTGCATCGGATCGCCAAGGGCATAGGAATCAGCTATCCGAATCGTCTCGGCCAGAGTCTTTGGCATATCTCTCTGGAGCCTCTGCCACAACATGCTACCATACCGACATCCATCAGCAAACCACGCTATAGCCTGTGCTTCGATAACTCCCTCACAGGAGTTCCGAACATTGCTCCACCGAGTCAAGAATTCTCGGTCAGTCTCATTGTCCTCCTGCTTGCACGCCTGCAAAAGCTGAGGTCGGTTTGGCCTCTGTAAGTGCTGGCGAAGTTGCTATTGAATGCCTCCTCTAAATCCAGCCAGCAATCGATGCTATTCTCCGGCAATTGTTCAGCCAGATCCGAGCAGGACCTTCCAACATGTGCGGGAGATACCGGACCGCCCATCGGCGATTGCCCCCCGCAATGTATACTGCTGAAACATAATCAGCTAGCCAATCTTGCGGCTTGGTGCTCCCATTGTACGGCCTGGTACTCCGACCCAACTGAAACTGAGACACTGGTGGAGGTGGTTCCTTCATGATCCGAGGTCCAAAACACGCCGGACCAGGAGGGCCTTCCTCTCCAACTTCTCGGACATGTAAATCCGATCTAGCTTGTAGCGCGCATCACCTGTAGGCAACGTCCGAGCTCCGATACGCTCTCCCAATGCACCATCCACTCTATAGAATCCAGCCCGCTCCATGGCTGAATTTCCATCATCATATCGGTCGCCACCTCGACCGACGTTCTTCGGCTGCGGAACATACTCCGGCTCTTGCTGATACTGCTCCTGCGGCCGGGGTTGCTGCTGATGCCTCGGGGGCTGAGGTGGTTTACCTCGGCCAGCCGACGCTGCTTGCCCACCGTTCTGATTTCCCTGAGCTGAACGGCCTTTAGCTCGGCTTGCATCACCTGGGCCGGGGTCTCCATTGGCTCGGCTAGCGTTGCCGACCTTTTGCTTCCCAGCTAACACCGGATCGTACACTTGCAGCTGCATCTCCTTGTTCCGACCTGAAGTGACACTCCGGGCACGATCGGCTCCTCCGACGTGTGGAGACGAGGCTTGCCCCTTGGACCCTGGCTAACTGGCCTAATCGAATGGACCGCCTGCGAACCGCCAAGCCCGGCCTTGCGGAGGGCTTCATTTTGCTTGCTGGCCACATGCACTAACTCATTGAGCCGCTTCTGCTGCTCACGCCATGCATCTCCGGTCAACTCCGATAGCCCGGCCCTTACTGCTTCGGCTGCTCTAAGGTTCTTAGCTGGTGAACTATACACCGGCCTACCAGTAGCCGACCTGCTACTTGTTGCCTTACTCGAGCCCGAGACTGCAGCCCTAGCCATCTCCTCATAGAGGTCCTTGCCTCGGTTGAGCAGAGCAGCTTTCTTACGCCGCACAACCGGAGTAAAACCATCCTCTATACCATGTGCAGCATTGTACTCCTTCTGCTCCATATCGAACTGCTGCTTAGCCTCGGCCAGCAACCGAGCTTCTCTCAGCACTCTCTGGCGCTCTGCCTCTAACCCGGCCACCGTATGCTCCACACTTGCCTCTACTGCGAGTGGCCGAGCTAACCTATCAACGATAGCTTCTAAGGGAACTTCTTCCCTTGGCATGCCCAACTGCTCATTCTGACTAGGTTTCTCGTACGGAAACTTCGCCGTCCGACCTGATTTCTCAGGCAGCGCGGTTGGCGTCGCCTCCACCTCGGCTAGCGCGACCTTGCCAGCATCTGCCTTGCTAGCTGCAGGCTGGTACCAGCCACCATCACCTCCACACACCTCGGAGGGCGAGTGACACGTGGCCCAAAGCCGCCAGGAGAGGAGTTTCGTCGTCCACGAGCACCTGCTCCGGGTACTCGCGAACCACCTCGACAGCAACGTATGTGGGGAAGCTGCCGAGCATCATGAGGAAGCCATCGGTGGGGAAAGGCTTGCCGGCGAAGCACCCCGCATTGTCGCTCACAAAGGCGAACTCGCCGATCTTGGTAACAAGGCCAGAAAGAACACACTCAGAGGAGCCCGTCCGGATGGAAACTCCACCCAACGCCTCAATCTGCCCCACGGTGGGCGCCAACTGTCGTGGTGGGATCACGGCAGATGCCATGGGTATGGCTTAGTTGGGGCCGAATGGTCGTTGGGGGAATCCGGGGAGGGTTTATGCACTCAAGACGTGCACAAGCAAGAACATGCAAGAAACCACAAGAACATGAACAAGAAACCAAGAAAGCCAAGAACACAAAAGACACCACGATGTACCCAGGTTCGGGGCCTTCGTGAGGAAGTAAAACCCCTACTCCTGCCTTTCCTCTCTCAATATATCAGTGTGTTCTCAGGTACAAGGTGCTCCTCGAGCTGTATGATGCTACCAAAGTGAGAGCTCTAGGTAGAAGATGAAACTATGAAGGGGGAAATGAGCTAGGGTTTTGCCGTCTCCTCCCTGGAGGTAGAGATGCCGCATATATACACAGGCCGAAGTACATTTTTACCCCTGCCTACAACTGACAATGGCATGGCCAAAAGGTAGAAGACAAGCCTCTGCCTCCTGCCAGCTCAACGGCCGGACTGTCAGGCCAGCCAGGCCTAGCTTTCCTCTTCCGGTCATACTTCAGTAGCCTGCCGAGGTCTAGCCTGTAGACCTTTCCCGAAATAGCCGAGTCAGCTCCTAGGCCCCCGAGCTTCCGGGAAACCCGTGGACGGACCTCGCCGTCCTCTGAAGCCTCGGGCTACGAGCTCTGCGGCGCCCGTGACCTCTCTGACATGCCTCGATCCTTGCTGCCAACCTCGGATAACACTCCTGATCCTATACCTCGGTAGAGAATACCTTATTCCTGTGGTAGCTAGCTGACTGCCCCGAGGTTGATACCTCGGAGGATATACCTCGGAGAATATACCTCGGACGTACACCTTACGTCGGATGACGCCTCCTGCGTCCTTGCTCAATCGTTACCTCGGACAGCTTACTGCCTTAACCTTACATGTCTTTACCTCATCTTTACCCTACCCGGGGTAACCCCCCGACACTTTCCCACCTAGCATGCAACTCAGCTAGCATCCTAACATTGTTGTCAATTTTAACTTGAATAGCATTGAGAGTTTTGCTCTCTTTAACATCATGAGGCATATTCTTAATCTTTATCAAATCAACATCAAGAGCAAGACTATCAACTTTAGAGGCAAGCACATCAATTTTCCCAAAATTTTCCTCAATAGTTTTATTAAAAGCAGTTTGTGTACAAATAAATCCTTAAGCATGACTTCAAGATCAGAGGGTACACTCTTATTGTTGTTGTAGGAATTACCATAAGACTTAACATAACCATTGCCACTACTAGAAGGATAGGGCTTATAATTGTTATTACCAAAATTATTCCTATAAGCATTGTTGTTGAAGTTATTGTTTTTAATGAAGTTCACATCAACGTGCTCTTCTTGAGCAACCAAAGAAGCTAAAGGAACATTATTTGGATCAACGTGCATTTTTCCATTTGTAAGCATAGAGATAATAGTATCAATCTTATCACTCAAGGAAGAGATTTCTTGAACAGAATTTACCTTCTTACCTTGTGGAGCTCTTTCAGTGTGCCATTCAGAATAATTTATCATCATATCAACAAGAAGCTTTGTTGCAGCACCCAAAGTGATGGACATAAAGGTACCTCCAGAGGCCGAATCCAATAGGTTTCTTGAAGAAAAATTTAATCATGCATAAAAGGTTTGGATGATCATCCAAGCAGTCAGTCCATGGGTGGGACAATTCTTTACCAATGATTTCATTCTCTCCCAAGCTTGAGCAACATGCTAATTATCAAATTGTTTGAAATTCATAATGCTACTTCTCAAAGATATGATCTTAGCAGGAGGATAATATTTTCCTATGAAAACATCTTTGCATTTAGTCCATGAATCAATACTATTTCTAGGCAAAGATAGCAACCATTCTTTAGCATGTCCTCTCAAAGAGAAAGGAAAAAGTTTCAGTTTAATAATATCACCATCTACTTCCTTATGCTTTTGTATCTCACAAAGTTCAATAAAATTATTAAGGTGAGCGGCAGCATCATCAGTACTAACACCAGAGAATTGCTCTTTCATAACAAGATTTAAAAGTGCAGGTTTAATTTCATAGAATTCTGCTTTAGAAGCAGGTGGAGCAATAGGTGTACTAATGAAATTATTGTTGTTCATGCTAGTGAAATCACACAACTTAGTGTTCTCAGGGGTACTCATTTTAGCAAAATTAAAACAAGACAAAAAGATAACAACTCGAAAATAAAAGTAACTAAATTTTTTGTGTTTTTGATAAATAAAGCAAACAAGACAAGATAAAAATAAACTAAGCAAGACAATAGCAAATTAAAGAGATTGGAAGCGTGAAACTTCCCTTGCAGAAATCCTCTTGCTCCCCGGCAACGGCGCCTGAAAATTTTGCTTGATGATGTGGATCACACGTTCGTTGGGAGACCCCAAGAGGAAGGTATGAAGCAGTGTAGCAGCAGTTTCCCTCAGTATGAAACCAAGGTTTAATCGAACCAGTAGGAGTAAAAAATCACTTCTGAAGGTTGTCAGTGGCGCGCTGACGTGGAACCTGCACACAACACAATCAAACTACTTTGCCCCAACGAAACAGTGAGGTTGCCAATCTCACGGCTTGCTGAAAACAAATGATTAAACGTATGGTGTGGAAAATAGTATTTAATTGCAGAGAATGAAAAGGAACAATGATTGCAGTTGGTTGTATTATCAGTGTAAAAGAATGGATCTGGGTCCACAGTTCACTAGTGGTGTCTCTCCATAAAAGATAACTAACATGCTGGGTGAACAAATTACAGCTGGGCAATTGACAAAATATTGAGCGCATGACAATGCATATATATGACATGATGATTACTATGATATTCAGGTGGGCATTACGACAAAATACATAGACCGTTATCCAACAGTGTCTATGACTAATAATCCACCTCCAGGTTGTCATATCGAGTTCCCCGTTGGTATTAAGTTGCAAGCAACAGATAATCGTATTAAGTAATGTGCGTAATGTAAACAAATGCATTAGACCTAACGGCGCACCCTTAAGCTAAGCATCGGTTATTTTATCCCTAGTGGCAACAGCACATCCACAATCTTAGAAGTTGTTGTCACTCTCCCAGATTACCGGAGGCATGAACCCACTATCTAGCATAAATAATAACTCTTGGAGTTACATGCATCTACTTAGCCAAAGCATCTACTAGTAACAGAAAGCATGCAAGATCATAAATAATATATAAAATAGATTGATAATCAACTTGACATAGTATTCAATATTCATCGGATCCCAGCAAACACAACATGTAGCATTACAATAAGATGATATTGATCATGATAGGCAGCTCACAAGATCTAAACATGATAGCATAAAGTGGAGAGACAACCATCTAGCTACTGCTATGGACCGTAGTCCAAAGATGAACTACTCACGCATCACTCCGGAGGCAGGCATGGTGATGTAGAGCCCTCCGGTGATGATTCCCCTCTCCGGCAGGTACCGGGAAGAGCTTCTGAACCCTTCCGAGCTAGGGTTGACGGCGGCGGCGTCTCTGAAACTTTTCGTGGATAATGGCTTGGTTGTCTAGGGTTTTCCCGTGAAGATGAATAAATAGGTGAAAGGGCGGCGGCTGGAGACGCCCGTGGGGCCCACACCACCCCACGGCGCGGCAGAGGGTGGGTCATGCCGCCCCATGGTGTGGCTGGCTCGTGGCCCCCCTCCGTCTCTCCTTTGGACTCCGTGTACGTGTTGGAAAAATAGGAGGTCCTGTCCAAGTTTCGTCCAATTCCGAGAATATTTCCAGACTAGCTTTTCTGGAATACAAAAACAGCAGAAAACAAGAACTGGCACTGTGGCATCTTGTTAATAGGTTAGTCCCAGAAAATGCATAAAAATGCTATGAAGTGTATATAAAACATGTAACAATTGGTATAATATCAACATGGAACATCGAAAATTATATATACGTTTGAGACGTATCAGATCTCGACATCCCCGACGCCGTCCGCCACTCTCCTTCATCTTCTTTCGCTCCGTCTCGTCGCCGCCGTCGACCACTAGCCGCCTCCTTTCGCCAGCAAACTCGGGGTGAGCAGCCGCGACACCTCCGTCCCTTCTCCTCTCAATTTCGTCCGGGAACCACCGAACAGAGCAACGCCGGCCACGGCCTCGACATGGCCGTGCCCATGTCGAGCACGCACGCCTCGCCTGTGTGTTTCCCCTTCCCATCCAAGCACACGCACGTGCACGCCACCGCTCCCGTGTCACGTTGCGCACACGCACGCACCCGAAGCGCCATCAATTCGTGGTCGTCGCCGTTCGTTTTCACCGTCGTCGCGCCACTGTCCAAGACGCTGCCTTTTTCTTCAGTTTCATCAGTTAAGAGCAGCAACGCTACAAAAATGTCTAGTTCTGTATCCTAACACATCCACCACACCAGCCCAGTGGCAACGGCCTGATCGATCCATCGCCGCGCCGCGGGATCGAATCCGCGCGGACTCAAAGGCACCCCCTTTTTTCATCTTTCCCCGCACTGACAGCCTGGCCCCACCGGTCAGTGACCGTGGCGGCCAGCACAGCACGCGCACGCCAAGTCAGCGCCGCGTGGCACTTGGACCCACGTGGCAGTGGCTCTGGTTGGCTTCTGCTTCGGTGAAAAATGTCCAGATCCAAATCTGGAGCATTTTCCAGTCAACCCCCTGGCCTTTTCAATTTCATCACCAACTAGTCCCTGGTTTTAAACTCTTCATATCTTTTAAATTGTAATTCCAAATTAAATAATTTAAATATGTTTTCATATCAGAAAAATGTCACCTATCTAAATTTAGACTTTATTTCTGGTTTTGAAATACTTTAAAATGTGACAAACTTTTAAATACTTTAATAATTGTGTAAACTTGCAAAATTCCTAAGTTTGCTACGCAATTCCAAATTTTGCAAACAAGGTACCAAACTGAAATTAAAAATGAAACCTTCCTGTTTAATGCATTTGCATGCATAATTAAGCAACTTAAATTTTTGAATTAATTGGAATCACTTTGTAACCAACCCTTGCATATGTGGTTCTTTGCCAAATTTGTTTTAAATGGCAATGACCCCATTAAATTTGATCATGCATGCCATGTTTAGCTAATGCAACTATTAACTTCATGCATCATCCCATGATTGCGCATTTGTATATTTTGTATTGATTGCGTTCTTTCTTCTAAGTTTGTTTGATTGCTCCCGGTAGACGGCGACGAGACTGCGGAGTGCTCTTTCGCTTCTGAGGAGTCTACTCAGTACCAGGCTACCGAGCTGCCAGGCAAGCTTTGCTCACTTGCTACCATTACATTATCGTCCATTCTTGCCGTGTTCTATTGTATCCTTATGTTACGATCTTGTGTCTCGATCCCATTCATGTTTACCATGCAGCCACATATAGCCTTATCCCCACATCCTATCACCCTGTTGCTTGTTTACTTGTTAGCCTTTGCGAGTCGTAGTTGCATGCTTAGGTTTGTTGTCGTGAGTATGTCTATCTTATGCTTCACATGCTTAGTATGATAGGTTGGCTCCACTTTACTTAAATATAATGATAATATTGTGGGATATGAACTAAATGATAAGGCACCCGGTGGGAGGCCAATTCGTTGGTGTTTTGTTCTGCTAAGTGTCGCCCTAGGAACTCAGTTCTTGTCCTCTTATCCAAATTTGAGCACACTAACCACTCGTGGGAGGTCCAATGGAACCCCTCCAAGTTAGTACTTGATTTACCGATGGTCTAGGGAGCTACAAGTAGTTCGGGTTTTCCATTTGCTCATTCACATGTTGATGGAGGTTTATTGATGAAGGTTGGTTGCCGGCTGCACTTGCATATAGAAGTGGGCATGGTCTGACTGGGTAGCTACCGATATAGGAGGCCTGGGAGGGTTGTGTCACACAACAGACGGGTCCGCAACGGAGCTTCGGCCGGACTCTCGATGCAGGAAAGACTCAAATGGGTGGCTCCCAAAGACTTGAAAGTAGAGATGGGAAGAGTTGGGTTGAGAAGTCATGCCTTTGTGGCTGTGGATTGATCGAACGTGTATGGTTTAACAGTAGTGCACCCCTGCAGGGTTAAATCTTTTCAAAAAGCGTGTCCGCGGTTATGGACGACTTGGAGAAGATGCTGATGCCCACAAGTATAGGGGATCGCTGAAATCTTCGTTGGGAAGTATTACCCAAATTTATAGTTCGACTCGATGGGAACACAAGAATACCAATAAGACTTTGGCAATTGAGGCGTCACTCTCAACCACACATGTATATCAATAAACTTGCAACAGTAATAGTGATGGCAGTAAGGTGATTCAAGCAAGCAAAATAAATTAGCAGTAGTAACAAGGGTTTCCCAGTTTTCACCGGAAAAGTGAAAGTGTAACTTAGGGATTTGAAACGTAGGCACGAGGTGATAGCGGGGTGTTGCATGAATAAGATTGATAATATAATAAGATACGAACAACAATGGGACTTATCTCTAACTCCGATATATGTAGGTATGTGTTCCATAAATAGTTGTGCGTACTAACCAAGAGAATTTGCATAACATCTATTGTCCTACCTGCCCATTTCACTGGGGCCAACTTGGAACTACAGGTAATTAAGGTCTACCCTTTTGAATAGCCCGGAACAATGCATTAACACTTCATGAACACATAGAATCCTCAAACTAATACATCTCCCCTTTGTTTTCCCTACCTATCACTTTTAGGGTTTGCATGTTCAACATAATAGTAGGTAATACACTTTGCAGATAGATACCAAACTCAAATATATGATGGGGCAAAATAAGTTCAGTACTGAAATCATGCCACTCGGACCCTAGTAGCAAGCATTAAACATAGCATAAGTGCATCAACACAATACAAAAGTATCTTCAAGATAAACCCTAGGATCTAGAACAACGGGTACCATTACATGATCAATCTCATCCAATCCCCATCCACCTCATGTGCCTACAGGGGACTCCTCACACATGGTGATGGTGAAGGAGCTCATGGTCGATGGAGATGAAGGCGGTGAAGATGGCGGTGAAGACGACCTCCGGGGGAGAAATCCTGGATCAATCTGTCTCCGAAAACGAAGATCGTGGTGGTGGCGGCGCTCTGTTTCGCAAAAGCTCCTCTCCTCCTAGGGCGTCCACTTTTTTGTCTATATGAAGGGGTACGCGGAAGACCGAGGGAGAGGCGGTGCCCGACGCCCAGATAGGTGGGCCCACGCGGTCAAGGAATCTGACCGCTTGGGGGCCACCCTTTTGGGCCTCGTGCGCCTCCTCGAGTCCGTATTTTGCACGATGTCCTTCTTTTCCATAAAAAATGACGTGGTATTTTTCCCCGATTTAATTTCCTGCAAAAACAACCAGAAAGGAGACTTTGTTAAAAACAACGTCAGATTCAGCAGTTTTATTCAAATATGGGAAGATTCCGGAGCAAATTATGAAGCAAAGTGCTTGGAAAAGTAGATTTTGACAAGAACTTAGCTCGTTGTTTGTCCTCGAACAACTCAAACGTAGTGCAGAAGCGATGAAAAGATTTTGACAAGAACTTTGCATTGCATATACAACACCGTTTAGTACCAACAAGTATTCAAAACATAATTGCCATAACAAATAACAAACTGCTGGCGAAGATGCATCTAACCGGTATTAAAGCATTTATATTTGTTACAAAGGAAATAACATGAAGTGTCAGCACTTGGATGAGTTTGCCCAACTGTAGAAGAAAACAAAGGTTCTTGCATCGCTATTGATTGAATCATGTCAATATTTTTGAGATCTCTTGATTCTTTACTTTGTTGACTAGTGAACTCATTGTGCTTACATCCTTGCTCTCAATTTCATCAAATCATTTAACATTCCCTATTATGACTCATATGCTTGACCAACTAGAGGTTGAAAGCCTCATGCCCCGTGAATACGAGTACCTACACCACGTGTTACTCACCTCGGGTCACAGAGTAAATTCAAGTTTTAGGTCATTGTAAGTATTTTAACAGCGTCATTGAGAGTTGCTACAGGGGTACCTCTTGCCTCATGACATGGAAGCCAGCCCATGTCAAAACAACAAGACAAACAGACAATGAACAATCTCAGCACTCTTTTATTTACTATGTGTATAGCTTTTTATTATGAGGTGCATCATAGAATGAACATTATGGTTATGCTGTAAATTTCCACCATGAATGATGCATGGCTTAGATTGGCGGCCCAAAGCATCTCTCTTGCCATTTATACAAACTCCTTAAACTTACTAAGTTTCCACATTTATTTCACCCGTGATAGGCATCCATAGACAAAAGTACATGATATCAACTAAATATAATTAAGAGCACGTTGAAAGCTTTGCATGTGTCAGCACATATGGGCTAACTCTCAACCCTAAGATTGTCAAGCATATGACTTCATGTTTATCATTTGAAAATATCTTTTACTTTGGTTGGCAAGTTTAGCAAGCACAATGGGATGCGTAGACCTTTGTTTAGAACCACAGTTATTCAATCCACATCCAAGTGTTGACACTAAATAATATCTCTCTTGCATCATAATATAACATACTAAACCACGGAGGAGATAAACATTTGCTATCACTTCCTAGATGTTAGAGAAATTATGACATGCGCACTTGATTATTAAAAAAGTCCACATAAGCACGGCAAAGGTGTCATACCTTTCATCCACTTCATGCACATCAGCTCATCATTGTTGTTCTCCTCTCCCAACTTGAACTGCGCAATAAAACTCAAATCTGCCATAAAATGCTACTGCATACAGTACTATTTTTACCCTACCTAAACACATCAGAATAATTTCATAATTTACGGGTGTGTAGGTCATATAAAGTTGCAGCAGTGGTTAAAATTTTAGCTCATTTGGAGTTACAGAAAAAACATGAAAAATCAAACAGTGAACAGAATCAGAAATTCCTGCACCTCCGTTTTTGCATTAGATTCAAGAAAACGAAAATATTTTTGTTCTTTTTAATTTTTAGATGCATAAGGTAAATGACCAGTAGTAAATAAGCAAAAGAAACAAATAAAATATTTTTGTGTTTTCAAGATTTTCAAAACAATAAACTAAAACATAACAAGATAAAAGGGATATAAAACAACGAATGAAAAGGGAGAGAAGTACTTCCCAAGCTTGAGTTCAAGCTAGTATCCCGGGTGGTAGTCGTATCCACCACTTCCACTTCCGTCGTAGTAAGGTGGTGCACCACTTGACGACCCTCCTCCATAGTAAGAGGGGTCACCACCTTGGTACCCTCCTTACTCCAGTCCTTGGAAACCCAATGGATAGTTTTGCATCTCCGGGTTTTGGGCTCCTCTTGTGGTGGCACTTCTTCCACGGTCCATTTTCCGGTGTTCCTGTCAAAAAGGTCAGCACGAGGGAGCCTAATGGACACATTTTGTCCATTGTGACTCTTAAATATAGTTGCAACCACCCTTATGCCATTCACTCATTTCCATGCGACAGGTTAAAGTAAAATCAAGTAAATTAGACTCTTCTACACGTCTACCCATGTTGTTATCAAAACCCCTCTCTTCCTTAATGTGCTCATATATTAAAGTAGCAATAGCACCAGCATATATAGGGGTAGTATCAGTCATGTTCCTTCTCACAGCTAAATGCAGAGTTCTAGCAAGAATGACTCCCAAGTTATACTCACATGTGGTGTTCTCTTTTGCACATTTAAGTAAATAAACCATTGGTCCCGTGCAAGCAGAATTGTTGTCTCTAGCAAGAAATCCTCTTGCAAGGAACAACGCAAAGTATCTCAAACTTGGGTGCTGTATGTGGGTAAATTTGCCCCTATTGAGTCTCTCAGGAACATTAACAGAAATGCTACGCCAAAAAGAAACAAGTTCCTGATTTGAATCAGCACCTATCCCATCCCAACTACCCTTGTTCTCCACACGAATACCTTTGCAAAACTCTTCTAATGACATAACAAGGCGCTGCCCCCTCATAGTAAATTTAACCGTGAAAGTAGGAGGTGGTGGATTACTCTTCTTACTGCGTTTGTGAAGTTCGGGGCCCTCGAAGCGGAAGGTGGAGAGGAACTCCCGTGCGATCCCCTCGTATGTCTCCCGTGGATGACGAGAGAACTCAAGTAAGCCCGCTGCAGTGACGAAGGCGTTGAAGTCATCTCCTATCCCCCAATGGTTAAGAACATCAGGGTCTTGCCATTTGGTTGCATGAATCCGAAGCTTTTTCCCCACAAACTCTGCACCATCCTCCCATAGATGATCATCATCATGATTATCGGTGGCTCTAGATGGCCTCCTCCTTGTTCTTGACATCATCCCCATGAATCCCTTACCCTTGTTCATGGTGAAAGCTTGCTGCCCAAAAATGAAATCCAACAAAAATTAAGATACAACACTCTAAAACAACATTGAACCATCCTAATGAGTCTCCACATCAATATTATGCATCAATATTAACTAGAAAACTCAAACTCATGGACTTCCCAAGCATATTAGGTGACATCTAGTGCAGCAAAATACTTCATAAATAAAGCATAAGCACAAAAAGTAATTGGATGGGCGGAGGAGTCACATACCAAGGAGTAATCCCACCAAACATATTTGAAAAATCTGGTCAAACTTGGGAGATCGAAGATGGTAGGAAGAGGGAGCTCGGGAAAATTTGGGAAAAATACCTGGAGGTGGATTTCTGTCGAGGGTGAGGAGATGGGCACTGGCTGCTCACCTAACTCCACCTGTGGGTCAAAATGGTGGGTCCCACGCGGCCAAGGTATCTGGCCGCGTGGGGTACCCCATTTTGGTTCCTGGTGGCCTTTTGCCCCCCCCCCACTTTTGGCTGCTGGTCCCTCTGGTAAAATAACTTAACCCCAAATTTTTCTGGAATTTTTCAAGAAAATTTTCTGAAGAGAATTTTTCAAAGTTCATATTCTGGAATTTCTGGACTTCTGAAATAATTGTTTATGCAAATATTCTAAAGTTCTAAGACAAATAAAATTAAAATGCAATGCAAATTTTTATGGGAATCAAGTTTGCATCATTTCCACATTAGTAATGAGGTTGATCAAGTCTCATTAACAATATGTAAAAGATATAAAGCATGATTCATTTTATAAATATATGAAATAAAACTCAAAATACCTCATATTTGATTGGAATAGTTCCAATCATCAAGGTAGCATACCTTGGTGTAGGAGGTGGTAGTGCAATTTCAAAGCTTCCACTCATAATAGTATTTCTTTGAATAGAATTCACACTCTTGTTTATCATTGTAACATGATTCTTCTTGGGAAAATAGATAGTATGCTCATTTCCTTTGACATTAAATGTCACTTTGCTCTCAGTGCAATTTATCACAGCTCCTGCAGTGTTTAAAAAGGGTCTTCCAAGAATAATAGATAGATTATCATCCTCAGGCATTTCTAAAATAACAAAGTCTGTAGGAATTAACACATTAGCTATAGAGATAGGAACATCCTCACATATACCTATAGGCACAGCATTTGATTTATCAGCCATTTGCAATGATACTTCAGTTGGAACTAATTTGTTTAGGTTAAGTTTCTTATATAAAGAAAAAGGCATAACACTAACACCAGCTCCTAAATCACATAGTGCATATTTCACATAGGCATCATTGATATGACAAGGAATAGTTGGAATACCAGGATCTCCACGTTTTTCAGGCAATTTCCCTTCAAATGAATATTCAGCAAGCATAGCAGTGATTACATCATTAGGTATCTTTCTTTTATTAGTAACAATATCATTCATATATTTTGAATATGGAGGAATTTTAATAGCATCAACAAGAGGGATTTGCAAATATAAATTTTTAATCAACTCAAGAAAGTTCTCAAACCTAGCATCATCCAAAGATTTTATTACCTCTTGGGGATATGGTATGGGCCTTTGTACCCATGGATCCCTCTCTTTACCTTTTTGCTGATTTGGATGCTTCTTCTTTTTATTCTTATCAATAGATGGTTGAGGGTCTTTTTCAGGAGGTTCAGGTTCTTCAATATTTTCAGCTTCATGTTGTTCTTCAGGTGTAGATGATTCCTGTTCTTCATTATTATCATCTTCAGTCTCAGCATCAGAAATAGAAATATCCTTATCTTGTTCTTGAGAATCATCAATATCTTTGTTTTCATTGGGAAATTTTCCTGCAGAAGATTTCTTCTTGAGAGCCTCTTGCTCTTTTCTCTTAGGATGATCTTCAGGATAATCAGGATCCTGAGTACTTGCACCACCTCTAGTATTAACTCCACAAACCTGTTTCTTCTCAATAAGATTTTCATACAATTTATTTTGAAGAGAAACCATCTATTCAACTTGATTATTCATCATCTCACAGTGTTTAATAATTCTTCTAAGGGCTCGTTTGGCACCCCTCATTTTAGTTCATTTGGTGCAAATGAATTGAAATGACATTCCTAGATCATTTCATTTGCAAAAACCACTGAAATGAATTCCATAATTCCTGTTTGGCAACCCCTTAGAATCCTGAACTGAAATGAATTCCAAAAACATGTTTGGCTGCCATTTTTGCATGAATTCATAGATTACTACCAAAATTGGGTTAATTTACACTGCAGCATATCGAATAAAAATGATAATGTCTTATGAGTAAACGCAGACCAACATTACATTCACAACTGTCATGTCCAGGTCCACAAGTGCCATGTCCAGGTCCAGGTCACAGACCAACATTACGTTCACAAGTGCCATGTCCAGGTCTACATAGAGCTACACAGTACATAAAAGCCAAAAGGCTATAACTTATGATCAGATGCAAAGAAACAGCCAAGTTGCACAAAGTTCAGTTTTTTTTGCTTGTTTAAACAGAGAAGAGGCAAATGCTTCAGTTGCTTCTTGACCCACTTCTTCAATCCCTCGGGCAGAGCTTGAAGGGACTTGAACTTGCGGTCATCAGAGACGAGAATATCGTACGCTGCTAAAAGATCATCTTCTTCTAATCCTAGTGAACCAAGAGCAGCAAGTATGTCTTCAGGAGATGTCTGTTTTGGAGGGGGCTCGGAAACATCAGCTCGAAAGGCTTCAGTGAAGCTGTCCAGCTTCTCCCCAAGCATGATAGCAACCGAGTCATCTGACTTGAACCTTTTCTTCTTCCTTTCTTCACCAGTTTGGGTAGAGGATGCATCATCAGTGTCTTTGTTGTTGTTAGGATTCTCTTCTGCCATTTCAGCTCCACTTTCACCCGCAGTCCTTGCAGCCGCTCCAGTAGCATGGTCTTTTGAGTAGATAACACTGATCATGTCCCAATACTGTATAACTTTGTTCCTATAGGAAGCAGCCTCCTTATTTGCGTGCAAACAACAAGAATTGGTATGAGAAGTACATCACGAGTGCATGTATAAACCTGCAAGATATCATTGCAAGACATCACGAGGGCATTACAAACATAAGATAACATACAGAGAAACTAAAGAGATCCTCCAACATGCTACAGGATACAATACCCCAACATGATATTACTTCCATCCAGTTGGCTACCAACAGCCAGTTTTCTACATTGTAATGATGCAATCAGTTGGTACTCTTGTGATTAAACATTAACCAACAGAAGATCATCTAGAATCAAATCTATATCAGGGGCAGTAGCTATGAGAAAAGCAATACGTTTACCTTGACATAATTCCTCCAAACATCCTCACTATCAACAGAGATCATCATGTTGTCCCAATCCCAACCAAAGCCACTTTGACAAAGCATCTTGTTGATGACAACATAGTACTTGTCAAACGTCTTACTTCTGGAAACAATGTGCTCCTTCGTAATTTGCTTGTTACACTTCTCTCTCACATTCTTGACAACAGCAGTGTAGACGTGAGGTTTCCTCCCATTTTGAGCACGGTCTCCTTTGTTGTAATGGTCGATGAAGACATCTAGCATTGCCTTGTCCATCTGATCAGTCCAAGCACAGTAGCTCCTGCCTTTTTTTCGGAACCCATACCTATAGCAACAAGAAAATCATCAGATTAGCTAAAGTTATATGACATCATTTGATAATTTGACAAAGAAAATAACTAATTTGACATATATGAAACATAGCAACTAGCAAACACAGATAAAGAAGAATGTAAATCATTCCAGCAAAGTTAAACATTTCCTTGCCCACGTCTCACTTGATAATCTGCCCACATCTGATTAGCTAAGGTCATTCTCTTGTTGTTCCACGCATGACTCATCTCAACGTGCCTAATCATATTAGGATCCTCTTGACCTTCAATGGCAGCATTATTTATTTGATTATCCACTTCAAGTAACATTAAGTTATCCATCTCTCTTTGCCTATCAATTAGGAAGTTGTGCAAGACACAACACACATTGATGACTCGAATCTGCCATTAGGTTAAGATGGCATGTTAATACAAATCTAAAAGAACCCAAAAAAATGGACCCAACTAAAATATAGGATACCTGATTTCTTATTCCAAAAAAGGATTTAGTCCGAAGAATAGCCCATCTCATCTTTATGAAAGCAAAGATCCTCTCAACTACATTCCTTGCAGATGCATGTTGGAGGTTATAGAGCTCTTGTGGAGTTTGTGGATTATTTCCTACAGCAGCCCACTCTTTCAAGTGATACCGCGTGTTCCGGAATGGTGCAAGGAATCCTGGACCATTTGTGTATCCGGCATCTACTAGGTAGTATTTTTCACTGGGAACTTTGAAAGCATCTTCTCTAAACATTGCATCTCGCAACACTCGTGAATCTGATGCAGAACCTTCCCATCTAGCTAACACATAAACAAACTTCATGCTACGATCACAAACACCGAACACATTTGTTGTTATCTCATGCTTTCTGTTCCTATATCTACCTTGCTTCCGTAGTGAAACACGGACGGGAACATGGGTGCCATCTAAAGCTCCAAGTGCATCAGGGAACCACTTCCATCTGTTGTCCTCAACTTGTACAGCAGCAGGTTCTGGCAACTTGATGAGTTCATGAGATAATGACAATACGTCTCCTAACACCTTATTGAAGTGTCGGCTAACTGGCTCAAGTGTCCACCTATAGGTGCTACGGATTAACCTAAACTTCATGCCATGGCTAAGAACAAGCAAGAAGATGGCTACGGCTTCTTCAACGGACATGTAGAAGGTGTCTTTCAGTCCAGCCCTTTCACGTAAGATAGCACATAAGTCACCGAAGGACCTTTTGGTGAACCGTAGAGAATCATAACAATATTCATTAGGACCCATATAAATGTTCCTAAGCATCTGTTTCCTAAATCTAGTCTCGGTCTCTTCCTCGCTGAAATCTCCAAGCTCTAAAATTTTCTCTTACAATATATATGTTGAGCTATAGAAACTACAGAAACAAAGAACACAGTTGCTGCCCTCTTGCTTTTGTTCCTCTTATTCTCATGATACAACTCTAGAGGTAGATCAGCCATCTACACATATAACATAGAGAACTAACTGAGCATACAAATAAACCAGTGGAAACAGCTGCTAGTAAAAACTAATTAATGAAAGAATATATATTATAAGCGGCACTAGGAGTACCATAGTAATGAGTGAACCATCAGTTTTTTGGATGGCGTAAACAATTTTATGGTTTTACATATGTGTCACATATATGACTGTTCTCTTACATGACTGCCCAGAAATAAACTTTGTGGAGGAATACTTCCACCACGTAATTAATATAGCAGATATAGGATCCGAACCTATGTTAGTTTCTACTGTACTACTTAGTACTGCCAGGTTACAAATACGAAAGTAAAACAATTAAAAACATCCCTACTATTTTCCCTTCAGATAGTAGTCAAGAATGCATTCCATATCACAACAAAATATATGGTAGCACTCCATATACTGCTTATTGGCTAAAAATAACAAAATAAAACATGATGTTTACCCCTCAATTAATAACATCTCTTTCTTACCAGCACGTAAGGTAAGTTGACTACACAACATCAAGTTCTGGCAGATTGATAGGACACCTTATGAATAATGTTGATGATATATAGGAATTAAAATTGATGAATTGCTAGCAGTAGCAGAACATTGTTGCTTTCAGTTCGTGTCGCACAACTTCTGCCAAAAACTCTGCTACGAAATCCACTACGGACCCTCCAGTAGGTAGCGAGCCCGATACAAAAATCCATTCCCCATGGACGCAGTACATGTTGGGAGCAGCAGCAACGCAAGTTGAAGTTTGGATGTCTAGTGACACCAAAACGGAGCAGCAAGCAAGCAGAGCTGCACCATCCATCGTGGGTGGCGGGAGTGGTGAATTACCTTACCTTGGTAGATGGTGATGCCGGCCCTGCTGTAGGGAAAGTAGTTGTCATGGACGAGCAGCGGGACGATGAGCTGCAGATCGATGTGCTTGTTCTTGAGGTCGATGAGCTTGTTCTTGAGGTCGATGAGCCGGTTCTTGGGGTCGATGAGCTGCAGATCGGCAGATCGGGTAGGGTTAGGGTTTCAATATGGGAAAAGAGGAGTAGGAGATAGGAAAGGAATGGATATGGGGAGAAGGAGACTTACGGGATGGGTGAGCTGACGTCGACGGCAGCTCACCGTCGGCGAGACAGTCCCGGCCTGGTGGCGACAAGATCGCGGTGGGGAGGAGCCGCCATGGCGTGCGAGAGGAGGCGAGGGAGATGAGTCGACGTGGGATCGGACGGCGTGCGATTCGATGTGTAGAGAGGCGGCGGCGGCGGCCAGGAACCGTGGCGGCGAGGTGGTGGTGGCGGCGAGGTCGTGGGTGGGGGAGGAAGACGAGGTGTGGGTCGAGGAGAAATCCAGGAGAATGACGGGGGTCTGGGCTGGAATGAGGTAACGCTTCGTGTCAAGCGAGTTGGAATCCCCAATTGAATTCTATACCCAATTCTAACACATCCAAACAAGTGCGGTATGGAATTGTAAAATGAATTCCACACTTTTGGCCCCAAATGATGGGAGCCAAATGAGCCAAGTTCTTCTACACTAGCATTTAAACTTTCGCGGAGAAATTTAATCTTATGAGAGTTTTCCATAATACTCATTCTAATACTATGCTCCTCAGGATTATGATTATAAGCAAAATCGTTAACATAGGATACATCAATAGGAGGTGTTACCTTTTCATTACCTTCCATAGAGCTAATAGCATTGACTTGGATTGGAAAACATGGTTTATCAATAGGAAGTTTAACACCCATTTCAGATAGTTCCTTGAGATAAGAGGTTTTAATTCCCTTCTCTTCAATATCCTTGGCAGCCACTTTCATTTGTTCATCATTTAATTTAAGAACACCTCCTTTCTTCTTCGGGAATACCTCTTTTTCATTTATCACTTCAATATTTCAATCTTCATAATTCCTAGAGATAGTCTCCAACAATTCGGTTGCTTCATCAATGGTCCTTTCCCTGAAAACTTTCCCTGCAATACTATCAAGATAATCTCTAGTATTTTCAGTTAGTCCATTGTAAAATATATCAAGTATTTCATTACTCTTGAAGCCATGTGTAGGACATTTCCTAACCAACTTACGGTACCTCCCCCAAGTTTGGGGTAGATCCACCTTCTCTTTCTGCGAAAATTTACTAATCTCAATAGTTAAACCATGAATCTTATCAGCAGGGAAATATTTATTATAGAATAATTGCAAGCATTCTTCTTTGCTAGTAATAGATCCAGGTTCTAAACTACTATACCAAGTTTTAGCATCTCCTCCCAAGGTAAAAGGAAACAAATTTAAGAAATAATAGCGTTGGTGAATCTCATCTTTACCAAATAAAACAGATAAATCATGCAAAACAGCGATATGTTCAAAAGGAAATTCATTGTCTCTCCCATTAAACTTAAACTTCTCAGCCTTTTTAATTATCTCGGGATCAACACTAAACTCATAATCTTTATCTTTAATTTTAATAGCTAGAGCATTCATTTTCTTAGTAACAGGAAAATAATCAGCAAGAGAAGAATTTTTATTGCTATCAAGTTTATCCAATTTATCAAGATTCAGGTCCATAAAAGCCATAGCAATTGCATCTTCTTCCTCATAAGAAGAAGTTTCATATTCATCATCACAAGACTCACTATCTTCCAAATCAGACTCCACATTTTCAATAATAGATGATTCAGGCAATTCAGGTGTTTCAGTTGTCTCAGATGTTTCAGGTGTCACTTCTTTGTCTATGCTACCACATATTAAATCATTTTCAGTACTAGTAGACATCTTAGACAATGATGAACTATTCAAAACTTTTCCTTTTTTCTTAGGAACAACAACAGAAACAACATTAGGTGAAAAGTTTGGCCTACTTAGCAAGTCCGTACCTCTACGAGTAGTTGAAGGCATCAGTTCTTTTGGAGTGTTCTTTTCCTTTCCCATAGTTGGGAGCAAGCAAGTGCAGCAAATAAATGATAACAAGTGGTCTTACCAATAAAGCTAGGTTCCCCGGCAATGGCGCCAGAAAATGTCTTGATGCCCACAAGTATAGGGGGTCGCTAAAATCTTCATTGGGAAGTATTACCCAAATTTATAGTTCGACTCGATGGGAACACAAGAATACCAATAAGACTTTGGCAATTGAGGCGTCACTCTCACCCACACCTGTATATCAATAAACTTGCAGCAGTAATAGTGATGACAGTAAGGTGATTCAAGCAAGCAAAATAAATCAGCAGTAGTAACAAGGGTTTCCCAGTTTTCACCGGAAAAGTGAAAGTGTAACTTAGGGATTTAAAACGTAGGCACGAGGTGATAGCGGGGTGTTGCATGAATACGATTGATCATATAATAAGATATGAACAGCAATGGGACTTATCTCTAACTCCGATATATGTAGGTATGTGTTCCGTAAATAGTTGTGTGTACTAACCAAGTGAATTTGCACAACATCTATTGTCCTACCTGCCCATTTCACCGGGGCCAACTTGGAACTACAGGTAATTAAGGTCTGCCCTTTCGAATAGCCCGGAACAACGCATTAACACTTCATGAACACATAGAATCCTCAAACTAATACATCTCCCCTTTGTTTTCCATACCTGTCACTTTTAGGGTTCGCAGGTTCAACATAATAGCAGGTAATACACATTGCAGATAGATACCAAACTCAAATATATGATGGGGCAAAATAAGTTCAGTACTGAAGTCATGCCACTCGGGCCCTAGTAGCAAGCATTAAACATAGCATAAGTGCATCAACACAATACAAAAGTATCTTCAAGATAAACCCCTAGGATCTAGAACAACGGGTACCATTACATGATCAATCTCATCCAATCCCCATCCACCTCATGTGCCTACAGGGGACTACTCACACATGGTGATGGTGAAGGAGCTTATGGTCGATGGAGATGAAGGCGGTGAAGATGGCGGTGAAGACGGCCTCCGGATCCTTCCTCCGGGGAGAAATCCTGGATCAATCTGTCTCCGAAAACGAAGATCGTGGTGGTGGCGGCGCTCTGTTTCGCGAAAGCTCCTCTCCTCCTAGGGCGTCCACTTTTTCGTCTATATGAAGGGGTACGCGGAAGACCGAGGGAGAGGCGGTGCCCGACACCCCAGATAGGTGGGCCCACGCGGTCAAGGAATCTGACCGCGTGGGGCCCACCCTTTTGGGCCTCGTGCGCCTCCTCGAGTCCGTCTTTTGCATGATGTCCTTCTTTTCCATAAAAACTGACATGGTATTTTTCCCCGATTTAATTTCCTACAAAAACAACCAGAAAGGAGACTTTGCTAAAAACAGCGTCAGATTCAGCAGTTTTATTCAAATATGGGAAGATTCCAGAGCAAATTATGAAGCAAAGTGCTTGAAAAAGTAGATGCATTTTAGGTGCATCAGATGCTGGCTAACAAGATCATAGATAAATTACACCTAATGATTCTAATTAACTTGACTAGTAAGTTAGACCTACTTCCACAATAAGATGAAACTCGATTGCTTCCTCATACTTGGTTGAGGGGGTGAATCTGGGAAGTGTTATGTTTGGTATTAGAAGCTAGTTGGTTCCGATGCGCTCTCTTATCCCTCTCTTTTAGCTGAAAGTTGTAGAGTGTCTCTATAGGATGTTTAGTGCCGCTGATGCCGCCTCAGTCCACCTTTCCCTTCTTTTGGTAGTCTTTGTGTTGGTATCTTGTGAGCATTGCTTGCCAGGCTGGTGTACCTGACCCATCTTGTGCTATACTCTTTCGTGTAGTTGAGGACCTACATCAGGATCTTCACGGAGGTTATTTCGTTGAGTACGACGACGACGCCAACGACGAGTAGTTAGCATTCCAGGGTGGACCCTCACTACAGGAAAAAAGATAATTCCCGACGGCCAAAAACCATCGGCAAACACCTATGCCGACGAAAAATACTTATGCCGACGGTTTTTGGCCTTCGTCTTCTTCTCGGTCGGCATATGAACAAAATACCGTCGGGATATGGAAGTCGTCGGCATACAACATAGTGCCGACGGTTTTCGTTGGCCGTCTGCGAACAAAGCCGTCGGCAAACAAAGTAACATAAACGGTCATCTAACGGCGGCCACAAGGCCATCGGCAAACCTGGAGAATGCCGTCGGCATACACACTGACCACGGCCAAAAAACAATTATTAGCCCATAAAAGGCTAATTACAGAAGTGATTTAGCACTAGGAATCACACTATTGACCTTGAAAAATGGTTAATACAATACAATTTAGTTTTGGCCCACCAATTACAAATGCTAAAAGCCCAAATTTAGTTGCATCCCACCAATTGCAACTGCTTCAGCCGCCTGTAAAAAGCAAGAAAACTGTTAAAAGAACAGCCAGAAAAGTAGATAGACCAAGCTCAAAAGGCATTGAAAATTCTGGGGAGAACATGCAGTTTCTACCCATTCATACACAATGCTTATCTGCTATCCTGTCACACTTATAAAGCCGATTGAAAAACAAAGCCGATTGAAAACACAAGCTATGTTCCAACACATAGGATATATAGTGTTTCATTCAGAATGTATAACTCCTGGAATTTTCCACAAGTATATTGATATTTCGATAGTTTATGCTTGCAGAAAGATATAACATTACCACGACAATGGTAATGATACAACTATTATTTTATCCATCCATGGGCAGGCATAACTTACAACAATGACTTTGTCGGATGTCATGTTAAAATACAAACAATGGTACAACATTCACTTGTGTAGCCAACTATTGCCACATAAATTGTCAAGTTAAGAATTTTGTGCGGTAACAGAGGTGTAGATACTACCCATTCATATATATAGCAACATGTTTCCATATGTGCCTACTGTTCAACAAAAGCTCAGCTAAACTGGAGAGTACAATGAGAAAAATGATGCCAAATTGAACAGATCGAGAAACATACCAAACCAAATTCTAGAAAAGTCACAGCTGCTACCATCTTCCTGCTATCCATGCTCCATACTTGCACAAGATCATCTTCGCCACCTTATAATATTTTCCATCCGCACTGTAAAAGGAGAGCACAAAAAAATCATTGACATATTCCTGGTTATGTCTTAGAGAAGATAATGTAAAAGGAAAAAAGAAAAAAAATGTGTTGTTACATGAACATACTACCCCATTCATATATATAGCTGCATTTTCTATATGTGCCTACTGTTTAACAAATATATAGCTAAGACTTTAACTCCACAATCGTTGTGAAATGGCACAAGCAGATTCTATTGTATCAGGAAAATCATACAAGCAACACTAAGTTATCCTGTGATAATATGCAAAGGGATAAGAGATACAAGTATTCAATACTACTGAGAATATTACACAGTATATTTGGTCAAACTTCCTTCCAAACCAGAAAATAGCAAGACAACAATACTAGGACAGAGAGGATCTCAAAGAGCCTATAGAAGATGAAGATGGTTCCGATACTATTGAATAATATAGGGTGTCAACGATTTTCGTATACAAAATCCCTGGCTGTGAACATGAAGATGGTTCCGATACCATTTGACAATAAAAATCTGAAGGTGGTAAGAGAAACAAAAGAATAGACACTGGAGCAAGGTCGTAAGAGAAACACTAGATATACACTATGAGCATGGTCATGCAAGATGGGATGGGTCTAGGGGGATGAGAGGTCTCACCGGCTGCTTCGGCGGCGAGCATGTCAGAGGAAACGACCGGGAGGCGCCGCTGCGGCGACCGGAGGAGCGGGGACGGGGCCGCGGCGGCAAACCTAACACAGCACTGTGAACAGAACATACAAGGTAAATCTAACACAGCCAGAACAAAATAGAGTCGTTTTAAGATATGTAACAAATCACTTATTCACAAGGCAATCATCATATCAGTTCTATGTAGTAGAGAACAGTATAGATGGAGTTTGGAGCTATCAATTATTTTTCTAACTCAGCACCGGCCACAAATACAAATCGCACAATTCAGAAATTCCCAGCAGCATCATTTGTATCAATAGTAGAATGGAGATTGATTGTATTTCATCAGCAGTGACAGAAAATACATGAACATTATATCACAACAGTTTCAGAAATGGCACATAGATGCCCATATTAGTTCGTATTAGTCCAACAAGTTAAAATGGCGTCAACTTCTTCATATACAGCAAGGTTTGGTTGGTTGTTATGAATATGAAAAGGATTCCAAGAATTGACAAGCTGGTACATGGTTACAAGACAAGAAAGGCATTGCTCCAATATTGAAGCTTGGAATCTGAACAAAGTTACTACAGTCCTACTAGAACAGACATGAACCTAGCTTCAAGCCTACAACCTTAGGAGAGGGCTCACCGGCAGCGGATCCCCGCTTTCTTGTACCTCATGTTCGTACCATATCCATATTCTGCCAGTCACGGTCTCATGGAAGGCGTGCACGGAGCAACACCCAACTGAAAGTAACGAGGATAGCGGATGTTCAGCGTAATTAAGCACTGAAAAACGATTCTAGTCCTGAAAGTAAGGAGAAATTCTACTCTTGGAGTACAATTTCCTAATCAAAGAAGATACGTAACAGTACACATAAGCTACTGGCATACTGCAATCAGTTGAATAGGAGAAACATACAGAAGCTACAGGCAGTAGCAGTACACAGTCAAGCACTTGCAATCGTCAACCTGAATGCTACTCCAATCAAGCAACCTGAATACTACAGAGCAAGCTACTACAAGAAATATTGCAAAACTGTACTCCAAGAAAAGAAATATTGCACGAGCGTTCTACTCCAAGAAATCAACCAAGAAGAAGAGTTTTGATGAATCAGAGATTCTACTGAAAGTAGTAAGGAGAAATCGTTTTGTGAGCTACGTACCCCAGCTTGTTCGCTGGTCGTGCCGTCCCTAGGTCTCGAGCATGTAACCGCAAACCCTAGGTCGGCCACGCGCTCGCCGCGGTCCGGCCAGATCGACGGAGTGGCGCGCATGAAAGCACGCATGCGCGCGCCGGTGATCCAGCCAGCCTCAACGCCGTGGTCGCTGGGTGGCGGCGCCTCTCTGTCCGGCGAGGCTGAGGCGGGCGGTGGGCGTTCTGGCATGAGGATGGGCTGGGGGCGAAGGAGAGGAGAGACCGAGGGTGGTGAAGATGTGAACGTCTAGGGGGAGGAGCTCAGGGCGCCGGGCCCGGCCACGGCGGCGCTGTCCTGGCGACGCGGAAGCAGATCAAGGGGGAGGTGGAGACTGGCGGCGCGGGGGAGGATGAGGGGGAGAGGAGGGTGTTCGTGCATTTTGTGGTGTGGTGTGGCTGGTGTCGATGTGCGAGTCGGGATTAGGTCAAGGCGTAGGTGGGCTTGGGGTGATTGGGCTGCAGGTGGGGTTTGGTGGCCGGCACAATTCGTCTGCCTCCCTTTTTTATAGCGTATTTCTTTTCTTTTATTTTTATTTTTATTTTTTGAGTAACAAAAATGGATTATTTTGTGTGAATCATTGTTGCAAAATTTGAACCACCATTTTTTAGAAGTTCTCATATTTGACACATATGTCGTGTCCGAAACCACGAACACCGGAGGTCGGAGTACCCCCTTTTAGAGATTCGGTGAGGGGCGCTAGGAGGATCTTGGAAAATCAAATAAAATCAAACAAATGGAAAATCTTCACTTTGTGTCATATTATGTGACCTAGTTTGCAATAGAAATAATAAACTTGGAAAAATACAAACATTTTACAAAAGTGTTCACAGAAATGAGCTTCGATGTACTAAGATTAATGTCTTTCAGGTCAAATGAGTTATGTTATGGGCATATTTATGGCATAGTTTGTTAAAAAATATCATATTGTGCACAAGGGTGCATCTTAGAATGGCGAACAATGTTGCCGAAGAAAGTTTTCATTTGTTTCACACGCATAAATCATTTTTCTTTTTTCGAGTACCAAAAATGGGTTATTTTGCAAAGGAACTACAAAATCTTCGTTTCAAAATTGGACCCCACCATTTTAAACAAATATTATATCACATTTTATGCATAAATAACCAAATGGTTGTCTGTCAAAAGTTTTCTCTCAACCTCTTGTCAAAAAGACAAAACGCAAGCGATTCAGCTGGAAACGGGTCAAATTTGAACTACAGCTGCTCCCAAGTTTGCTCGTTATTTTTCTTAAAAATCATTTTTAGGCAGACAAGTAGTTATTAAATTATAGATACACCAAAAGTTTGGCAAGTTTCAACCCCTAGCTTAGAACGGTTGTGTCGCCAATTTTGATCGCATTTTGAAATCGATTTAAAGCATTCAAAAGAAATCAAAAAAATGGAAATCATTCGCAATGCGTCATTATATGTGACCTAGTGTCAGAGAAAAAAATTATGTATGCAAATATATTTGAGCACAATATAATTGTACTTATAAATGGTGCAAATATATGTGTGTAAATGTATTTGAATACAATAAATAATTATGTACCAAATATATTTGAGCATATTAAATATTTATGTATGCAAATATATTTGTGCAATTTTTTTTTCTTATAAGTGTTACAAATAAATAATTATGTATGCACAAATATTTCAAACTTGTCTTCAAACAAAAAACAGTTGTGAATTTTAGTACTACCGTGAAGATACTATACATATGTCAAAGTAACTCCAGCCTGTACAAAGAAAGAACAACAGGTTAGTTGGTTAGCGCACGGCCAGTTCCTGTAGAAGGTGCAGGGTTCGAATCCCGTGCCGCACATTTATTTTTCGAAGCAGAAAAAAAGCCGTCGGCATATAGCTGCTCTGTTAGACTTCCGTTGGTGAACAAACAGGGCTGCCACGTGTTGGCCTATTTGCTGACGGTCTTCTGTACGCCGACAGCAACCGTCGTCAAAAGTTTGATGTATGCCGACGGCCACACGAATAAGGCCGTTGGCAAAGATGCGATATGCCGACGGTATGTCGTTGCCGACGGCCATTGTAAAGACCGTCGGGATATGCACTGTATGCTGACGTCCCCGACAAAAAACTGTCGACAAAGAAAAGGCCGTCGGAAATAGGGGATTTTCCCGTAGTGCCTGTGGACACCGTGGATTGGGTTTCCTTTATGTCTGGCCTCTTAGGCCCATTTGAGATTTGTCTGTACTCAGACCATGTTTGCTTCCGCTTGTGATGACATTGATGTAATATTGCGACATGTGTCCTCTAGATGATTGTATTCGATATATATTTGCTCTATGAGCTTTTGGCTATATTTTGTTTCCTTTCTTTGTGTCTTAGTTTCTGTTGTGATAACGATTGTTCCAACCAGTTCGTGTACCATGCGCGATTACCTGAAGTACACGAACTGGCCAGACCGGGTTTTCTCTCTTATGCATTATTTTGTATACGTCTGAAATCCTGGGTCTGACAGAGGGTAGGCCGACAAGTAATGGAAAAGGAGGACATTGTGTCACCGCCCTATATGACAAATGATATGGGTGATGCTCTATCTGAGTTTTTTTTTCAAATTAACACATGCTAATTGAGCTCAAATCTAGGAAAACTAGAAGCAACCCAATTGAAAAGATATAGCACAAAGTATATCAAAAATGACACGACGATCACGTGTCGGTTTTGTGCACCTGATTTGGCTTCCACGTCACCTCGTCTGATCGGAGTTGCCCTATCACAGTAGGTAGGAGCTCCGACTGCAACCAGCAAGACGGCCTCACTAATGCCCTATAACAACCGCTCTTGGTCGTGAGCTATGCAACAATCACAAAAAAATAAATTGAGCGAGAAAATGCATCGGAGGCAAAGACGAAGAAGGTACGACAACCAACCAACCCCTGAACTAGGATGTCTGTAACACCCCGGCCACCCCCGGACCGAGCCTGTCACCCTGGCAGCTCTCTAGGATCTCCAGACTGGCCCCACAAATCAACACTAGTCTTTTCTGCGCACTTTGTCCTCACTCGTGCGCACCCGGGAACCAGTAGGATCTCCAGACTGGCCCCACAAATCAACACTAGTCTTTTCTGCGCACTTTGTCCTCACTCGTGCGCACCCGGGAACAAGTTCCCGGTCGGTCACCCATCCTTGGAGTGCTCCGGGCCAAGCACGCTTAACCTCGGAGTTCCTTCCAGACGAGCTTCCGGAAAAGAAGTTGCAACTTGTTGATATGAGTATCTATCAATCCTGTTAAGCCCTGAGCCAGGATCTCACATCCTTCCCCCTTTAGAAAACCGACACCCTCGTCGGTCAGCCCCCAGTCCAGGAACTTCTCCTCTTGGTACACGTCTGTGCGCCCAGTGCCGGCACATGCTCCACATGTCCGCGCCCCTGACCCGCACACGCCCGTGTTGCCGCGAGGGTCGGCTCTGATACCAACTTGTAACACCCCGGCCACCCCGAGCCGAGCCTGTCACCCCTGGCAGCTCTCTAGGATCTCCAGACTGGCCCCACAAATCAACACTAGTCTTTTCTGCGTATTTTGTCCTCACTCGTGCGCACCCGGGAACCAGTTCCCGGTCGGTCACCCATCCTTGGAGTGCTCCGGGCCAAGCACGCTTAACCTCGGAGTTCCTTCCAGACGAGCTTCCGGAAAAGAAGTTGCAACTTGTTGATATGAGTATTCTATCAATCCTGTTAAGCCCTGAGCCAGGATCTCACAATGTCGCTACCACTTTTTTTCTTTTCTAGAATACATCATGGAAGGATTATCATATTTCATAAAAGAAGAAGCCAACCGACTCGAGCAACGCCTTTCGGCATACAAGGAAAACCATAAAACTACCCAACACACACACACGACAACCATGCCGCGAAAAAGGGCTTCGCCTAAATAGAACAACAAAGTCGCGTCTTGCCCAATGCCGGTCACCTTGAAAGAAGGACATCTTCCTCGGAAGTCCCCTTGTTGGTGTACCATCCACCCTAGAGTGACTAAAGGAGTCAACGAGTAGGTGGCAAGACCTGGCCGGTTTTGAGAAAGACATCGTTTTGGACTCACCGAGGACGACATACATTGCGCCCGTAAAGTTCAACCCGAAGCAGGGGCAAACACCAGACCGACGTCACACAAATCCAATGTGCCTCTCCAAGCCCTGTCTCTTAAAGTGATGCTTCCAAGAAAGGAAAGATGTCGAGGATGCCACCATCATCGATCCGGAACAGAGCCTAGGATTTTCGACCGGAGACAACAATCTCAGTTAGCGAGGGAGGTGTTGACACGCCTCCGCTATGCCGCCAGTCCGCCACGGAGGGGAACAACGCCCGTCGCGGATACTGACGGACTGGCAAGACTTACACTCATAGGGTCGCACAGCTGAGGACGTATCATGTGCAACTAACGAATCGGTGCACCTGATTTTGGCTGACAACCTAAAATGTTTTAAAAAAAACCAGAAAAAGTTTGAATACAAATAATACTTGTATCTAACATGTCATGAAATTTCAAATCAAAATCCGTAGCATAAATGAAGAAACAAAATATTGCCAAAATGCAAGGTGGACTTTGAATTTGGCCCATTGTCATTATTGATAAAAAAGTTCTCTTTCTCACGGTTGATGTTGTGCTTTAAATTTAGACTTGAGTTTTTATGTCAAAAAAAAGGTGGTCAACCGAACCCGGATGCACCAATTGCTTCGTTCGATAGGATACGTTCTATCGCACACCTGCCACTGCCATGGTTGCCAACCGGAGCTTGGGGCAGCACATCCATTCTGCTGCATTGCCAAGAAGATCCCCGCCGTTTATTTTCTCTTTTACTTGCAGGCAATAAGGACATCTCCAACCCAGGCCCGCAAACAGAAACCAAAAACAGACCGATTTTGTCCGTTTGGGGCGGACCGCAGACCGAATTTGGGCCTCCGTCCGTTTGGGGTGGGGGTGCCCTCAACGGCCCAGCGCATAACGAAAATGAAAAAAAAAAAGACATACTAAAATTAATATTACACTAGCAAATATGCCCGTGCGTTGCAACGGGATGGTAAAAATAATTTTTCGAACAAAAAAGTTAAAACGTCCAAAAATTTACCCCAAAGTCGATCGACCTGCTTAATCCGACGAAGCAAACACAGCGTATAAAATGCATGTTTACCGGGATTATACAATCATCATTTCCTCGAAACATAATACGAATCAGCCTTGATTTCTTTCCAACTTAACATATGCTGGCAATATATACAGGAACGCCTCTTCATACTCACAAAGCCACCACCTAGTTAATTTATTAATTTAGAATTAAATAAAAGACAACAAAAGAAGCTAATGTGAGGAATTGCTAACTTATAAGCATTTTATTCAATCAAATCCTGATTAATCAAACAAGAATATAAGAGTAAAAAGTATGGATTTGCTCCTCAGCCTTGTCATTGGACCGAAACCTGAATGTTCTGTAGGAGCTGGTACTGTGGTAGAGAGGAGCGAGAGGGTAACGTTGGCCACCGATTCGGCTGCAGAGCAGATCAGTAGCCCGTATGACACTCGCATCCAAACCTGTGCATCATGAACATGCGAGACTCAACATTTTTTTCTCTTTTGTCACCCTTATCAATAATCTGAACCATGTGTTCTGTGCGTGGGCTGATGGGCATGCCGGACAGAGAGGCCATCATTGCTTGAAGAACCTAATCAAATCTTCTTTTCTACACATCTTCGTGCTGCTTTGAGCCCATGGTCTGAACCCCATCTCAATACTATGCACCTGATGGCTGATGCGTCAATTACTTCACAAAATCCCAATACCAAAGCATCCCACTGACTCGTAGTCCTATGGCGTAGAGGTGCTAGGCGGGGTGAGGCCAGCGGCGCCAAGCCCTAGTCGGCGTCCAGAACGGCGGATTATGATGTGCCGCTTCCCCATGTCATCCAATTGTGCAGGCGTCGGCGGAAGTGGCGAGGTGGAGTCGCCGCGGCCCTATACGGCGATATCCGAGTGTTGTTGTTTCGATCAAGGGATTCCAGACCTTTTATGCGGGCGACGAGCCGGCCATGGCCGGGTGTTCGACCATAGTCCGGACTCTGGAGCACGGGAGCTTTGTTGCTTGTTGGTATAGGAATCGATCGCGAACTATGCAAGGAATCGCTAGTAGAGGAGGTACGATCAACTTCGGCTCAATCTTGATTCAGCCGGCCCAAACCAGGGAATCGCGAGCTAACGCGGTAGAAAGGCCCACAGCTAGCGATCGAACACGTACGAAGCAAACCGAGCGACCTTGATGCGACGTACGTACGTACGGTCGTTTAGGCATATTATATAGTAAATATATATTAGGGTTCTAGGCCCCACGGGCCAGTGAGACAGACAAAAAAAAAGAACCTAGCTAAATGGCTCCGTCGGTGGGGAATGGGCGGTACCGGCGCCGTCGGTGGGGAAAATGGGCGGCGCGGGCCGGCCCCTTAGCATCACAGCGGCCTCCTAGTCATCCTCATCGTTGGAGAGGATGATGAAGGGAGGCGGCGTGTACAGCCACGCCGGTGGCGCCACGGGAGGAGGCATGGTCGGCGCCTCAGGGTCCTGCGGCCACCCCGGTGGCGCCATGTACGCCTGGCCGTCGCCCTCCTCTGGCCATGGTGACCACAGCACCTGCCACCTCGCGCGCTCGGCGGCTGCGGCCTCCTCCTACAGGCAGGCACGGTTCGTCGCCTCCTCCGCCGACGCCCGGAGTGTGGCTCCAATATCTGGCCACTGGGCCAGCTCCTCCAGGTTGGAGGCGTCAATGCCCGCCTGGAGGTCGGTGTCCTCGTCGACGGGAGGCTCCGGCTCGGCGCCTCGGTACGCCGCCCAGTTGGGCGGTGCGGCGTCCTCCTCCATCTACACGGGGACGAGGTCGTCGTCCACGGCGCCGCCCTCCCAGTCGAGGTCCGAGTCCTCGTCTGGCTCGAGGCCGACGAGGGCAGGGTCTTCATCCTCCGGTGGCCCCTGGTAGCCGTCCGGCGCCACCACCGCGAAGGCATGCCGCCGCCGCGCGTCGTGCTCCAGCTTGAACCACCGGTCCGAGAGTGTGGAGTTCAGCGCGTAGGCGGGGTCGTGGACCAGGTCCGGCGGCAGGAGCGCCCGCCGGCATAGTATCTCTTCCGTGCGCGCCCTGCCGGAGCGCGGGAATGGGCGGCACCGGGACACGGCGGTGGTTGAGGTGTCACCCGCCCAGGAGGTGGACGTCGCTCCACGGCAGCGGCGCCGCCACCTCCCAGTAGATCTGGGCCACGTCCGTCGAGACGCGAGCGCGCTGGGCTAGGCGGCGCGCGTTGCGTCGGCGCGTTTCCTCAGCGCGCCGAGCCGCTTCGGAGGCGGCCACGCCGACGGCGGGAGCGTGGGTGGAGGAACCGCGCGAGCTCGAGGCCTCGTGGTTGTTCCGGTCGCCGTTCCACCACGAGGGCTTCTTCATCCTCGCCGGCGACGAGCTCGAGCTCTAGCTAGGGTTTGGAGCTAGGGTTTGGCGCGTGGACTGGAGTGCGGGCGCGTGGACTGGATAGGGACGACGCCGGCCACCGGTTCCCATTTAAGAAGACCAGCCGAAGCGGCCACTCCCGCTGGCAGGTGGGCCAGGGCGGACAAGGGAGGACACGCACTATGTCCGCGCCTCCCCCAAATATCGCCTAAATTGGGACCGAATTTGGTCCAGAACAAGTGTCTGCGCGGACACTTATCTGTTTGCGCTGACCCATTGAAAACCCTCTCTTGTCCGTTCGGACAAAAACAGACCAGCTCTATCCGTTTGCGGGTTTGGAGATGCCGTAAGTACAATCGAACGCCCGAACGCCCGACGCGCGAAAACGAAGGTAGACGCAGTCTCGCAAGGGAGCCACATTTCCGCTTCTGCTAGTCGTGTTTTCCCTTCTGTACTCCGGGCTCGTCTCACAAGGCCATTAAGACGTAACGTAGCTACCCCGCGGAGACCGCGACCTGATTCGCTGGGCCTACCCTACACACCCCACTCTCCCGCTGCAGCGTGGGCCCCACCGTGGAACGAAACCTTTCGCGCACCGAGGCGTGGGGAGTGTAAGCCGCATTGCAGCCGTGCTTTTGGGGTCCGCGAGGAAAAAAGGGACCCGAGGCTGACTGTTCTGTTCTGTTGCCCCGTTTTATTTTTTGGCGGGTGCGGCTCGCGCGAGATAGCGGGAAAGGAAAGAAAAAAAAAAAGGTTCGGGCTCCCTTTTCACTGCCGCTTCGCGTTCACAACCCTCTCCTTTCACATAATCCCCCTGTGGGCTCTTTCCTTCCTTCAACGAACTAGTAACTCTGCCGTTGTTGTCCAAAAAAAAAAACTTTGCAGTTTGCATGTACATTATCATGCGCTGTGGGTAGAGTGCTACATGGTCTGCAGCTGCACGTGCGGCTTTTTTTTTTAGGGAAAGCCACCTAGCGCATTTTATTTCATCTCAAACACAGATATATCATTAATTACAACTGGAGCAATAATGCTCGGGGATCCGAGTCTAAAAAAAGAGAAGAATTTGAATCAAAAGCATGCCTAGCTAACTTATGCACTGCTGAGTTTGCTTCCCGTCGACAGTGTTGAACTGAAACCGACCCTATCCGATATGCTTTTATCAAACAGTCGGTCAGAATTACAGAGTAGGGGCTCCAAATCTCGACGATTCCATTATAGGCTTGACAAGCTCCAAATAATCAGTTTCAATGATCACCCGTGGACACCTAATTTGCTCAATAGGCATCAAACCTCTTTCTAATGCTGTCGCCTCTGTCGTAGCAACAACAAGTAGGTGATTCAGATGCCAACACGCACCAGCTAGGGCCTCACCTCTATGATCACGTAGTACGTCACCAGCAGCTCCCGAGCCATTTACAAAATACGCCGCATCAAAATTCAATTTATGGGTTTGGATCGGAGGTTTTACCCACAAAGTAGCCATTTACAAAATGCACCGCATCAATATTCAATTTATAGGTATGGATCAGATGTTTTACCCATAAAGTATCTAGTGGTTTAGCCCCCATCTGTGCTGCACGTGCGACTTCTTTTGTTGCCGCCTCGTGCCTGTGTTCATGGAAACGATATTTGTGTTTGCAAATTTGTATATAGCCCATTTAACGTCTATATAGAAATATGACATGACCAAGAACTATTTCTCACATTAGGTATTCTTGTACACGAGTAGTACGAGTATGTTCATACTTATTTCTTCTTAGATTTTCGTATGTATAAGTCGATTGTGCTAGCCTATTGATTTAATCTGGATTTTCATGTACATACACAAATCTCAACACGGAGACAAGCCGCTCACCGGGACCTTGATCAAGATATATCAAATGTGACTAGCATTTATTAAGCTAAAAATGTATCTAGTTTGGCTAGATGTGAGAACAGAGATCTCAACCGAAGAAGTATCTTTCAAATATCAATGAGGAGGCTAGCATCCAGGGTTGCAAGCCTAAAAGTGACATTGTTTAGGCAAATAAAAGCACATTCAATTTTTATTCACACTAAGACTTTGTTATTTTCTATGGCACATGTGTTGTAGATTTGACTTTTTTGCTGATGTTGTAAAGCATGCTTTGCTAAATTTGATGTATGGCAAAGCCAAGTGATTATCCAAACATGCTCTATGCATAAAATATCCTACCTGTATAGCTTTTGTCCAAACAAAGCAATTGACAAGTTGGAACTCGAGAGCCAAATATAGCACACAAAAGCTCCAAAACTCACAAAGGACAAAAAACAAACAAAAATCTCACGTGAGGACCATAACGTAAAACGCACAAGTGAAATAGTACCGCCAGGACAAAAACAAAAATCTCTTCATTGCGCCAAACACAGAGAAAAGACAGTCCCACTCCCCACCTGCCCCTTCGCCACTGCAGCCGCCACCACCACTCTCCTCTCCACTCCCCCCTTCCCGTCCTCCCAGCAGCCACTCTCCTCCCATCCCCGGCTGCTAGGGTTAGGGTTCCGCATTCGCCCTCTCACCCCCGGCTCCCGCTCAGCCCCACCGCATTGCCCTGCCTTGCCTCCCCTGCAACCCAGCTCAGCGCAATCTTATTCCCCAAGCTGGCCTGCGTGCAGGCGCCGGCGCTCTGCCTCACTGCGAGAACGACCCTTTTTCTCATTTGCGCGGTAAGGAGGTCAATATGCAAGCGCTGCTAGTTTTCGTTGCCTGGGTTCCCTGCATTTGGGATTGGTTTTCCGCTTTCTTGGATGGGTAAAGTGTTCCTGACTTTCTGCCCCTTTTGAGCTGTGTTCATGGCCCAAACTGCGGTGGGTGGCTGCGGTTATAGTGGGCGGAGCTTAGCGCTTTAAGTTCTGCCTGCATTATTGGAGGTTAAAAGCTCAGGGTTTTTACTAACTGTCCTTATTTCCTTTTTTCTTGTTGTTATGTATTAAGAGCGCTAGATTCTTATTTTTCATACTTAGATGCTCAAAGATTCAGTTTCTAGTGCATTGCGGAAGCAAGAATCTGTGGTTGACTTGCTGTTTCTGTGCTCATCTCAGGTTCCAAGGAGTTAATCTGTTGGTTTAATCTGTGTGGATGTGGGCTGCTGTGCAACGCAGATCAAGCTGAACGGACAATCCTGTAGCTATTAGTACCTGTGTGGTAGGTACACTCCAAGCTCAGTCCATCTTGCTCAAGGAAATGCTTCACGTGCAGTGTTCTTGAGGCCTGCTAGCTTCCAATCTTTCCGTGGAGTATTGAGCTGCGATGGGATTGTTGGGGGACTTTTGGTCCTGCTCTTGCTGGTGGTGCCCCCTGCGTTCGGTCAACTGCCATCGCAAGACATCCTCGCGCTCCTCGCCTTCAAGAAGGGGATTACGCATGACCCTGCCGGCTTCGTCACCGACTCCTGGAACGACGAGTCGATTGATTTCAATGGCTGTCCGGCCTCGTGGAACGGCATTGTGTGCAATGGCGCCAGCGTGGCCGGAGTTGTGCTGGACGGACATCGGATCTCTGGTGTTGCTGATCTCTCCGTGTTTGTCAACCTGACCATGCTTGTGAAGCTCTCGATGGCCAACAACAACCTCTCTGGGAGCCTCCCGACCAATGTGGGCAGTCTGAAGAGCTTGAAGTTCCTGGATATCTCGAACAATCGGTTCTCGGGTCCAATCCCTGACGATATTGGCAGTCTCCGGAGCTTGCAGAACATGTCGCTTGCCGGGAACAACTTCTCAGGTCCGCTGCCTGAGTCCATCGACGGGATTGCATCACTTCAGTCGCTGGATGTGAGCGGCAATGCTTTATCTGGCCCACTGCCAGTGGCTTTGAAAAGCCTCCGGAGCATGGTTGCTCTGAACCTCTCATACAATGCCTTCACAAAGGGCATTCCTGCTGGGCTTGGCCTCCTTGTGAACCTCCAGTCTGTGGATCTGAGCTGGAACCAATTGGATGGTGGTGTTGATTGGAAGTTCTTGATCGAGTCAACTGTTGCTCATGTTGACTTCAGTGGAAACTTGCTCACCAGTACCACCCCCAAAGAACTCAAGTTTCTTGCAGATATTTCGGAGACAGTTCTATATCTGAACCTTAGCAACAACAAGTTGACTGGGTCATTGATAGATGGAGTTGAGCTCTCAACTTTTGGAAGATTGAAGGTGCTTGATCTGAGCAGTAATGAGTTGTCTGGAGACCTCCCAGGGTTCAATTATGTTTACGATCTCGAGGTTTTGCGCCTTGCAAACAATGGATTCACTGGGTTTGTACCTAGTGGACTTCTGAAGGGAGATTCTCTGGTGTTGAGCGAGCTGACCTAAGTGCAAATAACCTGACAGGTATTTGCTCTAGTTAAGAATTTATGTTTTCAGTCCTCTTGCTATTTAGTTTATGCATGTCATGCACTCGTACTTGGTATTTTTTATCTTGCCACTGGTTTCTCTATTTCTTTACGTCAGCTGATGTATTTTATGTCAAATATGATCTGACCTGTGATTACCCGGAACAATTTGATCTGTCACTGATCCTTGGTTGACTTAGTACCAGTGTACCTCATTTGGAATTCTACCTCGGTCAATTATATATTTTGAATTATCTGTTCAGAATCAAATTTCTAAGTGCAAATCATTCCACACATTGCTGCCTATTGTGGCATCCATTGCAAGTGCTTGATTGGGGGTTCTAGCTCTATATAGTTCAGGCACCCAGGCATGTTCCTGCAGATATATATCCCATTAGCGTGATGCCGTGATCGGGAGTTTATGATATGCATAACACTAGGGATAATACAGATAAGTTATGCTTAGTCAAATTACTTATGAAGTTATGATATGCATTTCTTGGACGACCTATAAGATTGCTGATAATTAAGTACATAGTTTTTGGCATGCTGAGAAGCAGGCTAGTTAGGTATTTATTTATGTATTTCTGTTGTCTATACATACTGCATGAAAGTAGCATGTCATGTGTATGTTCCATTAATCTTCTGCGGGACTAATTTCCTAAAGATGCTGTGCTTCATTCACCTGTCTTGCTAGTTTGCTTACCATTGTAAGGTAGAATGGCCTACAGCCATGTGCAGTAAAGAACTAAGCCATGTGATGTTGGCTTTAACTGTTATGGACTTCTCTAACATCAGCCGGAGTAGTATTAATAGGAGGCAACCAACTGTGTACACATTATATGATGATAACCAGCTGCATAAGCTATTACTGTGTTGTACAGTTCGTCAGTTCCACCTCATAATAATGGTATTGGCACCTGATGCCTTGCAGATCCATCTCTTATGTAAAACCTTCTTTCTTAGACTCTCACTATTAGAAAAAGGAGAGAAAAACATGCACGTAAATGCATACACCATTATCTGCATTTTTACTTCCTAGCATGGAAATTGTTATATTGACATTCTGTCAGTATCAGCCCATTAATTTCTAAGGTTTATTTTTCCTTACTAATTGTGGTTCTCTGTGCTCTGCAGGACATATCAATATGATCACATCAACTACCTTGCAGATCCTTAATCTGTCCTCAAATGCTCTTTTTGGGGATCTTCCATTGCTTGCTGGAAGCTGCACTGTGTTAGATCTATCAAATAACCAGTTTAGAGGAAACTTAACAGTTTTTACCAAATGGAGCAATGACTTGGAATATGTTGACCTTAGCCAGAACAATCTAACTGGGACTATTCCTGATGTGAGCTCTCAATTCCTTCGCCTGAACTACTTAAATCTTTCTCATAATTCTCTAGCTGGCACCATCCCTGAAGCTGTTGTTCAGTATCCCAAACTTACTGTTCTTGACCTCAGCTCCAATCAGTTCAGTGGTCCTATTCCTGCTAATCTACTCACGTCCTCCATGCTGCATGAGCTCCACATCCAAGATAACGTGCTTACTGGCGACATATCTTTCCCAGGATCCTCGTCCAAAAATTTTAGCCTTCAAGTGCTTGATATTTCCGGAAACCATTTTAGTGGCGGCCTCCCTGATGATATAGTCTCCCTGTCTGGCCTCCATGTTCTTGACATATCTTCAAACAACTTCTCTGGTCCTTTACCAGCTGCCGTCAGTAAGCTTGCATCACTTACTGCTCTTGACATATCAACGAACCAGTTCACCGGGCCACTGCCTGAGGCACTTCCAGACACCCTCCAGTCGCTCAATGCCTCTTATAATGACCTATTGGTGTTGTGCCTGTGAACTTGAGAAAGTTTCCAGAATCTTCTTTCCATCCTGGGAACTCGAGATTAGAGTATCCTTCTAGCTCATCTGGATCCGGTTCCCAGTCTGGTTCGAGAGGTGGCAAATCACTCGGTACAGCTGCTAAAGTAGCACTTGTAGCAGCCTGCATTGTTGTTGTTGTCATCCTTATCCTTGTTGCTATTGTATGCCACTACAAGCGGATCTCACAACATTTCCCTAGCTCAGAAAAGGTCTCTGACAAGAACCTCCACAGGGCTACTAAAGACATTGAGGGTATGAAAAGAAAGGATAACAAAGGTAGTTCAGAGGTCTCGGCGGATGATGTTGCTGCTCCTCGAAAGGGCTCTACATCTGAAGCACTGAGCCAAGAAGAGAAGTTGTCAGCGGCGGGAGGATTTTCACCGTCCAAGGGGAGCCGCTTCTCTTGGTCACCGGATTCTGGAGAGGCATACGCACAGGAAGGCCTATCACGGTTGGATGTCAGATCACCTGACAGGCTAGCAGGGGAGTTGCACTTCCTGGATGAAACAATCACACTGACACCGGAGGAACTGTCAAGGGCTCCAGCTGAAGTACTTGGGAGGAGCAGCCACGGAACTTCGTACAGGGCAACCTTGGAGAATGGTGTATTCTTGACAGTGAAGTGGCTGAGAGAAGGTGTCGCGAGACCCAAGAAAGAGTTTACCAAGGAGGCCAAGAAATTTGCAAACATCCGGCATCCTAATGTGGTTGGCTTGCGTGGATACTACTGGGGTCCAACACCACATGAGAAACTGATCTTGTCAGATTATGTTTCGCCAGGAAGCCTTGCTAGCTTTTTGTACGGTAATGCTCTCAGTCCACTAATCTCCAGCTTATGCAGATGCATTAATCTGATTAACGAGTTTGTGCACACTAACCTCTTTATTTATCTGGCCATTAATGCAACTGTCATATGTCTATGTAACTGAGCAGATCGGCCAGGAAGGAGAGGTCCTCCACTGACCTGGGCGCAGCGGCTCAAGATCGCGGTTGATGTGGCACGCGGTCTAAATTACCTCCATTTTGACCGTGCAATGCCTCATGGGAACCTCAAGGCGACCAACATCCTGCTGGACGGCCTTGACCTCAATGCCCGTGTGGCTGACTACTGCCTGCACCGGCTGATGACCCAGGCCGGTGTTGTGGAGCAGATCCTTGACCTGGGCGTGCTGGGCTACCGTGCCCCAGAGCTAGCGGCATCCAAGAAGCCATCCCCTTCGTTCAAGTCTGACGTCTACGCCTTTGGTGTTGCGCTGCTGGAGCTCCTGACCGGCAGGTGTGCCGGTGATGTCATCTCGGGGTCCGAAGGCAGTGTCGACCTGACCGACTGGGTCCGGCTCCGGGTGGCGGAAGGTCGAGGATCGGAGTGCTTTGACCCAGCCATGGCCTCGGACTCGGAGAACCCGCAGGCGGTGAAGGGCATGAAGGAGGTGCTGGGCATCGCGTTGAGATGCATCCGACCGGTCTCCGAAAGGCCTGGCATCAAGTCTGTGTATGAGGATCTTTCGTCAATCTAGCTAGCCACATCATTCTGTAGCTTTAGAATTGGATATTCATGTGCTGTTAGCTTGTGCCTGAAACTCTAGTGCTTCTGTAGGGAAATGCATGCAAGTGTATGGCATCATCTTGATGCCTGCAAATTCAGATGGCGTGTCTCATTGGTTGCTGTTGCCGTATTGTACTTACATTGTTCTTATGGAATCTGCTTTTGTGAGTAGATTAGCCAAGATTAGAGGGCAGTGTCCTAATCTGTCATTTGAAATCTGCTGTTTACTGCAAAACTGTCACTGAGATGTGATACTCCTGTCAAGTGTGCTGATTAATACATCACTGTCATAGTAGTTCCATATATCGTTGATCCATCCAGCAACCTGCACATTGATGTGACAGCAGCGTATAACAGTTCTAGGAAACTAAACAATTAGGGGCACAAATTTATTACTTTATCGAGTGAGAGAAAAAAAGCACAAATGCGAGTAACAATCTAGGGCTAGCTTGCTTATGCCTTGGATGTTTCTTCACTCAATTGCAATGAAACCCTTTTCAAAAGAGCTCACATAAGATTCAATGAGAAATGCTACCCTCCAATCAGAGTCTATGCATTGTTCAGATTCAGTACAAAGCAAACATCATGTATAATAACATGCTAGATAGATAAGGATACCAAACGATATAAACTAAAGCAGAAGGCATAGCCCCCGTTCCAAGTGCAATGCATCTTTTTCAGCCCAAGTCTTGAGGGTTTTGCATAACATAGCATAAAGTGAGTTATGTCCTAGTATTACACAGGGATAACTGCAATAATTGGAATTGTATCACTTGGCTTTATCTTATAGCTTCTCCTGCAGGTTCTAAGTCGCATCGTAGGATGGCACACACAGACTAATCAAGGAAACAGTTAAATTCTACTCCACTACACTAATTACAGCTCAGCACAGTCATCTGGCCTCTCAGTTCTACACAAAAAGAAGCAGCAGAGGTGCTCTAACACGAGCCTCCTTCCCACGAACACACTTTTACAACGGCACATAGAGAGTAATCAACTATACAGTTAAATGTTACTACTCTGCCACTCCAAACACCACCTTGGCCTAGTCATCTGTCAGCTCAGTGCTACAGTCAAAGAAGAGGCAGCAAACTCCACGCTTCTTGAATCTAGATCTTTGCCAGTATCAGCAGAAGCCCTCCCACAAGGCCAATAGCGGCACCCACTTTTGCAACCTTCTTCACCTTCTCCACCTGCTCCATGGTGGATCTTTCCAATTCATGATACCGCCTTCCAAAAGAGACAAGGAGAGATATACATGTTTGGATCAACACAAGTTATGAAAAATAACAATAACAAATTGCTTATTACACCAAATAAGAAAGATCGTTGATCCCTTTACCTCAAAGCAGTGAGATAATCCTTACGCTTCTCACGTAACATTTCTATCTGTTCATCTATCTCTTCACCCCAAGAACGAGCCTTAGCCTCCTGAATGGCCCAATCTTTGTCATAGTCAGCCTCCAACCTGCGGTACATTGCATCCAGTTTGCGAAAATCATCTGGCTTATTGGTATTGCGCATTTTGTCAAGAAGTTCCCTAAGGTCATCCACCCGTTTTCTAAACGAAGCATTAACAACCTTACGGTCTTCTAGACTTTTGTTTACCAATTTTGTATGCTCCTCAATATTCTTTTCCATGTCTTTCAATGACTTCTTACTATCCTTGAGATCCTTCAGTTTATCTAGCAACGACTTTGTACTGTCAGTCATGGTACTTGGAACAGTTTTGCAGCAGCGCGGTTCACCCTACAGTTTAATCAACTTCAGTTAAAAAAATCAGTAGATGACGCATCAATGTCAAATGTAAATCATTCAAACCATGTTAACACAAGCAACAACAAAGTATTAACCTCCTATTTCTTCCCTAATAGGAAGCCAGACAACTACTTTTGGATTAAAGTGATTCGTCAGAAGCATACGTGAGTTATGTCCTAGTATTACACAGAGATAACTTCAACTATAGCAATTGTATCACTTGGCTTTATCTTAGCTTCTCTAGCAGGTTCTAAGATGTACCGTATGACGGCACACACAGACTATAACAGTTAAATTCTACTTCACTACACTAAATACGAGCAGAGCATAGTCATCTGGCTACTCAGTTCTACATAGAAAGAAATAGCAGCAGACTCCGAGGTGCTCTAATCGACATCTCTGCCAGAATCAGCAGAAGTCCTCACACAAATGCACTATTGGTCTATTACAACGGCCCAGAGAGAATAATCAACTAAACAGTTAAATGTAACTACTCTGCCACTCCAAATACCAGCTCGGACTAGTCAGCTCAGTTCTATACCAAAAGACGAAGCAGCAAACTACATGCTTTGTAATCTAGATATTTGCCAGCAGAGGCCCTCCCACGAGGCCAACAGTGGCACCCACTTTTGCAACTTTCTTTACCTTCTCCTGGTTCTCCACCGGCTCCAGCTCCATGGTGGATCTTTCCAATTCATGATACCGCCTTCCAAAATAGACAAGGAGAGATATACATGTCAGGATCAACACAAGTTATTAAAACAAAAATAATAAAGTGCTTATTAGACCAAATAAGAACAGAATGTTGATCGCTTTACCTCAAAGCAGTGAGATAGTCCTTACGCTTCTCACGTAATATTTCCATTTGTTCACGAAACAGAAGAGCCTTAGCCTTCTGATTGGCCAGATCCTTGTTAAAATCAGCTCGCATCTTACGTACTTTGGCCAAATCATCTTGCATTTTACGTATTTTGCCATAATCACCTCGCAAAACCATTTTGTCATAATCATCTTCTATTTGGGCCAGAAGCTTCTCACGGTCATCCAGCCGTTTCTTCAACAAAGTATTACCAACCTCACGGTCATGCAGCACTTTCCTTAACATTTCCTCATGCTCCTCGATATTCCTTTCCATGTTTTGCAATGACTTCTTACTATCCTTGAGATCCTTCAGTTTATCAGGCAACGAATTTGTACTGTCAGCCATGGTACTTGGAACAGTTTTGCTGCAGTGCGGTTCATCCTACAGTTTAGTCAACTTTAGTTATTAAACATTAGGAGATACATACGATGTCAAATGTAAACAATTCAAACCATGTTAACACAAGCAGAGACACTTTAATCAGTATTAACTTCATATTTATGCTTCAATAGGGGCCAGACAACTACATTTGGATTAAAGTGATTCGTCAGGAACTTCTCTGGTTGGCCTTCAAAGGGAGGCTAAATACAAACGAGAATAGCACCAATAAATCTAGGGAACATGATGCGGGCAGTGTCAGTTGCACTGCCGTTGAGTCAATCGACTATACGAGCTCTGCTGTAAACTGCCACAACATGTTTTGAGAGCGCTGTCGCTGAATCTTGCTTCCTCCAGTTGAAGCATAGCCAGATAATCCGTACAGCCCCATAGCAATAGTAAAGGTACATACATGCGTATTGGGTTTGCATTGAGTCACGGAAGGCAACAATTATAGAGTTCTCAACAGTGAGTTATGGTCCAGCGCGGGCATCAAATTGCAGATCAAAGAAACAGTCAAATACATTCGCAGGAAAAAAAGAAACAGTCACATCAAGCAAGGAGGAAGGGAGTTAGGGTCTAAACAGACATATCTTCCAGCCCCTATTCCTTGAGAACTCCCCGAGCTCCGGAAATCGATCAACAAATTCGGTGGATTTGGGAAGGCCGGAAATAGCTCAGTACGCGGACGGTACCTTTGGAGTTGGAGGAGCCTTGCCTTGGAGTAACCTCCCTCAGACGGGGAGGCGGCAGGGGCGCACCGCGTACGGCGGGGAGGCTGGCGGCGTCCGCAGCGGCGGCCTGGACAGGGGAGCGAAGTTAGCGGGCCCAATCGAGGCGAGAGTTTAAGCAAAATCAAGCAGCGAAACTGCTTCTATTTTTACCTTGGAGTACGGCGCGGGGAACAGAGAACGCAGCATCGGAGATGGCGGCGAGGCTGCGTGCCGCCGGAGCAGGAGGCGGAGGGCCGCGGCCATGATCGCCGCCGCGCGGAGGCGCCGAGGGTTTTCGAGGCTCAGGCGAGAAAATTGTAAAAAGCCGCCCCAACTGGGGCTAGGTTTACAAAAGACCACCACAATTCGATGTTTTGTTAGTTCTCAAAAAAAAAAAAAAAAAATCGATGTTAAAAAAACTACCTGCTCCGAGTGAGTTTCTGACCTGTGTAGCAAGTGTGTCAGATTTACGTGCAGGGGCGGACGCGGGATAGAAGTTTGAAGTGGGCTGAATGGAAAATCTCAATGTGGAAGGTGTTGAATAGGAAATAGATCAGGAACCCTGGGGCTCTACTCTCCCTATCCGCTTGAGAGTCCACCGTCGGCGCCGTCCAGATCTGGCCGCTCTCGCCGTCGGTGCTCGCGCTGGCTGGTGTAGAGTCGATCTAGGGTGTCGGCCCGACTTGTATATACATCATTTAGGTTGTAGTTTAGGCTTGGTGAAGTTCTCCGTGGCGGATGTCCCGTCTCCTCTTCCTCGGAGAGTTGGAGCTCTGATGTCTGGGCACGGCATCGAGCTCGCCATCGTCTTCTTCTTCGCTATGCTTCCAAGGTGGAGGAATCGCGTAGGCGAAGCGGCGGCGGCTTTCTTCAATAAGTGCCTGCGTTTCCAAGTTCCGTGGCTCCTCTTTCTTCTCCTGGCCGGCCTCGGTGGCGAGGGGGAGAAGAAGTGGGATGCATGGAAGTTGGAGCTCGGCGGCTATCCCGGTGGTGAGGCGGATGCATCACCGGAGTGCAAGATTCGGCCATTTGTTGAAGCTCCATGGAGGGGATATTCGGTGGCAGGTATCGAGCGCCGCTGTTTCAATAAGCATTCGTTCTGTGTGGGAGTTGCTGGATTGGAGTTCTCTGCTCTTCTATGGCGCGGTGGTAGCGGAGAAGAAGAAAGGAGGCTCGGATCCACTGCTTCTGGGGAAGATCTTCTGGCTGCGACCTTCAGAGTGCATCAATGGCGACGGATTTGCGTCGTCGTTATCTTCGGCCAAAGGGACCACTCCGAGCTATGGCGCTGCTGCTGCCATAGCATCTTCAACCTCCAGGCCGGTGTGCCGTTGCGGAGGCCTTTCTTCAGTTCCATGGCGGCGCTCTTCGTCATGCCGTCTCCAAGTGGTTTCGTCCCCGGCGACGACATCGACGGCCGTCGTGTTGAGCTGAGCTCTGTTCTTGGTGGAGAAGGACCAAATTGCGTTCCTCTTTCTTTGATTAGGGTCCTTTCTGTAAAAGCCAAGGGCTTGGTTGTAATTTTCATTTCTTTTCTGGTCCTTGATGTAATTTGTACACCCACCGATTAATGCAGTCGGGATCCTTCTGGATCCCTCCCCTTGTTCAAAAAAAAAATGTGGAAGGTGTCGGGGTGGGGCCAACAATAATATTTTGTATAAAAATGGGGCGAGGGTACTGTTAGCAAAAGTATATGCAGTTGAATAGGGTGTCTATGCAAATTTGCAGGGTTAAGTTAGGATGCAGCGAGCCAGCGAGCGTGTTCCCACAAGATTACAGCAGAAGCGGTCATGACCCTACAATTTTCATCAGGTGGTCCTAAAATATTTGGATGCAGGGATGCACGAAGCCAACAGATGCACAGGATACGGCGCCAAGTATATGTCTAAAATCTCTACTTCTCTATCTCTACTACTATTAAACAAGCAAACATATTCTTCCCTACAGCCACCCACACGGTCAGATTCCCACCATGGCTAACTAAAATTAACCATCCAGATTAACCAATCCCCAAAGTGTGTGCCCATAGCAATTTAACCTGGCGGACGAAAACTCTGCCAAAAACGCACACGCGCATCTGCTTCTCATCGTCGCTGGAAAAAGAAAACCCCCGCCCGGCTGCCCCTGCCATCGTCCTCCCCGCAGCTCAAGTGCCTCCCCTAGCGCTCCGCCGCCACCGCCGCAACCCCCTCTCGCTGCGATGGAAGCGCGGCACCTCTCCCATCCGTCCTCCCTCCTCCTTCCCCGCCACGGTCGGCGGTGAGGTCCCTTGGGCGTGGGGCGGTGCCGCAACGGCGCGGCGGGAGACGGTGCCATAAGAGTTCGCGTCGAAAGGCGCCGGATCATGTCCAGTTGCTCCGACTCGGGCGGTGTGGCAGTTGGTGTCGTGGAAGCCAACGATGTCTTCTCCGGTGGTTCCGCGCTCGCCTCCACCGCAGGCGCCTGGTCATGGTGCGGGGGTGTGCGGCCGCGCGCCGACGCGTCGCGCTCTTGCCGACTCCAATTGAGACCGTAGAGGCCGCCCCTGAGTTCGTCAAGGAAGGTCGGCACCATTTTGCTCTGCAGTTCGTCTGCTAATCTGTCAAAGGCTACACATGTGAAACCTCTCTCTCGTGCTTTTGGCATATTACCCGTATGCCCATATACATCCTTCTGCTTGTCTTCGGTACAGACTACCACATTACCGTGTGCAATCTGGCTTCAGTTCGTGTAATTGCCTAATTGGGAAGGTAAAATGATCTGATTCCGTTTTATATTGGTACAACTACAAGCACCTGGAGGAATTCATCCTTTGCTACGTCAGTTGTCCTCGGTTCCAGTAGATTTATATGCATCCTTTTGTTAAGCCAGCTGTTTGACTGAATTAGGACAGTACGCTACTTGGGAAATTGAATCTGAACAATTAGGGTGTACCTAACGCTCGGCTGACCGAGATTTTACTTAGCGCTCGGTCGAGCTACTTCTTCCAACTCCGCTGGCTCGCTGCGCTGAGCGTGCGCGTACTGCCGTATGAAGCGGTGCGACATGGGCCGGCCCTATCAACTAAATCGATCAATCGGGTGAATCCTATACTAGACTGACTACGGAGAAGCTAGCAGTTTTTGTCTCCCTAAAAAAACAAAAAAACTAGCAGTTTTTGTCGCCCTACTGCATCAAGCGTACAGATCTATGTAGCAAAATTAAGCTGGCTCACATTCCTGTCGATCAATCAGAAAAAGAAAGTCCTATCGCTTTTGGCTGTGTATCGTGTTCTACCAAAAAAAAAGTTTGCACGATACAAAAATAGAATCATGTATAATTGCACGTTAAACGAGAATAATGTGTAATTGCATATTTTACGAGAAAACATATGCAATTGCACACAAATAACAATCCTATGTAATTGGACGCTAAACGAGAATAATGTGTAATTGCATATTTTACGAAAAAAACATGTGCAATTGCAAAAGATTCTTGTTTGGTGTGCAATTACATTGGATTTATGTTTGTGCGCAGTTGGATTTTTTTTGTGTGCAGTTGGATTTTTGTGCCTTGTGACCATGAGGTCACGGGTTCAAGTCCTGGAAACAGCCTCTTGCAGAAATGCAGGGAAAGGCTGCGTACTATAGACCCAAAGTGGTCGGACCCTTCCCCGGACCCTGCGCAAGCGGGAGCTACTGCACCGGGGCTGCAGTTGGATTTTTGTTTGTGTGCAGTTGCACACAACACACACCAATCCTATATAATTGCACGCTAAACGACAATCTTGTGCAATTGCACATTAATATGAATCATGTGCAATTGCACACAACAACATTCCTATGTAACTGCACGCTGAACGAGAATAATGTGTAATTGCATATTTTATGTGATTTAAAAAATGGAAATAAACCGACAATAGATGTGCAATTGCATGCTTATAGGAAAAAATTGAGGTGCAAAAATAAAAAAACACAAATAGTGTGCGATTGCAGTCTTATGGGAAAAAAATGTGCGACTACATGTTAAAAAAAAGGAACAAAAATGCATACAATTGCACACGTTTCATATTCTAGAGAGACACGTCTGAGACGATGGGAAAAAAGAATTTAACTCGACCAAAGAAAAAATGCACAAAGACACTCATGAACGAAAAAGCCCAAGAAAAAGCGAAACAAAACATAACGCAGCAGAAAACAAAGTTTAGCAGGCCACAAAACCCGAACGCAAAAAGAAACGAACCCACAACCTCACGCGTAAAAAATCTGGGAAAATGATCAAACGAGTCACATGATCGCGATCGTCGACCGAGCGCAAAAGAAAATCTCGGGCAACCGAGCGCTAGCAAAAGCGTTTATGTTAAATTCTTAACACATCCTTGATGGTTTTTTCAGGTGTCATTTATCCTAAATCTCTGAACATGTTGAACCCTAAACTGCTAAACATGAACGCTAAACTCTGAAAAAGGAGAACTTGTGGATGTAGGAAGTAGTGAAGCAACTCCACCCCATAAAATCTGAATACATAACTAGATATGGAATCTAGTAAATACAAAAGTAAATTCGTACGAAGGACACATAAAAAATCGTGCGACATTGAGGACTTCCAAGATATTTTAGTCGAACAACTAGATGGACACCATGCGTGCTTGAATACATATTAAGGCTGCAAGGAAAATGTGCATCTAACAACAAAAATCCTGATCAAGAAGAGTTTTAGTTCGACTAAACATCACAGATAACAGAGGAGCACCGAAAAACTATACATCTAGGGCATCCCTTGGTGAACAAAAAAAGGTCTCCATCCTACCTAAAAAAACGAGAGAAAAAAAACATGGAAAAAACAGAAGAACCACGTGAATGTGAGACAAAAAGAAATTCTAACAAAAAAATCAATTCTCAACCACAGAAAAAAGCCACTACCTCAGGGTCCCACCACACGTTTCATGAGACACATCCGAGAAAAATAATCATCTCTCGAGAGAAAAAAACCCAAATGCAAATGATGCCAGAAATTAAAAATAACAAAGGCCCAAAGAAAAGCCCAACAAAAACGCAATAGAACAACCAAAAACAACACACATCTAAACAGACCAGAAAACCCAGCGCAAAACGGACCAGATCCCCCACGACGTGCGTCAACGATCGCAAAAGCTGATCGATCGATCAGACGGTACAGCTCGTCAACCGAGCGTTAACGAAATTCTCAGGCAACCGAGAGTTAGCAAATCCGGAACAATTATTATGGCAACAATGCTTCTGATGTTGAACGAGAAGCACAATTACAATTTTCATTTATTAAAATATTACTTTTCACATAATTATGTACCATGTGCTGTTGACATGCTTGCATCGGTCTTGGCTGTTGGTTTTATAGTTTGCTTTAAACAGTTTCTTCTAATTAAGATAAAATTGGTTTATTTCAAATAATTTGAAGTGATAATCATGTCTCTCAAATGAACGTATGGTTAGTTTGGTAGGAACTCACTTTGACTGGCTTATGATGCAGAAATACTCAAGTTCTCATGTAACTGTATTTCTCTGAAGCTACTTAAATTTCTACCACCAAGGATGTCGGATCCAGTTATTTCTCAACCTGGATTCCCTGCAACTCCGATTTATGCATTTCAGGTGGCAAATTGTTCTTTCTTATGCTGGTTGTGCAAACATGGCATAAGCTTCTCTTTCTATTTCAATTCTTCAATTGATTGTTTCCCTTTATTTTATGTCAGCAATATGGTATCCACATTTCTGTACTGTTTATGAACATTAAAGATCATCTTTCTTTCCACCAATATGGTAATTTGGTGAGATTCATTCGTCTTGAATTACCCTCGGCTGGTGGTTTTCTCTTAGGTACATCAATGAGGCATAGATGTACTAGATGGTGCAGAGGAGCCCGGAGCATGATCTCAGTTCATCCTTTTCTGTTGTATGTGATTGAGGTTGTTCGATTAGAGTTCCATGCACACTATGGCGTGCTTTGCCTGAACTTAGGTCAACTATAGCGTTGTGCTATGATGAAGATCTTCAGCGTAAGCTATAAGAATGCTGATGACATTTGTGATACCCACAGATTTCAGATTAGCTGCATTGTCTCATTCCAATTTACAATTATATGTTGAATCAAATTAATACTTCTCTTGAGTATTTGATGTATTTGTTATTTATTTCCAAAAACTGTTAGAACATGTTCTAATGTTATTTCGGACATTGTCCATGAACTATGCTTTAGGACAGATGTCACATGCGAGTGTCTATGTACTTCGTCGTTTCTTGGCAGTTATGTTAAGGATATTATGATCTTTTATAATTTGCATTGAATTTTTTATTTCATAATTTATCTTGAAAATTTCACTCCTGAAACTTGATCACTCATGATACTTCAACATTTCCTAATTATACGATGATCAATGTGGGCTTCAGTTTGTAGATAATTTTGAATAGGAAACTATATACACTGAGGTTTTTGTTTATTTAACCTTTTCAGCAGTAGGTTGATCCAGTTGGTTCATCTATCACTGTTTAGACAGACATCGAGACTTTTGTGTGTTGTGATTACTATCGACAGACTGGCTTCTGATGGAGTGGCTAGATGGTTGAGAACTACTGACATGATTAGCACTGTTGCAAAATCTGGATGCATGTCAATATGTTTGTGCAAAGATTTTAATGTATAATGCATCTCATTTATTCAGTAGGACTTTATTGTAACTAGATACATGAAAAGGAACTGCCAAAGATGGGTTGTCTTAAAGAAATTGAGAGCAAAGAGGGTGATCTCTTGATGAAGCTATTTTTTAAAACAGTTGTAATGCTTTTATATGTCATTGAACTATTTTGATTTGATTACCCATAAACACGGACAATCCATGTTTCCTCTTAGGATGTTTTTTTTTCTTCAATTTTTTCAAAGATTGAAGTCACACGTGGACATTATGCGTGTCTCAATATGTTTGCAATTGGAAATACTTCTTTTTTCTATAATTTTGATACATCAAATATAATTTATAGAATACTGGGTTAGTCGTGCGTTGCACGTACACGCTAACTAGTAGTGTTAAATACAAAAATTATTTGTGTCGTACAATACCGCAGGGGATAAACAAATTATTGTAGTAGAAAAAGTAGAGGATTCCATGGTCACGTAAAAGAGTGAAAGAGGTTCCTCATGGGTTTGACAAATATGACAGATTCAAAAGGTTTGGAGAAGATTTAGAAGAAGATGCAGAACAATTGTTGACAAAAGATGCAGAGGAAGATTTTGATTTCGACATGGGGTGTACAAATCTGAAGAACATGAAAAAATACGAGGGCAAGAGGAAGAAGAGCTGAATGACAAAATCAATTGATTGAAGAGGAAGAAGTATGAACAAAATGGACATCATTGCCTCATTTTATTAAAAAAGTAGGAGGGGAATTGACCGGTTCATTAACGGGGAACCGGCCGAAAACCGTTACAAGTGCACCAATATAGTCATGAAAACACCACATTGTGCAGACCCGGCCAACCTGGCTACCCACACGAGACAGACACGCCGCCGAGGAGAAAAACACCATCGAGGTCATCACCGAGCGTCATCGTCATTACTCCTCCCCGAGCAAGCGATTCCGACTTCACCTTGGACGACCACCGACGAAGCCTCGCCGCAGCCGACGCCGTAAACCATGTCGGCCTATGCCAAACAGTCAACCCAAAGCGTCGAGGAGGAAGCAGCTCCGACTTCGACGGAGACCTTCACCGGAGAAAGTTGCACACCTTGCATCGACGGAATCCGCGAGGCCACTGTAGAAAAAGCGTCATCGTTGCCAGCCTGTCCGCCACGAGACACGCAGCTCCGACTTCACGCACGGACTGTCAGTGACGAAGGACATGCCGCGACCTGGCTCCGCTCACCACTGTCATCGTTGCCACTCAGCTCGCAACGCCACCATAGCACCCAAGACATCGTCAGCCGCTGCCAACCACGATGTTGTGTGAGTCCAGCCCATGAGCGTGCACACAGGAACCTTCATCTTCATGACGACGCCCTCAAGAGGGGAGGCGACGAAGATCGACGCCGTCGTCCGACCCTGCACCAACAGGGTCTAGGTCTTCACCCGAAGAGGAAGTCCAAGACCGAGGAGGATCGAGGAGCTCCAAGACGACCCCCCAAGAGGGAGAACGGCGTCCACGGACGTTGCGTCATCGAGCTTTCGCCCGGAGCACTCGAGACTCTCCAACCCCACGCAGCCGGGCCAAGGCGGGGAGACCCGCGGCACCGCCGGCCTGCACACCCACTGAAACAAACACATCATGTGCGACGGCGGCGCAACCATCGCACAGAGCCTTCCAACCTCCCCTGACCCGCCGAACCCGCCGCTGCAGCTTGACTCCGCTCCGGCCATGGCGGCCACGACGCCCTGGCCGCACCAACCATGCCGGACCCATGACCCGGGGCCGCCGCCCCGGCTTCCGCACCGCCGCAACCGGCAGCGACGCCGCCCCACGCAGAGCATCATCGGCCCGCACCGCCCCGCGCCTCACCGGCCTCCAGCCTCCGCTCGATGCCGCCCGTCGCTGCGCCCAGCACCCGCACCGCACGCGCCAACCCGCGTGGCCACCTTCCTCCTCGCACCGCCGTGCCCCTGCCGTCGCCGCACCCAGCGAGGGGCGACGAGGACGCCCAGCACGCACGCAACCCACCGCCATCCGGGCCCGACGGGCCCAGTCGGGCCCGCCAAGCCCATCGGGCGCGCGCCCCTCCACAGGCGCCGCAGGACCGGCCGCGGCGCTCCGCAGCACCAGCAACGCCACCCGCAGCTCCTGCTCCGCCGCCGCATCCGCCCGAGCCCGCCAGCTCGGCGTCCACCTCCCCGACCGCCACCGCCCCCACGGGCCGATCCACCACCTGCGCGAGAGGGCCTCCCCTCAGCCACCTTTTGGCAGCAGAGGGGCGACGGCAGCGGCAGGGGTGGCCAGACGGCGGCGGGCCGGTGGCCTCTAGAGTGGTGCGCCCCTAGCGTCGCCTGGGGAGGCGACGCGAGGGGAAGAGACTTATCCCCGTTACCCGGTAGAGGAAGAAGTATGACGCAATGATGCACTGTGAAGGCGATTCAGAGGTGGAACACCTTTTTAATGAGCTGACCGTGATTCAGGTGCTACATTCCCATAACTTATTTGAATAGGCTGCCAGTAAGAGAGGCCGCACCACCAGATCACATTATAGTAAAGCAAGTACCTTAATGCCTGATTATGTGCCCTCATCTCATAAAAAGTTTGAAGAATCATAGGAAGATGATGACTGCATTCAGTTGCGCTGCCAAGTGGGAGGAAGTGAAGGACAAAGAAGAGGAAACAAATGATGTGGTATGATGGAAATAGACTCATGCCTGAAGAACAAATCTGCCTGAAATGTGTTCCATACATGTGTACCAATCTGTACGGGCTCTACAGAACTTACATATAACATAATACAGCTCAGGAATGCCAGGTACCACAGAAATTGCAAGGATATGATAATAGCTCGCTTGACATAGAAAAGTTGTCCTTTTTTATGGTGGCAAGTATGATAAGTAGTGATCTTAAGAAGTACAAATGGATGAGGGATTATCCACATACATGAATTACACAAACCCTGACAGCAAATGCATTATCATAACCAAATTTCTACCTGAACATTATTATAACCCAAATCCAAGATTGCATGGTCTTTTATTGCTTTGGGTGCATCAATTCAAGGATTTACAACAGCATGCCAATCATTTATTGGTAAGTAATTGTGACCCATTGTTCCTTTTTTATGTTCCTTTGTTTCAATGCAACATATATGTGCGTGTTTAGATGGTTGTTTTATTAATCTACCTAGAGGGCAAAAAATATCTTACTTCCACTAATAGGGCCGGTTGTTTCACATTTGGCCTTGTGGACGTAGTAGAAACTGCAAGCTGGTACTGGTTTTTAACACAATTGAAATATGCAATTGGTTGGTTTTCAGGAAAGGTCGGCAATTACACCATCATCTCAAATAGGTAGAAGGTATGCACATTTATAAATTTAATAAATTATGTGATAATTGTTCTAGTATTTTTTGATGGATTTTAGAAGCTTCATAAACTATATGAGAATTGTTTTAGTATTTTTTTTGATGAATTTTAGAAGCTTCATAAATTATGAGAGAATTCTTGCATCTATTGATGAATTTCAGAAGCTTCATAGACAATGCTAGAAATGTTCTAGTATTTTTTTTTGATGAATTTTAGAAGGCTCACAAATTATGTGTAATGTTTTCAGCAAGGCTTGCCAAAATGTAATAAACCAAGTATTTCCATAAAGATACTGCCTTAGGCACAGCTATAAAAACTTCCAATTTACTGGTTTTAGAGGAGAAGAATACAAAAAAGGGACACTGCTAGCTATTACTATATAAAACATGGATTTGACATAGCAATGCAAAACATAAAAGAAGAATCAAAGGAAGCATGTGAATAACTTCATAAAATCCCTATAAAATGTTTGGCTAGATATGAAATAGATACCAATTGAAAAACTGATCTAGTTGTGAGCAATCTTAGTGAGGTGTTCAACAAAAATGATCCTTGCTATTAGAGGTAAACGAGTAAAATCACGTTTTATGGAATCAGAACTAAGATGATTGTAAGGCATGAAACAAAGATATCTAGTACATCAACTGGTAGGTGGCAGATCACCTCCACCTACTCGGAGAAGTTAGAACTAACTTAACAGTTGGGGTCGAGAAATTGACGTGAATCGAATTTTGATATTTAGAAATACGGCCTCTATAATTATAAAATTGATAAATCACTTAAGTTTTTTTTCTTAAAAAAGTGAGTCAAATTCTTAACAATGATTTAAGATTCAATTCCACACATAAACATGGATGAATTTCAGGACACTTATTAAGATGCCAAATTAAGTTCTAAGTCATCATGTATAACATTCTAGATAAAGATGCCAAACGGTATAAACTACAGCAGAGGCATAACCCCCATACCAAGAGCAACACATCTTTTCTCAGCCCAAGTCTTCAGGATGTTACATATCATGGCATAAAGTGAGTTATCTCCTAGCATTACATAGAGATAAATGCAATAATAGCTACTCCTGCAGGTTCAAATCAAGGAAACAATTAAATTCTACTCCGCCACACTAAATACCAGCTCAGCATAGTCATTTCTACACAGAAACTAGTACTCCCTCCGTTTTTTAATATAAGATGTTTTAGCTTTTGTCCACATGCACATGCACACAAATGTATGTAGACACATTTTTGTGTGCATGTTCACTCATTTTAGTGTGCATATAGACAACATGTGTATCACCTAAAACATCTTATATTAAAAAACGGAGGGAGTAGCAGCGAACTCTGAGGTGCTCTAGTCGAGATCTTTGCCAGCATCAGCAGAAGCCTTCCCACGAATGCACTATTACAACGACACAGAGAGAGAATAAGCAACTAAACTGTCAAATGTTACTACTCTGCCACTCCAAAAACCAGCTCGGCCTAGTCACCTGTCAGTTCGTACACCAAAAGAAGAAGCAGCCAAATCCCCGCTTCTGTAATCTAGAACTTTGCCAGTATCAGCAGAAGACCTCCCACAAGGCCAACAGCGGCACCCACTTTTGCAACCTTCTTCACATGCTCCATAGTGGATCTTTCCAATTCATGATAGCACCTTCGAAAATAGACATGCAGAGATATACATGTTTAGATCAACACAAGTTATAATAACAAAAAAAAATGCTTATTACCAAATACGAATAGCTTATCCCTTTACCTCAAAGCAGTGAGATAGACCTCCTGCTCCTTTTGTAAAATTTGCATTTGTTCAGCGCAAGAACGAGTCGTAGCCTCCTGAATGGCCCAATTTTTGTCATAGTCATCCTCCAATCTGCAGTACATTGCATTCATTTTGCCAGAATCATCTCGCTTATTGCGCATTTTGGCAAGAAGTTCCCTAAGGTCATCCAGCCGTTTTCTACCAGAATCATTAGCAACCTTCCAGTCTTTTAGAACTTTCCTTATCATTTCTGTATGCTCCTCAATATTCCTTTTCATGTCTTGCAATGACTTCTTACTATCCTTGAGATCCTTCAGTTTATCCAGCAACGACTTTGTACTGTCATTCATGGTACTTGGAACAGTTTTGCAGCAGCATGGTTCACCCTACAGTTCAGTCAACCTTAGTAAAAAAACAGTAGATGATACATCAATGTCAAATGTAAACCATTCAAACCATGTCAACACAAGTAACGCCACTTAATCAGTATCAGCTTCATATTTCTGCATTACTAGACAACCAGACAACTACATTTGGATTGAAGTGATTCGTCAGGTATAAGCATTTATCTAGTTGGTCTTAAAAGGAAGGCAAAATACAAACAAGTATAGCACCAATGAATCCAGGGAGCATGACGCGGACAGTGCGTCATCAAGTCAAAATACGGAAATCATGTTTTGAGATTGCTCTTGCCGAATCATGCTGACCCAAGTTGAAGCACAACCACAGAGAATTCATACAACCCCATAGCTACACTGAAGGCACATGCTTGCTTACTTACTTTGCTGCCTGCGCTTTACCTTAGGACAAGAAATTCAAGAGTTCTCGAGAGTGTGTTATGGTCCAGCGCGGGCATCAGGTAGCAATTAGAGACAGTCTCGAACAAGCAGGGAGGAAGGGAGTCAGGGTCTAAGCAGACATTTCTTCCACCCTTTTAATGTTTGATGAATCGAGAACTCGAAATAAAAGCAAGTATAACAAATCTTCCAGTCCCAATTCCTTCCAACTCCCCGAACTAGGGAAAGAGACCAGCAATTTCGGTGGATTTGGGAGGGTCGGAAACCTTCAAGTTTGAAGATTTTACCTTTGGAATTGGAGGAGCCTTCCTTGGAGTAACTTCCCTCAGACGAGGAGGCGGAGGGGGCGCACGGCGGACGACGGGGAGGATGGCGGCGGCGGCGGTGGGCTGGAGAGGGGAGCGAAGTTAGCGCGCCCAATCGAGGCGAGGGTTTAAGCAAAATCAGGAAGCGAAACTGTTTCCATCTTACCTTGGAGTACGGCGCGGGGAACAGAGAGCGCAGCATCGGAGACGGCGGCGGGGCCGCGTGCTGGCGTAGCAGTAGGCGGAGGGCCGCGGCCATGGTCGCCGCCGCGCGGAGGCGCCGAGGGTTCTCGTGGCACTTTCAGGCAGGAGGGGAGAGAGAGTTGCGCGGTGTATCAGCTGATTCCCACACCAAGCCACGATTCCGAATCCCCATTGTTCAATTCCTCATGCGCCATTCCCAGTTCCAGTCCACGCTGCTTGGAATACACTTTGGTCTTTACAGTTTCACAAGAATTAAAGATTTCTACCATTTCTTTTTTAAATGAAAGATTTCCACCACTTGGTAATAACGGCTTTTGGCAACTGGGCACCAATGAGTTATTTTTTTCTCTTCTTAATTATAGGGAATCCTGTGTGAGAGAGGTCTAAAAAAATTCAGTTGTTACATGTCTCAAAATTCAGTTGTTTCTGTGATAAATACAGGTCTAAACATTATCCTAACCTGCAAGTTTTGAAGAAGAAAAATCGAAAGCACGGAGGGCAAATTATGTGTTTAGTGGATCAAGTAGAAAAATGTGTCCAAATTCAACCCAGACAAGGAATGGAGGCAATTCAAATTCATTAGTTGCACAAGTTGCTGCGCAGTTTTCATGTTTACGAGATCTGCTTTTGCATTGCAGGCAGATTAGCCAATTTACAGGGGAAAATATCCTGATCTGTCCATAGCATCTTTCTTCCGGACCTGATGTGTTCGTCGAAACTACCATTAGAGTTTTTTTTAGTATGAACAAGGCATGAAAGCATCACTTCAAACTCATGCAGACGTATAGCAAATTCATTTTTTTTTTCAAGGAGATTCTGGCAAATTTAACAAAGTGTGCTCAAATAATATGACAAAGCATTGCCATTTCTCTCGTATTAACATTGCCATAATACCACCAAGCTCCACCAATAGCATCATGTTCTCAAAACAAAAAATGGTAGGCATCTAAACAAACAAGTCGCAGCACTATTAAGAGTTTCTGAGCTACCTCTCTGTCCAACAGAGTTGCAAAATCTTAGCTGGATCTTACATACAAAATACTCATAAAAATAGCTCAAATGACCACGGCCTGCAAATGACACTCCCGAATTAGTCTCTCTGGTCCACGCAGTGCATAACACCCTTACTAAACTGCGCTTGATGACTCATCAATGCTTGCAACAAAGAAGAAGAGCCAATGACAAAAATTGAACATGCATGGAAGGACCTTCAACGCTACAGTTAGTCTCCGCACATAAGCCGACACTCTAGCTGAAGGTGCCAGCTAAATGTATCCCATGAACGTCAGGAGAGCTAACAGAGATATCCCCAGTGTAAGAGTGACAAGCCCCTTGGCAACCATCTGCAAGGTCTTGAGTTCCTCACGAGTCCTTGAAAGCTTCTTCATGTCATTCCTTGCAAAGAGAACAGAGAGAAAGCACAGGTGTCACAACCATGTGTCCATGTCACAAACTTTCAAGTTGACCAAACAAGAAGACTGTAACACCTTTACCTCGAGGTGCTGAGGAAGTCCTCCAATGTTGTACAGAACTCTTTCGATGTCCTAACATAGACCTCCATTACTTCAAGAAAGTCACGAGTCTGTTCCAGCGTGATATCCAGTGGAGACTCCTTAATGCTAGCAGTAGCTGTAGCAAAGCTATCAATACAACTTCTGTACACAGCAGCAGATCTGAAAAGGTCATTCCACCCTTCCTCCCACATAGCAGAAGCTTTGACAGGATCATCAAGGAACATACGAGAAGCTTTCAGGAAGGTATCCGCAGCTTTACTCGCCCTCGCATGCTGTTCAGCCAAGTCACCCGACAGAAATTCAAGTTTTCCAATGACCTTAAACTGATCCAGAAAATCAAACAAAGAAGATTAGATGGAAAAACGCAATCTGGTAAAAATATATAAGATAACTGAGACACATTCATGATAATCAAGCCTTCTCAAGCCTGCAAGGCACCAGATAGAGTGCACATAGATTTCTGCAGGGCACAAGATAGATTTCCTCCTTAAACTAAAATGTAATTAATTGCCATTATATCACCTAAAGTACTAAAAGTCGACATCATTATCATAAGGCCTATTCGAAAGCAGCAACGAGCAAGTGAAGTCACAATAAGAGTTAGCAAACGGTACATGTTCTTCAAATATTACAGGGGGCTCTATACTGTGGAAAGTAAGACGATTTAAGAACCAATTGGAGTAGATTTCTAAGTATCCCAAGTAAGCTAATGAGTAGTATCAAACAAGAAGTTTCAATGTTTGCAGGTCATTTCCTTGCTGAATAGTGTCTACAGATCCATTCCAATTAAAAATTATAAGCATCACAACTCAGAGAAATAAAATATACAACATGAATTATTTGGCGAGAAGCTTGTTTGCTCACCTATCCTAATACTCTTTCTATGGGACACTAATCATAACCAAAATCAGAAATTAAGGAAAGCCACCAATCTCACTAAATGAAATCATAAAATGAACATCTTGCTTTCGCTTCTTGACACACAATTGGAATTCGCGAACTGCACTCGACAGTAAGTACTTGAGAGTTAATTTCAACTCATTAGTAATTATTGACAAACAAGACAGCGCGGTTGTTCATGCTTTTTAGATAAAGGGAGCTTTATTACTTAAAGAGTTTAAGTATTACACCCAGCCTCTGCATAGCTAAGATGCACACAGCCGAAACAAGTCTGAAGTTCGAAACATAAAAAGACGAATTACATATCATAATGAGAAATTGTAAGATCGCCTATGGTGATGGAGGGCCAATGCGCAAATTATGCTGCCATCCATGTCGGGATAAAAAGTCTCTCGCCGTATCCTCCAGTCTTGTACAGACCTCCATAAATAGGTCTCGATGCCCCACACGTTGCAACTGAGACCACGAACGGAGAGTAGCAGTAGTCCTGTAGATAACCTGCATAAGAGAACAATTTTTATCGTTAAACACCTTGTCATTCCTACATAGCCATAGCGACCAAATTACGGAAAGCGCTGCCACCCTAATAAGTTGTTTAAATCTATTATCCACCCCATTTAGCCAATTGCCAAAAATATTGGCCACGCTTTTGGGAGGGTATATAGTAGAACCTATTTGGATGATGGACCATATAGAACTAGCGAATTGACATTCAAAGAATAAGTGTTTGATGGTCTCGTCATGGTGACAGAAGACACACTGTTTACTCCCATGCCAATTGCGTTTTGCAAGGTTGTCCTTAGTAAGGATGATTCCTCGACGTAGATACCACGCAAAAACTTTGTTTTTTAGTGGGATCTTCATCTTCCAGATTTTCTTATGATTATCTACCGGCACATCCGGTTGGATCAGTGCTGTATACATGGAGTCCACTGAGAATTTTCCACTACTGTGTAAATTCCACCGAAACTCATCGGTCCCCTGAGTCAAATTGACATCCACTAGACGTTGTTGCAACTCGTGCCAAGCGACCAGTCTGGGACCAACAAGATTTCTTCTGAACATCACTTGTGGATGATTATCCACCAATACTTGAGCAAGTGAATCACTCTTGTGACGTCCAAGGACTATATTATACAACGCTGGGTATTGTTCACGGAGAGAGGTGGCGCCTAGCCACTTATCCTCCCAGAACCGTACCTCCGATCCATCCTTTATGGAGAAAGAACCATATGGAAAGAAGAATTTCTTCGTCGCCATTAGGCCAGACCAAAAGTGGGAATCACCAGGTTTCGATGACACCTGTGATAACGCTTTTGATCCTAAGTACTTTCTCCTAAGAAGAGTTTGCCACACGCCGTCTTCAGTTAGTAGCTTAAATAGCCACTTACCGAGTAGAGCTCTATTCTTGACCAGTAGGTCATGAATCCCAAGTCCGCCATGGTCCTTGGGGCGGCACACTACCTCCCATTTAGCCAGTCGATACTTCTTTTTTTCATTATCCCCTTGCCAAAAGAATCTAGACCGAAAGTAATCTAATCGGTGCAAGACTCCTTTTGGTAATTGGAAGAAGGAAATCATATACAGTACCATATTAGTGAGTACTGAATTTATGAGAACCAATCGACCCCCAAGGGATAGTAATTTACCTTTCCAGCTACTTAGTCTTTTTTGTATTCTTTCCTCCACATGTTTCCATTGAGCTAACGTTAGCCTCCTAAAATGAATTGGGATGCCAAGGTAACTAATTGGGAACTGGCCAAGCCCGCAGCCGAAAAGCTCAGCATATTGGGCGGCCTCCTCCTGGGCCTCGCCAAAACAAAACACTTCACTTTTATGGAAGTTAATTTTCAGACCGGAAAGTTGCTCGAACGCTGACAATATTAATTTCAGGTTTCTTGCCTTTTCCATGTCATGTTCCATAAAGAGAATTGTATCGTCAGCGTATTGTAGAATGGACAGCCCGCCATCTACAAGATGCGGCACCACTCCCACAATTTGCCCGTCCAATTTCGCGCGTTCAATGATGATAGCTAGCATATCAGCCACTATATTAAATAGTATTGGTGATAATGGGTCGCCTTGTCTTAAACCTTTTTTCGTCTGGAAGTATCTACCAACATCGTCATTAACTTTGATGGCGACACTTCCACCGGAAACGAAGTTCTGTATCATTGCACGCCACTCAGTCGAAAAACCTTTCATCCTGAGTGTTTGTTGGAGGAACGACCATTTGACTTTATCATAAGCCTTCTCAAAGTCAATTTTTAAAATGACTCCATTGAGTTTCTTCCGATGCATCTCATGAACCGTTTCATGCAATACCACAACACCATCAAGTATGTTGCGCCCTTGCATGAAAGCCGTCTGAGTTGGTCTCACAACATGATCAGCCACCGTATTAAGCCTGAGAGTGGCAGTTTTAGTGAATATTTTGAAGCTAACGTTTAGGAGACAGATAGGTCTATATTGCTGGATCCTTTCTGCTCCTTCAACTTTTGGCAACAAAATTATTTCACCAAAATTCAGGCGAAATAGGTCAGTTGTCCCGCATGCAACGCATGGAACATATCGAGCAAGTCCGATTTGATTACTTCCCAAAAAGATTGATAAAACTCAGCGGGAAAGCCATCCGGCCTGGTGCTTTGTTGTGTTCCATTTGGAAAACTGCCTTCTTCACCTCCTCCTCCGAGTAGGGGGATGTCAAGTGGCCGTTTTCCTGATCGGAAACTTGCGGAATATCATCCGTTTGGGTTTCATCTAGTGAGAAATTATCTTCACTTGGCTCCCCAAACAGATTTTGATAATACTTCGTGATATAGGATTTTAATTGCTCATGGCCCTCGATCGTACCCTCTTCCTGTACAAGAGAATGAATGAGTTTCTTTCTATGTCTGCCATTGGCAAGACTATGAAAGTATCTCGTATTCGCATCTCCTTCTAAGATAAATTGAGCTTTTGACCGTTGGTACCATTTAATCTCCTCTTCACGAAGAATAGCCGCCATCGCAGCATTAGATTGATTTTTTTGTTCAACCTCATGCGTAGATAACGGCCTAACCTCCGCAATGGCCTCTAATTCATCAATAATAGATGATAACCGAAGCTTCTCATTTTTTAACTGTCCAACCATGTGCTTGGCCCAACCCCTCAGGTGTTTGCGCAATGCGCTAATCTTATTGTTCCACCTTTGGATTGGCGTAGACCCAGGCACTGGTCGATCCCACACTGCCTTGACCATTTCGAAAAAGCCTTCCCTATGTAGCCAGCCCAACTCGAATTTGAATTGGTGTCTACAGGACGGGCTAGCGGTTCCGGTGGTTAGGAGTATGGGGGCATGATCTGACAACGCCTCTATACGTTCGAGGGCCCGTACTGAGACCAGTGGGTATTTAATTTCCCAATCCGAGTCCATCAATACACGGTCCAACTTTTCGTATGTTGGCTCTGGGAGGCTATTAGCCCAAGTGTATTGCCTCCCAGTCATGGAACCTCTCTTAGACTGAGGCTGTCAATAACAGCGTTGAATAAGAGAGGCCACCTGTTGTCAAATCTACCCCTGCTTTTCTCATGAGGGAACCGTAGTAAATTAAAATCACCACCTATAATTATAGGATATGGATTATCTTTTACCAGGTTAACCAATTCTCTAAGAAATGCAGCCTTATGCTCATCCTGGGCGGCACCGTACACGGCAACTAGACTCCATGTGAAGTTGTCAGCTTTGTTACGGACGTGGAACTTAATATGAAATTCCCCTTCCGAAACAGCCAATACTTCCATAGTATCAGTTCTTACGCCTAGTAAAATGCCCCCAGATCTGCCACGTGGCGGACGGGACTTCCATGTGAAATCTACCCCACCAGACAAGCGGTTGAGTAGGCTCGCAGAGAAATCACGTTTACCAGTTTCGGAAATTCCCACAAAATCCAATCGATGATCCCGAACCAAATCAGCAACGCGAGCATGTTTAGCCAAGTCACGAAGACCTCTGCTATTCTCGAATATGCCATTCATTGGGAAACAACTGGAGTAGTGGAGAACTTCGCCTTTTTCCGTGGCGATTTTTTATTTTTCTTAAGAGAGGCGGCTTTTGACTTCCGGTCAGATGCTTTTAGATCAAATAATGAACTAAGCCTGGCCTCATCTAAGCCACCCTCGGAAACATCACCCACTAGATGTGAGAGAGCTGGACATCAATTGTGTCATTTTGCTCCTCCTCATCCATGTCGGTAATGTGTGACTTACACGAGACTTTTGGATTGACTGTTAACCGGTCGTATTCCAAACGTCTTAGTGCATTAGTCGACATTGCAATTTTCTCAACATTATTACCCAAAGAAAGTCCTACACTATTCAATTTAGCAGCAATACTTGAATTGGAAAATGTGAGAAATGACTTTGGGGGTGTGTTCATACCAGTCGTGTCCATGTTTTGTTCCGCCTTGCGCCTCATCGCCCGCATCATGGAGTCCTCATCCGTCGTGGAGGAGCCGTCGATAGCCACAAGGTGCCTCGCGCTCCTCCTCAATGGAGTCGACATAGGGGGAGGCAGAGGTGAGGTACAGCCCACCCCCCGCGTCTGCCCAGGAGCCGTCCTCGCCACGTCTCCCAAGTCCGTCACCACGGACGGCTGCAGCACTGCAAGCACTCCATGAGCTGCACTGTAGGAGCAGCAGGTCTCTCCTCCGTCGACCCATGGGGCGACAGGGTGGAGTCCTCCGCCCTGGGCAGCAGAGCCGAGACCGCCGCACACGGCCCGTCGGAGGAGCCACCATGCGGCGTGTGAAGGCCTTCCGCCCCTGGCCCAGCTCCGCGGCCCATCATGCTTGCCGGCGCAGTGTGCTGCATCTGCGGTTCGGTCACCGCATGCAGCCCGTCATCGGCCGGAGATCCAACGAGCGACGCGACGAGATCGCCCGCCACTGGCACCTCACCGCGGCCCGCCAATCTTGCTGGCGTAGTGAGCTGCGGCATTGGGCTGCTCACCACTTGCAGCCCGTCAGTCTGCTTGGGCAGGCCAGCGATGGCAAACTGCAGTGCACCACTGCCTGCCGCGCATGGTGGCGTCGGGCGGCCCAGGGCACTTGAGCCTCCCAGCACAGTACTCGCAGCAGCAGTCCATCTTTTCCCTGCACATTAACACACGTGAAGGATCCGGTGAAACTCAGCTGCTCCACGATCTCCTTGCCTCTGGGTGTCTGCGGTGATTTGCTGAATGGAGTCACAGCGATACCACGAAGCACATCCGCCACACCAGCAAGCCCCAGCGTCGAACACCCTGGCCCTGTAGCATTAGCTTGAGGCATTGGAGTATCTCCATCCGTGGCCTTTGGCTGCCCACTCATGTGTTCATCATCTTGATCCTTGTCATCCATACCTTTCGCATCATCATCCTTCTCGTTCCGCTTCCAAATGAAGGGTACAAAATCCGGGTCGGCGACGTAATCCGCCGCTTCCTTAGTGAACCGGAACGAGTAGCCCTTTAGCAGCAGAAAGGCATCGGTCTTCACCTCCCTAGTCTCAAATAGGTTGGGTTTGCGAATGGCTACCAGAATGCGAACCACATTGTGTCGCCGTAGAGCCCATAAGTCCACATCCATGGTCTTTCCAATGAGAGTACCCACAGCCCAAAGACCCAGAAAGTGGCGCACTGAGTTCGGCACGCCCGTCACATGTACCCAAGTTGGTGTCAATTCTGTCATTGGCTCCACATCATCCGGCTTCCAGATGTCAATGGAAAGCACCGTCTGCTGTTTAGGGACCCCTAACTCCGAACCATTCATCCTCTCCAAGTCCGCCATAGAAGGAAAGTTGACTAGGAAAGAATCATCCTTGTACTTTTCATGGGGGATGGCCTCCCAGCGCCATGCGGTCTGCAACGGACAGTAGCGAGCCATCATGGATTGGACCACTTCCGCCGTCACCGGGTCCCCGGTCGCCGTCACAACAGCCACAGGGGTGGTACTAGTGGCCAGCTGAGGTCTAAAGACGCTGTCCGGTAGGTGACTGAACAAAGTGTCCTCGCAACCAATGCCCGCCATCCCAGCATAAGGCTTCGGCACTCTCAGAATTGGGCACCGAAGCGTCGGGTGCACCACCTTGTTGCAGAAGTAACAGAACCTGTCAACCGAGCATTCCTTCGTACTATGGGAGTCAATCTGGCAAGTGGCGCATCTCTTCCTTTTAGCCGCAACAGGACCAGCGGGCACAGTAGCATCCGTCGGCGCAGACGTGACAGGTGCAGCAGTAGTAGTAACCTGACCGGACACAGTCCCCGGCGTCGTCGCCGCCGGCTTATTCTTTTTCTTGCTCTTCTTCTTCTTGGCTGCGGCCGTACCCACTCCAGCTGCCGTTCCCACAACAAATGGTACGGTCGTGACGGCAGTCGGCAGCATCGTCGGAGGCACCACAGTCGGCACCGCAGCATCGCGCACCGGCGCCACCACGCCGGCAGTGTTGCGCGCGGGCGCCATCACGTTCCCGGTTGCCGACGCAGTACCCGGTCCCGCGAGCCTCCCGAAGATCATCGGTGGCCTTGTTTGCGGAAGCTGCGCTGGCCCTTGCTGTTGGGCACCGTGCTGGCCCCGCCCCGGCTGTCCTCCACCTTGCCCCGACATGGTCGGCGGCGTTGCCGCGACCTCCGCGAAGGAACGTAGAAGGGGCCGCGGGACAGGGGCAGATGGCGGAGGGGCGGAGCTCGTCCCCGTCGGCGACGTTGCGGAAGGTTGCGCAGCGATGCAAGGAATCGTCGCAGTGGGGCACGGTGTGGCGATGGCGGCTTGGTGTCGAGGAGAGATCGTCGAAGCTTCGTTGACGAAGGGTTTCCAGAGGCCCGCAAGCCGACGACTGAGATAAGCCCATGGAGACGGACGATCCAGATCACCCCGAGCATGGGGCCCACCTGTCCCAACTGTCAGCGAGGAGGCTGTTTGAATTTCGAAACCTGCCTGGCCTCCGTGATCCACAATCTCCGCACCGGCGTCATCCCCGCCGCCGCTATCCTCTTCCGCCGGAGCAGTCACCGCCGCATCCTCCCTGCTGCCACTCCGGTCCACCGTCGCCGGAGATGGTGTCAAGAACATCCCGAGCACAACGGGCGGCGTGATCCGTGGCCGCGGCACGGGTCAATGGCAACCCAGCCGCACCGGCTTCGAGACGGCGGCGCCCGCTGTCACACCCAGAGTCGACGTGCGACCACGCGTAGCGGCAGTAGTACTGCGCAGCTCCTTTGGCGGTTGATCCCTTGGCATGCCCAGCTCCGGTGACGTCGCAACCACGGCCGCCGGTGGTGAGAAGGATCGGTGTTCCCACGTCCGAGATGCCGGAGTTGGGAAACCAATTTCGTTCCAAAACTCCTGCTGAAGCTCCTCGTCGGACCTCCGGCCCTTCCTCGTCACCGGCGTCCATCCCTCTAGCCGATCCTCTTCTTCCTCCTCAACGATCACATCCATGGCCGACTCGAACGGAGTCTCGGAGAGACACTCGTCGTCAGCCACGGAACTCTCTTCCTCATGCAGACATGCGAAACGCGAGCCCGAGCCCGAGCCGCCCGCCGGCGAGCTCGACTCCGGCGCCGGCGAGAGGCCGTTGGGCGGCAGCGTGAGTCGCCGCCGCCGCGCGTTGCCCGTCGCCCGCGCGTCGCCCATCGCCCGCGCGTCGCCCCCTTCCGTCGTTGTTCATGCTGGCCACATACGTTGCAATTTGTGAGTATACTTCCTTCAGATGGCAGTCAAAAGAAAAACAAAGGCATATTCACTGTGGTCAGAGGTAATTCTCCCTAGTGCCTCCAAATAAGAATGGCAGAGAACTTGCCAGAGTTCAGCAACACATCCCAATAAACACCCAACCCTAGTTTTGACTGATCGTTCTATAAAAGACACTTCCCAGTTCCCACTAGGCCACTCCATATTGTTTCCGTTCTTGCAACTCACAAGCTAAAGATCAGTTTGTAGCTATCCTTAGTAGTTCCTTACCTGTTTCACAAAGCGAGGGATGATGTCGTCGGTGGTGGTACTGTCAGTGCCCTAGAAATACAGACCACAATTCTGGTCAGCGTATGGAACAGTATTGCAATATTGATCACCCTATGATTTAATCAAACAAAAGACGAGAGAAAAAAATCAAACGTGATAACTGAGACACATTTATGAACATCAAGAGTTATGTTTGCAAAGCACGATATAGAGTGCACACAGATTATTTCCTGTGGGGCACATGATAGATTTCCTGACTTAAACTGAAATGTTATCCCATACAGCATTCATGAAAATAGGTGCATATGCAGTTGCAGTCATCCATATTACCTAAATTAACAAAGTCCAGCGTCATATATAGTTACGAAGTCTGTAATTCACAGCTGATTCAAAAGCAGCAATAGGCAGATGTACAACAAGAGATAGCATATGGCACATGTTTTTCCAATATTAAATGAAGTTCTAGACTGCAGAGATTAAGGTCGTTGACGAGGGGTTAACTCATCAATCCCCATGGTTCGGTACCTAGGGTTATGAATAGAGGGGAGAGACGTGGTGGTGCTGGTAGTATCGTCGGCTGACAAGCAAGATTTACCCAGGTTTAGGCCCCCGAAGGGTAACACCCTACTTCCTGCTTGTCTGGTTATTGAGATTTGAGGTGTACAATGGAGCTACAGCGATGTCCCGGCGAGATGCGATCTGGCCAGGGTTATGGTGGATTGAGTACGGCCCTCCTTTAGATCGGCGGCCCTCCCAGCCTTTATATAGGAGGCTGGGTCTCGGGGATTCGCAACCGACTAGGTTTACATGTAAGGTAGCTTTGAACCGACCTAGGGTTTACTAAACTTGGAGCATACGTCATCTTCTTGGGCCACCTTCGTGGGCTTTGGTCGAGGCCTGCCCATGGGACTTAGCTCGTACGCGCACCAGGTATCCTTATAGCAGACACCCGAAAGGGTACATCCCCGTCACTAGCCCCCGAGTGCTTGGCCGACTCGAAGAATCGGGCAGGGACTCCTCTGTAACGCATATCATATTTTTGTTTACTTTGCTGTGTTCCTGGAAGATCAAGTATGCTGTGAGTATTCGATCGTTTTGCTTTATATACTTATGAGCCGAGATTGCCTCGTATGCACATGTTAAGTCGGAAACTCGTCGACTGATGCTTTGTTTGTTCTGTCTAGGGATATTGACATAGTAGGCCTGGTACACTCGACGGATCGGGACCAATTAACTGCACTTTTGGCTTTGTTTTCATGTCGTCGCCTAATCGTCGCCTAAACGCCGCCAAGTCGTCCAGTCGCGCTGGAGCCGACGACTGGGAGCGACGCCCAGCAATTTGGAGTTAGGCGCGCGCCTAGGGAAAAAAGTCGTCGCCCCGCTCGCCTGGGCGTCAATTTGGTTGGTTCGGGCGCTCGCCCAGGTCAACTGGCGGGAAATTTGGGGGGAAATCGGGAGGGAAACAGGGAAATTGGCGCGCACACTGTGAGGGGTAAGGCAAATCGAGCGGGAGAGGGAGAGAATCGAGCACCTGCAGAAGCAAATCGAGAGGGAGAGAGAGGGAGTCGACCCCGCCACCACCAATCTTCACCGACGCGGCCGCCATTGTCATGTGCTCGGAGAGAGAGGAGGGATGGCGAGCTTGGGGAGAGAGGAGCCATGGGGAGGAGGGGAGCCACGGCCGGACCAGCACTGCAGCCTGCTGCCTGTAGGAGCGATGGGGAGAAGAAAGAAGATAAGGGAGAGAAGAAAGAAGAAGATAAGGCAAGAGAGGCATGCGTGCGTGGTGTGTCCGTGTGTACTGGTGTGGCGTGTGCTGTGTGCGTGCGTGGATGAGTGGTGTGGTGTGGTCTGTGGTGTGTACTCTCCCTCTTATTTCTTATCTAATTATGTTGCTAATCAATTGGCAATTATTTGTTGCTACTGCTAGTTGTTATTTATGTTCCTAAATCTCCAAATTTGCTGTCATATGATGCATAATTTCATTTTCCTGTCATATTATTTATTTATTATTATTATTACGCCCAACGCCCAGTTGTCGCCTAAGCGGCGACATGTCGACATGTCTCGACTCAACTCTTCGAGCTCAACTCGACTCGACTCGGCGACTTTTGAACATAGACTTTTGGGCAAAACCTTACTAGCCTACCTCAAGCTCGAGTCCCCGGACTCAAACCTGAAACAAGCTGGTCAGACTCGACTCATGCCGCGGAGATCTTACAGATCGGTCTGCAGCATAACTTTGCAACCTAACGCGTCCGCTAGGATTTTCTTCATGTCTGTTGACATGGAAAGTTACAAGGGTTACACTGCTAGCAGTGGTCCCTGGCCCAGCTCGACGGATCGGTGGGTCTTACCTTTACACTGTGCATGCAACATCCGAGGTACATATGCTGCGGACGCAATCCCGGGTATTTGTGATTGAGTTAAGCAGCTAAGGCGAAATAATCTTCGACTGCTTGTTTTTGAGTAATCTTGTGTTTTTTTTCTTATCGGGTGCGCGACAGTGCTCCCGATGGGAGTAGCCCCCCGAGATTATGCTTAACTGCTTGCAGTTGAGGATGATCTCAACTTTCTGAAACTTACGCGATATTCGATAATTTTTTTTAATTCGCTCCCAATGGGAGTTATGCAGATTAAGTCGATGGAAAGATCGAGTGACCATATATGCTTACTTTGAATTCTACCCTCGAAATGAACGAGGTGGTCGAGCGACCGGCTTTGCCGTAATTTTTGATTTTCACCCTCGAACTCGACGAGGCGGTCGAGTGACCGGCTATGCTTTAGTTTTGATTTCACCCTCGAACTCAATGAGGCGGTCGAGTGACCGGCTATGCTTTAGTTTTGATTTTCACCCTCGAACTCAACGAGGCGGTCGAGTGACCGGCTATGCATCGAGAGGACCCGAATGCATTTTTAAAGGAGATGCTTGCGGTGACGTCAGGCGTGACGTTTATTGGCGACTGGCGGTGGCGTGCGCAATATGACCGATGGGACGGACTGGATTTGACCGTTGAAGCGCGGTTTTCACGGCGACGTGATGATGGTCTCCTAGATTCCCGTGCGCAGTGGGCGGAGTGGCCGCGGCGGTTGCTCTCCACAATCACCACGTGTACAGCTGGATATGCACCATGGCACACGATCTTGCGCGAGCGGTGGAGATTTGTGACGCAGTAAATAAAAGGGGTGCGGCGAGGTAAACGCTTTTTCACTTTGCCATCTGCTCCCCGCCGCCACTGCTTCTTCTTCCTCTGTTCTGTGCGCTCTCCCCATAGCCACCACCACCATGGGCAACCCCAAGAGGAAAGCTGCAGCGGCCGCCGCAATCGGCGGTGAGGCGGCATCGATGAACAAGAAGGCCGGCGACTGGACGCGGTCCACCTTGAAAGCGTCGAAGCTTGACGGGTATCGGCGGGATGGATGGATTCCCTCCGCCGAGCTGCTGCCGACGCTCCTCCCTGGCAACGAGGTAAGCCCTCAACCTAGAGAGGGAGAGCGCGTGTGTTTTCATGACTTCGTGAATAGGGGATTTTCCTTCCCTATTCACGATTTCTTGCGCGCTTTGATGTACGCCTACAAGGTGCAGCTGCACGACTTTACGCCGAACTCCATGATGCACATTACCGTGTTTGTTGTGCTCTGTGAGTGCTTCTTGGGGGTTCACCCACATTGGGGTCTTTGGAATAAGATCTTTTATGTGAGGAAGAACGCCGGCAAGCGCGGCGTTTATGCTGTTGGTGGGTTCAACATCCAGAGCCGCAAGGAAGTTGCGTACTTCGACATTAGGCAAGTCAAATCCACGCAAAACTGGAGGCAGAAGTGGTTCTACTTTAGTACCACGCAGGAAGGGTTGCCAGCCTTCGACGCTCAAGCGCCCCTGAGGCAGACTCGAGCGTGGCTGCACCACACCACTGCAGCTGAAGAGGCCGAGGCGAAGCCTTTGATGGCCAAGATTGCTAAGCTGATGAAGACGGTGGGCCGCGAGGTCAGCGGCCTTCATTTGATCGCTACGTTCATCAAGAGGGGCGTGCAGCCGTTGCGAGCTCGAGCGCACCCAATGTGGGAGTTCCAGGGTTTGAACGACCCGACGCATCTGGTGGTCGGAGAGGCTCTGCCGTCAGCTAGGGAGGTGGAGACTCGAGTTCGGTCAATCACCAAACTGATAGCAAATGACAGTTGTCCTCACGACTGCCCAGTCGATGCATTTGACAGCGACCACCCTTTCTCAGCGGTATGGTCACGTTTGCTTCAGCTTTGCGCTTTCGAGTGATAAATTTCCTAACTGACAAGTTTGATTTGTGCATGCAGGGTCATGTTGTTATCAAGAGATTGCCTCCACTCCCCGAAGATAGGGAGACTGAAGAGGTAGAAGTTTTGCTGGCCGAGGTTGCTCTTGACGATGTTTTGCTTGCCTCCGCTTGCACCCCTACTGACGAGGTGGAGGAATCTGAGCAAGAGGAGGAAGAAGAGCTACCTCCACCCAAGCGGCGCCGTGCAGCCGAGACTACGTCGACTGCAGACAGCTCGCCACCATCTGCTACCCATGCATGGTGAAGACTCGGGGTCCTCTTCACCTGTCGCGGAGGAGCCGAGGGCTGCGACTCCGTTGCGCACAGCTTCACCCGTTAAGTCGCCTTCGTTCGAGGCGCACTTTGATTATTCTACCTTGCTGCTTTCTGATGATGAAGATGTCAGGTGAAGAATTTTGCCGAGACTTTGTGCTTTGCTGTATGCTTCCGTTGTCGACTGACATTTTTGATTTGTGCAGCCCGGGTAAGGATGGTTCGCCCAATGATGACCTCCGACCGATTGCTCCCGAAACGACGCCAGTCTCACCTTCGGGTGAGGCGATTCGGTCAGAGGCTCAACAGACCTCTCCGGCGAGTCCTCGTCTCAAGCCACAGGAAGACGTGCCCTCCACTTCGAGTGGTACACTGCCCTCACGCTATAACCATGTAAGTATAATGTTTGATTTCTCGAGTATTTATCGGGTGCGCGACAGCGCTCCCGATGGGAGTAGCCCCCGAGGCTATGCGCAACTAGACATAGTTGGGCATAGGCTCAAACCCGAGTATTTTTGTATGTTGTAACTTAGTCCTTTTGCCGCACAGTCGTTTATCCGCACTCTGCTTGAGTCGGGTGAAACGTATTTGCAAGTGGAGCAGGAGCGCGACCAACTGCGAGCCAAGGTGGAGCAGCTGGACCGTAACAGTCTCATGCCCTTTTGTCCAATTGTTTGAGAAATCATTTTGCTAACTGTTTCTTTGCGTTGTTTGCAGGTGACAAGGCGACGGCCTTAACCCGTGTGGAAGAGCTGGAGAAAGAGCTTGCAGTCGAACGCGAGGGTGTGCAGCAAAGCTCAAAGAAGCGGAGGCCCGCGAAGCGCTGCAAACTCATCGACTCCGCGCGTTGTCCCATGTGATGGGAGGTAACAATCTGGCAAAAATACCAAGTTTTTGACTAACTCTCGCGTGATTCTAAATTGTGTTTTGTCCAACAGAAACTATTGGTGCTACGCCGGCTGCCGACGAGGGCTCATTCGAGGATGCGGCAAGCGCATTTGACAAGATATGCGCGCGTGCCCGAGACGCTCTCCGCAGATCTTCAAGTGCGTTGACGTCTATCTACCAGACCGTCCTGCCGAAGAACAAGCCGCCCGCGACTGTGGAGGCGTTGGCCGATGTCTTTGCGCCTGGTACATCCACCATGGCGAATTACGCCCGAGCTCAAATGGTAGGTGGATCTGAGACCACCTTCATTTTGCTAAGGGGACACGGTGTGGCAGGCAACTTCGAGAAAGCTGTAGCTAGCTTTCCAAAGAATTCTGAAGGAAGATCAGCTGTGACCGACGCGATGAAGAAGGAGGCGGGGACGCTGTCACGGAAGATGGTGACTATGCTTGAGCAGCGCGCCGCCACTATGTCCGAGCGTGCCGCTCGCACCTCTAGGGCTAGATCCGAGTCAGCTTCATAGACATCGTAGCTAGCTTGCTCGTGCTTTTGCTCTGTTTGTAATGAACTCGAATGCCGTATGGGGCTTTGGTTAATATGAACCTGACTTGCACGCCTTATGCCTCTAATGTGCGTGAATTTTGGAAAAAAAGACAACCCCCGAGCCTGCTGGTCGGGGTTTTTGCGAGTTATATATGGAGCTTATGTTTGAACTTTGCTTTTATGTAGTCTCAAGCGCGTGGCGCGTCGACTGGTCAAACTTCGGGGAGTTCTTCTAAGCAAAACACCTGAAGTGTCAATGACCAAAAGCTTATCGACTACCTTACACAGAAGTTCACGACAATGGAGAGAGAGCTGAAGGAAACGAAGGACGCCCTTGCCGATCTTCAGTCGAGACCACACCAGCAACGGAGCGGGAGCTATTTCTGCTGGCAGAGCTGGACAAAGTGAATCTTCAACTCGAATGTGAGCACACTCGAGTCAAAATATTGTCCTCGCTGAGCTTGTTGACGAAAAGTCACTGTGTTATGTTTGTGCAAGTACCTGTTTTGATCAACCGAAAGAGGAAGCTCGGCTGTGCGAACGTTTGAATGACCAAGCCAATAGACCGCGGTATTCGACCCACCTTTTCTGGTCAGATCGGGCAAGAAGTCGAGTACTTGTCCAGCTTTAGAACCGCGCTTGCCCCGTGGACATTGTGCTCGAGACCTGTAGGCTGGCTTTGTCCAGAGTGCATCAGGCGTTGTTTCCCTTAAACGAACAGTCGGAAGGTCTGCCAGCTCTTTGGAAAGGTTCCGTAAAGGCAAGGTCATCAGGAGATTTGTGCGAGAACAGCTCATCGGTGGAGCAAATGTTGCACTCGCGTTTGTGCGGACCCACTACCCGAACATTGACTTGAAGAAGATCGCTCAAGGACCCGCGCCCGTGCCTGGTGGCGGTCCTGTGCCTATGCAGGAGCACTATCAAGAGACTCGCACGGACGCGCTGGTCCTGATTCATCGAGTGTTGAAGGAGGAGGAGGAATGGGCCGTACCAAAGGACGAACCTGCAGAATAGGCTAGGTATGTATTTTGTAGAAATTTGTATAGAATTACCTGATGAATTTTCTTGATCTGCGTGTATGTGACATATGTGGGGCTCAGCCCCCGAGTATAAGTTTTGTAAAGCTTTCCTGTCGCGCGGCCCCCCTAGTGTTCGGGTGAGTGCGAGAGGCTTTATTGTTCATGATACAGCCCCCGAGCGTTCAAGTGTGGCTGCAGAGCGTTTATGTTTTTTGCTTGAACTTTGTGCGGCGCAGCCCCCGAGCCTTCGGGTGCTTTGTTGTTTCTGTGTATGTTTGACCTGTTGTCGCAGCCCCCGAGCGTTCGGGTGAGGCCGAGGTTTTGTTGCGGGAATTGATGCTTTTTGAGAGCGCATCCCCCGAGTATTCGGGTGTGGCTTGTGTTTTTGTCTGCATATTATTTGTGCGGATAGTAAACAGAGAGGGATAGAGGAACACTGATTATATTCCTTTTGAATGTTAAGCTGCAGGCCGCCTCATTAAAAACCTTCCAGTCCCCTTAGGTACCCTGGTAAGGAAAAGATCACGTCTGAAACCTGCAGCTATCCGACATATGCCTATTACATTTGATGACTGAGCAGTCTAAGCATAGAAACGGCGCAGGTGCGCAACGTTCCAAGGTTGTGCGAAGGTTCGCTGTCTTCGCGTGCTTCAGTCTGTATGCGCCGCCATCGATGACCTCGGTGACGATGAAGGGTCCCTCCCATGGAGAGGCGAGCTGTGCACCTTCTTCTGCTTCAGTCGCAGCACCAAGTCGCCAACCATGAAGGACCTGGTGTGCAGTCGACGGCATGATAGTTGCGGAGGTTTTGCTGGTAAACAGCTGTATGAGTGAGCGCAATGTCTCGTGCTTCGTCCAGTGTGTCGACGCTATCCTCGAGTGCTTCATCCGCATCTTCTTCTTCGTATGCCGTGACCCTGGGTGCGTCAAACTGCACGTCGAAAGGTAGGACGGCCTCCGCGTCGTACACCATGAAGAATGGTGTGTACTGTGTCGATCTGTTTGGAGTATTGCGCAGACTCCAAAGTACGGACGGGAGTTCTTCTACCCAGGCACCCGCAGCTCGTTTGAGTGGCACGAATAGCCGCTTCTTGAGCCCGCTGCATACAAGTCCATTGGCCTTTTCCACCTGACCGTTCGACTGCGGGTGCGCCACCGATGTGTAGTTCAGCTTGATCCCCTGGGCTTTACAGAAGTCGCGGAACTCTTCGGCTGTGAAGTTTGTACCGTTGTCGGTTATTATGCTGTTAGGGACCCCGAAGCGGTAGATGATGGACCTGATGAAGTTCACCGCCGTCGTAGCAGTCGAATTTGTGATAGGGACCGCTTCGATCCACTTGGTGAATTTATCGACTGCCACCAAGAGATGCGTGTGGCCTCCACGCGAGGATTTTCTGAGCGGCCCAACCATGTGAGTCCCATTGGGCGAAGGGCCATGCCAATGGTATGGTTTTGAGCTCTGATGCAGGCGCTAGTGGCCTTTTTGCAAACTTCTGGCAACCGATGCACCTTTGTACTATGTCCTCTGCGTCCCTGAGTGCGGTTGGCCAGTAGAACCCCGCTCGGAAGGCTTTGGCTACGAGCACCGACTGCTCGCATGGTGTCCACAGGTTCCTGCGTGGATGTCTCGAAGGATGGCCTTGCCGTCTTCGAGTGCGATGCATCTCTGAAAGATCCCTGATATGCTGCGCTTGTATAGTTCCCTTTGATAACCGTGTAGGCCTTGGCTCTTCGAGTGATCCGACGTGACTCAGCTGCGTCATCGGGTAGCTCATCTCGTAGGAGGTATGTGAGGAAGGGATGTGTCCAAGTCGGTTCAATCAAAAGAACTTCGACTGGCGGATCCGTTGTGCTTGGCGGGATGTCCTTGTCGGCTGCGGCCGGAGTCGAAGGTGCTGCAGGCTTCTTCACCTCTCGCGATACGCTCGAGGAAGACGCCAGGTGGTACTGGTGCTTTGGTGGAGCCAAGGTTGGCTAGCATATCTGCTTCCTCGTTGCTTTCACGCCCGATGTGGCGTAACTCGCAGCCGTCAAAGTTGCCCTCCATGGTGTTGTATAACTCGCGATAAGCGATCATGTTGTCTGCAGTGGCGTCGCAGGCTTTCATCGTTTGCTGCACCACGAGATTTGAGTCGCCATAGATCATGAGGCGTGTGCACCCGCAAGCTTTTGCCATCTTCATGCCGTGCAGAGGGCCTCGTACTCAGCCTCGTTGTTAGAGGGTTTGGAGAAATCCATCTGCAAGACATAGCGAAGCTTATCCCCTCGTGGGGATATGAGTATGACACCTGCGCCTGCGCCTTCATTTTTTTCGACCCATCGAAGAACATAGTCGAGTTGGACACATCTGGGACTCCTGGTAGCTGAGCTTCGATCCACTCGGTGGTGAAGTCAGGCAAGACTTGAGCTTTGATGGCCTTCGGGTGTTCATACTTTATATCTCGAGGTCCAAGCTCGATGACCCACTTAGCGACCCCCCGGTCGCGTCAGGGTTGGTGAGGATATCACGTATGCCTGCCGCGCTGACGACAGTGATCGGATGCTCGACGAAGTAGTGCACGACTTTGCGTGATGTCATGAATACGGCGTAAGCCAGCTTCTGGTAGTGCGGGTACCGCTGCTTTGATATGGAGAGGACCTCGCTGAGGTAGTACACGGGTCTCTGTATGCTATGATTGTGCCCTTCTTCCATACGCTCGACGACGAGGACGGTACTGACCACCCGGTTGGTGGCGGAGACATACAAGAACAGCGGCTCACGCTCCCGAGGCGCGACCAAGATTGGAGGAGTTGTGAGTGTGCGCTTCAGGTCGACGAAGGCTGCTTGAGCTTCTGGCGTCCACTCGAAGCTGTCTGACTTCTTCATCAGCTGATAGAAAGGGAGCGCTTTTTCGCCGAGCTTGCTGATGAATCGACTGAGAGCGGCCACTCGACCCGCTAGTCTTTGCACCTCTCGAAGTTTGGTCGGCTGTTCCATAGTCAGTATGGCCTGTATCTTCTCCGGGTCCGCCTCAATGCCTCGAGCTGAGACAAGGTACCCAAGAGCTGTCCGGCTGGTACGCCGAAAACGCACTTCTTGGGGTTGAGCTTGATATTGTATCGGTTGAGATTGGCGAATGTCTCGCGCAGGTCGTCGAGGAGGGTGTCCTCCTGTTTGGTTTTGATGACGATGTCGTCGACATAGACTTGGACGTTGCGCCCAATCTGTTTGCTGAGGCAATTTTGCATCATGCGCTGGTACGTAGCACCGCGTTCTTGAGCCCGAAGGGCATTGTGGTGTAGCAGTAGACGCCATGTGGCGTTATGAAGGCTGTTTTGTCCTCGTCTTCGGCCTTCATCCTTATCTGGTTATAGCCTGAGTAGGCATCCAGGAAGGATAGGCGTGCGCAGCCCGCAGTCGAATCAACTATCTGGTCGATGCGAGGCAGCGGGAAGTGGTCCTTGGGGCAACACTTGTTAAGGGCGGTGAAGTCGACACACATGCGGAGGATCTCTGTATGCTTCTTTGGCACGAGGACTGGGTTGGCGACCCAGTCAGATTTCTTGATCTCGCGGATGAACTTGGCTGCGAGTAGCCTGTCGACTTCTTCACCTATGGCCTTCCGCTTCGGCTCAGAGAAGCGGCGCATCGTTTGCTTCACGGGTCTCGTATCTGGAAACAATTGAAGAGAGTGCTCGGCAAATTCCCTGGGAATACCTGGCATATCGGCTGGACACCAGGCAAAAATTTCCCAGTTCTCACGGAGGAACTTGACGAGCGCGCCTTCCTATGCGGGAGTTAAGCTTGATGACACGTTGACCGTCTTGGACGGATCCGTCGGGTGCACCTGATGCGACCGTGTGTCGTTTGTTGCGTTGAAGGAGCATCGGGTGCCGTTTTTTGGCCTCAGGGAGGAGTGTGCGGTCATTGGTGATAGAGAGCTCTGCGAGCTGCTCCTGCATGCCGAAGAACTCGGATATTTTGCTGAACTCCCTGTCGCAACTATCCGAGCGTTGGAAGTTCCCGTTCACCGTGATGACACCGTTTGGTCCTGGCATCTTCAACTTGAGATATGCGTAATGCGGGACCGCCATAAACCGAGCGAATGTCGGGCGTCCCAATATAGCATGGTATTGTGATTTCCAGTCGACGACCTCGAAGTCGATCTTCTCCGTTCTGAAGTTTCCTGGCCCGCCGAAGACGACCGGGAACTGCACTGTGCCGAGCGGGTAAACCGCTTTGCCTGGGACGATACCGTGGAAGGTGTTGCTTGACTTGGGCAAGTTTTCCGTGAGTGGTTCATCTTGCGGAGCGTATCCGCAACAGGATGTTGATTCCACTTCCTCCATCCATAAAGACCTTAGACATAGCGTAGCCGCCGATTTGAGCGTCGAGTACCAAAGCAGCGTGCCCTGGGCGAGCTATGGCAGGTGGATGATCCTCGCGGGAGAAGGTGATGCTGGTCTCCGACCCCTTCAAGTACTCAGGAACGGCGGGTGGCGCCATGACAGCCAGATTGACTTGTCGGGTTATCAGCTTTTGCTCCCTGTTAGAGGGACGTCCTTTTTGTATCATGTTCATCTGCCCGCGTGCCTCGGGGTATGGTTCTGCTGCTGCTACTGGAGCTTCTATGAGCTGCTGGTGATGGATAGCGCCCGCATGTTCGCGGCTGCTGGCGCTGGAAGGGGCGGCAGAGCCGGCAGCGCCGCCGCAGCCGGTCTCGGGTGATAGCGTTTGACGTAGCCAAGCGCTAACCTTGTGAATTTTCTGCAGTCTTTCAGTAGTTTCGAGTGAAGCTTACCATCTTCACCTTTGAACATGTGGAATCGGCATTCTTCCTCGATTTCCTCCTCGAGTTCGTGTTCATTTTGCGGGTCTTCTCGGGTTTTCTCCACTCCCGTTTGTGGTATCCATCATTGCGTGGGGCGTAATCGCGACTGCGATCGTCATATCGGCCGCCGTCGTGGTCGTCCTGACGGTTTCTGCCTCGGTCGCGCTCATCGCGCGTGTCGACTGCTGCGACAAGGCCAGCGCCTTCCTCATCATCATAATTACGGGATTTGCGCCTCTTTCTACGGTCGTTGCTACGGCCGTCCTTGCGACTCCAGTCTTTGCTGTCTCGGCGTGGTGACCCGCTTTGCTTATCTCGTATCGAGTCTTCGCCGTCCGCCCACTCATTGGCAACCTTCAAGAGGGCGGCAACGGACTTCGGTTTCTCGCGCCCGAGTGCCTCCTGGAAGTCGAGCCTGGCGAGGCCTGCCGTGAAAGCATCAATGGCTCTGTCCTCTGAGATAGTGCCTATGGAGTTGCGTATGGTGGTCCAGCGTCGGATGTATGATCGCAGCGTCTCGTCCGAACGCTGCTTGCAGGCTCGCAGTTCTTCGAACGTGGCAGGTCGGTCGCATGTCACGTTGAAGTTCTTGACGAAGTCCTCCTCGAAGTCGTCCCATGAATCGTATGCATGACGGGGTAAGTTTCTGAGCCAAGCACGGGCCGCGCCCTCGAGCATCAGCTGTATGTACTGCATGGCAGTTGTGAGAGTGCCGCGCTGGCATGCGACTGCTATCTTGTAGTCCTCGAGCCAAGATGCTGGCTCCTGTCTACCGTTGAATTTGGGTGTTTCAGATGTGAGTTTGAACCCTTTGGGCATCTTGGTCTCACGGATGCGTCGACTGAAGCACAAGGACCCACATGGCTCGAATTCATCGTCTGAGCGTGACTCGCTGCCGAGGAGCGAGACCACCCGGAGCGGCTTTTGCTTACCCGATGCTGGGTTACGACCCCATGGGCACCGCTGTCCTCTGCGCGATGCCGAGTGCTCCTTCTATCTCTATCGCGACGTCCGTGATCCCGGTCCTCGCGTATGGAAACGGTACGGTCGCGATTGCTGCGAGTTTGCAGTTCTCTTTGCGGGCTTCCGCACGACGCTCTGTTTCCCCCATGTGGTGTGCTTCCTTCGACACCGTCAACTGCAGGAGCCAATGCCGCAGCAGCTAAATTGAGGGATCTGATTTGCTGTCGGTGCATTGCCCCGTTTGGATCGTTTGCAGCTGGCTGCATTGTTCTGAGATATGCGGATACTGACATCAAGGCTCCCTCGGCTGTCTTGGGGACAGGGATTCCTTCTTCGTCGACTGTCATGAATGACACATCCAGATTGCGGGTAAGATCCGCTCGGTCCCTCTCGGAGAGGCGTGGCACCCTGGAACGATGCCGTGCGGAAGTTTCCCTGTCGAGTGGAGAGACGACAACTGTGCTCGCCGCGCACTCGACACGCTGGCCTGTCTCCTCCGCTCGTCGAGTGTTGCTTTGTAGTTCTTCAGTCGAAGATTTTCTTGCCACATGAAGTATTGGTATGTCGCGAGTTCTTCGCGAGTCGAACCTCCGGGCATTAGGAGGCATTCTTCAATGACCTTTTTTTTGCTTTTGCTGCCATCTCTTCCGTGATGACGAGTTGCGTCTGACCGTCCGGCATGGTTACCGTGGCGGGATATGCTGGTGGTGCGCGATGAGCTGCGGCTTCAGATGTCTCGCCTCCTACGCCGTTGTTTCCCAGAGCCATATAGACTTGAAAAGGGATGGCGTTTGAGATTATGCCTTCATCACCGCTGCAATCGGTGAAATAGTCGAAGTCGCTGCAGTCCTCATACTGCACGCGTGGCTCCTCGCTGTCGTATTGGAAGGCCGACTCGACATCCTTCTCGACTTCGCCATGGAGGCCGAAAGATGCTGATGCCGAGCTTGGTGAAACGGTCGATGAAGAAGCGTTTTTTGGCAACGAAAGAATCGTGAATTGTGCAGTCGACGAAGAGTCGGGTGATGCAGGCACGGTCGATGGAGACATCGCCAGCGCGGCCACAGTTGGGGCAGATGCAATCGATGGACATGCGGGCGCGATTGCCGCGAGTTGACGTGGATTTGTCAAGTTTTGCGTTCCCCAACGACTAACATGGAAATTGAAGTTGCCAAAAGTCAAATCCGCACCTGAGTGGAGATCTGCAAACACCAGGTGCGCGATTGGATGGTGCGGGTCGAACCCGAAGGTGCCGAAGTACATTGGCGCGATGATCGATGGATTTGGCGAGTTGCCATTTGCTGGTGGAGTAGGCGAGTCGATCTTCGCCGAAGGGATCGGCGGGTTGCCGTTTGCTGATGAAGTTGGCGAGTCGATCTTCGCCTCTGCGGTCGGCGAGTTGCCATTTGCTGATGAAGTTGGCGAGCCGATCTTCGCCTCTGCGGTCGGCGAGTTGCCGTTTGCTGATGGAGCCGCCGAAACCGCAGATCCAACACCGGTCTTTCCCACAGACGGCGCCAATTGACGAGGGGTTAACTCATCAATCCCCATGTTTCGGTACCTCGGGTTATGAATAGAGGGGAGAGACGTGGTGGTGCTGGTAGTATCGTCGACTGACAAGCAAGATTTACCCAGGTTCAGGCCCCCGGAGGGTAACACCCTACTTTCTGCTTGTCTGGTTATTGAGATTTGAGGTGTACAATGGAGCTACAGCGATGTCCCGGCGAGATGCGATCTGGCCAGGGTTATGGTGGATTGAGTACGGCCCTCCTCTAGATGGACGGCCCTCCCAGCCTTTATATAGGAGGCTGGGTCTCGGGGATTCGCAACCGACTAGGTTTACAGGTAAGATAGGTTTGAACCGACTTAGGATTTACTAAACTTGGAGCATACGTCATCTTCTTGAGCCACCTTCGTGGGCTTTGGTCGAGGCCTGCCCATGGGCCTTAGCTCGTACGCGCACCATGTATCCTTATAGCAGACACCCGAAAGGGTACATCCCCGTCAGTCGTCCAGCCAAATGAAATCCATAAATTACACAACTTGTTTTCACTTCTCCATACACAACCATGGAGTAGAAACTAAGGAATACCACGAGTCAAACAAAATGAAATCCGTAAATTGCACAATTTTTTCCCCCTTCCCAATACACGATTCAACTATTAAATTCATAATATGCACACAGCACGCGGTAACAACTGAGAGTCAATTTTGACTACCTGACCGAACTCATAAGTCATCAGTAGTAGTGAAAGAAAAACACATCCTTGATGCTGGCCAAAGGCAATAAATTTGCCGAGTAATCCCCTCACATGAACCCTCAAATAAGCATATCAGGACATTCCCCTGAGTACAACCGAATCCCGAAAACAGAACACCAAATATTTCCACTAAAATTGGAGCAAACAAGTGCTAGTTTCAGTTTTTGCAACTGACAAACTCAAGACCATAGTGTAGCATCCTCACCTGATTCATACGGAGGGTCCCAGTGATGTCTGCGGCTGCGGTACCGTCAAATCCCTATCAACGCACCCCACAATTTTTGGGTCAGAGATCGCCAGTTTGGGAGGTCGAAATATACAGGGATGCTAGTTGCTAGGTCGGAGCTCTCGAAGATTTAACTTACCTTGCTCGAGTAGCTTCGCAGCAGGTAGGGCTGCGCCAGGGACGGAGCGGCGTGCACACGGGACACGGTCGGCAGGACGGCGGCGGCGGCCTAGAGAGGAGATGGGAGGGGAGTCTGTTTGAACTTTGAACAGCCGCAGCGAGGGTTTCAGACTTGGTTCCTTCCTTACCTTGGAATGCGGCCCAGGGAAAAGGGACCGTAGCATCGGAGACGCCGGCGCCGCTGCCCGGCGGCGCAGGAGGCGGAGGGCGGCGGCTGCGGTGGCCATGATCGGCGCGTGCGGAGGCGTCTGGCTGCCGCCGAGGGTTTTTGGTGGCGTCCTTTCCACGCAGCAGTGTACAGGACGGTGTGCTTCTGCTCTTGCAGTCTTGCCTCCTTTTTCTACCGACTGGTTCCGCTGCCTTCCCTCGCCTTCGCTTTCCTCTTTACCTTTTTTTCCCCACCTCATTCTCTTATTACTGCTCCACCCCCTGAATTTTTTTGATCTTTTGAAACGGACAGGACTAGGCGTCCCCGGGAATCTTTCCATCCGATCCCCCGTGTGGAGAGGCCGACACATGTCATCTCCGTTTACTAGTCAACCAGGAAAATAAATAAGGTCGCTACCTTCTCGTTCTCGCACATGAAAAAAAAACTCTCGTCGATGGCGCCGGTAGAACCTTTACCCAGCCCCTTGATCCGCCCGCCGTCGCCGGAGAACACACCGTCATCGGAAAAGACGCTGTCGCCGTCCCGCATCTTCTTGCTCGAGCGCACATGCAAGTCCCCGACCCAGTCACCATGGGCCGGTCAGCTGGGCACCTGACCGCCGTCAAACTTCGGCGAGGGCGACGTCCAAGCCGCCAGTAGCATAGGTGCATGCCACTTGTAGCACCTATAGCATCCATAGCATTCGCGGTAGCATAAAAAAAGAAAAATTGCTACAATGATCCTCATGAAGAAAAGATTGCAGCATATGTGAAGAAGAAATTTGCTACAACAATATAAGATGTGGAGAGGCCGACACGTGTCATCTCCGTTTACTAGTCAACCAGGAAAATAAATAAGGTCGCTACCTTCTCGTTCTCGCACATGAAAAAAAAACCTCGTCGATGGCGCCGGCAGAACCTTTACCCAGCCCCCTTGCTCCGCCCGCCGTCGCCGGAGAACACGCCGTCGTCGGAAAAGACACTGTCGCCGTCCCGCGTCTTCTTGCTCGAGCGCACATGCAAGTCCCCGACCCTGTCACCATGGACTGGTCAGCTGGGCACCTGACCGCCGTCAAACTTCAGCGAGGGCGACGTCCAAGCCGCCGGTAGCATAGGTGCATGCCACTTGTAGCACCTATAGCATCCATATCATCCGTCGGTAGCATAAAAAAAGAAAAAAAATGCTACAATGATCCTCATGAAGAAAGGATTGGAGCATATGTGAAGAAGAAATTTGCTACAACAATATAAGAGGATTTGCATCCAGAGAAGAAAACTTTTGTTACAGCCTTTTCCAAAATTTGCACCGCAATGAAAATTTTGCATCACCTCATGAAGAAAAATGGATTCAGAGAGAAAATTGCTACAAACGCTTTACGGATTTGCATCAAAGATGAAACAAAATTGCTACAAAACTTCTAAACATTTGCACCAAAAATCAAGAAAAAATGTTTGAACAAAAGAAAATTGCTACAAATGATCTGTCGATTTGCAACAAAAGAGAAAAAATTGTGCTACAAAGCTTCGAAAAATTTGCACCAGAAGGAAGAAAAAAGACGCAAAACCAGCAATTTTTTTGCTCTAGCAACACCACTGCCAACCTACGGGAGCACCGATGCCCTCCATGGCAGCACCGCCGCTGACGCCGACGGGCGGTAGCACTGCCGTCCTCCATGGGAGCACCGCCCCTGAGGTCTGGCAGCACCGCGCCGCGCCGCCAGTGGCATCTCCGTCCTCTGCTGGTGATGATGCCTTCGAGCGCGGAGGGCAACACCCGTAGTTGTGGAGGCCGTCCATGGCTGCTTTCGCAGCGCCGACGACCTGGCTTCACAGCACCGTCGCGCCGGCACCGCCGCCTCCCCTTTGCTATAGATCGACGCCGAATTGCTCCTCCCTCGGTGATGATGCCTGCATCTCCCCGACTCTCCCCCTTGACTGCGTCGATGGGAGGACGACGGCGAGCTCGGCCTTCTCGGGAATGCCTCCTCCGGCGTCGCCCACGGTGGAGTCGAGTCGGGCGAACGCCATGGATGGGTGGCGCCGTCGCGTGGCTTGGAAAGGCGAGGTCGCCCTCCTCGGGAACGCCATGGATGTGTTGACGTGAGCCTCCTCGGGAACGCCATGGATGTGCTGTGCGCGGGGAAGGTGGGGGCCGTGCGTGAGGGAGTTGGGGAATGAGTCAACACGCTGAGGAGAGGGGATAAGGCTCGGTTGTGTGCAGGTCCACTTGTACACGCGTCATGCGTTGGAGGCGGAGGAACGAAGTCGGGGATCTCCCGGATGATAACCAGACTTTTCCTTTTGAAAGAGAACTCTACCTTTGTAAGAGCATCTCCAATTGCCTTATTTCAGGCCTTAACCGTTTTTCACTCATTTGGTGAAGATGGTAATTTGGCCCAACATTTGTACATCACGCCCTAAAATACATTACCAAGTGATGCAAATACACATCACTTGGGGTTGGTGCCATAAAACTTTTACATCACGCGGGAGCCTCCAACCGCCCCGTGGAACTTTCTTTTGCAAGCAAAACTAGGGGTGAAACCATGAACCATAAGAAATCATTTTGCAATACTCTATACAATATAGAGGCACCAGTCAGCGACCCTATTGGGTGTGAGAGGTTTGTTGTGGGGTTCACCACTTCGGTCCTCCTTGGCGACTCGGAAGAAGAGCTAGGCATCGATATGCCCTCCATCACAGATTCCGGTGACCTGTGGATAGTTAGTTGGCTTCCTTCTTCTATCACAACCGAGAACATCTCCAAGTTACTCTCACAGAGTCTGTTCCTGCAGACGACGACCTTAACCGTTCATGCACGAATTTCTTGAGTACTTTGAGATTCACTTCATTCACCTTGTTCCCGAACTCCATAGTTTTCCTTTCGATGTTTGTTCCTCTATGCGAGGCCTTACTGAAGATCGAACCCACCCTAGATTTGTACCATCATTTTTATCATCTGAAGCTTGCGAACAAGAGATGCACAACATTCTGTTGTAGTGCAAACGAGGTCACCACTACAAAACGCCACTTCATTACATGAAATTGTCACAAATGAGTGTTTTGGTCACGAAGTTGCATTTTGATAAAAACGGGTCAGGAAATTGCATCGAGCGAGCGTTTTGTTCACTCCGTGACGGCGACTGTTAGTTTGCTGACATGGCTGACTATTAGTTTGTTGACATGGCTGACTATCATTTTGCGAATATCCCCCTAAATTTTGTTTCTTCTCTTTTTTCGCCCCCTTAGTGTGAGAAATTTCATCAAACAAGCGCTGCACACGGTAGACGGATAGCTATAGGGGGCTCGTGCTGTCATCGGCCGACCACCGCCTCTTCATGGGTGGTCTTGATGGGAGTGAGGCCCTGAGCGCCGAGGATGTGTGGCCAGTCTATGGTGTACTTGAGCATCGAGGGCACATCGTTGATCCCTAAGTTCTATGACCTTGTAGACGCCAAAAAGTATCCCAAAGAGAGGATATGTTTACGATTGCAATAGTTCGCCGACCGTCAAGAAAAGACAACCATGGGTTTGAGCTCTCCTTTTTGTGTAATGCTTCAGGTGGTCGCTGTTGGCCGTAGGCGTAGAGATTGTGTTTTGATCAGGAAATGAGAAGAAACGAGTGGTTTGGTGGCATTTTATAGAATCAATTACCTAATAATTAGAATAAACAAAATTTTATGGGGTATTAATAGAAGTCGCTGATGATATCTAGAAGGAAAAAGAGAGCTCGCTCCGCGTCGCCCCCGCAGGCGACCGGGGCGATTCCCCCAGCTCCGGCTCCGAGCCTCCCCTTCCCTCCTCCCCTGCCGCCACCGGCGTGCGCCGCCGGGCCGGCGGCGGCAGGTCGGTCTCTCCCCGCGCGCTCGGAGGATCTTGCGGGCGACTCATCCGAGGGCGGCGGTGCTTACAGGGCGGCGGTGGGCCGCCTCTGGCCGGGTGGTGACGGCACGACGGCGCTCCCGTAGTGCAGAGAGGCACACATCACTGTGGGGCGGCGAGCAGCGGCAGGGCGGTGCCGGCGAGCCCGTCGGCCCAGATCTGGGCCCTTTTGGGCCCGATCTGGGTTGAGGCGGGCGGGCCTGCCCTATTGCCTCGATCTGCAGTTGAAGGTGATGGTGCTCGTGCGGGGTTCAGCACCGACGGCGGCCGCTCCGGTTGCAACGTGGCGGCAGGCTTTATGGGCCCGAGCTGGGCCCGACTGGACCCCTTGGGACTGGCAGTGTGGCTAGACCTAAAGGGGGCCGGTGTGCCCTGCGGCCGCGTACGGTCGACTACCGTTTCGGCGGTGGAGGCAGTTCCCTCCCGCGCGGCCGCGGTTCCGCTGACCCCGAGTTGAGCTACTTCTCGTCTTCGTCTCGCAGACCTCGTGCTGGTCTCCTCGGGGAGATGATGCTGGTGGCGGCTCTGTAACCGTAGTGGTGCAAGTTGGTGGGCGGAGAGTCTGGGTTGACGAGGCTTCGTCCTCGCGGGGCTCATATGCTATGGATCGCCTGGGTGGTGGATATGGCTATAGGGAGAAATCCTTGTCAGATTGTTCGACACCGACGCGGTGCCACCCTCGGGTGACATCATTCATTCTTGAAGGGCGTCGTGGCTACCCTCCATCCACTGCCCTGTGAGTGTCGGGGGAAACCCTAGGACCAGTAATGGTTCAGGCAGCAGCGATTGCTTTCCTTCTTGAAGGTGCTGCTTGGTATTCGACGATTCAACGCTAGGAGCGTGGTGGTGATTCTCCGGAGGGCGCGACGGTTGCGGGTCACCTTAGTGGGAAACCCTAGGACCAGTAATGGTTCAGGCAACAGCGATTGCTTTCCTTCTTGAAGGTGCTGCTTGGTATTCGACGATTCAACGCTAGGAGCGTGGTGGTGATTCTCCGGAGGGCGCGACGGTTGCGGGTCACCTTAGTGTAGTCTTCCCACCTATGTCTCCATTTGTTTCTCTCTTGGACGTGTGTTTGCTGTTGGCCCCAGCTGGTGTGGTGTTGTGTGTGGTGTTGCGTTTGTATGCTTGGTTGTATGTTGGTCGTTGCTTTATTTATAAAGCGGGGTGAAAGCCTGTTTCGTGGATTAATAGAAGTCGCTGACATGGAGTGACCAAAACGCTCGCGTGAGACAACTTCCTGACCCGCTTTTGACGAAAACGTAACTTTGTGACCAAAACGCTCATCCGTGGCAACTTCATATACTAAAGTGGCGTATTTCTATATTAAGTTCGTGGGACTGCCTGTAAGGCACCTTTTGCCGTAATAACACTTTCAGTATACATGCATACTATTTATCCAGAGCTTAATGAGATAAGCACACGCTGAAATCACATTACACCGGTAATATTGAGTAGCACAACTCCTTTCGAGTGCTCCTCTACTTATTTTGCTGTAAGTATTGATGCATATGTAGACCGACAGACAGCCAGACGACTATAGATGATACATCCGATCATCACGAACAGTTGCTGGGCATGGTGAGGCCGCACTTGCCGGGAAGCGCCATGGCGCGTTTGGCGTCGATGTGGTACATCCTCAGCCATACGCCGGCGACGCCTTTGTAACGGCAGATGCACGACAGGTTGGCCTTCCCAAGCGCGGCACAACACTCGGACGACGGACTCTCCGTGGGGTGATTCACTGCCGCCGCCGGCTGGCAAAGCTTGAATTCATCGTTCGACAAGCCGCAGATGGCGTGAGCACCCTGTGTTGCGGCGAGGGAGACCACCATGACAAGCAGGAGTGCTGCAGCCAATGCCTGTGGCTTTGCCATGGATGCTGGTTTCTATTGTGATTTCTAGTCGATTGCTTCGTGGTGTGTGTGAGATGATTGTCTGGTGCGGGGCTTTATTTATAGGGGCAGGCCGTAGGTGCACTGTGTATTCTGCATCAAGCAAACATGCACCGAGTTCCCCACATGTAGTAGCACTAGCGTCGTATCATGGAAAATATCTGCATTTGATATCAGTCAAGCTAATTTAGCATGCAGAGTGCTGAATGATAACGACTGCCATAATGAGAACTGTAAGAAATGTATCCACAAAAATCTAGTGTTTATTTCTTTTGATAGATAGGTGTGAACTTCTCCACAATGAAACATCACGATTACGCCGCAAAGACTAATTCTTCGATACGCTTTTCTGCATTGAAAAGCGAGACGGCTCATGATAACATTTTGAAGATCGAATTGTGTAACTGACCAAATCGATTAAGACAGTCACTGAAATCTCCTTGTTTATGTTTTGCCGCCAAATCCTATTAATAGCTTCATTGGCTATGCATGCAATTTTTTTTAGAATAGGAATCACGCATGGCTTTAAATTAATAAAGACCTAAATGACTGACATGATACAAGATGATGGGTAACTAGCTTACGAGGAAATAGCAAGAACATACAAAAAAAAAGGACATGCTGCTTAAGCTTGCTCCAGCATATAGGGTATTATATATTCCTAGGTTAGATTCATTATCTATTCCGATATATGGAATTCTCTTCTATGCAGTTCAGACAATTCACATTATAATTTCAATTTATACCTTTTTAATTATTTCACCACAATACAGATAGATATTCTACTGGAACTATCACCGATCGAAGGCAAGGCGTAAGAAAAATCTTGGCGCAAACGCGGAAGCCAGTAAAGAGCCACAACCTTGAGAAGGTGAAGCACCATATTTCCCCCACACGAAAAGGGCTCCCTAGCCCCTCAGCCTGGCTAAAAAAATGTGGATAGATGAAATAGCTAACTCTAGAGACCGAATGGAAATCATAAGGCAGGATTTCCATGGAACATTGGCGTGGTATTGTGCACGGCAGTGCCATCGGGGATGGCTTAAGTGGGTAGAGCCAAATATTGCGAACGACGGCGCTCGCTCGGGATCGGATACGAGCATGGGGAGACCAAGACATACCCAGGTTCGAAACCCTCGTGTGGAGGTAACACCCCTAGTACTCCTACTAGGACTAGTATATGTATGATCACAAGGGGTTACAATGGTGCTCCTTGAGTTGTATGCGGTGTCTCAAAGGTGAGAATGATGCGAACTGTGTCTGAGAGTCGAACCCCTTCTATGGGGAGGCCAGTTCACCTTATATAGGAGGAGCTGGTGGGTTGGTTACAGAAAGTGTACCGGCTGGCGGAGGGTAGCCGGGTAGGGCCCGTCAAATGGTCATCTACAGGACCGGGCTGCCCAGCAACGAAAGCACACACCGACCACATTAGCCTTGGCATTCGAGGTGGCTATCGAGCCCCAAAACGGTACCACTCCCCTCGCCTACCTCTCATGGCCGCCACTCCTGAGTAGCGGGCTTGACCGTGTCATGTGTGTATTAAAAAATTCTTGTAATTAAACCAGTGGCGGACGCAGAAAAAAGTTGGAGGGTGGGCACACTTCCCACAACAACATAATTATCCTATAGATTCACAACAGTGTAGTTAATACATATGTTTCAAATGTGTCTGATCTGGAGTTTAAAACATGAACAGAGTATTACATGATGAGATATACTACCCGAGTCCGAAAAAACTGCCGTGGAAAGTATATAGACGTTGTACAAAATACATGTATAAGTCCCGCCAATTATTCCTGATCGGAGGGAGTAACATAAATAAAAACTAATTGCTTCGTTCACAATTCTAAGATATATCTTAGTTTTTTTTAAATGCATGTACCTGAACTTGTTTTATTGTGTAAATTCACTCATTTTGATCCGTATATACTCCGAAAAGGTGGGCAAAAACATCTCTCAACTCTCCCAAATTGGAGTACAATCTATCTAATCTTGTACAGAGGGAGCAGAGGGCTGTACGAGCTTCAGTTTTACTCCACTGCAGTCACGGACAAGCTCTAATCTATCTAATCTAATATTATATAGGCATGTGTCTTGTACAAATAATAACTGAAAAATCGTGTACTATTGCATTCTCTAATCTCAGCTGCGAATCTATAGGCTCCAGCGGTGCAGCTCAACAGAAACACGGAACCTGGAGTGGAGCCGTGGACGAGGCGAGGTCGTGAGGGGCCGGCAGCCGCTGGAGCCTTGAGGTTGAGACGATGAGTTAGGGATCGTCTTGAGGCAATGATACATTTCCTCGCTTGTTCGCTGTGTTCTAGATACGGAATTCTAGATGAAATTTACTTTTTCCAATAAATTCTGGGTGGGCCGTGGCCCACCCGGCCCACCCTCTGCGTCCGCTAGTGAATTAAACCTCTACTAGCACACGTGCCCGTGCGTTGCAACGGGAGGAAAACATTATAGCGAGATATGATTGGAAAAGAAGAACTATGGCAACATAACTAATGAAGGCATCATGTTTTGCAGAACATACGCCTAGTTCTTCTCATTCTCCCTAGTACGGAATCCACCCCCCCCCCCCCCCCACACACGATATAAGACGTGGGTTATTTTACGAACTGAAAGTGGATAAGAAAAACATGGATTATTCCCCAGATTTGAAGGAGATTTTTACCCATATCTCTCCTCTGAACATGGCGTGTAAGCTTTATTGCGAAACAAACATATCATTTTTACCTTTTTTTATACATTTATTTTAGATTCAATTCACTCAAATGTACTCATATGACCTGAGAATGTTAAAAGATCAAAATGTATTCGTTGTATACACCAGAGCACGAAATATAAAAAATCATGAACCAAGCAAAAGGGAGATAATAAATTAGTCTTTGTACAAGAAAAGATTAATTGACATGGGGTGACCAAATAAGCTATGAATTTTTTTACTTGTCCGTAAAATCCCCTACCTTTCATGTCAACTTTGGTGTCAGCAAGAGCAGGAACAATATATACCCTTCCAAATTAGATTCTTGGTCAAAGCAGCAATAAAATTCCCCACATGTTTTGCCTGCCATGGTGAAAAAGTACACTATATGAACCAGAAACCATCTCCGAATGAAGTAAAACTCCACCAAAGCTTCCATCCAGCTCCTCCGTTCTCAAACGACACTGTTGCACTATTGAACAGCCACACAAATATATATGCATGACCATGCGATGCCGTAGAGGAAAACCTGCAACGCTGCAACATGACAATTATTCAACATCTGAAAATACGGTGTGCTGCAATAATCAACAGGTAAATAACAGAGCAGATTTAGTAACAGGCTGTTACATGAGTGCATCCTCCTAACAGCCCAACCATAAGTAGCATCTCCTGAGCAAAGACTGGAGCAAGAATTGGCACTACTGTTGCCCTCATCTACCCACATGAAATAAGTGTAGTCGCATGTCCCCTTCACATGCAGCATCGCCATGAAGTCCAAGGCGAGCTCCATGTCTTTGTTGAATTGTTGTCCGCTTCTTCACGCCCCTGTGGCCCTGATCCGTTGCGCGTTGATCAGCTCCACAACAAGACGTTTGCAGTTTGAGTTGCTTCACAGGAGACAACACTATTACACATTTGATTTTCCTGGACGGATTTGATCGAGCAGATGAAGCGCATGAACACGTACTTGCTCCTTGACCTCACCGGAGACGCCCATCAGTGAGTATAGCTAGCATGTCGCTCAACTCGATGTTGGCCTTCTCCTACACTGCCATCGATCGTAAGCAAAATATAGCTCCTTCGCTCGTCATGGACCCGAAGAGTGTGCAGGCCAGGAACACACACTGGGAGATCGGCGGCCATTGGAGTAGAGGGGTGCCCCTGCTGAGACCCGCCGCGCTGTTCTCGGCGACCCTGATGAAACCCGACCAAAGGTGCTATGTCTGGTCGGTGAGGAGAGAAGCCGGGCCGACGACGCTTGAACAGGTAGCCGGCTGCCACGACACCTCGGTCGGCAAAAGCGGTGGTAGCTCAGATTCGTCCCTCCTCGGTTCTGCTTCGTAAAGATCGTGCCTGGGGAGCTCGCCCCTGCCTCGAAGTAACATCCAGTGGTCATGGGGATCGTTCGGAGAACTTGCCCCTGCCTCGAAGCAACAGTCGATCATGGGGGTCGGTCACCAGAGACGTCGATATGGCCGTCAGGTGCTTTATCGGGTTGCCGATTTGCTCGATCTGGTTATCGTGGAGCTTGTTCCGGTCGTCGGGAAGCTCGGCCAGGTCATAACAGTGTCCTCATCTTCTTTGGATCGATCGAGAAACCCACGGGGTGGTTCTGCTCTGCACGAGCTCTCGGCGAGATCTCCTCCGTGCTCTAACATCAGTGAGCGACGGAGTTGTGCGCGCGTCTCCACTGGCCTTAGGCTGTCGGCGAGGGCCCCGGCGAGATCGTTTCCTCCGAATTCTGACGTGCTTGAGCGAGATGTCGCCTGCAGAGTTGCGCCCGTGTCTCCTCTGATCCTTGATTTATGTAGGGAGTACGCCAGGCCTAAGGCGGTGGGATCGATGGCGTGTATCCTGTCCGTGTTGGACTCTCTCTCAAGAGTACGCCAAAGGCGTACCATACTTTTATAGAAGGCAGAAGTTTAATACAAGATAATACCCTAAACACAGATGAGAAGGGCAGAGAAACGGAAACAAGACTCACTCCAAAAGCACTAAAGCCTAATCTCACGTAATAGCTGTGAAAACTCCAGCCACACCTCTCCTAGCTACACACCAAGTGGCAAACTCATCAGCTATCTTATCGATCAAGGCCGGGACTCCTTTCTGCTGGCTCAGGTTATTGAAAACCCAGGCGTTTCTATTCTTCCAGAGGCACCAGCAAGTAAGCATAACCAGAGCGTCGAAATTCTTGCGCGTCTTGGCAGTAAAAAGCAGTCTGGTAGTGCTCCACCAAACCTGCAGGTTACAATTCACTGTCGGATCAGGCGCTGCGATGTTGAGGCGGTTCAGACCACCGAGCCAAACTTGCCTTGCGTAACTGCATTGGGTAAATAGGTGCTCCACCTTATCTTCCTCCTGCAGACAAACAAAGCAGCTAGAGGTCTGATCCTGCAAACCATGTCGATGCCTTCTCTCTGCCGTCCATAAACGGTGCTGGACAGTGAGCCACATGAAGATCTTAATCTTGAGAGGTGCTCCGTTTTTCCAGATAGCCTCCGCCATCGGAAACTCCACTCCCTCCGACTGCAGCATGTCATATGTAGATTTGGCTGAGTAAACCCCATTTGCCGAGCAAGACCAGGTCAGCACATCATCCGCTCCAATGTCTCTGTCCACTGAGTTGATGCAGGCCCAAAGGTGCACACATTGTCTTGCAGCCTCCACTGTGAGCTCCCCTTCAATGTCTTCCACCCATCTATTCTCCACAAGTGCTTGCGCCACTGATCTTCGGTTCTGGGTCTGTGTTGGACTCTATCTGTACGCACGATCGATGGCGTGTATGCTGTCCGTGTTGGACTCGGAATTATTCTATCTGTACGCAGAAAAAATCGAAACATTATCCTACGGGGTGACTTATGGGTGGCATAGGTGGGTAATTATGTGATTTGTGGGAGGGCAAAATCGGCAAAAAAAATGACGTACGAGAAGAAGACTTAATGCTTTTATTATTATGTATAGATTCCAATCTTAATGAAAAATGAGTTCTAGAGAAAAGGTCGTGGCCCCTCCTAGAATAGCCAATCTCACCAGCCTGCATGTAGCGGGATGCCCTGGATATGGCGCTAGGAAACTCCATCTAGTTCCATGCACTCACCGACGCCAGGAGACTCATATACACTAACTTTTTCATCTCCGTATTCACCGCAAGCGAGATCCATCATGCGAATATGAAGGGAGACCGAGGTTAGTGGATGGGTTCCACCGACACCGGCAGTCTGAACACAGTCAGCACCTCGCACACCCGAGCAGAGAGCCATCCCGTTAGATCTAGGTCTCATCCTCAACCGCGCAGAATACGCGTGCCACTGTCGACCAGACTGAGTAAATGGCACCGGCGGTTACACAATTCGTCCGCTATGTGCACTTAAGTCACACAACTGGAGAACGTGATTTTTTGGTCACACAACTGGACTTTTGGTGCACGCAGGTCACAAACACCACAAGTCAGTCTACCTGCGTCCACGTTAATCCTGGAGATTAGCATATATTGTCCATCGGATTTACCTATAATCTGCATAAAGCCGTTGGATTAAAACTGATCGCCAACGCGAACGCTGGAATATTCTCGCGTCTACCTTTCGCCACCTGAGTTCGAATCCCAACCATCTAGGAATAATGCATGTCAAATAATAAAATACCCCGTTTGATACCCCCGTGACCCTTCTCTCTTTGCAGTACATCGAAGAGTCCTCGCCTACTGTTCCACGCGCGGCTCACGTCTTGGTCGCAGACTCCTTCGCTCCGTCCTCCTTTCCCCACGGCATGCATCTCTCTGAAAGACCCTGGCACCGTTTCTCCTAAATCCTCTCTTCGTGTGTCCCATCTCAATTTGCAATCCCGTCCAAAATTTCCATGATGCAAACAATCTACAAAAACGATCCAATCAGTCTCTAACCAATCCCTTTCCGCTCGAGCCTTTTCTCCTCTGCCCAGCTGATGCACTGGAGGAGGTGGTGCTTTCAATCTTCTTACTAGCTTCCATGCTCCGGCTACACTGCAATCCATGATGACTTTCTGATCAATCCGTCCCTCCATATATAGTATTCGTATTACTACTTTTGGTTTTAGCTAGCCACTAATTATTTATCTAATCAATCCGTTCCTGCAGTTCGCCTTGCTTGCTTCTTTTGGTCTGATCAATCCGTTCATGCAGTTGGCCTTGCTTACTTCTTTTGGTTTGACGTGCAGGTCTCACTACATAGGTGATTGAATATGTACTCTGTTTCGGATAATACATCTACGGCAGAACTGCAATCTGGAGGGTTAAAGCAAATGACACTTGAGTATTTTCTGATCTTTCCAGTTCGACATGAATATTTGGTCTCCTAAATAATACGACATGGGATTAACCTCAAATTTCCAGTGTCAATGAAAACAGGTAACCAAGGTTTCTTCTGAAATTTTTATCTGGGATCCTTGGTCCAGTTAAACAAAAGGAAATATATTAGATTCATGGACAGTATAACTTTGCAGCTTTTTTCTTGCAGTTGTGCTACATACGTTGACCTCACAACATGACATGTGCAGGTCAGTACTTACTCAAAAGACCTGCTTTTGCTTTACATTTTAATTTTGAATTGTTAGATGCCCCAATGCTATACAATGTGAAATTATGGGGTTACATCTTCAAAATCGTGAGCAAAGAAAGTTATCTTTAGTCCATTCATTTTCCATGATGAATCATCGAAGGGATGAGCAGCTGTACCGATGGCAGTTTAAAAGAGATATGAAGGGCGTTGTCATTAGGAAATTGCAGAGTACCATTAAGCATTACGGCGAAGGAGGGTTCCAGCGGCCAGCAATGTCGTGCCGAGGTGGATGGAAGAATCATCTGGCGATGAGCTATGGCCAGTGATGCACAAGTTATAGGTTATACTACCTCTATTTTTTACCATTGTTGATGCGAACATCTGTACTAATCAACCACTCCTGATCACGTCTTCATAGTAAAGTACTATTTGATGTTGTTTGCTAATGTATAGCTGAATAGCAGTCTACTTGCAGCAATTGGTAAAAACATGACTAGAAGGGGAGAACGAACAATAATGGTATCTATATTTTTGATGGGGGTACAACATGCTTTGTGTTATTATTGTGCATGCAGGGGGTCCTTGGTGATTATTCCTGTATTGCTCTGACAAATAACTGAAAAAATAATACGGAGTAGAAAAATTTAAATTTGGCACAAGATATTTGCAGGTTATATTTACTGAAAATGAACGCTTTCTGCATTTTCTCTTTCCTTTCTACCAGAGATACATTGACTGTATGCTTTCTCTTATTTTGCATGCTCACTCTGTGTTGATTTTTGCCAGTGGATCCTTCGTGATGACTCAGTCATTGCTCTATGTAATAACTGAGAATTTATGGGCAATGTCTCTTTGAAACATGATATTTGCAGGTCGTATTTTACTCAACAACCTTTTCTTTGTTTTTCTCCTTCTTTTCTGTATATATTTATGGATTTAATTCATGCCCAAATGTTACTTACACCGTGTAGGTTCTGGATTATTTACTTTATATTTTCTTCTATGCAATGTATCTAAATCCAGCCTTCAGATTCATATAACTTGCGACTGAATACCACCTCTTTGTAATGCATTTCCTTTGTTTTCTCTTTGTTCGATAATTTTGTATGAGATGCAATTCTGGTGCTGCATCAACACAAACCTTTCAAATCAATAAAAAACATTGTTGACACAACTAACATTGTGTTTTCCAAATCTAGGACTGCATGTATTTTGTGTTGCATTGCCGGCTAGAATTTGTACAATTTCCTCTTTCTCAGCCATACTTGCAGGTTAGTGTCATCAGAACTGGATACTTCACAAGGATTTTTTTACTCCTCCATTCTAAATAGCCAGAAAATGCTGTAAGAAATATTAGATTCTTACGTAACCCGATCTTATTCTCCCACTTAGTAGTAAAACTGATCTTGGTGTAAAGTTTCGAATGAATTTTCTAACAGCTAACCCTTGGATATTAAATAGTTTGAGATGTCACGAAGGAAATAATTCTTAATTAATTACTTGGTACCATTTACTAATATTATATTATTCTTACAATATCATTGTCGACGGATAAGCTAACTAATTATTTTCTTCCAATCCAACGAATGCATAGGATTCTGATATGAAAACAAGACCAGTACATCAAATTACTGTATTTTCTCTACTCCAGTCAACAAATAAAAAAACGTATGAATATTGGCTCATGTTTGAATTATACTGAACGCCCGATGTTACTCTCTCACTTAGGATTATACTGTACGCTGATATATCTATTGATATTCAAATAAATATCTATATATTTCCTCATGTTTGAATTTTGAGAAAAATAATTTTGGAATATTTTTTCAAAACTAAATCACACATTAAGAATCATGTCGATTTCTCGATATATACAGGTGTTCCTTAAAGTAGCTAGCCCGTGCAGTTGCACGGGTTAACGACTAGTGTGAACTAATTAGAAATAGGCATTCCGCTTCATCTAGGAACCAACACAAAAAATTTCCTTGAAACCATATTCGTTTACTTGAATAAAATCTGAAGTTGGGTTGTGGCGCGGAAGCGTGTGGTGAGTCGCAGGAGCGGCCAGGTGACTAGGTTTTTTTCTTGTTCAGGATGAGTGTTTTCAAGTTGGCAGGTGCTTTTGCCGACTAGTTTCAGTAGTGCTGTTAGGGGGAAAAGCTAGAAAGAACGCATGACGGATTGCTTGCGGCGGGTGTGGAAAGGGAGCTCAGCCAGGTTTTGCTCGTCATGATTACATTTTAGGGCATGCAAATTCAGTGTGGAACGTCGACCGGCACTTGACATTACTGTAAGAAAACAAGGTGTTTTTTTTATGGGAATCGGTATTTTATTTTGAGCTTAGAATCGGTATTTTTCTGCCGACCATCACATAGTATATGTGCTTAGTATAGGGCATTAGTTGGTTCACGTTGTACATTACTACATTATACTAACTTTTTTCCTATCGAGGTAACAAGGTTGTTTAAACTTCCCTCACGGTAGGTCACACTAATTCTTATCGAAGGTGGGAAAAGATATAGTCATCAAGGCCGTAGCACAGGGGATCCCCACATATGCCATGGCTTGCTTCGAGCTAACTAACGCCATGTGTGATAGTGCTATCCAGATGATTTGCTAGTATTGGTGGTCAAGATAACGAGAATAAAATGCACTAGGTTACCAGGGAGAAGATGATGCTGCCCAAGGGAGAAGGAGCGCTTGGTTTCAGGTACCTACATTCGTTCAAAATGGCGATGCTTGCTAACAGGGGTGGCACATGTTACAATTGCCTAAGTCTTTATGCGCCAGAGAAGTGAAAACCAAACATTTCCCTGATGTTTTGATCTTGGAAGCCCAGCCGGTCACGGGAATGAGTTACGTGTGGAGGAATATCCTAAAAGCTATTGAGGTTCTGAAACTAGATGTGGTGTGGAGGGTAGGCGATGACACCATGCTGGTCTGTGGATCTGGACGAACCCTTGGTTATCGTGTGGTGAGACGACGTCCGAGGAGTATCCCAAATGAGCAATCACCTTTGTTTGTCTCGGAACACATCGACAGGCAGATGGGATGAATAACAAAATCGTGAGGTCTTTGAAGAAGAGGATGCCTGGATCAGAATGAGAATTCCGATCTCCAACGATAAGGATGACCGGCCTGCATGGCATTTCGATGATAAAGGCCTCTTCTCCGTCGAATCAGCCTACAAGGTTTTGTGTCCGCACTCAGATCGGCAATGTTCATCATGGTGCAAGATCCGGAAGTGCCGATCAGGCATGGAGGGAGCAAACTTGGAAGGGTATATGGAAACTGACATGCTCGCCGAAGGTCCATCACTTCATGTGGAGGCTCGGTCACAATAGCCTGCCTTTACAGATGAATATCGAGAGGAGGGGTATAGAATAGTACATGCGCCGTGTGGTTTGCAGCAGGCTTTTTGAAGATGGTGGACACTTGTTCCTCATGTGTTCCCTAGTTAAAACCTTATGGCGTGCTCTTGAACCGGAAGAGGTGAGAATTAAGTTGTCGGAGCGCAAGGGAGATGATGCCGATGATGAGAATGGGAGTTTTGAGGAGGGCTTAGAGGGTTCCATGGAAACTACTGGCATGAATGCGCCGCAGACTACTAGCATGGATGTAGATGCAAGCCAATCATCTGGAGTGGCTAATCATGGAAAGTCTGTGGTCTACACGCATCCTACTACTCAGAAGAATACCATGGCTTTAACTCCATACAATCCTAACCCGCAAACTCCTCGCGGGATTGAGATTGTATCCAGGATTCGCAGGGTTCATCATTTTGATTCGCAAAAAAATTTCGCCCCCCTCAGAGATTCAGGAATTTCGAGAAAATAACGAAATTTCGAAGAAAGTTTTCAAAAATTTCGTCCAGATTCAAAGTCCGACGTCTAAAATTATTTAGCAAAAAATTATGTAATTGTAAGTATTCGAACACGCGACCCAACAGACCACTGTCTGCACCCTATACCAACTGACTGTAACGAGTTTGATGATGAAAGCATCATTTCTTCATACTATAACTGTTACGTATTGGATTTTTTCAAATGTTATCGAAATATTCGGGCGATATAAAGTTTTCTCGCTCCACACAGAGAATCGTTAATTTTGCGAATTTCGGTCAAAATTTCGCCGAAATTTGTATCACTGGCCGCGTCTCGCCGGGGCTGTTGCGAGTGGTCGATACAGTGGTTACTTCCTCTGGTGGTTCAGAACCTCCTGCTACTGTTTCCACTTAGTAATACACGGTTCGTACCTCTGAAGCTGTGCTGGGTCACCATGTTGGGCCGGAGAAGCGGCAGACTGAGGCCTACAGCGTGGAGGCGACGCGAGCTGACCCTGTTAGGCCGCTGGCAGCCTCGGCCTCGGCCTCGCAGGAGGCGGACACGCCGGGGATGGCCGAGACGCAGCTGGGCCGAGCCGATTCGGCGCAAGGCCTGGCCGCGCTGTCCGCTGGCGCCTCTGATGGTCCGGACGCAGTCGGTGGGCCGCAAGGCCTAGCCGTGCTGTCCGCTGGCGCCTCTGACGGGCTGGACGCAGTCGGTGGGCTGGCCCATCAGGCCGGTACCAGTGTTGGGCTGGTCCTTGTGGAGGCTTCTACTTCACCTCAGCCTTCCCGGGGAGGACTGGTCGCAGGTGCTGCGGGGACGGGCGTGGTCTCGACTCCGACACAGACCCACCCGTCTCGCGCTGCTCCATATGATGCTGCTACAGTGGCCGGGTCGGCTGTTACTCCAACCTTGCCGACCCACACCATAGCTTCCCCGATGGCCGCATTCACGGATGGAGACTCGGTCTCGCCACTCACAACTCCTCCCACTGCGACGGCCTTTGCCGATGGGGTCACTCCGACACGCCGCAGTGAGAGGTTCGGGATGGCGGCGGATGGGGCAACTGCGACGGATGAAGATTGTATGCAGAAGGCTATGAGGCGCAAAGCTGCGCACAATTTAGACGTCTCTGGTACGGAATTAAATCCCAAGTCTTTTCTTTCTTTTTCGGCTCATTCTATTCAATCCAAGCTTAATAGTGTAGGTTTTAAACTTGGTAACAGTAAAAAAACAAGTAGATGTTTCAACTAATGTCTTGAGGCATATGGAATTTGACCGTCTTACGGTTATTCCTAAAGCTTCGACTGTGTTGACGGCCACCTATTTGGATGAAGAAGAAGCGAATGCCACAACAGATGGTCAGCTTGTTTCTCATCTAATTGGTGAAGTGTCGGAGGTTGGTTTGGATGAGGATGGGCTGTGCTCATTGTATGAGTTAAAAGCATCCGGTCGGAAATCAAAATCGACTTCTAACAAGTTGTCTCGGAAACGGACAAAGCTTTTCAAATCCCCATTATTTCCCAATGAATGGCATGTTCGCAAATAGCAGAGGTCTTGGTGACTTGGCTAAACATTTGCACTTTGCTTGTTGCATTCGGGATCACAATTTGGATTTCTTAGCTATTTCTGAGACGGGAAGGGGGAGTTCTCCCAAGGTCTATTGAACCGGCTTTCGGGCGATATAGATTTTGATTGGTATTCCCGCCCTCCGCGTGGCCGCTCCGGGGGCATTTTACTTGGCATCAGGACAGATACCATGGATGTGTTGGCTGTTTCGGATGGTGATTTTCATATAAAAATGCACATCCGTAATAAAGCCGACAATTTCATTTGGAGTCTGTCGCTGTGTATGGGCCAGCCCAGGAGGAGTCTAAGTCTGCTTTTCTTTGTGAGATGGTAAACTTAGCAAAAGATAACCCACATCCGATTATCATTGGTGGAGACTTTAATTTGCTTCGTTATCCATTCGAGAAAAGTAGGGGTCGGTTTGATAATCGTTGGCCTCTTTTGTTCAATGCAGTCATACACAGTTTAAACTTAAGAGAGATATCAATGGTTGGGAGACAATTCACTTGGGCTAATTCTCTCCCTGAACCTACATACGAAAAATTAGACCGTGTACTAAAAATTAGACCATATACTGATGGATACCGATTGGGAATCTAACTTCCCATTGGTGTCAGTACGGGCTCTAGAACGTATTGAGGGTTTGTCGGACCATGCTCCTATCCTTTTGACCACATGCATGCCTAGACCACCGTGTAACCAGCGTTTCAAGTTTGAACTTGGATGGTTGCATCGTGAGGGCTTCCATGAGTTGGTCAAAAGAATTTGGGAAAGACCAGTTGTCGGTGATACGCCTATCCAGAGGTGGAATAACAAGATCCGTGCAGTACGCACACACCTTGTGGGTTGGGCCCGTCACACTACAGGTTTACTTAAAAAAAAAGATACGACTATCCTCGATAATTGATGCTCTAGAAGCATTAGCAGAAGTTCGACTGTTATCCACGCAAGAAATTGAGCTTAAGAGCCAATCCAATGCGCAGATAGCGAAACTTTTGCGTGAGGAGGAGTTAAAATGGTATCAACGTTCCAAAGCCCAATTCATCCTCGAAGGGGATTCGAATACTCGCTATTTCCATAGTATTGCCAACGGCAGACACAGGAAAAAGCGTATCCATTCCCTTGTCCAGGATGAGGGAACGATTGAGGGCCATGAACAACTCAAGTCGTATATCACTAATTACTATAAAGGCCTGTTCGGAGCACCAGAGGAAGGAAACTTCACATTGGATGAATCTAGAACAGCCGATATACCCCAGGTTTCAGATGAGGAAAATAGTCTACTTACTGATCCCTACTCAGAGGATGAAGTGAGAAAGGCGGTTTTCCAAATGGAACTCAATAAAGCTCCTGGGCTGATGGTTTCCCAGCTGAGTTCTATCAGAACTTCTGGGATGTTATCAAGCCGGATCTGATGCAACTGTTCGACTGTCTCCATGATGGACAATTAGAGCTGTTTCGTCTCAATTTTGGTGAAATAATTTTATTACCTAAGGTTAATGAGGCAGAAAGAATTCAACAATTCAGACCTATATGCCTTCTTAACGTTAGTTTTAAAATATTCACTAAAGTTGCTACGATTCAACTGAACAGTGTGGCAGACCATGTGGTTCGTCCGTCACAGATTGCTTTCATGCAAGGTCGTAACATCCTTGATGGGGTGGCAATCCTACATGAAACAGTTCACGAACTGCATAGGAAAAAGCTGAATGGGGTAATTTTGAAAATAGATTTCGAGAAAGCTTATGATAAAGTTAAATGGTCTTTCCTTCAGCAGACTCTCAGAATGAAAGGTTTTTCTGATGAGTGGCGTGCGTTAATCAATAGCTTTGTTTCGGGAGGAAGTGTAGCCATTAAAGTCAATGATGACACTGGTAAATACTTCCAGAACAAAAAAGGCCTTAGACAAGATGACCCACTATCGCCAATACTATTTAATATAGTGGCCGATATGTTGGCTATCTTGATCGAACGCGCTAAGTCTGAGGGCCAAATTGAAGGAGTGATTCCGCACATAGTTGATGGTGGTCTATCGATTCTTCAATATGCCGACGACACAATTCTTTTTATGGAACATGACATCGAAAAAGCTCGAAACCTAAAGTTAATATTGTCAGCGTTCGAGCAATTATCGGGTCTTAAGATAATTTTCCATAAAAGTGAATTTTTTGTTTTGGCGAGGCTCAGGAAACCGCCCCCTTGTATGCTGAATTATTCGGCTGTACACAAGGACAATTTCCTATCAACTATTTGGGTATTCCGATCCATTATCGGAGACTTACAAATGCTGAATGGAAATTGGTGGAGGAGAGACTTCAAATTCGGTTAAATAGCTGGAAAGGCAAACTACTATCCTTGGGGGAAGATTGGTTCTCATAAACTCAGTACTAACTAACATGGTACTGTATATGATTTCTTTCTTCCAACTTCCCAAAGGAGTCTTAAAACGATTGGATTATTTCCGGTCAAGATTCTTTTGGCAAGGGGATAGTGAGAAGAAAAAATATCGACTGACTAAGTGGAGTGTGGTTTGCCGTCCAAAAGACCAAGGAGGGCTCGGTGTTCATGACCTTGAGGTCAAGAATAGAGCATTGCTTGGCAAATGGCTCTTCAAGCTTCTTTTTGAAGATGGAGTTTGGCAAACCCTCCTTAGGAGGAAGTATGTGGCTCTAAAGCTGTATCCCAAGTTCTTTGGAAACTTGGCGATTCACACTTCTGGGCAGGCCTTATGGCTACGAAGAAGTTTTTTTCCCACATGATCATTCTCAATTAGGGATGGATCGGAAATTCGTTTCTAGGAGGATACGTGGCTAGGCCAATCCACTCTCCGGGAACAATATCCAGCTCTGTATAATATTGTGCGATACAAAAGCGACACGATCGCTAAGGTGATGGGTACTTCCCCACCAAATGTATCGTTCAGACGAAACTTAATTGGGCCGAGGTGAGCATCCTGGGATGCCTTGCTTCTCCGGTTGGACTCTGTCCAGTTGACGAAGGCTCAGATATATTTCGTTGGAATCTTAACAAGAATGGTAAATTCTCAGTTGATTCTATGTATAGAGCTTTAATCCAACCCGACGTGCCAGTCGATAATAATAAGAAAATTTGGAAGATGAAGATCCCGCTGAAAATTTGGAAGATGAAGATGAAGATCCCGTTGAAAATTTACGTGGTATCTCGTCGAGGAGTAATTCTTATAAAAGATAACCTTGCCAAACGTAATTGGCATGGAAGTAAAAAGTGTGTCTTTTGTCACCATGACGAGACAATTAAACACTTATTCTTCTAGTGTGAGTTTGCTAGGTCTATATGGTCAGCCATCCAGATAGGCTCTACCTGGTTACTTAGGGTGGGAGCGATTGCCGTTATTTGGTCGCTATGGCTATGTAGAAATGACAAGGTTTTTAACGATAGAAATGCTTATGTTATGCAGGTTATCTACCGGTGCACAGCAATGCTCCGATCATGGTCGGCCCTACAGCGTGTGGAGCACCGCGAGCTGTTTTTGGAGGTGTCTTCGCCATTGGAAGCTGCGGTGGGGGAGTTTTTCTCCCAACATGGATGACCACATAATCTACGGATTGACCCTCCGCCACCTTAGGCGTCTTTACAATTTCTCATTATGATATGCAATTCGCCTATTATTTTCTCGTACTTGAGACTCGTGAACTTGTTATGGCTGTGTGCATCCTAGTTATGCAGAGGCCGGGTGTAATACTTATGACTCTTTAAGTAATAAAATCTCTTAATCAAAAAATTCCGCACTCGACATTATGGAGAAAGTACTTGCACTACCTGAACCTCGTCGATCATCAGTGGTGGCATTGTTATGGAGCTGGTGTCGAACAGATAAGAAAAATAGTGGACAAAAGCACATGAGTGCGATGAGCTGCAGCACGTTATTATATGCCACACAACAGAATGGAATGAGCACCTTTGCAAGCAAGGTACAATAAACACCAAGTCTGCTATGAAATGGAAGCCAAACCTTGATGTGCCTTAGAGCAACTCTAATAGCTGCCCTATATTAGGAGGGCTATTTTTGGGTATAAGGCACCTGTTTTAGCGTTTTAGGGCACGAAAACTTTTTCTGCTTTACTAGCTGCCCTATAATAGGGCACCTCCTCTCCAACAGCTGCCCTATTTTAGGGCAGCGCGGCCGCACCCCTTCTTCCATCTTTTTACCCATTTGCACATACATATCAAACAAATAATATGATAAATGAGCTAAAATAAATTCAAACAAATAAAACTTAAATAGTACTTACTTATTACAACACAATACAAATAGTTTATCAAATGGGTTATCAAATAGTTCATCAAGCAACACACAAATGTTCATACAACAACACCGAATCAAGTACATGGTCTTGATCTTTGCCTTCCATTCCATGCCCACCAATCCTCAATGAGATCCTTTTGAAGATCTTCATGCACATCGGAGTCTCGAATGTTGTGGTAGGAGTCAACGAAGCGGGCAACACGGTCTCCACCTCGACTCGGCCGAACCGGCCGGCCCATCAACTCATACGTGTCGTAGACAACATTTTGGCCACGCTCGTTCTCTATGATCATGTTATGCATGATCACACATGCATTCATGATATACCAAAGGATCTCTTGATCCTAAAACCTAGCCGGTCCTCTCACAATTGCAAATTGGGCTTGCAAAATCCAAATGCTCTCTCCACATCTTTCCTAGCCGCCGCTTGAGCATTATGAAAATCAAGTTCCTTCTTACCTTCGGGGGCTTGCACCGGCTTGACAAATGTCGCCCACTTGGGATAAATCCCATCTGCAAGGTAGTAGCCCATCTTGTATGTCTTGCCGTTGGCTTGGAACTCCACCGGTGGTGACTCTCCATTGGCTAGCTTGGCAAATAGAGGAGACCATTGGAGGACATTGATATCATTGCAAGAACCGGGCATGCCAAAAAATGCATGCCATATCCAAGTCTCATAGTCGGTCACGGCCTCAAGAATAATGGTGGAATCCTTCTTGTGCCCTCTGAACTATCCATGCCACGCTGCAGGACAGTTCTTCCACCTCCAATGCATACAATCAATGGAACCGAGCATACCTGGAAAGCCACGGGCCTTGTTCATCTCCAGTAGCCGAGCCGTGTCTTGAGCATTAGGTGCTCTCAAGTACTTGGGCCCGAACACCTCAACCATCGCCACCGCAAACCGCTTCACACACTTGATGCTCTGACTTTCACTCATTGCCAAGTGATCGTCGACCATATCTGCAGGAATGCCGTAAGCCAACTGCCGCAATGCACTAGTCACCTTTTGGTAGGTGCTATGCCCAAGATCTCCGGCACAATTCCTCTTCTGCTCAAAGAATTTGTCGTGCAGCTTCACACTCTCGGCAATGTGCTTGAACAAATCAATACTCATGCGAAACCGGCAGCGAAAGTACCTCTCGGGAAACACCGGCCTATCAACAAAATAGTTGGCCATGAGCTTGGCATGTGCTTCTTCTCGATACCTCCGAAAGTATTCTCGCCTCATTTGAGAACCTCCATGCTTCAGCCTCTTGTTCATCCTACGGTGCACCGTCAAGAGCATCGCAATGTCCTCCTCCTCTTGCGCATCGAACTCCTCATCGGACGTGGTGTAGTCGAACAACACCATCTACGAATGCACAACCTAAATTACAATCTAAATTATAAACAACAACATATACAAATAATTGTGAAATGGAACCTCACCTTGAACTTGCCGGAGCGGCAGGAGGTAGTCGCGGCCACGGCGTCGGCGGCTGACTGGAGGCGCGGCGGACACGGAACAGCTCCGGAGTGACGGGGAGACCCAGGAGAGGCCGCGGTCGTCGACGACGCAGCCGAGCTCGACGGCAACCAAAACGGCGTGGCGGCGGAGCTTCGGTCATGCGACCAACTCGCCAAGCCGCAGGCGGCGCCGCGGTCACGGCAGGTTGGCGAGGAGGCTCCGGATCCGTCCACCATGACCCACGGCGGCGACGGAGAAGGCCGAATCGAGGCTGGCGGCGGCAGAGCTTCGGCCAAGATTCACGGCGGCACCGGCGCGTCCGAGGCCATCCCGGCCGATTTGGCGGCGGGGGAAAGATTGCGGAGGGGGCGGCGGACCGTTTCCGCGGTGGAGGACGGCCGGCGGCGGTCGAATCGAGGCCGACGGCGGCCAAATCACGGTGGGGCGGAAGTGGCGTGGGGGCGGGATGGGATTTCAGCGTGGCAGTTGGTGCGCACGGGGGAAATGAAGGGAAAGGGCACGGGGCACGCTCGGCCGATTTGGCAGCGGGGGAAAGATTGCGGAGGGGGCGGCGGAACGTTTCCGCGGTGGAGGATGGCCGGCGGCGGTCGAATCGAGGCTGGCGGCGCCTAAATCGCGGCGGGGTGGAAGCGGCGCGGGGGCGGGAGGGGATTTCAGCGTGGCAGTTGGTGCGCGCGCGGGGGAAATGAAGGGAAAGGGCACGGGGCGCGCGCGCTCCTCTTGGGGCAGAGAGGACCAAAATTTAGGGCAGTCCTATAATAGGGCAGCTGTTGGAGGCTGTTTTTTGCCCTCTGGTGCACTAAAAAACGGTTTATTGGACACCATGCCTAATATAGGGTAGCTGTTAGAGTTGCTCTTACGTCTCTGAGGCCTTGTTTGGATACGGAGTTTTGGCCAAACTAGTTTTCCATAAACTCTAACAACCGTCTAACTAACTAAAATCATGTTTGGTTGCACCAACTAAAACGGGAATAGGCAAAACTAGGTTTCCACAAAACCAGGAAAGTGCGTTTTGGCAAAAACGACTATTACTCGTTTTTTGTGAAAACGCGATTAGGCAAAACTCGAACACGACCTTGGGCGATGACTGCCGGCCACCACACGCCAGTGTTTGGATCGTGGCCCGCAACAATTTTCAAGCTCTATGGGTCGTGGTGGTGCGCTCGTCGCCGGAGACGGCGCTGCTCTAGATTCACGAGGCCGCGCAGCAATGGCGCCGCAGCTGCCTCTCAGAGCTCTTCAGAGCCGCCCGGCTCGCTAGCTACGAGCACATTAGCCACGATGAGGTGCACGCGCTCCTCCATGCCTGCACGCAGCGGCGACATCCTAAGCGGCAGCGACGTGATGCTGGTTAAGGAGCACCTCTTCACGGCGGCGCTCGCGCGTGATCTCGTAGAAGCCAAACAAGGTACGGCACAGAACGGCGTGGGCGTGATCTCGCCGGTGGCCGTGGCGAGGGCGGCAAGGAGGAGGCCGAAGAAGGCGATGGCGAGGAGGATAGCGAGGTCGTGCCCATGTGAGTATGTGACCTTGCCAAGCAAGGAGGCCGCGGGGCTGTGCGTGGTCCAGGACGTGGCGAGGAGGACGGGGGCCAACACGGCGGAGGTTTGGACCAGCGGTGCCTGGCAGTGGCAGGCTGTCGCCTTCGTCAACTGCCGCGCGGCGAGACCGTCGGGAGCGTGATTCCCTACCATCTCCGGTTGCACTTACAGGTCCGCGGCGCTGCATGTAGGAGATGCCGGCGAACAGGTTCAGACTCCATCCACTCGTTCCTAACGGAATTAAGAGCAAAACGTGTTTTACAAAAAATCCTCCTAAAACGTGGTTTGGTAAAACTCGTCGCTAAATCTGTCTATCCAAACAACCACTGAAGCTGGGAGAGAAGGTTGGAATGTGATAGCTAGAGATCCTGAAAACCAGATGGTATTCACGGTTACTGGTTTCGTCCCAAATTTTGTTGAACGTGTTCGTTCTGAAGCTGAGACCTTGCTACATGCAATTAAACTATTTGAGCAAATGGGCATGGGACGCCTTATCTTTAGCACGGACAGTTGGGTACTTGTAATAAAACCAGCCCATGTGCTGGCCGGGTTAGGTGCACGTGGGGGTCAGAACTATAAGGGCATGCCCAGCGCGTGGCCCTAGGGGTGCTGCCTCACAGGTTTGGATGGTCCAACTAGGTTCGGTTGATGCTCTAAACATGTCAGGGGATCTTCTGCAGGAGGCAGCCTCTTCGGCAGAAAAAGTGAGGAGAGAGGAGAAAACGTGAGATCAAAAGATACTGACAATACGGTCCATAGCATGAAACCCATCAGTTTTTGGTCATGTGGTTGAAAACATCAGCAAATGACTCTCCTTCCCATACCTAGCTGGACGGATCGGGGGCAGCAGCTACCACTGCCCCCATTGCTCGTGCCCTAACAAGGTTTGGCTGAACACCCCCCGATGCTGTAACTCATGTTCTGTCCGGCGATTTTGCCGTCGATGTAGCGTTCTAGGTCAATGTTTTTTTAACAAAATCGATAACTAAACAATCCTTTTATTAAATAAAGTTAAACAGTTAAATCCTATAATCACAACATTTATTTTGCTTTAATTTTGGTGCAAATATGCCAGAAAAGCATAGAAGCATTCCTTTTTTGGGGGGAAAGCCATCATGGAGATTTATGTTAAATTGGGAAACACGGATACATCGCTCGAAATTATATCAACTAGAAAATCTGGGGATTCCAGGAATATCAGTGAACCCTATTCTTGCAATTGCTGAGGATACCCTCTTTTAGCTGCTTCTGTTTCTATAGAGGTACTGGAAACGGTTGGGGGCAATAAAGTAGCTCCCGAGAGCCTTCCCCTTGAGAGAACATGCCCGTACCGGTACCAAAGATTCCAATTACAAGAACTGTTTTTTATGGGGTACACTTTCTCAGGTAGTATTGCTCTCAAGCTAGGAAGAAAAGGTAATTTTTTTTAGGCCTTCTTACTGTCTACCCAAACATTCGGAAAAGGTCTATCCGCTCTACTAGCTAAAAAATCAGCCGCCATATTAGCCTCCCTAGGACAGTGCTAAGAAATCACCTCGGTGAACTCCCGACAGAATAAAATGCAATCTTCAAAGATAGCTGCAGCTGGGCTGAAAGTATTACCTCCATTCCTCATCATTGATGACCACTAAACAGTCAGAGTACACGATCATCTTGTTGCACCCCATGGCCTCAGCCAAAGACATATATACCATATCTCAGTGCACATGCTTCGGCAGTATACACATCTTCGACAAAAGGAAGGATGCAGTTGCGGCCAGCCACAAAGAAGCCTTGCTCATCTCTGATAATTGAGCCTATCGCCCCTGTACCTTTGTCCGGATCAAAAGATTGATGACGTGAACATACACGTTTGTTGGGAGACTCCAAGAGAAAGGTATGATGTAATCTAGTAGAAGTTTTCCCTTAATTTCAAAACCAAGGTTATCGAGCCAGTTGGAATTGGATGAGCTTCAACACGGTGTCAACAAGACGCCAGCAAGTTGACTTGGACCTGCACACAACACAATCAAACTATTTTGCCCCAACGAAACAGGAAGGTTGTCAATCTCCCTGCCTTGCTGAATACAAAGGATTAAACATATGGTGTGGAAATAAATGTAAATGCAAAAATGAACATCGAGCAAATGAGTGTAGAGCGTGGTAGAAGCGGTGTTTTTATCAGTGTATGAGAAAGGACCGGGGTCCACAGTTCAGTAGCGATGTCTCTCCAGAAACAGATAGATAACATGCTGGGTAAACAAATTACAGCTGGGCAATTGACAAATAGCAGTGACATGACAATGCAATATATGACAAGATAATGTTCATTGTAGTATTTATTGGGCATTACAACAAGATATATAGACCGCTCGCTAGCTGCATCTATGACTAATAATCCACCTGCGAAATAACTGTCTTGTCTCCCGCATGTATTAAGTTGCAAGCAATAAATTATCGCAATAAGCAAAGTGTGTAATGTAAACAATACAAATGACACGTAGACATATCAAAGTTCTTTTCTCCCTAGTGGCAACAGCACATTCACAGACTTAGTCATTTCTGTCATCTCGAGCCCAGACTACTCGAGACATGAACCCACTATCTAGCATAAATACCCCCTCTTGGAGACACTAGCATCTACTTGGCCAAATAATCTACTAGCATCGGAGAGCATGCAAGACATAAATATCACATATGTACAAAGATAGATGAACAAATTTGATCATAACTTCACAATTCATCGGATCCCAACAAACACAACACGTAGCATTACATAAAGATGATCTTGATCATGTTAGGCAGCTCACAAGATCTAAACATGATAACCCAAAGTGGAGAGACTACCAACTAGTTACTGCTATGGACCCGTAGTCCAATGGAGAACTACTCACGCATCAGTCCGGAGGCGGGCATGGTGGTGTAGAGCCCTCCGGTGATGATCTCCCGCTCAGGCAGGGTGCCGGGAAGAGCTGCAGAACCCTCCCGAACAAGGGTTGACGGCGATGGAACTTTTCGTGAAATTGTGTTCGGTTACTTAGGGTTTTCTAGACGAGTGGAATATATAGGCGAAGAGGCGACACTGGGGGCCACCCAAGGCGGCCAGACCACCCCTCGGCGCGGCCCCACCTTCTGCCACGTCGAGGTGGCGTCTGGGCCCCCTCGGTCGCCACCTCGGCTTTCCTTTGGACTCCGTCTTCGCATCTTCGTAAAACTTATCCCCGTGAAGTTTCGTCCAATTCCGAGAATATTTCCCGACTAGTTTTTCTGAAACAAAACGACAGCTGAAAACATGAACTGGCACTGTGGCATCTTATTAATAGGTTAGATCCAGAAAATGCATAAAATGATATGTAATGTAAATAAAACATGTAACATTTGGTATAAAACAAGCATGGAACATCAAAAATTATAGATACGTTTGAGACGTATAAAAGATGCATCAACGTTTAACTTCACATGGCCCTCCTTTGGATTTACCCACCCATGGAGAGCAATACCCCGATGCTCCATGTTTCTTGCTCTTGCATAGTTAGTGACTAAACCTGAAATAGATTGAGCAGTTCAACCCGGTTGTCGAATCGGCTCACTGTGGGTTACATGATGACGTTCGCACCACACGTACCATATAGTGGTAGATATCAGCTCCGCGCGGGAAACCTCTAGTAACAACAGTGATGTCGTCGTCCTATCGAGGAGTGGGCTCCGAAGTACGGAGGAGCCCTCTCTGACACTAGAGCATGCATCATTGATAATCGTGACCATTCCGAGATGTTCCCACACCTCCTTCACCCACAAACACTGAAAGTATGCATGGCATATACTCTCACAATCCAGTGTGCACAAAGAGCACTCAGCATTGTTCATTATGTGTCTATTCGCTAGAACCCTAGGCAAGGTATATCACCCCGCAATGATCGCCAACAGTGAATTTTGATCTTAGCTAGCACTCTCATTGACCAGATTGTCTTCCAAACCGGTGAAGTATTTGAGGACCCAAATAAATTTGTTCTCCTAAGCTTGCGTCCATGTTGGTGATCCCACTCTATGCGATAGGCTGATTTAACCGTGAAGATGTCATTATTATTATAATGCCGTGAAACAAAGTCTTCAACAATGTTAATTGGGAGTGGAATGTCGAGAATAATTTGCACATCCACCCCGCAATGATCGCCAATAGTGAATTTTGATCTTAGCTGGCACTCTCATTGACCAGATTGTCTTCCAAACCGGTGAAGTATTTGAGGACCCAAATAAATTTGTTCTCCTAAGCTTGCGTCCATGTTGGTGATCCCACCCTATGCGATAGGCTGATTTAACCGTGAAGATGTCATTATTATTATTATGGCGTGAAACAAAGTCTTCAACAATGTTAATTGAGAGTGGAATGTTGAGAATAATTTGCACATCCACTAGCCAGAACAGATCAATAAGCATCTCCTTGTCCCAAGTTCTAGTTTCTATATCAGTAAGGTCCAAAACTGTAACACCCCGATTTTCACTAACCGGTTTTTCTGAAAAGGGGGTGAACTAAATTTTTTCGAAAACCTTTTAACTTGGATTTCTTTGGGTTTTATGAAAACTCATTTGAACTTTTGGTGATTGATGTATCTCTCTTTGTCCCAACCCCGGGAATATTCTCTGAATATTTGTGATCACCTCTGATTCCGTTCATTAGGGTTTTCTTTATAAAACCTTAATGCCTTTTCTATAGAAAACCAAAAACCGGTATCTCGCCTCTCCAAAGAAACTCTCCTTCATCTTGCTTAGAAAATTCCGCCAAAAATCCCAGAGACACCTATCATCATGTATCTCCCATATATGCATGAACATCGCCATGACCTATGCAACTTTTTCAGATTGAAGGAATTACCAAATCTACCACTACCGGGCCATTAAATCCAAAACCCTACTTCCACTCCTCCATAAATCTTGACAACCTAAGGAAGTGTTTAATACCCCATTATAAGCCACCCCAAGAAATTTGGGATAATTTGGATAAACTTTTTCTTGTAGGACACCCATCGAACACCTTCTGCCCTTTTCGAAACCCAAAAATGTTTACACATGAAACTTTCTCCAAATTGAGTGAAACTGGACCACATTGCTCACATACCAGTAGGACACCACCAGCAAAAATTCTAGCTCCATTGGGATAGTGGAAGTCCATTTTCATTGCATCGAATACCTTGAGGGCATTTGAATGTTTCAAAACTTTGTACTGGCTTTTTGTCCCAATTTGGTGTTTTGCTTGTTGTGTGTTGTTTGTGGCAGTAGTGGAACCAAGTGACGCGACCCGTTTTCTTTTAGTGCCCTAAATCATCGGGAACGCGACGATGTCGATCACGGCGTGCTCTGGACATGCCACTGTCGGCATGCTCCTGTTCAAACCCTAGCCCCAGCCTTATCTCTTGCAGCAGTACCACCGCGTGCACTACTGTACCTCCAGCACGGCTGCCTCATCCTCTCCCCCTCCTTATCCCTCTCTGTAGCCATGAAACGTAAGCCATGAGCTCATAGCTCCATTAATGGCCGGAGTAAGTAGTTGAACACCTCGGCCTCTAAAAGCCACCTCCGAGCCCCCTTGCTAGCCAGAACCACCCACAGCCGCCCCCAGAGCCCACTCACTCCTCTCCCTGACCTCTCTTTCCCTGGTTTCTCGAGGAGCAAGCTCACAGGAGCTTTGCGAACTTCGATGGCCGAAACCCTAGCGCCCTAGCCCGAGCTAACCACTGCCCCTCCGCCACCTAGAGCAGCTCCCCTGAGCGCGGTGCAGCCCCACGAACCCATTACCGCCGTCACCGTCCTCCCTAGACCACCCCAGCGCCGCCGCCAAGCTCCACCCAAAGCTCCGCCATGGCTGCGGCCGAGCAAGGGAAGCTCGAGGCAGCGCACGGGGACTGCCCTCGCCGCTGCTTCTACCACCCCTGGGCGCGGTATGGTCTGCCAAGGCTACCGCCGCTGTCGGCGTGCTCCCCGAGCCCCCAGTCGCCGGCGCCATGCACCGCCCGAGCCCCTCCCGTGCGTGCATGTCGTCGAGGCCAGGAAGAAGAAAAGAGGGAGGAGGAAAAGGAAAAGAAAAAGAAGAGAGGCCCCACCTGTCGGGTTAAGTGGACACGCCTTCGCGGCTTTCTGTTTTCTCCCGCGGAAAACGTATTCCGGAGGAATACGCTTCTGGCCCAGCCCAGTTAAAAGCAGCCCGCGTTGTTTTTTTTATCTCTGGTGAGCGGCGGATAGTTATTCTTCGCACGTCAATAACTTTTGAACCGTAGCTCCAAATGAGGTCATTCAAATTTGTAAATTCATATTTTGAGAAGCTCTGTCCAGTAGTATAAGTGTTACATTTTTGTAAAATACTTGTATGCTCAGCACCATTGTATGCATGCATAGGTATATTCCGCGGTACCGGCAAACCGAGACCCTAACCCGTGACGTGTCCGTGACCCTCCAAGCCAAACGGTGTCGATCTTCGGAGGCAAGCTAACCACTTGCTATGAGCTCCTGTCTAGTTTATCTTGTCGTGTTTTGCTTGCTAGTCATTGTTGATGATCGTCGATGTGATTTCATGTGTATGCTTCATGCTATGTTTAATTTCCGAGCTTAGATAGCGATGCCATGTTGTATTAAATTGTCGCACTACTACATATTTGCTTATCTGTGCCTCACCCCCATTCCCGAGGCGATGGGCTGGAGGAACCGCCACAGTTAAGGGAATGGGAAATAATTACAACTGTGCACCTCGCACTTGCGTGGCTTTGTTTGCTTCTTCTTCTTCGCCGAGGTGAGGAGGGGACGAATGTCGTCTTATGATCCTCGGCGTTGGGGGCATTTGCCAAAAGAGTTATTTGCTTCTTCTCCCTCTGTCAAACGTGGTTGGCGAAAGCCCACCTGGACTGCGACGCTTGGGACATTTGCTTTCCATTTGGTTCTTTTTGCTAAGATTGCTGACACCACGTCGGGTTAATCCTTGAGTGAAATGGATGCTTTCTTTCTTATGAATGCTTTTCGGTTCATTGTTTGGAGGCTACTTGCCTCACCAACTTTGTAATTAATCTGCGAGGGCGCTGGCTGGAGGAACCGCCACAGTCGTCCGATTGACCCACTGTGCTATTTTCTGTGAACACTGATTCATGAGGACACTGGCTAGAGGAACCGCCACAGTCGTCTGATTGACAATACATATTATGTTGCAAATGTATTGTTGTTGGTGATATATTGTTATGATATTATGATTGTTGTGTTGGACTAATCCTCTGTTGTTTGAACTTGTTATGATGAAACTTGATTAAATGAAACACCCCTCCAAACATCGATAGGGTCAGTCCATAGTGCCACTAATCTGAACATCGAAAGCACTGCCACTATCGCTCATATGGGCGGGCCTTGACCTACGTAACCTATTGAGCCTCCTTTGATGCTACCATTTTGGCAAGATTAGTCGGTTACCTTTGTGGTCGGGGCTAGTCTTGTGAAGGTTCCGGAGCTAGGCGTCGCTCATCTGTTGGGGGCGTGCCGGATTCACTTCGTCATAAGACATAGAGTTGTGTCGGTAGCTATATAGGGAGTGTCTTGGTAGCGTGAACGGTCGGGTGAGTGTATCTTGCTAAGTTCGCCTTAAGGATGATATCCTAAAGTACCGGCTGAGTGTGGTGCACTTAGATGGGTGGTATCTGCAACCTCTCGAGAGTGTCAAATCTGGATGTCTAGCCTCGTTCCAAGGTTATGGAACAACAGTTCAGTGTCGGTCACACTATTGTCTTTGTCGAGTCAGGAGGTTAAACATAAGTTCTGTTTGAAAGAAAGATGAACAACCTGATTTCACTAAATGAACAATAAGATGATGCAGGGAATGTTACTTGAGCTGTGGATGGTTACCGTGTTTAGGGGTGACGGCGTGATCGTTGGGAGCCTAGAGTTAGGCCTGAGCCAACATCAACCGTGCATGCCCAACGTGGAAAAATAAGGCCAGAAGGCCTAGGAAAGTTGAGAAAAGAGATAAGGCCAGAGGGCCTAGTAGGGATGATAAATATTGTTATGTTACTTGGTACCAAATGGTACACCCGTTTACTCGTCACAGGTAAGCCCTTTGTATGATTGCCGGTGCACGATCCAACCCCACCTGGCTTGGATTCTGTACTGGTGATACCCCGTTGCTTGCTTATGACGTGTTTGGTTGTCGATGCCATTCTATTTTTATGCCACGTATCTAGAGTACACTTGACATGTTGTAGGAGTTTATTTCCAATGTATATCTTGCTGCATGTTTGTTGGATTGTTTGTAGTGAGTGGCGAATCTTGCTGAGTGCATACAAATGTACTCACGGTCCTTGTGTTTGTGGCCAGATTATTGGCGAGGATTCATCTTCTACCTTAGCCAGAAGTGGAGCAAGAGCGTGCTAGGATCAGTAGCCCAGCCAGATGCCTGTGGAGTGGAGCCGCTCCAAGCCGTTGCCTTAGCCGTCTTCCGCTGCCAGTTAAACTCTGTCCCGAGCCATGAATGGCAAGACATTTTGTAATGCCTCGATGGCCTTGTAAACTCTTTTGTAGCACTTTGTGCCTGATTGTGTAATGATTTCCGCTATGTTGCATTGTCGTAACGTGCGGCCAGATATCTTGGGCTGGCGCACGGGGCGACCGCCTCTCTGGAAACATGTGCCAGAGCGGGGTGCCACAAAAACTTTTGTTACGATAATAAGCATAGAACCACTCCTTATTTTTGAAATACACAAAAATCCTAATTTTTTAACAATGTACTCCCTCCGTTTTTTAATATAAGATGGTTTACCATTTGTTCACATGCACATGTATATAAATGTATCTAGACATATTTTAGTGTGCATGTTACCCATTTTAGTATGCATGTAGACAATATGTAGAACACCTAAAACATCTTATATTAAAAAACAGAGAGAGTAGTTCTAATGTTTTGTTATAATAATAATAATAAAAAAAGAGACTTGGGCGCACGGGTCTCAGCGTGAACTAGAGTGGTGTGGGCACACCGCACACCCAGGTTAACCCACGTGTTTCCCCTACCTTGACCGTATCAAACTAGTACTTGTACCAATCCCGCGATCCACGGAATCATAAGAACTGCCGCGCTGCTGGGCTCAGCTCCTCTGTAGTACTAGTATTACTATATACAGTACTTCGACAATCTACCGTCCAATGCAATCAAACGGGCCTCCTTTAATTAGCCGCTGCACATCTAATAGAAACACAAAGCACACAATGCCTGGCCGCTGGCAGCGTGACTAGAACGCCTCGCCACCGGTAGCCGTGACTGGACGCCTCGCCGACTTTGCGCCAAATGTGTGTTTGCTTGGCCCTAAAGTACTTACAGAGGCAGCACCGGCGGCAACAAGACCGGTACCCGCCGGCAACAACACGAGGGTCGAAGTCGCCGGCAAATAGCATGAGGTCGACTTTGCCGGCCGGCCGGCCGGCCAGCCAGCTTGCACTGAACTTGCTAACCCGTACGTTGCCAGACTTGCAAAGTATGTACTTGCTCACCTATACATTGGCAGACTTGCAAAATATGTATTGAAGGGCGCGGTGTTGCTGCCGGCGGCGATGCGTCCCAGTCATGGTTACCGGCGGCGAGGCGTCGTGTGCCTTTTCTAATTAGCTGTGCACCGGCGAATGAACGGAGGCCCGTTTGATTGCATTGGACGGTAGATTGTCGAAGTACTGTATGTTGTACAGTAATGCTAGTACTGCAGAGGAGCCGAGCCCTGCGCTACTCTGTCTCGCGATCAATCACCGACGAATCTGCCTTGCGCGAGCAGACTAAGGCATGGCCTAGTGGTGGGGAGGGGCTGATGCCTTCCCACCCACCTGAGCTCAAGTCCTCATGCTTGCAATTTCGGTGATGTTGCACCCTCCTCTATCAAAAATCACGTGGTTCTCCCACGTTGAAATCAATCTGCCTTGCACGAGCCACATGGAAACACGAGCGGATCAGCAGCAGTCCGTGGACGATCCTTCGCCGCCGGCGGCCGCGTACCCTCACTGGGTTTTGCTCGACTACTTCCGGGACTGCGACGATCCGGACGGCAATACCGTGGCGCACGCCCGCACCTCCAAAGGCCATCCTATCCGCGTCTCCTTCCGCCTTGCGGCGCCCCTGGCGGTGTCACAACTACCCCTGGACAGCCCCGGCCTGCCGGACGGGGTAGGCATCTCCTCTCATGTCATCGTGGCCCATGGGGACTCCGTCCTCATCGAAATCGATACAAGGGCTGATTATAGTGCTTTCAATGACAGAGTCACGTTCGACTACTTCCTCTACTGTGCCGGTGACGCTGCTGCAGACCCTCCCCGACCACCGACACTGTCGCTGCTGCCCCCTTGCTACCTCATCGGACAAACAGAGGGGAGGCGGAAAAATAAGCGCTATATGGATGTTCATGCCATCGCACTCCTGCGTCGCGACCACGACGAGGTGCTGGACGGTGGCGGCGTTGAAGTTCCTTTTGAAGAATGAAGAATCGCGAGAGCCAGTGGAGGCAGAACTCTGCCTGCTCAGATCCGGCGAGTGGAAGCTCAAGCGGCTGCCGGTCATCCACGACGAGGGTAAGCAGCAGGAGGTTTCCTGCTAACACACCGACAAGGCCATCACCGTCGGCGATCGATCGGTTCTTTTTCTGGGTGGACTACTTCCGCGGAGTCATCTACTCCGACGTGTGGGAGGAAACGCCAGCGCTGCGTTACGTGTCTCTTCCCGTGGAGCCCGACCCCAAGAGGAACTACAATCATGGGCGCAGCGGGTCATCCTACTAAGCGTATGCGCTACCGAGGGCGGCGCCGTGGTGAGGTTTGTAAACATCAACTCCCGCTGTTGCTGTGGCCGCCCTGGAAAAACCACCTGTGCACGTTCCATCTACGCCTTCACGATAACCATGTGGGCGCTCAGGATGGATGACATGACGACGTGGGACAAGGTCAGTGTCGTCGACTCTGATGAGCTCTGGTCCTTACCAGGCTACCACGGGGTTGTACCTCGCATTAAACCGGAGTACCCCACCGTGAGCCTCGACGACCCCGACATGCTCTACTTCATGGTTCAAAAGAACAAGTACCACATGGGCGATGCGGCTGATTGAGTTTGACACGAGGCTTATGGAGCTGCACTCCATCTTCTACTACGACGATGAATTTTGCTACAACTTCGACTTTGTCGTCTCCACGTTCTCCCAGTACTTCGACGCCTCCTCTTGTAGCCGTGTCTTGGTAAGACAAAAATACACCGATGTGCAAGCACCAGTGACGCCATCGAAATTGATCTTGCCAAGGGTAGCTGCCATGCATGGCTTCTCCTGAAGAGATGTTGGCGATGCTGCGAGGGATACCTGACTTGGCACCTGATGAAATGCTGAAAGCGTATGGCGTTCTAATTGCGTGGGATGAGAGTCAGGTCAAGTTCAGGTCTCTGTTGGCGCTTCCAGTTGACATGAGGAAGGATTATTGCCTTCGTCTTGCTTTGATGTAAAGGCTGGTGTTGGTATGTTGACATCTTAATGCGCATATTTATTTTGGTATTAAGAAGAAAACCAAAAAAGATGAATAATGATACATGAATCTTTGACACACATTTGTTTTATTATGTTATGTAGCAGAAAACCAAATACTATGAATCAAAATACAGGAATCTCGATGCTCATTTTTATTATCTTATGTACTGAAAAAGAAAGGCAGACAACACAAATCATAATCTGCTCATTTTTATTATCTTATGTACTGAAAAAGAAAGCCAGACAACACAAATCATAATCTCCAATACTTATATTATTAATGCAGAAGTATGAGCTACTATAATTATATAAAAAGTGATCCCCTTCCTCTCCAATCACCCTCCCCAAAAAAAGATGTCATCTACTACACAATAGACAACTCCCACTTGTCTCCATCGATATTGTGCAATGTGTCGGGGACGCAGAACCTCCTTTTTTTGATTCCCCGTGTGTCGGGATGTAGGGAAAATCCGACAATGTCAGGATGTAGGGATGTACTAAACCTTTGTTCGCCGAGACAATGTCACCGACGACCGTGTGTAAGGCGCATGGTTTTGGTTACCAGTCGGGAAATCCGGTTACCGGTCGGTAACCGGACATCCCAAGCACCCTCAGGAAATGGTCATACCGGACGAAAAATCCCGAAATTTTGAATTTTAACGAAAACTTTCGATAAATAGTTAAACTGGGAACCAAAAAATTTGAATTTTTGAATTTCGGATTTCAAATTCGTCCGGTAACCGGTCGGAATTTTCCGGTAACCGCGGTAACCGGAAATCCCGACCACCCTCGGGAATTTTTTTCTTCCGGTAACCAAAACCTTGGTAAGGCGACCTTCCACATGCTAGAGGTGAGGAACATCAATTTTGTGTCTTTTTCAGTTTTTTACTGCAAATCTGATGGTGATTTGATGGTCCATGGTCCCCGGCAGTGGTCGTGAAACAGGATGGGTCGATCACAACGTTGGTGGCGTGCAGGCGACCAAGCCTACATTTCTATCTATTCGAGACATGCAAGTGAGAGTGTTGGTCTCGGGCAGCCAATGCAACTCTCAGCGCCATGCATGGACACCCAACCCTTTCAGGGCCGCACGTTACCTTTCTATACCAGCGTCCCTATAGAATTGTATGCACTAGCCACATATCCCAAAAGTCCGAATTGATGGAAATGGGCAGGCAGTATATTTATATTTCAACACTCCCCTCACTTCTAGACTATTTTAGCGTGGGTTCGGTGCAGGCCGCGAAATCTTTTTTTCCCTTTTTTTTAAGACTGCGTGAGCAGGGTCATGAACTCGAGATCTCGTGGCTCTGATACCATATAGAATTGTATGCACTAGCCATCTATCCCAAAATTCCAAACTGACAGGCAATATATTTATATTTCAACATTCCCCCTAGCACACTGTTGGACGAGACACCGTCTCCAATCATGTTTTTCACATCGTGTTTATATGCGTTCTTTGGTTTTTTACCTCTGAACATTCTACAACTATGTGAAACAACTAGGGAATATTTTGGAAAAGAATTGGAAGAAGCTGCCGAGTAATGTTCTTTTCAAAGCTTCTAGCATGAACATGGTGATTTCCCCCATCTGTTCACAAGGTTATTCATCAGCCATTGTTCATATACGTTTTTGTACCTTTAAATTTTTGTGGAGCTGTGTTGTGGCGGAGTACTTGAGAAAGCTTAGCCTCACCCATGGTTAAGGACCTAGGGTTGAGATTATGGGGAGAGAACGTGATAGTACTGGTAGTTTCGTCGGCTGACAAGCAGAGGCAAAGATTTACCCAGGTTCAGGCCTCCGGAGAGTAACACCCTACTTCTTGCTTGTCTGGTATTGATCGTGTGAGATTATGCGATTACAGGGAGGTTCCGGCGAGATGTCGATCTCGCTAGAGCTTTTGGTGGTTCGAGTATTGCTTGTTCTGGATCGGCGGCCCTCCCAACCTTTATATAATAGGCTGGGTCTCGGGAGTTCGTAACCGATCCAGATTACATGTAAGGAAAGCCTAAACCGACTATGCCTATGTCTAATCTTGGAGGGTACTCCATCTTTTTGGGCCTCTTATCTTGGGTTTCGAGTAGGCTCTTCGCTATTGGGCCTTAGTCGTTACGTGCACCAGGTACCTTCACGGTAGGGTAGCCGAGATGTATATCCTTGTCAGCTTCCAAAGCGGTAAAGGTGTTTTCCCATTTGTTCTTTTGTTCTAGTGTTGGATTACTTTGCTTATTTTGAAGAAATAGGCTTTCGCCCCCCTATATTAATATAGCAACCACCCGATACAAGCTTTGAGACAACCGCTGGGGCAAAACAACACACTCATGCCCAAGAGAAAAGAAAGAGAGCAAGAAAAGAAAACAAAGCCGACATAGGCGGATCAACAAAAACAAAGGCGACTCGCAACCGCTGCGCTCTCTCCGGCAAAGTCCCACCACTATCCTCGCATTCTAAAGTCGCGTACCAAACAACACCTCCAAGAAGGAAAACAACGACGACGCTGCTGCTGTCCGGACAGGTCCTAGGGTTTCCCCCGGTACGCTACAGGTAGTGGGGAAGAGGTACCCCCGACGCCCTTCAGGAAGGAACAATGACACTCAAAGCATCACCGCGGCGGTGTCAAGATGACAAGGATTTCTCCCGACCTCGAAAAAACCACATCCCTAGACAATTCGACATGCTCCACCCATCTTGCCGCCCACCAACAAACGCCACCACGGAATTGAGGTCACCATTGTCGTATCACCAGGCAAGCACAACACGACCGGTCGAACCGAGAAGAACCCGCCATAGACAGAGCGACAGTACCACAGCCACGTGGGAGGGATCGACCTCCACCGCCATAGACGGTAACCGACCGGACGCAGCACGCAGGAGCCGACCGGACGCGGTAGCAGAGACACACCAGGCTGGGAAGCCCGGCCGGCCCCTGAAAGGGTCCGTGAAGTCCCGCCACCACGCTGCTGCACGTAGGCCGACGCCGCTGCTACCCTCAAGATCGGCACCAAAGGCCGGCCGGACCCAAAAGGATCCGCAAAGCTCCCGGCGCCACACTGCAGAAGAGGTGTTGTCGTCGCCACCGCTCTGTCACACGCATCGTCCCTCAGTCAAAACCGGGTAGCTGGGTCTAGCTTGGGCCCACGCTGATCTAGATCGGGCCCAGATCTGGACCTGCAGGGCCCCGGCGGAACCCTAGCCACCCGCACCGCCAACTGGCGGCGCCGCCGCTGTGCTCACCTCCGGCAGCCGAGAAAGCCGTGTAGACGAGCCGCCGCCGTAGCCTGCCGCTGCCACACCGTCTCCCGGCCCAAAACCGAGCCGCCGCCGCACTGATGAGCACCGACGCCAGAGGGCGGAGCCCCGCCTCCACCCAGCCCAGCGCGGGGAGGGACGCGGTTGCGCGACGGAGGAGGGGGGAGGGGGGGAGGGGCGGCGCGGGCCGGCCGGCCGGCCGGCGGCGGCAGCTAGGGTTCGAGGCGCGGGGAGTCGCCTGTCGCGAGAGCTCGGGGGGGGGGGGGGGGGGGGGGGGTTCACCTCTACTTTGCTTATCCAGCAAACAAAAGGATGATGTTTAGATACGTAGCAAGCTATCCATCTTCTGGTTACCATCAATGTGCTCCTTGTTCTCGGATTATCCTGCCAAACTTCTCTACCTTCGCCTCCAAGCGCCATCCTGCCTACACAGTTTCCATCAGCCAATATTTCTTATCTGAAATTCATTCTGAGTTCTGTTTTTCCCGTTTTAGCAAGTTTTTTGTTTTGTTTTGTAAAACAATAATCAATCATATTCTGGGCCGTGCATAGTATGTTCATCATCCAGCCTAGCCCAATTCAGGGCCCAGCTGAGGAAACATGATATCGTCGTCTTCCTCCCTCCCGAGTACCGATGTCTCAGCTCGACCTTCCAACTCGACCACCACGACCTCCCATCTGAAACGTCGCCATGAACTCACTGCTCCGCCGCGCGCTCGCAGCCTCCTCGCGGCGCTCATCTCTCCTCCGCCGGCCGCCCCTCCCGAACCTTGCCGGCCGCCCGCATCGCAGTCGCTGGAGCGACCGAGTCGGCGAGCGTTCCACGCCTCTCCAAGGACCCTGGGGTTCAGGTCCACCACCCCCGCGCCATGGCCCGGAACGGTCTCGGAGACCGGCACGGCCGCGGGGGAGGACGGGCTGGAGGTCGCGAGGCTGGGGATCTCGCCGCGGATCGTGGAGAGACTCGCCGCGCGGGACATCACCAGGCTCTTCCCCATCCAGGTAGTGCCTTTTGCACAGCACAATCGAAGCTTCAGTCCCAAGGATTCGCTTAATTGCGTCTGGTTGTTGGTCTGGAAATGGGCAAAGCTGGTTCCAGACTTGTATAGTGTATAATGTCAACAAAATAAAAACTTGGCGTCCTACTCAATTGTTTGCAAACATGGACAGATAGTAGGTTTAGTAATACGTCGGCAGCAAATCTATTGAAATCACTAATATGTTGCTTCAAACTGCTGTGTCAAAGTTCAATGAACTGATGTGTCAAAGTTCAATGAATGGCCGGTTCGTTCGCTCGTCCATCGGATCCAAAGTCCTCCCGTGTGTGAGGTTAGGTTTCCCGCTCTCGCGACGCGTGGGCGATTGTAGCTTCGTCCTCCCGGCGGCCCTCCCCTCGAGCTCCTGCGCCTGGCTCCCCCTCGCGTCCCGGCTGGCTCGCTGCGCTCCCCCTCCCTCGTGCTCGTGCTCTGTTCCGTGTCCGCTGCGAGCGCCGCAGCGTACCCCTCGGCTGCCGGACGGAGCTCAGATCCGGTTTCTCTCTCCTGCCGGCGGCGGCGGCGGTGGAGGGTGAGGTTCCCCAGTTTCTCTTCCTTCCCATCCACCATAAGCCTTCTCCGAGCCAGTGCTTCGGGTCTCAACACGCTGTCTCATCTGGTTCTGATGGCGGCGGCGAAGGGGAGGGGTAAGGGGGCGAGGGTGGCGGAGGAGGGAGTCGCGGGGCTGATGAAGCGGCTCCAGATTGCGGAGGAGAGTAAGGCGGTGTGCATTGGGGTTTCGAGTGGGAGCAAGAAGGCGAGCCTCAACCAGGCGATTGGCAAGCTGTTCTCGGAGAAGGCTGCGCGGGCGGCGAACCTGGAGGACACCCTGGGCAACATTTGGTGCCAGCTCGGGGGCACCACCTGCAAGGAGTTGAGGAAGAACTTGTTCTTGTTCACCTTCAGCCAAGCCTCGGGCAAGAGGAGGGCGCTGGAGGAGGGTCCATGGCTGGCGGGGAAGGACCTGCTTATTCTGGAAGACTTCGTGGTAAACAAGACGTTGGACGCCTACAAATTCCGGTCTTTTCCAATCTGGGTTAGGATTTCAAAACTTCCACTAGGCTTGATGGACAGGGCAAATGGGGAAAGTCTGGGGAAAAGTCTGGGAGATTTTCTGGAGGTGGATGTGGATGCCGACGGGTCTGCAGTGGGTGACTATCTGCGGGTGAAAGTTAGGTTGAATGTTGCTGAACCTCTTAGGAGGCGTATCCGAACTTGCATTAGAGTTGACGAAGATGAAGAGGGGTTGCAGCAGGGAGAGGGGGGCGTGGAGGAGGATGAAGAGGAAACTGTGGATGATTGTGGTCAGCGTTTGAGGCTCAGGTGGTGTCCGATCTCTTATGAGCACCTGCCGGATTTCTGTTATGTGTGCGGTATGATCGGGCACACTGATAAGGAATGCTCCATTATGCTGAAAATGGGGAAGCCCCGCTTTATTCGAAAGATCTCAAAGCTTTCATGCCAAGTATGGGCAGGCGGCTTGGGGATTCAGACAGGGGCAGATGGTCTGGGAGCCGTGATGGTGGCAATTGGAAGAGCAATAGCCCAGGAGGGCGTGGTGGCTGGTCCAGGAGTGACTCTGATACATGGAAGAAGAAGGAGGATAGGAATTTATCCCTCGGAAGGAAAATACCGGATGAGGATCCAGAAGGGACAAGCCCAATCAAAAGCCTCACAGTCTCCCGGATATCCTTGATCCGATGAGTGCTAGGAAAAATCTGGACTTCGAGGCTGTGTTGGGTGACAAAATTGATAGTGCCGTTGTTGTTCTGCAATTGGTTTCTGCAGTGACGCAGCCTCCGGGACAGATCCCAACCTGTGTCGAGGAGGAGTCAAATATGGATGTCCACGCTGTGTCGGAATCGAAGGTTCAGGCTAGGGAGGTTCCTTCACCCATGGAAGGCATCGCCAGGGTGGAAAGAAGCAAATCACAGCCTATAAAACACACCTACAGGAAGGCTCTGAAAGTGAAGGTCGTGGATGGGGTGGCCCCTATGGCAAATCTCAAGGCTGGTTCCAAGAGGGAGCTAGCTGTGATGGGTGGTGAAGAAGAATTGGCGGCTGGACAAGGGGGGAAAAAGCTAAGGGAGTCTACCGAGGGAGGGTTTTCGGATCAACAAATCACAACTGACGCGGGGCTGCGCTTCCAGCCCTGCCTGGATCAATGAAGCTTAGTGCTTGGAATTGCCGGGGGCTTGGGAACCAGCCGGCAATGCAGGGCCTGCTGGACCACCAGCGGGAGGAAGCGCCCGATATTCTCTTCTTGTCTGAAACCAAACTTGACAGGAAGGGGATGGAAAGGGTCAGAGTGGCTCTGAACATGAAGCATATGGAGGTGAAAGATTGTGACGGGAGGAGTGGGGGTTTGGCATTGCTCTGGAATGAGAATGTCAAGCTAACGGTGGCGCCTGTGATGTCTCGCTATCATATTAGCGCTGACATCAGTGGGGATGATGGTTTCTGTTGGCGCTTTACGGGGCTCTATGGCGAGTCGAAGTCAGGGGAGAAAGACAAGACTTGGAGGTTGCTCAAAACTCTCCATAGCCACTCCAGCCTCCCTTGGCTGGTGGTGGGTGATTTCAACGAGGTTCTGTTTGCATGTGAGAAACAAGGGGGACAAGTTAGGTCCCAGGCCAGTATGGACAAATTCAGAGATACTCTGGAATTCTGTGAGCTGGAAGATTTGGGTTACTCGGGGGACCCTTTCACTTGGAGAAACAACAACCACTTGGCTGCTAACTATATCAGAGAGCGCCTGGATAGGGCTGTGGCAAGCATGGATTGGAGAATGCATTATCCTGCGTACAAAGTCATCAATGGTGATCCCCACCACTCGGATCACCGCCCGGTGCTGGTGTTAATGGAACCTGAGCTGTACCTTCCCAATCCTGGCTTGATTTCCCAGCCGAAGTTCGAGGCCAGGTGGCTCGAGGAGGAGCAGTGTGAGGTGGTGGTAAAGAATGCGTGGTCCCTTGCCCTGCTTGAGGGGAACGTGAAGGTGGCGGATGCGATCAAACGTGTTGGCAGTGAGCTCCACTTTTGGAGCAGAGAGGTGTTGGGCGATCTCAAAAACAGAATAAAGAAGGTAAAGAAAGAGCTGGCCAATTGTAGGAAGAGATTGATCTCCCAGGACAGTGTGTCCAAAGAGCAGCTCCTTCGGTACAAGTTGGGCAGACTGCAGGAACAAAAAAACATATACTGGAAGCAAAGAGCGAAAGCCCATTGGCTGAAGGATGGGGACAGGAATACCAACTTCTTTCATGCCTGTGCGTCCGAGAGGAAGAGGGCAAACCTGATAAAAAAACTAAAAGATGAGAATGGGGGTGTGGTGGAGGGAGAGGAGCTGAAAAGCTTCATTTCTAATTATTATTCCTCTCTCTTTAAAACTAGCGAAGGGGTTGACGACACCGAGCTCCTGCCAAACATTGCGAGCAAAGTCACGGCTGAGATGAACACTCTCTTCTTAGGGAGTTTACTTTGGAGGATATTAAGGAGGCGCTCAATTCTATGGGCGATCTCAAATCTCCAGGACCGGATGGGATGCCAGCCCTGTTCTACAAGCGTTTCTGGGACCTCATTGGTGTGAAGGTTCAGCTGGAGGTGGTGGAGGTCCTCAATGGTGGGCAAATGCCAGCGGGATGGAACGAGACCATCATTGTCCTGATCCCGAAAGTACCCAAGCCGGATAAGCTGAAGGACCTAAGACCGATTAGCCTCTGCAACACGATTTACAAGATTGTGGCAAAGACGATTGCTTGCAGGCTGAAGCCTGTTCTGGAGGAGCTGATCTCTCCGAGTCAGTCTGCCTTCGTCCCTGGCAGATTGATTACGGACAATATACTCATGGCTTATGAATTGACACACTACATGCACAGGAGGAAAGGGGGCAGGGATGGGGTGGCAGCTGTCAAGCTCGACATGAGCAAGGCCTATGATAGGATGGAGTGGCCTTTTCTGGAGAAGATGATGCTGAAACTGGGGTTCTCGGAACGGTGGGTTAAGCTGGTGATGATGTGTGTGAGGACAGTCTCTTATAAGGTCAAGGTGAACCATGATCTTACTAATGTGATATTGCCAGAGAGAGGCCTGCGGCAGGGCTGTCCGCTGTCGCCCTATTTGTTCATCCTTTGCGCGGAGGGTCTGTCCCAGCTGTTCCGCAGGGCGGGGGAGGATGGCACCTTGGAGGGCGTACAAATCTGCCCCAATGCTCCTAAAATAAATCATATGTTCTTTGCTGATGACTCCCTAATCTTTATGAGAGTCAACGAGGCCAGCGCAAGGAAGCTTCTGGGCATTCTGAAAATCTATGAGGTGGCTTCTGGCCAGAAGGTAAACAAAGACAAGTCGGCGGTCATGTTCAGCAAAGGCACCTCGAATGCTGCAAAGAGGAATTTTCTAGGCACTCTCAACATCAGCGCTGAGGCTTACAATGAAAAGTATTTGGGCCTGCCTGTGTACATTGGCAAGTCGAAGAGCAAAGCCTTTGCATATTTGTTGGAGCGTGTGTGGAAGAAGATTCAGGGGTGGAAGGAGAAATTTCTGTCAAAGGCGGGGAAGGAAATTCTCATTAAAGCTGTGGCCCAGGCGATTCCCCTCTTTGCTATGTCCTGCTTTGACCTCACAAAATCTTTCTGTGAGGATCTCTGTTCCATGGTCTGCAGGTACTGGTGGAATAACCAGGAGGAAGAAAGGCACCACTGGTTGAGTTGGGAGACTCTCACAAAACCAAAAGCTGAGGGGGGCCTGGGTTTTCGCGATCCCCATATTTTCAACATGGCCATGCTGGCCAGACAGGGCTGGAGACTGCTTTTGAACCCGGATTCTCTTTGTGGGCGTTTGTTAAAGGCAAAGTATTTCCCGGAGGGCTCCATTCTTGATGCGAAACCCAAACCTGGGATCTCTTACACCTGGAGAAGCATTCTTAAGGGTACTGCCCTCCTGAAGGAGGGTCTGATCTGGCGCGTGGGGGATGGGTCGAGTGTGCTGATCTGGGAGGACCCCTGGCTTCCGTCGGGTGACACTAGAAAACCTCGCAGGGGGGCTGGTTCTTCTACCTCAAGGATGGTGTCGGAGCTTCTTAACCCAGGAGGGGGTGGCTGGAATGAAGAACTCATTTTCTCTATCTTCGAGCCCGAGGATGCAAAGGCAATCCTGACCATCAATATAAGCGAGGATATGGAGAAGTTCCCTGCTTGGCATTTTGACACTAAGGGAGTCTTTTCGGTAAAATCTGCTTATAAGGTGGGTATGGCGGTTGAAAAAAGGAAGAACAACAAAGACACGGCTTGCTCTAGATCAGCAGCGGAAAACACTGTCGTCAAGTTTGGGTGGACAAACATATGGGATCTCAATGTGCCCAGCAAGCTGAAGATGTTTATTTGGCGGGTGGCCCATAACAGCCTGGCTAACCGCATGAAGATAAAGAAGCTGGGGGTTGAGCTTGATACCAGATGCCCAGTTTGCCATAGATTGGATGAGGATGGGGGACACGTCTTTCTCAAATGCAAGAGAGTGAAGGAGTGCTGGAATATGTTGGGCATTTCTGAAACCAGAACAAAGTTGCTGACCTGCAATTCTGCACACGACATGTTTGAACTGCTCTGGTCCTGCAGCGAGAAGGAGAGGCTCAAAGCTTTGGTGATCATGTGGGAGTGGTGGGGCGTGAGGAATAAAGCAAATGCTTGCGAAAACATTCCCCCTGCGGAGGTGGTCTGTCAGAGGGTGGAGCGACATCTCATGGATTTCCAGGCCCTTAGGCCTCCAAGGAAACCACCGAAGCCCCCAAACATTCCTTGCTGGACGAGGCCAGCGGAGACGGTGGTTAAAATCAACTCCGATGGTGCTTTCAACAAGGAAAGGGGCTCTGGAGGATGGGGTTTCATTATCCGAGATCATTACGGCAGATTCTTGGCAGCAGGGGCGGGGAAGAAGGACTTCCTCCGTGATGCTCTGCACGCTGAGACCGTCGCCTGCTCGGCCGCGGTTGAGAGGGCCAGCCTGATGGGATTTCGCAAGGTCGTCGTGGAGACGGACGCTTCCAATCTGGTGCAATCCCTGAACAGTAAGGAATTCGATCGCTCTACCAATGGGAACCTGGTGATGGCGGTGCGGAAGAAATGCGTGGAGAGCTTTGACTCACATTTCTTCTCCCACTGCCGTCGGGGGTGTAACTATGCAGCTCACGAGCTTGCTAAAGTAGGTGCTATGTCAGCCTCGCCTGACTACTTATGGGTGGATTCTGCCCCATTTGTGTAAGAGACATTGTTGCCAGCGAGTTTGCTGAGCAGGTGGAGTAATGGAAATCTTTTTCCCGTAAAAAAAAACAAATCTATTGAATATTTGTAAGTGCCATTGGAATCTTGGTAGAACCATTTGTTGTCTAGCCAATGCAGCAGCGATGGAAGTATGGAACAGTTCTATACGGTGACCTGATGACTTACTGAATCCATATCGTTTTGTACTATTTTGAACAGGAGAAAATTACTTCAAAAAAGGAAAAAGAAACTAGATTCCATAATTGATATGGTAATTACCATGTAGAACAAGCTCAATAGTTTTCACTGCTGTCCTGCATTTCTAGATCCATCCGTAACATGGCCTTGTACTGCATCTGGAGTTGGTCCAGGAAAAAACTACAGCATAATCCTTGTTATTTGACGGAAGAACAAATGCACCATCTTTACTGGAAAATAATGTTGTTTGATGTGATAAAATGAACAATATATCTGCAAGCGATTTGCCATGACACATTGGCGTTACTAGGTAATGTGCAAGATTAGGATTTTAAATGAGGTATACGTGTACCTATTTCACTATTTGTTTGTGTCATGTTGTCGGAAGATGCTATTTCTGCATTTCTGTTGAGTATGCGATATGATTTTCTCTCGGTTGCTATGGCAGCCTAGTTATTTGTTCTTACAGTGATGGTTTTACCTTGTGCCTCTGTGCAGAGGGCTGTTCTTGAACCAGCAATGCAAGGGAAAGACATGATTGGCCGTGCTCGTACTGGAACTGGAAAAACCTTGGCTTTTGGCATTCCTATCATGGACAGGATTCTTAGACACAATGAGAAGAATGGGTTGGTTTCTCTTTTTTTACTTTGAAACTGTCCGTCCATAGCTACTGCACAGATATAATTAGTTAATAATTACATAGTCTGCTGCATGCAGAAGTGGTAGGAATCCTTTAGCCATCATTTTGGCACCTACTAGAGAACTCGCTCGACAAGTTGAGAAAGAATTTAGAGAATCTGCTCCCTTAGACACTCTTTGTGTCTATGAAGGTGTTCCCATCAGTCAGTCAGCAAATGAGAACTCTTCATTATGGTGTTGACGTTGTGGTCGGAACTCCAGGGCGTGTTATTGATCTCTTGAGAAGGGGCGTTCTAAACCTATCAGAGATCCAATTTGTGGTTTTGGATGAAGCCGATCAGATGCTGGCTGTGGGTTTTGATGAAGCTGTTGAGGTGATCATGGAGAAACTGCCACAAAACCGTCAAAGTATGCTGTTCTCTGCGACAATGCCTAATTGGATCAGAAAACTTACAAACCAGTACTTAAAAGATCCAGTCATAATTGACCTTGTGAGTGACTTTTTGTCTTCTTTGCCCTAAGACCTTTAACATCTGTTATCTTACTTCTTACCATGAATCTCTTACTAGTTTCTATATTCATGCACAAGCAGCACAAATGTTTATTTGAGAAATTAATCTTAAGAGAAAAGTCCATACCATAGCTCGTCTATGTTTTCTCTTATATTTTTTTTACGTTCCTTCTTTTGGATATGCAAATGCATTGTGTGAACTGTGGATCATGAAACCATGTATGGGTGCATGTAAGTTGAAAAGTGGAGGAGAGTACATCACACGAAATTCATATGGATGTTGGAGTGCTATGTAGAGTATCAATTTTTATTAGAAGCATTTATAGAAGTGAATATAGATGCATTGTCTGTTTTCATTGTCAATTCAGCATCCGAGTTAGATTTTTAGGTTATTATCTGACATTTACCTTTTTTTCTCAGGTTGGTGACTCAGAACAGAAATTACCTGAAGGAATCTCTCTTTATTCAATTGTATCTGAGAACTATGGGAAGCCATCGATTCTTGGTCCATTGATCAAAGTGAGCATTGTCCTGGCTACATTTGTTTTACGGCTTGCATTGTCTGTGTCCGCAACTCTACTGATTCCTTTTCACTTCCTTAGGAGCATGCTAATGGTGGAAAATGCATTGTATTTACGCAAACAAAACGAGAAGCAGATAGATTGGCATATGCCATGGGAAGGAGTTATGCATGTCAGGCATTGCATGGAGATATCTCGCAAAATCAAAGAAAAAGGGCACTCTCAGGATTCCGAGATGGCCGCTTTAACATCCTTGTAGCAACTGATGTCGCAGCCCGTGGATTAGACATACCCAATGTTGATCTAGTAAGTAGTTTGCTCTATGGATATGATCAGCTCAAGAACCTTTTCAGGACCCTAAAAATTTGATCGCTCTAGCTGTTTCATGTGCACATTAGCTTAATTTGAGAATGTTATTTTCAGGTGGTGCATTATGAAATCCCCAACTCCTCGGAGCTATTTGTTCACAGATCTGGGAGAACTGCACGAGCAGGGAAGAAAGGCATTGCGGTTCTAATGTACACATATGAGCAAAGTAGAGCTGTAAGGCTCATTGAGCAAGATATTGGATGCAGGTTCACCGAGGTAAACCATGATTTCGTCTTGTCACTGATGTGTAATATCAGAATTCATTGGCTAATTTCTGTTTACCATCTGCAGCTTCCGAAGATCGCAGCTACATACGAGGCTGCAGACCTGTTTAATGTTATGAGAGACACTCGATCTAAATCAGTTGGGACCAGAAGAACAGGCGGCTCCTCTTTCGGCCGCGAAGGTTTCGGACCCTCCCAAGGTTTCGGTGACTTTGGCAGCTTTGGTGGTACGCCCGATCGTGATGGGTGGTCCCGGGACGCGGGCTCAAGATACCGTGGTGGATTTGGAGATTCTCGACGACCTTCTCAACCTTCAAATGGCTTTGGCAGATCTAGTTTCAACCGCTCTGGTGGATTTGGCGACTTTGGAGAAGGCAATTTCAGCAGAAGTGGTAACCCGGACTTTCGACGTCCCAGGGGCTCGGATGATTCAGGCCCTTCACGGTACAGCAGAAGCTCTAATGGTTTTGGCACCTCGGATTTCGGCAAACCAGGCAGCTTCAAGGATTAACCGTCGGTTCAGAGGACTTAATTAATGGTGTACAGCTTTGGTGAGGCTTTCGAGTAGTGTTCTTGTTGCATGAATGAGTTCACCAATCTCTATGTGTAGTTAGTTTGTATCTGGGGTTGTTTGAGAAACGTTTATGCTCTGTGAATATTTATGATGTTTATTTAGGTCACAATAATTGCAGTGCATAGTGGGAGTAACATAGGTACTCCCTACATCACGGTATACACGGCGCGCTTCTAAAACCATGCATTTCCAGAATGGAGGGAATTAAGGCGCCACGTATTAACTGCCCGCTTAATTAGGGGACGTGAGAAACGAAAAATAGCCTGCAGACTCCTTCCCAATCATTCGCTGCTCCGCAATGAAGAGTTACATGACACCACACACAGAACTTACAGTAACATAGGTACCGTGATAGAGGGAGTAACTAGCTATGTTATCGTAACATCACACAACCCAATCTAATATGAGTCTACAACCTAATTAATGAAGAGTTACATGACACCACACACAAGTTATTGCCCACCATAGAGATAGGAACACAGCCTAGTAACATGTGTTGTTACTAGTCTAAGTTACAACTCACTATAACTAGCTTCACGGAAAAAAGTACAGCTTACACCCCTCTCTGTGCCCCTTCCCCTGAGCTGGAGCCACGGACAGGTTGACTACACCGATATCTGTTCGGACAAATAATAATAAGAAACGAAGAAATAATACTGAGTATGACCATTTTATTTTATTTAGAATATAACCCATGAATATGCGAGGATAGCCTGTTATAGTAAGATGTTAAGGTCTTTTTGAGCTAACGATCTGATTCCATTAATCAACTACGGAGTAGATGAATCACATCCGCATCTCGACTTTCATCCATACCTCTGGTGAAGAAGCCACAGATGACCAAACATGTATAAGCTGAACTAACCTTAAAGGCACAAATTTAACATAATACTACACCATTTAGCCCCTCCTTAATTCAAGGTTCACCGGGAGCTAGGGCTTTTCTTCCATTTGTCTTGGGAGGTTAAGTGGTTAAGAAAATAGTGCAGCCAAATCTTTTTAGAAGGGCTCTCAGACTCTATAGTTAACTAATTTTTAGAATTCAGTCTTCGTTTATGGTATTTTTTGCCAAAACTGGCCCCTGGCCCGAACTAATCTCGTATCTGGCCCTTCCGGAAAACTATGTCCGGATCTGGCCCCTGAGGTCGGCGCCAACGCAAATGGCGCCGAACTTGTGCAGTTCGGTGCCAGCCAAAATTTCAGCTGAGCTAGGTCGGCGCCAATGGAAATGGCGCCGAACCCATCAGGCACCAGATTTAAAATTTTGACTGGCGCCGAACTTGTGCAGTTCGGCGCCATTTGTGTTGGCGCCGACCTCAGGGGCCAGATCCGGACATAGTTTTTCGGAAGGGCCAGATACGAGATTAGTTCGGGTCAGGGGGCCAGTTTTGGCAAAAAATACTCGTTTATGGGGTCAAGAGCATCTCCACCGGCACCCCCATATTTTGTCCGACACCTCCTAAATTGTGTTCGCTTTGGGCGTGCCGGACAATTGTCCGGCCATTTCCAGGTCGCCTCCCACACCGGCACCTCTAGCAGAACAAAAAACCTTGTGAATTAAAATGTTCAAATTTCCATTCAAACTTTATTATATTTTAACAGATTTGAATGAAATTTAAACAAAACAGCCTCACCGGCGTCCCTAAACCTAACCCTACTCCAAGCCGATGCTATCCTAGTCGATGTTGTCGCGTCGTCGTCGTCGAGGTAGAAGACGGTGAAGGAGGAGGCTGCACGGGAGGTGGAGGCGGCATTCCGAGGTCCGGTGCGCGAAGTGGAAGCCCCACCGCCAGGAGGAGACCCTCATGCGCCGTCAACTCGATGGTCTTCATGAAGCCCGGTGAGTCCTCCTCGAGCTTCGTCGCCGACGCAACCAGTGGCAAACTTAAGCCATTGCAGTCGCTGTCGTGCGTTTTGTCGCGCAATGGCGACGACACGTGGTAGCCCGCGGGCACCACCTCCACCGGCAGTGGCACCTGCTTTGGCCGGCGTAGGTTCATGCGGCCGCGGGTTGGGGAATGCCGAGCCGAGACGTCGCACCTCAGCGGACCGAAGTCGCGGGTCACTAGGCCACTTCAGCGGTGATCCTGTGCGGCACGGATAACGACGCCACCTCCACCTCCTCCGCGCGGCGGAGAGAAGCGCTCTTCCTTGACCTAGTGGCAGGAGTCTGTACACGCCCTGGATACCACGCGCCGCACAAGCGGTAGTAACCGGAAAGGGATGACACTCCCGGTTGCGGCGTGCGCACGAGCAGCCACAAAGGCGCTGGTCGCAGTGTGCCGCGTGGCATCCCACCAGAAGTGTCGGCCGGCGACATTGTACCGCGACGGCCTCAGCGCGCCGTCGTACCTTGCCAGCTCGGCATTACGCTCGTTCCGGAACCGCTCGCTCCAGGCGGCCCACTTGTCGACGGTGTTCTCGGGAAAGAGCCAATGCGCCTCCGTCATCTCGTTCCGTCGCGTGAGGACGACGGGTTTGAACGCCTCGGGAGTGGCTGGGATGGGCAGCACAGCGAGGTCGCCCACGGTAACCACCCACCCTTGGATAGGCGGAAGTCGGGAGGGATGAGCAGCCTGTAGCGGTGGAAGTGACGCGCCTACTCGAGGGTGAGGCTGCGGCCTTACCTGGAACAGTCGGCCTCGGCGCGTGACATTGCGGTTGGGCAGTGGAGGAAATCTATGTTGGTTAGGGAGGACAATGGAGAAGGAGTAGATGCGTGGGAGGGACGCGGCGAGGGCGGCCTTTATACACCGGGAATGACCGAGGGGGTGGTGCGCCGGCGTAAATGCTACGCGTGGAGAAGACGCAACACCGACACGTAGTGATGATGCCGGACAAATTTTAGGTTAGGCCAGACACTTGAGTACCGGTGTGGTAGGTCACGGTGGGCATAAAACCCGATACCCGAAGCCCGAACCCGAAAAACCCGAACCCGAACCCGTATAACCCGACAAACCCGAACACTACATCGCGTAGCAGTTTTGGAAACCCGAATTTTATTCAGAAAATTCGGGTTAGGACTTCCGGAACCCGAATAACCCGAAATACCCGAAATATAGAAAAAGCCTGGGAAGCAAATCAACCAAACAGCCTAAGGCCCAGCCCAACTAGTCAAATTCTGCATACATAATCCTAATTTCCCTGTGCTCCTGCAAGTCCCAGATGCGTGCTCGCACCTCGCATCCCCGATTCCCCATCTCCCAGCCCGAGTCACCAGCCACAACAGACAACACCACAGCCGCTCCCAACCGGCGGCCGCCCACCGCCACCTTCCACTAAGGCGCCGCCGGCTCGCCCATGCCTTAGGGCGCCGCCGCCGGACGCAGCTGCTACAGCTCCCACCATAGATCGGTGCTCGCCTCCATCTTCCCGAAGCAGCGACTGCGTCGACCAGTGCGGCAACGACGACGAGTTGTGCATAGAAGACATGGCGTCTTCCAATCTCCCAACGCGTCGCTGTCCTACGCCTCCCAGGCTCGCTATCACGAAGGCGGCGACCCCATCTTCCACGCGACTGCCGAAGAATTTGCTATTCTTTTTGTTCTGTGAGTTATTTCGGGGAATTCGGGATTACCTGAACTCGAACCCGAATTTTTGGGTACCCGAATTGTCGGGTATCAAATATTTTGGACAAATATCGGATGTCACTTCTGACCCGAATTTTCAATAACCCGAACTACCCGAGCCGAATTTTCGGGTAAACCCGAGCGCCCAGCCAGGCACGTCGGTGCCGGACTGCCGGTGGAGATGCAGCTCTTTGTTTTTTGAGCGAAAATGGGGGTTTTTTTTTTTTGAAATACTTCCTTACTATAGCCGGCCCAAACAAACATAAAATAGACGAAACGCATGGCCCAAACAGGCAAACAATGGCGATTGATTGGATCTTTGGATATTCGGATCGGATTTGAGGATAAGAAGGTTGGACTTGCAAGTGGTTCCAGGCTTCAAGCTTCCGAACTTTGAGACCAAACCAGAGTCTTCTACTCCGCAGCAGCCGACGCTGCTGATGCCCGAGCCCCACCAAATCCACCAACCCCCGCCGTCGCCGCCGAAAACCGATCCAAGCCCCGTCGCCTCCACGGCGGCAAATGCCCAGCGGAATCCGGTACCATTTCTTGCCGTTCTCTCTGCTGCAGGAACTAGAGAAGTTCTTCGCTTGATTCCTGGGTTGTCTTTACCCTTGCTGTTGAGGTCTCGTTGCCGCTGCCGGAGATCGCGGTGCCGCCGGTGCAGCCGACGATGATCATAAAGGGGATGCTGGGCCGGTACGAGCGGTGGAACCCCGTGCACCCGACGGTGGCGCGTTCTGGGGTGTCGGGCTGGGGCTCGGCTGCGGAGTCGGGTGGGGCCCAGGGTTCGGGCCCGAGGTAATCGGCTACGTCGGCGCCGGATGCGGCGTGGGCTTCAGCGTCGGCGTCACGCTCGCCGGCGTCGGCGTCGGCCTGCCACAGCACGGCATCATCAAGAACCACTACCACGGCGGTATGCTCTTCTGCTTAATTATGGGACGGAACTGCAATTGGTGTTATACTGCGTCGCATCCCGTGAACAAATGAACGAACGGGGAACGAAAAACCAACTTGCAGCCATTAATCTTAGAATCTGTATACTCAGTACCTTGCACATGTGATTGCAAATTTGGAACCTGTAGTGTTTGATCTTTAATTCAACAACGCCTTTATCTCTGTTGTTACTCCATCCGTCCTAGTTTATAGGGCATAATCCCAAAAACTATTTGTCCCAAAACGCCCCATCTCTTAGACACAATTGCATTTAATTTCCTATCTATAATTGACTAGTTGCCTCTCCCACCAATGCATGCAAGTTTTTAGCCCCAATTAGATAGCACCTTGGACAAAGAGATTTACAAATTATGTCTTACAAACTAGGACGGAGGGAGTACATAGGATTATGTTCATCTCGAATACTTGGCAGTCTATTTGACTGCAGCTCTTGAATTAGCCAGTTACATTGCAGAGAACACACATCCATGCTACTTATCTTATCTGCCATTTGCCTATGTAGCTAATTGCTACTCTCAGTTATTAACACTCAAGACACACTTTATGGCACTTTGAATAACAGACATGCTCCTAATTTGCAGGCTTTGCAAACAATGTCCCATTCGAATCAGCAAGGTTTTACACCATGACCATCCTAAGAGGTATGTTATGGGATGCCATGAGCTATGTGAGCAACGTCGCAGCTACGAGGAAAGAATCTCGGCAGAAGCTTCTGAAATTGCAGGAGAATCCTCAGGTTTCAGGAGGAGTTGATCTGCCCAAGCTGGGGAAAGACATGTCGAGTAGCTTACGATCAACGATGCATTGCATCAGGGCCTTCACAAATCAGCATAGGCCTCCATAGCATCAAGTAAGCAAATTAAAGATCAATACTTTGGAAGCAAGCTTAGCTCAGTTGGTGGGTCTTGCGTGAGTGCAGGCCGCCCACACGAGATTGAATCCGGGGTGCACCTATCAAGAGGTGAAAACGGGTAGTCAGGTGCGGCTGCAAAGTATGCTGGGGTTAATGTCACTCGTTTTTCAAAGAAAAATATGATATGCATACTTTGTGAGTTAGAAACCACATAGTACAGCGTACACTTAGATGCAGATGTCTACTGCAGTAGTTTTGGCATGAGCAAGTTTCAAGTTTCCTGGTTTGTGAAGGGAAATTATTTCAGCCGAACATGGTAGCATTTGCTAGTGATTCCATGTAAAATCATCAAATGAATCTGTAAATATAATGATGCTGTCTACGCAATCTTGCATTGTGAAATGAAACTCCATTGATATTCTAGACGTATGTCTTTCTGGCTGAGTTGTACAGTTGGGCTCTTGGCAATCACATGTTACATGAGTTATTTCTGCGATAACTAGGTGGGTTATTCTGTTTTAGGTATTTAGGAATTGAACAAGGGAAGCTGTTAAGAAGGGTGAAGCTGAGTGAATTTAATTTGTGCATCAAGCTGTATGACATAGAAAGGTTCAAAACATGATCAGCTGTGCCGCATACTGTGCGAACCTGGTCTGAAGTTTCCTTGTTCAAGGAGTTGTTTTTTCTTCAACGTATTTTACTAACCCGTGATGCTAGAAATTCATTTGGTCGGAATGAAATTTTATACATGGAATTATATATTGCTACCCAGATGGGCTATACTTGCATATTACCGAAAGGAATAAAACAACAAAAGATAATTATAGTGCAATCCTGCAGTAGAAATGCTGGAGCATATGCAACAATATGACAGTTCACATCACGTAATTAACGATGTAACAATATTAAAAATACGAAATAGTGTATCTCATGTCCCTGAACTCTTAAAGCGGATATTTTTGCCCTTCAACTCTTAGGGCCTCTTTGGTTCAAAGGATTTTCAAAGGAATTGAATAGGATTCCAATCCATAGGATTTTTTCCGGTCCATTTGGTCAAAGGAATGAATCCTCCAAAATTCCTATGGAATGCTTTCCTACACTACAATCACATACGAATTCTAGCAAGAGGTTGGACCTCATGGAAAAATCCTACGAGTCTATGACACTATGACTTGTACCCAACTCCATAGAAAATTCCTGTGTTTTTCCTGTGCTGCAACCAAACTACTAGTGTGTCTGGTTCTGTGTTTTCATTTCCTGTAGGATTTCACATGGCATGACATTCTATTCCTGCGTTTTTCCTATTCTTGTGGTTTTCAATTCCTGTGAACCAAAGAGGCCTTAATACATTATTCTTTTTTCTGAGAGAATACATATACATTATTTTTAGAGAAATGATACCATGTATCTTTAGTCCTTGGAATTAAAGTAATTTTGACCATTGAAAATGTTTTTGGTCGACCTAGTGCCCAGTTACTGTATGCAATATCATCAGATATGTCTATCGTATCACCAATTTTCTTGACTTTCTATAAACAATATTTATATACCAACTAAATTCACAAAGAGTTTCAAGAAATACTGAAAGAGAAAAAAGTCAAGAAAGCATACATCAAAAAAGTAAAATTTCTAAGAAATCACAAACATAATACATAATAGGGGGAAGAGAAAAATAAACTTCAAATTCAAATTACCAGAAAGTGGCACTACTTATTCAAAAATTTCATGATTTCTAGTATGTTAAAAATTATTATGCTTCCCAAATTCCCTTTTTGTATGTAAAATCTTTAAGAAATCACATTACACCAACAACTAACCCTTTTGTCCCAGACAAGTTGGGATAGACTAGATATGAAACCCAACAGAAACATAAGAAACCAAAATGTGAAAGAGAGAGGGAGAAACAATAAAGTGCAAGTAAAAGCTATTTCAACACATGGCTTATTGTCCATTTCCATGCAGTTTACCAAGAGACAAATTTCCAATCCCCCTCTTCCCTTTTACCGTTTCCTCCCATGTCAACTTTGGTCGCCCTCTACCCTCGTTTTCCCTACCTACAGAATTTCAGTGCTTCTGAGGGCCTCCGCCGGATATGGCCAAACCACCTTAGTCGGTTGGACTAGCTTCTATTTAATTGGTGTCACCCCTATCCTATCAAGTATTACCTCATTCATCGCCCCGTGGACGAATATCGCCATCGCTCTGCTCGATCTGCTTCTCCCCTGCCGCCAAGATGCCCGACCAACACTGGTTGTGTGACGCGAACACTGGATCAGATTTGAGGCCGTCGGGTAGCCGACTCCGATGTCGAGGTTGAGATCCAGCATCTCCTCGGTGCCGGCGTCGGGGAGCAGGCGGACGACTCGCCCATCCACGCTTATGTCACAGCCGGCCGACAGCCAACACCCAGGCGAGACCAGGAGCCCATTCCAGGCGAGCTCCTTGACAACGTCATCTCTGAGGTGGCGCGGCCATACCCAGGGCAACGACGTTGACAACCAGGGAGTCGGGTCATCATTTTCGTGGGCCATAGAGGGAAGAGGGTAGGCCATCAGAGTGGAGAGAAAGGGATCGGAATGGGGAGTGGCTGTCGCGACGCTCCTCGGTTTTTAAGGGGCGAGGGGTGAGTACGCACATTAACGATGGGGAGTTTCGCTGGATGCAGGCATTAACATCGGTTTGGAAGCTGCGCCGTCGTGCTGCGAGTCTATGAGAAAAGGTAGGTCTGTTATCGACCAGTCGCCAGTGAATCCAATAGTAGAGCTGACTGCTCTACTTTACCAGTGGCGCAGTGATGCTGGCATGTGTTGCCTGGACGCGCCACCGATATGAACACAACAGTGGCGTGTCACGAAACCACGCACCACCGACACTTTCCATCCGGGTGGTCACGAGGGTCCTGCGTACCGGTAGCGTGGCTTTCTTATCCACACGCCGATGGTGGATGAAAAGCAGTGGCACGAATGAATTCGCCACACCCCTTGCAATATCAGTGGCGCGCGGAATAAAAGAACGCCATCATAATAGGACTACTCTAAGGTTTTCCTACTAGTTAAGACATCACAGTATGTTGCCAAGACATTTCATGGATTTGATAAAAAAAACTTTTTTTTGGGGTCAAAATGGGAGTGGAGGGCACATAGAGAGAGAGCATCAAAATCTAATCGGTTTTCACACCTCATGCGGTGGAGTTCGAAGCCACCGCCTTCTTGCCTGCTTTCCCCACCGTCGCCTCGTCTCGCCTACTTGCGTCATCGTTGCCTTTCCTACTTGCTCCCCATGCCACTATTGCTTGGTTTGCCGCCGCCTTACCTGCTTGCTCCGCCGCACCATTATTGCTTGCTTCGTCGCCGCCTCGCCTGCTATCGGCCGCCACAACACCTGCTTCCCGCTGACGCTTGTGTTTTGAGTGTCAATGTTAGTCTACGAGGAGAGGGAGAGAGAATAGGGTTTGGATCGGGGGTGGGGTTCGGGTGAGAATAGGTTAGAACTTTTTTTTAGGGTGAGGATAGTTTACGATGATACTTGGACACACATTCCACCAGAATCCACCGATTGGTCGAATGAGTGCATTTCACATCTAAGGGGGTATATTCCCTTTGGGGAACGAGTCGTTTCCATTCCTTCTCAACAAAACACAAAACATAGTAAAGAGACCTAGGTGCGGAACGGTCCCGTTACGTTCCACTTCGTTACCGAACCAAACACACACAAAAATAGTGACATACCACATGTTGGCGATATGGCATCTACTTAGAGGCCACAAGTTGGTCAGTATTGGCTTTGACATGGTCAAAACTATTTTGAGGAGTACAAAAGTACCTGGTATTAAGAGTGGAAGGGCCGCGACATTTTAGAGTTGAGGGATCAAATCTGCCAACCAATAGTTCGTTGACAAGAAATTATTATTCCTATTAATTTTTCTAGAGCATGAATGTAAGCAAAGAGCTTGTTATTCCATACCATATAACAGAGGAATTAATTAACCCTAGGGGGCTGGGAGAGAGTAAACAACGTACATAATGTACTCTCTGTAGGTAGCTTAGCTAGTGTCGCTTGGTGTTGGCATATGCAGGCAGCAGGCGGAAGCAAGCGGACAGGAAGAAGGCGACGGGGGCAAGACAAACACCTGCACCATGCATGCACCACTTGTTCTTAGCCAGCGGCGTTAACTCGCATGCATGCGACGCCCGACGCTGCGGCGCGGCAGAAGCCGAGAGCATCTGTTGGATTGCTGCCGCGACAACACGAAGATCGAAATCGGAATCCCCTGCCGCCCGGTCCTCACTCTCACTACACAAAATTTTACTACACATTTCGTGAAGCATCGACCTGCTGCATGCTATGACCAATGCGTTGTTGGTTCAAATTTATTTATTTTGAAGTTTATCAAGTTTAAAACTAGCTAGCTTCATCGTGCTTCACCAGCACTACTGTGGAAAGCTAGGTTATGTACTGCTCAGATCTATTTGGACTGAAGCTCCTGTGCATCGAATTGAATCCATTGCTTGTTCCAAATACAAAATATAAACCGACAAGGTTCTTACAACTGGCGCTGTACCGGACCACCGTTTAAAGGACGAAAAGGTCACCATGGTTTGTACACATATGCATGCATGCATGCATGCATGCATGCATGGCATCTCACGTCGTCAGTACAAAATTCATCGTGAAAATTTAAGAGAGGAGAGCGTGCACATGCAAGCGCTTTGATCTGGTCCACGATGCACAGCGAATCCTACTTACTGCCATTCACTCTGAGACAAAGCCTGGTCCAGAAATTCAGCTCGATTTTTAATAATACAACTAAAAGCTGCGTGTGCGCTCGTTAGAGAGCAAGAGACTTGCTGCAGAAACACATTCAAACGAAAAATTCAAAATTGTGTCTAGACTTGTATGCTACGCCCTCCTTCTCGCGTGGTCTCATTAGAAAGAGATGACGTATTTGGTTCCAAGGAATTGAATAACATAAATATCAGAGAAAATTGCAAAAAAACCACAACAATTGGTGGTCAAGCTACAAAAAGCCACCGGTTTCCACCAAATTCACAAATCACCACCACTTTTTGTTGATAGCGTTGAAAAAACCACCAGTTTCCACGACCACAACAATTGGTGGTCAAGCTACAAAAAGCCACCGGTTTCCACCAAATTCACAAATCACCACCACTTTTTGTTGACAGCGTTGCAAAAAACCACCAGTTTCCACGAAACCTCATTTTAGCCGAGTTAACGTTGTTTCTGACCGGTATGGCCCACTGTCAGGCATGACGTGGCGTGTGTAAATTTTGCGAAAAAATCCTCCAGTGAATGCCGTGCCGTACAACAAAAAGTGCACCGTCCTAGATCAAAATGCGTTTTCAACTCAGTTTCCTCCCATGTCGGATCCCGTGTTAGCAAAAATTTCGTTCGATCAATCAAACGTGATTTATTTTCTTCACAAACAAATCATCAGTTCTCCTTAATACGAACATGATTTGATTTCTTCACCATTCAGTAAAGTAAACTAACTCCAGTGAGAGAGAGAGGATCAGTCTGAAAATGAAAGATTACAACAAATTGGATCTGGATCAAGAACACACCATGTACAAAAAATCATACATGACATTATTCCATCAAACAGCAAAGCAAAATCTGGATCGGAAGGGGGAAAAGACGTGAATCAAATCAGATATTAAAAAAGGCAAAACCAGCCGCTCGGAAGAAAGGCTTGCCCAGGCGACCCCAAATCCCTCTCTTTCCTCGCCTTGGACGGCGGCCGCGGCGCCACCTGCCACGAGCTCGTGAGCGCGCCCACAAAGGACGGACCCGCAGAGGATGCGCGATGCTCCAGCCTCCACCGACCCCAACCTTCGAAATCCGGATGGAACCGGTCTGGGGATGCAGGCGTTGCCGTGTTGACCATGGCGTCAGGAAGCCGGAGGTGGACCATGGCAGGCGGACGCGCGGGCCGGAGCACGGGGAGGAGACCGGCGACCACCAGTTGTGGAGGGCTCGTGGCAGGGGAGAGCGTCGGCGGTGATTTCGCGGTGGGGCAGTGGATCGAGAGGAGCACGCCAGACGCGTTGGTCAACCACGCGAGAGAAACCACGCTTTTTGGTCGATGTAAAACGCATTTTGATCCATAAAAAAATATGGAGGACTTTTTCGCAAAATTTACACACGCCACGTCATGCCTGACAGTGGGCCATATCGGTCAGAAACAGCGTCAACTCGGCTAAAACGAGGTTTCGTGAAAACTGGTTTTTTTGCAACGCTGTCAACGAAAAGTGGTGGTGATTTGTGAATTTGGTGGAAACCGGTGGCTTTTTGTAGCTTGACCACCAATTGTGGTGGTTTTTTTGCAATTTTCTCTAAATATCATGACATGTTGAGTCCTACAAGAATTGAAAACGTAAGAATCGACAATTTAACTTGTATGGTTGTACCACACGAACAACACAGGAATTTTCTGTAGAGATTGTACACGTCATAGTTGTCCTAAACATGCAGGAAATTTACAACGGGTCTAGGGCTTATTATGTTCGAAGGATATTTGAGGATTCCAGTTGCAGTAGATTTCATCAAAAATCTAACATTCACTCTGACCTTTTTGAAAATCCTATTTTTTTCTATGATGGATTCAAACAAATCAAAATCAGGTAGGATTTAGGTGGACATGACTTTGCATTCTTCATTTTTCCTACTATGTTTTCAGAATCCTGCAAATTAAAGATGCCCCTAACTTCTTGCTAGGAATCATACGGGGTTGAGTATAGGAAAACATTACATATTTATAGGAAAAATTACGAATGATCAGAATCCTACATAATTCTTTTGAAAATTCTTTGAACAAAAGATGTTCTCATAATATAAGCCATAATCTGAGTGAGCACAATGATTAAGTAGCTTATAAAACCAAGAGAAAGAGGAGATCAAATGACCAAGCTACCATGACAGGAGTACTCTAATAGTATGTATGAATCAAACGTGACCTCGGTGTATTGTATGCTTTATGTGTATGACTTGTTGTCTGCGCAACGTGATCTTCGTAAAAAATAATTAATTGGAAAACAAAAAATCGAAACCCCTAAAAAATAAATTAGCAGAAAACAAAAGGCAGAAATCTTTGGTCCCGGTTGGTATTACCAACTGGGACCAAAGGGTTCCCGCCCAAGCCCGCCCTGCCGTGGCCACGTGGAGGCAGAAAACAAAAGGCAGAAATCTTTGGTCCTGGTTTGGTATTACCAACCGGGACCAAAGGGTTCCCGCCCATGCCCGCCCTGCCGTGGCCACGTGGAGGCCCATCCGTCCCGGTTCGTAAGCACCCGAGACGAAAGCCCCCCCCCCCCCCCCCCCCCCCCCATTCCCCCATTTAGTCCCGGCCCTTTAGTCTCGGTTGTAAAACCGGGACTAAAGGCCCTCTGGACCCGGGAGATGGGCTATTTTCCACTAGTGTTGGAAACGATGGAGAAATATGTTAAGTGTTGGCGTTGTGCTGTGCAGGGCCATAGTAGTGCATAAATGCATGGAACTTTAAAGTACTAGATTTTACTGGGGGGCTCTTGCATATCTTGGTCTTTTCTTTTGGTGTCTAGTGTTCACCTCACTGCTTGTAATGATTCGTGCATGTGTTCGTCCGTGGTTACGAACTTACATGCATGTAGGAGAGGTCTAGGGTTAGGTGACTTGGTACATGTATGTTGGATTAGGGCACTTGAGGAGCTAGGGTTTGAGCTATATATATACCTGTGAAGTGGCTAGCTAGCTGTCTATGAGGTGAGCGCGGAGTTAACTAGCTATCTGCAAGTACTACTTATGTAGTACGAGTATGTCATAAGAGGATCGAGGAGCTAGCTTCTTCTCTCTTCTGGTCACTGATTTACCGGGAGGGCTCTTGCATATCTAGGTCTTTTCTTTTGGTGTCTAGTGTTCACCTCTTTATTCCATCTCGTAATGATGTGTGCATGTGTTCGTCCGTGGTTACGAACTTACATGTATGTAGGAGAGGTCTAGGGTTAGGTAACTTGGTACCTGTTTGTTGCATAGGGCACTTTGAGGAGCTAGGTTTGAGCTATATATATACCTGTGAAGTGGCTAGCTATACTGTCTCTGAAGTGAGCTCGGAGTAGCTAGCTATCTGCAAGTACTACTACTTATGTAGTACGAGTATGTCATAAGAGGATCGAGGAGCTAGCGTCTTCTCTCGGCGGCTCACCAATAAACCATGCATTAATGCATAGATCCCCATTTAGCTTATCTCCATCACTCCATCAGACCATCACCTTCCAATGAACTCCTCCTTTCACCGGCCACCGCATTGCTGAGACCCTGTGCACACATACCGGCGAGCTTTTGGTTGCGTACATGAAGTGAGATGTGAGAAGGTAGTTACACAGGTAGAGGATATGCCTGGCTCCCTGTATGCCACTCGCATGGCTGCCCACCAGAGATGTGTCGTTGGCAGCTGCGGCTGGCGTGCGAGGTGCCAAGCATGGCCTCTCTCTCTCTCTCTCGATTTCGCAATGTTCATGCTGCAAATATTTCAGTTTTTTTAGGCGGATTAACATATCTGAAAGGCGCATGACGGCATGAGTGCAATTTGGTCACTGCAACTTGTGTGTTTTTAGCGTGTCACTACAACTTGTAAGCCAGAGATTTGAGTGTTCAAGCATATTTCCAGCCCGCCGTGCGACGCGCGCTGAGAAGGACTCGGATGGGCCGTGGGCTCGTTTTCAAATTTTTATTTCTATTTTCGAAGTTTTGAGATTTTATCGATGTGCATACGATATATCATGGTATAAATATTTTTTAAGCATGTTAAATATTGCTGATGCACGACATCCTCAAGTATTCGTTTATCTAAAGCCTTACTTTATGGATCTATCTCTGGATTGGGTGAGAAATAGTTATTTCTAAATGAGTCATCGTGGAGACTGATTCCTTATCTTAGCAGTCGAGTAATTGCACACAAAAATAAAATTTAGAGACGTACAATAGGTCAGCTGAAACTTCAAGGCCTAAAGTTGCATTTAACTTCTGCAAACCTAGCTTGATAATGTGGAAGTTCATTGATGCAAACCCGTTTTTAAATGCACGTGCTTGATAGAAAAAAATGTAACAGACGAACATCGAGAATATGTGTAGCGGGCGCCAAGTAGCATCAAAAGTCTAATGTTTTTCACTGGTTCGCCAGCCGCTACATACAGGGATCCCACAAATCGTTAAATATGACGGCTGCTTGCTCTTTCATCAGTTTTTCACCTGCCACTAGATCGATGAAAAATCTCTAAAAAATCCACGGTTCACCAGCCAATACATTCTTGGATGCCACTTTATTCTCAAACGCGGTGGCTCGCCTGGTGGACTGTCCTGTAAGCTCATCGTACCAGGGCCTGCATCCACCAAGAACTTTTATTTCCCTATCCTAAAGTAAAACTTAATATTTGAGGCGTTTCGTTCTTAACAGTACAAAAACAAGATAGCGGATTCGAGAAGGGTTGGGCATGCAGATTCATCCAACGGCATCGTAAGACTCTAGAATACTCTTGCATAAAGCTAGTAGAGACAAAAATAGAAATCCATGGTAAATCTGAAATGAAATATTAAAGAATCAAAATTATGATTTAGTTAAACCCACCTACTGGCTATGGCCAATAAGTACATTTTTTTTCTTTTTCTTCTATTGTGTAAGTGTTCTTTTGTATGATTGAGATTGCACTTCACGCTGTTTGTCACTAGCCCGTTGTAATTTGTTCTCAATCTTAAACGGCTTGATCCTCAATACGTCAGTATGTGTCTGCCTCTGAGCATTTGATGACTAATTTACCACACAATGTTTTTAGATCTTTATATGCCCTAATGACTCAACGTCATTGTCAGTTCTTCCATTTACCACATCCACTATCTCCCACAACAGACTTAATGGCATAGCCGGGCCATCCTCTTCGGTCAACTCCCTATCCGCATGTGCCGCCGCTGTCTTCCAGCCCCTTCGGCGTCACGCTGGGCGTTCGGGTTTACCCGAAATTTCGGGTCGGGTTTTTCAGGTAAATAGAGATTTGGGTTTCCAAACATGGCACCCGAGATTTGTTCCAAAATCTACTACCCGACAATTCGGGTACCCGTAATTTCGGGTCCGGGTTCGGGTCCGGTTCGGGTAATCCCGAAATACCCGAGAATTCTGGAGAGGCCAAAAATAAAAGCTGAAGATGAATTTCTGGGACTTTTGTGCAGCGACTCTACAGCATTTTGGCAGCAATTCGACGTTATATTTGCAAAATTTCAGCAGCATAACAGCTAGCAGCAAGAAAATGATAGCATTTCATCAAATTGACAGCATTTCAGCACATATTCATCAATCTGACAGCACATAACAGCTAGCATACTCACGAAAATGACAGCATTTCACACTCCAATTACACATGTTCTAGAGTCTAGACAGCAGACAAGAGCTTGCAAAGAGCATCTATTCACTAAGTTTCTGGACACCAAAACAAGTTGAAATTTCACACTCCAAGCCTCCAAGTCAGCAAGTCTCCAACTACAAGCTGCACCTGCACAAGTCCAGTAATAATTTGCAAGAGAGCATTAGTATCTATATGATGAGTTGATGACTTGCAATCTTGTATGTAAAACTCATGTTGAAAACTGAAATGTCAAATGCTTGTACCTTTATGAAGATGAACCAGGTTTGGATATTGACATGCTCGCAACCGACTTGGAAGTGGATGATTTATCACCTTTTCCTTTGGGAAAGTGCATGCCACCAAATTCTTCAATTAACTCTAAAAGTATAAACAATGGAATGCAAAATGTAGTCAGCTATCAAGTAGTTAATGGCATGATGGAAGAAAAGAAATACTCTAAAAGAAATGAGGAATATTTAACCTTTTTCCATCTTAGCTAATTCCTCCAATCCTCCTGGATGTCAATTGGAGTTGTCCTTCGAAGCCAATCTTGTCCACAAACAAGAGCTTCCAACATGAATGGAGTGAGTGAAGTGCGGAAATCATCTAAATACGCCCACTTGTGCTAAAAGCCGCCTCCGAAGCTACTGATGAGATGGGTATGGCAAGCACATCACGTGCCAAGTGAGCCAAGATGGGAAACCGGGCTGCATTTACCTTCCACCAAGCAAGAATGTCAAACTTCGTTTCTTGGTCTTTCGTATCTTCAGCAAGATATTTGTCAAGTTCAGACTTGGCATTGCTACTTGTTCCATTGTTCCTCTTCAACTTCTTGGCAATAAACATCTTTCATTTCAACATCCTCCTCTGCCCCCTTTTGGCACACTTGTGTCATCTACTTCAGCTGTTCCTTCAGTTGGAGCATACAAAATCCTATATTCCTCAAACAACTCATTTAGACAGGTGCCAATTGCTGCCCAAACAAGCTGCCCTTTGTCATATCCAAATATTTCTTCAATGACAGCTTGTGTATATAAAGACAATTTGTATCTTGATCAACTACTGCTGCAATGAAAATCAACAGATTGATATTCTCTTTCTCCTTCTTCTCCTTTCCTTTACCATTGTTTGTTCTCTCATTGCTAGTGGTGTTAATGTGCCAAAGTCCCCAATACTTGTCAAATTAGGCTTTCATTCGCTGGCCCATAGCAACTTGCAAACCGTCATCACTTTCAAGCCAAGATTTAATCAATAGATGAACTTCAGCAATCTCATGAAACTTACATTGGTCGTCGATTCTGCAGTGCTTGACGCCGTCGATCTGTCGCCGCTGCACCAGTACAACGTCGGGAATGGGAACCAGAAGAGGGCGGCGGACGTCGGAGCCTGCTTCTCGTCAGCGTCGTCGCGGGTAAAATGGAGGTGCCGCGTGCCCGCGTCGTCATCGCGTCAGAGAAGAAGGGAGAGAGGGCGAGTTCGTGCCGCCGGCGACCGTACTAAATGGGGCGGCGGACAGGGTGGTTGGTCCGGCGTCGGGCGGCGGCAGTGGCCTGTGGCGGCTGGGGGCCTGGGGCATGCGAGCCTGGGAGGCTGGGAGTCGAGGTTGGGGAATGGGGAATAGGGTTTGGGAGAGTGATGTTGGGCTGCGAAACGTGCTGCCTGCGGCGGTGCGGCTGCCTGATGCCTAAATTCCTGGGCTGCCACTTTTGTTCGGGTTAATCGGGCTGTTCGGGTCCTGTAGACTAATACCCAGATTACCTGCACTAATTTCGGGTTTTCATAAGTGATAACCGATCAAGTACTCGGGTTGTCGGGTTCGGGGTATACGGGTACGCATCCGGGTTTCTCGGGTTCGGGGTTCGGGTATCGGGTTTTATGCCCGGCGTGACTTCGGCGCCCCGTCGTCGTACATGAGCCCAATTCATGTGCGCTTCCCAACGGTTCCATTGGTCACAATTTGAATCAGCTACCCGTCCCTCCACCACCTCCTTATCTGACTACTCCGATGGGCTGGCACCGTGATTAGGTCATGGAATCAGGGTTAATTAAAACATTTAACCTTAGGTTGTCTACGATAATAAAATATTTGAGTTGATTCGTGTCTAGAGCTGACTTCGGTAAAGTCTGGACTTGGCTTGATTGATGTTATTTGTTTGATTGTTTGTGATAAAAATCTGTTGTGCATAAAACCGTAGATTGACCACGCGGGAGAAACATCCTACCATCCATTTAAATATCCATATACGATACATGTGATTATGCAAGAAATTATTTACCAAAAGAAAATCTCTATCTAAAAGCCATTCTAGAGTACTTCCATTTCAATAAGTGGCTTGCAAACCTTTCCCCCCTAAAATAATAATGTAAACAGTACAACCTGAAAGAATATTATTTATTTGGTTGTTGGATAAAGCCACTAATGAAGCCTTATTTTGAATTGTAATATTTAAGAATTCAAATTTAACAAGGATATCGGTAAAAAACCTAAAATTAATCTCTCTGCTTATCACATGTTCAAAATGTAAATCCCTAAACACCTCAATATAAATATAAGAAAATTTATCGAACTTACTGTTTGCACAAGAATGTTTTTTTACTTAACATGTCTACGTTATCACATACATGATCCAGTGTAGGTAATCATCGTAGGTAATGAACAAGGAGATGGATTACCCTCAAGTGCAGAGGATAGTTGTACACCTCTCTCTCAGTGTGGAACTACAAGGCATCAAACAACAGGGGGAAAAAATATAAAGTTATGTATTCTCTCAAAGTAAAGTGCCAAAATTCTTGTTTTCTATGAACTAAACAAAATTTTAAAAATAGGATGATTGATTTGCTTGCTTCAAAAATGAAATACGGGGAAGCAATAAATATAAAGATGCTCTCTTAAGAAGTAGCCCAATCCTCAAGATGCAAGATGACAAGGAAAAGGTTTGTTCTTCTATAGAAAATGGACCTAGGTTCATGGGTTCACTTGATTTCTCTCCAATAGTTATTGTGGTACAATATAAAGCACATTTATGATCAGTTATATTCATACACAAGTATCATGCTATATTGAGTGGAACATTCATATGGGCAACATGTCTTAATTTCAACACATACATACAAGCATATGCATCGGTTTAAGTAAGAAACACATATTATGGCCTTAAGTCTCATGACATGAGGTTCAGAACTAAAATACCCTTAAATGCACACTCTGAAGTCACAAGCGATAAGTAGTTTCTTCTCTCTTTATCCACAGATGTGTACCTACAAAATGATGTGTTTGCCATATCTGTCACTTAACTAGTAACACCCGGTGCCACTCCATCTAACAAATACCATATCTCAAGGCTACGTGCATTAGCGACCAATGGAAAATTAATATTAAATGTTCCATCACTCTACCAAGTTTTGATGTTCTCACATTACCCCTCTATCATGCATCCAAATAATCCAGTCAGCGTTTTTGTCATCTCCGGCCAATGCGCATCCCTTAAGCACTATAGTGCAATCCTATCATATATGCAACTAGAATGAGCACACCATCAAATATAAAATATCTCATAACAGCAAGTTCATCATCTGGTAAACAAAGATCCACTATGGAAATTACATCTAGTGTTGTAATCATGTAGAGTTCATATGGTCTAAAACAATGATAGCACATGGAGAGATATGATCAAGCTATTTTCACAAATCCATAGTCCAAGGTGTGGAATACTACCTCATCATGATGGAGACAGATGAGGAGGTGTTGGTGATGTAGGAGAGACGGCCAAAGGCGATTCTACCAGCGGATTCCTCTCCATTCTCCTCTGCTAGTTCAGGGTTCGTTTGTCCTACTCTGATACTCAGGGCGGCGAAGTTTTTTCTCTCTCGTGGTGCCAGCCCCTCTCATAATTCGTGAACCCAAGACTTAAATAGGCGTTTTTAGGTCAGGCTTGGACACCAGAACAAGGTGCTTAGAAGGATGAGGAGCCAAAACCCCCACTCGACGCGTCAACCAAGGGTGACCACGTCATGGGGCCCATCTGGGCCCTCTTGCCTCTATCTTCTTGTCAAAATCTTTATCCTTACAAAATAATGGCGTGCCATAAATCACAGGTCTATTTGAGTTTGAAGTTTCCTCAAATTCAAAAATACAAAACTAGGTTTCCTATTTCTCAGACTTCTAAATCAAAGAAAGGGGATCTCGCGGGAAATCCTAGAAATCATTAAACGAAGTGGTAGCTCATGATATGATGAAAATATATGATATATTCATATAATAAAGTACGAAGTTCATAGATACGTTTCCAATGTATCAACGATCCAGTTTATGGAAATCTGGTCGCCACACCAACTCTGCCCACCACGTTGTAGGAGTAGGACGTGGAGCATAATATGGCGACCCAGCAGCCATACCCTGATCTTGTCGACGGCCTGCCGTACCCCAACCTCGCCTCTATGCTTAACAACGTGCAAGGTATAACTCTGTCGCTTAACTGGAGGCTCCCAAGAATATCCCGAAGCTCTACGCCAGCAAGATTGAGCTTCTAAATAACCTCTTCCATATAGGGAGCATAAGCACCAAATATTAACAAAATCCATAATCGATTGAACAGGGAATCAAATTGCTTTAGTGAAAGGGTGGATTTAGATCTCCTCTACCCACTAGTACAGATCGGCAAACGCAGACGGTCGACTTTGGCCATCGCAAACGATTATAGGGCCCATCGCTATCCATGGGAGGGCGATGTGGGCAGGCATCACAGACGGAGAAATAAATCGTGTGCGATGGCACAAACTTCGCAGACGACTGGTTTCCCGAAATCTTGTGCGATGTCGCAGGTTATCGCACACGCTTATAGTTATTTAGTCGTCTGGGTTCCTAGTTTTTTGCACACGTTTTTACTAAGGTCTTTCGTGTGTGTTTAAAAACTTATTTCTAACGCTTGTCCTATTGCTACTCGTGTGTGTTTGAAGACCCATCGCACACGTTTACAATTTTTCAGGAACACACTTGTTGGCTTTCATTTCAGATTCATACATTTTCACGCATGCAAATATCAAGAACAAGCATCATCCAGCAGCAAATCTCCTTCTTGTTTCATTCGTTTCACCCTTCATATTCGTACATTGCAACAAAAGTACCAATTGCTAGCTACAAAAATGTGAAAACTATGCAAAAGAAGAACGAACTATTCATGGTTACGTCTTTGTTTTGAATGCGAAAAAATGTCTTGTAGCTACACCTCATCATGGTCATCATCCCGCAGAGGATATCACTTATGTGATTCGGCAAGGGTAGACGCCACTCGCTAGAAAAGAAGGATACTTCAGAAATCTCATCATCCTTCTTTCCGTAGAGGTGCTTCGCAAAGAGGAAGAGAAATGATTGCAAGTAGCTCAAAGACAAGCTACTTGCAAGTATTGCTCAAAGGGCCTGCATGTTCACTTACTAGGGAATAAAAAAGGCAAAGGAATGTGGTGAAACTTGCCTAGCCGCATGGATCTTATTCACCAACTAGGCATGGGGCAAAGCCCTCTGCCCCTTGGTTTTCTTGTATAGTGCAACCAAAATATGATCCCTATTACACAAGTATAAAATATAGAAGATCATATATACAAGAATAAACAAGATCTAACAGTAGTTACCAGTATTAAACAAAGAAGCAACATAATCGAGGTGCAGAAAAATACAACAGTAACACACAAATAAACAGGGACTAACAAGATATTATAACAGATCGGGCAACTAACTAATCCGGCCTTGCTACGGCATGAACAAGATACGACATATAAAACATGGAGACGGCCTTGCAAAACGAGCGCTAACCTTCGGGATGTCAACGACAAGACGGCAATATCGCCATGGGGGGGAAGGGGGGTGGGAGGCCTTGGACAGGCATTCCGTGAGGTCATCGGCCGGCGGGAAGGCCAGATGCGGCAGCGCCACACCACGGGGGCCAAGAGGGCGTGTGCGACTGTAGAGGAGTGGAGGCGGCTGGTGATGACCCACAAGTATAGGGGGTGTATCGTAGTACTTTCGATAAATAAGAGTGTCGAACCCAACGAGGAGCAGAAGGTGTTGACAAGCGGTTTTGATGAAGGATTCACTGTAAATGCTCACAGACAAGTTTTTAGGAGTTTTTGATATGACAGATAAATAAAGTACAAGTAAATAAAATGCAGTAATAATAGTTGCAGCGAGTGGCCCAATCCTTTCTACAGCAAAGGACAAGCCGGTTGTTGTACTTATAATGACCAAACGTTCTTGAGGACACACGGGAATATTGTCAAGTGCTTTCGCTTCATATAGTTGATTAATCTTCATTGTTTTGATAAGTGTTGTGTGGGTGAACCTATGCTAATGCACCGCCCTTCCTAGGACTAATACATACTTGTGATTATACCCCTTGCAAGCATCCGCAAATACAAGAAAGTAATTAAGATAAACTAACCACAGCCTTAAACTTTGAGATCCTGCTATCCCTCATGCATCGATATACCAACGGGTGTTCAGGTTTCTGTCACTCCGGCAACCCCACAATTGGCAAACGAATACACAATGCATTCCCCTAGGCCCATAAAGGTGAAGTATCATGTAGTCGACGTTCACATGACACCACTAGAAGAATAACACCACAACTTAAGCATCAAACCATTAAATATTACTCAACATAGTTCACTACTAACATCAAGACTTCTCCCATGTCCTCAAGAACTAAACGAACTACTCACAAGACATCATACGGAACATGATCAGAGGTGATATGATGATGAATAACAATCTGAACATAAACCTTAGTCCAATGGTTTCACCCAATAGCATCAATAACAAGAGTAATCAACACCGGGAGAGTTTCCCCTATGAAATAGACAAGATTCAGCCCTAGATGTTACAGCGGAGACGGGGTGCAGCGGCGGTGATGATGGTGTTGGCGGTGGAGATGATGATGATGATGATCCCGATGAAGTCCAGCTCGATGACGGTGATGATGGCGACGATTTCCCCCTCCGGGAGGGAATTTCCCCCGGCAGATTTCTTCCTGCAGGGGAGCTTTTCGCTCTCTGGTGTTTTCCGCCTCGTGGAGGCGGCGGAATATTTCGATGGCCTCCCTGTGTGTTAGGGTTCCGAGGGGGTCAAGTACGCGAAGGGGGAACGGCTGAGGTGGGCCAGGGCCCCCAAACCACCTGGCGCGCGGCTGGGGGCCCCCGCGCCAGCTGGTGAGGAGGGCCCACCTTGGCCCTTCTCAGCCTCCCCTTTTGGCCTCCTCCATCTTCTGGTAAAATAGGAACTTCCATATGTCTCCTTCGATTTATTGATCTTCAGAAATAGTGCATCTCGACGGTGCTTTTTCCAGCAGAATCCTGACTCCGGTGTCCAATTCTCCATTATTCATCAAACATGCAAAATAGGTAAAATAACATAAGTAACACTTCTAAATATGAAATATATCGATGAATAGCAGTAAATTATGATATAAAATAGTGATGCAAAATGGACGTATCAACCCCCCCAAGCTTAGACCTCGCTTGTCCCCAAGCGAAAACTGAGCTCAGTAAACATGACCACAAGTTTATGGAGCAAAGTGTCGATAAATAAAATACGGACAAGAAGCATCACATTCATTGATACACAAGTCATTCTAGACAGCAACTTCCCTTCATATAATCTAACTTGAAATAAGTAAAGGGAACCACGATGAAGTGCATAAAGAGAACCATGATTGGTGAAGGCAAACTTAAACTCTTGGTCAGAGAACAATTAACAGATCATACTTATCTTTCGAGAAGAGTCTTTATATCAGAGCTTATATAGCAGAACTTACATGCCTTAATCATAACAGTCTCCTTACAGTCATTGATAACTTTCAAAGTTATATTCATTCGGATAAAAGCTATTGTGCGAAACAAGGAAATGAGAGATATGATTAGAAGTATCAACACATATAACTAATTGGATCTCAACAACTCAAATGCTTGCTTGAGATAGAGAGGAATGGGTTTACTGACTCAACAATAATGTAAAAGATAGGCCCTTCGCAGAGGGAAGCAGGGATTAAATCATGTGCTAGAGCTTTTAAGTTTTGCAAAGCATATAGAGAGTATGAAAATAGTTGTTTGAGCTATGTATGTCGTTGTCAACGAATCGTAGTAAAGTGAACACTAACCCCTTGTCAACCAGACTTTCAAGAGCGGCTCCCATGAAGGACGTTATCTCTACCAGCAAGGTAGATCATCCCTCTTCTCTTTTGTTTACACATGTATTTTAGTTTCTTTATAGTTGACACTCCTCCCAACCTTTTGCTTACACAAGCCATGGCTAACCGAATCCTCGGGTGCCTTCCAACATTCACATACCATGGAGGAGTGTCTATTTGCAAATTAAGTTGCTTACTGATAAATCAGGGCAAAACATGTGAAGAGAATTATTAATGAAAGTTGTAGTTAATTGGGACTGGGCACCCCATTTGCCAGCTCTTTTTGCAAATTGTTGGATAAGCGGTGTATATGCCACTAGTCCATTGGTGAAAGTCTGTTTGACAAAAGTGCTAGAGAAACTCTACAGAACCCTCATGAGCTAATAAACAGTGACACAAAACTAGGAGTAATAAGTTTTGAATAATTTAAAGGTAGCACATGAAGTATTTACTTGGAATGGCGCAAAATACCATATAGTAGGAAGTTATGGTGGACTCGAATGGCAATGGTTTGGCTCAAGGTTTGGATGTATGAGAAGCATTCCCTCTCGATACAGGTCTTTGGCTAGCAAGGTTATGTAGCAAGCATAAGAGTTGAGGGATACAAACAATTATACAAGTGATAAGAATAATCATGCAATCTTCCTTAGAAGCACAAATAGTTTAACTTAAGAATACTAAGCTTATGAGCTACAAAGAAAGAAAGATCATGGAATAATATATTTGCATGCACTCCCTCTCTCTACTTAAGTCTCAAAGTATTGTCTACTACTGACCAATGCTAAGTTTGCCAAAACCAAAAAGATTAACTTGGTGCTCTAAAAAGTGATCCCTATACTAACAACAAGGTTATCAATATGAAAGAGAATTGCAAGCTAAAATAAAGTATGCAGAAAGTAAATGATAAAACTTCTCATTAATATTTCATAACGGCAACTCACACCAAGGGATACATAGATAACCAACTAAAAGAGAGATACTTCCACATTGCAAACCATCATATAAGATAACTTCCCTACTCACGATATGACTTTATGGAAAAGTAAAAGGTAAAGATAATGATGTGATACCGCGGCACTCCCCCAAGCTTGGAACAAACCAAGGGGATGCCAATACTTATGATGAATTACTCCTTCGGTGGTGGTGGTGAATTGTCCTCATCATCAGACTTCCAGGGAAGGGGTTTCCCATCAACAAAGGACGACTTGGTTTCGATTATCCTGAAACTAGCAGCAGCGCTTATGTTTTTAAACCGAGTTTCATACTCACAGTTTTGATTCTGGACGTCATAGAGTTGCGCCTGCAGTTTGTTGGTGGTGTTGATGAGGTGAAATATGTCTTCCCAGAGTTGTGCAGTCTCCTTCTTATGTTCAGCGACCAGCGCGGACACCATTGAGTGGAAGACTCCCACTTCACGTTCCGCCAGCTTTTTGTATGTGAAGACCTCTTGCTCCAGCTTCTCCATCCTGGCTTCCAGGCTCCCTTCTCCTTTGGGTCCTCGCACGTCTTCCGTCGCAGCTTTCCATCAACCATCTGCGACTCCTTGGGATGCATCTTCAGCTCATCCATGTATGGGGTGACGACGTTCACAAAGAAACTGTCCTTTGGAGGCTTCGATGAAGACATGGCAGCTCTAGATCTGAAAACAATATCTGGACAGAAACAGCTCGAAACGAAACACGATGAAAAGGCGAGATACGAACCTCGGGGGTTCGGGTGAGTTATATAGCAAAAAGTTTTACAACATAAGGAAGGTACAGGAGGAAACCTGATCGGAGACGAGCTCCGGGGTGCTCAAACCACCAGGCGGCGCGGCTGGGGGGCCCACCGCGCCGACCTATGGTTTGGGCACCACGGGTGCCGTCTCCCATCCGGTTCGGTCTCTTATTTTTCCATATTTAATAAAAACGACGAAAATATCTTCTAGAAAGTTATTCGCGAAACTTTTCTTACCGAAACTGTTACCTATTCGAATCGAATTCTGCAGTCCCAGAAAAATGTTCTTCAATGAAAGTTTCCGGAGTCACCACTTTAATTGTATCAACCTCTTCATTAATAGAATCTCCAGAAATATAATGCTTGAGTCTTTGACCATTTACCACTTGTGTAGAGTTATCTTTCAATGAAGCAATTTTTATTGCACCTGAACGATACACCTCCACAATAACAAATGGTCCTTCCCATTTTGAGAGTAACTTTCCTGCAAAAAATCTGAGACGAGACCTATACAATAGAACTTTCTCACCAACATTAAATTCTCTTTTAAGAATTCTCCTATCATGCCATCTCTTAACTTTTTCTTTAAAGAGTCTAGCATTTTCATAAGCCTCACTTCTCCATTCATCTAAAGAACTTAAATGCAACAACCTTTTCTCACCGGCAAGTTTAAAATCTCTATTAAGTTCTCTCACTGCCCAATAAGCTTTGTGTTCTAATTCTAAAGGCAAGTGACAAGCTTTACCATAAACCATTTTATAAGGAGACATGCCCATGGGGTTCTTATAAGCAGTTCTATAAGCCCATAAAGCATCATTTAACTTACTAGCCCAATTTTTTCTAGATTTATTAACAGTCTTTTGCAAGATAGATTTAATCTCCCTATTTGACAATTCTACTTGTCCACTAGTTTGAGGATGATAGGCTGAAGCAATTCTATGATTAACACCATATTTAGCAAGAGTCTTTCTAAAACCACCATGGATAAAATGAGAACCTCCATCAGTCATAAGATATCTAGGTACACCAAACCTAGGAAAAATGACATCTTGAAGCATTTTTAAAGAGGTCTCACCATCAGCACTTTTAGTAGGTATAGCTTCTACCCATTTAGTGACATAATCAACAGCAACAAGTATATGAGTATTACCTTGTGAAGAAGGAAAAGGACCCATGAAGTCGAATCCCCAACAATCAAATGGTTCAATAACAAGAGAATAACTCATAGGCATTTCATTGCGTCTAGAGATATTACCAACCCTTTGACATTCATCACAAGATAAAATAAACTTTCTTGCATCCTTAAAGAGGGTAGGCCAATAAAAACCTGATTGTAGAACTTTCTGCGCAGTTCTATCTCCAGCGTGATGCCCTCCATAAGCACTTCCATGGCATTTCCTCAGTATTTCCTGTTGTTCATATTCAGGAACACATCTTCGCATAATACCATCGACTCCTTCTTTATATAAGTGTGGGTCATCCCAAAAGTAATGCCGCAAGTCATAAAAGAATTTCCTTCTTTGCTGAGCTGAAAAGGTTGGAGGCAAGTACTTGGAAACAATAAAGTTAGCATAATCAGCATACCAAGGACTATCTCGCGAACTTACACTTATTGCAGCCAATTGTTCATTTGGAAAGCTATCATTAACAGGAATAGGATCATAAGGAATGCTTTCCAATCTAGACAAATTATCAGCAACAGGATTTTCAGCACCTTTTCTATCTATGATATGCAAATCAAATTCTTGCAAAAGAAGTACCCATCTAATAAGCCTTGGCTTAGCATCTTTCTTTTCCATAAGGTATCTAATTGCAGCATGATCAGTATGAATAGTGACTTTCGAATCAACTATGTAGGGTCGAAATTTGTCACAAGCAAAAACTACAGCTAGAAATTCTTTTTCAGTAGTGGCATAATTCTTTTGAGCAGAATCAAGAGTTTTACTAGCATAATGAATAACATTTAACTTTTTATCTACTCGCTGCCCAAGAACAGCGCCTACAGCATAATCACTAGCATCACACATAATTTCAAAAGGTAAATTCCAATCAGGTGGTTCAACTACAGGAGCGGTGATTAAAGCCTTTTTCAAAGTTTCAAAAGCTTCCTTACAATCATCATCAAAAACAAATGGTACATCTTTTTGAAGAAGATTAGTAAGAGGCTTGGAAATTTTAGAGAAATCTTTAATAAACCTCCTATAAAAACCAGCATGACCAAGAATACTACGAATACCTTTAACATCTTTGGGACAAGGCATCTTTTCAATTGCCTCCACTTTAGCTCGATCAACTTCAATACCTCTTTCAGAAATTTTATGTCCAAGAACAATTCCTTCATTAACCATAAAGTGGCATTTCTCCCAATTAAGAACAAGGCTAGTTTCTTCACATCTCTGCAAAACTTTGTCAAGGTTGTGCAAACAATTATCAAAGGAAGTTCCATAGACGGAGAAATCGTCCATGAAGACTTCCACAATTTCCTCACAAAAGCCATGAAAAATAGCAGACATGCATCTTTGAAAAGTAGCAGGAGCATTACATAAACCAAAAGGCATACGTCTATAAGCATAAGTTCCATAAGGACAAGTAAAAGTAGTTTTCTCTTGATCTTGCGCTCTCACAGCAATTTGAGAAAACCCAGAATACCCATCAAGGAAACAAAAGTGAGTTTTCTTGGACAACCTCTCAAGCATTTGATCAATAAAAGGCAAAGGATAATGATCTTTCTTAGTTACTTTGTTAACCTTTCTAAAATCAATGCACATCCTATAACCAACTACTACTCTTTGAGGAATTAGTTCATCATTTTCATTAGGAACAACGGTAATTCCTCCTTTCTTAGGAACACAATGCACAGGACTTACCCATCTACTATCAGCAATAGGATAAATAATACCAGCTTCAAGAAGTTTTAATACCTCATTTCTTACCACTTCTTTCATCTTGGGTATTAAACGACGCTGATGCTCAACAACAGGCTTTGCATCAGGTTCCATGTTGATGGCGTGCTGACATATAGTAGGAGAAATTCCCTTCAGGTCATCAAGAGTATATCCCATAGCTCCGCGGTGTTTCTCAACACTCCCAATAACCTTTCCTCCTCTGTACCTGAAAGTTTAGAGCTGATAATAACAGGATATATTTTCTTATCATCAATATAAGCATATTTAAGATTATCAGGCAGAGGTTTCAAATCAAAAACAGGATCCTCCTTGGGTGGCATTGTGGTACCCAAATCTTCCACAGGTAAATTGTGTTTGAGCATAGGTTGACGAAGGAATACTTCATCAAGCTCATTCCTTTCTTCCCTGAAGTTCTCACTTTCATGATTCTCCATATGTTGCTGCAAAGCATTGTTAGGAGCAAGAACAATAGATGCAAGTTGAGCAATTTCAAAATCCTCACTAGGCAATTCAGTTTCATAAGGTGCTTTAGCAAATTTAGAGAAATTGAATTCATAAGATTCACCAGCAAATTTAGTAAAGATTTTCTCTTTCTTACAGTCTATAACAGCACCACAAGTATTCAGAAAAGGTCTACCAAAAATAATAGGACAACTATCATTGGCAGCCGACCCAAGTACAAGAAAATCAGCAGGGTATTTAGTCTTACCACAAAGGACTTCGACATCTCTAATGATACCAATTGGAGAGATAGTTTCCCTATTAGCAAGCTGAATAACCACATCAATCTCTTCAAGTTTACAAGGAGCAATTTCGTGCATAATTTCCCTGTAAAGCTCATAAGGAATAGCACTAGAACTTGCACCAATATCACATAAACCATAATAGCAATGATCACCTATCCTAACAGAAAGCACAGGAACACTAGACTTCCTAGAACTTTTAGGATGTGAGACAATATTAGAAGCATCCTCACAAAAGATAATGTGTCTATCTTCTAAATTTTCAGTGACAAGATCTTTAACCAATGCTACAACAGGTTCAACAGTTATTTGCTCATCAGGTTTGGTAGTTTTCTTATTACTTTTACTAACAACACCAGTTATGATAGTATGTTCCTTAATCTTATTAGGAAAAGGAACTTTTTCAATATAAGGTTCTGGAATAATGCGATCAGCAACATTAACCTCAACACCTTTAGATATATGAGAAACAGATTCATCTTTATATGGTTCATGATAATTTTTAAAACCCTCCTTCGGCAAACCGAAATAGGAAGCAAAGGCTTTATAAAAGTTTGCAACAATTTGAGAGTCAAGACCATAAGTAGTGCTAATTTTGCGATAATCATCAGTATCCATAAAATTTTTAACACACTCAAAGTCATAGTTATACCTGACTCCCTACCTTTGTCATTCTCCCATCCTTCAGTGTTCTCCTGAATCCGATCAAGAAGGTCCCACTTAAACTCTTCTTTATTACGAGTGAACGATCCAGCACAAGTGGTATCCAATAGAGTTTTATCTTGAAAGGAGAGTCTTGCATAAAAGTTATCAATAACAATATTACCAGGAAGCTCATGAATGGGACATTTGAGCATTAATGCCTTCAATCTCCCCCACGCTTGAGCGATACTCTCTCCATCATAGGGCCAGAAGTTATATATGAGGTTCCGATCCTTATGAATCTCACTTGGAGGATAGAATTTGGAGTAAAAGAGAGGTACAATTTCCTCCCATCCAAGAGAATACCCATTCTTCAGCAGTTTATACCAATGTGCAGCTTTACCAGACAGTGATAGAGAGAATAATTTCTTCTTAACTTCTCCCATCGAGATACCTGCACACTTAAATAACTCGCACAATTCATGCAGAAATAACAAATGATCTCCAGGATGGACAGTTCCATCTCCTGCATAGCGGTTATTTGTGACACGTTCAACAATTTTCATAGGAATTTTGAACGGTATTACCTGCTCATCTGGCGCCTCCTCTACTACCTTAGCAGTGGTAGTTGTTTTCCCAAATAGGAATTCAAGAGAAGACCCCTCCATAATGAGATATAGCAGCAGGCAAAAATAAAAACAGCACGTACAATAAATGTTTCCCTTACCAATTCCACTTACCAATAGCGCTACACTCCCCGGCAACGGCGCCAGAAAATAGTCTTGATGACCCACAAGTATAGGGGGTGTATCGTAGTACTTTCGATAAATAAGAGTGTCGAACCCAACGAGGAGCAGAAGGTGTTGACAAGCGGTTTTGATGAAGGATTCACTGTAAATGCTCACAGACAAGTTTTTAGGAGTTTTTGATATGACAGATAAATAAAGTACAAGTAAATAAAATGCAGTAATAATAGTTGCAGCGAGTGGCCCAATCCTTTCTACAGCAAAGGACAAGCCGGTTGTTGTACTTATAATGACCAAACGTTCTTGAGGACACACGGGAATATTGTCAAGTGCTTTCGCTTCATATAGTTGATTAATCTTCATTGTTTTGATAAGTGTTGTGTGGGTGAACCTATGCTAATGCACCGCCCTTCCTAGGACTAATACATACTTGTGATTATACCCCTTGCAAGCATCCGCAAATACAAGAAAGTAATTAAGATAAACTAACCACAGCCTTAAACTTTGAGATCCTGCTATCCCTCATGCATCGATATACCAACGGGTGTTCAGGTTTCTGTCACTCCGGCAACCCCACAATTGGCAAACGAATACACAATGCATTCCCCTAGGCCCATAAAGGTGAAGTATCATGTAGTCGACGTTCACATGACACCACTAGAAGAATAACACCACAACTTAAGCATCAAACCATTAAATATTACTCAACATAGTTCACTACTAACATCAAGACTTCTCCCATGTCCTCAAGAACTAAACGAACTACTCACAAGACATCATACGGAACATGATCAGAGGTGATATGATGATGAATAACAATCTGAACATAAACCTTAGTCCAATGGTTTCACCCAATAGCATCAATAACAAGAGTAATCAACACCGGGAGAGTTTCCCCTATGAAATAGACAAGATTCAGCCCTAGATGTTACAGCGGAGACGGGGTGCAGCGGCGGTGATGATGGTGTTGGCGGTGGAGATGATGATGATGATGATCCCGATGAAGTCCAGCTCGATGACGGTGATGATGGCGACGATTTCCCCCTCCGGGAGGGAATTTCCCCCGGCAGATTTCTTCCTGCAGGGGAGCTTTTCGCTCTCTGGTGTTTTCCGCCTCGTGGAGGCGGCGGAATATTTCGATGGCCGTCCCTCGTGTGTTAGGGTTCCGAGGGGGTCAAGTACGCGAAGGGGGAACGGCTGAGGTGGGCCAGGGCCCCCAAACCACCTGGCGGCGCGGCTGGGGGCCCGCCGCGCCAGCTGGTGAGGAGGGCCCACCTTGGCCCTTCTCAGCCTCCCCTTTTGGCCTCCTCCATCTGGTAAAATAGGACTTCCATATGTCTCCTTCGATTTATTGATCTTCAGAAATAGTGCATCTCGACGGTGCTTTTTCCAGCAGAATCCTGACTCCGGTGTCCAATTCTCCATTATTCATCAAACATGCAAAATAGGTAAAATAACATAAGTAACACTTCTAAATATGAAATATATCGATGAATAGCAGTAAATTATGATATAAAATAGTGATGCAAAATGGACGTATCAGCTGGGAGAGGGAGAGTGGATTGTGTGTACGGGTCAAGCGCGTCTGGTCCTTACATATAAGGTAAGGTTCCACTTACTGGGCCCTAACGGCCCAGCAGGCATCGCACACGATTATAGAGGAGTAAAACATGTGTGAACATGCAGCTGTCTAAGAAGTTATCGCACACAGTTCTGGGCGGGCATAACCGTGGGCGATAGTTGTGCTAAAGAGTACATTTCACACACGCTTTTTCTGAGTCATAACCGTGTGCGATATCTCTAGTTTTTTGCCAAATTTATCAACTTCTGAACAAAACATTGAAAAGCATTGGAAAGGAGTACTAGACATAATGGAACCTGGTTAATATTATTTGGATAATATTAGTTGCTACCGGAAGGGCACCATTAATTCAAACACATGGTTTGTCCTTCGTTCTACAAAATGATTGGACATTCCCAATCTCACAGTACGTACATGTATATAACACATAGAAAACACCTAGTAATATCTATCTAAGCATCGTCATCGTTGTCGTCAGAGAGGACGACAACGTCTTCGTCACCGGCTGGGCCCTTGCCATTGCTTGAGGCCTCGGCATCGTCGGCGAGCGGGTTGCCGGACCCTGAGGCCTCGGAATCGTGGCGAGCGGCTTTCCATTTGGCCAAACGCTTTGCTGCGGCGCCCATGCAGAGCCGCGTCTGCTTCTTGGCCTCCTTCCTAGTGCGCAGCAGCGCACGCACCCGGTCCTTGCGATGAGAGTCGAAAGACTCTTCGACCACGTGATGCACCACTGCTTCCTCACGCCGCGCCGACACGATGGAAACCTCCACCAGCTTATACTCCTGTAGTTCCTCTGGGCTGGCGAGCGGCTCGTCCGACGACGAACCCGAATTGCTGTCTTCGGGCTCCTCCACCGTGAGGTCAACGAAGTTACCCCCAGCTTCGTGCGCTGGGGACAACTCCTCCTTCGCCTCAGTCGGCATGAGGTCGAATGAGCTACTCCCAACTACGGACGCTGTGGACAACAGTTCCTCCGACAACGCCGGCGTGACGGCCAGATCTGCCATGGCTTCTGTGCTGTGAGGCATTGTACAAAAGCTAAGTAAAAAAATAGCCATGTCCGTCGACGAAATATATAGGCAACCAGGAGTAGGACAAAAGGCGGGAACACCATGGTATTTCACAATAGGCGCCTATTCTGAAAGAAGCGGAAAGATGAATTATTAGACCCAAAAAAACCGTGTGCAATAGATAGCAACGCAAACGGAATCTTCCACTAAATCGTGTGCGATGAGGTAACAACGCACATGAATTTCTCACTCCAGTCGTGTGCATTAGATGAGCAGCGCACACGGCGAATTCTCGCTCTGCCGTGTTTTTTTTAAACTAATTTCTTATATTTATATTGATATTTCTAAGAAAATACTTGCCAGGAAACATGCTACACATAAGGAAAAGAGCAAAATAACTATTACAATAATCTACACTACTACTCCTCGTCGGAATCGTTGATGCAGATTATCTCCTTGCCGATGCCTGAGGCCTCGGCATCATTAAATGCGCGATCTGTCTTCTTCTAGATTCTTGGCGATGGAGTCTTTGACCACGCAATGCTCTTCAATCATGGCCCGGTCGTCTTCCTCAGCCTTCTCGGCCTCGCGCACAACCGCCATGGCCTCCGCAGCCTCCAACTCAGCTTCCTCAGCCTCGCGCTCAACCACCTCCCACCACTCGAGACGCGCCTCAGCGTCGCACTCAGAGTAATCCTCCGGCCTCTCCATCTCCGCGTCCTCGCCCTTCTCCAAATTCGCCTCCTCCTCCTCCTTCGGGCACTCGTTCTCCACACGTTGATGGCGCGCAGGCGGGGAGGAGTTCCCGGAATCCGAAGACGGGGAGGAGTTCCCAGAAGTCGCAGCGGGCGCGGCAATGCTCCATTGAGCCACACACGACAGGCGAGCGGTCTTCTTGTGGCGCACCATCGTGTACCTACTTAGTCTACGGTGACGCAGCTGCTGAGTTCACTGATGAACGACGGCGAGCAGCATTATATACGACGAGGAAGCTGGCTCGTTGCCAACGCGTGGCAAACTGGAGGAGGCGAGAAGGCTGTACAATGTACACGCGTCGAGTGGAATACGAGGAGGCAATTGAGATTACAGACGATTTGTGGAAGTAACGCGTGTGTGAAACTTCACGATAATGCAGACGCGTTGCTATATGTAACCGTGTGCGATATATTGCCAACGCTTTAAAAACCACAATCGTAGGCAAATGTTTGACCAACGAACACCGTTCAGGGACTCGCACACGGCTATAATTGCGAAGCTACTGCGATAGGGGATAACACACACGGGTGGCTGCTCCCCGTGTGCGATGGCGGGGTCTTAAATTGCCCGATCTGTACTAGTGACCAAACCCTAAAGTATCAACAAGATTGGAGCACCAGGGTGGGAGATCTCTAAGATTGAACTTAGAGACAATGGATAAGAAAGAATAAAAGTCATGCCCACCTATTGGGGAAGAAGGGGCTATATATATGGGCTCTAAAATCAAAGCCTTGGAGGCGATTTTCCGTGTGGACCAAAAGTTTCAGGCCAGGCCAAGACATTTTGGGCACGAAGTTGGGCCACCTCCGGGCCAACTTCCAACCACTGCAGAGAGCTGGCAAAGTGTGGGGACTCATTGTTAATTCTCAAATTATACTGGATGTTTGGTATACAAGGTAAAATTTCAGGCCTCCGAATGTTTTGGAGAAAACTGAAAGTTGGCAGAGAGGTAATCTCTCTCTGGACTGCACAAGAAGTTATCCCGGGAAGTTTCAGACTCTGGAAGTTACAGGCCTACAAAGCCCTAACTCCAATAGCAAGATCAAGGGTGGATTCTAGAACTCCACCGGAGGTTTAGTGGTGAAAACCAGTTTTGTGTACGTGACTGATTCCACCCATACTTTCCGAAGCGGCCCCTTTGATACTACAAATTTTGTAAAACTGAAATTAATGAAAATCGCTAGGAAAGACGTTCTTTCCACTTTTCACTTTGTGGGGGGGGGGGCTCGAACCATCTTGTGTCATCTTTGAATATGCCTATGATGCTGAAATACATGGTTAGACGACTAATCATGCTATCATTAACAACAACCATTTAGGGATTCTATAGGAGAATTTGCGACGACTCTTCCGGAAGGCAAATCATGAGTTTATGCGTCTTGTGTGGAGGGTGTGAGGTATTATGATGACTATTTTAGACTTAAGAGATACTGCACCTCGTATCTTGGGGTTTTCTTTCATTTTGTTGTTATTCAGATGCTTGCGTATGGAGTTGCTGATTGCATTGATGTGTACATTCAAATGGGTGAGTGCACATGCCTTATGCCATGTATCATTTTTGTCCAACCGTTGTGAAGGTGTCCGGCAAGAAATATTTGAGACAACCAAATGCTAAAGATACCCCCTTTTGGGGATTAAAAAAGCAAGAGGTTTTTGCTCGGATGCTTGGATGCACCGATTGCGTGCATTGGGAATGGAAGAAATGTCCATTTTCTTGGCAAGGGCACTATAAAGGTCACGTTGGACAGAACATTGTCATAGTGAAGCCGTGGGGTCACTCGTGATCTATGGATTTGATATTGTTTTTTTGGCATGCAATATCTCACGATGACATCAACGTGTTACAACACTATCTGGTGTTTGCAAGGATTGCTGACAATAGTTACTACATAGAAGATAGTATCTACCTAGAAGAGAGTTATATAGAGGATGTGGAGCCGCCATTTAGTGTGCTCCAAACTTGGTGGACTATTATTCGTCACCATGCTAGAACATGTGGCATTGAACGAATGTCGGAGGTCGTGACTGCTTGTTTGATCATGCACAATAGGATTGTGTATGATGAGCATGATGACCGACTATATGAACTAGATTGGGACTTCATGGAGCCCGAGCATGGACATGGCGAGTTGGAGGATTTTCTTGAGATGCACGGCAAATTTATAACTGAGTTGATAATCGACAACTCCGATGTGATCTAGTTGAGCACACACGGATTCACAAAGGAGACAACTAGTTTTCATATTCATGTGTTGTGGTGGACGCTTTCATATATTTTTCGGGTTACCCAAATTTGAACTGTAATTTGAATTACTATGTGAAACTATATTATTTAATGTTAGAAATGTTGTATAATTAACTTGTGTGATAAAAATTATCTAACAATGGATTTGTATGTCATACCGAAAGATAAATTGAAATGGACAAAACAGGCAAAAGGGACATGCATGTGTACACGGATAATTTAGGGGGTGCCATTGGGTACCATGTCGCTTGTGTCCGTGGGCACTTAGGTCAACTCCAACGGGCCAACGAGTCGAGTATGCGTGTCTCTGTTTCTGTCTGTGCTACCAAAAACCAATACCCAACACGGCGGCGAACAGACCGATGTCCGTTTTCTGTCCGCGGCGACTCATTCTTGGCCCAAATTCGAGCCAGGTTTGTGTCGGCCGTGGACACGCTCGGACAGCTCCTGCATCCGCCTCTGGCCCACGTGTCAGCGACTACAACAGCCACCTACTCCATTAACTGTGGGCGGTGGAGCTTTTTTAATGTGCGCCGGCCGGTCAAACCCTAGAGCACAAACCCTAGCTCCGGCCTCTCTCTTCCAGCCATCCCGTCGATGAGCCGGAATGGATCCTCCGCCACCGCCGCAACATCCCGTCGACCAGGTCGAGCGAGCGCGTCGGTGCGCGGTCAGGTGCCATCGCGGCAACTTCTCTCGCCGCATGGTGACGAGTCAGGTGTGGGCCGGCATGATTCTACAGCCGCCTCGGCAGCAGCTGTCGGATCAGGCGAGCATGGCGCTAGAGGCTGCTTACAACGTCGCCTATGACCCAAAGAAGGAAGCCAATGCTGCCGGAGTCGCGGGGGTCAGCGCGCCCGCGCCCACCGGCGGGGCAGAGGACGGCACCAACAGCTCCGAGAGGCCTGCGTTGCGCGCGTTCCACATGCAACTGATCACGTAGAGGGCGGCCATGTTCATGTTTGTTGCGCCTGCAGTTGCGAACGCGGCACAGGAGGCTGAGACGGAGGAAGCGCGGTACGCAGCTATGAATTGGGCACGCGCTCTCCGCCGCAAACGGCATCGCGATGCCGAGGCGGCCGACGCGGCGGCCATAGCAGCAGCTCCTACTGATGTCATACGCCCGCTGGCGGCACCGCCTATGTGCGGCCAATTTTGTTAAAAAGTCGGCGCCGCTACTATTTCGTAGCAACTGATGAACACAGCAGGAGGAGCCAGCTAGTCCATTACTTGCCCCGGCCATGGCGAAGGAAGAGCCAGCAAGTCTGTGGACGTTCCTCAAGGCCAAAGGACTTTCCTGACCACCCCCTTGCCGGCCATGAGCAACTAATCTCTAGTGATTCGTTATTAATTTCTTATCATATTTTTATTATTATTTTAGTTAAGTTTAGCACTAGGTTTTAATGTTGGGTAGGCAGATGGATCGCCGGCGTTCACATCAGGCCGACGATCCGGCTAGTCTAAAACCTCTTGCGACCAGCTATAAATTTGCCTCGCCACGGTCCGCTACTCATCACAGCGATGGCGAACCGAGAAGACGAGGCGGTGGTCGTGCAGGAGACGATTGCCGTGCCGGAGGAACCTGCCCCGACGTGGACTCCGTGGGAGCCCTTGTCTACATGGGAACCACGGTGGACTCCGTGGACTCCGGCCGTGCGGATCCAAGGTGGTTCGCACCAACGGCGGAACCAGGAAATACACATAGGGGGGGCCGACCATTGAGCATATTCTTAAGACGTAAAAACATGTACAAAATATATAAGTGGTAACCAAGCATTGAGTAACTTTTTTTTAGTCGAATGGTTCTGTCACTGGAAAAGGACGTTGCAATTTCTTTCTTGATATAAATCAGTAGGCAATCTCTCATCAATTTGTCTCTCATTAATGTGTTTCCGACTCGAAGAAAATAGAAACTTTGCCGCTCGGCTGCTCAGCTGCTTCGAAGACAGAAGAACAGAGTGCAACCTCGTGGAGAACAGCACATGGAGAGAGAGAGCAGAGAAGCTACGGGATGGGAAGTGCATGCATGCAGGCTCGTCTGTGTGAATGCAAGGATGTCTCAGTTTCTATAGGATCTTCTGTGAGCAGCTGCCTGTACAATTGGAGTAATATTCATGTTTTACTCACGACATAGATGAGGAAACATAACTTTTAGATAGAAGATCTAGGGGTATTAAGAAAAAATCTGCATGTTGGGGGAGCCACGGCCCCTGCTGGCCACCCCTGGTTCCGCCATTGGTTCGCACCACCGTGGACTCCGGCCGAGGAGTCAGCTCTGGCCATGGCGCCGACGAACGTGTTGGGATCTCAATCGCTCCCACCGGCCATCGATGAGTCGGCTACTCCACCGCCACCATCAGAAGAGGACGATGACGAGGAGCCATAGATTAGGTTTTTAGGTTTTTTTCATGTTGTCTATTTTCAATTTCTAATGTAATCCTCGAATCCTATTATTAATTAAATATTTGGAAAAAAAGTGTTGGTTGGGTAGAATGGGTCGCGCCGTTGAGTGCAGTTGCCTGGAAAGGTCGGACATGGGTCAGACGGCTGTCCGTTTGACGACCCAAACGGACAAAAGAGAGACATAATTCGTGGCATGTTGGAGTTGCCCTTATACGGAACGAACCTACACATTTTGTCTTAAATCGGACTTATTTTAGAAGGTGCCATTGTAGTTGAAGAATTAATAAAACGAGGGAGGTGAGGGCGTGAGGTGAATAGGTGACGGTGACGCAGGTGGAGGTATCAGCAATTCGTACTGTGCGTGTAGAACCTGGATTTCTTTGTTGAGTGGGAGGTGTGATGCCATGCTTACCACACGTCCATGTCGCCAGGTAGCCGGTCCTCCCCTCCTACCTAGCCCCTGACATCGTGACCTGCTTGGCATCTGCGTCACACTCAGCTCGAACACTTAATGAATTAACTAAAGAATTACTTTTGGCGCGCTTGACCGACTATAAGTACCCGCCCACCAATCCACAACAACTGCTCATCATCATCTCCTTCCCGCCCTTCTCAGCTCACCCAGCCGGACACTTCTTCCTCCAGTCAATCACTCGCTAAACAATGGATCGCAACAGCGAGGCCAAGGTCGCCAATAGTTCCGGCGGCGGCGCAGCGCCAAGGAGGCCGCACTGGAGGCACCGGGACCGCTCAGCCACGGAGGTGTACCTCGTCCACCCCAACCAGTTCCGCGCCGTCGTGCAGCAGCTCACCGGCGCCGCTCCTCCGCCCTCGCAGCAACCTGTCCACGGGCATCCTAGTGGCGACATCAATGCAGATAAGGTGGCGCCAATGGCAGCGGAGGCGACGAAGAGCAAGAGCAGCAGCATGGAGCAACGGACACTGGCTCAGATGCACCACGACTGCATGGCATGGGCCGACGAATACTAGCAAACCTTAGTTTAGATATGAACTCGCTTAATTAGCATTATGTATTAAGTGTTTGCATGCGGACGTGCCTAGCTAGCTTGTAATCTAAAATAAGAATACTGAATAATGGAAAAGTTCACTTGACTATCAATTGCTAGAGGGAGAGGTGCGTCAGTTTAATTCAGAGGCGTTATGAAGAGGCAAAAAGAAGTCTACATCTCTCCTCTCCTACTTATCTCTCGGTGCAAAACAGATGTAACGCTAGACGCAAATTTCAGCACAAAATAACCCCGTTTTAAAATATTTTTGGAACTAACCCTTTTGCATAGGGTCCTCATGGTGCATAGTGCCTCCCATGAGGACGATATGCTCTATAGTATCACGCCGAGCTCGGGGACGCTATATGGTGTGCCAACGTGGCACAATCCTGTCGAGCAGGGGCGTATTCAGTGGGGGTGCCATGGCAACCCCTAAAAATGTAGAAATTTATTTAGCTATTAATATTTGGACTCTTTTTTGCTAAATGCTGCTAGTTTTTGGACTAATTGTTGCTAAATGCTAAATATAATAGGGAAGTTTTTAAGCTTGGCACCCACCAATTTTGTTCTAGATCCGCCACTACTGTCGAGAGCGTGTTAGCATAGCGCCCTTGCGTGGGGCTCTATGCCCTAAAGCATAAAAGTTTAAACCTTTGTAACTTTTGATTTAGAAAAACAAAATAACATGATTCGTTTCCTATGGGTAAAAAATAAGATTGTCTTTCTATTGTCACTGGTCTCACGATGTTTGAAAAAATATTTTGTGACTTATTTACTTACGTTAATTTATTTATGAATGTTCACACAATTTCGTAAATGAGGTTTTGACCATGGATTTTGGCGGCATCAAGATTTTGATTTTTTTAATAAACTCACATGTCATCATCATAATTATAATAAACACTTTAAAAACATCCTTTTTACCCTCATGGCTTGTAAGGTTATTTAAAAACATTTATTTGAGTAAGGGATATTATCCCCCAAGTCATAATTTTATTTTAATAAACACATGTAGCATGACCCAATATACATAAGTAGACCATGAGTACAAACATCTTCAGTGACATATAGCAACTAAAATTAACAATGATTAAGGTAACAAAGTACTACCATCGTCTACCATGGCGTCTGAATTTGCTTGATCAAAACTAATCATCAAATTGATTTTTAGAATCTAATATGGAACTTATAAATTGTCTGTAAACATTCATATTGGCAAATATGGGTGTAGCATGCCAAAGTGGTTTTTTTTGGCTCTGCAAAGTACTCCTCTTGATCTATATTAAGGACGTAATCTCTGTTCATAACCCCGTTATAAAATCGTCTAAACATTCGAACATAAACTAACATAAGAAAATAATTCACAAAATACTCTATGTTTGTCCAAACATCATGAGACAAGTGGCACTAGAAAGAAATTCTAATTTGTGGCCCATAGGAAACAGAATCATGTCATTTGGTTTCTACATCAATAGTTACAGGGCTTGAAATTCCATATTTTTGGGCATAACGCCCTATGCTATTAGGTATCGCGCCATGACGGTGCTACCGCATACTGGACCGGATTGCGCCATGTTGGCACACCATAGCACCCTGAGTTCGGCATGATGCTATAGAGCATAGCGCTCTCATGGGAGGTAGTATGAAAAAGGGTTGTTTTTGGAAATATTTTGAAAACATGATTATTTTGTGATGAAGTTTACATTTAGGGTTATTTTTTGTGTTATTTCACCTATCTCTCCTCCAAGACAAGAAAATCAAACACGCAGCAGTTTATCGGTGTGCGTGCATTGTATCCCGTGGCACTGGGATTCGTGTGGAAAAAATATACTTCAGGGATAAATGGTGCATTATGTCTAGCAGTACTAGCTTACAGATAGCCGTGGCCCGTGGGCACAGACGATTCCAACAAGGTGCCCATGGGTTTTTCCGACTAGGTGAGGTGGTGGGATGGGGGAGGAGAGGCCACGGCGCTTAAGGAGGTGAACCCAAAATGGCGGAGCTGCGTGTGAACTGTGTTGTCAGCTGACCCATAGATTTTTCTTTTCTTTTCTGAAACCCTCTTTAGTTTATAGGTACTTATGCGTGAAAGTCCGTAATGTTTAAGTGATCTAACCTCATAGGTTTCGACCACTGGCTCCATCACTGAGAACCGCTACCCTGCACTACCGCCGCCCAAATTTTGGTAGATGTATATGAACCAAATTTGGAAAATCGACTAATACTTAGTTAAGCCTCAGTTGACTTGACCGAGACTTGGACGCTCCCAGTTTAATAATCAGCTGTTGGATAGAACCTTTTACTGAGTTGATATATAACCATTACGATTTGTATGTATCACAATAATTTTAAGTTAATAATCTGGTAACTGTTGGTTAAAATATTGCTAAATTTGGGACGGGTAAAGAACATAGAACTTTTAGGTTCTAAGGATAAGGATGACCGTCTATGTCCGTTTGAGCGAAAACCAAGGCCCAACGTGACGACGTGAACGGACCACTGTCCGTTTTTCTGTCTGTCGCGACCCAAACCTAGTCCAAATTTGGGCCAGGTTTGCGTCGAAAACGGACACGCGCGGACAGCTCTTGCGTCCTCCCTTTGTCCGCCCCAGCCCGCTCAACAGAGGCAAATTCGTCACTCCGGCCTTTCCTCTCCCAAAACCACTCCTTCCCTAACAATGGCGGACGCAGCGCAACCGCCGCCAACCCCGCTGGAGCTGCCATCGAGCAGGCCGTCGACCTCGATTGGGTGGCCGATCCTCCGAAGAAGCCAAAGAAAATCCTCACGCCGGAGCAGAGGGCCACCGAGACCAAGAAGCGGGGCGCCAGGAGTAAGAGGGAGAAGGCGCAGGCTGAAGCCACCGCCAAGAAGGCCGATGCCACCGCCGTCGTCAACGCCGCCGCCAAGAAGGACCAGGACAATGACACTGAGATCGCCACCAGGGTCGCGCAAGCTGCCCTACTCCTGATCGGCATCGTTCCACCCACGGTTGCTGCTGCAACCGTGACCTCGACCGCGGTGGCCAGCTCCAACGCCTCGCCGCCTCGGCCAAGGCCGCCAAGGTCTAAGTCTTCTGCGACAATGCCCTCACCACCGGCACCGCCTGCGTACGGCTTCGTTCCCGGAAGCATGCCACCGCGGTTCTCTCCGGAAGTGGGGGATTCAACGTCGGCCAGCTCCGTGTTGCCTCCCCTTGATCTCAACGCTGCTCCTTCGCCCGGCTACTCACAGGCGCCGTTGTCCAAGGCCGCGCGTGAAGCTGACCCGCGAAATGTCAGCTAGGGCCGCAGCATGTTCGGCCAATTGCCAACGTCGACGCCAGGGGAGGAGAGATACTACGCGGAGGAGGAAGGGGAGGGATCCCTCCATGACATGATAACTGACAACTGCCAAGACCCTGATGAGTACGACCAAGACGACTATACCGTCGGGGATGATTCAGTTCCACCGACCGGCCCCGATGCGGTCAACATCGACCAAGAGCCAGTTTTTGCCGATGAGCTCAAGACCCAAGCCGATGAAAGAGGCAAGGAGGCCGAGGCAAGAGCAAGGGAAGCTGATGCAAGAGGATAGGAGGACGAGGCAAGGGCCAAGGAGGCCGAGGCAAGAGCAAAGGAGGCCGATGTCAAGGGCAAAGACCTTGAGCTCGCCTTACGCCAAGAGGAGGACCGGATCATGGACATGGATCTCTCCGCCTTTACCCCTACAAAGAAGGGGTACTAACACATAGGTTGCTTGAAAGGAAGGAACTCAATTCCTCCCATGTGTGCGTTTGATTTTGACTTCGTCGATGGTGCAGTGTCGTGGCTGGGTATCCGATGTCTTGTCCTGTGGATCCTCCTTTATGATCACAGTGCTTGGGTCGTGATGAGCTTCTCATCATTCAACTGTCTCCGAGTTTCTCTCTCGGAGTGCCCCTTTCTTGTGTGTTGTTGGTGAACCCATCTTGTAGAGGCTGCAAGGCCTCATAGGCAACCTTTTTGAGTAATGAAGTTCAGGCTGGCTCTAAGAGCCCGCCGTAGGTCATAGTCAAAAAAAAAAAGTGGTACCACCTCAAGAAGAAAGTGTACTATATGGAACGAGATTGATCACATCTCGGTCGTTTTAACAATGTTGTATGCCGCGGTGTGGACTATGGCCGAGATGGGCGAAAGAACATGGCCGACGTGGCCGAGAAACATGGCTGAGATGGCCGGAACTATGTTATTTTTTGGATGTTGTAGCCCGCATGGCAATATTCTTTTCGAACTATGTGATGTGTTCGATTCATTGACCTACATATTTTTCCTATACTTGGTTGTTTGAATGATCAAAGTGGAAAAAATGATCAAAACTCTGACCGGGCGGACTTGATGCGTCGGCCCGTTGGATGCAGTGACTAGGGAGGGGCGGACATGGTCTGTCCGTTTGTCGATCCAAACGAACAAAACGCGGACCATTGCGTCGGCTCATTGGAGACATCCTAAAGCCAAAATATCCATTTGTATAGTGGTGGAAAAGTAACACGGCAACATAATAACAGAGAAAAGGATACTGGCACGTGGCACAACGAATAGTCAGAGAGATAGAAAAGGTTAGAACAGAATTGTCTCACATGAAGTGGGGGCTTTTCTTCACCTCACCGTGCACCTAGCAGAAGGTCCAGTCCACGGGAGACTGAGTGCCACACGCCACGTCATTCGCCCCATATACTCAGACGTATGCAGCCTCAGGTTGACCCTGGCGGCGCAGCTGGAGAACAGAGCCGAGCGGGTGTGACGGCCGGCCGATGCAAGAAAGCGTGCTGATCTCGCAGCTGATCTACACGTGCTGAAAGAGGGAGTGACGGCCTCGTGGACGACCTTGTCATCCATTCCCTGTGCGTTCATCAGCCGCATCCCAAGTTACGTCATGGAGCCATGGATGCTTTTTTTTAGAGCCTCTCCTAAAAATACAAGCTGTAGCATCTGTTCGGACGCATAAAACACACACCACACACGCACACCACACTTATATGTCTAAACTAGACCTACAACATATATCCTTAACACGTCCTGAGAGTCTTTCTGAAGTCCAGCGCTTCGGGACCGACGGGCACGTCGACCTCGCATGTGGTACGTGGACGGAGAGAGGCGTCTGGAGCCATGGATGCTGACCACCCTTTGTGCTGCCTACCTCGCCGTGGGAGCTCATCGGCGCGTTGAAGTCCGGAACGAACCAAAACTTTGAATTTTGGTTTGGGACAATTTCTATAAATCTGTAGATTTCAAAACCAGAGGACCAGTTTTGCAATTTCAAATATGTTGAAGGAACCAGAATCTTCCTCCTTTCTCGGACTATCGCATGCACTTCGAGTCCAAATCTCGGCGTAGCCGGGATTTTAATTGGGACAACATGCCATTCTAACATTGTGACCTCTATAGGCTCGTCGACGACTTTTCAAAGAAATAAGTTCATGATACTCGCAAGGCATTGATGTCCCAAGGCACCGAGGATCGGATGGGTTCATCGGTTTGTTCTTCAAGTGGTGTGGGACCATTATTAAGGAGTATCTTATGAAAGTCATCACCCTTTTCTCCAACCTCCATTCTGAGATTTTATTGTCTCGAAAAGATCTACTCTTGCTAGAGTGATATTGAGATCTTCCACCACTAGTTACCCTGACCGAAACACCGGACCTCTCCTGCAACCCTAGCCACGCGACCGCGCCGCCGGCCGGCCCGCGCTGCCCCCTCCCCACCTCCTCTCCCCCGCCTCCTCGCGCGTCCGCGCCGCCCTCGCAGCGGCCGGGCGTGGCCCCTTCCTCTCGCGACCCGCGCCACCCCCGCGGCAGCCGGGCCGCGCCTCCGACCTCCCGCCCCAGGTTCTCCCTCCTCTATTCCCTCCCGCCGTCGTCGGTGGCTGCTCCAGGACCTCGCCGGGCGGCGCCGGTGGCGACGGACCCTCGGTTTCTACCCTCCTAGGCTAGGGTGGCGCGGGGCAGCCATGGCCTGGGAGGTGCAGCTCGGCGGCGACGGTTCGGCGCGGCGGCGGGGCTTCTGGTGCTGCGCTGGTGGCCGAGGTGGTGAGGGTGCCGCCGTTGGTGGCCGTGGCGGCGATGGTGGAGCTCCGGCCCTGCAAGCCCAGATCTGGGCCCTTTGGGCCCGATCTGGGTCAGGGCGGGCTCTGCCCTGCTGCCTCCGGTTGGCCTGCTGAGCGGCTTGTGACGAAGATGGCAGTGGTGACGCCGCGTCTGTCTGTAGTGTGGCGGCGGGAGCTTCACGGGCCTGTTTGGGTCCGGCCGAGCCTGTGGGCCGATCAAGAGGGTAGCGACGGTAATGGCTTACGTGCAGCAGCATGGCAGCGGGGACTTTACGAGCCCCCCGGGGCTCGCCCGGGCCTGCTCGGCCTGGTATGTCCCTGCTGCCGTGTCCGGTCGGCACCCGCTGATGGCGGTGGAGGATGTCCTCCAGATGGCTGTGTTGTTGCCGCCCTCCGGTTCCAGTGGCCCGGTGTGCTCTTGTTGTTGCGTCCGGTCGGCTACCGTCTACGGCGGTGGAGGCTGTTCCCTCCCGCGTGGTTGTGCTACTGCCGGACCTTGTCTATGGCTGCTTTGTCTCGGGCTGGCCGGCCTTGCAACATTTGCCATGGTGAGACGGTGTTGGTGACTTCAAGACCGTGGTGGCGTGTGCTGGTGGATGGCAAGTTTGGTGGAACGCTACAGATTGTCTGGGATGTGGTTTTTCTGGGGTCGGGAGAAATCCTGCTGTTTGGCACCGACGCGGTGACGCTCGAGAGTGTCACCCTTCCTTCCTGGAGGGCGTCGGGTGTACCTCTTCCGCACACCTCAGAGCGTACCGGGGGAAACCCTAGGACCAGTCGGGCAGGAGCATCATCGTCGTCGCCTTCCTTCTTGAAGGTGTTGCTTGGTACGTGGCGATTCAGAGTGCTAGATCGTGGTGGGATTACTCCGGAGAGGACGCAGCGGTTGCGAGTCGTTTTCGTTTTCATTGATCCGCCGATGTCGGCCTTGTTTTCTCTTCTTTTCTCTTTCTTTTCTTTTGGGCTTGACTGTGTTGTTTTGCCCCAGCAGTGGACTCAAAGTTGTATCGTGTGGTTGCTATATTTATATAGCGGGGCGAAAGCCTATTTCTTCAGATTTTATTGTCTCAATTCCGTCAGCATTGTGTTGCTCCCTAAGAATGATGGGGCCGACTCCGTCACAAACTTTAGGCCTATTATCCATCATCCACGCCATACCGAAATTGTTGCAAAAATGATGGCTAACCAATTGGCACCTTTCAAGAACTCTCTAATTTGTTGGGGCCAATCTGCGTTAAAACACGGAGTATCCATGGCAACTATATGTATGTGCGGAACTTTGCGAGGAGACTTCACAAGACTAGAACTCCAGCTCTTTTGCTCGTCAAGAAGGCTTTTGACATGGTGAGATGGGACTACCTTCTAGACTTCCCTTCGATATTTCGGGATTGGGTTGCAGCCTTCTCTCCTCCGTGTCCTATAGAGTTCTTCTAAACATGGTGTCGGGTTCGCCAATAAAGCATAGGAGGGGGCTGCGGTAGGGGGATCCTCTTTCGCATCCTATTTGTCCTTGTAATCGACCCGTTCTAATGCTTGTTTCACAGAGCCACAGAGAATGGTGATCTCCACCGCCTTCGTGGAAGGGTCGCTTGCATCTGCACCTCCCTTTGTGCCTACAATGCGGCCGTTTTCATAGCCACCATTAAAGAAGATATTGACGTCATGTCATGCATCCTCCAAAATTTTGGTCAAGTCACCGGGTGCCACGACAATTACAATTGAACTGAAGTTGTTTTGTTAGTCTCCCGACACTGATGAAAAATGTGAGCTATCTTAATCTAGCAGAAAAACAAGTGAATATACTTCCACTTGACAGTCTAGACAAATTGCACTTGTATCTGCATGTGCAGATTGTGTTTCTGCTGATAACACCATTAAATCCACATCACTAATGTGCTAGCTCGTCCATCTGTTTAGAAAACTGACTAATGTAGTCCAAACCTCCGTTTTACCTGAACATGTCTGGTGCACGCCGAATAGAGCTATGGGGGTGGCACATAAGGTGATCTGACCAACTCAATCTGCCTTCAGCCAGGGAGTCATATTATAGAAGGGGTGTTGATTCTTCATGAGACCGTTCATGAACTTCAAAGGAAGAAATTGGATGGTGTTCTGCTAAAAATAGATTTTGAAAAAGCTTATGACAAGGTCCAGTTGCCCTTTCTTCAGCAAGTCTTGCGCATGAAGGGGTTCAATCCTAAGTGGTGCAGCTGGATTGAAAGTTTTGTCAGTCGTGGTAGTGTTGGTATTAAGGTCAATGATGATCTAGGCCATTATTTTCAGACTAAAAAAGGGTTGAAACAGGGTGATCCGCTATCTCCTATCTTATTTAATATCGTAGCAGAGATGCTGGCCATTCTAATCTCGATAGCGAAGGAGGATGATCAGGTAGATGGATTGATTCCTCACCTTGTTGAGGGAGGGGTATCCATTTTACAGTACGCAGATGATACTATCCTTTTTATTAATCATGACCTGGAAAAATCTCTGAACATGAAGCTCATTTTGTGTAAGTTTGAACAACTATCAGGGAAAGCTAAAAATAAATTATCATAAGAGTGAGCTCTTTTGTTTTGGGAAAGCAAAGGAGGTGGAAGACCAGTATAGAAACATTTTTTATGCGAATCTGGTTCCTTCCCTTTTAGATATTTGGGTATTCCCATTCACTTTACAAAGCTAAAAAATGGGGAGTGGAGGCCTATTGAGGATAGGTTCGAAAAGAAGTTAGCGAGTTGGGTTGGGAAGTTGCTGTCTTATGGGGACCGCTCTAATCAAGTCGGTGTTAACGAGTCTACCCATGTTTATGTTATCCTTCTTTGAGGTACCTAAAGGGGTACGCAAAAGAATGGACTTTTCTAGATCAAGATTTTTCTGGCAAAGTGATGGCCATAAAAGGAAGTATGGACTAACTAAATGGAACATCTTATGTCGGCCAAAAGATCAAGGGGGTCTTGGGTTTGAAGATTTACAATCAAAAAACAGAAATTTGTTATGCAAATGGCCTTTCAAACTTCTGACAGGGGATGGTGTTTGGCATGAGCTTATTCACAATAATACTTACATTCTAAATCTCTATCCTAAGTTAAGGTGCAACTATATGACTCACCGTTTTGGAAGGGCCTCATGAAAGTAAAAGATGATTTTTTTTAATCCGGGGCTCTTTTACTGATGGAAATGGTGAAAGTATTCGTTTTTTGGAGGACACTTGGCTGGGGGATAAGCCCTTTTCTAACCAGTATCCCTCCCTATATAACATAGTCCATCGAAAGAAGTTTCAGTTGCTTATGTTCTGGGGATTGCGCCTCCTCTTAATATAAGTTTTAGGAGAGCTCTAACCGAGGACAGGTGGGATAGATGGTTGCATCTAGTTAACCGGTTAATGGGCATTCAGATTACCACTGCTCCTGATATGTTTACTTGGGGTTTAGCTACATAAGGAAAGTTTACAGTCAAATCAATGTATCTTGATTATCTATGTGATCATACTAGATTTCTTCGTAAACACATTTGGAAAATGAAAGTGCTACTGAAGACTAAGATTTTTATGTGGTTTCTTATGCGTAAAGAGATTTTAACTAAAGACAATCTGGCTAAACGGAACTGGGAAGGTTCAAAGAAATGATGATTTTGTGATCAAGATGAGACGATTGAGCATTTGTTTTTATCATGTCCCTTAGCAAAGATGGTTTGGCGTATTGTTTTTATGGCTCTCAATTTACAACCCCAACTAGTATAAATAATTTGTTTGGCAACTGGTTAAGGGGTTGATAAAATGGATAGACTACAAATCCGAGTTGGTGTATGTGCTTTACTTTGGGCCATTTGGAACATACGCAGTGATATATGTTTAACAATGCAAAATCATTTTCCTTTATGCAGGTAATACACCAATGGCTACCCACTGGATCCGTTTGTGGTCCTACCTACGGTCAACGGACAAGCGAGACGCTCTGAATATTGGGTGCAACCAGTTGGAATTGGTTGCACGGGATTTGTACAACCGGTTCAGCTGGCGTTTTGATCTGACGATATCATGTTGATGCAGTGTCATTTCATGTTGTCGTGTTTTTTAGATGGTTGATACATGTATGAACCCTGTGTGACCCATAATGTAATCTTTTGTAAGACATGATTCTCAATAAATATAATAAAAGCCGTATACATCAATCGATGCAGAGGCTGGGGTCCTTTTCGGAAGAAAAAAATGTCTGGTGCACGCAATACAGCTCCCAAACGACCGAGTCAATTCACTACAGGCATACAAAATTTTGAGTTGAACAGACGACAACCAGTCTGAAGCTGCTCCCTCAAATTATTACGTCTACGACTACCACGATTCATAAATACGGTCGGTATCAAACATGGCAAAGTAATCATCACTATAATCTTGCCACAATTTCGGATTCTAGCCATCAAATTTTGGGAAGTCCATGGAAGGGATTTCCCATGATTTGACGAGGACGATCTCCTCTCTCGTTGTAGCAAACAACCACACGATGCTGCAAGGTTGAAGCTCCAAATTGAGGTTGTAGGTGGGATCGATGGTTCTGAATATCATATTGTTAACATATTCATTTTGCAGACTAAGGAAAGCGTAAAGAACTTTCTCATTTTTTACTGCGAAACATCTGCATCAACCATTGTGAATTGTGACACGCATAAAGAAAAAGAAAAAACACGCTGCATTGGAACCAAATCTCAGCATATAAATGTGAAGCAAAATCCGATCTCCACTGACGGCGACTGAAGCTGACTCACAATAAACACGACGATGCAGATGCATTCAAAGACTAATTACTCGGCGACGAAACTAATTATGGCCGTTTCCGTCCTGGTTTACTAGAGATGGAGCAACGGTACATCATTGCATTGTGCACAATACCCATGGTCAAGTGAAAGGCGAGAGTAACGTCGTGATGGAGTATGCGCAATACTCGGCGATATTCGCGTGTTTCGAATGGGGGATGATCTTTTTTTTTAACAAACAAAGGCGCCAGGGGCGCCAAATTCATTCCCAGGTCAACTGCACGAGGCAGCGAGAATTACAAAATCCTGTACATATTGTAAAATTGATAGCAAAGGACATCGACCTAGAGAATGAGAGGGATTGGTACATCTGAGAATAGGTTCTAGGTTAGACCTAGGCGCTTGTGTTGCACATATATGAGCCTCCTTGTTAAGATCCCTGGAGATATGAAAGACCTGACTGCAATTGTTAAGAGTTGCATCGAAAAACTTAGCCAGGTCCGCTCTGGCATTCCAATGGAGAAGCGGATGGTCAATTTTCCTTGCTGCAGCTGTTTTCGCAAGAACCTGGTTGTCGGTTATGAATATAGGGCTTTCAACCTGTAGCAGATTGGCTAGAGTTGCTGCAAGGAGCAATGCCTTAGCCTCTGCAAGGAAGACTGAAGGCTGAGGTTGTACAGTGGCTTGGATCCTGTAATTGGCCTTCCCATCTGGGGAAAAATCCTTGATGTAAACTCCCACCTTAGTAGTTCCTCCCTGTAATGATTCAGCATCTTGTGTGTTGTCCTTTTTCCATGGGGGATGATCTTTATGTGCCACTTGTGACTTGTCTCAGTTACACATGATTTTGTTCACCCTTGAAAAGTTTTCTCCTCTTCAGGGCGTGTGCAATTCTGTCACCTGTATCCTAACAGCACTTATTTCTGTCTATCCTTGTGTAGTCCGTTCGATCAGAAATTCGATAGCTTTTTTTTTTGAAAGCAAATATCTGGATTATATTAAGTAAGGAAACTGGAAATTACAAGAACAGTCCAGAATTTGGACAGCTGACCCGAAAATACAGAAAGAACCCACTCAAACAAGAAACAAACAACTAGCCCCTGGGACCTTCTGCACAGAACATGGTCCGCCGCCGCTTGCACCAGTGCCTCATCCTCGCCGGAGGGAAAGAAGAAACACCTGCAGGCCCTCGTGCAGATGCTGGCTCCAACCATATCATCTCCGGATCTGCATCATATCAGCAGAAGCATCTTCTGTTTGTCCCTGCCAAGCCAAGTTCATCTCCCAGGGACCAAATCCATCCAGAAACGGAAAGGTGATGCCAGAGCCTATTCTTCAAGGATAAGAATAGTATCTGACCCGGGAGTATACGTGTGGGCAGATCACCGGTGCCACGAAGGCACAAGATTGCATGATCTGTCCCTCGCCTGTATCTTCCAGGACCAGTTTGCTCTGACCTCCTTTGTTCATCCCCCTGGTTGGTCACTGCCCAAAAATCCAGCAACATGTCAAAGATGATAAGAAAAAAAAAATGAAACATGGCGTTATATCAGTATCTTATTGCTTCTAGGGCATACCCGTGGATTAAATATATGCTAAGATATAATATTATAGCCATTGTTAGGATGCTGTAGACATGTCTGTGTTTGCCTGACATCTTAACTTATGGTTTAGATTGCCAATCTAAATAAAGCATATAACTTAATTAGTTACTATTATTTTAGATGAAATACTATTTGTATATTAAATCCTAGATGTCTGTCTTATGGTCAAACTTTATTTTAAACTACTCCCTCCGATCGGAAAAGGATGTCACAAAAATGAACTATAGATAGACCATTTTTGTGACATCCTTTTCCGAACGGAGGGAGTAGTAGTTAGTACATCATTAGCCACTATGTCAGCCCAATACTCCTGTCTAACAGAATGGATACTTATGATAACGCGAAGCAAGCATTGGTTGTTGAGATAGCATTAAGGATGTCATGTGGCGACCACATGTTGTAGGTTCACTAAATCACTAGTTGCTGCCCTCACTCAAGTCCTTGTTGCATTCCTTGTTCTGTCGACATCAGGAGAGCGATGCTCAACCCAATTGTTTGTGAGGTAGTCTCATTTGTACTGCTAATATGACGAAACTGTCTATTGAATGTAACAGCGAAAGAGTGAAACGGATGTACAACCGCCGCAGCGAGAGTTCGTCCATTGATGGTGTATGACTGAAAGGCGCCAAAGGAGAACAAAATATCAGAAACTGATCCATCCAACCACAGCAATTCAGAAGGTTTCCCCGGCTAATTTAGGGAAGCAAGTACGAAAAATTCTGCGTGTGCATTATTAGGGAGATCGGTTTACAGATAAGGAAACACTGTTGTACTAACCAGTAAAGCATCTTGTCCCAACCTGATGACCGTGCGTTCAGTTTCCATCAGAGGAACACCATGGACGAGCTCCGGTAGCTGGAGTGGCAGTGCTAGCCAGTAACTCGTGAACTTCGTTGTGTTGCACAGGTTGAGATCCATAGGGAAACATACCCGACACCGGCACCTACAAGAAGAGCCGACACCATAAGCCACCGGTAGAAAAGTCTGAAAGATCAAGAGAAATGAAATGTGTGCTAATAACCTGAGCTGTTGCTCCTAGTGTGTCGTTAGGATGCAGGAATGGATTTCTTGGCTCACAGATGCCATTGTTTTGCATCTGGTTTGTTACATTGGGGCAATTGATAGCTGGAGACTGAACCTGGGGCATTTGATTTGGAAGGGGATTGTTCATGAACGGTGCTACTCTTTGTAGCTGGCTCAGGGTCTGGGCCGCAGGCATGCATCCCGGATTCAAGCCCATGGCAATCGGTGGCATGAGTTGGTGAGCACCGGGGAACATCATGGGCGCCATCCCAGTAGTCATCCACATGATCTGAACCCGAAGTAACAATCTCAATCGATTTGTACCATGCATGATTCACCAAGCACTATGAACTTTTTACATATGTGAGGAGAAATTGAAAATTCAGTGTCATTCTGAACCTGAACTTGCAATTGTAGGGACTTCAAGTACTCGATTGCATCGTCTAGTATCGACGCCTTGTCGCTCTGCAATTATTTAAGCTAGGATGAATTCACCAAACTTTAAACACAACAACACAAAGTAGTGATGCAGGATAAGTTTGTGCTACCTTGTTGCAGTGAGGCACGAGTTCTTGCAATGATTTCATCTTCTCGTTGATCCGATCTCTTCTTCTCTGCAAGAAAGAATCGTCACAACAAATGAAGAACATTCAGTTTGCCGCCAGTGGCAACGCCGGTCGGCATGGAATGGTTGATTCGTCAGGGCCTATTACCCGCTCCGACTGGTTATGGACCTCGGCCGCGCGAGTCCTGCGCTTCGCCGCCGGCCGCCTTGACGGACGGGTCTCGTCGCCGGCCTCGCAGTCATCGGCATCCTGCAAAACTAACATTCCCTCAATCCATCCATCACCAGTTCAGCCGAACAGTGTCGCCGACTCGCCATTACCACCGACAAGCTACGGAGGGGAAAAGAAGACAACCTCGCCGCGGCTATCCAGCTCGTCTCTCCCCCTCTTGAACAGCAACGCGTGGCCGCCCGCCGAGGACGAGCCCGGCTCCTCCTCCGGCGACGGAAGCAGCGCCGGAGCCGTCACCGCGTTGCTCCCGCAGAAGCTCGACCCGGCGCCGCCCCCCGCCACGAGCGCGCCCGCGTCCCCGTGGGCTTCAGTGTCGCCGATGCCGTGCCAGAGCTGCGAGTACAGGTCCTGCCGCCGTCCGGGAGCAACCACGCGGCCGCATCCTCCCCGGTGACGCCGCTCGCGCCGACGCTCTGGGAGCACCGTCGGTGCGGCGTCTGCGCCTGCGCCTGCGCCACGACGGCCCCGTCCTGCCACAGAAGCTCCACGAGCTCGCCGCCCGCCTCCTGCAGGCTGCGCCATGGAAACGGGCTCTCATAAGGATCAACCAAAACAGCTAGTAGCACACACAAAAGAAAATCAATTGGTCAGAGGATACGAGCTGCCTCACTCCACTTGAGCAAAACCGGCGGGGAGCAGAGCTGTGTGTGAGAAAAAAACTTGGTGCTTTGGGTTCGACAGAGAAGGAGAAACTGTGGGCTAGTCCGAATTGGGTTGGATTTTCTCGGGAATAAATAAAAGGAGAGAAAGAGTTGTGCGGAATTTGTATGGACGAGAGGATCGGTTGACATACTTGTCGGACCAGTGAAATGACAGCCGGCAAGAAAAAGATTTGCTCTGAATGGATTGTTGAACAACGTACAAAAAAACAAATAATCATGCAGAGATTCTCCCGTTTATTTTCAACCGAACAACCCTTTCCATTTCGGTCAAAACAGATGAAAAGTTGTTACTACAAACTAGAAGAGAGAGGTAAAGGTATGTGTGTGTGTGTAGGGATGGGCATAAAAACCGAAGACCGAAAACCGAAATCGAAAAGACCGAGACCGAAACCGAAATGACCGAGACCGAAAAGACCGTTAGAAATTTGGGTAGCAAATTAGAAAAGACCGAAGTTAGATCAGAAATTCGGTTATCACTTATACATAACCCGAATAGACCGAAAAACCGATTTATTTTATTTTGAGTGAATTACGTATGGAAGCAGCCGAATTTGTGTGCCAGCCCAGCTTATGTGACATCTAGTATATAGGCCCAACTACTAAACCAACCATACCATCTAGTCTCTAGACTCAACAACTGGGTATCTCAGCCCAGCGTACTATAGATTCTCCCGTGCATGAGAGACCAGTCGATCGCTTCCCACTTTCCCAGTCCCGGGCACCGATTCCCCTTCTTGTGCCCCATATTTTGGTCTATTTGGTCATGACCGAAGACCGGACCGAATAGACCGAACACCGAAGAACATAAAACCGAAAAGACCGAATTTATTGCGGGTATCATTTCTGGATGACCGAAATTGTTAAAGACCGAACCGAACTAACCGAAAAGACCGAACGCCCAACGGGGGGGGCAGCAACGTTATTAGATGTGGCAGAATTTTTTTTTAACCGAGGCAAAAGACTTGCCATTTTCATTAATTAAGAAGAAGTGGGAGTTGGCCGGTTAATTAACGGGAAACCGGCCAAAAACCGGAACAACACCGTCGACGATCGTCATGGAACATGACCATCGCGAGGGCACACACAGCCACCCTGGCTACCCACACAAGCTGCACACACCACCGAAGCTAGAGTCTTCGTCGAGGTTGCCTCTCGTGCTATCGTCATCAAGCTGCACACCCTGCAGCGACTCCGACTTCACAAGAAACCCACCAAGGAGACCATCACCGAAGCGGCGTCGAGAAGCCCACGCCGGCCTATGCCAAACAAATGGCTCTTCGCGCACGGGCAGGCAGCTCCGATTTTGATGATGAGATCCGGAGAGGATATAAGCAAGACTTGCGCCGAAGGTGATCTTCACCACCATGCCACCACCTGCAGGTCATCGTACGCCACTCAAATAACAAGGCAGCTCCGACTTCACAACCTGGGGAGACCAGAACAAAGACACTCGGACAGGCCGGAACTAAGCCGACTACAAAGTCTTGCCACGACCAAACCATCACACATCATCGTCGTCGTCGCCGGCGCAAGCCACCACACGGGACTCACTTCATCGCCGATCGGGCACCTGCCAATCGCGATGTTGTGTGCGACCAGCCCACTGGAGAGCGGATGGGATCGAGATCTTCAAGACGACGCCCCCAAGGGGGTTAGCGACGTAAGAACGACGTCGTCGCCCGGCCCATCCGGGTATAGGCTTTCACCCGAAGATCTTGATCCGAGATTGGGAAGGCCGAGAAAACTCCACGGTGACGCCTCCAGGGAGGAGAGCGACGCCCAAAGGCGTCGTCACCACCGGCCGGCAAAAGCCGGCAAGACTTTCGTCCGGAGCTTCACGGCCATCAATCTCCCGCGACCGGCCAGACCAGCCCGCACCTCCGCTGGACCACACACTCCCAAACAGCGTGACCACAGCGTCACCACGCAAGGGCCACCACATTAGGATGTCTCCAACGGGGCGACGCAAACGGACGCGTGTTTGGTCCGCGTTTGGTCCGTTTGCGTCGGCAAAAGAACGCGTGTCCGGCCCAGGTCCGTCCCTTTCCGGCCAATGCGCCCAACGGGGCCGACGAAATTCTCTGCGCCGGTCAGATATCCAAGCTGTCGCAAATGGAAATAGATTGGCGATGGTCAGAAAGATTAACCGACGCAGGTGTTATCTGAGACGGACAGCAAATTCCAGCCGGTTGAGGTGTTTTATCCCAAACGGCCATTATTCTTTTTGCTTTGACCGGTTCTAGGTCTCGTCTTCCATTTGAGGTTCCGTACTTGTGTTACTAGACTTTTGAACATCGGAATTGATCCACGTCCGACACTTTGCGTACGACTTCTGTACGATACATGTCATCAGGCCGTCGGAAACCGTCGGAATCAAGCAGACAACAGTTGAAAAAATCGGACACGGATCATACGCAGAATCGTCGTACGCATAGCATCGCTCTATGAACATAGAAGAATAACATGTCAAATTTTATAATTTTTATTTTAATTAAGTAGAAATAAAACTGAGTACATGAGGTGCAGTTTCAGTACTACTGAAGAGGTTAGACTTGATGAACGAGTGGTACCTGAGAAAGACACCTTCCAATATTAGGGGTCTATGCTCCAGAAAGATGGTGATATCGATGAAGATGTGCCACAAAGTTAAATGGCAGGTTCTATAGGACGGCGATTCATCCTGTATGGCGCAGAATGTTGTCCTACCAACAGGCGACATATCCAACAGTTAAGGTTTTGGAATATTATGCTGGGCACCAGAAAAAAACCTCTTCTTACCGTAAGCTTTTAAGATTATGGTAGTGATCTGTCATTATGTGCGACCATCTCCACTGTGCAAAGAAAAAAGAGAGGATCAAATGTTTGTAGAAGAGATGCTCATATTGAGATGGATATGAGTCCACACAAGAAATGACTGGATCTAGAATGATAATATACGTGAGAGAGTTGAAGTAGCACCGACCGAAGAGAAGCTTGTCCAACATCGTCTAAGATGGTTTGGGAATTTAGAACGACGGCCTCCATAAGTGCCAGTGCATAGCGGACGGATAAAGCATGATGATAATGTTAAGAGGGGTCGTGGTAGACCAAACTTGACATGGGAGGAATCTATTAAGAGAGATCCGAATGATTGGAATATCACCAAAAAACTAGCCATGGACAGGGTTGCGTGGAAGTTAGCTATCCATTTTCCAGAACCATGACTTGGTTTTGAGATCTTATGGTTTCAACTCAAGCCTATCCCAGCTTACTTGGGAATAAAAGGCTTTTGTTGTTGTGTTGTTGTTGTTGTTGTTGTATTTTAATTGAGTAAGATAAGTCAATTAATTCATTAAGGTAATGTTTGTACGATGTATCAATGGTTCCTTAAAAATAATAATAATTTATTTCAATCTATTTCAGATCTTTCTTAATCTTCAAAAAGAAAATAAAAATTGTGTTTGAATGGTAGGATGAAAAAAATATCAATAGGAAGTGTGCGAAAAATGATAAGAAAATATTGAAACATAAATTTGAAACACATGACAGAAGTAGGGGCTCTTCACGATCTCTGTAAAGAGATCACTAAACCAACAACCACCAAAACGTTTAGGAAGCGGTGGCCTCATAGAGTAACAAGATCTCAGACTTTCAATATATAGGGCTCAAACCAGTGCACCAACTTCAAAGGCAAGAGCACAAGAGTGCTTAGATGGCTCTCGCTTAAATCTCACCCAAAGCAAAGAATGTTGTGGAAAGATTGAAAGGGAAATGTCCCTATTTATATTTTGGTTAAAGATGACACTCTAGTTAGAGAGGACTAATGTTATCAATGAAGTGTCTACTCAGGTTTTAATCTGTGTGTGATGACGATGGATGATGGGTCAACGCCCCTCATATATATTTATATGATCAAATGTCGGTGGTTTGCTTTATTTTCTCTTACTTGTTTTTTAGTCAATAGGAACACCACACTATTAAGAGGGGAATAATTGATGATCTTGTTGGGGTTGAGCTAATAATTCTTCATACACTTCCTATGACCCACATATATGTCCACATATATGATATGGAGAAAAAGGCATTTTGGAAGATGTAATTTTGAAGCTTTTTTCTGACTGTCGGCTTGAAGTCAGTCTGCCGGGGAGTCAACCGATATGACTTACAGATTAGATTTCGGTTAGCCATCAGTTTGGTGGCCGGTCAACCAACCGTGGTCGGTTGAAGGGTCGTTCCAACCGACTTTCAAACAGAAGAGCCCATAAACTGGTCCAACCGTGGGCACCTATCAATAGTTAAATACATATCTTCTTCCTCCTTGGAGAGATTACCCTTGCTCATATTCAGTTCATAACTTCCTCTCTCTCAACTCCATTGTTGAGTACACCAAAAGCTTGAGATCTCCCATTCTTTTCACCCTAAACTCAAATCCCATTGAGAGAAAGTAAGAGGAGTTCCGGACTACGTCTCTACCGAGCCAAAAGTGACCCCTTGATTTCATAGAGTTGCTTGTTACTCTATAGTTTGTTGGGAAACCTAGGCGCCTAAGGACACCCGAAAGCTTCCGCGTTGTGGATTGTGCTTCGAAAAAATTTGTGAGGGTTTCGAGGCAAACTCAAGGCCTACCAATTGTGGATTGAGCGCCTTCTTTGTGGAGGAGTGAAAGGACAGATGTCGCCTAGAGGGGGGTGATTAGGTGATTAAAATTATTTACAGTTTAGGTTTGAATAAATGGAAATAAAATTAGCGTTTAATTTATCAAGCACGAAACCTACACAAGCTAGGTTTACCTATGTGCACCAAAACTTATGCTAAGCAAGACAAGCAACTAGGTGATAGCAAGATATAATACTTTAAGCTCGATGGCTATCACAAAGTAAATTGCATAAGTAAGAAGCTCGGGTATAGAAATACGAGGCACTTGGAGACGATGATTTATCCCAAAGTTCACTTCCCACTGCAAGCTAGTCTCCGTTAGAGCGGTGCGGAGTCACAAAGTGATCCCCGAATAGCCGTCAATGGCACACCAATGTGGAGTGCCACGAACCACTATGGGACACTTGAGGGTGGTCACCGAACCCGTAAGGATGAGGCACACTCCACAACTTAATTGGAGGCTCTCACCGGAATCCCACGGCTCCCAAAGCCACAAGACTCACAAGGTCGGGACGTCTCCACAACTCAATTGGAGGCTCCCAGCTAGTCCCCGCGGCTCCCAAAGCCACAAGAATAACCAACGACCGTCTAGGGTTCAATGAAGCCAAGAGTAACAAGTCCTCAACTTTAACTTCCACGTATCACCGTGGAGAACTAAAACCGATGCAACTAATGCAATGGGCAAGAACACAAGAAGTGCAAAAATCCTTGACTCTCAAATACCACCAAAGCAACTAATGCTTATGGGGGAAGAAGAGAGGAAGAACACAAAATCCCTCCAAGATCTAGATCCAAAATCTTCCCTCACTTAGAGGAGAGATTTATTGGTGGAATGGTGGATCTAGATCTCTCTCTTTTCCCTCTAATTGGATGCAAGAATCATGGAGGAATAGAGAGAAAACAAAGCTTCAATAGGTCAACAATGGAGGTCAAAACCGTGCTCAAGAGTTAGGGAAACTTTGGGGAAGAAGGCCCCATTTTATATGTCCCAAAAATCCGTTTCGGACAGATACGTGCCGTTCGGAGTGAATTCGGATTTGGTTCGGAATTCCGGATTTCCAGAATATTCCGGATGTTTACCAACTAGATTCCGAACCAATACAGTACCGGAGGCGCTAGTTCGGAATCAGTTCGGAAAATTCCGACCTGTTCGGAATTGGTCCGGAAAATTCCGACTGGCTCGGAATTCCTGAAACCTACGGACGAGAAACGCAATATCTTTTGCATACGAACTCCATTTTGATGTTCTTGGGCTCGTTGGAATCACCGCAACGAGCACTACAAGATCATTCAAAGAAACATCATAGTCCAACATGGGAGTATAAAACCAAATTTAGAAAGGTAAAACCTTCTATGAAAGAACGACCGGTAAAACCTCCAGCATAAAAAACTCAACAAGTTTTGCATACGAAAACGTTTTGGATGAACTTGAGCTTGTTATGAAGATCAAACAAGCTTAAAAACCCCACAATAAAAGCCAAATAAGAACCAAGAAGATGATGCCTAGTATGCAAAGGTTTGAGCTCGCTACGAACGATACTAAAGTTTAATCGAGAGCCCCTCTTGATAGTACGGTATCTATCCTATAACCCGGTCTCCTAACTAGCACCATGAGACCGGTAAAATAGGAACCCTATCAAGATTATACCTTTGCTTTGAGAATTCCACTTAAGCTAGATGATGACGATCTTGATCTCCTAAGTGGACCATCTTTTTTGATTGCGCTTCGCTTGATGAAGACTCACATATTCCTCCCCCATACTCCACTATGGGAGAGCCTCTCATAGGCACATCTTCACTTGACCATTTTCTCCAAATGGGTGTCAAGCTTCAAGGATAGGATTTCTTCGAGACGCTTCTCTTGAACTTGCACATCTCACTCTTGATGACGATCACCACTTGACGTCATCCTCCATGGGCTATATGAAATCTTCATTTATGCAAGCCCATAGAAAGATACCTAATCACACATAAATACCACACACACATATCATGGGTTAGTTCACAAAGCTATATATGGACAATTACTTACCATACCAAGGGATACATGATCCCACTTGGTATATCTTGTAGCTTTGTGTGTTGATCAATAACTTGTCAACCTTATATCTTTTCTTCTCTGTTTCAATAGATGATGTCTTGAAGATAATCAAGCAAGATCACATAATACTTTTCTTCAAGACATCCTTGTGATATGCTCAACTCATATGTGACCAATCATCGGATAACTCCTCGAATAACAACTTGGTCATCACATACTCTTATTCTTGATCATATTAAATATATATCCATACACCTCGATGATCTTGATGCCAAATACTTCATTATATCAATATATTCATGACATCAACCTTGAATCCAACATATGGAGTTCAAGTATTGCCTACGGACAAACACTATAAGAATCTCATTGCAACCATTAGTCCATAGGGATTGTCATTAATTACCAAAACCACACATGGAGGCGCCATGCCCTTTCAAGGAGGCTCGGAAAAGAAGGTGAAGCTTTGTGGCATAGGGTGTCCTTCGTGGTATACCGCACCTCTCCAACATGACGTGTTTTCCTCCCAACGAATAAACACAGGGTTATATCTTCGTCTCCATGTTTTTCGATCCATGATTTTTCATTATTTTATCAACATTTGTGATAGCCTTCGAGTTTGAAGTATTGTATCTCATCGGTATTTTGTTTAGCTGTTAGGCCCACCTTATTTATCTGCATAGCCAAAAGTTTGTGAAAAGAAAAGATAAAATGTGTAGAAACCTATTCCCACCCCCTCTAGGTTACCGTCTCTATCCTTTCAAACATGGGAGATGAAAAAACAACGTTGCAACAAAAACAAAGGAAAAATAAGAATGCTCAAATCGCTCTTTTTCAAATCTCATCTAAGGCAACCAATGCCAATGTACAGAGGGGAGATGAGAGGAACATTGGACAAGATGAAAAATGATTGTTGAATTTGTAGATCTAGATCTTCTCTTCTCTTTCTTTTCTCTCAAAACAAGAATTTAAACAAGTTTCGGAAGGTTAGCAATGGAGGCGCAAAAGGGATCTGAAACTTCGGTGCAGCTTGGGGAAGAAGACTCCTTATATATGTGGTCCCTAAAAAGTTATAGTTGGTACAACCTCATGGGGGGTGGGGGGGGGTGTCAGTACTACCTTGGTAAATACCGGCCTAAATATGGCGATCCAGACAACGGTCGTTATAATCCCAACACCGTCGGACCTAGGAATACAAAAATGACTGGCACAAATAATTACACAACATTCTCATATGAACTTCTATTTTGATGAACTTGACACTAAATGAATTTTTTTGTAGAACAAAAAGTCTAGTCAGAACATAAATTCTAACTAGGTGTCACACGTCTAGAGCTCTCCTGCACACTCCGCTTTCTCCCATAGAAGAAGGAAGGTGTGCTCTCAAGTTTCCCGATGAAAACAAAGTGAAAATGCATGTAGCCCCATATGTATTTTCCGGTAATCAATGACAATCTTTGTGAATCAATAGTTATATTGGGTTGTTTATGAAGGAATATTCCATAGGAGATCCATGATTTTTTATTGATGAATCTGAAGATGAATACCAATCACAATCAAGATATGCATCAAGATCATTGAGTTCAAGATGATGATCAATACGAAGCAAAGGAAATGAACTTTGAGGTATCAAGACTTAGTTCATTGAGTGAATTAAAGATGATCAAGATGAAGTTCATGGGAAGATGAAGAAAGACCGGGATGGGTTCACTAAAGGAACTCGTGGTTGGGTTCATGAGTTGAGCCAAGATTGATCATGTCTTGAAAAAAAGAATTTCTTATGGCTTACAAATGATCATGATGGAGCATAAAAAAAAGAATGATTGGTCAAGATAAGTCTGGGGATTGGATTCTAGAAGATCAACACACAAGCGTCAAATTATGTGCCACCTAAATTTGAATTATCTAGTGGTATGTTAAGGAACATTCTTTTGACTCCCGTTATCCAGCGCTCTCTTCATTTGAAAATTAGAAATCATATTTACAAGTTAAAAAAATTCTAAAAAATACTAGATTTAGTTAATGTTGTATCTTACAAGTATGCAAAATCTCAACAGTAATTTTGTTTAACTCTGGGCTACGCAAAAAAGAGAAATCTTATGAATCTTGTAGTTTTGAAAATATGCACTGTTCATTTTAATCCACACTTTTTTTTCATTTCTGTTTAGATTATAATACAAATATTTTATAGTGAGATTTAGCATGTTCATTAGGATACATCAATCACTAAATGTAGAAAAAACCAAGATTTTTTAAACAGATAGACATAATTTTGAATCTTTTAAAATAATGATACCGCGGGAACTCAGGACTACTCTTTTGTTCTACCTCTATTCTTCTTTACGTCCTGTCAAAACTATCACATCAGCTTGCCTTTTGCTATTCGTAAATCGAGCAAAACCGTTGCATTTTCTCCCGACACACTCTCTCTTCAGTCTCGTAGCTAAGACTGTGCATAACCGAACCGAAACCGAAAACCGTGGAAAAAACCTAACCGCAACCGAGTTTGTGGTTTTTTCAGTTTTACGGTTAGGTTAAGGTTAGCAAAAGAGCTAACCGTATGAGACTCGGTTAATTCGGTTTAAAACCAAAATGTTTCGGTTAAATCGAAAGTAACCGAACGGCCCAGCCCAACAAGGAATCATGATTCACAAGGCCCAGTACAGGTTCGCGTAGACATTTAATATAATCTGTGTAGTGCTTCCTGTACATAAAACAACGAGAAACCTGATGGTTAGGGCGTGTATCTACTTAGGTATGCTGTTATAGGTCGTGAGTTCAAATGCAGGTGGACTCCGAAATTTTTTGTTGGACAAAATTTCACCCTTGTTGTTTCTTTCTCTTGCAACACGTTCAGTCTTGTTTAAGAAAATACAAAACTGCTATAGATAATCATAAAAGTTAGGTGAAGTTCAAAAATTCACGTCAACTTTGGTTAATTTGGTTATTATCGAAACCGAACTAAAATTAAATGGTTATTATCGAAACCGAACCGTATTTTTGTACAAAACCGTATTTACCAAAGTATCAAAACTGTATTTACCATATAACCGATAAACCGAACCGAATTAACCATATTAACCGAACGCGCAACCGGACTCATAGCACCCATGGAGTGGACATGGCAGCTTGTGTACCCACATGTACATCTACAATTGTTTCCATTTTTATTTTCGCTAAACATTTTCCAATAGCCGCTAATAAATACTCCATTCGTTTTAAAATAAGTGTTTTAGATTTATCCAAATATTTATGTATCTAGACATGAAACACATCTAGATATATCCATATTTGGACAAATCAAAGATACTTATTTTAGGACGGAGGGGTACCTTCGGCCTTTACAACAGCGCGACCCAAAGTCGAGATATCGGTAATACACAAAACCAAATTATTACAAGAAAGAAATAAAAACACATGGCCCAAAAGGCAGTGCTGCTTAAATTGCACTTTTCAGGCATCGAATTAGACGTAAGAAAAATCTCATCGATTTAGAATCAGCAACACCTCGTGGAAAATTCAGTGAGGACAGCATGTTTATGTAATTGGATCGACGAGCATGAATATGTGATTATACTTTAGTTGCTTGCTACGACATCTTCACTTTTGTACAAGTCGACCTCATTTCTCGCAAAATTACAACTCCTATGTAACTGTATTTCTGTATCACGCGAGGGTTTCCCCGCTAACGAACTAGCTGCAGATCTACTTACAGCTTCTCGACCGGGAACCCCATGACGGGCTTGACCTCGCGCGCCAGGGACCGAAGCTCCTCTACCTCCTGCTCCGTCAGGCTCCACCCGAGCGCGCCAGCGAACTCGCTCGCCTGCTCCGCGTTCTTCGCCCCCGGGATCGGCACCACGTTGCCCTGGCAAATCAGCCAGTTCAGAACCACCTGAAAGGACAAGCCACAGGGACAACCCCTTGTTTGCTTAGTCATCATGTCTGGTAGGGAAAAAAAATACTTCAGAGAATGTTGTTAGATCATGTGTCAGGTCGATTTTTTTGTCGAGAATAATGTCAGGTCGATTGCATCTGGCCAATCCCTAGGATGCTCATCTTAGTTGTGCACCTTCACAAGAACCAGTTCATACATACTGATATTGTTCAGTGTCACAGTAGTGTAACTTCTTTGTCGATTGGTACAACTATGCTTCGTAACTGAGGAGGAATATTGTATACATGAGCAAGTAAAAAACACAACACCTGAGTTGGGGTCTTGTCATAGCTTCCTCCAACTTCCCTGATCTTGTTAATAAGTGGCTGAAGCTGTTTTGGCATGAGAAGATGTTCAGTGAGCAGAGTTGCAACAGAGATTAAAGAGTTCAAGGTTAAGGTGCAGAAAGCTTATAATAGCGGTTCTTAGTTTCCAACCTTGGATAGGAAATCAGAAGTGTATATCCGCCCACGAGGTCCAGTTGGGGGATTAGCTGGAGTGTATTTTCCTGTCAAAGCACCTAAAAGGAGGAAACAGATTGAAAATGTTTATATTTCATGCTTCTAGATTTTTTTTGAGGGTGTACAGTACTATATTATGATACACTGTGTCAGAAGTAATCGTGCAATTGCGCAAGCACTGACTGAAGCTAGTTGAGCTGACTGCTCAACAGAGTTAAGCAATAAGGGTGAAGGAAAAAAAAATCACAACTCTACCTTGGGCTATTGGGGAATATGCGATCAAAGTAATACCAAGCTCATCACAAGCTGCCTTCACCCCATTTTCCTCAGGGGTCCTGTAAATCAAACTGTAATTTACTTGGTTTGAAGCAAGTGGAACTCCCCTCCTTTTGAGACGCTTGTAAGCATCTCGCAGGCGTTTCTCTGGAAATGGATGGGATTCAGCTTAGGTTTACCCAAAACACAAGCAACTAACACTCCATCAAATGAGAAATGAAGTATGATTTTACAAACCGCTGTAGTTTGAGACTCCAACAGATTTTACAAGACCTTGCTCGTAAGCATCAGCAAGGCCGTCAAGGTAACCTGGATCATGCAAGGACCAAGAACAGTGAGTTTACAGCACTGCAGCCGGTTTAGGATATTTAACTGCCCTGTAAAAGCATATTTAACATTTATATGACAGATAATTTATTTTATGGATACCTTCATTGCCCCATATCCCTGGCCTGAAAAGGATATGATAAGAATAGTTTCAGCAACCTAAAAAGAGTTGCAAATAACATTAAAGCTGTATGATGATGATCTAACCAATGGAGTTGGTATGACTCAACGGAGGAGACGCCAAGACGGGAAAGTGAGCCCTTGAGTGCAGAAAGAACACTTCCCCGGCCAAATCTCCATGGAAGAGCGGCGAACTTTGTTGCAATAGCCACCTCAACCACTTCTTTTTGTTTCCTTTCCTTGATAAACCTGATGGGAATAAAGGGGAACTTGTTACAGACATCACGAATACTTAATTATCAAAATATATGAGAACAGTGTATAATTATCCATGACATACCTTCCTAGCAAGCTTTCTGAATTTATCGCTCCTGATACCTAAATAACATCAAAATCAGAAAGTTATCAAGGTTGCCCTGAAATGATCTTGAGAATGAGAAATGAAGCAAGAAAATTTTCCATGCGGCCCCAAAACAAAGTACACCGCAACAAGACCCCGGCCCTCCTCTTCAAGCTAGATATTCGGAAGGCGTTCGATGCCGTGCGTTGGGACTACCTTATTGACCGCCTCCGTCGTCTTGGGTTCCCGGACCGATTTTGTGATTGGATCTCCGCCATTCTTCGCACTTCCACATCAAGGATTCTCCTCAATGGGGTGCCTACTTCCCCCATCCGACATGGACGCGGTCTTCGGCAAGGCGACCCTCTTTCTCCGCTCCTCTTCGACATTGCGATCGACCTGCTGCAACAAACCCTTGAGCTTGCTACGGCAAGAGGTGACCTTTCCCGTCTCCGGGGACGTGGTGCTTTCTTTAGGACTTCCCTCTACGCGGACGATGCCGCCATTTTTGTGGCACCGATCAAGGAGGAAATCACCAAGCTCGCGGGCATTCTCACTTCCTTTGGCGAAGTCACGGGACTATGCACTAACATGCAAAAAACTTCCGTTGTCCCTATCCGTTGTGGTGCCATTGATTTGGACGACGTGCTCCAACCGTTCCCGGCAACTAGGACCGGCTTCCCCATGCGCTACCTTAGCCTACCGCTCTCCGTTTGGCAACTTAAGAGGGTCGACCTACAACACCTTGAGGACAAGATGGTCGGAAAGGTTCCCATATGGGCAGGCAAGTACATTAACCCGGCGGGGAGGAGAGAGTTGGTTAGGTCGGTCTTGGCCTCCCACGCCATCTTCCACCTCACCTCTTTTAAATTGCCTCCCGGTTTCATCCAAAAAATCAACAAGATTGAGCGCTCGTTCCTTTGGGCGGCCTCCGATAAAGTCTCCGGTGGCAAGTGCAAGGTCAATTGGAAAAAGGTGTGCCGCCCAACCGATCTTGGAGGATTGGGGATCCTCGACACCGAAAAGTTTGGGTCGGCTTTGCGCCTCCGGTGGCTTTGGCATGAATGGACGGACTCCTCCAAGCTTTGGGTTGGGATGGGCAATCCTTGCACGAGCGATGACACCAAGCTCTTCTATGCGTGCACTACGATCACTCTTGGCAATGGTCATAAGGCGCCATTTTGGGATTCGCCGTGGTTGGAGGGGCGTAGACCGTGTGACATAGCCCCACTCATTTACTCAATTTCGAAGCACTTGGTGTGTGCACAAGGCCTTGCTTGATGATGCTTGGATAGGACAAATAAATACTTCCGATGGACTCACACTTCCTCACATACAACAATTTGTTGCCCTTTGGACATTGCTCCAACAAGTGCACCTCAATGAAGACGTCCCCGACTCCATCATTTGGACTATGTCATCCTCGGGTATCTACACTACAAGCTCGGCTTACCATGCCCAATTCCTAGGGTCCACCTCCTCCAATATGAAGAAAATGGTGTGGAAGGTGTGGGCGCCACCTAAATGCAAATTCTTCGCATGGCTAATCATCCAAAACCGGGCTTGGACCGCGGACCGGCTACATCGGAGGGGGTGGCCAAATTGTGATCTATGTCCGTTGTGCAAGCAAACTAGGGAGTCGGCCGCCCACCTCATGTTTCAATGTCGCTTCTCCAAGCGTATTTGGAACATGGTGAAGGATTGGCTCCACCTCTCTTGGTTAGACATGAGCGCTTGGGAGAACTTCACTTGTGTCCAAGATTGGTGGCGCCACATGACATTGAATAATTCCTCTCGGCGAAAGGCAATTGCCACCCTCACAATGCTAATCTCTTGGGAGTTGTGGTCCGAGCGCAATGCTAGAGTTTTCCGACACAAATCCACCCTCCCATCGCTAATTTTGGGGCGGATCAAAGACGAGGCTCATACTTGGGTGAAAGCGGGTGCTAAGCACTTGGAGTTTATTCTTCCGGGAGATTGATCCCACAATTTTTTGATGGGGGGCCTTTTGGCCGGTGATGTAAAAAACTATTGCCTCTAACTCCTTCTTAATCAATAGAATGAGGCAAATCTTTTGCCCCCCTTTCAAAAGAAATATATCAATCCTTACCCCTGCACCATATACTTCTGCAGTGTCAAAGAAGGTTATTCCACTATCGACGCTTGCATCGAATGCTCCTTTAGCTGCCTTGAGTTTCCTATCTGGAAAATTCAGAGAGTGAGCGTCCATGTTAGTTATGAGTACATAACATGTAGCAGTAATTGTATAGCAGTGTTGGAATACAAGTCAAGAACAATGCGTAGCTGACTCGATACTGCAGATTTAAACATCTATTTTTGGTATTTTCACAGTTTGCTGGTTACTGTTTTGGGTGAAAAAAATTCTGGGGCTAAACCTTCTGTGAGCACATATTTATGACGTGTGCTGTGACACATTACGACCAATGCAACAAGCACCTAATGCGCATGGGACGTATGACCGTAATTTCTGCCCAGTGAACGCGAACAACAAGCATGCAACAGGGGAATGCAGTAACCAAGCGTGCTGCGATTACAGAATCGACCCTAATTTAAGATCTTCCCAAATCAGTTCACCCGAAGGAGATGGTCAGCTGTAAACTGCAGTAGGTGGTCAATAAGAGGAACAGAGGATTGGATACGGAAGAGAGTTATCTGGATTGCGCACGTACCGTCCCACTGGAAGTCGTTCCAGTAGGTGGTGTCGCCCAGGATCAGGCACCGATGCCAAGCTTGGTCACCGCCACGCCGGACCCGCCCAGCATCGCCTTGCTGCTGCCGTCCTCCACCGCCGCGCCGTCGGACGCCACCGCGCGGGGCGGCAGGAACGCCGCCGCGCGCCGTCGTGAACCAAGGGGGGTGAGGAAGCCGCAGCAGCCCGCGCCGCCGGCGACCTGAAGCGCCATGCCGGGCGAAGGGAGTGAGGTGGGAGTACTCGGTACTTGCGGCGTGGTAAGTGGGCGCGGCACGGCGGTGTTCTTGGCGAGTGGCAGCGAAGCGCGCGCGTTTTGTTTGGCCACGGGAAGAGCGGGGAGGGTCACGTGGAGGCGCCGGTGACCGCGCGCGCGCGCGTGGGGCTTAGCCGGACGCGCACCTACGTACCGTATGTACCACTCTTGTAGTCGGCTTCAGGACCTTCAAGAGTGGTTCCAAGACAAGGCTTGGGAACTATTTCGGGCACCACTCGCTGGAATCACTGAAATTTCTGATATCATACCTCTTTCTTGTTCTTCACGGCTTAAAGATACTCCCTCGGATACATATTAATTATCGCTAAATCAGATATTTTATCGAAAACCGGAGAAAAACTGGTACGAATGCACCAGTATCGTCATGGAAGGTTGTGCACCACCAACCATGTCTATTAACACAAGACACACATGCTGTCGATGTGTCGCCTCCGCCCTCTCCAAGCTCTTAGAGATTGAGAGAGGAAGGCGACTCACAGCAACCCTCCAATAGGGATAGTGGAACCTATCAGCGTCGTGGTCACCGTTTATGACCAACAAGCGCTAGCTTAGGAACGGAAAACCCTAGATTGACTGGTTCGACCCACCGATGGCGGCGACCTTGGGCGCCATGCTTCCTCCTTGGAGGCGTGGCGCATGATGTTCTCACGCACCCTCAACCAATCTCTTGGGTGGAAGCTCAAAATCCTCGCATATTGGGCAGCGTCGACGCGCTGCGCACTGTCTACTTCTTGGAAACACCTGCCTAGGGAGATTGTGGGTCTCGGGGTGAGAGGAGCTCAAGGTGGAATTTTTGGGTGGATCTAGTTTTGAGTGACTGCGGTTTTTCGGTGCTTGGCTTGGTTGGTGATTCTCCTAGGCGGTTCCCTCGGTGGCGACACGCTTTGCTCAGTTCCGCTGGTGCAGCGTCATCGATCCGGCTTTAGGGGATTGGGTTCCCCTTCCCGGCAGTAGCAGTGCGTCGTCGCCTGGGGGCTTTTTGGTCCTTCTCGTCAGGCCTTGTTATTCTTCGCCCCGTGGCCTCATCTCGACGACCGTCTGCCCCTTCCTCTGCAGCTGTGTCGGGTGGCTTTCCTGCTACACTTGGTTGACGAAGGGCTTCGTTGATGGTGTGGCCGACGTGGTGTGCTTTCTTTTCAACGTGCTTGAGTTCTACGGCTGCTCTGGACTCGAGTCTAGCACCTCTCCTGCTCTCGGGTGAGCGTCTCTCATGTTCGATGGCTCGATGCCTTCGAGTAGGCGAGAGGGAAGGGTCTCTCTTCGGCATGAGATCATTGAACAGCAAGACTTTTTGAATAAATTTTAATAAAAACAATAAAAGCCGTATGCACCGCAATCTTTTAATCGACACAAACTGTGTGGCACAGGCTGAACCTCCTGCACGGCTTATTTATCCTGTACATCTACATCTAGTACGTGTGTTGGGACTTGGGACCAATCATGCACTTCATGTTCACACGAGATACAAATACAAGAACTGATGATCCATCAGGACTCCTCGATGGGCATCTTGATGCCCTTGATCTCACGCGCGAGGGTCCGCAGCTCCTCGACCTCGTCGGCGGTGAGGCTCCACCCGAGCGCGCCGGCAAACTCCATGGCCTGCCCGGCGTTCTTCGCTCCTGGGATCGGCACCACGTTGCCCTGGCAGGTCAGCCAGTTCAGAGACACCTGAAACCACAACAATAAATCACTTACACACATACCCCTTGTCTGTAAACTGAGTATTTCTGGACTAATTTGTCTGAAGCACCTGAGTTGGGTTCTTGCCGTAGCTCGTTCCAATCTCTTTGATTCTGTTCATGAGAGGTTGAAGCTGCGTAGTTGACATAAACAAAACATCATCTGTCAGCAGAGTTGCAGCTGCACTAAACTTTCAGAGATTGTCTTTCAAATGGAGCATGAATCACCTTGGTGAGAAATTCGGGAGTGTATGTATTTCCTCGAGGACCCGTGGGCGGGTTCTCCGGAGTGTATTTCCCTGACAGAACACCTGAAAAATAAAGAACACATGAACACAGGGATCAATTTAGAACGAAATGCCAAGATATAGATTAATTGCACATACTATTCTGCCTAAATGAAAACGTATAATTCACATGATGGATCGGTCCATAAGCAGGGTAAAAAACATTAAGCAATCCTATCTCTGAACCTTGGGCGATTGGGGAATAGGCGATGAGCGTGACGCCGAGCTCGTCGCAGGCGGCCTTGACGCCGTTCTCCTCGGGCGTCCTGTAGATGAGGCTGTAGTTCACCTGGTTGACGGCGAGCGGGACGCCCCTCTTCTTCAGGCGCGCGTGCGCGTCCCGAAGCCGCTTCTCTGATGTGTATCATAGCATTCATACAGTGGTTAGTTTAACAGTTAGTCTCCGAAATACTTAAGACATTTCTACTCTACGACTTGCTAGCTGACATTACCATTGTAGTTGGAGACTCCGACGGCCTTCACGAGACCTTGGTCGTACGCGTCTGCCAGGCCATCAAGGTACCCTGAAACAACCATGCACTTAATCAAGTCTCTGCATGCACCTTAGATTTTTTTTTGCCCATCTAATCCAAGGGCTCAAGTCGATATGATTACCTTCATTTCCCCATAGCCCTGGCCTGAAACATCAAAGCAAGTGGCGGTCAGCAAAATCTGAAGAACTCGGAGCTAGACAGGTACTGAAGTTAAAACAGAAGCAGATGAGGCAGGTGACTGACCAGTGGAGCTGGTAGAGCTCGACGGAGGGGAGGCCGAGGCGTTCCAGAGACTTTTTGAGAGCCGAGAGGACGCTGCCACGGCCGAACCTCCACGGGAGCGCCGCGAACTTGGTCGCCACCGTCACCTCCACCGCCCCCTTCTGCTTCCTCTCTCTGATGAAACTGGATCAACAGGCCATGGCAAGACAGAGACATAGATTAGTACGTGGCTGTTGACTCTGTGGACGGAACTGATACAGTATGTGTTTTGACTGTGATGATGGATATAAGTACGTACTCTCCTAGTAGGCTTTCTGAATTCACTGCTCCCATGAGCTGAACGGGAGAAAAAAAGTAAAGTTAAACGCGTTCGGCTTCAGAGTTCAGATTTGAACAGAGGAATCAGATTAAGTCAATGAATTACCGCTGTGCCGTATACTTCGGCGGTGTCAAAGAAGGTCATCCCGCTGTCGACGCTGGCGTCGAATGCTGCTTTAGCCTCATTCAGTCTCCTGTCTGCATGCCAAACTCAAAAGAGTCACAACTTAATTTTTTCTTCCTTCTAATTTGGAAGTGAAATATCTTTGGAGCCAGAGTATATTAGCATGCTCGTGATGTGAAGCGACATCAAATTCATTTTTCTTGCAGGTAAATTGTCTGGATATTGTGGATGCAAGGGAAGTGTGACCTAGGTTTCATAGCGTTAATTTCGTTGCCACACTTCCTGACTGACCTGTGAGGAAAAGACAGGTAGGTAGGACAAAGAACATGTCCAACTACAGCAAACTTTCTGCACAAATTAGAAAATATTTTTGCTTCAAATTTGTCGAAAGCTCATCATGAAGAAGAGATCGACGAAATGAACCGGTTGAATTTCCTGTAACGAGGACATGATGTATCTCTTTTTCAAGGCAGAAACATCAAGAAGACGAGCGAGGTTGTGTGCGCACCGTCCCACTCGGAGTCGTTCCAGTAGGTGGTGTCGCCCCACGACCATGCGCCGATGCCGAGCTTGCTCACCGCCACGCTAGACTCGCCCAGCCTCACCTTGTCCTGATCTTCCGCCACCGCCGCCGACGCCCTCGGCGGCCGCAACGCCACCCGCCTCCTCCGGCCGCCATCCAAAGGGCCGAAGCAGCACCCCACGCCTCCGACGGAGCCGACCTGCAACGAAGCCATCGCTCCTTGACGACAGCAGCACTCTAGCTTGCTATGCTACTACACTCGATCTGCAGTTATGCTTGTGCACACACCGTATATATCAGTCGCTCGCGCTCTCTCACTCACGCGCTGAGCCACGAGCACCACTCGTACATGGCGGTGATGGACAGGACATCCTCTAAGCTGAGGTGATCAGCTCGGCTGTTCGGTAGAGCATAGTTTGTTTGGCCAGGAGGAGAGGAGAGGAGACAAGAAGGTACATGGAGAGTGCTTGCGCCTTTGTGGGCGCCTTGGCGGGTAGCCGGAGAGAATTGGCCGGTAGCTCAGATAGTTTGTGTGTGTGGCTGCCTCGGCCTCGCGCGGAGCTGTCTGTCTAGTCGGATCTACCCGGCTCTCTGTGCCGGAGCGGCCACGCGAAGAACGTGCTAATTGTCACCTCCATCGTCGGAAATGGACGGTCCTGGTCGTTCACGAGCCGTGCGGAGTGACGCGTGCCTGCTTGCTAGTGATTTGGAGTGTGGCTCTCTTGGCGTCACAGGTTTTTTTTTTTTTTTGGACAAGCAAGCAGGCTACAAACAACATTATTTTGACCAACAAGGTTGTATATATACACGTAGCATTTTGGCAAGATAATTAAAACATCAAATAGTAGGCATATGTTGTGTTCAAGGTAATGAAAAACATGGCCTATGTCGTGTTCAAGATAGCAAAAGTAAACCTGTGTTGTGTTCAAGTAATGGCAATTAAAAAGTATATTAACAATTCAAGTAAAAGGGTATACTAACAACAAGTTCTAGTTTCCATGGTAAAAAAAAACCATACCAATATGATCATCTAAACCAAGTCATGCCTTTTGCATACAAGAATAAGAGCATCTCCACCAGCACCGCCAAAAGCACATTCGGGGTCCGGACCAAAAATCGGCCCCAACACCCCAACCATCCGGGCCAGACCAATTTATATATGCCCCCCCCCCCCCCCACCCAGTTTGGAGGCCGCTCGGGGCGTCGGACAAGCCCTCTGATAGGCGGAGCCCACATGTCATGGCACATAAAATTGCATATATGAGAGAAATTATTTCAAATTTATTTTCAAACCAATTTACATATCATTTACGGGGTTTTGCACCATCCAAATGGGGGCGGCCACGAGGACAAGGGTTGCCACTGGGGAGCACGCCGGACTTGCAGGTGGTGGAGTTGCCGACGCACGCGTCCTCCTCCTCCTGGTCGAGATCGGGCAACACTACCTCCTTCTCCGACAACACATCGCGGGGAGAGGCGAGTAGTGGGCGGTTGCGCGGATAGGGGCCACAGTTTAAACACGGGCGAGGAGGCGACGTCTGCAACATTGCGCCTTCCACACGCGTAGCATTTACTCTGATGTGAAAGGCGACATGACGATGTTGCGCCTTCCACACGTGTAGTGTTAATGCCAGCCTACCCTCATCCTACTCGGGCGCTATATAAGAAGGACTACCCTCGAGTCGGGTTCCGAACTGAAGAATATGGATATCGGGTTCCGAACTGACACCCGGATATGGATATCGGGTTCCGAACTGACACCCGGATAGGCGGATACTATATAGGATTTACTTTGCCCAACAATATCCAAATATGGATTGTCTTACAAGAATTGGGATTTTTCAATGGTTTTAAGTTGATATCTGATTTTCAGCCCAAAAACTTAAACTAATCTAGCACATTTAGTAGTTTTTGAGTGGCCGAGTTTGCCATTTTCATCAAGACCCGAGAGAAGATCGATGCCATTGATGTGACATCACTGATGGAAAAAAAATCTTAATGGGTACGCCACCTTGCCAATTGCAAGGCTATGCAACTCTTTTTCATCTTTCAATGAGTGTGTGTTCCGAGCTCATCACCATCATGTTTGAACGTCAATGGAACCTACTGTACTTGCTGCGTGAATGGTTCTCACCGGTCATGTATTCTAGACGGTGGCACACCTCAAAATTTCATGTATTGCAGACGGTGCTACACTTGGAAGAAAACTAACAATTTGATATTTAAGTGTGAAGCTTCACCCTATTAAAGCGACTAATGCGCAAACAAACAAGGTGTATAAAACAAAGGGATAAACATCGTAAGCATTTCATAATAATCATGTGATCTGTTATAGCACTTATAGTTGAAGAAGACTGGACCACCATCGTCAAAAACCCCCATCTTCACAAAATCCTATCACGGCTAAAAAACTGATGGAAATCCTGCCGTGACAGAATTTTCTACCATGGCAGGAACTGCCCAATTCTCTACCGTAGCGTCTACACGGCAGAGATTCTGCTATTTTCCCTGCCACGGTTGGAATTCTCTGTCATTGCACAAAATCTTCTATCATGCAAATTATATGATGCGGACAAGCTAAGTAAGATTTCTTATCAGATTAGAAAGCTTGAGAAGATGTATACTACGACAACAATACATCACTTATTTCAGGGTATCATATTCAGATACGGAGTTTAGTGTAATTATCTACCATGCATTATTTACATAGTAATCAGTTCCGTAATCAGATACCATATATCCTTCCTTGTATATATTAGATCAACTCTTGCATAAAAAAAAATTAGTTAACCTTACTCAGAGGCTCTCACAGATTGGGTGGAATGAACTAAACAACAAGAAGCTGTAGTGGACATTTGCAAACCTAAATTAGTGGGTCAAAATAAAACTAAGGTAAGGATATAATATATAGCAATAGACCTTATAAAATGGAGCGCTGTGACATTGCTTGTTTTCAACCATGCGCACAAATTCCTCAATGGTACTACTCGGTAAAGCAGAACCTCGGTCTACTATCATTATTCCTGAAGACTGGAAATGAAGACGGAACATATGCATCAATTATCCGAAAAATATTCATAATTTTTATTTGAACAAAATATTTGTATCAATGTCGTTGGAAATATAAGAAAACATGAGTATTTCAGTAAGCCAGACGACATGATGCAGACTTTTCATCCTTCATATTTATTTATTTTTGAAACGAAGGCAAAAACTTTGCCTTATCTCTCTAGAATTACTACTAGCCTAAATATATACAAATTCGACCTTGCCTGCTATCAAAACTGAAAAACCAACGCAACATCCAGCCAAGAACTGAAATTCGGAACAAGAGGGTCAAGAACAAAGACAGTAAATTAAGGTTACTGGATTCTTTTGGTCTGGTGGTTCTGCTTTTGTGGCTTCTGAACATACTTCTGATATTTGAATGAAAAAATGGTACTCGGAGGATGACGCAAATTGGGCAATCAGTAGGTGTTAGCTGATGCACATATGCACTAGACAATAGTATTTAAGCTATAGCTGTATCAAGAAGATGATATTAACCACTAAAAAACCTGAAAATTCAGAAATGGATTCGTAGCAGCAACTAAATCATAATATCAGCCCGATGCACTCCAAAAATGAACCCGGTTGCTATGGTAATGAACCTTTCCTGAACTTAGTACTGCTTATGTTAACCTTTTTTGTTGGGGCAGATGAAAAGTTGGATATTACTTTAGTGCAAAAGCATCCATGGACAAATGGAAAAGTAATAGCGCATCTCTCTTTCTTTAATAAACGACTCTTTAACTGTTAAATAAATGTAGGAATGAAACTATATTCTGGTAACTACAAGTAAAGGTCCCGATCTATAATTGCTATCGGCTGCAATTTTCCTGCTACTTTTTTTTTCAAGTGACTAGGTATGGACGTATGGTTTCCTGCATAGGCTCTTACATCTTCCTGGTATCGAAACGATTTTTCATGTCTGAAACTTATTATTCTTGATTTGCACTCTGACTGAGTTCTTTCAGATTTTTTCAGAGCTAACATCTAAGAACACATGCGCAATCAAATCCTTGGTACCTTGTGATGGTACTGATCTGCTAAGTGCTATGTATACATCGAACGATTAACCTTGGTGGGTGCAGGTGTCCCGGGACAGACAATGTTCAGAGGCCGAGGAAAATTACCGCCTGAAATTCTTCCTCAACGTGCGCGCATGTGGACGACGAACATCGCGGCCGCGCAGTGGCAGTCCGGGCACTAGGCACATGTCGTTCGGGACAGCCGACGCTGGGTAGAATTCGGTCTCGCGCAGTGGCAGTCGGGGGCTCGGGCCTCCTGCTAGATTTTTTCTTTTCTTGTTGCAAATTACTCTTGGTAAAATTCCGTCTCACGCTTTTGCGAATTATTACTCCTGTTTGGAAGTTGGCACATGGCATCGTTCGACATGTCGAACTATGCGGAAAGCATGTTGGCAAGTTCCTGTGTCCAATGAGAACTTGCCTGTGGCAAGATGGTTAGCAGGGTGGTTGTACCAGCGCACCAGAATTCAAATCCTAAATTTGACATTGGTGTTTCTCATTTAGGCGAAATATTCTTCAGTGGGAGGCGACGTTCCTGTCGACAGCGAGGCGCCTGTGGTGACTTCGTCAATCTCAAGACCCGACCGTCGGCTCAGTCTTTCGGAGGTGCTCATAGGGTAGGGTGTGCGTGCGTGCGTTCATAGGGGTGAGTGTGTGCATGTGTATGTGAGCGTATGCGTTATACTGTGTTTCGCAAAAAAAAAGTTCCTGTGTCCACTAACGAGTATGAGTCGAATTTGTTGTTTATTGTGTTCTGAATCCTAATTTAGATGGAGTCCTATCAAAATAAGTCATGTCTATAACTATGTTTCGTGTCCGCCAAGAAAGAAAGTTGTTTGCCGACGCGGACGAATGGCGCTCGGGCGCGTCTGCTCCTGCTTGGTCCCTGCAGAACGAGTGGCTGTGGTTAAATGGGTAGTTGTTAATTCAGGTGTAATAAATGCTCTCCATGTGAAGATTTGTACATGCAGGTTTATTTGTCTAACTGATCTAGAATTAATTAGGAAAATGATGATTTCAAATCTGAATTTGCAGATTAAGTGAAAAAATGGCCTAGCACATCGTCATTTGTTTAGCAGATTTGGACTCAAAATGACTACATTTCGTAATTTGCAAAAAGGGAATTCTTATGTTCGTTGTGCAAATGACGATTACATTTCAGTACTTGCAAATTGGGATTTGTTTATGTTCGCCATGCAAAAAATTCGATTACATTTTACAATTTGAAAATTGGCATTTGTTCATGTTCGCAGTGCAAAAATTGCCCTAGCACATGTCTGTTTGTTAGTAGATTTGGAGTTAATTATCTGATGAGAGACCTAATACATGGAATGCGTTGAAGAGGCTGGCGTCACATGGACAGTTTTGACAGAGAGCAAGCGAGCTCGAGCACTCTTCGGAGTTTTCCAGTTGTTTGGCCTCTATATATAGTTTCAGGCATAGAATAGATTGAGAGATATCCACCAGATTGATAGCACGTAGAGAGTCTATTCTCTCGTGTATTGTAATACTCCTCCAAATTATAGTGATACGTCTTCGTGCGTTCCGTGGTTTTTTCCTGTAAGGGTTTTTCACGTAAAAATCTATGTCCTTATTCTTTGTTTGATCTACTTTTGCTACGCTATTTTACAACAAGTGATATCAGAGCCGAAGGTTTCAACTTCGATCTGCTGCTCCGGGAGACTCACCGCTATGCTGCTCCCAGAGCAGCACCGTCGCAGCGTCGATTGGATCAACAGCCACAGTTTTGCGGCATCATGCAGCTATACCAAATTCAAGCATCCTTCGTCAGATCAGATCCGAGATAGAGTTTTTCGTCGGCATCCGGTGCACCGCCTTGGCAATCCATCCGTCTGCAGTTTGGATTGGTCGTGTCTTCGATTCCGGTATGATTTCGATCTGCGCTATATCGTGCCCTCTAGTCAGTATTAATTCCGTGGGAGGAGCTGCGCGTGAATCACTTTGGAGTACCAGATCGATCTTGCATCAAGTTCCGAGGCAAGTTACAGTTTGCCGCTACACCTTCAGTCGATTCCCAAGCGGATCGATTTGCTGTAGCGATCTGGCACCGAAGCAGTACACTACTACCACATCGATCCGGATCAAGTTCCTATGCAAGAAATCAAAGCTATTAAAGAGGTCATGTTCTGTTACTTCACGTGGCTGCTACACACGTGAAGACTACAAGTTCAGTTTGGTTTGGCTCTTTCAGAGCATCTCTAAGCGGAGCCTCCAAATCCGGCCCCCAAACTATCCGCGGACGCGTCCGGACGACCCCCATAGTTGGGCTCCTACAACCACATCTCCTAAAATGTTGTCTCCAAACTCATGCAAGCCATGCAACGTCGATCCGATACATACCGGATCCGCATTACAAAACATAGTGGTTCAAATTCAAATGAAACAAATAAAGTTCAAATTGTCCGATACAAGGGGTGGAGTGATCTCTTCTTCTTCAAGGGGCGGTTCCACCGGAGGCATCTAGACCGAGGTCACGGTCGGAGATCCTCTTCTTCATCATGAGGATCCACTTTGCTCTAGGCTCATCCAAGAGGGAAGCGTCTTGGAACATGATCCTTTGTTCCTCGGTAATTCTTGCAACGTTGAGTTTCTCTTGCTCCATCGCATAGGCATCCGCCATCTTCTTTTGCTCCAATTGGATCTTCATCCAAGCCTCCTCCTTCACCAATTCCAACCTCGCCCTCTCAATCTCCATCCTCTCCTTGAGTCGGAGGCGATCAAACTCCATTCTTTCCCTTTGCAAAGCCAACAAGGAGTCATACCTCTCGGCCTTCTTATCCTCTCTTTCTTTCTCCAACTTGTGCATGGATTTATCCTTCTTTGAGAAGATGTCCTTCCATGTGGTGGACATCTTCATGGCGGCGCCGTCTCGAGCCACCCGATCCTTCTCCCACCTCCTCCCCATCATCCTCTTGCGGCCACTTTCGGCTTCGGACGGCCCATCTTCTTCATCAAGTCCAATTGGGATGGAAGAGCTTGATCCATCAATTGTCTTCCATTTTTAGCCGGATTCTTGTGATCATCATATTGGGAGATCCACTTGGGCTTCCCGGTCAACTCTAGCCAACAATGTGCCATGGTGAAGGGTTTGCCCTCCGTTTGATTGTACAAAGTGGAGGCCAAACCGGTCTAGCAAGCAAACAAGTAGAACAATTAGAGCAATGAAATGTGATGAAATGAAGAGATGTCAATGAAACAAGCAGAAGAAATTGCTTACATGGGAATTCACATTGACACCACTTTGATTCTGATTCACCACTTGTGCATGAAAGCCACAAAACTTATTCACGCTTTCTTGGATCGAAGCCCACCTATGTTGGAGAGAACCGGCGTTGCGATCGGACACAATCGGGTGGGGTAGCACAATCAGTTGGTTGTCGGTGACGCCGGAAGAAGCTCGTGTCCGCTGGAGCGGCGGAGACTCCCCCACCACCTCCTCGTCTTCCGTCGGCTGTACCTGCGACGGGTACTCATCCGCGATGAGGCGCGGCTCCTCCCGGTTCGTCGTCGAGGACAGAGGCGGCGCCGGCGTAGGGTGCCGGACCACGGGCACTGGCGTGGTCATCACCGACTCCTCCTCCTGTGTCTCCGCGTTCACAATCCTCATCGCATCCTTCCTCTCCGCCTCCTTCTTCTCCGCTCGCGTTCGCGCTGCTTGCGGCGGCGCATCCTCCGCGCCACGGTCTCCGGCTTCAGCGCCGAGTCCGTCGCCTGCTCTACGGTCTCGGAGGATGCACCCTTCTCCGCCGAATCGATGGCTCCTTCCGCCTCCATCCGAATTTGTAGGTGGACGCGGCGGGAGGAATGAAATGAAAGTGGTCGGCGGGAAGTTGAGGCGGAGAAGAGGATAAATGAAATTGGCCGGCACGAAATTTGGTGTTTCAAATTTCGTGGCGCCGCCTTGCCAGATCCGACGTGGCGGATGCGTCCGGGCGGCCCCAAACCCGCCCTACATATGGGCTGGCTTTGGGGTGTGCCGGACCACCCGGAGGCTTTGGGGGCCGTGGTTGGGTGGCTGATTTTGGCCCAAACCGCGTCCGGGCTGTCCGCCGGACGTTTAGGGAGGGTTTGCCAACCATGGTTGGAGATGCTCTCATATCTCCGTATTGCTATGTCCATCGTAACCCATACCAGGTGCTATCTAATTTATTTTTGCTCTGTAAAGAATATTTTTGGCTTGTACTCTCTCCGTACACAAAAGACAAAAGGATGTCTCAACGTAGATCAAATTTGCATGTATCTACACACTAAATCATGTCTAGATACATATAAATTTGGGGTAGGCTGAGACATTTTTTTGTGGACGGAGGGAGTACTACTTTGTGCACAGATTATCTGCTCATAACTATTATGGAGTATGATCTTTCGTTGTTGGATCGTGACACAAGGTTTACCCTATGTCAAGTCAATATGTGAGCGTTGTTTGGCGCAAGCCAATTATGAGATGCACTGGTTAGTTTTCTGTTTAAGGTGGAGTTTATTGGATTATAGCATGTTGGAGATATTATGGATGCAAATTTAAGATATAATATTGCTGCAATTACATGAACACAATTCAGTGTCGAAAAAAATATGGAGGAGGTGATATTAAGCCTGTTGGTAGCCAGCATATACTCTTTGCTCTCCAGGGTTTTTTGCTGTTATGCATGTGAAGATAGGTTTTGTTTTGATGTTCAAGTTCGTGATGAGGATCAGTTGAGTTGCAAGGGGATTTGTTTTCTGCTAGATACTACAACATTCAGTACTGTTAAGATTTCAGTGCAATTCAGTTGTCTTTGCTCTTTTAAGAGGGGTATATTACAGAGTTATTGCATGTTGAGGAGGTTCCTTCATCCGACGGTTGTTCTATAGGGACAAATTTTGACCATGTCATGGATTTTCATTACCGTCAGCAGTTTTTGATGTACGTGATGCCATCCGTACCATATGCCTTGCATGATTATTATTTGCTGAGGTTTGTGCATTATGTTTTGTAGCATGTTCAGATTCTATGAGATGAGTTCTTCACAATGATATGTGCACCTAGATGTTGCACTACGAGCTCTGCGCTCACTCACGCACCACACGAGATATGATGACTTATGTCATTTGATTGATGATTGAGCAGTTTCAGTTTTTTAGAGGTCAGTGGCATGGACTCAGACTTTTATTAGGTTTATGGGAGACCCAAGTTTCATTCGTCTGCTTTGTTGACAGCTGTGTTGTTTTCTGAACGACCTACCGTTGATTTGCTCAATATGACTTCATGAGAAATTTATTAGTCCTATGGACGTTTGAATACACAAGGTTTACTTGTGCTGACTTTAATTGAGGAGTTGATGCTATCTATGACTGTTGTAAAAGATTCGTATCAAGGTGGAGTGTTGTTTATTGTGTTCTGAATCCTACTATAGATGGAGTCCTACCGGAATAAGTCATGTCTATAACTCTGTTTCGTGTCCGCCAAGAAAGAGAGTTGTTTGCCCTCTATATATAGTTCCATGTAGTCATAGAATAGATTGAGAGAGTTCCACCAGATTGATAGCACGTAGAGGGTCTGTCCTCTCGTGTATTATAATACTCCTCCAAATTATAGTGATACACCTTCATGCGTTCCGTGGTTTTTTCCTGTAAGGGTTTTCCACGTAAAAATCTGTGTTCTTATTCTTTGTTTGATCTATTTTTGCTGCGCTATTTTACAACAGAACTTGGATCGATAGCGGAAGCGTGTCCATGTTACCGATCATGGGAAGTTCTTGTGTCCAATTACTTTTGACTAAACTTGGTATCCACGCCACCACACTTCGCTGCATGCGAGTCGGACTGCAACGATCCAATAGAAACTTCAAACGCGCTAGCTACCGCCATTGCCATCGAGTTACAGCTCTAGTGTCGCCCGTGAGATCTTTTGCTCGTGAGAGAGAGAGGGGAGTGTGTGCCAAAGAAATGGTTTGCCTCAATTTTCTACTTATTATTCCTCCCTTTAAATAGGGGCTACGCAGTCGGGCTGCCTAAGTCAAATATCCTGTCACATCACAGTGATGTGACCGGTCATACCCATACCCTGTCTACCATGACGCGCTACTGCATCACTGACACTGGCAACACTATAGGTGACGTCTAGCACGTCCTATCTACCTACTCTGTACTTGATGCTGACGCATCACTTCAGAACACTGGCTACAGGACAAAATCCCTCGCACCAGAGGAACCTGGCAACTACTTCGACTCGGGACAGGCCCCGGAGTCGAACACTTCCTCGACTTGGGACAGACCCTGAAGTCGGCACTCTCTAACTTATCGACTCCTCCACACTCGAAGGGATCGTCGACTGGACACACAAGCCTACTTCCAACAATCACTCCCTAGGCTTGAGTTCCGGAGACACCTCCACCATGCCGATCCTTGTGCACAGCTCCGCCAGGCGGACTCGTCCAAGTGGCTTGGTCAGCATGTCCGCGAGTTGGTGTTCGGTGGGCACGAACTCCAGCTCGACTTTCTTCGCCTCCACGCAGTCTCGAATGAAGTGGTACTTCAGGTCGATGTGCTTTGATCGCTGTGGAAGACGGGATTCTTGGCGAGGGCGATAGCCGATTTGTTGTCGACCTTGAGCACCACGTGCTCTGCTTCGCCGTTGCTGAACTCGGTCAGCAACCGAGCCAGCCAGATCCCCTGGCAAGCAGTTGTGGCAGCCGCCACAAACTCCGACTCGCAGCTCGACAGAGCACGACCTTCTGTTCAGTGACTGCCAGGTCACTGGGCTGCTCCCAAGGAAGTACAGGGTGCCCGACGTACTCTTGCGCGAGTCGACATCGCCGCCAGGTCGCTGTCGCTGTAGCCGACCAGGCGCGGTGTACCTGCACTCCTCCCATACCTACATCGAGTCGCGGCGACCCGGCGATGTAGCGTAGATGTGCTTCATGGCGAGGTGCTCCAGAGTTGGAGCCTCCATGAACTGCGATACGAACCGACTGCGAAGGTCAGGTCGGCCTCGTGTGCACCAAGTACCGGAGGCTCCCGACTATGCTCCGGTACTCGGTAGCATCGTCGCGGGTGCCGTGCTGCACTTGGAGCTTGAAGCGCGGCTCCATGGGTGCGTGGACGGGATTGCACCCGCCCATCCCCGCCTTCTCCAGCAGCTTCAGGGCATAGGCACCCTGCGAGATGTCGATCCCGCTGGGTCCTTGTCGAACCTCGATGCCGAGGTAGTAGCTCAGCAACCCGAGGTCGGACATCTGGAACAGGCTCCGCATCTCCAGCTTGAATTTGTCGATGTCGCTGGAGTCCGAGCCCGTGATCACCAAGTCGTCGACGTAGACACCGACTAGAAGCCGGCTCGGAGTCGCTCCTCGCGCGTACATGCCATGCTCCGACTCGCACCTTGCGAAGCCGAGCTTGACGAGGCATGCGTCGAGCTTGGTGTTCCATGCCCTTGGCGCCTGCTTGAGGCCGTAGAGCGCCTTGTCGAGTGGAGCACCAGGTGCTCCTTCCCCATGCAGCGAAGCCAGTGGCTGCTGCACGTACACCTCTTCCTCCAACTCGCCGTTGAGGAAGGCTGACTTGACGTCCATGTGGTGGACGTCCCACCCGCACTCGCAGCCACGGCTAGCAGTAGCCGTACAGACTCGAGTCGGGCCACGGGTGCGAAGACCTCGTCGTAGTCGACCCCGTGCCGCTGCACATAGCCCTTCGCCACCAGGCGAGCCTTGTGCTTAAGGACTGCGCCGTGCGCATCCTTCTTCACCTTGTACACCCACTTCAGGCCGATCGCGCGGTGACCGGTGGTAAGGTGGCTAGCCGCCAAGTCGAGTTGACTCGATGGCCTCCAGCTCCTCCTGCATCGCCTGCCTCCAGCTGGCATGCGCCTTCGCCTCCCGAACGAGCCTGGCTCTTCGGAGGCGAGATAGTGGAGCTCCTCGTCCGGCTCAAGGGCCGAACCTGCCTCGAACACGTTCTGCAGCGTGCGGAACCGGTGCTCGAAGCTCATGTCGTCTTCTGCATCGAGCATACCTGAGTACCTCGATGGCGGCGTGACGAACTCGACGCCAGAGACAGCCGAGTCGAAGACTCGGCTGTCGGGTGCTCCGGTGTTGTTGGAGAACCAGCTGGGGATGCACTCCCGACTCCTGGAGTTGGCGAGTCTGGAGCCGGCGAGTCGGGTGCAGGACCCGCACTCCCGTCTCCGGAGTTGGCTGCGGCTCGAACACCATGTGCTCGACCGCGAAGGTGTCGACTCCGAAGGTGTTCACCGGAGTGTCCGGCGAACTCCAGTCCCAGCGCGCGTTCTCGTCGAACACGGCATCTCGCGTGATGGTCACGCGGTTAGTCACCGGGTCATAGGCCCGATATCCCTTCGTCCCAGGTTGGTACCCGACGAAGATCATCGGCCTGCTCCGGTCGTCGAGCTTTTCAGCCCGGGCGCGTCTCTCTGACATGCACCACGCACCCGAACGTGCGCAGGAAGCTCACATTCGGCTTGCGGCCATGCCAGGACTCGAACGGCGTCTTGCCGTCCACGCTCTTGGTTGGCGACCTGTTCAAGATGAACACGGCCGTCGTCACCGCCTCACCCCAGAATTCTCCGGGTACCTTCTTGGCCTTCAGCAGACTGCGGGCCATGCCCACAATCGTCTGGTTGCGTCGCTCCACGACGCCGTTCTGCTGCGGGGAGTACGGAGCCGTCAGGTGACGCTCCACTCCGAGCTCGGCGCAGTATGCTGTGAAGGACCCGGAGGTGAATTCGCCTCCGCGATCCGTGCGCAGCGTGCGCAGCTTGCAGCCGTTTCCGACTGCTCCCGCCTGGAGTCGAATGATGGCGGCTGCGGCCTCGTCCTTCGTCGAGAGAAGGGCGAGCCACATGTACCGCGACAGGTCGTCCACCAGCAGGAGGAAGTACCTCTTCCCGCTCGGTGTGGCCGGGGTGATCGGCCCGCAGAGGTCGCCGTGGACCAATCGAGTCGCTCCTTCGCCCGGAACTTCGCTTGCTTTGCGAATGGGGCTCGCCTCTGCTTCCCTGCTAGGCAGGCGTCGCAGAGCTGGTTCACGTGCTCCACCAGAGGGAGGCCACGCACCATCTCGCCCTTCGCCAGTCGGCGCAAGCTGTCGAAGTTGAGGTGCCCGAACCGCGCATGCCAAGTCCATGCGGGTCGTCGCCGGCGCCCACGACTAGGCACACCGGCTGCGCGACTCGCGCGTGCAGCTTGTACATCCGGTTCGGCTCTCGCCTGACCTTGATCAGGAGCTGCCGCTCCCTATCACGCACTCGGAGGATCCCATCCTCGATCAGCACCTGGCAGCCGTTCTCGTCGAACTGGCCCAGGCTGATGATCTGCGTGTTCAGCCGGGTATGTAGTACACCCCGGTGACGGCCCGGTGCTCGCCTGACTTGCAGACGAAGAGCACCGTCCCCTGCCCACAGATGTCGACTCGCGAGCCATCGCCGAACTTGACAGTTCCGGTGACGCTCGAGTCCAGCTCTGCGAACGCGGCGCGGTCACCAGTCATGTGTTTGGTGGCGCCCTAGTCGAGGTACCAGACCCTTCTTGGCATCCCCCTCTTGCGCCAGGTTGACCTACGCCTTCTCCTCTAGCATGAGGAGGACCGGCTCCTTGCGAGTCGGGTCGGCCAGCTCCTTTCGAGTGTCGCGGTCGACTCCTCTCGAGTCACCGCAGTCGAGTGCTCTCCACTCGACGAGATTGTCGGGTCCTTGCGACCCGGCACTCCCGGCTGCTGGAGTCGGGTGGCCAACTCCTCCTGAGATGCCATGGTCAGCTCCTTCTGAGCTGCCGCGGTCGACTCCTCTCGAGTCACCGCTGTCGAGCGCTCTGCACTCGACGAGGCTATCAAGTCCTTGCGACCCGACACTCCCGGCTGCTGGAGCCGGGTGGCCAACTCGTCCCGAGTTGCCATGGTCAGCTCCTTCTGAGCCGACGCTGTCGAGTCCTCCTGACTCGACGATTCTGTCGGGTCCTTGCGACCCGACACGGCCGACTCCTCTCGAGTCGCCACGTCCCACTCCGCGACCCATCGGATCATCGCGAGTTCCTCCGGAGGAGTTGATGGTCCCTCCGACTCTGCCACCGATCGAGCCGCTGACTCTGCCACCGGTCGAGACAAGGGTGCCGCCTCCGAGGTGCTCGACTCCGCCTGGCGAGTCGAAGCAGGGAGCTGTGGGGCAGACGCGATGGTACATGCCTCCATCATCAGGAGCGCGCTGCCATCTTCGTCGTCTCCGCCACGGACGAGGTGTGCTTCCGCACCCTCTGCGCGAACGAGGTGTGCTTCCTCGCGCTTCTTCTTGCGGCAGTCCCGCGCCCAATGGCCGGCGACTCCGCAGTAGCGGCACGTGTCTTTCGACGCGCCGCGGTTCCCGGCTCCGCGAGCCGAGCTGCCCCTGCCGCGTCCGCGCGGCTTGCCGCTGCCGCGTCCCGCATGGCTGGAGAATCCACCTCCGTCCTGCAGGCACATCCGAGAGAACCACTCCTCCTCCGTGAGTAGTTTCCCAGTCTGCTTGGCCTCCGGCTTCTCCGCCTCATGTCGCTCCTCGGCCGTTTTGAGGCGGCCGATGAGCTCCTCCATGGGGAGCTTGTCGAGGTCGAGCAGAGTCTCGATAGAGCATGCCATCTGCGAGAATCTCGTGGGAACGACCGAGAGAAACTTACGGATAGTGTCCGGCTCGGTGATGGTGGCGCCGAGCACCCCAAGCTGCGACACGAGCGACGACAGCCGCATGGCAAAGTCGTCGATGTTCTCGTCGTCGCCGAACTTGATGGCCTCGTATTGCTTCTTGAGCGTCGTCGCCTTCGCCTCTCGGACACGGGTGTCTCCGACCCGCATCGTCTTGATCGTCTCCCACGCCTCCTTGGCCGTCTTCTTCGACGCCAGTGTGGAGATCATCTCCGGCGGGACGGCGAGCAGCACATACTCCAGCGCCGCTCGGTCCGTCTCGCGCTCCTTCGTGCCATCGTGCACGGCGGACCAAACACGGCGTGCCTCAAGCTTCACCTACATGAGCAATGCCCAGTCCACGTAGTTTGACCGCGTGAGCAGCGGCCACGAACTACCGGCCTCCCGCACAACCGCTGGACCCCGTGAGATCTTTTGTTCGTGAGAGAGAGAGAGAGGGGAGTGTGTGCCAAAGAAATGGTTAGGCTCAATTTTCTACTTTGTATTCCTCTCTTTAAATAGGGGCTATGCAGCCGGGCTGACTAAGTCAACTATCCTGTCACATCACAGTGATGTGACTGGTCATACCCATACACTGTCTACCAGGACGCGCTACTGCATCACTGACACTGGCAACACTGTAGGTGACGTCTAGCACGTCCTATCTACCTACTCTGTACTTGATGCTGACGCATCACTTCAGGACACTGGCTACAGAATAAAAGCCCTCGCACCAGAAGAACCTGGCAACTACTTCGACTCGGGACAGGCCCCGGAGTCGAACATTTCCTCGACTTGGGACAGACCCCGAAGTCGGCACTCTCTAACTTATCGACTCCTCCTCCACACTCGAAGGGATCGTCGACTGGACACACAAGTCTACTTCCAACATCTGGCGTCACTCTGCTTGACATCCACGCATCCCTGTCCGACTCCGTCTGCACCTCGGCAACCTTCCCCACTCCATATAAGCCTAGTGCCGCCTGCAATTTGGACGCACCCTCTCGCTCAACCTCCTCCCATCCGAAGCCAGCACCATGCCCTCTCTCATGGCGCAGCGCTCGTCCGCGGCGCGCAACGAGATCCGTCGTGACTTGGATCGCCGCAGGAAGGCCATCACCGTCGCCAAGGGGAGAGTCGTCAAGAAGTCCTCTACCGCGCTGCCGCCGCCGCGCCTCATCCCGTCCGCTGGCACTGCGACCCAGAAGCTCGCCAACGCGTCCTCTGTCAAGAAAGCCTCCTCTGCCTCGCTTCCGCTCCCACGCGTTCTCATCCCGTCCGGAGCACCGGCGCTGACAGCAGTGGCGGATGCAAGTGTAGTTTCCCGAGTGCACAGGACACGGGTAAAAACCATTTTCTTTGTAAATTAGCAACTTTTCACCACATGTGCCACCCCTAAAACAAGAAATTTTGCACCTTGGGTACCACCGTGCACCCCTGTCTTCAGTTCTCTAGCTCGGCCGCTGGCTGACAGGAAGATCGTCTACATGGACTTGGGAGAAGCTCCAAAGAGGTTAACGATGCCACGCCGAGAAGCACCGATCTCGAGGTTCGCTATGAAGGAGCCCAAGCTCACTGCCTCGACGGCGTTGATCCCGAGCGCACCAGCTACCATCACGAAGCTGTCCGCAACAACCGAGCATGGGACAACTGGAGCACGAGACACCAAGAAGCCCTCGTCCGCACCGATCAAGAAGGGCATGACCGTGAAGATGCGCACCCGGCGGGGACCCTGCCAACGGGGCAACGTCTCGTCATCTTGAACCATGCAGTCGTCGTCTCCGACGTGGAGGATGGCTACGTCGAAGTGGTCTACAAGGGCAAAGCTCACTACTCTCCCATGCGGATCGCCTTGGACCAGGTGAAGACCATGCCACCCACCAAGTGATGAAGCGGCGCCTTCCAGCCGCGGCCACCAAGTTTCTTTAGTCCCTAGTATTTGTTTTTTGCTTAGCTAGTCAAGGATGTATCATCCCAATGTAACCCTCCAAGTCCGGGATCATGGACTCTTGTAATGTACTCTCATATGAATGAAATAATATCATTTGCTTCAAATTGGTCTTGTGCATTCAATACAATATATAGACGTCGATCTTGAGGAATCTTTCATCCAGAAGTTACAACAATGGTGTCAACCAGTTTGAGCGACATTGCCGTTTATACTAGATGAATGTGATGGTTCAAGTTTCTAGCTTTTGGATATATAGGAACAACAGATTCTACTTGCTTACTACATTTTTACATCTTCAGAGGCAGGAATTAGAGTGCAAGAGAATGATACTGTGTATAAGCAGAATATTCAGTTTGCTGAAATATGCAGAAATGAAAATTAGTTGAGAGAACCAAAATATAAAGCAAAGCAAGAACAGAGGGTTCCAGCACCATTTTCTTTTTCCTTGATTCCGTATAGGTCGACAGATGATGTACAAACTGCAAACTCTTCGGTTTGCCTGAAGTCCTGAACATACATTTCAACTGCAACTTCCCTTATTAGCTGCTAGCATGCATTACTATTGCACCAAATCCGTCAGTAATTACGATCTTTAATATTTTGTGGAAGTAAATCAAACATTCTGAATGTTTGTGCACATCAGGTGAAATATAGTGACGACTGCAGATATCAAAATTTGAAGTTCCCTTTCTGGTATCCTGACGGCAATAGGAGCATGTGAAACTTTGCACTCCAGAGTACTCATGCTAGCATGGTAACAAGGAGTTGTTTCTTCACATGAAACATATCTTTATTACTAAAAGAGATGAACCCAACAGAAAGTTCATCCACAGAATCATGCAAGATTGTACATTGCACATGAAAAAATACATACACTGCTCTGAACTTTACAATACTACCATCCACCCTTTTCATTCCATTTTTGTAGCTAAAAGACAGCACAAAATGTGTTCTTCAATTCCACGGGACTAAAAAATAAAATAAAGTGTGTTCTTCTTTTCCTTTGTAAAAGGGGAAATTAAAAGGCGTTCTTCGCTGTACACAATTCCAGTATCAATATCCCCTTTGTTCATCCGAATTACACAGCATATACAGACTCTCAGTTGGTGAATCAGCTACTGGCTCTTCTTGAACTTGAGGCTCCCTTTCGGTATCTTGCTCAGGACGCCCTTGTCGAGCTTCTGGTACTGACTCCCGATCAATCCAAGAATGTTGTAGAGCACCTCGTCGACTTGATCATGGTACTTCTCATAGAACACTGGCAGAGTGTGTGCACTCACAAACCCTGAAGCAGAGCACCAATGTAAATGGTAGTCAGGAAAAGCAGAAAGATTGTCCTGGTGTAAATGCCTCATCAACATCAAGTGAAATCACAGTTGTTACCGATGTAGATGACAGTAATTAGATTGAACCAGCTCCCAATGAAAGCAGCAACAATGAACCCGGCAATCACCTGAAAGAATCAAACCCATGGTGATATATGTTTGCAAGTGGTCATTATGGAGGGCACGATTAACTGACAGAACATCCTTCTCTCATGAACCTTAGCTGTAACATACCATGAGGAACTGTTTCAGGTCTCTTCCACAGGATATATCCTGAAGACGTCTCAAGAAATTGTTCACCTGGTCGCCCACGGCGGCACCAATGTTCGCAAACAGCTCCTCCGGTAACTCAACTCGTGGCACATTAGAAGAAGACCTGAAAATTTAGATACAATAAAGAAAACTTGCTAATGTTTAAGATGCCGACCAAAGTTCAGGTATCGACATCAAATACACACAAAATGCAGAATTGGATGGATTGCATCTGGAGTATACCCGTTGAGCATGCCTGCGAAGCTGGACCATCCAAACTGAACAACCATGCCAAGAACAAGCACCAATGATATGATCGACAGGAAATGGTAGCCAAGCCACTCGAAGAACACCCAGGCAGCTGTTGCACCAGCAAGAACGCTCGATGATATCTTCTTGTTCCTCCAAAGCAGCACGTCGGCGGCTGTGATGACCATCATCGTCACAAGAAATTAGGCAAGAATCCACCATACCAATTAATGAAAAATAAATTTATAGGTTCCCAAAATGCCAAGTATATAATTCGGACATTTTCCGCCTCCGAGGATGCGGTGGACGGACTTGTCGCCGCCGAAGAGCTTCTTGGCCTGGCTGGAGATGGAGTCCTCATCAGTGAACCTGACCGACTTCTGCTTGGGAAGCTTGTCAGCGATGGCGTCCATGATGCCGCTCACCATGTTCTCCGCTGCGTTCTCGGAGTGCTCTGGCATAGTTCCACACCCTGAAGAACACAACTGTTAGGTAACACCTCTCCATCTGCCATGAAACGCCCCGCGAGCAACTGAGGATTCATCAAAAAATTCAAAAAGAGTATATAGTTGCTCTTTCCAATGTCTTCCTCAAAAACTATTGGGAGCGAATCAGAAACAATCAAGTAAAGGACGAATCTTCAGAAATTATTTTTACTTATCCATAGAACAATATTGTGAGATCACTAACTAGCTAAGCTCCTCTTTTGTGTAACCAGACAACCAAATCCTGTTTTTTAAGCAAGGAAAAGGTAAAGCAAGGTGCTGCATATTCCGATAATTTACAGGCAACAACCAGGAAGAGGGAAAAGGTAAAGCATACAAGCTAAGTTAGATGAACTTACGGAGCGAAATCAGTAGCTTAATTAAATTTGCTGATCTCCTGGCGATGATCCCAGTAAGCAGGTGTTGGCTCCTGGCGATGATCCCAGTAAGCATGTGTTGGCGGGGTACCCAATCTGAGAAGAGGGGAAAAGCTGGGGAAAGTCGGGAGGAAAAGTGCAGTTTCTTCTCTTTCCACCTTTTAGTTGAGGAAGAAGAGCAATTAGTATATGAGGATTCAACACTTTTAGTCCCACATATTGCACGTTTTGGACTTTTTAGTCCCACATCTTGTAAAATAGACATGGTTAGTACCTAAACTAGGGTGGACTTTTTAATCCTGACTGTCTCAGATCTTGACACGTGGATGCCACGTTGGCAGGTAACTTTGCAGAGGACCCCCCAAGCATTATTAATCATCACCGTTACGTCCACAGCGTTTTCAGATAGAATCCTGTGGCAGTTAGAGATCCACGGTTATAGGGATTTTCTTTTCTTACCTTTTCGGTCGAAGCAGAGCAGCACTGCGCGGCGACGGCGACGTCGGTGACGGCGAGGTCTGCGACGGGGCGAGTTCTGCGATATGAGATTGCGCGAGTTCAACGACGATCCGCCATCGTACCGTAAGATCCTTGCCTCAGCTTTCTCCGTATTGCCGCGTGCGTGCTCGGGCCGGCCGGCGTCACCACTACTGCTAGCTTGTTCTGTTTCGACAGATCGATCGATCGGGATTAAGTTACTGCTAGCTAGTAATAGTTGGTGTTTTTGACAGAGTTTTTTTACCACGGTCTGGCAGAAGAGAGAGGGGCGGATAATGATTAGCGAATGATCATTGTTCGTCGTCTGTTCATCGGTGCTCTGTGCGGCAGCAGTACTGTGTGTGCCATTTTTTTATACTGCACGCAGGGATCAATTTAGCTACTAGCTATTAATTGTGCTTACGACGGCAGAGTGATTTGTCGTGAAGTTGATGAATGAGTGATTTTTCTGAAAATTCGTGACTTTGCTACAGTAACTGAATTGTCTAATTGATTTGACTTCTAGTTTTAGTCAAGGAAATGTGTGATTTTAGTGATTCTGAAGATGTTTGTGGAACAGATTTAGTCAAGATGTAGTACTGTTGTCAAGTGTTTTCATGCAAAGTCTGAATTTGGTTCCCTGGTTCCCATGTAAAGTCTGAATTTTTCTACAAGAAGTTCATCTCACTCAGAGTGCTCCACAACCAACTGAAGACATGTAGCTTTGTTTTTCTACAAGATTTTGTGTGAAAATATAGTGGTTTCAGTACTTTACTGCATTTTCTTGAACCAGCATTTCAGCAATCAGCACTCAACATTTCATATTCAGTACATTTCATATTCAAATTTATATTCAAATTCATATCTGTGCAAGAACATTTCATATTCATACTACAGATAGATACATGAGTATACCACACTACTTCATAGTGCCTGCAGTACATAAGCTGCTACAACATCTACTGAAACTACCAACACATAATGTACCTACTGATACATCGAACACAAACTCACAGTACCATCTGCATCTTCTTCTTCGTCAATTACACTGGCTTCAAATTCGATTTGCAGGACACAAACACACAGCATGACCTTGTTGTATAGCTTCGCCTTCCTCCTCTCCGCCTCCACCGACGTCACCTCCGCTGCCTGACGCGCTCCTCCGCCCCACTCCAACGCCCTCCAGCAGCCCTACGTGAGGAGATGCGAGTACTTGGCCTTGTAGTCGCTCCACAACTCGTCCACGCTCTTCCCAGGATCTGCACGAAGTACTCGTCGCTGTACCGTTGTCCTTCATCATGGCGTTCAGCTCCGCGACGAACCGGCCTTGATCAGAGAGTCGCTGTAGTCGAGGAACCTCGCCGTGACGTCGTACCCCTTGTCCCAGCTGCCCCCCTGCCCCAGCGCCACCCAGTGCGCCGGCCCGAGCCCGGCCTTCAGCCTGACGAAGTCGGTGACCCCCTCGAAGACCCACCAGTGCGCCGCGTAGTCCTGGCCGTACTCTCCGTACGCCGCCATCTCCCTGCTCCGCCGGCTGCCGTCTCGCCTGCGCACGTTGAGGATTTGGGGACGATTTGTGGTGTCGCGAGCGTCCGGCCTGCGTACGGTGTGGATAACATTTTTAATACGTGAGAGAAGAATCGGTGATGATTAATAATGCTTGGGGGGTTTTCTGCAAAGTTACCTGCCAACGTGTCGAGATCTGAGGCAGCCAGGACTAAAAAGTCCACCCTAAACAAGTTTAGGTACTAACCATGTTCATTATACAAGATGTGGGACTAAAAGGTCCAAAGCGTGCAAGATGTGGGACTAAAAGTGTTAAATCCTCTTAGTATATGTTGAATGAAAGGGATAGGTAGGCAGTGGACTTGGTCGTAATTAGGCTGTGTAATCAATGCCTCGCTGGAGCAATGAGTGTGGGCCATTTTATTTGTTGTCATTAGCCTGGAATTTCCTTCTACTAAAGAAGTCTAAAAATATTCGCTGCTTCGTGCTCTCAGTTTCTGCTTTGTTTTAAACTTCTACTTGGAGCTGTAGCTCCGGAACAACGCAACGCGTAGTACCGGCGATCCTGACTCCTGAGGATCTCGTGGCTTCGTTTAGCGCCCTGAGATCATCTCGGTGGTGCTTCTGATGTCTCGCCTCCATGGATCTGCGCTCCAATCTCCCCCGCGGCTCCTCGCGGTTGGGTTGTGTTCGTCGTTCGGGGTGACTACAGGGTAGACCTAATCTATTACCCATCCTTGGCGGCGGCGCGATCGGGTCGGTGGTATATGATGGCGGACAATCGGATCGCGGCTGTGGATGACCAGAGGAATGCCGGGGCGAGGTCCAACGTGGATCATGCTGCCGGCGAGGGTCGTGATATGAGGGGGAAAGCGAAGGAGACGGAGCTCCCGGAGTCCAGTGCCGGTGACGGCGTTGCGGCGATGATGGGCCGCCTCAAGCTAACCTCAAAGGAATCCAAAACTTTTGTCCTTGATGCGGATGTGGAGGACATCTTCGGAGGGCCGGAGTGGGCGCTCGTTGACCCTACATGTCAATACTATCTCGGCAGTGATCAGGCCGGCGTGGGGGAACCCGAAAGGGATGATGGTGCGCCCAATGGGACCCAACATGTTTCTTGCAGAGTTCGAGACGAAGGCGGATAGGCAACGCATACTGAATGGCTCACCATGGGTGCTGAACAAGAATGCTATTCTGCTGAAGGAGTTTGACCCAAAGGTGAGGCCAGCTGATATCGTCTTTGATCGTCTGCTGTTATGGGTACGGATCTATGTCCTACCCTTTTCCCTGATGAATTCTGAGAGGGGAATTCCGCTTGCTCGCATGCTTGGTGAGGTGGAGAAAGCGGAGGTGGATGAAAAGGGACGTGCATGGGGTGACTACCTCCGTGTTCGTATCCATGTGGATATCACTGAACCTTTTATGAGGTGTGTTCGAGTTGAATCTCCAAGTTTGAAGAAGACCATCTTCTTCGATGTTAAATATGAGAAGCTTCCATTATTTTGTTTCTCTTGCGGTAGGTTGGGACACTCATCTGTGACATGTCCAACACCGGCTAGCCGTGATGAGAATGGATTACTACCTTGGAATAGTGACAGTGTATGTGTGCTGAATTGAAATGGAAGGACCAGCGATCTGCGTCTGGTCAGGGCTCTAATTCTGGGCAGGGGTCTAGTACCAAGCCAAAGGGGTCGGAGAGGAAGGAACCAGAGGTGACTTCCCCAGCTAAACCTCGTAAACCCCGGGCAAAAAGGAATATCCCAGCTCCAAAGGATCTGAACACAGCTGCTGAGCTGGGTCGGATGTCGGGGCAGAAGAGGAAGCAAATATATAAACCCAAAGCTTCAACGCCTGTCTTAGCTCTCACAGATTTTGCTGCAAATTAAGCTGCAATCTCGCCTGAAGCCTCGGGAGCAGATGTGGGCTCTTTGAATGAGGATGCTCTTAGCAATGATTCAAACAAGAAACAGAAAAGTTCTGAGAAGGATGTGACGAACCGATCGGCGGATCTGGCGGCGGCTGAGCTCCAGCTCCACCTCACGCAATGAGTCTGGTCGGCTGGAACTATCGGGGCCTCGGGTCGGACTCGACAGTGGGGGAGCTCAAGTGGCTCGTCAAAACCTTCCGACCCGATTTCCTTTTTCTGTCGGAGACGAAGATGAAGGATAAGAAATCCCAAAATTTCATGTGGTCCCTTGGGTTCACAAACAGTCTGGGTGTGAGTAGTGAGGGCCAAAGTGGTGGCCTTGTTCTCTATTGGAAGCAGTCGTACTCAGTGGCTCTGTAGGGGTATAATTCACGATGCATTGACGTGGTTATTACAACGGAGTCTGGTGTTACATGGCGTGCTACCTTTATCTATGGTGAGCCTCGCAGAGAGAAGCGACACGAGTTCTTGGACCTTTTGCGCCGGTTGTGTCCTATATGGAAGGGTCCGTGGATTGTGTGTGGTGACTTTAATGAGGTTCTCACCCAAGATGAGCATTTTGGCTCTAATGATCGGTTGGAGGCACAGATGCTCATGTTCAAAGAGTGCCTAGATGACTGTGGTTTTATCTGATCTGGGATATGTTGGCCCTAATTTCACATGGTCGAACAAGCAGGAAAGCGACAGGAATGTGCGAGTACGCTTGGATAGGGCGGTTGCTAATGGAGCCTTTTCTGCTCTTTTCGATGATTGCCGAGTGGAAAATGTCATTACAACAACCTCAGATCACTTTGCCCTGGCTATTAGTTTGAAAAATAGCGGGGATCAAGTTCAGAAGAAGCCAATGCAAGTGGGCTTCAAATTCGAGGCCGCCTGGTTGAGATCGCCTGACTATAAGCAAGTGATGGAGCAGGCTTGGCGAGACAATTCTGTTGGGCCAGCGTCGCTACACTCTACATGGGCCAAATTGCACCAGGTGGCCAATGTGTTGGGCCAGTGGGGCAAGGAAACTTTCGGCTCAGTCCACCGAAAAATTCAAAAGTTGGAGAAGAGTCTGAAATTTCTCCGTTTGGCGCCATGGGACAGCATGGCTTCCGAGGCTAAAGCAATAGAAAAGGAACTGTGTGAATTATTCGAACGAGAGGAGATCATGGCTCGCCAACGCTCTCGTGTCGATTGGCTGAAGGAGGGCGACCGCAACACGTCCTTTTTTTATGCATGGGCTTCTGCTCGTCGACGCACTAATAAGATACATTCTCTTATTCCAGAAGATGGCTCCCGATGTACTGATGGTGATGAGATAAAGGGTAGAGTGGCGTCCTTTTACTCTTCAGTTTTTAGCTCAGAACCTTGTGATCGGATCAATGAGGTCCTGGAGGCTATTCCAACGAAGGTTTCACCAGAGATGAATTCTGATCTGTGTAAGCCTTATTCTAATGAGGAAATCAGGGCCGCTCTTTTCCAAATGGGTCCCACAAAAGCTCCTGGACCAGATGGGTATCCGGCACTTTTTTATCAAACTCATTGGGATTTCTTTGGAGAGGAAATTTGCACCTCTGTTAGGGGTTTCTTAAGTGGTGAATTACTTCCTGAAGGTTTATGTGACTCTGTTGTGGTCTTAATTCCGAAGGTTACCAGCCCTGACAACCTCAAGAACTTTCGCCCGATAAGTCTTTGCAACGTGTTGTACAAGATTGCTTCAAAGGTATTAGCCAACCGGTTGAAGCTTATTCTTCCTCTGATTATTTCGGAGCAACAAAGTGCTTTCGTTCCGGGAAGATTAATTACCGACAATGCACTGAGTGCCTACGAATGTCTTAACACTATTCGCAAGCAGCGCAACAAAAAGCCTTTCTTTGCGTTGAAGATCGATATGATGAAGGCGTACGATAGGGTTGAATGGCCTTATCTTCATGGTTGCTTAGTGAAACTTGGGTTTGATCAGAATTGGATCAATTCAGTCATGCGATGTGTCACCATGGTGAGGTATGCGGTGAAAGTAAATGGAGATCTTACCGAACCAGTGATCCCTACTCGTGGGATTAGACAGGGGGACCCATTAGTCCATACATGTTCCTTTGCTGCACGGAGGGCCTCTCCTGCCAGCTTCTTCTTAAGGAGAATAATGGTGAGCTAATTGGAGTCCGCAATGGCCGGAATGGACCTCCTATATCCCACCTTGTTTTTGCTGATGACAGCATATTCTTTGCCAGATGCGACCAACAAAGTGTGGAGTCACTTCAATCGACTTTGCAACTCTATTGTGAAGGCTCTGGGCAAAAGATCAACCTCGACAAATCATCTGTGTTCTTCGGTAACAGGTGTGAGGTAGCCGTGAAAGAGAGGGTCAAAAACCAGCTGGGTGTTCAGAATGAAATTCTACACGATTCTTATCTTGGTATGCCCACTGACATTGGCCGCTCTCCAACAAGTTCGTTCAGTTTCTTGTCAGATCGCTCGTGGAAAAGGTTGAACGCCTACTCTACCCGACCTCTGTCCAGGCTAGGCAAGGAAACACTGATCAAAGCTGTTATTCAGGCCATCCCCACCTATATTATGAGCTGTTTTCAGATTACTGTCTCGACTTGTGTCTCTTTTCGTAAAGCCGTGGCAAATTTCTGCTGGGGCGTGGAGGATGGTCAGAAAAAAATGCATTGGAGATCTTGGGACTGGCTCTCGACACCTAAACCTCTTGGTGGTATGGGTTTCCGGGATATGGTGCTCTTCAACCAAGCTATGTTGGGACGTCAGGTGTGGAAATTGATCACTGAATCTGAATCCCTCTGTGCCCGTGTTGTAAAGGGGGCGATACTTCCCGGATTGTGATTTTTGGCATGCTCAGAAACCGAGATCATCGTCATACACCTGGAGAAGCATACTTTTCGTCAAGGAGCTTGTCGAGCAAGGTTTGAGGTGGGGTATTTGGGATGGAAAAAGCACAAGATTGCTCCTGGATAATTGGATACCTGACTGTACCCCGGATAAGATATCCACACTCGCTCCGGTTCCTACAGGAGCTACTGTGGATTTCCTGTTGGATCCTTTGACAGGGAAGTGGAATGATGCTCTGGTCAGATCACTCTTTGCAGAGGATATAGCATCAAAAAAATTGCAAGTTCCGCTTAGCCGGCATGGCGGTGCGGACTTCGCATGCTGGCCGTTTTCCCGCTTCGGGATTTACACCGTGAAGTCGGCGTACAACCTGGCCCGTGAGCAGCTCGTTCTGAAGAAAATGAGCAGCTCGGGGTGGGGTATACCTTCTGATATGAGCGATGAATCAGTATCTTGGAAGAAGCTATGGAATATTACAGCTCCTGGGAAAATGAAAATCACTCTTTGGCGCTTGGCACATGACTGTCTCCCCACTGGTCATCAGCTTTGCCATCGAAACATTCCTGCTTCTTCTGCTTGTGTCTTCTGCGGGCGACTTGAGCGCGTAGAGCACAGCTTGCTCTTCTGCCAATATGCGCGAGTTGTGTGGCGCGAGGTAAAGAAGGTGCTTCCTGTCCGACTACTGAGAAAGGAATTTGTTACCCCTAAGCACTGGCTATTTGAATTCCTGGATAGATCGGACGACCGTATGAAGGTCACTTTGGCTGTTACATTCTGGCACATCTGGAACGAGCGTAATGCAATCCGAAATGATGAGAAGATGAAACAGCCGCACAGTCTTGCTCTACAGATAATCTCGTATGTTGGGATGATCTTGCTACATCTGTTCAAGCCGAAGTCCAACCATAGACGTGAGTCCAACTCGATTCCCACTTGGTCTCCGTCACCGGAAGGTACGGCTGTTGTTAACGCTGATGCAGCATTGTTCTCGGCTTCTTCGAGGATGGGGGTCGGCGTCGGGATCAGGGACCACAACGGCAATTTCTTGGTTGCTTGCAGCCAAGTTCTTGATGAGGTCACGGCGCCTGAAATCGCTGAAGCACTCGCTATTCGAAGTGCAGTCACCCTCGCTCGCGATGAAGGCTTGGACAGGATCATCCTGGCATCGGACTGTCTGTTAGTTATCCAACGCATTCGAGCACCGTCACGGGATCGATCGTTGGTGGGCGTGGTGGTGGAGGACATCAAAACCCTTGCTGCTGCTATGTCTTCGGTGACTTTCGGTCAGGTCAGTCGATTATGTAATAATTCAGCACATACTTTAGCTCGTAGAGCAGAAACTTCTGGTAGTGTTCTATTCCGTCTTGTTGTCCCGGATTGCATCCGCGACAAACTTTGTATTGATGTGATTTAATCAATAAAGTGCTGAACTCTCAAAAAAAACGTAGTACCAGCAGCATCCAAGCGAAATAAAAATTAAAATCATACTCTTCAAAAAAGAAAGAATAACAATATATCTTCAGCTCTACTTGCATCGTCCAGTAACAGCATATGTTCCGAATACAGGAGTTTCATGCAAGACAGATCAACAGCCTAATTTCCACGGGGTAACAAGAAAGATTATCCAGGCTAGAAGCATAGGTAATGTTGTGATGTGTCTGACCTCGGACAGTGCGATGTTGTAAAGCACCAACTGTACTTATGTTCCAAACCTCACGATATATTCCGGAATTTGTGGGTCAACACAGACATAGATTGGGAATATTACAAACTGATCTTGTGTTAGTGTATCCCAAGAGACCTTGACAGTTGTGTGCAGAATGGGATGAAATGCTGGGAAACAAGAATCCATCCTATCTTTCTAAGCACAGGTCCTGATGATCTTCGACTTGCAACCTCAGGTCCTATGGATCTTCGAAAATGTGCCCGTCTCGGAGAAATAGGTACTCTGAGTTCCACTACCAAGGTGGTTTCCATGGGCCTGTGGGTTTGACAGCTCTATTCCCTGTGAACGAAAACAATGGTATATTAAAAAAGATGGCGGGGATTCTATGTGGTTAATCTCTCAATAAATAAACAGGAGAGGCAGAACCAACTGACTGGAAAAGTATATGATGTCTGAGATACATAAGAACCTACTGACTTACAAACTATAGCAACCCATACAGCGCCTGATTTACAAGAAATAAAAATAACGTGCAATGCTGTATGGCAGCATGACGTACAACTAACAACATAGCAAGATATATGTTCATGACGACTTCACAGAAGAAAACTCTAGGACCTTCCCAGTAATGTAGAAAAAATAGTTGGCTGCACTACATTTTCTGATCACTCAAACAGAGCAAGTCAAATGACAACTAAGCAAATACAGGATTAAAGTTCTACAACGAGCTAGAATTTTAGCACCTTAGAGGCCATAATCCCTGTTCCACAACTGGATCAGCTAACGGTTAGGCATAGCACCAATTACCTATTTGAAGCGAAACAACAGAAAAAACAACTCACCTGTACTGGTGTAAAGGCCAAACTAGATGTCAGTCCAGATGTTGCACCACTGCTACCATAGCTCTTCTCCTTGAATCTGATATTGGAAAAAATATGGAATCAAAGAGGGTTTGCAGTGCATGATATCATGAAAGAGGTACGGAATTAAAACGGAAACAACAATGTGAAGATAAACAGAACTACAGATATACTCATAACAACAGTAGCTGCTAGGCTACCGGAACTGGTACATGGTGCAAATTATGTTAACAATTAAAATGTGTGTTAACACCTAAACAACGTAACATCTATATAAAGATGGTATAAAGCATAAAACACTACACAGACAATATCAAGCTATGGGAATCAGGGTGAAGATAATATAGAGAACACAGAGCTGTATGAAACCACTCTTACTGCTGTATATGTCTCTTGATATCTTAAAATTGAGGATCACCTAAGTTCCACTATTTTGCACATTTTCTTCTAATACTTTGAACCAGGTAGTGTTGAATACTTGAATTTAAAAATAGTCGGAAAGAAAAAAGAAACACTGCATGATATACTATGTTCTGGAGAGTAAAAAGTCAGAAGAACTCCACTGCGGCGCTAAGTAGTAGTTACTTTAACATCTAATGGCAAAGAACAAAGAAGAGAAATGAGATACTGTGGGAATAAGAAAATAAAACATACTTTTTGGCCACTTTAGCAGCAAGTTTGTTTTGTGCGGCCGAGACACGTAGTTTCCCACTTCCAGCCTGCCCAAGCATGCCATAACCTTCCCCCAAGCCATCACCTGGTGACAATGAGATTTATCATGTAAATATTAAGGCATAGTGCAACTAAATAACAAAATGTTACTGTCCTGTCAAGACCAACTGACCTAATGAGCTCTCCTCCGGTATACCGAACTGCATTCGGTTTGCAAGCTTCATCATATCAGTCACTGCATATCTGCAGAATTATGTTCCCAAAATTATGACACGATACGATACTAAATCAATTTTTATCATTCAAGATAAGTAAGCAGTTTAAGACCAAAAAAATAAGCATAACACTGCTCAATATGTGTTCTTTGCAATAAAGAAACTGAAAACAGTTACCTTTCTTTCATTTTACGAAGGCGGCGACCGCCTCTCTTCTTCTTAGGCTCAGAGTCTGGAACAGGAAGTGGTTTTGGAAGCTTTGCAGGAGGTGGTTCTTGCCACTTCTCGATCTTCTTACGAATTTCTTCTAACAAGTTCCGACCAGCTTTTCCAGTTGGATCACCTCTAATTGAATCAATCCTTGCTGCTAGAGTTGACTTTGCAGCTACAAGTCTGCAAGCACGGGTCCTCAGGGCTGGAGGGGTGCTCTGGAATACTTCTGTATGTTCAAGATAGCCAACACGAAACTGAGATGTGGCCGTAGAAAATCCAGCAAGATTTTTCTTCTTTGCTCCAAGTAACTGAACATTGCAAGCAGGCATTTTTGCAAGTGCTCCCAAACCACCAGCAATTCCCATCAGTTTTGCAGCAACAGCACTGCCAACAATGGCAGAGAGGTTTGGTGCAATGTAACCCATTCTGCCCTCTACAAAATCAAGCACCTTCTTCTTTGCAGCATCAAGATTTAGGGCTCTGTCACATGCTTCAATGGTTTTTACCAAATTCTCCTCAGAAAGAGGCTTCCCACTAGTTGTTGATGCTGTAACGGAGACAACCATTATAACTGCAGAAGGTAAAAGCCCTTCCAGATCTACAAGTGTTAAATCCATCTCATTCCCGATCTTCTTAACAACACGAGCATAATCAATCGGATGATGAACAAGGGATTCCAACTCAGGAAACTTCAGCCTATACTTGTCACGAATGAAATTATGGATTATAATGAGCTCATTCTCAATATCCACTGATAAAGCATTGCAGTCAACAATAAGCTGGTACTCTGGATCCTCCTCTAGAATGAACCCTTGATTAGATAAGTCTGTGTTTTTCTCAAGTGCTCCTTCGACTTTCTGCAAAAAAAATATATATATATTAATCTATCGTCATGGATGGGGTGAGTGGAAATTTTTGCAGCCTAAGGCTAATATAAAGATGAATAGGGCCACATGCCCTACAGGATCAAACTCAATGGAAACGTAATTCCCGCATAAACCATTCTAACATTGAGCAAGAACCAAGCGTTGCTCGGTTGGCTAGCAGTGAAAAATGCACATGCTGCCCACCTTCATTCGAGCACTAACATCTGCAGGTGACTCAAATTGTATTCTTCCTATGTAAAAAAGGCACCAGGGTCTAGTCCCTAGTAGATCTCTTACTTCATTATTCTAACACTGAGCACACTAAAAGATTTTCATTTGCACCCTAACTAGTAACTAAATCTAAAGCAATATTCTGAATCAGACATGAGAACAGCAATCAGCTGCAAGTTTCTCCAAAATACATATTATATGTTAATGTAAGATTTCTTCACAAACTACTAAACACAGTTCTAGTGGAAAACATTACGTACCATATTATAACGACTTATTATTCTAAACACGAGCATAAGGCTTTACTGTTGCCTGATAAACATCGATCTACACAAAAGAGAGGTATTTAAAGAGTAGTGAAGATTTACGAGTTTGATAACATACTTGCATTATGTCAGTATAACGTTGTGTCTTCTGCAGCTTTGAGACGCTGTCAAGATCATCATAATTAAGGGACTCGAGGTCAGGCATGTCATCATCACCATCCTCATCCACACCTGCTGCATCAGCATTCTTCTTCCTGAAAATTTTGAGAATAGATTAAGGAACTCCAAACAAATATATCTTCAAATATTTGTGCACGTGAAACACAGCAATCAACTCACGGGATAGGCTTCATTGTCTGACAGTTCGTCAAGATCTGCCAAGAAAGAATCGGCAAGGCTTGCCTGTGATACAGCGAAATTTCGAAACATAAGACACTTGACCACAGCTGAAAAGAAATTGCAAAATCAAAACTGAATAGCTATTTAATAGGAGCTGAAAGGAACTCACCATGATTTTGTCCCACACTTTCCTGGCAGCAGCAAGCAAGCTAGACCTAGTAAGTTATTGAAGAGGATAATCAGCTCAGCCACAATTACACGTAATATGTAGTAGCCCAAAAGGGGCCGGAAGAAGGTATAAGCATAGTGTTATATTGCTAAAAATACTAATGTAGAGCGAGCATAAATCACCTATGGATATTAGCGAAAACGTAAAAAACTGTTATAATTGTTTAATTTGCATTGTAATATATGGTTCACTTGGGTTTTACTCTATCTGCATCGCAGCAGCACAAATATTCAACTCTCAATAGATAACTCTAAATATGTGCAGATTTTTTTAGAGAGATTCCTCTATCAGTTGTCCATCACGCAGCAACGATATCCACAACTAACTGGATGGATACGAGTATCCATCCCAGGAGAGAAAACATCCGGATTAGACTGCTAATAGCCAGGGGGTGGATCTAGATGGTGGGCCGGTAGAACACCCAAAAAATTGGATAACCAGCGGGATTGACTAATCAACTACTTGTAGTAGATGACAAAAAGGCTCATACCTTAGAAACCAACGGACAGCAGGAGGGTGACGCGATGGAGACAGCAGGACGCGGCGCCGCCGCGTGAGAGGAGGAAGAGTCAGGGGGGTGACGCGCCGTCAAGGATTAAGTGTCGCTCGACAAGTCGCGACAAGTCGCACGACTTGTCTACTTGTCGGTACCCCAGCGACAAGTTCAAAACCTCGACAAGTTGCGACAAGTTGCGACAAGTCACGACTTGTCGCGCGACTTGTCTACTTGTCGGTACCCGAGCGACAAGTTGCGACAGGTCGACTCGTAATCCTTGCGCGCCGTGCGTGCGTAGGAGTCGGCGGTGACGCCAAGCTACGGCACGGCGGCAGCTCTAGGGCAAGGAGAACCGCATTACGAGAGCAGTGGCGGACCTTGGGCCGAATTTTTGGGGGGGCAAATGGGCTGGGGGGGCTAAAATATGAGGTAGAGCCTGATTTTTCGTGGCTAAATGGGCCAAATATGGCTAATATATAGGCTGTTTCTTCGTGGGCTGGGGGGGCCACGGCCCACTTTGGTCTCCACTAAGATCCGCCAGTGTACGAGAGGAAGAAGAAGGGGAAAGAGAGGTGAGGTCGGTGGAGAAGAAGAAACCATGGGGAAGAAAGAATAGATGGCGAGTCTAGCTGGCCATTGGGCCGGCCAGCACGGCACGGGGCGATAAGCCTGACCCGGGAACTAAAAGGACCGGCCCATGGCACGTGCTTTTTGCCTTGCCAATTTTAGCCCTCCGGGGATTTTTTTTTAAATATAAATAAAATCTTATTAAAATAATACTCCCTCCGTTCCTTGATATATAAGGTGTCTGATGCTTCGTTTGGATGTTTGTATTGGGAGGCTAGACATTGTATTGAACTGAATGTCCAATACCTAGGATATTGATATGGAGATTGAATGTCAATATATCTGTTTGGATGTGTTAGATATTCGGACCCAGACTAGATATTGAGGTTGAATGCCAAATGCTGTTTGGATGGTATAGTTGATGAATTGCAGTTCTTTGATACTTTGATCATTATGCTGTTATATACATGTCAAAATTGTACGGAACCACTTATTATACCAACGACAACAAGAATACATATGAAGAATAACATTTTCCAACGGTTCAACAACAACATAATATCATTCTCATTGCATAATCCATCATTAACGAGCATTCTAAACAAGTCTCAAGCAAACACATAGTATCGTACGCAATATTACAAGTTCTAATGATAGCAATCAGAAATAGTAAGGTCTCAACACAGCAAGCAAGAATATGACTCGTCGGACACATAATTAACCAAGTCTAACTCGTCGGACATTTTGCAACTACAATGTAGAGAAATTTTATGATTTCAGAAATTTTAGCATCATCAAAACATGATTTTTCACATGAATATGAAGCAAAACAGCACAAGAAAATTGAGCATATCACACTGTACAGCAACTAGCAACGAACCTGCAGAAAACGAACTAGCAACTAGCACCGAGATTTCAGATCAAACAAAAAAAGACAACTACCAAAAGCATTCGGTCCTGTACAACAATAATTACAGGGGAAGGGGATGGCGTTCCTGCAGGAACGAACCTGCAACGGTATTGCCGAGCTCGGGATGCAGTGCACCGGTCGCCGGAGCAGGGGATGAGATGCGCCGGCCGCCGGTCTCCCTCCGATCCGTCCCCAATCTGCAGTGCAACGGCTCGAGATGAGATGGGAGGGGGAGAGAGCCGGGCGGGGATGAGGACGCCGCCGGAGCTGGGGATGAGAACGTGAGATGGAGCCTCGTACCTGCGCCGCCGTCCTAGGTTTTCCTCCTCGCTCGTCCCAGACGCGTCGCTCCCTCTGTCTGCTCGCTCGCGAATACGGAGGCAATCTCCAGGGTTGGAGCTCGAGATTGGCCTGGGTGCCGTTTTGCCTACGTGCGGGTTCGCTAGATATTCAGCCCGAAATGTCACGGTCCAATATCACGCACATCCAAACGCTAATATTCGGGATATATATTCGGGGCTGAATGTTGCGAATACCCAATACCCAGGCTGAAAGCACACATCCAAACGAAGCGTAAGATTTTGAGAAAAAAAATCGAAACATAAGAGATGTATTGTGATATATGGACAATTTTATTTATCAAAAAATGAGTCACAATCTAGAAAAACAGATTGTTTTCAGTTTGTGTCTAATAGGGCACTCCTTTCTCTCGATTTTTTCACTAAGAAATTAGTCCACCGCAAGTAAACTATTGACGTCTTAATATCTTTGTCAAAACCTTAGACACCTTATATCATCAGACGGAGTGAGTAAGAAGGAAATAAATAAAATATATATTAAATAAGAACAAATATAAAAGGGTCATGTCGAGCCAGCCTTGAGGCCTCACCGCGGCGATCGGCCTTTGCTTGGGGCCAAAGGCTTGATCCTTAATTCCGTGTCATATCGCGCCCGTGCCAGGCCAAAAGACCGTGACCGCGGGCACAACCTTCTCATGTTTATCTGTGCCCGTGCGGTGTTGGCTGGTTGCATGGGTATTTTCCCACACCTGTTGGTTTTTTGTTTGATCTCCTTGTATGGGTATTTTCCCACCACTCTATATTGGTTTGGCCGGTTTGAATTTATTTCTAAAGAGGGACGATAAGCCTGTTTCCATAAAATATTCGATGTGTTTTTCTCTAATTTCTCTGGCATGAACAAATACAACCTTATCTGTTATACATCTTGTCTTTGGATATCCTTCCTAGCTCGGGTACGATTAGTAAAAGGGTACCCTTCGGGAAGGGCAACGCACGCATGGCAGGACACCACGTGGCAGCATGCTGGAGGCAGCCGAAGCCAACTTCGACACGGCACGGACGAATCCCCGTGGCCATCGCGTACACACGAAGCGAGCGAAGCGAAGCCCCGCGATTGGTTGTACATGAGCTGGCCTCCTACGTACGCGCGAGTCGCGACCCTTGTTCACCGACCGTTCCGATCGTTACTGTACGCAGACATGTATAGAAGCTAGCTTTCCGTCCGATCGTTCCCGTGTACATCTGTTCCTTCCATCGTACTGCACTTTCAGAGTCAAAAGTACGAGAATATTTAGTAGTACAAACTGCACAGAGAAGTTGTACAACTAATAGGTTGTACAACTAGACAGACACAGGTTGTACAGACACAGGTTGTACAACTAAATAGACACATATTGTACAGACACAGATTGTACAAATATACAAACACAGATTGTACAACTATATAACACATGTTGTACAACTAGACAGACATAGATTGTACAGACACATGTTGTACAACTATATAGACACATGTTGTACAACTATACAGACACATGTTGTAGAGACACAGGTTGTACAACTACGCAGACACAATTTATACAGACATAGTTTGTACAACTATACAGACACAGATTGTATAACTATACATAACTGGAAGTAAAAAAAAGTTTGTTGAAACCTATCAACATGGGTTCTAGTTTTGAAGAACTCGACGCGAGGAGATCAAAAGTGAAAACGGTTCGTAATTTGAATAAACGGTTATCGAGATATTTCATTTTTTTTAAACGGATCTCAAAATAAATGCACATACAACCCTCCGCACGGAGAAACAGAAATCCCACCAAAACTCTCTCGTGCTGCCACTTGTCACATATTCAAACACCCACGGGAAACCGCGTGAAGGGATAAGCTGACACTTGTCATCACGCCACGGTCCGCTTGGTTCCTTCGCAACAGAAACCTTTTTCTAGCGATTTCGTCCTAGCTCTCTAACTTGCTCTAAAAAAAGGCCGTCGGGTATCACTCTCGCCCTTGTCAAACCAGCCCATGGGCCATGGTAGTATCAAGATGTCTTATTCTGCCCACCAAGACCATGTGGAATTAATGGACATTAGCTTTGTAAAAAGAAAGGAAATATGAGATATGTTACCTCGAGCAGTCAATTATTGTAGAGTCGGGGTGGAATATTATAGCTCTGTGACAAAATGAGAACAATACCATCTACATTGTTGGTTTCGTTTTGGCCCTCATGAATTACACATGTGGAATTACTAGAGCATGCAAATAGCCTGAATCCTTTTTTTCAACCGTGGCCTACGTTTCCAAGCATTGCTACATCTATAGTTGGCATGGAATCAGCTGGCGGCTGGTAGGTACACTGGTGTTCATGGCAAACTGGGACACCTATGTTTAGCTTGAGTGCTAATTAAGCACATGTTTTTTGCTACATTTAGGCTCTCCATCTCACCAAAATTGGCCGCTTGTTTAGTCTGATCCTCGTCATATATATCTCCAACAGTTCATCAGCTTGTTCTTGCAAATTTTTGTCTAAATTTGCCAGGTCTGGAATCCTCAATTCCAACGAGGAGAGCCACGATGAGATCTCTCTGCTATGTGACTTTCCAGGCCATCTTGTTCATCAGCAACGTGCAACTAGGTGTGTCTGCGCGCCTGCTGGCTGAAATTCCGAATGGTGTTCAGCCGGTGCAAGCTGGAAGTTCGAATGGTCAGCTAGGTGTGCCGGCGCCGCTTCCTCCCGCCGGCCTGCCGGGAAGCATCCCAGCCACCCTTCCCGTTAGCATCCTGAATGGACAGCCAGGTGTACCGGCACCCCTTCTTCCTGCTGGCCTGCCGGGAAACGTCCCCGTCAACCTTCCCGCCGGCATTCCGGGAAACATCCCGGCCAACCTTCCCGTCAACATCCCGAATGTCCAGCCTGGTGCAGGGGCGCCGCTTCTTCCCGCGGGCTCACCGGGAAACGTCCCGGCCAACCTTCTCGCCGGACTGCCGGGAAACATCCCGGTCAACCTTCCCACCGGCATCCCGGCCAACCTTCCTGTGAACATCCCGAATGGCCAGCCAGGTGCACCGGCGCCCCTTCCTCCTGTTGGCCTGCCGGGAAACGTCCCGGCCAACCTTCCCGCCGGACTTCCGACTGTCCAGCCAGGTGCAGCGGCGCCGCTTCCTCCTGCCGGCTTGCCGGGAAATGTCCCGGCCAACCATCTTGCCGGACAGCCGGGAAACATCACGGACAACATTCCCGTTGGCATCCCGGCCAACCAGCCTGTGAACATCCCGAATGGCCAGCCGGATGCACCGGCGCCGCTTCCTCCCCCCGGACTGCCAGCAAACACTCAGGCCAACATCCCTATGGACAACCTTCCCGGCAACCTCCCTGCTAACTTACCAGGGAACCTGCCGGCGAACCTCCCTGCCAATGTCCCACCAGGGATGCTTGCAAATGTTCCACCTGGGATGCTAGCCAATGTGCCACCAGAGATGCTGGCCAACCTCCCCGCCAATGTGACGCCGGAGATGTTGTCCAAAATCCCGCCGGGGGCCCTGGCCAACATCCCGCCGGGCCAGTTGCCACCGGACGTGACACCAGAGATGCTGGCCACCCTCGCCTCGATGAAGCAGCAGCAGCCAGGGCAGCCTGCTGCCGGGACCGCCCAGGACAACGTGGCCGCAGCAGGCGCAGCGGGCTTGCCGATCCCCAAGATGCCAGACTTCTCAGGGCTGGCAAACATCTCATTCCCGCCGATGCCTTCGGCGTCTCTGCCGAAGATGCCGGAAAACATCACGCTTTTTGGGTTCGACGTGGAGATCCCCAAGTTCATCAACAAGATGGTCAACGGGACCGAAGCCTGAAGGAACTTACGGAGCTTCTTTTCCTGATGGCGCATGAACGAGCAAGACATCGTTGATCCCAAGGTTTCCTGAGGTTTCTCTATGTTGGGTTATTGATGTACTATGCTTGTATATCCATCCAAAAGTTGCTTGCGAGTTTACCAATATTGTTACGCCGGGAGCAAGATGATGAGAAAAATGAGACTGGATGGGCTGCGCCTGCGCCTGCGCGCAGTATAGATACCCCTTGCTCATTTGTTGTGAACCATACCTGCAAAACCAAGGGACTGTGATCAGGTGCAGATCCATGTAAAGTTTCACTGAATCGTTCATCTGAGGCTGCAAGCATGATCGTGTCCTAGCCATTTTATAAGTCTCACTAGTTGGGAAAGATAATTATACTAGGCTTACGGCTCCTTTGTATTTTACGAGCTCCATAGAAATTTCTGGACAATTTGATTCCTAAGGATTTTTCTATCAAAACAGTTAATAGATTTGGGTCACCAAATTCATATTGAATCCATTCCTATGTCATCTAGTCCGTAGAAATCTCAACATGAGCTCAGATTTTATCTATACAAGAAACTGCTGTACATGGTGAGTACAAGGAAACTACTGGTTACAATTTATGGTCATCCTTGCTTCCGGTGTTGTAGGTTCTTCATCTAGCAAGAGATTTGCCTGAAAAATTGGAAAATGCGCCTGAATAAAAAATATTTTTTGTTGCTGATAGCCATAAAACCAAAGGCCGGAGATTCAATTCACAATCTGTAAAACCTTGAAATGATATTATTATATCAATGGCAACCTCAATGCTGCGGCGGTAAAAAGGACGTTGAAAATATTCAACATCCATGAACGACACTACTTTTATACACTGAATGTCCAAAAAGATTATCCATGCCATTTGAGAATGGCAAACTACATGGCTTCACATTCATTCTGTTAGTATTTGGTGGCAACACACAAAGCAATATATTGTTCCACGGGACAAAAATATATAACATTCAGTATCACGGAGCTAACTTTTATAATCTTCAAGCGTGTAAACCCATTTCAACAAAGCGCAAAAGTAAAGATCAGCAAGTGATGACTTGACTTTGTTCAGCAGCAGATTTAGCAACAGTGGGCAACAGGCAGCCCCTTGGACTCTCCATAACAACGGTAACAGATAGACCATCGAGATAATAGTATAACCAGTATGTGCGAAAGAATTGAAATTAAGTTAACTCAAATGATAATTGTGGATATTAAAAATAGCATGCTAATATATTATTAAGTTAACTCATAAAAAAATATCTAAATACTTTGACAAGCAAAATATGGAAAGCAAGAAGTGAAACGGAAATTATACAGTTGGGTGATGTCTGCTTCTATGTGAATCTGCAACCCATGTATGGTCAATAGACCGGAAGACATATGGTGTAGGACTTCAGTAGATGACAGTCTCGTAAGTCTCGGCTTTTGCAGACATGCTGCCACGCCCTGTAATCTAATCCAAGGGAGTGGACATAAATCGATGAGAGCATGAAGTTGGCCTAGAGAAAAAGGAAACACCAACCGTGAGTTAACCAACAAATCACAAAACTTACGATGAAAATATGAACAACCAAAGGCCAAAGCAATTGCCAACAATGCAAAACGGCAAGGGAATCATGGATAACTTCCATGATATTCATCTTTTTATACCAGCAATTGACATCGAAAAATACATATGTTTATGATACTGAGACAAAAAAAATAGCATTGATTCTGTAAGATAAAATCACAAACGCAAAGATTGCTCCTTGTCAGCCGCAGGGTTTATGAGAAACAAATAGGCCAATCTGGATGCTAAAACTGCAAAAGATGTACTCTCAATGTGTCTGGCATAATCTAGGTTAGTAACAGAGCATGTGCAAATGAATCAATGCGTTGGGCAAGTATAATGGTAATCAAGAAATATAACTGAGACTATGAGCTTCAACCAGGCCTGCAGAGATTAGGCAAGTATAATAATGGTGCAAACTACCACCTTCGTTTCTCAAACGAAGGCATATAAATTTAGTCAAAAGTCAATGTATAGAAAGTTTGACTGATCATACAGACAAAAATATGAACATTTGGAGTACCAAATCATTATCAATAGATCCACCATAGAATATATTTTCATAATACGTAAATCTTGCAAACGTTCATATACTTTTGACCAAAAATATAGGCCTTATTTTACAGAATGGAGGTAGTATAAATTAGTTATATAGACGAAGTCAGAAGTACACACAAAAACGCTGACATGGATCTTGAAACAATCCAACAAGATATGGCAAATAAAGCAAAGGAAAACTAAAAGATAGCAAAAGGTATAATGCTTGGTTGAATCATGTATGAACCCAGCCATCAATAAATATGAAGATTTTATATAAACACATTTACTGAGTGTACAGAAACACCATAGGCATGAAATGTTTGGTAGAAAATGAATACTTCTAGATTATTTTTCCATGATGCAAAACATAAAATAAAAGGCGACGGATATATCGGTGCGGATTAGAAGCGTGGTTCCATTTACTTGAGTTTGCAAGCAATTTTGCTGAAGAATTGCTGCTTAGCAAGCCAAGTACTTCTGCGACAATCATAAGTTGGCACCATTTAAAAAAAACTTCATTGATATCAAGTTGTGATTATTTTACTATCATCACTCAATCTTTGAGGTGATAAAACCAACATCATCCTGGTCCTTGATACAAAGAGTTTCATGATAGAAAGTGAGAAGAATAGAAAGTGAGAAGAATAGGTGGTAACGCAACTGCTCATTCAATCAACACGGTGGGATTAAAATCTCAAAACAAAAAAAACTGTGATCCCCCTTGCCGGAGTTGAAGATCATCCACCTCGACGAAGAATGGCCTACAACATGTGGCCGAGGAGGGTCGCCCAATGACCATAGAAAGCAGCGGCAAGATGGTCATGGCCATCACGAGGTCCACAACTAATGAACTCCTACAGAAGCGAGCAGAAAACCATCGAAATCGAAGCAACTCCCTCATCTCCAACTCCCCTTCTTCCCCTCCTTGAGGCTTGAAGAAGAATAAGAGAGCAACAATGCCAACCTCGAGTCCAACGGCAAAGACCTCTAGAACTGGAAGCCCACATTCGAGCTTATTTAAGGGAGAGCCCGTAGCTCCCTCCATTTCCGTGAATAGCTCAGACCACTAGAGCATCACCAAGAGGAGAGCAGCTACCGGTAGCAGGCAAACACAACTCGGCTGCTTCGGCCGCCAGATCACCCTGGGCATAACGCCAAACTCCATGCAGGAACAAAACAACCTATAGCTACTATATACAAGACGGGTCTAACCTCCCTTCCCCCACCCCCACCGGCCGGTGAGGCCGCGGGGACGAGAGGGAGAGGAGCCGATCTAGAACTAGGGACTCAACGAGAGAGGGGAGAGGAGGTGGAGAGGCGAAAATACGTCCACGGTCCCTCCTATGAAGTAGAAGCGAGGAAATCGCAAAAAAACACCCAACTCTTGATTTCACTTTTGCGCAAAGTATCTCTTTTTAGAACCTTCACCAACTATTCGCGTAATACGTTGCACATAGATTCAAATTATAAATTAATCTAACTAAGGAATCTCATCAACGAGACCCACGACTTAGCGATTTTCTGGAAACAATTAAAATATTCCTATAACTGAATTTTTTGACATTATATACTCTGCGGTATCGGTATTTTAATATATTTTTTACTAACAATATTAAATTAATTCACTTTCTGTGAATTTTAGTCAATTTTTAAGCATTTCAAAAAATATGTTAAAGTGTACGCTAACTAATATGGACAAGCAATGCCCCGTGATCATTGATTTATGTGGTATAGTCATTAGAACGGTTGTTAATGGCGGATCTTGAAGCACGAACTACTCATACTCGACGAATATGTGGCGTGATAATCCATATTAATGAGACACGCCATCGAACTCAAAAAAATTGCCCAATGAAGGCAAGTTTACGAGAGCTTCAAACACTCCATAGTATGGTTGTGTATAACCGAACCAAAAACACGAAATGAAAAAATTAATCCTAAACCAAGATTTGGAGTTCTTGGTTATGTTCACTAGTTTGTAAAACAACTAACAATGTGCATTTTGGTTAACCCAATTAATAACCAAAACTATTTGGTTAATAAAGAAACCAGATAAAACTATTCACTACGCTTCCTCGTCGTCGCTTCGTAAATATACATGTGGCCTGCCCACACGCATCGCTTCGCTCTCAGTCGCACTGCACATTCACACAATCACATCTACTAAGTCGTGACTCGCGACCACACCTGGTTTCTACCACTCGGTATGCTAATTATGTTGAGTTTATTTTGTTTACCAACTATTGTAGAATATGTGAATATGATTATTCTATACTATATTTTGGTTATTTGGAAATTTTATCATAGAAGGAAATCACTATTTTCATTCGCGTCAACTTTGCTTAGTTTGGTTATTATCAAAGTCATAGTGTCAACAAAAATTGATTGGTTTTTACCACCACCAAACCGCAATTATACAAAAAATAGTATTTACTAGAATATTAAAGTCGTATTTATCAAACCTAAATAATTAGGTAAACCAAATGAGTGTACCTCCGATTAGAACGACTAAGAAGAAGGCGTTGATCTAAGATTGCACCCTCGACACGCCATTTGGTCTGTATATTACCGTCAATCGACGGGTCCTCACATCCTTTGCGTGGCGCTCCGCCGGCGGGATCGAGGGGTGGGGATCTTGGACGTAAGCTCACTATTGTAGTAAGGTTCCTAAAGTTAGAGTTTGATCAACTGGCAGCGACATTATGGGTCGCAATGGTGGCATTGTTCGGGACAAGAATAAGGTATATCCGTCTCCTCGTCAACCTCTTCGGCAGCAATCTCGCTATTAGCATTGAGGAGGGCAGGGAATCATATGATCGATGCTGCCATGGAGTGGTGGATCTTGTCCAGTCTATGTGTGGTATAGTTTGATGTTAGAAGATTCGGATAAATTCAAGAGTTTAATGGCCACGATTTCGACTCAAGGGCGCAGGTCCTTGGAGGAACTTCCACGAAAACTTTCCGACTCTCATCAACAACGTCAGACCATCTCCGGTTGGAGAACGGCGACAACGGTGTGTCGGTGGCTCGCTCTAGCTGCGGAAGTGGTCGTATGTGGTCCAAGGATTTATAATTTTATCATGTTTAAGGTGTTTTATACCTTTTGTAACTTTTATATTTGGTCCGGATCCTTCTTGCAAACAAAATAAAAATAGCAGCCCTCCACTAACACTTGATTCTCCAAGCACCACATTGTTGAACCCCTACTTTTCTTAATCTCCTTTTTATCTTAGTAATAAGCATTTAGTTGTGCTACTTCATTGATTCGTTCTTTTTATTGGCTACCAAATTCATGTGCTACACATTTGAATTTTGTTTTGATGTAACCACGGCATCATCTTGGTGCGACAGGCACAGCCCGGATAGCTCGATTCGGATCCAGAAATTACGTCGCGGTCGCCAGAAGCCGCGAGGGCCGGCGACGAATGACGGGGCTGCATCGCGATCCGACGTGGCCCAATGGCGCGGCGTGGCGCCTTATCCTATGGCATCGCGCCTCATCCCAACTCCATCCACACACACACCACAAGTACTCTCCCGCCTTCCCGACCCCACCGATCTCCTTAGTTAACGCGACACACACCCTACCCACGCGCACGCACAGTCCTGAGAGCTAAACAATCAGCAGCAGCAGCGAGCCACCAGGCAGCAATGGCGTCCACCTCCTGCTTCCTCCACCACTCCACCGCGCGGTTGGCGGCCTCGGCCCGCCCCACGCTCGTTGTCGGGCGCACGCAGCTGCTCGTCTGCAAGGCGCAGAAGAACGATGAGGCTGCATCCGACGCCACCGCGGTCGTCACCAGCCGGCGTGCCGCGCTGTCCCTCCTCGCCGGCGCTGCAGCCGTCGCCGTCAAGGTCTCCCCGGCCGCCGCTGCCTACGGAGAAGCAGGTAAGCACGATCGCTTATTCAGACGAGAGTACTGTTGAGACGGCCTCTTGTCGGGTGAACGAATATGCATGAATCTCGTTGGGTTTGATCTGCAGCGAACGTGTTCGGGAAGGCCAAGAAGAACACGGACTTCAAGACATACACCGGGGAGGGGTTCAAGCTGTTGGTCCCGGCCAAGTGGAACCCGAGCAAGGAGCGTGAGTTCCCCGGCCAGGTGCTCCGCTACGAGGACAACTTCGACGCCACCAGCAACGTCTCCGTCGTAATCAACCCCACCACCAAGAAGTCCATCACCGACTACGGATCCCCTGAGCAGTTCCTCTCCGAGGTCGGCTTCCTCCTCGGCCAGCAGTCCTACGGCGGCAAGACCGACTCCGAGGTCGTCTAACTCCTTTTTTCTTCTTTGTTTTTTTCCAACCCGGGCTAACCTCCTTTCTTCTTCTTTGTGGCGCCTACATGCATGCTGATGTTGTGAGGATCGATATATGCAGGGTGGGTTCGAGTCAGGCGCGGTGGCGACCGCTAACGTGCTGGAGAGCTCCGCGCCGATCGTGGACGGGAAGCAGTACTACAGCATAACGGTGCTCACCAGGACGGCCGACGGGGACGAGGGAGGGAAGCACCAGCTCATCACCGCCACCGTCGCCGACGGCAAGCTCTACGTCTGCAAGGCGCAGGCCGGAGACAAGAGGTGGTTCAAGGGCGCCAAGAAGTTCGTCGAGAACGCCGCAGGATCCTTCAGCGTCGCATAAATATGACCGACCGATCGGTGAATTTAATGAAATTCGCTCAAGGATGCACCATACGTGTAGAAAGAGGGCATGTGCATGTGTGTTTCTTTGATTGTACATGAGGATTGATGAACTAAAGAGATAAGAGGTCGATTTCCCTCAAGGATTCATGTCTCTGGACAATGATTACGAAATCTAAGTAATAATGTTTCATTGTTGTATCTCACTATCTATGCTGCCGGTACTTTAGTTTAGTTTGTCCAGGGCAAGTAATCACACCATGACACCGAATTTTTTTTTTTTTGACGAGTTTCACCTATCTTATTTACTTTCTAGGGATAAGAATATTGGTTCTTCTTCCCATGTACTAAATCGACATAGTATAAACGACGATTAAAACCAACAAATTCATCAGACGCACCTAAATCACCGCCCATTGCCGATCCATCCTCCGCGATCTTATATGTACTCGAACACCTAGCCCTGTGCTAGTTACAGATCCAACTGTAACCAAACTCATTAACATATTTCAGCAAACTTCATCTTGACGAATATGTCATTCACCATATTGATGCTGCCATGCACGGACACCCGTGTACCTCACAATGTGTGGACCACTAATCATAAACAATCCCATGTTGCTTCCTTGACATCACATGACTCCACCTACAAATACAAGCACTAGAATAACAGGTGGCTTTTACCATGCTTGACCTCTTCGTCCATGATAGATGTGCACCATTGACCACGTTTTTGGGGGGATTTTGTTGTTTTCATGTAAATGTGCACCATCTACCACGTACTGTTGAAAACGTGGTCTATGTGCAGTCGGATGCTTGGTTGGGCGAGAGCTGGCGCCAGCAACCACGGTCTACAGAAATACTAGTACAGATCGGTCAAACGCACACGGTCGACTTTGCCCATTGCACAGGACTATAGCGCCCGTCGCTATCCATGGGTGGGCGATAGGCGTGGTACATCGCACACGGATGAGCTAACCGTGTGCGATGATACGAACTTCGCCGACGCGCGTATTAATTGGACCGTGTGCGATATACACAAGATTGCACACGCTTTGTTCTTGCTGACTCGTGTGCGTTATGTAGCATCACACACGGTTTATGTGTTCGTGTTATGTGTGCTTTACTTAGCTTTGCACACGATTTAACTAAATGAATCGTCTGTGTATGTCGTCCAATCGTCCACGTTTACCAAAACTTTACTGGGTGCAGTCATTACCATAATTCCATTATTTTATCCAAATGACAGTAGAGCACATCCGAATCACATAATTTCATTGAACATTTCATATGTATAAACAGTGTTATATCGCAATCACATAAATCATTGTACATTTTAGAACCCATTAGTACATATACATCAGTAGGTTATACAAGTGAGAATGATCAACAAACAGAATACTCTTGGTTACTTCCTCCGTGATGGCCACTGTCTTCCCAAGACTCTGGCATTGGCACTTGTAGTCTTTAACTTTGGTTAGAGACATCAGCATACTCTTTGCGTCACCAGCGTGATATTTTGGCCGCATTGTACAAGACACTCTTAACTAAAAAGTGTCTTATGCAGTGGACCAAAACATCACAGGTGCGACGTTTTGGAGGAGGAAACTTTGTGAGGCCAGCTTGTGGAATGCATTGTGTCATTGTGACTCCTGTGTTCAAGTATAAAGAAAGGAGTCCGTTCTATTGTTAGATAAATAAGTCATATAAAATAATGATGAATTTATGTATACTAACTCTTTTGAAAGCACAAAAGGGCCGTGCATGAGAGAGAAGCACTTAAGCCCCTCTGTGAAGGCACTGCTATTTAGAGAAGACATGCCACTTCATGACACCGCATGCTTGATGAATTTCCGGCCACACAAAGTTCATGTGAAAGAGAAACGCCTTGATACTCTCATTTCAGCACGAACTCCTTTGCCACTGGGCGGAAGCGAGGAAAGCCTTGAGCTGAACGATAAACTTCACCGAAATGGAGGAAGATAAATGAGCTGTTGTTGAATGCCCAGTGTTAGAATATGATCATAGAAAATTTGAGAACTTAAAGACAGAAAAGACTAAATAAGTAGACTCACCCTCAAGAGCAATCCTTAGCCGCACTCAAGAGGGACAGAGGCAGAGCGATTCGGCCATATTCGGCCAAGCACATCCTTGTGCACCATCCCTCTTGGGCTCCTCTTGGTTACGTCTTTGTTTCTATGTTATTAGCAGTAACTAATAACATGAGCCAAAGAGCGCAACCACAAATTCTTGTACAGTGCCACCAAAATAAGATTCGTGTTATAAGAGTTTAGCTATTGTTAAATATGGAAGAACTTAAACATGCATCCAGCCCAACACAAGAACATGCATCTAGTCCGACAAAAAATTAACTACTTAGTCAACAGTACACATGCATCCAGTCCAGCGCATCCTCTGGTGCAACACAACGAAATAAGTCGCAACTAAATAGATTTAAACATATGGATCCGTTCTAATTTGTTAAACTAATGAAGCTAAAACGTACACATATATGTTAAACTAGGCTAGAGCATGAATATTAAAACCGAACAGAAAAAGTAAGTAGATCCGGAGGATGAGGTCATATAAAACTTGCTAACTGTGCTAATGAAACTAGATCAATCATATAAAAACCAGTAGCATGTGCGTGTGAGAGGATACCTTTCGTAAAGGGATGAGGATGAGGTCGAGGGCGAGCCGATGCAGAGCACGTGCGGCCTTCGACCCCAAAGTACGATGACGACATCACCTCGGGGGAGGGCGAGGCCGAGCCCGACTCGTCGGAGGTATCCAAGGCACCTCCGTCCATGGATCTGCACGTGAGAAAGACATAATCTACATAAATGCGGGAGAGATCTAGATTTCTACTCTCGACCAGGTGAGTAGAAGAGTTCCGAAAATGGAGTGGCGGCTGTCGAGTGAAGTGAGACCGGGCGGTGTTGCTGGTCACAATTTATACAAGAGACAAAATAGGGTTTAGAATACATGGGCCCAAAATGGGCCCATTATTCACACACGCTTTACGGGCCAGAAAACGTTTGCATCGTCCCCCATTCATTGTCCCCCGTTCGCATACGATTTTCTTATTCCGATCGTCTGAGTACATATTCGGAGAATGCTACTTATATCTCTACTTCCTGCATCTCGATAAACCTGAAAGTGCAATTACAACATATACTAGGATAACTAAAGCAGCTAAAGCATAAAGAAGATGATTTTCCTTGTCACGAACATATTTTCTTATTTTCTTCAACTTCAACTTGGCCTCTTCAGCTTTTATCTTGTTACCATGGACAAGATCTGCAAGTTGCAGCTCCATCTCCATCTTCTCGTCATCGAGCCTCTTCGCTTTTTCTTCTGCTTTCTTCTTCTCCTCGGCAACGGCGTGCAGATCCTGTAACAGTGCGCTCATTTTGCCTTCCAGAGACAGCTTAAAGTCGGCATGCATTTTGCAGTCGCAACATCTGGGAACCTTCAAATAGAACGAATTGGAAGGAAATATAAATTTCCCCGAGCATGAAGCAAATAGCAAGCTAGAAAATACGCCCAAATGTACCTCGTCCGAGTCCATGTCGCTGGTGATCTCCTCGATCTTGTAGACCATGGCGACGACAGTTTCTGTGCGCTGCGAGAGGGGTGGGACGGACGACGGAGGGATGGAGGGCGGCAACGGCTAGAACTGGGGTAGCTGGCCAGCAACGGCTAGAAATATGTATTTAAATGTAAACGACACATATCGCACACAATCTACTTTATCTAACTGTATGCGAAGTTAGCCATACATCGCACACGCTTTTGAAAGAGACAAACGTGTGTGATACCACGCAATTGCACACGATTGTTGCAACTGCACCCGTGGGCGATACTACCAACACAATTCATTCAATTTTTGGGTGATACTACTACAAATTTCATTAATATTTCGAGGGCTCCATTAAAATATTACAGCCCTTACATATGTACACAAAATGTATCTAATTCTCCAACTAAATACACTAGAGATTCTCCTCGTCAGTGTTTTCTTCATCGGCGAAATAATCCACTTCGTCGTCATCACCTACGTTGAAAGATGGCTTGCAAGACCCAGAGGCCTCGGCATGGTCGGCCTTCTGCCGCTTCAGTGGTGGAGCACCACAAATATTGAGCTCCACCTTGAGGCGCCGCCACCTGCGCAGACGGTCTTGGCGCAGAGTCTCGAACGAGGCCTCCACCACGCGATGCGTCATGTATTCTTTTGCGCGCCACGACGCGATGGACTCCTGCACCAAAATGTGCTCCTACATCCGATCCAACTCAACCGATGACGATGACCCGAACCAGTGTCGTCGTCGACCGGCGTCTCCATGTGAGGGGTGGACGATGACGAGCCGGAAGAGAAGGGAACACCGGACGAGGAGGAAGAGGAGGAGGGAAGGGCGGCAGAGGTGGAGGCACGACGCGCGTGAAAGCGCTGCTTCCTTGCTCTAATGGAGTATCGCATCTCGTCGGGGACTTTGGACTTGTAGCGAGCCATTGCCACTGCCAGCGGCACTTCTATTAGCTAGCAAGATTTATACACGAGCGCGGGGGCGGCGAGGAGGCGGGACAGCGGGAAAAGTAAGCGGGAAAGAAAGAAACGCCAATATTAACTTGACCGTAATTGCATTTATGATCGAATTGAAACACTTGTCACTTGAAATTACACTTCACAGAATATATATAAAGATAACTTTGTATAGACATACGGTTCGATTTCACACGACTTTTGCAAATAACTGGTGTGCGATGGGGAGCACTATGTACACGTCCAAAATGACCCGATCATATGCGATATGCAATGCACGGTTAAAAACAAAAAAGCGTATGCGAATATATGGACATCGAAGACTCTACGGGCCTTTTTATTCTCCAAGGGTAAGCGATAGGGGATAACGCACACGGACGCCTGCTCCCGTCTGCGATCGCGAGGTCTTAAATTGCCCGATCTGTACTAGTGCGTATTATAATTTAGTAGATGTTCGTGTTTTCGGTTGCATGTCTGAATTAATTTAATTCTAATCGACACCACACACGATCATTTGAAGTCGATGTGTCCACAATGTCAGTGTCTCTAAAGGATTATGTGAAGGTGGCGGCTCAACGTGTGGGCCCAGGCGTTCATGAGCCAAGCAAGTCTATGCCCTGGCCTGGGTGTCCTCCTACAATCTCGACTCCAAAGGCGCAACTCCATCTCTCCATGACAAAAGCATCGCTCGCTCGCCCCCTCCCTCCCGAGCGCTTTGACTTCCTGGTGTGGAGGCCCTTCCGGACATTGCCGGGCTATGTGCCCGGGTTCCTTGCACTTCAGGCAGAGTAGTATCGCCATCGCACATACCCGCAACATGCTCCGACTTAAGGCAGTTGAAACACACTCCCGCCAGGTTCGGCGACGCACGACAACCGAGGCCAAACGGCGAACATAGGAAAGAGCCACCCTGGAGACTGGCGCTCCGCTCCTGGCCTGCATCAGACTCAGGCTTTTGTTGTGCACCACGTCGGAGTAGGACCGCGCGGAGGATCCGCTTTCTTTGAAAGCCTTCTTGTCCACCATGTCTTACCAACGACATGACTTTGAGCCGCCCACCTTCATCGGGGAAGCTATAGGGAACAACCAGGAGAGGGGGGAGGGGAGGGACCACGCCTGGCACACACAATGCCAGGTAGTAGCCGAAGGAGTCCTTCAGGTCGATAGGGTGGCGTGAAGGCGGCCGAGGGCATGAGCGCGGTGGTGAATCCTGGCGTCTTAGCGTAGCCGACGGGCTCCCAAAGAGGCGACAAAACACGCCAATCCAGGGGGAGGTACTCCTGCTGGGCTGCAATTGTGGCGACGTGCCAATGATGATGTTGCCTCCCCGCCGTTTCCTGGGCTCCTCCTTGATGTCATGGAGTTTGACGAGCTCCTTCTTTGGCATCATTGGTGTGGGTGATTCAAGCTGGGACCTGATACGTCCCAAACGTATCTATAATGTTTGTATGTTCCATGCATATTATATATCATTGCCACATGTTTTTATAATGATTTATATCATTTTGGCACATTTTATGGAACTAGCCTATTAACAAGATGCCCAGTGCCAGTTCCTGTTTTTGCTGTCTTTTTGTTTCAGAAAAGCTAGTCGGGAAATTTTCTCGGAATAAGCTGCCAATTTACATGATTTATTTTTACGAAGAAACAAAGACGGGGCCAGGAGGGCGCCTGCAGGGGGGCCCTGATACGTCCAAAACGTATCTATAATTTTTGATTGTTTCATGCCATTTTTATGCTTTTAGCACTTGTTTTATATTAAGTTTATTATTTATTTGGACTAACCTACTAATAGTTGCAAAAGTGCACAATGTTCTTGTTTTACTCTTTGATGTGCAGAAATTATCAAGAATACAAGACGAAACCTTATTGGAGTCGAATTGGGACTTTCCTGAAATCTGTCTGAGAACTTTTTACGAAGATTGCCAATTTGACCCTCGAATATGACGTTATCTGGAGACCTGGCTGTTACAAAAGTTGTCACAATTTTCCATACGAAGATTTTAAGCCCGAGATCAGCCCAATCGGAGTTCGGACGCGGCCTGGAGGCCTGTTTTGGTGGAACCCTAAAAGGGTTGACGGAAATCCGAGAAGATATATAAAGGGAGGAAACCTAACTCGTGGAGGACTCCTCCACCCACGAATTTCAGCCACCAAAAGCCACGTTTTTGCCTCCTCCATGGGGGAGGGCTCCCAAGAAGCCATGAAGGAAGGGGGCTAAGGGGCGGTGCTCCCCCATGGAACCGGCGGCGCAGGAGGAGCCCCCTGCGCCACCGCCGGTGCCAGCGCCGCCATGCGCCTCTCGCTGCCCTCTCCGCCGTCTTCACCGCCATCTCCATCACCAACTCCTCCTTGTATTCAGTGGTTCATCCTCCCACAAACCTCTGTACCGTCCTATGTAAACATGGTGTTTGATGCTATAATATTTATCCTATGATCTATGTCATGTTTATGTAGTTTATTTGTCTTTCGATTGCTTTGTTGAATGTCTATGGTTCATTAGAGTTGTATGTTGATATGGTACTGTCCTTTGGTGTCCATTATACTTGTGCGCGCATGGATCAACACCATAGGGTTAGTAGTATGTGCAAAGGAAGGGGCGTAGTGCTGCCGGAGTGACAGAAACCTAAGGACTCAAACCGGTTAGTTGCACGTATGGGAGTAAGAGGACCATAAACTTAAGGCTATGGTTGGGGAAACCTTAATGCATTGTTAGTATTTACGGATGTTTGCTAACAATCCAATCATATAGTACTTGTAATCCCATGTAGTGGAGTGCATGTATATTTAGCCTCTCCCACATTGAAAACTGCACCAAAGACAATGAACTAGATGTCTTCACTAATTAATCTTAGACAAAGCCACCACAATTACCACCACTTTTCCACACTCATGGTACTGTTAGTATATGGTTACTTAGTGTACTTTATTGCTGCAGCACTAACTTTTACTTTTTTGTATTTATTATCCTGCAAAACTATCTCTCATACCCGTATTGCTACCGTAGTTTCATTTTCTAGATAATGCAAACGTTTAGTGTGCGTAGAGTTGTATCAGTGGTTGATAGAACTTGAGAGAATACTTATCCTACCTTTAGCTCCTCGTTGGGTTCGACACTCTTACTTATCGAAAAGGCTACACGCGATCCCCTATACTTGTGTGTTATCAGGCCCCACAGGGGCCATATGACACCCAGGCGCGGCCCAGCCTTGGCCGCGCCTGGGTCCCACCTGGCCGACTCCGGAAGCTTCTCGAGTTGCCCTTTCGCCTATAAATTGTCTTCCTCCTGAAAACCCTCGATACCCGATCATTTTTTCCAGAAAAGTTCCGAGGCCATCGCCATCGCCAACCCTAGATCGGGAGGGTTCTGAAGCTCTTCCCGGCATCCTGCCGGAGAGCGAGATCATCACCGGAGGCATCTACACCACCATGCCTGCCTCCGGAGTGATGCGTGAGTAGTCCACCACGGGACTACGGGTCCATGGCAGTAGCTAGATGGTTGTCTCTTCTCCTTTATGCTTCATTCTTTAGATCTTATGAGTTGTCTACATGATTAAGATCATCTTTATATAATACTATGTGTTGTGTTTGCGGGGATCCGATGAATTATGGAGTCTTGACATTATGGTTCAGTTTATCTATGATATATTTTATTTATGATCTTGCATGCTCTCCGATGCTTGTGTATGATTTGGCCGAAGTAATTACTTGTGTCAGTAGAGGGAGTACTTATGCTAGATAGTGGGTTCATGCCTCTCTTGTTCGAGCTCGAGTTGACAGAAACGATTAGAACTTGAGATGTGTTGTTGCTACTAGGGATAAAACATCGGTGTTTATTGCTTTATGTTGTACTCATTACTTACATTACGCACCTTGCTTATTGCAATTATTTATTGCTTGCAACTTAATACTTTCGAGTGACATGCTGGATAGCGATCCTGGTGTGGATCATTAGTCATAGATGCAGTTGGATAACGGTCTATGTATTTTTACGTAATGCCCATATTAAATGAAACGGTGAAGCATGTGTCATGATAGTATTGTGTTGCGCCCATGTTTGTCAATTGCGCCGCTGTAATTTGTTCACCCAACACGTTTATCTTTTGGAGAGACACCACTAGTGAACTGTGGACCCCGGTCCTATTTTCCTACATTGCTTACAACCATTTTAATAGCTTTTCCTAGTCATTTGCTCGCTGGTTACTTTTCCTCTCATAATATTTTCCATCATACGTTTAATCCTTTGTGTTCAGCAAGCCGGATAGATTGACAACCTCTTTATTTTGTTGGGGCAAAGTAGTTTGTTCGTGTGTGCGCAGGTCCACGTCAGTAATCGTAAATGGCGCCGCTGACACCTTTCTGAAGCCTTCTCCAAGTCCTACTGGATTGATAACCTTGGTTTTGTAATCAAGGGAAAATTACTTGCTGCTAAATTACATCAAACCTTACACTTGGGGTCTTCCAACGAATGTGCTATTCTATGCCATCAGGCAAGTTTTCTGGCGCCGTTGCCGGGGATTTAAAGAAGACTTCTGAAACTACCAAGTCCCTCGTCAACGTAAGTTTTCTGGCGCCATTGCCGGGGACTTGGAAGATTCAGCGAGGGGAGTTTCACACATCCTTACACTCTATTTTGTTATTGTCTTGCTTAGTATATTTTTTATTAGTCTTGCTTTGCTTTTCGTTTGCTTTAAAACTCAAAAACACAACAAAAAAACCCAGAAATTAGTCTTTTATTGTTTTGTCTGGTATCATGCATAGCTCTTCTTATAAGTTTACTTGGGAAGTACACACTTGCTTTTTACTCTTTTTATTTCTATATGGTTACTTTCCTTGAAAATGGAATTATGGAAAACAACAAAAATATGAGAGAGCTTTATAAAATTTATCTTGAGATGGGACATGAACAGTTTGAAGAGAAAATTAAAAAACCTATGGAAATTTATTTGCATGATAATAGCAATGATATTAGTATGCATTCTTTGAACACCATTATTGCTAATTCTATGGAAAACTCTAAGCTTGGGGAAATTGCTATTGATGAATGTTATGATTCTTTGAATTCTTTTGATAAATTTGAAGTAACAGCAACCTTGACTCAAGAGAAACAAAAGGAAACAGAACTACCAAATATTTTCCCTACTGTTGTTTATGATAATCCATGCTATTTTTATAAATCTTCTGATAATCCTCTGTTGGTGCCAATTCATGATAATGAGGAGGTTTGCTTAGAAAATTTATATGATAATGCTCTAAATGAGTCTCATACCTTTTGATACTACTATTGGAAATGGGATTGGAGAGGTTTTAATTTTACCTACAATGAGTCTCATACCTTTTGAGAGTGATCAATCATCTTTTTATAATGTCGTCAAAAGTGGGTTTGGAGAGGTCATGCCTTTAGTTAATTTTGACCCCACTATTTTGGAACTTAATAAAAATTATGTGTTTGTAGATCATGAAAAGCATGCTTTATGTGATAGTTATATTGTTGAGTTTGTTCATGATGCTACTGAAAATTATTATGAGAGAGGAGAATATGGTTGTAGGATTTTTAATGCCACTAAAACATCTCTCTTTATGTTGAAATTTCTGAAGTTGTTCTTGTTTTGTCTTCCTATGCTAGTCACTTTGTTCTTCATTGATTTATTTGTTTGCAAAATTCCTTTGCATAGGAAGTGGGTTAGACTTAAATGTGTTTCATATTTTCTCATTAATGCTCTACTTTGTGTTTCAACTCTTATTCTTATGAGAGCATCTTCAAAATCATTGTGCCCAGCTAAAAGGCATTAAAGAAAGCGCTTTTGGGAGGCAACCCATTATCTTTTGTTTTCAGTTTTTATTTTTCAAGGTTGCTGTTAATTTGGTAACACTTCCTTTGTATCCTTTTATTTTTGTTTTTGTGTGTGCCAAGAATAGCCTCTAATGAGAGGAAAGTGGAATTACGTGTTTTGCTGTCCAGAAACAGATTTCTGTTTGTCACCGTACGAAATTCTAAACAATCACAGAACATGATCTGGAGCTGTAAATTTTTGAAAGCAAGCATTTGGGTTTTGTCTACCTTTCGTTAGTTTTGAGTTTTCTGATTCGAGGTGTCCTAGTAGCTCGATTTTTTTTATCTTTGGGTTATGTTCTGTTTTTGACAGATTCTGTCCAAGTTTTTGCATTGCACCTTTTACGGGCAAAGTGGAGTTCTTCTATCCACAGAATATCACTTGGATCTTTGTGACAGTACCTAATGTTTAGAAACAAGTTTATGCAATTTGTCAAGTGAGAACTGAAGGTGGATTATTTTGTTTGAGGACTAACCCCTCTAATAAGTTTGTGATAAGTTTTGTGTGAAGGAAGTTTTCAAGTGTTGAGAGAACGAGGTGATGAAAGAAGATCAAGAAGAGATTAAAGCTCAAGTTTGGAGAGGCCCCCTGGACCTCCACCAAATATTCAAGAAATCTCAAGCGTCTAAGCTTGGGGATGCCTTGCCTTCTTCATCATCAAATAATCGAGTCGATCCCATAAGGTTATATTTTTATTCCTTTACATAATATGTGTTGTTCTTGGAGCGTCATTTATGTTTTGCTTTCAGTTTTGTTTGCTGGTACTTTTCAATAAATGTATCCTTGCATTCTTGTGTGGGAGAGAGACACGCTCCGCTTTTTCATTATACACTCCTGTTCTTCACTTATATGTGTAGAGTGTTTAGCTTTTTATTATCTTAGCTTCTAGCTCTCATTTTTCATGTATCTCTTTCAGAGCTATTAGTTACTTGTAGTTAGGTTGTACTCTCTTGTGTTGCATGCTTATTTGCTTAGAGAGGTGTTTCAAATAATTTGATTGGTATTTGCTTAAAAGGGAACTATCATGTAGGAAGTGGTAAAAGAAATTCAAATGAGCATTGTCTTGAATTATTTGATGCTTGCCAATTGTTTTAAGATATAAATTAGATGAATGCTTAAACTTGTGGATCATTTGCTTAAGAATGGACTAGTGGAGAAATACCGTAAAGCTTAGAATTATGATACTTGTTCTGATTGTTATTGCTCAAAGTCTGGATATTCTTTTTGCAAAGCATGTTTGGTTGACAAGGGAGACAGTGTAGGGTCTAATGGTTATGCTTAATGTATATCTTGTGATCATTCATGTATTCGGTTGTTAATATGTATTTGCTTGACATCTTGCTAAGCCTAAAAACTCTGTATTGAGAGGGAATGCTTCTCGTGCATCCAAAAACCTTGAGCCAAATATCCATGCCATTTGTGTCCACCATACCTACCTACATGTGGTATTTTCAAGGCACTCCAAGTAATTTTTGTGTGCTACCTTTAAATATTCAAAATATTATTACTTCCTTTTTGTGCCTATACTACTAAGCTCATGAGGAAGTAGTGGGTTGTCTTTATTGCATTTGTTGGACAGACTTATTTCAGGACTTGTATGCTTCATCTACTTGTCCATTAACTTTGCAAAAAGAGCTGGCAAAGGGGTGCCGAGTCCCATAAAAGATAAATTACAAACAATCATCAAAAACTCTCCTCACATTTTGTTCATGTGAATTCAGTCAAACATCTGCATATGTAAACAAAGGAGAAAAAGAGGAATGATTTGCTTGCTGCAGAAATAACGTTCCTCATGGGAGCCGCTCTTAAAAGTCTGTCTAGCAAATGTAGTAATGCATTGTTCACTATCATTCGTTGACCATAGTATGCATCTCTCAAATAAATATTTGTATGTCTCTATATGCTTTCAAAAACTAAAAAGCTCTAGCACATGATTAATCTCTGCTTCCCTCTGCGAAGGGCCTTTCTTTTACTTTTATGTTCAGTCAGTTTTCCTTTCCAATCTTTATCTCTCAAGTAAATGCATAGTATCAATTGAGGTACAAGTCTACTACATGCTATCTTTATGTTTAACTGTGAAAACTTTATATTGACATTATCTTAAGATAAATAAGTTACAAGTTGAAGCTTCTTGCTGAAAACTTAAATCTTCATTTGTGTTGGTTGAGCACCTTTGCCGAAAGTTTATTGCTTTGTGAACTATCAAGCATGACAAGCCTTATAATTTTCATGTCTCCAAAGTACTATCCATGAAAAATTCTTGCTTAGATGTTACACATGGTGAATCATTATTTGCTTTATGCCAACTATAGGCCATTGACTTGGATCACTTCATTCATTTCATATGCTTTACATTACATGATCATAATCGTGTTGGTAGCATGTCACTACCAAAAATTATTTTGTTATAATTTACCTACTCGAGGACGAGCAGGATTAAGCTTGAGGATGCTGATACGTCCCAAACGTATCTATAATTTTTGTATGTTCCATGCATATTATATATCATTGCCACATGTTTTTATAATGTTTTATATCATTTTGGCACATTTTATGGAATTAACCTATTAACAAGATGCCTAGTGCCAGTTCCTATTTTTGCTGTCTTTTTGTTTCAGAAAAGCTAGTCGGGGAATTTTCTCGGAATAAGCTGCAAATTTACATGATTTATTTTTACGAAGAAACAAAGACGGAGCCAGGAGGGCGCCTGCAGGGGGCCCCACAGGGGCCATATGACCCCCAGGCGTGGCCCAGCCTTGGCCGCGCCTGGCCCCACCTGGCCAACTCCGGAAGCTTCTCGAGTTGCCCTTTCGCCTATAAATTGTCTTCCTCCCGAAAACCCTCGGTACCCGATCAATTTTTTTGCAGAAAAGTTCTGAGGCCGTCGCCGTCGCCAACCCTAGATCGGGAGGGTTTTGAAGCTCTTCCCGGCACCCTGCCGGAGAGGGAGATCATCACCGGAGGCATCTACACCACCATGCCTACCTCCGGAGTGATGCGTGAGTAGTCCACCACGGGACTACGGGTCCATGGCAGTAGCTAGATGGTTGTCTCTTCTCCTTTATGCTCCATTCTTTAGATCTTATGAGATGCCTACATGATTAAGATCATCTTTATGTAATACTATGTGTTGTGTTTCGGGGATCCGATGAATTATGGAGTCTTGACATTATGGTTCATTTTATCTATGATATGTTTTATTTATGATCTTGCATGCTCTCCGATACTTGTGTATGCTTTGGCCAAAGTAATTACTTGTGTCAGTAGAGGGAGTATTTATGCTAGATAGTGGGTTCATGCCTCTCTTGTTCGAGCTCGAGTTGACAGAAACGATTAGAACTTGAGATGTGCTGTTACTACTAGGGATAAAACAGCGGTGTTTATTACTTTATGTTGTACTCATTGATTACATTACGCACCTTGCTTATTGCAATTATCTGTTGCTTGAACCTTAATACTTTCGGGTGACATGCTGGATAGCGATCCCGGGGTGGATTATTAGTCATAGATGCACTTGGATAACGGTCTATGTATTTTGACGTAGTGCCCATATTAAATGAAACGGTGAACCATGTGTCATGATAGTATTGTGTTGCACCCATGTTTGTCAATTGCCTCGCTGTAATTTGTTCACCCAACACGCTTATCTTTTGGAGAGACACCACTAGTGAACTGTGGACCCCGGTCATATTTTCTTACATTGCTTACAACCGTTTTAATAGCTTTTCCTAGTCATTTGCTCGCTGGTCACTTTTGCTCTCATAATGTTTTCCATCATACGTTTAATCCTTTATGTTCAGCAAGCCGGAGATATTGACACCCTCTCTGTTTCGTTGGGCAAAGTAGTTTGTTCGTGTTTGCGCAGGTCCACGTTAGTAATCGTAAACGGCGCCGCTGACACCTTTCCAAAGCCTTCTCCAAGTCCTACTGGATTGATAACCTTGGTTTTGTAATCAAGGGAAAACTTGTTGCTAAATTACATCAAACCTTACACTTGGGGCCTTCCAATGAACGTGCTATTCCATGGCATCAGGACTCGGGCGGGACAAGCGTTCTGGCCGCCCGTTGCCGCAGCAAAGCGACAACGCAGTCCAGTGTGCGGTCGCGTGGCCATCTCCTCTGGAGTTGGTGTGCCCAGTTCTCCATGTTGCCCCATCATACGAGGGCGTTGTCCCTCTCCTCCAGAAACGATCGAACCACGCCCCGTAGTTCTTCTCGGCATTGTTGCAGTGGGGTCGCTGCACCGGCATCATGGCGTTCCGTCACTGAAGGATGCATAGTGTGAGCTCCCTATCGATGGACAACGGCAGCCCGCGGGGCTCAGCCACCACCCATTCGGAAGCTCGTAGTCTAGGAGGAGGAAGTGGCCCCGGGAGATTGGAGGATGGAGTTCGAACCGGGAGAGAGGGAAAGCGATGACGTCGGAGGAACACACGTCTCGCACTATAGAGCGGTGCCAAGCAAAGCAGGCAAGGCACCAACATCAATGTCGGTGGACGCGTGGACAGGTTGCACTGTGGTGCGTGGCAACAGGTGAAGCCTCCTCGGGAACCGATGCGGACGCCAGTAATCAACGTTGACTGACCGTCTGCCTGGCCGCGTGTCTATGACATGTCAGGCACCTCTAAATGCCTCAAAGTTTAGGGTTGGTGATGATGTGAAAACACATGTTCGTTGGGAGACCCCAAGAGGAAGGTATGAAGTAGTGCAGCAGCAATTTTCCCTTGAAATCTACCAAGGTTATCGAACCAGTAGGAGGTGGAAGAGCTTCAACACGGTGTCAACACCAGCGTCGTTGAAATGCTGTTGACGCGGACCTACACACAACACAATCAAAATATTTTGCCCCAGCGAAACAGGAAGGTTGTCAATCTCCCTGGCTTGCTGAATACAAAGGATTAAACGTATGGTGCGGAGAATAAATATAGATGCAAAAAGGAACAGCGAACAAGTGATTGTAGAGCGTGGTCGAAACCAGTGGCGGAGCTTGGGCCGAAAATCTGGGGGGGCGATGGGCTTCTGGGGGCGAAAAATGTCATTTGGGCTAATTTAGAATGCTCAAATGGGCCAAATACTTATGGGCTGTACATGGGCTGGGGGGCGACCGCCCTTTTCGCCCCCGTGAAGCTCCGCCAGTGGTGGAAACGGTGGTTTTATCAGTGTAAAAGAATGGACCGGGTGAAAGTGCATATTGCCCCATGCGTGTTTTTGGTAATTAATGAGAATCCTTATGGACTAATGTTTGCATTGAGATATTCTTGTAGATCGTGTCCATAGGAAAAGATTGGAGTTAATGTGTTGGACTCTAGAATCTTACATGGTAAAGTGTGGCTTGGAAAAGAAGGTTGAGGGAACATTGATGTTTATCTCCAAGCCATCATATATGTCAAGAGAAGAAGATGAAGTGCAAGTTCAATATGATTCATCTCGGAATATATCATTTGATTGAAGATTGCAATGGATACATTAAGACGGAGCTAAGCAAGACTCTCCCATAATGGAGTATGGGGGAGTATTTGAAGAAGTCTTCATCAAGCATGTGCTAGCAAGCATGATCAAGAAAGTTATTCCAACTTGAGAGAGTCAAGATCGTCATTATCTAACTCAAGTGGAATGCGCAAGGCAAAGGTATGATATTGATAGGGTTTCTATTTTACCGGTCTCATGGTGTTAGTGGGAGACCGGGTTATAGGATAGATGCCGTACTATCAAGAGGGGCTCTCAAGTGAGTAACTTGATCACATCTTTGTGGAGAGCTCAAACCTTTTCATACTTGGCATATCATCTTTCTTGGTTCTTATTTGGATTTTATCCATGTGAGAATTTAGAGCTTGTGTTCATCTCCATACCAAGCTCTAGTTCATCAAAAACGGATTTCATAATGAATATCTTGTTATGTTTTTTATGTTGGAGGTTTTACCGGTCGTTCTTTTCTAGAGAGGTTTTATCTTTCTATACTTAGTTTTATCCTCACCTGATGGACTGTTTCTCTACATGATCTTAAAGAGCTCTTCCTTGCGATTCCAACGAGGCCAAGATCATCGAAATCGGAGTCTGGATGAAAAAGTTATTGCAGTTTTCGTTTTGTTGTTTCTATCAGTTTTTAGAAAACCGGATATTCCGGTCCTTCTAGAAAAATCCGGTTGGAAATATCCGACGACCATCAGAAGGTTTCAACAGGTGCGCGAGCCACTTGACTTGGCCGGAAATTCCGGCCCAAACTTGAACCGGAATATCCGGCCCACCCAGTTTCCTGCAACGGTTAGATTTTGGAGGGGCTATAAATACCCCTCCCCTTCTTCCACCTTGGATAGCTTTTGTCAAGCATGTTTCCCCCTCTCTCTCCCACTATTTTTGACCTTGGAAAGCTTGCCTCCCTCTCAATTCCTCTCATGATTCTTGCATATCTTTGAGGGAAAAGTGAGAGGAGATCTAGATCTACAATTCCATCAATCCATCTCTCCTCTAAGTGAGGGGAACCTAGTGGATCTAGATCTTGGAGTTCATTTGTTGAGTTCTTATTTGTTCTTCCTCTCTTCTCCCCCATAAGCATTAGTTGCTTTTGGTAGAATTTGGGAGTGAAGGACTTGAGCACTTCTTGTGTTCTTGCCTTTGCTTTTGTGCATCGGTTTGCTCTCTCCACGAAGATTGGTGGAAGTGAAAGTTTGTGAGCTTGTTACTCTTGTGTCATTGGACCCTACATGGTTCGTGGTGCTTGGGAGCTCCCAATCCTTTTGTGGGTTATGCCTCAAGTTTGTTGTAAGGGCTCCAGATTCTGCCTTGAAAGATTCTGATAGTGGAAGGTGAACCGAGCTTTTGTGCGAGGTTAATCGGAGAATAGGGTGAGGCCATTTGTGACGTTTGAGTTTCAAACTCACACCTCTCCAACGAGACGTACTCCCCTCAAAAGGAGCAACTCGGGAATACATCATCGTCTCCGTGTACCTCGGTTATCTCTATTCCCGAGCTCTTTACTTATGCACTTTACATTGTGATAGTCTTCGTGCTTGAAGTATTATATCTTGCTATCACCTTGTTACTTGTCTTGCTTAGCATAAGTTGTTGGTGCACATAGGTGAACCTAGTATATTTAGGTTGTATGCTTGTTAAATTAAAATGCCTAGTTTTATTCCGCATTTATCAAGCCTAAACCAGAAAAGTTTTAATCGCCTATTCACCCCCTCTAGGCGACATCCTTGTCCTTTCAATTGGTATCAGAGCCTAGGCTCTCTTTATTGGGCTTTACCGCTTAGAGAGTAAAGATGTCGTTTAGAGAATTAGTGCACGATACCACTTTTTCTATTCGATGGCACAAATTATGATGTTTGGAAAATTCGCATGCTTAATCTTTTTAGGGCCATGGGTCCAAATTATATAAAGAGTATTGTAGATATGGGTTTTTCTCCTCCTATGGATTCCCAAGAATTATCTATAGAGGATGAGGAAAACTCTTATCTCGATACTCGAGTATCTAATGGTCTTATTTGTGTTTTGAGCGATGTAGTTCTTGCATCAATCATGCCTTTTCGGAATGCACATGAGTTGTGGACCAAGCTTCAAGATAAATATGAAGTGTCCAACATTATTGAGGATGATTGTTCTCCCTCCACCTCCAGCCGTGATGAGTTCACAACTTCTTCCACTTCACCAACTTGTGATTCATCACAAGGTAATGAAATGGTGAGTGGTGATAGAAATTGCATTGTTGATGGTGAATCTACTATTGACTATACTTCTTCTCTATCTCATTGCAATGTTCTATCTTTGGACTTAAACTCTTCTAGCACCATAAATGTCTTACATGCTAGTGTTGATAGTCCTTGCATATCATGTAGTAGTTGTTTAACTAAATCTCATGATGATATGCTTCATATGTCTTGTTGCCATGAAAACAATACTTCCATATCCTCTATATCTTGTGTGACTAACAATGTAGAGGTTTTTTCTGTTTTGTAACTCGACTCCTTGATATAATTGAAAATCCCTAACCGTAGGGGTTCTCCCCTACGGTAATTGCTCTAAAAAACAATGTAGAGGTTTCCCAACATTTGTTGGAACAAGACATGGATCTTAATGGTGCTTCAAGTAATTCTTCATCATCATCGTCCATTTCTCACTTTTGCCTTATGGCTAGAGATTTAAAAGGTATATCTTCACCTTTGGAACCCTCTACATCTTGTGATGATGAGGATGAGGATTATTATGGATTAAAAGAGAATGATATTGACTCCTTAAAGGAGAAGAGTGAGAGGGTATTTGGTGCTCTCCCTAAAGGTAGTAATTCTTACTCTTACTTGTGTGAAATTTTGACTTTTGCTATTAAGTGTAAGGATATCATTGAAGAAAAGGGAAGGATTGAAATAGAGGATGCTATGGAAAAAGCATCCTTAGAAAATGCTCTTGAGGAAGAACATGAGTTTCGAGTGTCTCTTGAGGAGAAACTTGAATCTCTTGATGAAACAAATGATCTAATTATTGCTAAACTCACTAAAGAACATGACCATGTGATTGCAAAATATAAAGTGCTTAAAAAGGAAAAGGTTGAATGTGGAGTTGGCAATGCTAGACTAATTGAGGATATAGAGAGAATTGACAAAGCTCATAAGGCTTTGGAAAGTGAACACTCTCTTCTTATCAAGTCTCATGATCAACTCCAAACTCAACTATCTAAAAATGATGTGCCTAGCTCCTCTATTTCCTCATGTGATTATGCTAATATTATTGAGTAAAATGCTAGGTTGAATGATGAGCTTGCCAAGTTGTCTTCTTCCATTTCTAAAATTAATGATGCTTGTGCTACTAACTCCACTTCATGTAAAGCATCTATTTTGAAGAGAATGTTGAGCTAAGGCTCAAATTGAGTTGCTAACTAGCAAGTATGGGAAATTGGAAGAAAATCATGAAAAGCTCTCTACTCTAATGAGGATCTTCTAGCGTCCCATGCTAGGCTAAAGTTAGCTCATGTGGCTATCACTACAAAGGTAACATCTTGTGAGCCTCATGTGGACAAAGGCACAACTTCTACTAAAAATGCTATATTGCCTTGTGCTAGTCCTAGTAATTCGTTATCTCATACGTTTGCTAAATCTTGTGATGAATTACTTTCTATGCCTTGTTGCTCTAACAATGAAGCTTCTACTTCCTCTAGTGTTTGTGTTGATACTAACCATGTAGAGGAATTAAATGAGCTCAAGGCCAAGTCACTTCTTTGAAGAAAGACTTGGAAAAGCGTCATGTTGGGAAGTCTACACTTGACAATATGTTGAGTGTTCAAAGACGCCCCAATGACAAGAGTGGACTTGGATTCAACTCCAATATCAAGAACAAGTCCAAGTATAATAAGAAGAAAAAGGGCCAAGAACAAGTTAAAGATTGCCAAATTGTTTGCTTCAAGTGCAAAGTTGAAGGGCACCATGTTAGATCTTGCCCTTTGAAGAAGAAGTCTCTTAGTGAGAAGCAACAAGGGAAGAGCCTCAAGCTCAAACTCAAGTTCCTCAAGTTGAAGAACGGCCACTTCCCAAGAAGAATCAAGCTACCCCTCCTCAAGTCGAGATTCCAACTAAGAAGAAGGAGGAAGCCAATGTTGCTATATATGCCGTGAGAAGGGCCACTTTGCTTCTTCATGCACTAATGGTACCTTATCCAACCCCATTATAATTGATGATGTTTATTCTTTCGGAAGGATAAGGTTGGCAATGTGTTTGCCAAATATGTTGGTACTCAAAGTGGTGTCAAAAAAGAACCATTTGGGTTGCCAAACCTATTGTGACTAACCTCTTAGGACCCAACTTGGTTGGGGACCAACAAGCTAAAACTTGATCAATAGGTGTTGTTGGAGGGCATTGGAGACTTGGCTACATCATGAAGAATTAAGGGATCTTCATCAATTATATTCTCTCAAGCCAAGTCATTTGGATTATATTGTTCTATCTCTATCCAATGTTCCTCCTTGCGGTAACTTGTGCTTATATCATATATACATTGAAAGTTGCTTGCACCCTTGCATGTGTTTGGTTTTGTACCTTGCTAGTGTTTGTATGTGTTGTGCTCTCTACTTACTTATCTTGAGAAATCAAGTATGTGTATGTTGGTTTGCACACCATTTACTTGTTTTGAGCCTTATTGCTTTTATTTGATATCTTATCTTGTTGGCTCTCTTTGAGAGATTAATGGACTATCCATTTTGGGAGTGATATGCTTCGTGCACTTCACAATCCTAAAAATGTGTGTACATGAGGAATACCACTTAGTGATGATATATCAATATTATCTATTCTCTATGTGGTATGTCATCTCATGAGAAATTCAAATTCTATAATGTCCATTAATTATCTAGTTGGTTTGTTTGCCTCTTGTTTAAAAAAATGGATTATCACATTATGGGGGAGTAATAAGCTATGTGCATATTACAAGCCTAGAAAATGTGAACATGTGAGGTTTGCCACCTAGAATTGATGTTGTTAATAATCTTATTCCTATGTGGCATGTTGCTCAAACAAGTTCCTATTTGCTTAATTGTTTTTAGTCTCTCACTCTTTTGGATCTTGTTTGTGATGGAAGTTCTTGATATGGCTTTCCCCAAATATGTTCGCATATATCTTTTTGGGAAACCAATTGCTTCAAGCTACTCTTTGGAGTTGCTTTGCATGATCGCGTGAATATTGAAGCTATCAAGAATATCTATCTAAGCATGGCTTTTAATTCCTATCCTTTGCCATATGCTTATTTGTTTTGAAATTGGTCTTTAATATCATTCCTATATACCAGAGAAATATCTCCATATACTCCTTGTCCATGACAAGTGATACTCATAATTGTGGTGGAATTTGTAGACCATCTTCTTTTTGGCTCTTGCTTTGAATTGCCTTCTTTTATTGCCAAACTTGTTTTATCAAACTCCTTTTTGTCTTCCTTGTATCTTTTGGATTCGTTGTGCTCTACCCAAAATTTGTTTGTGCTTTCTTGAGTTAGGAAAAGCAATGATCCCATCCTTGTGCATTTACATTCAAGTCATACTTTAGATAATGCACTATTCTTGGGGAAGCTATCCTACATTGAGTAGAACACTATTCTTTAAATTGGTATTGGATCTTATTGCTCTTTCTTGAACATGACTTTGTTTGAATATATATATGGAGAGTGATGATCCCATTTGTGTGCATTTTGTATTCAAATGCAAGATCATAAATAATGCACAAATCTTGGGGAGCTATCCTATATGCTTTTGAACATTAGTTGTCTTCAATTGGCTTTTGATCCCGATGACGTGTTCTTTGGAAGACAAACATTTTTCGTCTTGGTACTTTGTGCCATCATGAAAAGTGTAGAGGGTTTGATTTATTCCATGATCCTATTTTCTTTTTGTATGATTTCAAATTGGTACCTTCAATCATGTGTTGATTTGGGTCTTTGATATAATTTGGGCAATTCTTTTCTTGTCACACTTGTGTGTGCTTTCTTGGTTTAATTGGTGTTTTGTCCAAATTGTATCTCGTTTGGTTCTTGAAAGTCTTGTGCATGCATATTTACTATATGTATATCTTATGGCATGCTTACTTTCGTTGATCCAATATATAGGATAAACTCCATCAAATCCTAAATGGCTAAGATGTGCATGAAATTCAATTTCATATCAATATGCACATATTTATGTGGAGTTTGTCCTATGTATTGTAGTTGCTCTAACTACTTTGGACCCAATGAGTTTGGGTACCATGTTGTACTTGAATTTGTTTTAGGTACATTGGAGATGCATTGGAAGCTTGTCTCATCTACAAGGAAGGTGTTGTCACCATGTGCTTATTGGAGCCAAGCTTGGATGATCATGAACACTTATCTTCTACATCACCAATGCTATCTCGGTAACAAGTATCTACCTCATGCATACATTTCTAGCTTTCAACCTTGTGTAGGTTGTTTCATGGCATGAATCTCTTTGTTGCAATTCGTTTGGTTCTTGCAAAAAACTTTATTGCAAATGTGGGCAAGCCGGGATGATTACATATCAAGGGGAATATATATAATCATTTTCATGATTCACCAATCCCAAATATGTTAATCTAGCACTTTCTACTCTATGTCACGCATATGCAATATTGATGATTTTTCAAAATCATTTGCCTTTTGCGATACTTGTTATCTTTCTCGGAGCATCCCATTTATCACCTTATCCCTTGTGGATATTTTTGATGCTATGATGAGTGTGTGTTGGAAGTTCATCTATATCCCTTTAAGATAAAATTGAGCTTTGTGCTATGCTTTTAAGCAAGATCTTATTGGTGTATTTATGACTTCCTCTTGGATATCATGTTCTTTACCTTTGTACCTATTTTGTGTGTGCATGTTTCTTTGTGGACTTATATCTTCATGATTGGTGTCTACTTAGAAATTTTACACATGAGAGTAGTTACATCTTTATTTGTATTCCAACTCTTTAGTGACCACCTTTTATTGCTTTTGAGTCTTTGGTGGTCTCTAAAAGGCACAAGCTTTGTTTTTTACTTGGTTTAGTTTTGCATCTTAATAAGCTTGTGGACCTATTTGCTATCTTCTTTGGGTTGTGTTTATGTGAAAGACATGATATGCACTATGTGCCTCGTATTTTGAAAGACTATGTTGATGATTACGCTCATCCTTGTATTAGCCTCCTAAAATGTCTTTCTATATCACACCCATCTCTTTCAGTTGAGCAAGTCTTCATTTGTCCCTCCTTACTCTTGTTGCTCAACATTTTGTTTGTTGCAAGTTGTATTGCTTCTTTTCCATTTATGTTCTCTTGCACTTGTTTGTGTTCAAAATTATCTAGGAGGGAGTGATGATTCCATGTTGTGCACACTATTGAAATGGAAATCCTACTTTGTGCACGTACCTTGGGGAGTTCCCTCTTGATTTTTAGAATACTTTTCAGATCTTTTGATTGCTCGCTTCTTTCGTCGAAGTAACTTTCTCTTTGATATTCTTTTGCAATTTTTTGATCCTCAATATAGTTTGATCTCCCTCCATCTATTCGTCATTGGATATGTGCATTTGTTTTCACTCATATCGTGAGAAATACACACATTATGGGGGAGCTCTTATTATATTGGCCTTCTTAAGTTTTCACCCATTTCGGCAATGGATGCCAATGGGGGAGAGATTTAGAGGGTTTAAGGTAACATGGCTTTATTCTTTTGCATCCTTGCATTTTGTGTTACATGGTTGCTTAAATTCTTAATATAAACCCTCGTAAAAGGAATTATCATCAATTACCAAAATGGGGGAGATTGAAAGTGCATGTTGCCCCATGCGTGTTTTTGGTAATTAATGACAATCCTTATGGACTAATGTTTGCATTGAGATATTCTTGTAGATCGTGTCCATAGGAAAAGATTGGAGTTCATGTGTTGGACTCTAGAATCTTACATGGTAAAGTGTGGCTTGGAAAAGAAGATTGAGGGAACATTGATGTTTATCTCCAACCCATCATATATGTCAAGAGAAGAAGATGAAGTGCAAGTTCAATATGATTCATCTTGGAAGATATCATTTGATTGAAGATTGCAATGGATACATGAAGACGGAGCTAAGCAAGGCTCTCCCATAATGGAGTATGGGGGAGTATTTGAAGAAGTCTTCATCAAGCATGTGCTAGCAAGCATGATTAAGAAATTTATTCCAACTTGAGAGAGTCAAGATCGTCATTATCTAACTCAAGTGGAATGCGCAAGGCAAAGGTATGATCTTGATAGGGTTTCTATTTTACCGGTCTCATGGTGCTAGTGGGAGACCGGGTTATAGGATAGATGCCGTACTATCAAGAGGGGCTCTCAAGTGAGTAACTTGATCGCATCTTTGTGGAGAGCTCAAACCTTTGCATACTTGGCATATCATCTTTCTTGGTTCTTATTTGAATTTTATCCATGTGAGAATTTAGAGCTTGTGTTCATCTCCATACCAAGCTCTAGTTCATCAAAAACGGATTTCATAATGAATATCCTGTTATGTTTTTGATGTTGGAGGTTTTACCGGTCGTTCTTTTCTAGAGAGGTTTTACTTTTCTATATTTGGTTTTATCCTCACCTGATGGACTATGATGTTTCTCTGCATGATCTTAAAGAGCTCTTCGTTGCGATTCGAACAAGCCCAAGATTATCGAAATCGGAGTTCGGATGAAAAAGTTATTGCACTTTTTGTTTTGCTGTTTTTGTCAGTTTTCAGAAAACCGGATATTACGGTCCTTCTGGAAATATCTAGTTGGAAATATCCGACGATCATCAGAAGGTTTCAACAGCTGCGCGAGCCACTGGAGTAGGCCAGAAATTCCGGCCCAAACTTGAACCGGAATATCCGGCCCACCTAGTTTCCTGCAACGGTTAGATTTTGGAGTGGCTATAAATACCCCTCCCCTTCTTCCACCTTGGATAGCTTTTCCCAAGCACGTTTTCCCCTCTCTCTCCCACCATTGTTGACCTTGGAAAGCTTGCCTCCCTCTCAATTTCTCCCATGATTGTTGCATATCTTTGAGGGAAAAGTGAGAGGAGATCTAGATATCCAATTCCATCAATCCATCTCTCCTCTAAGTGAGGGGAACCTAGTGGATCTAGATCTTGGAGTTCATTTGTTGAGTTCTTCTTTGTTCTTCCTCTCTTCTCCCCCCATAAGTATTATTTGCTTTTGGTGGGATTTGGGAGTGAAGGACTTGAGCACTTCTTGTGTTCTTGCCTTTGCTTTTGTGCATCGGTTTGCTCTCTCCACGAAGATTTGTGGAAGTGAAATTTTGTGAGCTTGTTACTCTTAGGTCGTTGGACCCTAGATGGTTCGTGAGGCTTGGGAGCTCACAATCCTTTTGTAAGGGCTCCGGATTCTGCCTTGAAGGATTCCGATAGTGGAAGGTGAACCGAGCTTTTGTGCGAGGTTCATCAGAGAATAGGGTGAGGCCATTTGTGGCTTTTGAGTTTCAAACTCACACCCCTCCAACGAGACATACTCCCCTCAAAAGGAGGAACTCGGGAATACATCATCGTCTCCGCGTGCCTCGGTTATCTCTATACCCGAGCTCTTTACTTATGCATTTTACATTGTGATAGTCTTCGTGTTTGAAGTATTATATCTTGCTATCACCTTGTTACTTGTCTTGCTTAGCATAAGTTGTTGGTGCACATAGGTGAACCTAGTATATTAGGTTGTATGCTTGTTAAATTAAAACACCTAGTTTTATTCTGCATTTATCAAGCCTAAACCGGAAAAGTTTTAATCGCCTATTCACCCCCCCCTCTAGGCGACATCCTTGTCCTTTCACTGGAGTCCACAGTTCACTAGTGGTGTCTCTCCATAAAAAATAGCATGCATGTTGGGTAAACAAATTGCAGCTGGGCAATTGACAAATGGTAAACGCATGACAATGCATATTACGAAGAGATGTTCAACGTAGTATTTATTGGGCATTACAACATTTTACATAGACCGCTTACAAGCTGCATCTATGACTAATAATCCACTCCGGAGATAACATCCGTGTCTCTCGCGAGTATTAAGTTGCAAGCAACAGATAATTGCATTAAGCATGGTGTGTAATGTAAACAATGCATGAGACATATAAGCAACGCATATAAGCAAAGCAAAGTTATTTTCTCCCGAGTGGCAACAGCACATCCACAACCTTAGTCGTTTCTGTCGCTCGAGCCCAGATTACTGGAGGCATGAACCAACTATATACCATAAATACTCCCTCTTGGATATAGTAGCATCTACTTGGTTAAAGCATCTACTAGAATCGGAGAGCATGCAAGAACATAAATAAATCAGTAGATAAATAGATACACAACTTGATCATAACTACACAATTCATCGGATCCCAGCAAACCTAACATGTAGCATTACTATAAGATGATCTTGATCATGTTAGGCAGCTCACAAGATCTAAACATGATAGCACAAAGTGGAGAGACAACCATCTAGCTACTGCTATGGACCCGTAGTCCAAGGATGAACTACTCACGTATCTGTCCGGAGGCGGGCATGGTGATGTAGAGCCCTCCGGCGATGATCTTCTCCTCCGACAGGGTGCCGGGAAGAGTTTTAGAACCCTCCTCAACTAGGTTGACGACGGCTGCGGCGACAAAACTTTTAGTGGAATAATGCTCGGGTATTTAGGGTTTTCGGGAGGAGGTGAATATATAGGCGAAAGGGCGGAGCGAGGGGCCACCCGAGGCGGCCAGACGACCCCCGGCGTGGCCCCACCTTCTGCCCCGCCGAGGTGGCATCTGGGCCCCCTGGGTCGCTTCTTCGTTCGGACTTCGTCTTCGTGTCGGTGTAAAACTCATCCCCATTGATTTTCGTCCAATTCCGAGAATATTTTCTGACTAGCTTTTCTGAAACAAAAAGACAGCACAAAACAGGAACTGGCACTGTGGCATCTTGTTAATAGGTTAGTCCCAGAAAATGCATAAAAATGATATGAAGTATATATAAAACATGTAGTAAATGATATAAAACATGCATGGAACATCAAAAATTATAGATACGTTTGAGACGTATCAGTTGCCCTCGGCAATGTCGGACAAAGTTTGGATCGGCTAGACCGATGGGGGTGCCGCCAGGGCCTATTTTTTGATCGAGACCTCCATTGGGCTTTTGAGTGTGATTTGGAGGGTGACAGTGGAGATGCTCTAGGGGTGCTGACTTGTGTGTCCGTTGATTTCTTTTAGAGCCAGAGGGCGTTGTTTAGTTTTTGGCCTGTGTTTATGCCGTGTTGCATACACAAAAGCCCATCAATCAGAGTTCCATTCAAGATATCGTTGCTCTCCCTCCTGTCTTGTTCGCTGCATCTTGCCACCATGGAGATGGATGTTGGGTGGTGGTGTTGGAGGCTAGAGCACAGGGAGGACATCGTGAAGCTCCCTAGTGGAGGATATACATGAAGGACATGTTTGCCGACGTGATCTGCTGCCCATGTAGGCCACTCCATGCTGCGGTGTGTGGAGGGGGCGCTTCTTCTTCCTCCTGGCCGTTGTGCCGCTTGGGAGGATCTTTGATCTCAACTCCACACCCCACGCTGATTGTGAGCCAAGTGGCATAGTCCCCGGTATCGTCGCTGGCGGTCGAGCTTTCGAGGTATGCTCGAAGCTGCAGACTGCTTTTTTCAATTTTGTTTCAAGTGACTTTCTTGTAAAAGTTGAGGGCCTGGTTATAGTTAATTTATTTGTTAGGGTTCACTTTGTAAAATTACCCACCACTTAATATAGCTTCTGGGGGGCTTCTGGCCTCTCCCCCCTTAAAAAAGTTTTCCCATTTGCTTAGGTGTTCTCTGGCAACGTTGACCGTGGCGCAATTCTGAGCAACTAGACGTACTCATATACTCCCTCCGTTTTTTAATATAAGATGTTTTAGCTCTTTACCACATTCACATGTATCTACATGTATCTAGACACATTTTAGTGTGCATGTTCACTCCTTGCAATATGTATCTAGACAACATGTGAAAGAGCTAAAACGTCTTATAATTATGAATAGAGGGAGTACCTGGTGAGATAGACGGCTAGTCGGGTAGCACCAAGTCAACGACCTAAGGGTGCTGGTTTGTGTGTTCGTTAGTTTCTTTTAGAGCCGGATGGCATTGTTTAAGTCTTTGGTATATTTTATACTCTGTTACAATCACAAAGGGCCCGTCAATCAGGGTTCCATTTGTTTAGGTGTTATCTCGTAACGTTGACCGCAACGCAGTTTTGGGCAATGCAAAGCTGGCTGCTGGATGTGATGATGACCAACAAAAATCGTTTGTTGTCGTGGAGATGATTAATTTAACTTAGGAGTCAAATCATCAGGAGTTGTTTTTGTTCGTCTTCAGTACATGAATCCTAGGATAATGTTGGAGTAGTGCGACTTTTAGGGCCATGGAACTGCATTTCTTCCTAGTTTGTGGGGCATGTCCACAGCGGGGCGATCGACGCGGCTTGGAGCAATGGCAGACCTGTCGGGGCTGCTCCTGCTCGTCCTCGCCGCCGCCGGCGTACTTCAAGGAGGATTTAACACATTTAGTCCCACATCTTGCACGGTTTGGACTTTTTAGTCCCACATCTTGCAAATTGAACAGTGTTAGTACCTAAACTTGTTTAGAGTGGACTAATTGGTCCTGGCTGCCTCTGATGTCGACACGTGGACGCCACGATGGCAGGTAACCTTGCAAAACCACCCCCAGCATCTGCGGATATTACATTTTGGTCCTCCCATGATCTATCCTCATCGCCTTGACAGCACAAATCCTCCACGCAGACAGCACAAATCGCCTCGACCACAAATCCTCCACGCAGCTCGCGCGGTCACCGGCGGCGGAGATGGCGACGTACGGACAGGCGGTGTCTGAAGATTCGCTGGAGAGTACGGGCAGGTCCCCTGCACCTGGCCGTTCTACGGCGGAGACGGCGCCCTCACGTCGGGCAGCGGAGGATGCGGGAAGGTCCGATGCGACAGAGGAGGCGCCCCAGCGTCAGGCAGCCGAGATGACGGCCTTGGAGGCGGAGAGGCAGGCGAATCTGTACAACAAGGTAATGCTGCTGCATTACAAGCTCGCTGATGAGGAAACTAAGAGGGCCATGGAAGAACCGACGGGTTGGAGACCGGAGCTTCCGCTGAATCTGAGCCTGGAACTCCAAATTTGTATCCTGCAGGCTCGTCTCGATGCCAGGAACCCCTAATCCTGCAAATCGAAGTTCAGTAGACGAAGAAGAAGATGCAGTTGGGGTACTGTGTTTGTGTTGGTTGTAGCTGTAGCTGCTGTTTGTGTTCAGTAGTAGAAGAAGAAGTATCTGAATAAGAGTTTCATAAGCTGCAGTAGCAGCTTATCTAGCTGATCTAGCTGTAGGTACTATCATGTAGTGTGGTGCCTTCCTTTGTATCCATGTGTAGTATCAATATGAAATGTGTGTTGGACAATCTGTTGCTTCAATATGAACCTGTTGTGTTCTCTGTTATGAGTGCAACCTATGTGCAAAATTCATGGCAAAATGCATGGCACAATTCAAACTGGCAAGAGAAATCATCCACAAATCATGTATAATTCATGGAAAAACTTATAGGAACATCTGAAGGATGCTGCTTCAGTTTGCACACACACAAAAGTAGTGTTGCTTTAGTTTGCACACACACACAGAATGAAAATAGCAACTTAAAACATTTCTACTAGTTCATTTGGAGCAAAAAACATCTCTACATGTCTTCAGTTTGAGCTGGTGCACTCTGACTCACAGGAACTTCTTGTGCATCTTCTTGTACACTAAATGCAGCATTCAGATCTGGGATGGCAGTTGCAGGTTGTGTTCTTGCTGTCCGTGTTGGTGCACGAAATTTTGTTGTCTTGCTGGCTTTTTTCCTTCCTTTACTGCTTGAACCTTGTTCAGCTCCTGCATTCGATCTTGATGGTTCCCTTGGTGCACTGGACCTTCCTCTACCTCTTCGTATCAAATTTCCTCTAGATGATGCAGTTGTCACTCTGATTTTAGGCTGTGGAATACTATCTCTTGCTGCAATCACAAATGCATTTTTAGGCAGAGGGCCAAGCACTCTCTCCATGGGCACATTTTCTTTTTGCTGCCAAGTTATAGAAAAGAATGTGAGATACAATTTCAGTTAGAAACAATTATTTGGTAGCTGCAGTTACTAATATTTCTTACCTGTTCTTGCATTATATGGACCATGATGTCAACTACAAGTGTAGGATCAAGCCTGGGGTCAGGAGTATGTGGTATAACATGCTGAACACACATTAGAGCAACAATTAGTGAATTAGTGCTAACATATAAATGTGAATACAATTGTTCAGCATCAATTAGTACCTGAACCAGCTCGGGAATATCTATTTCTTCATCCTCCCCAATTATATGACTCTGTTGTTGCTGCTGCAGGCTTGCAAGATATTTTTCATGACCTTTGCTGTTGTGACCAGCTATTCCACATACTGAGCAGTGAATTGAAACCCCTGCCTTTGTAAGTATCTTGACTCCCTTCTTCACTTTCTCTTCAGGTGCCTTCTTCCTACTCTTTTTAGGCCTGCCCATCACTTTGGTGTACAAAGGTGGGTAGATATGCACAACGTTCGTTTTTTCCCAGAACACTCTACCTCTAAGTGGTGCCAAATTGTATGCATAAGCATTGTTGAATGTGTCAATAGTATAAGAGTTGTGCACTAGATTTTCTGGATTTATTCTATCTAAGCTGCAACATGCTATGACATGGTGACATGGTATTCCACTAAGCTGCCACCTCTTGCAATCACAGGTTCTAGCTTTCATATCCACAACATAATCTTTCTCCCACTCATGGCTACTCACAGCATATGTGTAGTTATCTGCAGGTGAAACTTCACAGTTTTTACTCCATTTGAGAAATTTGTCCAACTTCTTCTTAATCTTAGGGCAAATTCTTCCTGACCACTTCTCACACTCTTTCTGCTTTGATTGAATTCTTTGCATAATCTTGTAGAATATGGTTTCAAGCATAGATAACAAGGCATCTCCCTTGCATCTAGAATATAACTGTTTTGAGAGGGAATAATTATATCAGAATATAAATTGACAGAAACACTAGAGTATATGACACTACTTATTTAAATGAAGGCAAATATACCTGTTGAACACCTCTGAATGATTATTCAAAAACACATCACATTTTGGAAATTCACTGAAAAAGCCTTTATCCAAGTGCTAGGTGCTTGCTGTGACATCCATTCATAAGAAGCTGGACTGTCAGCCTGAATCTTGTCCACACATTTTTGCCACTTAGGAATGTTGGTCGACCAAGCAATGGCCCAAAGGTCATTTTTAGTGTCTCTCCTCTGTGCCCTGCCCTCTGAAAATTCTGCAGCAAGTGCCTCACACAAAATTGATGCCCTCATCAACTAGAGCATCATCATCTCTGTCTATCACCAACAATCTCTGTCTATCACCATCTCCAATATTTAGTTCATCATCCTCTAGAGCATCCTCATCTTCATGATCCACACAGATCTCCTTCTCATTGTGATCATTGACAGATTTATCTATGTTTTCATCAAACAGATCATCATCACCCTCATCAACTATGTAATCACTGTCATATAGCTCAAAATCACTGTCATCTTCACTCCCATATAGATCTGCAATTTCCTTGAGCTTCCTCTTGTCTGGTTCCACTATAGTAGATGAAGGTGATGCTTCAATTTGAGGAGCTGCAATTTCTTTGACCTTCCTGTTGTGTGATACCACTACACTGGTTGAGCTAAATTCAGATTTCTTTGCAGCTTTCCTGTCATTTACCACAGAAGGTATGCTGATTGGAACTTCAGGTCTAACTCGCCTGAGATAGTCAGTGTGATCCACAAATAGGACAAGTGTTTTATCTTTCTTGCTGGCTTTGATCATTTGATAAATTTGCGATTGGTTTTCCACCAGGACTAAGCCATCTGAAATATCCTTGTCTGGCAAGCACCAATACACCTGAAGTGTTCCATCTCTCTTCTCTCCAAGATTTCTCAATATTTCATCAATCCAGAAAAGGGACCAAGTATCAGCAGTACAATTATCAAAATGTGCAGTTGTATGGCTCACATAGTCAAAACTATCACCCGAACCGCAAAAAATTCCATTGTACGCAACTTCCACCGTGAACATGCATGTTTCTCCTCCTGCATTACCTAAAACTATAGCAAATATTATGGTTCTGGCAAAAAATGCTGAATTTTATATGTACAATGAAATAACAGTTCATATCCACAATAGATCAACATGTAACACCAACATCTTAACAAAACTACAGTAGGTTCAGTTAACAGATAACAGCTACTGAATATTTGCTGAAACTGCAGTGCATATATCGATACTACAACAGGTTCAGTTAACTTAGTACACTGCAGTGCATATGAAAACTACAGTAAGTTCAGTTAACAAAACTACACCAAAACTACTGCAGTTCATCAAAACTACACCAATTCGGCCTACCAACGACTACAATGAGACAACTTAACAACAGATAGCAAACCAATGTCGATGCACACCTAAAGATGACACTTTTAATTACTCAAGCAAGGTCACCAATTCAGTACAAATTCAGACTTCCGTACGAACATAACTCAAACAATAGGGCGACTAATCTGGGAAAAAAGGGAACAATTTCATGAATTGAAGTGTCTACAACATCGTTCCTGTTATACAAACATGATTCCCACTGATTTTTCCAACTAAAAATCCCTAATTTGTTCCCGATCATACGCACACTTAACCCCTAGCGAGAACCACAGCGAGCAACATGGCCTGCCGATCAGAGACACTGGGCGCGGTGCTGGACAATCTGCTCCATTATTTCTCGAACCCGTCGATCGACCGGAGCGCACGCCAACCTTCCGCCATTGCCGAACCTCGACCGGAGCCTCGCCACGAGCCGACCGCCGCGAACCAAATCAATCGTGAAAAGAAGAGAAAGGGAGACCTAATTCGACTTACGGTACGCTGGAGGATCATCGCCAAACTCGCGGTGTCTCATATCCGACGTCTTCGTTCGCCGAATAGGCCCGCCGTCGCCCTGCTCGCCGTCGCCTCGCAGAGGAGCTGCTATGCCTCGACAGAAAAGGGAAGGAAAGAAATCCCTATAATCGTAGATCGCTAACTGTCACAAGTGGGGAGGACCTAAAGCGAATTTCTGCAAACCTCGAGGATATTAATGCTAAATTACCGTGCTGACATGGCACGCTTTGGAGCCTCTATGACCAATTAGTCCACTCTAAACAAGTTTAGGTGCTAACACTGTTCAATTTGCGAGATGTGAGACTAAAAAGTCCAAACCGTGCAAGATGTGGGACTAGATATATTAAATCCTCTACTTCAAGTTCGCAGCCAGCGTGGGCCTGACACCACGGGTGAGCTTCTTAACTTACACGCTGCTGCATGTAGTATTATATGTGCGTACTGAATTATTCCTTGGAACAAATCCTGAAATCCATATACATGTGTTGCGTTTGCAGGTTTTATTAGCATAGACTACGGCCTGTCAGAGCAGAGCGACTACGTTGACGAGCTCACCAAAGCTGCAGCATACCTCGGACGCCGGCTTCACCGACGCCGGCACCAACTACAACATCTCGGCGAAATACGTTGACCCTTCCTTGTCCAAACGCAACCCTCAGATGCTGAACGTGCGCAGCTTCCCCGGCGGTGCGCACAGCCGAAGCTGCTACACCCTCCCGTCCGCCGGGACGACCAAGTATCTGGTCCGGGCTTCGTTCTTGTACGGCAACTACGACGGGCTGGACAAGATCCCTGTCTTCGACCTCCACCTCGGCGTCAACTTCTGGCAGACGGTGAACATCTCCGATGCCGGCAAGGTGCACGCCGAGGAGGTCATCGCCTTCATCCCGGACGAGTTGGTGCAGGTTTGCGTGGTGAATACCGGCCTAGGGACGCCGTTCATCTCCTCGCTCGACCTGAGGCCTCTCAAGGAGAACCTCTATCCGCAGGTGAACGCGACGCAGGCGCTGGTCTTGCTCGCCAGGGTAAACTTTGGCGCGACGGAGACAATGAGGTGAGTGAGAGCAAATTACTGCTCATATATCTATCGATTGCTTTGGTTTTGACATGTCTAACTGGTTTTGAGAATTGCCAGGTACCCTGACGATCCATACGACCGTGTGTGGATGACGTGGAGCGCCCCGGCGTTGTGGCAAGACATCTCAACGACGGACAAGATGGTCCCAGACCTGCTTGGATTGAACGGCCCCGATCTCTTCGAACCTCCGTCCGTTGTGATGCAGATTGCTATCGCGCCACTCAACGCCTCCCAGAACATCCACTTCGCCTTCAACGCCGAGCCAAACGACGTCTATCCCGAACCCGAGTACACATTAACGCACCCTTGTCCAAACTTAATTACTCCCTCCGATTTATAATAAGTGTCACGGTTACTAATCTCTGTTTTATTTTGGATGAGATTTTTTTAGATAAAGGGATTTTATTATTTAAGAGTTTTAAGTATTACACCCGGCCTCTGCATAGCTAAGATGCACACAGCCATCCGTTCACCAGTAACCAATTCAGAACGAAAAGTAAAAAGGCGAATTACATATCCTAATAAGAAATTGTAGATCCGCCTAAAAAAATGGTAGGTCTATCCGGAGTCTATGTTGCCATCCATGCCGGGAGAATAACTCCCTGGCCGCAGCCTCCAACCTCGACGCCACCTCCAAAAATAAGTCTCGGTGCTCCACACGCTGCAGGGCCGACCATGCTCATAGCGTAGCTGTACACCGATAGATAACCTGCATAACAGAAGCATTTTTATTGTTAAAAACCTTGTCATTTCTACATAGCCACAACGACCAAATAATGGCAATCGCGTCCATCCTACAGAAGAGTTTAAACCTAAGATCCACGCCATTTAACCAGTTGCCAAAAATGTTTGCAACAGTACGCGGTGGATGTAAGGTAGAACCTATCTGGAAGGCTGACCATATAGACCTGGCGAATTCGCACTGGAAGAATAAGTGTTTAATGGTCTCGTCATGTTGACAGAAAACACACTTTTTACTTCCGTGCCAATTACGCTTGGCAAGGTTGTCTTTTGTAAGAATTACACCCGACGAAGATACCACGCAAACACTTTAGTTTTAAGCGGGATCTTCATCTTCCAAATTTTGTTATTATCCTTAATATCGACTGGCACTTCGGGTAGAATTAGTGCTCTATACATAGAATCAACCGAGAATTTGCCATTCTTCGTAAGATTCCATTGAAATTTATCTGGACCTTCCGACAATTGGACTGAATCCAATCGGATGAGCAAGGCATTCCAGGATGCTTGTCTCGTTCCAAGTAAACTTCTTCTGAACGAAACATCTGGTGGGGAGGTACCCAACACCTTCGCGATCGTGTCGCTTTTGTTTCGTACAATAGTGTACAGAGCCGGATATTGTTCTCTAAGGGTAGAATGGCCTAGCCATTTATCCTCCCAGAAACGAATTTCCGATCCATCCCTAATTGAGAAAGATCCATGTTGGAAAAAAAACTTCTTTGTAGCCATGAGGCCAGCCCAGAAGTGTGAATCGCCAGGTTTCCAAAAAACCTGAGAAACAGCTTGATCTCCCACATACTTTCTCCTAAGGAGGGTTTGCCAAACTCCATCTTTCGATAGAAGTTTGAAGAGCCATTTACCTAGCAAGGCTCTATTCTTGACCTCAAGGTCATGAATTCCGAGCCCTCCTTGGTCTTTAGGGCAACAAACCACACTCCATTTAGTCAGACGATATTTTTTCTTCTCACAATCCCCTTGCCAAAAGAATCTAGACCGGAAATAATCCAATCTTTTTAAGACTCCTTTGGGCAATTGGAAGAATGAAATCATGTACAGTACCATGTTTGTTAGTACCGAGTTTATGAGAACCAATCTTCCACCCAGGGATAAGAGTTTGCCTTTCCAGCTATTTAAGCGTAATTGAAGTCTTTCCTCCACCTTTTTCCATTCAGCATTTGTAAGTTTCCGATAATGAATCGGAATACCCAAATAGTTGATAGGAAATTGACCTTGCTCACAGCCAAAAAGTTCAGCATACAAGGCGGCGTTTTCTCGAGCCTCGCCAAAGCAAAACAATTCACTTTTATGGAAATTTATCTTAAGACCCGAAAGTTGCTCGAATGCTGACAAGATCAGCTTAAGGTTACGAGCTTTTTCGATGTCATGTTCCATAAAAAGAATTGTATCGTCAGCATATTGAAGAATCGATAAACCACCATCACAAGATGTGGAATCACTCCTTCAATTTGACCCTCAGATTTAGCGCGTTCGATCAAGATAGCCAACATATCAGCCACTATATTAAATAGTATTGGCGATAACGGGTCACCCTGTCTGAGGCCTTTTTTCGTTTGAAAGTATTTGCCAGTGTCATCATTGACCTTAATGGCTACACTTCCTCCCGAAACAAAGCTATTTATTAACGCGCACCACTCAGTAGAAAAACCTTTCATTCTGAGGGTCTGCTGAAGGAAAGACCATTTGACTTTATCATAAGCTTTCTCAAAGTCAATTTTAAGAATTACCCCATTCAGCTTTTTCCTATGTAGCTCGTGAACTGTTTCATGTAGGATCGCAACTCCATCAAGGATGTTGCGGCCTTGCATAAAAGCCGTCTGAGACGGACGAACTACATGATCTGCCACACTGTTCAGTCGAATCGTAGCCACTTTGGTGAATATTTTAAAACTAACGTTAAGAAGGCATATAGGTCTAAATTGTTGAATCCTTTCTGCCTCGTTAACCTTAGGTAATAAAATTATCTCACCAAAATTGAGACGAAACAACTCTAGCTGTCCATTGTGAAGACAGGCGAACAGTTGAAGTAAATCAGACTTGATAACATCCCAAAAGTTCTGGTAGAACTCAGCCGGGAAACCATCAGGTCCAGGTGCTGTATTATGTTTCATTTGGAAAACCGCCATCCTCACTTTCTCCTCTGAGTAGAGTTTAGTAAGTAGACTATTTTCCGCATCTGAAACCTGGGGGATATCCTCTGTTCGAGACTCATCCAAAGTGAAATTTCCTTCCTCTGGAGCACCGAACAGGCCTTTATAGTAATTTGTAATGTACGACTTTAGTTGTTCATGGCCCTCAATCGTTCCCTCATCCTGGACTAGAGAATGAATGCGCTTTTTCCTGTGTCTGCCATTGGCAATACTATGGAAATAGCGAGTATTCGAATCCCCTTCTAGGATGAATTGGGCTTTAGAACGTTGATACCATTTTAACTCCTCCTCTCGCAGTAGCTTCGCTATCTGTGCATTGGATTGGCTCTTTAGCTCAATCTCTCACGCGGATAGTAACCGAACTTCTGCTAATGCTTCTAGAGCATCAATTATCGAGGAAAGTCGTTCCTTCTCTTTTTTAAGTAAACCAGAAGTATGACGAGCCCAGCCAACGAGGTGCGTGCGTAAAGCACGTATCTTGTTGTTCCACCGCTGGATAGGCGTATCACCCGCAACTGGTCTTTCCCAAATTCTTTTAACCATCTCATGGAAACCCTCGCGGTGCAGCCACCCAAGCTCAAACTTGAACCGTGGCTTACACTGTGGTCTGGGTATTCCAGTGGTCAAAAGAATGGGAGCATGGTCTGACAATCCCTCAATACGTTCTAGAGCCCGTACCGACACCAGTGGGAACCTAGATTCCCAATCAGTATCCATCAGTACACGGTCTAGTTTCTCGTATGTGGGTTCAGGGAGAGAATTAGCCCAAGTGAACTGTCTCTCCACCATTGTTATCTCTCTTAAGTTCAAGCTGTCGATGACTGCATTGAACAAAAGAGGCCAACGGTTGTCAAACCGACCTTTACTTTTCTCAAACGGAAAACGTAGCATATTGAAATCCCCACCAATGATAACAGGGTGTGGGTTATCTTTTGCCAAGTTTACCATTTCACAGAGAAAAGCAGTCTTAGCCGCTTCCTGAGCCGGCCCATACACGGCAACAAGACTCCAAATGAAATTATCGGATTTATTACGGATGTGCATTTTAATATGAAAATCACCATTCGTAACATCCAACACTTCCATGGTATCAGTCCTGATGCCTAGTAGAATGCCGCCTGAACGGCCATGAGGGGGATGCGAGTACCAATCAAACTCTATACTTGAGATGGAGTAGTTTCTAAAGCATTTAATGGGTTTTATAATACTTGTCAAATTAATCTCTTGCACGACCCTTTGGCAGCTTCACGGCCGTCTTGTACTTCGCGGAGATCAACAGGTCGCTGGACAGCAATGCTTCGCGGGCCGTTATCGTCCTCTTGAATAATGAGATTTGGATTCCCTCCTACAAACTAATTTACCTTAGCGCCACAAGCTTTTACAGCGGTCAACCTCTCGGCTCGTTCACCAAGTACAATTTCACCATAGCTGCACTGAAACCGGACTCCACGCTGCCACCGATCATCAACGCCGGCGAATTTTTCTCCGTCATCTACCCGGTCAACGTCGGCACTGACGCTCAAGATGGTAAATACGGAATCATGATCATGTTTTGAATGGATACTTAGGAGGCCAAACTGTAGATTCAAATTTAGTAATTAGTTGGAGTAAATTTCAGACAAAGCCCCTAATTTCCAAAAAAAAACTACTTGCCATCACAACTAGGGACAGCATAGAATGTTTTACACAAAGATGGATGCTGTTTGTAACCCTTCTTTTTCATTTGTGCTACTGAAAAAACAGTTTCTGCCATCATTGCAATCAAGGCTAAGTATCAGTTGAAGAAGAACTGGGAAGGTGACCCATGCGATCCAACAAATTTTGCATGGGATGGGTTAAAATGCAGCTACCCCGATTCTAGATCTCCAACAATCACAAGCATGTAAGTTTGAATGTAATACTTCTGTTGTACATATAAGAAATTTGCCAATCACTTAACGTGTTACTGAACCACTGTGTGTTTTCCCAGAAATATGTCAGTGAGCGGTTTGAGTGGTAATATATCACCATATTTCGCCAGTCTCAAGTCTATTAAGTATTTGTGAGTTTGACGTTTTTGATCCATTTTCATAATGAATTTTGTGAGTAAAGTTCACAGAGTTTTAATTGTTCTCTATCTTTGTTTCAGGGACTTGTCACATAATAATTTGACAGGATTAGTTCCAGATGTCCTTTCAGAAGTTTCCTCTCTTGTGATGACTAGTTGGAATGTACGTGTAACGCACATTTTCATAATTAAAAAGGGCAGTTTACAAATAGGAAAAGAGTACCAGATCTATGTGGATTTCTTCTTTTACCCGAACAAACAAATATTATAATATTTTACTTAGGTATACCCGAGCTTATATGGCGCCACTATTGTTGCTTGGCAAAGAACCCTAGATCAAAAGCTCTTAAACTTACCCCTCTAGATTTTATTTTTCATTCACATATCTTAAAAAGTTCGAGTGATAAAAGAGGCATACACATGTTTATGGGAAAATTAAAACAACGGAACAACATATAAAAACATGGAAATCTGGACTGTATATTTTCTAGCATTGATACGCATTTGGAGTATTTTACAGTGATGCTTGATGCACCTAGTACTGATTTGTCTTAAGGTTTACCAATCAGAACATATGCTTCTGATTGAATACTTAGCATCGATACGCATTTTCGTAGCCTTCTGATGACGAACTTGTCGAACTTGAAATAACAATGCTTTCTTTTACAGAGTAATATAGATTCTTCAAGTGAACAGGACACCACTCTAACTATTAACAGATATATCACGGTCATCCTCAGATCTGCCACCGGAGATAGACGTGGATCCACCACTGCTTAAACAGCCTTGCAAAATTGTACAACTTACAAAGAAACTTGAAAGCTCTAGCAAGTATAAAATCCATATACTTCATGAAAAAAAATAAAGTGAATATACGAAATTGTGAAAGCATACAAGATACATAATTGAAACTTTAGTTGTTTTATTAAGGATAAAAGATATCTTTTCTTTCTTTCACAATGTAAATGAGTTCAAAAAAATTATTCTCATGTCAAAGGTAGTCAAGTCACATTACCTATGTGACCAACTAAATGATACAGCGACAAATTCTGTATACACACATTGAAGAGTAAACTGATACTGAAGTGTTCTTAGCTCACGTATGTGCTCTGGTTCTCTCCAAGAGTCCAAATGATCGAGTTTCCCAGCTTCCTGACATCGTCCACGGATACAGCAGCTCGGCTTCTGTAGGGCTCGCCTGATGTCTGATACACCTAAGAAACAAAACAGATTTCTGCTACACCCTCCGAAGTCCGAACCCCATGGTGCTAAAGATTAAGCAAATCCAGCGCCATGCCTTCTCTGTTCACCAGAGACGGAAATCCAACAAATGCCAAAAAAAGGTCATGAAAACGCTAGCTCACCCTGAGTAAATCCCGATCCGTCTCCGTGGGCAGCCTGGAATACACTGTTGTGCTGGAGAATGGCTGTACGTCTGCCGTTCACTGATCGGAGCTCACGCCGTCGTTGGCCTACTGAGCCTCATTGGTGTACAACTACGACATAGCAAACCGACCTCAAGACTCAAGCTATTGCTGCTGGCTCAGTGGAGTCTCGTCCCAGGCGGATCCGAGGCAAGCGCGACGCGCAGGCAGGGCTCTGGCGGGCGCCGCCTTGGGGGCGTTAAGAGCAGCGTCGGGAGCGTTCTCGACGGCGTCGCCGCGGGGGGCCTGGTGAGAACTACGTCGGGAGGTTCTCGCGGGCAGCCATCCGCAGCATCGCCCTCCCCGTTTGATGCACGACCACGCCGCCTTCCCCTGTCTCCTGCGAGTCCCGACACGGTAGACCCCTCAGCTGCAGACGGCGCTCCTCCAGCGTCCAGCGGCCATGGCCCTCGGCCTGATTAATTCTCCATTTACGACGATGTCCTTGGATCGCATAAGTTTGATCACAAGTTCTATTTATTGGATTAGACTCGTTCTCCTACATGTCTCAGGTTTTGTTTATTGGATTAGACTCCTGCTTCTGTACATTGGTTTGCCCAAATTTTCCTTTCAGAACATGACAGCGAGAAACGTGTGCGACATGCTAAAGGAGCGAACCGTTTCTTTTAATGGTGGCAATCCCTGTAATTACCACGAACCCGAAAAGGTGTGTTGAGTTGTCAAACATTGGAGCGATCCGGATCGTTGATCAAATATTAAACGACACAGATTTAATGTATCCCAACATGTTTGCTCTTTTAATAGTAGTATAGATGTAAGCAATTCTGGATCATCCTTCCTTTGATATTTTGTGATGCCTTAGTTATAGTATATCTAAGATTACTATGTCATTCTTACAATTTAGACTTACCAAATGAAATTAACTTACTACTTTAAAAAGGAGAGTTTCTCAAGACTAGACTTCTGACATCTTTCAACATCACTCTTCAGAGATTTGACAGGCAACAATATTAATGGACCATTTCCCTCCGGCCTTCTGAAACGAAATTCCCTAACTGTAAAGTTAGTGCATCATAATGATGTCCCACTACCCACTTAGTTTTCCATTATTGATAAACATGTGTGGTCAGATTTGCTTATTTATGTTTCCTTGTAGATATGGCGACAATACAAACCTTTGCAGTTTTAGCAGTTCTTGCCAGCCTGAGTAAATATGGCGGCTACCTTGTAGATATGGCGGCTACCTGGACCCTGAGTAAATGATTCTTGCTTATCAGTTTTATCAATTATGGAATCTTTGCTAATGGAACTCATTGTTACCTGTGCATAGGTATGCGGCAGCGCTGCCTCTGACCGAAAAGAGCGACGTCTACAGCTTTGGCGTCGTGTCGTACTGCTGGAGGTGATCTCGGGGCAGCCTCCGATCCTGCAATGCCCAGCATTGCATCGTCCACTGGCACTGGGTGAGGTATCACCTTGCGCAGGGCGACATCGTCGGCGTGGTGGACGCGCACATGCGAGAAGGGCACGACGTCAACGGCATTTGGAAATCCGACGATGACCTGGAGCTCGAGGAGAGCCGCACGGGCGGTGACAGCTTCTACACCGGCAACAGTAGTATGTACGTCACCGATGAGCAGCACAACACTTGAAACCCTTGAAATGGGACATAATTTTGGCAGAGCGTCTACAATGGCATCCAGCTGGCCCTGCTACACGATAAGGGGACTTCAGGCACAAGTTGTCTTACAGCCATTACATTTGGAAATGGTCATATATATAAAAGACTATTTGCAGGAATACAATTTCTTCATCTAAAAAAGAACATGTACGGGTTTCTCTTAAAAAGGGGGTAAGTAGTGTCACTTCATATAATGTGAAAATCGTATTTATAAAACAGAAATTGTTATCGTAGATCATAAGTGATGTAGATTATACATGTACAATGAATAGTTTTTTTCTTCTGAGAATTGTACAATGAATAGTCCAAGTGAGGGATATACACACCCCACTTTTTCTGACAAAAGATGCATTTATTAAATTCAAAAATCCGCATCATGTTAATAAATACAAAAGGCTTCGCACGGCATTTTTTCGTATACATGATTCACACGATCCATAGTAAGACGGGTACATAGTATAGTAGAAAAAAGAGTATACGACCTAATCCATGTGAAGGTAAAGACATCCTTGACCACCTAATCCAATTACCGCACACAAGCAGCTTGTCGTAAAAGAGTATACGACCAAGGTAGTTTACATTAGTAAACAACAATATTTGAAATAGCCAGTTATAACCTCGTCGTAGCTATTTGAGCATGTTTCCGCTAAATTGATAGATAGCTTACCTCCTCTTCCTTCTCTCGCGACCTGGGCGCCCCCCGCGCGGGCGTCTGGGCCGCCGCCGGCGCGACTTCCCCGAGCTCTCTTCCTCCTCCCCTCCCCTCCGCCGTCGCCGGCGGTCGTGCCGGGTTCGGCCCGGGCGGCGCTGGCGGCGGCGGCTCCATGCTTTTCCCCTCGCGGTGGCGGCGCTTCGTGCGGGGCGGCGCGACACCGTGCGGTGCTCCCTAGGCGGCGGAGGTCCGGCTTGCGGCGGCGGGGCGACCTGCCGGCGTGCGGGTGGCCGATGCAGCGGTGGCGCCGTCGTTTGACGGCGGTGGTGGCGGGATGGGCTCCAGCCCTGTGGGCCCAGATCTAGCCCTTCGGGCCCGATCTGGGTCAGGGCGGGTAGGGCGCGTCCAGCCGGCCTCCAGCTTGATTTCGAGCTCTCCGGGACGTGGACGGCGAGGCACGACAACCGCCCCTGCTGCAGCACGATGGTGAGAGCTTCACGGGCCCTTCTGGGCCCGGCTGGACCTATGGTTTCGATCTCGAGGGCAGCGGCGGCGTGGCCTACGTGTTGCAGCGTGGTGGCGGGGACTTTACGGGTCCTCTTGGGATCCGGCCGGGCCTGCCCGGCCTGGTGTGTCCTTGCTACCACGTCCGGTCGGCACCCGCATCTGTGGCGGTGGGGGAAGTCCTCCAGGTGGCCGTGCTGCTGCCACTCTCCGGCTCCAATGGTCTGGTGTGCTCTTACTGTTGTGTCCGGTCGGCTACTGCCTTTGGCGGTGGAGGTTGTTCCCTCCCGCGTGGTTGTGGTACCGCCATCCATTGTCTACGGTTGTCTCATCTCAGTCTGGCCTCGCAGTGTTTGCCACGGTGAGACGACGTTCGTGACGCAAGACCGAGGTGGCGTCTGGTGGTGGGCGGCAGGTTTTGGTGGAGCGCTTCAGCTGGTACGGGAGGTGGTTTTTTTGGGGGGTCGGGAGAAATCTCTGTCGTTTTGGCACCGACGCGGTGACGCTTGAGAGTGTCGCCCTTCCTTCTTGAAGGGCGTCGGGGGTGCCCCTTCCCCACCCCTCGGAGCGTACCGGGGGAAACCCTAGGACCTGTCCGGGCAGCAGCGTCGGCGTCGTCGCTTTCCTTCTTGGAGGTGTTGCTTGGTACGCGGCGGCTGAGCGCTAGGCTTGTGGTGGGACTTTGCCGGAGAGGACGTAGCGGTTGAGAGTCACCTTCGTTTTCGTTGATCCACCGATGTTGGCGTTGTTTTCTCTTCCTCTTTCTTTTTCTTTTCTTTTGGGCAGGTTTGTGCTGTTTGCCCCAGCTGTGGTCTCAATCGTGTATCGGGTGGTTGCTATATTAATATAGCGGGGCGAAAGCCTATTTCTTCAATAGCCTGTTATTTAAAACATTAGTAAATAACTTGCAAAGGAGAAACAAATGAATACAACCGCTCACACCCGAACGAGAGAAAAAAATCGGGATCCCAAACATATGCCGGTTTTGGGATGTAAAATGGCGAATGTTATATTTTTTGAGCGGTAATAAAACGGCCAAAGCTGAATGATCGGTTTATCCCATAGCTGGAAAGACCGAGCAGTGAAAGCCCCTAGGCTCAGAGAACTGGGATGTACGCATCTCATTCTTCGCAGAGGCCTATCCCGGGCCCATATCAGCCCAATACCGGCCCACTAGTAATCCTAGTTAGGGTTTGTCCATCATCGCCCTATATAAAACCAGGACGAGAACACCTGCCGCTGCACAGACGCGTCTCACTCTTCCCACAGCCGCCGCCGCCGCCGTACGAGGTAGCCGCGCCGAGGAGGGAGCGCCGCCACCGCCGCCGCGATGAGGGCCAAGGTTAGTCATCTTCCTCGATAACGCATACTTCTCGTTTCGTGGCGGTAGGATGTAGTTATCCTTACGAAGTTACGAGCACGAGTTCGATCTAATCCTCTCTCGTTGCAAAACAATTGAGGCATTCGTCTGAGAGAACATAGCACTCTAGTGTAGTTCCATGATTTATCGTGTTATTTTTTCGTCTTCTGGTTGTGTTGGCATGGTGAGGGAAGAGATATATATCTGATCTATTTGATGAGAAAATCCTCCTACTCATTATGAATGCCAGTTTTAAGATGCTTTATATTGTTAGCTTTGTGGCAATTTGGGTGGTTCGTTGGGATGATAGATGTAACATTTGGTATCCTATTACATATAGGTGCAAAAATTAGCGGGGTTTTCACATATAGATGCAAGATTAGTAGTTGTGTCATCATTCTGTGTTCGTGGGGAGATGATGTAGAACATTTGGTCCGTGTTTCTGATCATCTCGTGATGCAAGAAACAAATTGCACTCAATTCTGATCCCTCTTGTGAAAGAATTCTTTAGATCTGCGTTACTGGTCAATTGCTTTCCTTGTGAATATATCTGCAGCTTTACTTATAAATATTTGTTGATTATTGATCACTTGCTTTGCTAACGTTTATTCTGCTTTGTGTGGCGCAGTGGAAGAAGAAGAGGATGAGGAGGCTCAAGAGGAAGCGCCGAAAGATGAGGCAGAGATCCAAGTAGGAGAAGAAGCCCCGCCTGCTTCTGTTCCTTGGCCGCTGTCGGATGCCAGTGTTCTAATCGAATTTAGTTCAGTACTCAATTTAGTTTTGCCAGAAGAAAAACTCATCATAGTGGACTGTATCTTTAATTTAAAACCTGCTTTCTCGCATCCTGTTTGTGATGTGTTAATGAAGACTGGTCTTCGTTATTTGCATGCATTTAGCTACTATGCCATCTGAATCTCGTTTCTCTAAACTCTACTTCTGTGAAGGCATCTGATTGTCTTGTTATCTGGATCTTATTCTCTTGTGTTAGCCGAATTTCATTTCAGATTGCAGGTGCTAAGGTCAAATGTGTTTTTGATCTGCTCGCTGCAGTAATTCTGAACCTTGCATACCGAGAAGTTTGAACGAGATGTGCTGTTCATTTACATTTGGGATTTGTAATAGTAGGGACATGGTAATTGTGTGTGACAGGGAAATTCTTCTTCGTCACCACGCCAATCAAACCGCAGCCCTCTTGTCGCCAGCTGCTCGCTGCTTTTCTCAGCTGGTTGGCGTGTCCCGTCAATGTTTGGGCGCCGATGGTGCCTAAGGCCTGTGCTCGTCTCTTAGCACGAACTAATGCATAGTCTCTTAGCACGAAATCATAGAAGTAATAAATATTTAAATCATAGAAGTAATAAATATTTAAGATACAACTAGTACAATGCATTGTATATTATGTGTTGTATTTACATTTAATGATTTTGGTCTCATGCATAGTACAATGCATTGTATATTATGTGTTGTATTTACATTTAATGATTTTGGTCTCATGCATACATATGATGATTGGGGTAGAACCATTTTTTGTCTATGGCCAAGTGCAAATGTTGTATCTTAGCTAAGATACAACCTCACGCTCTCTCTTCATTAACTAGTACGTCACGTAAGCAAAATGCCTATGAAACTATGCTAAGAAACTTGCATTGGCATAGGCCTAAGTCTCGTCTAGAGCTCATGTCGACTACTAACTTTTTCCTCTTTGCATCCTAGAAGGTGCGCTGCCGAGCAATACTATGTGCATTTAAGAATACGTTTGATTTTTTTTAGAATACAAATTTGACTTTCGATACATTGCAAAAGGAGGGGGTTAGCCGAGCAATACTATGTGCATTTAGGGGACGTCTAGCTTTCGCACGTGCGAAGGCTCGCACCGTCTGCCCCACTAAACGACAAGTCGTTGTCGCCGTCGCTGGAGTTCAGCCGGAGAAGAGGAAGAAGACCCCACACTCTCGCCGGAGCGCACCTTCGGTTTCCCCCACCCCTAGTCATAAGATTTCTCCTCGCCGTCGCCGCGGCTCTGGCTCGGCTCGTTAGAGAGGAAGACGACCGACGACTTACTTCGATTTCGCCCTCCACCCTGCACCCCCAACATTGAGTTACTCCTCGCCGTCGCTGCCTCCGCCGCGGCCAGCCGCGGCTCCGGCGGCTCCGACTCAGCCCGTCGGAGGAGGAAGACGACCCTGCAAGCTCGTCGGAGCGCGCCTTTGGTTTTCCCCACCCCACGCACCCCTGGCCATAAGATTTCTCCTCGCCATCGCCGCCTTCGCCGTGGCCAGCCACGGCTCCGGCTCGGCCCGTCGGCGAGGAAGACGACCGGCGACCTCATTCGATTTCACCCCCACCCTACACCCCAACGTTAAGTTGCTCCTCGTCGTCGCCGCGGCCAGCCGCGGCTCCGCGCGGCACGTCGGAGAGGAAGAAGACCGGCGGCGCGTTGAAGTCAACGCGTGCTATTTGGAGAAGAAGCCCGCGTCGGCGAAGCGTCACGGCTTGTGCGACCGCTCGCACGAGCGAGCATAAGCTTTTCCGGTGCATTTAATGTGATCAATCAATGGAGATTACCAGTGGCGGAGGGTGACCAAGGACGGGTCGACTAGACTAAACTGAACCAAATTCAGCTACTGGGCCAACTATTGCAATGAATTTCAGGTCTTAATATATCTAATGAGCCAAAATACCTTCCTAATCTTGTTTTTAGTTTTGGAAGACTGGGCCATGGCCTAGTAGGGTCCCCAATGAGACAAACTGTTGTTTTTTTGAACTTTTAAACCTCCTCATATATTAAGCTAGCAAGCCGCCTCATTAAAAACCTTCCAGCCCCCTTAGGTACCCTGGAAGGAAAAGAGTGCTCTGAAACTTGCTGCTTTAAACATCAATAGTTACATCGTTTATGAGGCTACCCAACACCCAGCTAGGGGGATCATCGTCCCAATTACAATGAATTTTATCAATAAAATCCTTTCTAGCTAAATCATGTGCAACCACATTAGCTTCTCTCGGAATATGCTTAAATTCGATTGAGCTAATATTGGAAGCTAGATCAACTATGTTAGCAAAAATAGACGCCGAATCATTCCACCAGGTGTCCGTACCCGTGCAGGCATCAATTGTCTCCATAGAATCTGACTCAGCTATGATAGTGTTGCAACCGAGCCTGCAGGCTAGAACCAGCCCATGCTTCGTCGCCATGGCCTCCGCCATCGCCACCGATGGAATATTCGAAATGTAAGTGCAGCTCGCAGCAATACAGTTTCCTTGGTAATCACGCAAAATAGCTCATGTAGCTCCACCCCCTCCATCAGCATGGTAGGTAGCATCAACATTCAGCTTAATCTGTCGGGGTTCAGGCTTGGACCATCTCACTTCCGATCGAGGCCCTATTGGTTTAGAAATCTTAGCGGAATTGGCAGCCATTGCTAAAATAGAGAGCTTACATCAATTGACAGGGGGAACATCTTCGTCATGTGTGTGTCTTCTCCGTAGCCACCAGAGGTACGAGCAGGTAATGGATACCGTCTCTTTTATGTCGAAATTCTCCAAAACTTGGTCTTCTGATTGGCGCAGGAGAATCTCCAGAATAACTGAACCTGCTCTATCTTCATTTGATGCATCAGAAATAATTTCATTCAGCCCTAGAGCAGTCCATAGATCAATCACTGCTTGACATCGGAAGAGGACCTTACATCTTCAGGCCCATTTCGGCAGATCGGGCATTCACTTGTTGTACCAATATGCCTATTTGCGAGAATGCATTTTAGAGGTAAAATACCATGAAGAGCTCTCCAGATGAATATCTTTACCTTGCTTGGGATTTTTAGTTTCCATAGGATTTTCCAAACTGGATTGTTAACCGAGCTGCCAGGGAGAGCTAGAAGACCTGCCGAGTTCCCAAACTGATGTCTCCATTGCATGTGGTACCCTGACCGGACAGTATACCGCCCATGTTTCGTACCACTCCAGGCAATGAAATCCTCAAAACCTTGGTGGTGAAGAGGGATACTCAGTATCCTATTCACGTCAACCGTAAGGAATAATTCTTCAAGAAGAGATTCGTTCCACGCCCCTGTAATTGGGTCAACCGGCTCACTTACTTTTGTATAAGTAGCATTTCCCCTTTGAGAAATAACCCTTTGTCGAGGTGTGGACTCGGCAAATCCCTGGATTGTGCACCCCGGGTTGATTGAGGGGGAGAGAGATGAGCGCTGGTGATCACGACGGCTGACAAGCGAGGCGTTTTACCCAGGGATACATCGGGTGGGTGCGAGCGCGAAGCGGCTGCACCCGAAGTCTGAAGAAGGTGGCAATAAGGTGAACTCCACCTGTCTCGCGCCCAAGACTCTTCAGCAAGCCACGAAGAAGTGTCAGCAAGGGCTGGGTCGCCTCCCTGTCTTCCTTCGACAGCGGGTGCGCCCACGCGTTCGACTTCCGCAACTCGCGATCAGCAGCGAAGTTGGGAAGCCCCTCCTGGTCGCACCTGATGTAGAACCACTTCTTCCGCCAGCCCTGGACGGAGTCGGACTTCTTCATCTGAAAGTAGGTGGTGTCGCCACGCACCTGGATGCCGAAGCCGCCGACTGGATACACCTGCTTGTTCTTCCCCACGTTCCTCTTCACGAGGAATAGCGACTTCCACAGCAACCAATTAGGTGCGATTCCTAGGAAGCACTCGCAGAGCACGATATAGCTCGCGATACTCAAGACGCTATTGGGAGTCAGATCGTGGATCTGAATCCCATAAGCATACAGGAGACCACGGACAAAATCGTGGAGGGGGAACCCGAAACCCCGCGGAAGGAAATCCACGAAGCAAACGCGTTCCCCATCGCGAGGAGCGGGAAATACCTCTTTCCCTGGAGCGCGCACCGTTGCCTGGTCTACCGGCGGCAGCAGCCCCTGCGCGCGGAGGGCCTCGAGGTCGGCCTTCTTCACCGACGATTTGACCCAATCGCCATCGGGCTTCTTCATCACGCTCGCCTCGGCGGCGGCGCCGGTGCCAGCAGCAGCCTTCCCCCTCTTCATCACGGCCTTGCTCATGGAGGGTGGAAGAAAGGAACTAGCAGAGGAGCAACAATGGCGGAGAGAGTAGCGGAGACGACGGAATGGGGATGGAATGAACTGTTCACCGCTGCGGTAAAAAATATATACCGCGCGGTCAGTTAATCCTGGCCATCCCTGTGGAAACTGCTCTCCGCAACATCATCTGGCCGTCCACGTGTCGCGCGGAGATAGCAACCGTCGACGGCCGCGCCGCCCACTGCACGCGGGAATCAAGGCGCCATCATCACACCGCGAAATTTTCGCGCCCAACGGTTAGAAAAAAAAGCGGTAACCGCTGTCTCCAGCCAATACTGACAGTGGGACAGCACTGTCACGTCCCATCAGACACAGAGTGCGTCAAAAACGTCAGCACTGACGTCAACCGCGAAGGCGTAGGAAGCCAACGAGCTGATTGAGAACTCGAACATTTCATTCGAGTGCAAGAAAATTCAGTAAGCTCTTAGAGCTGAATAAGTTCGTACAGTAAGCCAGCGAGCTGATTGAGAACTCGAACATTTCATTCGAGTGCAAGAACATCCAGTAAGCTCCAAGTGCCGAACAAACCCCTGCAGTAAGCCAAACTGGCCGAATACACAGTAAGTCACACAAAAGCCAGTCGCGACTCCAAGTAGAGTCCCTTCTTTACTCCCATCGGGAGCGGGCTTTTCGACTGAAGAAAAATTGAGTTTAACCTCAATTGCGAGCAATTCAGCTTAATCTCGGGGGCTACTCCCATCGGGAGCGCTGTTCGCGCTCCCGAGTGAATCAGAGCAATAGCAGTCGAAAATCACTGGCTAAGGCTGTACTAACGGTACTTTGCCCTGGAAGTGACAGTTCGACTAAAGGAATCCTCCATAAGCCCTGAACGGCCGGAGTCGACCAATTTTACTTGTCCCTTTCAGGAACTCGAAGGCGTGCCCAGGAGGATGGAGTCCTTTACCCGACTCTACGATTCGACTAAGCACTCGGGGGCTCCTGTCGTGGGGTCACTCTTTGACTACCCCACGGTGGGGATACCTGGGTCACGCCAAGCCCGTCAGCCTTATAACGAGGGCCCAAGGAAGGCCCAAGGAGGACGACGTGCGGCCCAAGATAGTCGACGCTAGGTCATGCGACCCCGCCATGCTTGTAAGCGCCATCGGCACCGTTCACCCGAGACCTAGCCTACCATATAAAGGCTAGGAGGGTCCTTCGTCTAGGGTACGCTCATAACCGCCACACAAACCCTAGCGAGATTGCCATCTCGCCATTGTAGCCACAGCTCACCATCAATAACCAGACAAGCAGGAAGTAGGGTGTTATCCTCCGGGAGCCTGAACCTGGGTAAAACGCCTCGCTTGTCAGCCGTCGTGATCACCAGCGCTCATCTCTCTCCCCCTCAATCAACCCGGGGTGCACAATCCAGGGATTTGCCGAGTCCACACCTCGACATGCGCCGTGCCATATTTTATGGTGCCGTTGACAACCTTCTGAAACACTTTTGACTGCTACTAGATTGATAACCTTGGTAGATATACTGCTGCACTACATCATACCTTCCTCTTGGGGTCTCCCAACGAACGTGTGTTTTCACGTCATCACTTTACTGCACAAGATCCATTCGTCCCACTTCTTTTATTCTTAATGGCATGGATACTTTCATAAGCCACCAGCACATTATCTGTGATTAAACGTCCGGGGACAAAGGCACTCTGCATTGGTGAAATAACCTCAGGGAGAATCACCTTCAACCTCAACGCCAGCATCTTTGAGATGATCTTGTATATCACATTACACAAGCTGATTGGTCTAAATTGTGTCACTAATTCCGGATTGTCAACTTTTGGAATTAAAACCACTGAAGTATCATTCCATCCTTCCGGTATAGTCCCGGAATTCATAGCCTGCAAAATTTCTTGTGTAATTTCCTCACCACAGATGTTCCAATTTTTTATATAAAAAATAGCATGAACTCCATCAAGGTCGGGTGCTTTGTAGTCACCAATACTGAACGCCGCCTTCCGGACCTCCTCAGCCGTAAAAGGGGCCAGCAATCTCTCATTCATTTGTCCCGTCACTTTTGGATTAACTTTGTTCATAACAGCTGGATCAACCTCATTAACTTCGGATGTAAAGAGATTAGAGAAATAATCATAAATTAGTGGTTTCAACTGTTCCGTACCTTCAACCCAATTGCCATCATCATTACGCAACTTCTTAATAAAGTTCTTTTTCCGTCTTGCCATAGCGAAGCTGTGAAAGAACGTTGTATTTCGATCTCCGTGCTGTAACCAGTTGGCCCGAGACCGTTGTAGCCAATGTACCTCCTCTTGCTCGAGTAGAATTTCTATGAGAGCTGCTTTTTCTTTTGCAATAACTTCATTCCCATCAGACATGGGGCCATTCATCGCTTTCTCCAGATCGATTTGAGCCTTCCGCAGCCTCATTCTCAGTTACTTGAGGACCGAATCATCCCACGCGTGCAGCGATTCATGCAAATGCCCAAGCTTTCCTAACACTCCACCTAGAGGGGCCGCAACAGCCGCAAATTCCCAGGCTCTAAGAACAATGTCGTTAAACCCCTTCTCCCTAAGTCACTTTGCCTCAAATCTCTGAGGTTTTGCTACCGGATTAAGATTAGGAACTTGGTACTCTGTATCAATCAACATAGGCCGATGATCCGACCGAATAAAGTCCAGGTGCTGAACCACCGCTCCCGGATGCATAGTATTCCATGCATTATCCACCACTTCTCTATCGAGCCTCTCTCTAATCCTGCCTCGTCGCCACGTGAAGGGGTCGCCAGAGAATCCAAGATCCTCGAACTCATAGTCAGTAAGAGCATCTCTAAAAGCCTGCATATACACCTGAGCCTCGGATTGACACCTTCTTTTTCACGAGAGAAAAGAATTTCATTAAAATCGCCCACAATCAACCATGGTAAGTTGTGTGATACTTTCAATTCTCGCATCTTGTCCCATGTTTTGTATTTATCCTCCCACCGTGGTTCTCCATAGATTCCAGTTAATCTCCAAATTTTATCAGGACTTTCCACTACTCTAGCATCAATATATTTTGGAGCCGAATTTTTTTGTTGGATGACAATCTCCTTTTTCCAGAGCAGAATTACACCCCCAGCCCTTCCATCGCTCGGGTTTACTATTTTGAAGTCCATATTCAACCTTCTTCTTAGGCACTCAGCGGGGAAATCGTCAAGATGAGTCTCCGAAAGAAATAACACGTCAGGATTATAACGCCTTTGAAGATTCAAAAGCGAACGAACTGTCGGGTTGTTTGCGCAACCCTGACAGTTTAAAGATATGAGTTTCATTGCGCCCGGACGGACCCCTCCGGGAGGCCCGCCGATCCTAGTGAAGAGGAGTTAGCTCCACCTTCGTTTGATGCCACAACTATATCTTCATCCATCCCATGATCTATAACAGAAATATTCCTCGTCTCCTCCGAGTCTACCAGATCACCCTGAACCTCAAGTGTGTCCACAGCTACACCAGTATTACCTTTTAGCTTCTTCTTGTTTAGGCTTTTCTGTGGGGTCAACTGAGGGTCAGGGAGAACTGTTTTCAGTCTCAAGATGTTCTTACGGCCGTAGTACCAGAGGCGTTTTCTATGTTGTTACCATCGTCCGATCGCTGTTCTCATTTGGGCTCGGTTCCATAACAAGACGTTTTTTGCTGTAGGTGCGGCCTCAGACATTCCAGCACCCAAAGGATTCTTGTTTTATTGACCCAGCACCGCCAGTGTACCTTTTTCTTGAAGGTTTTCCACACTGTTCCATCTCCAATTCTGATGCATATCATTACCATCATCCGTATGATCATCTCTACGTGAAGCATTATTCCGCCCTCCATCACCTCTGGCAAAACCGCCGTGGCCCCTTCCTTCGCGGTCACTGATACGTCTCAAACGTATCTATAATTTTTGATGTTCCATGCTGTTATTATACCAATTGCTACATGTTTTATTTACACTTCATAGCATTTTTATGCATTTTCTGGGACTAACCTATTAACAAGATGCCGAAGTGCCAGTTCCTGTTTTCTGCTGTTTTTCTCTTTCAGAAAAGCTAGTCGCAAAATATTCTCGGAATTGGACGAAAATCAACGTGTGCAAATATCTCATCGGAAGACTCCAGAAGCCAGAAGGGGAGACGGAGTGGGGCCACGAGGCAGCCACGCCACCCTAGGGGCGGCAGGGGGTGGGCCCCGCCCAGCCCTGGCGTGGCCACCTCGGGTGCCCTCCGACGCCGCCCTTTCGCCTATATATTCCCGATGTCCCGAAAACCCAAAAAACACCGATCATATTCCACGAAAAGTTCCGTCGCCGCCGCCGTCGTCAACCCTAGATCGGGAGGGTTCTGAAGCTCTTCCCGGCACCCTGCCGGAGGGGAGATCCTCACCGGAGGCCTCTACACCGCCATGCCTGCCTCCGGAGTGATGCGTGAGTAGTTCATCCTTGGACTACGGGTCCATAGCAGTAGCTAGATGGTTGTCTCTCCACCTTGTACCTCCATGTTTAGATCTTGTGAGCTGCCTAACATGATCAAGATCATCTTATTGTAATGCTACATGTTGTGTTTGCTGGGATCCGATGAATATTGATACTATGAGCAAGTTGTTTATCAATCTATCTATTTATGTTGTTTATGATCTTGCATGCTCTCCGTTGCTAGTAGATGCTTTGGCCAAGTAGATGCTTGTAACTCCAAGAGGGAGTATTTATGCTAGATAGTGGGTTCATGCCTCCAGTAATCTGGGCTCGAGATGACAGAAACGACTAAGGTTGTGGATGTGCTGTTGCCACTAGGGATAAAACAATGATGCATTGTCTACGTGTCATTTGCATTGTTTACATTACACACTTTACTTCATGCAATAATCTGTTGTTTGCAACTCAATACCGGAAGGGGTGCGGATGCTAACCGGAAGGTGGATTATTTAGGCATAGATGCGTTGGATAGCAAGTCTATGTACTTTGTTGTAATGCCCAATTAAATCTCATAATAATCATCTTGTCATATATTGCATTGTCATGCTGCTCATTATTTGTCAATTGCCCAGCTGTAATTTGTTTACCCAACATGTTAGTTATCTTTTATGGAGAGACACCACTAGTGAACTGTGGACCCCGGTCCATTTCCTCATACTGATAAAACCACCAACTGCAATCATTTGTTCTCTGTTACTTTCTGCACTCATTACTGTTTTCCACACAATACGTTTAATCCTTTGTTTTCAGCAAGCCGGAGAGATTGACAACCTCTCTGTTTCGTTGGGGCAAAGTAGTTTGCTTGTGTTGTGTGCAGGTTCCACGTCAGTTGCGCCGCTGACAACCTTCTGAAGAACCTCCGTGTCCTCCTGGTTCGATAAACCTTGGTCATATTTCAAGGGAAAACTGCTGCTGCACTACATCATACCTTCCTCTTGGGGTCTCCCAACGAACGTGTGTTGTCACGGTCAACAAGCAGATCTTCTGGTGCTGTTGCTGGGAAGTAATAAAACACTCTACCGTTAACACGCCATCAAGACATTTTTCTGGCGCCGTTGCCGGGGACACTGGAATCTCCAGATAGGGGAGTCTCACACTTCCAATCTCATTACTTTGTTTTTGTCTTGCTTAGTTTATTTTATTTTATCTTGTTTGCTGTTAAAACCCAAAAACACAAAAAAAAATCCTGCATTTAGTTTATTTCGGTTTTATTTTCTTGTTCTGTTTTAATTTTGCTAAAATGAGTAATCCTGAAAACACTAAGTTGTGTGACTTCACTAGCACAAACAACAATGATTTCATATGCACACCTATTGCTCCTCCTGCTACCACAGCAGAGTTCTATGAAATTAAACCTGCACTGTTAAATCTTGTTATGAAAGAGCAATTTTCTGGTGTTAGTACTGATGATGCTGCTGCTCACCTTAATAATTTTGTTGAGCTATGTGATATGCAAAAGTATAAAGAGGTAGAGGGTGATATTATTAAACTGAAATTATTTCCTTTCTCCTTGAGAGGAAGAGCTAAAGAATGGTTGCTATCTTTGCCTAGAAATAGTATTGATTCTTGGACTAAGTGTAAAGATGCTTTCATTGGAAAATATTATCCTCCTGCTAAAATCATATCTTTGAGAAGTGGCATTATGAACTTTAAGCAATTTGATAATGAGCATGTTGCCCAAGCTTGGGAAAGAATGAAATCATTGGTTAAGAATTGTCCCACTCATGGACTGACTACTTGGATGATTATTCAAACCTTTTATGCAGGATTGAATTTTTCTTCAAGGAATTTATTGGATTCAGCTGCTGGAGGGACCTTTATGTCCATCACTTTGGGTGCTGCAACAAAGCTTCTTGATGATATGATGGTAAACTATTCTGAATGGCACACCGAAAGAACTCCAACAGGTAAGAAGGTAAATTCTGTTGAGGAGATCTCCTCTTTGAATGATAAGGTTGATGCCATTATGTCTATGCTTTCGAATGGTCATGCTACTATTGATCCAAATAATGTTCCTTTAGCTTCATTGGTTGCACAAGAAGAATGTTGATGTGAACTTCATTAAAAATAATAACTTCAACAACAATGCCTACAGGAATAATTTTGGTAATAGCAACTATAGGCCATATCCTTCTAATGGTAGCAATGCTTATGGTAATTCTTATGGTAATTCCTACAACAACAATAAGAGTGTGCCCTCTGATCTTGAAGTTATGCTTAAGGATTTTATTAGCACACAAACTACTTTCAATAAAACTGTTGAGGAAAAGCTAGGAAAAATTGATATTCTTGCTGCTAAGGTTGATAGTCTTGTTCATGATGTTGATTTCTTAAAAATAAAGGTGCTGCCTCATGATGTTAAAGAGAGCAAAACTCTCAATGCTATACAAGTTAAAATTGATAACAATATAAGAATGCTAGCTGAGTTGCATGATAGATGGGAAAGAGAGGAAAAAGAAGCTGAAATTGCTAAACAGAATAGTGTGGCTAGAGTTTGCACTATTTTTACTACTGAAAATGTTGATACCTCAAGTGCTAGTAAACCTCCTACTGTTAATGGAAAGATAATTGGTGTTGGAAATGTCTCCACTTCTGCTGCAAAAAGCTTTAAACTGCCTGATAGCACTAAAATTGCTCCTGATAAAAGTGCTGAAATTTTTAGGAGTGTAGGAGATAATGGTTCCATTACCTTTGATGATAATAATTTTGATTTTGATGGTTGTAATATAACTGAAGTCATTATGTTCTTGCAAAAGCTAGCTAAGAGTCCTAAGGCTAGTGAAATAAATATGGCTTTTACTAAACATATCATCAATGCTCTCATGCATGCTAGGGAAGAGAAATTAAAACGTGAAGCTTCTATCCCTAGGAAGTTAGATGATGGTTGGGAGCCCATCATTAAAATGAAAGTGAATGATTTTGATTGCAATGCTTTGTGTGATCTTGGTGCTAGTATTTCTGTTATGCCTAAAAAGCTTTATGATATCCTTGATCTTGCACCTTTGGAAAAATGTTATTTGGATGTTCACTTTGCTGATTCTTCTATGAAGAAACCTTTGGGGAGAGTTGATAATGTTCTTATTATGGTTAACAATAACCTTGTCCCTGTTGATTTTGTGGTTTTGGATTGAATGCAATCCTTCTTGTCCTATTGTGTTGGGAAGACCTTTTCTTAGAACTTGGTGCTGTTATTGATATGAAAGAGGGGAATATAAAATTTCAATTCCCACTCAGGAAAGGTATGGAACACTTCCCTAGAAGAAGGATGAAACACCCTTTTGATACTATTGTTAGGGCAAGTTATAATGTTGATGTTTTTGGTCTTGACAATACTTGATTCATGTTTCATGCCTAGCTAAAAGGCATTAAAGAGAAGCGCTTATGGGAGGCAACCCATTGTTTTTACTTTCTGTTATTTTTGTTTTTTGTGTCAAGGAGCTTGTTTACTTCTGTAACAACTCCTTTGTATCTTTTATTTGCTGTTTTGTTGTGCCAAGAAAAGTCTCTTATGACAAGATGGTACCTATATTTGGATTACTGCACAGGAACAGATTTCTGGAACGTCACCGTTTCTCGCCGTAGAAAATCAGAAAATTTGAAAAATCTGCCAATTTTTGTGCGTGTTCCTGAGATATGTACGCAACTTTCGTACGACTAAAGTTTTTCGATTTGAGCGACGTAAGTGTCCCAAAAAAATCATCTTTACGGACTGTTCTGGTTTTGACAGATTCTGTCTTTGTTTTGCATTCTCTCTTTTACAAGTGTTGAGTGGTTTCTTTTAAGGTGAAAGAGCATCACTTAAGCCTAGTAACAGTAGCTAATGTTTGAAAATGATTGCTTATGAATTTGTGTCCTTACAACCAAGTGAGATTATTTGTTTTGATGCACTAACCCGCTAATGAGAAAAATGTTGAGTTTTGGTGTGAAGGAAGTTTTCAAGTGTTAAGAGAGGAGGATGATATTATAAGATCAAGAAGAGTGAAAAGCTTAAGCTTGGGGAAGCTCCCATGGATCTCCCCAATATATTCAAGAAGACTCAAGCGTCTAAGCTTGGGGATGCCCAAGGCATCCCCTTCTTCATCAACAAACTATCAGGTCATCTCTAGTGAGACTATATTTTTATTTCTTCACATTATATGTACTTTTCTTGGAGCGTCAGTGTGCTTTTGTTTTCAGTTTGTTTTTGTTTTGTTTGCTGCTCTATACTTGTTGGATCCTAGCACTCTTGTTTGGGAGAGAGACACGCTCCGCTTTTTCATTGGAATACTCTTGTTCTTCACTTATATTTGTTGAGTATTCTTGTCTAGCTACTGCTAAAGCTTCTAGCTCTCTGTTTTCATATATCTCTTGTCAGAGCTATTAGTTTCTTTTGAAGAAAGTACTCTCTTGCTTCACTTATATTTGTTTGGAGAGTTGTTCAAATAAGTTGATTGGTGTTTGGTTGGAACAGAAAATGCTATGCATGTGGTAGTGGTATAAAATGCTTACATAAGTCTTGTAGATCACTGTCTTGAGTAATTTGATACTTGTCAATTGTTTTGAGTTACCAAGTAAGTAATGTTTAGACTTGTGCATCATGTAAGTAAAGGCTATTAGTGAAGAACTACTGTAAAGCTTGTTGACATTTGATTTGTATCCACTTCTGCTGCAAAAATCTTTAAACTGCCTGATAGCACTAAAATTGCTCCTGATAAAAGTGCTGAAATTTTTAGGAGTGTAGGAGATAATGGTTCCATTACCTTTGATGATAATAATTTTGATTTTGATGGTTGTAATATAACTGAAGTCATTATGTTCTTGCAAAAGCTAGCTAAGAGTCCTAAGGCTAGTGAAATAAATATGGCTTTTACTAAACATATCATCAATGCTCTCATGCATGCTAGGGAAGAGAAATTAAAACGTGAAGCTTCTATCCCTAGGAAGTTAGATGATGGTTGGGAGCCCATCATTAAAATGAAAGTGAATGATTTTGATTGCAATGCTTTGTGTGATCTTGGTGCTAGTATTTCTGTTATGCCTAAAAAGCTTTATGATATCCTTGATCTTGCACCTTTGGAAAAATGTTATTTGGATGTTCACTTTGCTGATTCTTCTATGAAGAAACCTTTGGGGAGAGTTGATAATGTTCTTATTATGGTTAACAATAACCTTGTCCCTGTTGATTTTGTGGTTTTGGATATTGAATGCAATCCTTCTTGTCCTATTGTGTTGGGAAGACCTTTTCTTAGAACTGTTGGTGCTGTTATTGATATGAAAGAGGGGAATATAAAATTTCAATTCCCACTCAGGAAAGGTATGGAACACTTCCCTAGAAGAAGGATGAAACACCCTTTTGATACTATTGTTAGGGCAAGTTATAATGTTGATGTTTTTGGTCTTGACAATACTTGATTCATGTTTCATGCCTAGCTAAAAGGCATTAAAGAGAAGCGCTTATGGGAGGCAACCCATTGTTTTTACTTTCTGTTATTTTTTTTTTGTGTCAAGGAGCTTGTTTACTTCTGTAACAACTCCTTTGTATCTTTTATTTGCTGTTTTGTTGTGCCAAGAAAAGTCTCTTATGACAAGATGGTACCTATATTTGGATTACTGCACAGGAACAGATTTCTGGAACGTCACCGTTTCTCGCCGTAGAAAATCAGAAAATTTGAAAAAATCTGCCAATTTTTGTGCGTGTTCCTGAGATATGTACGCAACTTTCGTACGACTAAAGTTTTTCGATTTGAGCGACGTAAGTGTCCCAAAAAAATCATCTTTACGGACTGTTCTGGTTTTGACAGATTCTGTCTTTGTTTTGCATTCTCTCTTTTACAAGTGTTGAGTGGTTTCTTTTAAGGTGAAAGAGCATCACTTAAGCCTAGTAACAGTAGCTAATGTTTGAAAATGATTGCTTATGAATTTGTGTCCTTACAGAACAAGTGAGATTATTTGTTTTGATGCACTAACCCGCTAATGAGAAAAATGTTGAGTTTTGGTGTGAAGGAAGTTTTCAAGTGTTAAGAGAGGAGGATGATATTATAAGATCAAGAAGAGTGAAAAGCTTAAGCTTGGGGAAGCTCCCATGGATCTCCCCAATATATTCAAGAAGACTCAAGCGTCTAAGCTTGGGGATGCCCAAGGCATCCCCTTCTTCATCAACAAACTATCAGGTCATCTCTAGTGAGACTATATTTTTATTTCTTCACATTATATGTACTTTTCTTGGAGCGTCAGTGTGCTTTTGTTTTCAGTTTGTTTTTGTTTTGTTTGCTGCTCTATACTTGTTGGATCCTAGCACTCTTGTTTGGAGAGAGACACGCTCCGCTTTTTCATTGGAATACTCTTGTTCTTCACTTATATTTGTTGAGTATTCTTGTCTAGCTACTGCTAAAGCTTCTAGCTCTCTGTTTTCATATATCTCTTGTCAGAGCTATTAGTTTCTTTTGAAGAAAGTACTCTCTTGCTTCACTTATATTTGTTTGGAGAGTTGTTCAAATAAGTTGATTGGTGTTTGGTTGGAACAGAAAATGCTATGCATGTGGTAGTGGTATAAAATGCTTACATAAGTCTTGTAGATCACTGTCTTGAGTAATTTGATACTTGTCAATTGTTTTGAGTTACCAAGTAAGTAATGTTTAGACTTGTGCATCATGTAAGTAAAGGCTATTAGTGAAGAACTACTGTAAAGCTTGTTGATATTTGATTTGTATCATTGGTAGTTCCAAAGTCTAGATATTTTCTAGTGAAAGGTTTTGGTTAACAAGGAAGACAATGTGGAGTCTTGTAATTTTTCAAGCATGTTTTTTATATGAGTTCTTGCTGTACCGGTTGACAGTCTGTGTTTGCTTAAATAACCTTGCTAGCCTAAACTCTGTACTAAGCGGGAATGCTGCTTGTGCATCCAAAACCCTTGAGCCAAAATCCATGCCATCTGTGTCCACCATAACTACCTATTATGTGGTATTTTCCTGCCATTCCAAGTAAATTTTTCATGTGCTACCTTTAAAATATTCAAAACTGTTACAACTCCTTTTTGTGTCACTGTTTACAAGCTCATGAGGATGTGGTAGATGGTCTTTATTTCACTTGTTGATCAGACTTTACACCTGGACTAGTGGCATATACATCCGCTTATCCAATAATTTTGCAAAAAGAGCTGGCAACGGGGTGCCCAGTCCCAATTAATTACAACTTTAACCATTAATTCTCTTCACATCTTTTTGCCCCTGAGAAATCAGTCAAGCAATGTTCATAAGTGTGTAAAAAAAGAGAACGAGGGATGATCTACCCGCTGGTAGAAATAACGTCCTTCATGGGAGCCGCTCTTGTAAGGTCTGGTTAACTTGTGACTTAAAGTATTGTCTATTTACTGATTCGTTGACCACTAACACACACCTCTCAAAATATATTTTTATACTCTCTATATGCTTTCAAAAACTTAAAAAGCTCTAGCACATGATTTAATCCCTGCTTCCCTCTGCGAAGGGCCTTTCTTTTACTTTATTGTTGAGTCAGTTTTCCTACTTCTTTCTATCTCCACAAGCAAACACTAGTGTCAACTTTGGTACAACAGTTGTTATATAATGATATGTTTGACTTATTGCATTACTTTGCCTTGACAATATCCATGAGATAAATATGTTAAAGTTGAAGCCAGTGCTGAAACTAAATCTTCCTTTGTGTTAGTCAAACACTTTCATTTAGAATCTATTGCTTTGTGAGCTAACTTTTATGCAAACTCTTATAGCTCCATTGTCTCCAAAGTATTATTCATGAAAGTTTGCACTTGTATGATTCATTTTGTTTACTCCTTGTTTACTTGTTAGCAAACTATAGACCATTGACTTGGATCACTTCATTCAGTTCATGTGCTTTGCATTACTATTTGATCAAGATTATGTTGGTAGCATGTCACTTCAAAAATTATGTTGTTTTTATCGTTTACCTACTCGAGGACGAGCAGGAACTAAGCTTGGGGATGCTTGATACGTCTCAAACGTATCTATAATTTTTGATGTTCCATGCTGTTATTATACCAATTGCTACATGTTTTATTTACACTTCATAGCATTTTTATGCATTTTCTGGGACTAACCTATTAACAAGATGCCGAAGTGCCAGTTCCTGTTTTCTGCTGTTTTTCTCTTTCAGAAAGCTAGTCGCAAAATATTCTCGGAATTGGACGAAAATCAACGTGTGCAAATATCTCATCGGAAGACTCCAGAAGCCAGAAGGGGAGACAGTGGGGCCACGAGGCAGCCACGCCACCCTAGGGCGCGGCAGGGGGTGGGCCCGCGCCCAGCCCTGGCGTGGCCACCTCGGTGCCTCCGACGCCGCCCTTTCGCCTATATATTCCCGATGTCCCGAAAACCCTAAAAAACCGATCATATTCCACGAAAAGTTCCGTCGCCGCCGCCGTCGTCAACCCTAGATCGGGAGGGTTCTGAAGCTCTTCCCGGCACCCTGCCGGAGGGGAGATCCTCACCGGAGGCCTCTACACCGCCATGCCTGCCTCCGGAGTGATGCGTGAGTAGTTCATCCTTGGACTACGGGTCCATAGCAGTAGCTAGATGGTTGTCTCTCCACCTTGTACCTCCATGTTTAGATCTTGTGAGCTGCCTAACATGATCAAGATCATCTTATTGTAATGCTACATGTTGTGTTTGCTGGGATCCGATGAATATTGATACTATGAGCAAGTTGTTTATCAATCTATCTATTTATGTTGTTTATGATCTTGCATGCTCTCCGTTGCTAGTAGATGCTTTGGCCAAGTAGATGCTTGTAACTCCAAGAGGGAGTATTTATGCTAGATAGTGGGTTCATGCCTCCAGTAATCTGGGCTCGAGATGACAGAAACGACTAAGGTTGTGGATGTGCTGTTGCCACTAGGGATAAAACAATGATGCATTGTCTACGTGTCATTTGCATTGTTTACATTACACACTTTACTTCATGCAATAATCTGTTGTTTGCAACTCAATACCGGAAGGGGTGCGGATGCTAACCGGAAGGTGGATTATTTAGGCATAGATGCGTTGGATAGCAAGTCTATGTACTTTGTTGTAATGCCCAATTAAATCTCATAATAATCATCTTGTCATATATTGCATTGTCATGCGCTCATTATTTGTCAATTGCCCAGCTGTAATTTGTTTACCCAACATGTTAGTTATCTTTTATGGAGAGACACCACTAGTGAACTGTGGACCCCGGTCCATTTCCTCATACTGATAAAACCACCAACTGCAATCATTTGTTCTCTGTTACTTTCTGCACTCATTACTGTTTTCCACACAATACGTTTAATCCTTTGTTTTCAGCAAGCCGGAGAGATTGACAACCTCTCTGTTTCGTTGGGGCAAAGTAGTTTGCTTGTGTTGTGTGCAGGTTCCACGTCAGTTGCGCCGCTGACAACCTTCTGAAGAACCTCCGTGTCCTCCTGGTTCGATAAACCTTGGTCATATTTCAAGGGAAAACTGCTGCTGCACTACATCATACCTTCCTCTTGGGGTCTCCCAACGAACGTGTGTTGTCACGGTCAACAAGCAGATCTTCTGGTGCTGTTGCTGGGAAGTAATAAAACACTCTACCGTTAACACGCCATCAAGACATTTTTCTGGCGCCGTTGCAGGGGACACTGGAATCTCCAGATATGGGAGTCTCACACTTCCAATCTCATTACTTTGTTTTTGTCTTGCTTAGTTTATTTTATTTTATCTTGTTTGCTGTTAAAACCCAAATACACAAAAAAAAAAAACAAGCAGAACTTCCCCAATTCTCTTAGCCATGTTCTTCACAAAACCTCGTTTTTAAGGACCGCATCCGGTAGCTTGTGAATCTGACACCAGGTTTCTAATCTATCAAGTTTAACTGTTTCTGGGTTGGAGAAGCCGTCATACTCAGCCAGGATCAAAGCTCCAAACCCTCTAAACTCCCACGGTCCTTTATGAACAACCATGTTCCAGTCCGCAAGACATTGAAATTGTACCGTAAATAAATTCTGGTTTATCCTTCTCCATGTTACCTGTTGTGCTGGATTCCACAGAAACTTCATATCCGCGATTAGAGCCCATTGACTGAACGATTTTCCGATGAGGACACGAGCAACGGCTAGCCACTTCGGTCCTTCCGCCGGGGAATCCACTTCTTCTTCCCAAATCAAATCACCATCGAGAGAACTCCTCGTGGGTCAACTGAGCACCCCAGCAGAGACCAGCCTCGCGAGAGGGGGATCGCTAGGGGAGAGATCGTCATGAAAATCGGGATACTCACGACGATCGCCACCGGAGGACACGAGAACCCTAGGTCAAAACCCTAGGGGACGTAAACAACCAGACAAACTGTTGTTTACTTCTCTGCTTTGTGCCTATGCAAAATAGTTGTGGGCGTCCTTTAGCATTTCAAACCCTGAGATGGCGTCCGCCGGCCTTCATGTGATCTCCATCGATCTGTGACGATCTTCCAGGGCAAGGTATTGATGCTTCTTACCTTGCCCTTTTTTTTGGTGACGAATTTTTGTTTTGGATGTTGCGTATCATGATGACTCGTTAGTTTTTGGTTTGTTCTAATAGTTCCCTTTGGGGGCAGTTCTGGTTTTGTTTTGTTTTCTCCTAGCCACACATTCATATCAATGAAAATGAGAGCTCCTATCGTTTAGGCTCAAAAGAATAAGTTTGTGTGGAGTTGTATTATGCCGAGATACACAAAAGTACTCGAAGCATGAAGCTAAGTAGAAAAGCATGATTATCACAATCCATCTTATAGTGACAAACGAAGCCTTGAGAACATGCCACAGAACATAGCTAGCACTAAGCAATCTACTCACCACAACATGAACGGAAACACACATCCTACTTAATACATGATTGGGAAAATGTATTGATAGAAAAAGACATAGAAATTGAATTTCATGACACGTCTAATCCTACACGAGCCGATAACAAAAATATACAATACAAATTGTTCCCGGATGATTCGGTTCTTTGCCGTAATTGTCACAAAAGCTATGGAAACATGTCATGATGTTAGACTTAATGGTTAACTTTATTTGAAACACCATGGAAAGTATTATATACACAAAATTGTTTGTGGTTTTTATTCTAGGAGTTGAACAGTTTCTATTAAAAAAAGAACTATGAATTTTAACAGTTTCTTCAAATTTGTGTGAAGCCAGTAGTTTTCCATAAACAACAACAGTGGCAAACTGGCGAAAGCTGAAATCCTGGAGAAGGATCTCGGCAAAAGGAAAAGAGAGATGGAAGAGGAGCCAGCGCCGACGTTACGTTGTGCGCCATGGCCTTTGTTGAGACGAAGAGGGGATGGAAAATCTGACAACGACTTCACAGCCTGATTAACCGAAAAAGTTTGACATCTCACGAGAGTGCTATTTTGGAACCAAAATTGCAGTGGTATTTTGGCAAACTTGTTTTTTTGAGTGGTATTTTGGAACTCCCGGTTTGGTTTTCATAGTGGCTATTCTCTCGAAGGAATACCAAAATATTGTGCCGTTTCGGACCTTTCCTCCCTTCTTCCCGTCCTCTGCTCCCTGTTTCGTCGAGGATTCAAATCCCCGCGACGCCATCACCGCCAAACGCGAGCACGATACCCACCGACCGAGCGAGCCCTAGCCGCCGCCCCGCACTTCGCTGCCGTTCCCGCGCCGCAGAACCCTGGCGCCCCATCGCCACAGCCGCCGCCTCCGCTGCCACCTCGATGGACTTCTACTCTGACGAGGACTCGGACTTCGAGTTCGATGAGGGCCTCAAGGAGGACCTCGACCTGGTGCGCCGCTCCTGCAGCATCACCGGCACCGATCCCGACGCCGCCGTCGCCCAGGTCTCCTCCTACCTCGCCGCCCCCGCGGCCACAACGGGGGCGGCGCCTGCTGATGGCTTGTCGGACGACGACGAGGAGGACGAGGACCTGGCCCTCGTCCGCAGCATCCGCGAGAACCTCCAACTCAACAAGTCCTCGCCCTCCTCGCCGCTCCCCTCCTCCCCGCGCCCGATCTGCGTCTGGCCGCCGTCCGACACGGAGGAGGACGACGAGGAAGACCTCGAGACGCTCCGAGCGATACAGCGACGCTTCTCGCACTACCACTCCGGCGAGTCCACTCGCGATCCGGTCCAGTCCGATTCCAATTTGGAAGCACCAGGTGAGTGTTTTGGGCTTGTCTTTGCGATTCGTTCGTGTATGAACCTGATGGTACATCTAGGATGCATGATAGTGCCTGGTAATCCGAACTAAATTTTAGACAAACATCTGAAAATATGACCATTGAGAGACTTGCAGCTGAATTGTGATCAAATTATTCAGTGTATTTTTTTGGTACGAAAGAATGGTTAGATTGACATCAAATAATTACAGTATTTCTGGTATTTACACTTTCTGAAATTTATCAGTATTGATGTTTATAAAGGCCAGAAACTACGTGCGGCAGTTCTAGCAACTTTTATCAACCTTAAGTTGGAATGTCAAACTATGGGCTGTGCTACACATTATGTGGTGTTATCCTAATGCCAGATTTGAACTGAACGAGAGTAAGAACATTACAGACTCTATGCTTGACAATGTGATGCAATATTTAAGTGATTTTTTGATTCACGAGTTATTACATGTAAGTAGAGCTCAGTTCTTGGTCTGTTCTATTGAAGGCACATATACCAGTAGTATAATTGGGAACTCAGCGTACGCGATGTTAGCATAATTCATAACTTGGTGAAAAGTAGATATGCTGATAGATAAAGAGGCTCTTAGTCTTTATTTACCTACTGCAGGCACTTCCACTGGGCGACTGGAGAGCATGAAAAACGAGACAGAAAAGGGAGGGACGGTGAATTTATTGCACATCAACCTGGCGAACAGGATATAATGAAGCAAAATTCAAAGGCTCTCACTAAAGCTGGATTCCCAAAAGCTGCACTGTTGTTAGTGGATGCTCTCAAGAAGAACAGAGCATGCCAAAAGTTTATTAGACGGAAAATGATTAACATTGAAGCAAAGATTGAAGTGAATAAGGATCTTAGGGATCGTGTCAAATGTCTCATGGATTATCAGTTAAGCTGCAAAAGATCATTTGGCAAAATTTTGTGCCAGAAGGTGGATCCTCGTGTTCGGTTGATTTCCTCCAAAAAACTAAGTGCACAATCTGCAACGGTAATAATAAACATTGGCATTTTCAACTGTGTTTTGTATGTTAGATGACATATATGTTAAATATTTGTGTACATCCACTTCTTTTTTTTTGCATAAGATAGTTATAAATATTAACAGATAAAGATGAATAGGTTTGGTATTCTAGTGTAAGTCGGCGCAGCATGTGTTGACAGCCACTCTTAGGTTTTTGTTGGTATTTCATATATGGCATACATACTAGTATTTTTTGCTGCTCTCTTGAAGCCATGTTTCCCAAGATTATATGATTGCTTGATTAATAGAAAAGCAATATGAAATAGCATCCATTTAGGATTCTGGTGGTCATTCTCAACACAGATTATGTATGAATCAGACTCAGTTAGCAGTGTATATCTAGTGTATGATTAGCTGGTAATTTGCAATTATGTTGTGATATTTTATTTATACTGATTAAATAACTTCAGTCCTTTTCCTGTGAAGATGTATATATTTTGTGGATGTTTACTGAATTTCTCTTTTATCACACTAAAATCAATTTATTTATTAGATCAAATCTAGATGAATTGTCCGTACTGTACACGTACATATTCTTACGGCCATTTTTTCCTTTCATGGTTGAGAATGGTAAACAAAACCTATTAGCTTGCAGACCATCGGAGTTTCTTTAGTCACATTTTGCTCTGTCATTTGCGCAGGCATGATTGTCAATTTTTTAGCGTTCTAAACTATTTAGAAACATATAACATGGTGCTTACGAAGGAGTATTCCGTTCATGCAGAGTAGACACAGGATGTCTGCATTACTCCTTGGCCCTGGTGAGAACCTTCATATTTCAAAGTATAAAATGGTACTGAAGCAATTCCCGATGTCGCTACAGAAGCAATCATGGTCAGATATGGAGAAAGACAAACTTGCTAAGGGAATAAAACAGCAGTATCAGGAAACATTGATTAAGGACTCGATGAAGAATGCAAGGTTTGTCGAATTTTGATCATCGATTTTAAATCACGACTTAATACCGAATTGAACAACCTATTATCATAGTTTCTCAATTTTTCGTTGCTTACACTTGAAGAATACCCCCTTTTAAGCTTAAGGTGATCAAAACAAAACAGTACATTGTCATGCTTTTATGTAAGTTTTGTAGTCATCCTGTTTCTCCATGATGCAGTCTGTTAGCTCGTTGTTTGCTAGTATTTTTCATTTTTCTTTGATGGGCCTCTATCATTTATGAATTGGATAGGCTTCTGACTGAACTATATGTGTAAATTACAAATTGGCAGCTATTGGCATCTATATTTTTGTGCCACTGGGTGTTTATTTTCCACAACTGGAATGTAGGTTAGATCCTAAATTATGAGTTTTATGGTAATTTTACTGGCCTTTTGCTAGACAATTCGATTCGATCATGAAATCATTGTTCTGCTTCTAAAATTTTCTTGTTCTGCAGTTCCACCGGTGACTTCAGTGCTGTAGATATGGCGTATGCACTGACCAACACTGCGGGTAATTTTGAGTTGACTCCTGAAATTCTCCGGTCAATCTTGCCATTAGTAAATTGGGACTACATTGCTGCCATGTATCTGCCTGGTCGATCTGGTGCTGAATGCGAATCAAGGTACTTTCCCTCTAAAAATATATAATTTCTGTAAGCGCATAGAGCAATTCCCAAGCCATTAAATACTACTATTATTTACCATGTCCTGATATTTCTATGTTTCTGTAACATGTTGTATCTATGTTTCTTGGTAATTCCTAATACAGAAATTGTAATTTATTCATCTAGGTGGCTAAACCTTGACGATCCACTGATTAATCACACTGCCTGGACTGCATGTGAGGAGAAAAGACTTTTACTAACTGTCCAAGAAAAAGGAATGCATAACTGGATTAACATTGCGGTTGCATTGGGTACCCAGAGAACACCTTTTCAATGCCTTGCTCATTATCAACGAAGTCTTAATCCCCACATATTGAAGAGAGTCTGGACAAAAGAGGAAGATCTTCAACTTCTAGCTGCTGTCCAAACTTTTGGTTGTAACTGGCAACTTGTATCAGCTAGTCTGGATGGTCGCATTGGCAATCAGTGCTCGAACAGGTAATATTCTTGGATTTGTCTTGCAGAATATGTATTGTCAAACCTATGTGATTACGCTTTCTGTTATGGCACGTTTGTTATCACTCTCTTTATTATGGTCACCTTATCTAATGGTATTTAATCTTCTCCCATAGTAATCTTACGTGGATAATATGTTACTTTCGTTGGTTTGGATATATTTGAAATACCCTTACATCGAACTTTCCTAGGTGGAGGAAAACGTTACTCCCTGAAAGAACAAGGGTGGGGAGATGGTCTGAGGATGAGGACAAGCGGCTCATTGTATCTGTCAAGCTTTTTAGGTCTGGCAGCTGGAATAAGATTGCTCAATTTGTGCCTGGCCGCACACAAAGTCAATGCAGCGAAAGGTAACATAGTAGTTTTACCATGTCAGTTCAATCTTTATGGTTTGATGATGATTCTAATTTTTTCAAACTAAATAGGTGGCGTAATGTTCTTGATCCAGATATAGATCATGGGGAATGGCGGCCTGAAGAGGATTCCAAGTTATTGGCTTCAGTCCATGAGATTGGTGCCTGCTGGTCAAAAATTGCCGGGGCTATGATTCCTCACCGTACTGATAATATGTGCATGAGGTAAAGCTATTTTTTTTAGATTGTAAATGATTTTATTCTTATGTGTTGCTAAAAACATCAAATCGATAGTCACTTCATGACGTGGACATACTTCATTGCTAATAGTTATGCCGTTTTGTAATTGCAGGCGATGGAAAAGACTGTGTCAAGATGAATTACCTTTGGTTATAGCGTCCAATCAAGTAAAGAAATCTATTTTTCAAACCAACTTCGTTGATAGAGAAACCGAGCGACCTTCAATTGTTCCAAGTGATTTCATATCACTTGTGTACTCAAAAGTTGACAGACGTGATGAGAACACTGCAAGGTACAGTTAATGTATTGCAACACTTTTCGACTAATAAAATATTTTAGTTTTGCTATGTTCTCTTCCTCATCAATCACAATGTTTCAGTGATCAAGTCAAGAAGTCTCAAAAACGGTCTAGAAAATCACGGGAGGATGACCTGACAGCTAACGACCCCTCGAAATGTTCTGCTGATGTTGCTGCTGTAAAAACCAACATGAGGAAATCAAGGAAAAAATCATCTGGGTATAGCTTATAACATTACATATGCTAAATTATTTAATTTCATTCCCTTATGCCTTCTCAGTGGTCACTAGTTTGTTTCGTCCTTGCTTTTATAGAAGTGAATGCAAAACGCAAACTGGAGAGGATATAACAGTGTGTGATGGTGCCAACAATTTCTCTAGTGGCTACAGCAAAGCTAGGAGGAGGAAAGTTACCACTGATAACAATATGGTGGTGCAAAAGAGAATGAGGGAATCAATCTCTGTTGATAATGAGGCCACCCTAGGTATACTTGAGAGCCCTATTGGTGTTAATAATGAGACACCAACGGAACAAACAAGGGTCACCAGTTCTGTTGGTAAAGAAGTCATAGCTAAAAAGAGAACAGGGGCCTCTGTGTCTGTTGGCAACGAGGGAGCTGTCAAAAAGAAAATGAGGGGCTCTATCTCTGTTGGTGATAATAGAGCAGTCAAAAAAAGGATGAGGGGTTTAATCTCTATCGATAATCAGGGCAGCACGATGAAAAGGAAGAGAATATCAAGGTAAAATGCCATGGCAAAAACAATTACTCATTAGTGCGTTACATCATCTGTATCTGTTTTCCTCGTAGATTTTCAGTGATATCAACAGTATCCTTTACTTCTTTTGCATAGGAAAGCAGCCAAGGATAATTCAACGACAGATGGTGTGGTGAATGCTTGTAAGTTGGACCGTCCAAGTGTGCCTTCTGAAGCTTCTACAGAAAGAGGCATTGATACTGAAAATTTGAACAAGGTTAAACGGAAGTCTACAGCAAGGTAGTTCATTCTCCTATTCACATTTGTTTTTGCATGGTCGTATTTCTGCCAAATGTCAATGAGGTGATTGTGTGCCTAAATTTCTTGATCTTTCTGTTACAGACCCAAGCAGATAAACATGACAGAAAGGACTGCCGACGAATATTCACGGCTTGCTGATTGCATATCCTTTCCCTGTGGAAATGGAACCAGCAGGAACACCAGGTACTTATAATAATAGTTCACTCCTACTTAATTGGTAGTTCATTTCATGCACAGAGCTCTCCTTATGGTGATGAGGCAAAATAACTAGATTGGTCCTTCGGTCAGCCCAACCTGCCAAGCTTGCATCTGTAAATAATTTTCCAATTTTGTGAGATTTTCTATTCATGCAATGGCCACTAAGTAACGGAGACTCTAAAATAATGCTCAAACAGGCCATCAGGTGAAAATCTGCACATCCCAACTTCAGCCATTTCTGCTGGACTAGATCCTGTTGGCAATGGCAGCACATGAAATGGTTCAGCTGACGTCGAGGTATGAACTCTATAAAACGTTGTATCTTAATGCTGTTGGCTGTATAGTACTGGCATAATTTGTTTATGGCCATTGCTTTTGTGACTGCAGATAACATTTGGAGAGTTCAGTTTCTTCTATGAATGGGATATTTTCCTACTGAGGTTGGTGGCTGCTCTAACAAGACACCTGTGTTGGGGGGGGGGGGGGGGGGGGGGGGGGGGGGGGGGGGGAGTGGTAGTGTTCCTATCAGCATTGGTGGCTGGCCGATCCAACTTTCCAAAGCTCATAAAGAGGAATGAGACACATGGCCAAAGGTAGTAACATATCAAGTATAATTTACGAGCTTAAAGAGGATAAGCATTCTCATCTAGTCATTTTGTTGTGTCAAGGAAGGTGTGGCGCCCAATAAGCCGAAGGCACATCAACTTGGCTTGCCCAAGGCTCAGATACAGTGGTTTGTATTAACTTTCTGACTGCATTGAGCAGAGGATCTCAATAAGCTGCAAGCATCTTGTTGGTTTAATATCAACAAAGTCAGTTAATTTATACAAAACTATTCAGATTTTATGAGATATGTCGGATGCATTACTGTGATCCTCACTTCTTGTGCAGGAGTTGTGCCCAAACAAAGTCAGCGCCTCTTCTGGCTGTGATCTGTTGATGCCAAACAGGGAGTAGTTGGTGCATCACGGTCCGATGTATTTGACTTAGCTTTAGTTAGGCGTGCATATGATATATATGCTCCATCTCCTGAGGAGGTGGAAGAGGTGCAGCGGCGCGACCATGACGATGAGAGAGGATCGGGAGAGAAGGAGCTGGATGAGGAGAAAGGGGAAGATGCGCTTGAGACGGTGGCGGCTAGGGTTCCCAGGAGACCTTTTTTTTTCCAGCACTTTTTTTCTTTCTCTCGGCCGTGGAGGCTTCGCCCGCATAGCGCTCAAGCGTTTCCTTTTCATTCTTCGCCCTCACAGTGACTGCCACGTGGGCACCCCAGCCATTGCTCCGAGTAGGAGGCTCTTAACCTTTCTCGGATATGCAAATCCTTCAAGGTAGCCTATGCTAGCTTACTGAAGCTTTTCGCTGTCCTTTTTCCCCCTTTCCGTAAGCCTTGTATGCATCTTGTTTCTCCCATTTTTTATTTTGTTTCTGTCGCTGCTATGCGGCCCTAAACAGTGCAGCATGAAATGGAAAACAAGACGAGCGCATGGCTTAGTTGACGACAAATTTTCGTGTGAAAATAGTAGAGTGAACCTGATCTGGTTGTTTGGAGAACCTGACTACTTGGTACTGATCTGATCCATAAATCAATGGCATTTCATTGCTTTAAAGATACACCTCTTTTTACGAAGTGTTTGTCGATTGTTGTCTTTAATTTGCATCAAGTTATGTTGCATATGCTCCAACTTGTTAGTTTGGCATCCTGTCACTGGTTTGTTTTTCTATTGGTTGAACATTCCCATTTGGCCAATCTTGTTTCCGGATGCTGCAGAAAACTGGTACTCAAGTTGCATGCTCCAGTTTTGTTAGGCAACAGTTTTGTTAGGCAACATGGCCATAGGTCACATGCTGCATTTTCACTGGAGTTTTGTGTAGGAACTTGTACCATTGATGCCGATGGACCTCATTTGCATCACTGTAGAATTCAGGAAGGTAATCTAACAGACCATTGCAGTTCAGTGAGAGAATATGATTATTATTATATACTGAATACATCGATATTACAAAGAACTGCTAAACCTCCCATGAATAGAAAATCTCAAGAATCCAATGAATGACCATACACGCTATATAAATTATGTGTAACTGCCATGTGTGAGTGAGCCAAAGAATATATCGACCTAAGCTTCAACCAACAGATCATACTACAGGCTAAACTTCTTCACAAAATCATAGCCTTAGTTGGTCCATAGCCGCTCCGGTGCCTCATCTGCCATGTCCAAGCGACCCTGAGGCTCTCCTGGAGTTCGGTATGCTGGGCTGTCCAGTTCAACTCACGGCTGATCTTTGTGGGGTCACTGTACACTTCCGCATAGTCACCAGGGCGGCGAGAGAAGTAGTCGACCTTGATGTCGACTCCAGTTGCCTTCTTGCAAGCCTCTACAAACTCCTTCACTGACCTACCTGGGGAACAAAAAGAAACGAACATGAATTTAACTCACATCAATGGTAGAGATACAATGTGTTGTTTTTTTTTCCATTGTTAAGATCATCATGTGGTGATCGGATGGCTGACCTCTTCCAGTGCCAACGTTGTATATGCCAACTTTGCCTCTTTCCGCCTTGTTGAGCGCTTTCACATGGGCGTCTACTAGGTCAGTGACATCAATGTAATCTCTTACACAAGTTCCATCAGGCGTTTCGTAGTCGGTACCTTTGACCTGTAAAGAAAAACAAAGATCTGTTAATAGATAAGCAGTTCCCAAAAGAGAATAAAATACTACTTAGAACATGAGCAATCCAGTAAACGTGAATATTTTTTACTCATAGCAGGGACTCTAGCTAAAACACACTTTTAGTTGCTGAAAGATGTACCTTCAAACCTGGTATTATTCCCAGTGCTGCGTCAAAGCATGCACCAGATATGCGGCCGTGCTCACGCAGTTCAGGTGGTGGAGCCTCGCCCAGCCTTCCTTCTGGGTCAGAACCGATGACGTTGAAGTATCTAAAAGTGTTATTATACTCATCAGTAATCAAATGGTGTCATGGTTGTACAAATGACACATCGATGTTTCTACTAAGCGACACCGACCTCAGAATCATCACTGACATGTCTGATTTCCTGGACTTGGCGAAGTCCAGAATGATATCCTCTGCCATTTTCTTGGCCTTACCGTATGGGTTGATAGGAAACTGTACAACAAGATCAAGTGAACAACTTCAGGGAAAGAAATATTCTTAAAGTTTACACGGCATGAAAACCCTCCAACCTCTTCAGAAAGAATTGGTTGCAGAGGTGACGACTGACCTGGGGAGTTTCTTCAGTGATAGGCATCTTCTCAGGCTCCCCGTAGGTGGCACATGTGCTAGAGTAGATCAGGGTTCTAACATTGTGTGTCGCCATGGCTTCTAGCACAACTAAAGTATTTGCAGTGATGTTATGATAGTACCTGTTCAAAGTGTTTCAGTATCTTGTGCACATGAGGGAATGTTAGGTACGTTGACGAATAATACAGGCTGACAAGCAAAAGTCTAGTACCTCAGAGGCTCAAGTGTGCTCTCGCCGACATACGCGACAGCAGCAAAGTGCATGACAGCATCAAATGCGTTTTCTGCGAATATTCTGTTAACCTAAGGACATGTTAAGGAACCAAAATCTTAAGAACGATTTCCTCGCTAGATCAAAATATTTTGTCTTGAATGGCATATATATATATCTTCAGAGATAACCTATCATTATAGTAGAAGGTAAGAGCTCAGGATACAACTTTTGGATCGCCTAAATCAGCATATATGAACTGCAACTGCCCCGGCTCCGGAAACAAATTCTGAAGAACCTTGACAGCCCCGATATTTCCTCTTGAAAGATTATCCTAAAGATAAGAGAAATCTATGTAAAATATGTATTTCAATGATGCTGAGTTTGGCCAAGAAACTGCAATGCAGAGTATCTTTTTGAGTGAAGTACGAACCACAATGGTGACTCTAAAGGAGTCTTTCAACAGCCGAAGGGCGGCATGTGATCCTATGTAGCCAGCACCACCCGTCACCAGCACATGTGTTACTCCAGGTTCGTGGACGGAGAACTGAGCACATCACACAAAGAGAAGCTTTAAGCATGAGCCAGAGTTGACGGAACGACAAGATAATCAGCTGCTAAAAACACATCCATTTCTACTGCATTGCTTAGTAGCAGTCAGGTTATGTTTGTCAAATTTGCTTGGAAACTTGCAGGATATTTGTCAAGTCGCAACTGCGACACTTTAGTACGCAATGCAGCATCAATCCAGTGACATGAGAATGGACATCTCCAAATAAGCATAGTCGAGGAGATAGAGGAAGAGGTATACCACACTGGGCATCCTCCTATGGCAGGGTGGCTGGTGAGCATGACGACGCACATGGCGGTGAGGAGCGCGGCCATGATTATCTTGCTGAGGTATCTGGACTTGCGCTTGGGATCGGAGAAGTCCATCTCTGCGATTGAGCAGCATGAGTTCAGTTCAGCGACGCGTACAAACACTCAAGTAAAAAAGCTCTTAGCATCAGATGGGCTGCCAAGTCGAAATTCATTTTCCAGTTGCACAAGCTAATACTACAGTACAGATGAAAGCTAATAATTCATTCCTGGTAAGTTTATCACCAATTTAACCAAGTCTAAAAAGCATGGACATTAACTGTAAGCTTGTGAGTAAAAGTTTGATATGAAATTAGGCAAACCTGAGAAGGACCAAGATCTAGACGCAGGCCTCGTCTGAGGCCTGCTCCTGCTGGTCGGCAGCATCTGTGACGACTGGTGGCGAGTCTCGTCGACCGACCAAATCCAAAGAAAAGCTCGAATTCCAAGCTGGAAATCAGTCAAGAAAGCGGTCTAAGAGGAGAGAGCCCTCCCTAGCTTGGAGGCTGAGAGCAGAGCAGAGCAGAGCAGAGCAGGCATGCAGCTAGCGAAGCAGGGAAGCAAGCCGCTGCCCCGGCCGGTTACAGTCGGTCACTCACTCTGTCACTCAGATCCAACAACCTTCTGCTCCTACGGCCACCGCCCCTTTACAGCGAGAGGAATAACTGAGAAAGAATTGCAAAAAAAAAGGAAGAAACTTTGTGACTCGGGTAGTGGGGGTTGGAGGGAGGAAAGAGAGGCGACCAATGGATGGATGAATCGTGGGAGTGGGAACGGAAAGGGAAATCCTGGTGGCGAGGCGAGGAGGAGCAGGGGAGTGATTGTGAAGACGACAGGAGGACGCGGACTCACGGACCCTCGAGGAAGCAGACAGGGAGGGCTGATGCGGACACGCACGCTACGCGCTGACGTCGAGGAAATATCTAGTGCTCCCACCACTTAGTGTGCTCCCTGTGCTACCACTAAGAAAAACATTTTTCAACGTGTCAAGATATTCAAAAAAAAATCCTGGATGTTCACAAGGTATGTTCCTACAACCTCCAAAAATTTCAGTTCAAAATTCGAATTGAACATTGAGTAACGAAAAAGACAAATCAGACATGAATAGTGTCATGGGTGTCAAAAAAGACAAAAACAAAGGAATGACATTATTCATGCCAGATTTGTCTTTTTTTCACAAAATTATTTTGATTTTGGACCTGAAATTTTTGGAGATTGCACAAACATACATTTTGAACATCCACAATTTTTCGTAGATTTTTTCAAAACATTTATTGACTTTTTTTGTGGTAGGACGGGTAGACCCTAAAGGCTGGGAGCACTAGATATCTTCTCCGCTGACGTCGCCGGCTCGTCGGTCGGGAGCGGAGGGCGATGCTCCAACTGCCGCCACGGAATACTCGGCATTCTTGTCGAATTTATCATACATACACTTTCTTTTTCGAAGCCAAGGCAAATGTTCTATCCGTCCCATTAACTAAGAAGTTGATGTCCAGTTAATTACGGAAAACCGGTCGAAATCCGATACATCTAAGTGACAAGCCCACTCTTGGCAGTGGCGTGGCAAACACAACAAAAACATGTCAATCTGCATACATAAACCAGCGAGAGACCCACTCCACCAAACTAGTCCACCACCCACTGCTCCTGTAGGAGAGACTGTTGAGACCCCCTTCTTGATTGTTACCCCGACGTACCACTGTCTATTTTGGAGCTACGTACAATGTTGCACGATCTGGACCTCATGATCCAAGTTGCACAGGACAACTATTAGTAGACCACATTCACACACTAACTTATGGGGCCGTTTGCTCAATATATAGTCAGACTGTGCTCTCGGAGACATGTCGACCGAGCCGCCACCTTCTGTACACGCCCCAGATCGCTAATCGCACTATGTCGAGCCGTAACCCTAGCTACGAGTAGTGGTGGAGCTACATGAGAATCTCTCAGAGGGGCCAAAAGCCAAAGTAACAAAGGGCAAAAAAAAAACCAAGTTTGTTTCAATCTAACATTTTCATAGTTTTGTCCAAATGTGGGGGCCGCCCTGACTTGCACTAAGCTCCGCCATTGCTCACAGGGCATCACTTAACTTCCAGAGGCCGCCACCTGCACTAGCCCCAATAGAAGAAAAAACAATCGCAAAAAATCTTGTGGATTCATATCCTCTAAAATTCCAATAAAATCAACAAGGCATAGAGTATGATGTCTGAACCACCACTAATACTGCTGTGCATTTTTGCTGGCTCCGACACACTGTTTTGCTCTACCCTGACAAAGTTTGGCATAACAATTGGCCGTGACAATTCCGTTGGTCTAACTTTTTGTCTGTTTATTCTATAGCCGATTAACTGATTTTACTATATTTAGGAGCGATTGTAGAATATTAAATCCCGGTACTGTATTATATAGTGGACCAACCGAATAGTGAACCCAGTACACCCGTGACAGCAACTACACTGCTCGGTCGCTTTGTCTTGGACAGGTCCGATCAATCGAAATCTACTGCCAGATCACGACTTACAAGGATATTTTACTGCACAGCTAGTCCAACAGAATTAAGTACTGGACAATATTTTGTGTCGTCGTACTGGTCCTAAACAACCACTACGAGCCGAACCAAACACATGGCCTCATGGGCCGCAGGGACACACTTTGTAACCGTGCAGCCATGTGCGTGCATCATGCATCATCGGTTTAATCTGCTCACTTATTTCACGCTTTACCCTAAAAAAAACCTATGGCCACCAACTTTTAAAAGATCCCACATATACGATAAAAAATCCACAGACTGAACTCTCAACACTCCCTGTTGGAACCGGAGCCAACACCACCAAAATGGGGTTGGAGCGGAGAGCACTTAAGTGAGAATATAGCGACCACCACACCACCCTCACCAACAGGGTCGTCGACGAGGGCGCACGTGGTGCCTGACCACTCGGGACCCAAAAAAGTGGGGCCCGGGTCCCATAGAGAAAAAAGGGCAATCCTACTGTAGCATGAAGCACTTGCATTTTCGTTCCGCAAGTTTGAATACGATGCTAATAGAGCATCTCCGCCGGCGGTCGTAATAGCTCTCCCAATAGGGTTATTGTGACACCGGACACGATATCTACACCTAGTGGTGCTCCCAATAGTATGTCTGGACAAACCCAATAGAATGTTCGTCACTCCCACTCCATCCCCTACGCTTCAGGAGGCAATTGTGAGTTGGTACTTTCATAGAAATTCGTTGGGTGCCCCCAGGTAGAAGGGATGATGTCGTCCAACAACAAGTATTTACCTCGATTGCGAATCAAAGTTTATCGAACCGGTATGAACTAATAGATTTTCAACTAAGTAGCAACACCTACAGACAACCACCAAATAAAGCTTGTCCCCAATGTGTCAAAAGGTTGTCAAACTTTCCGTCTCGATAGTTAGAAAGATTAAATGCATGGCGCGATAGGAATTGATAAATGAAAGTAATTAACAACGTGGACCAGTATGTAGATGATATGAAACAAGTAGAAGGACGGTTAAAGCAATAAAAAAATGTACTAAGGTCATAGTAGTTTCACTAGAGGCATCTCTCTAAACAATGTAGTAATGATGGGTAAACAAATTACTCTTGTGTAGTGATTAAATTGCAATATTTATGACTTCGAGTATTCATGGGATGATTCATATAGACATTACATTCAAAATCTATAGACTACTAATCCAACAACATCTATATATAATACTCCACCACAATATCTCTATCCAGCATGCATCTCAAAATATTAAGTTTAATAAACATAGTATTGCAATAAGCATGATGACATGATGTAGACCTTAACAGCACCATCCAAGTGTGGTGATGAAACCGCCGTATTATGCTTAGTAGTAACAACACAATACATGTCTCTTCCGTTTCTGTCATTGGGTTATAGATCACTGTAAGGTTGAGCTCACTATCAGACACCACACTCCATCTGAAGATGTACCCATCAAACTTGGCCAAAGTATACAAATATATAAGAGGGCGTATATGAACATAAATTATGCAGCAAATAAACATAAATGATCTCAATAATATTCCTGAATAGATCTGATCATGACGTAACAATCATAATACACCAACAGACACAATACCGATTACAGCAGATATATCTCACTCATGTAAGACAACTCATGTGATCATTGTATTGAAGATCGAGGTTGAGAGGGAGTGTCATCTAGCTACTGCTATGGACCCATAGTCTAAAGAGAACAACTCACACATCGTCATGGAGGCAACAAGGTTGATGATGACTCCGTAAGTGGACCCCCGCTCCCTCCGACAGTGTACCGGTACATGCCTCCATATTGGATCTTCGCGGAACAGGGACTTGCAGCGGCTGCCCTCCAGAATAAACTATGTCTCGGGTTGCGAGAAAAATATTGAGGCTGAGAGGCGATGGAAAGTAGGTCCAGGGGCACATAAAAATCTACATATAAATGCAAGGTGCTATTACAAAGCACAAGTGTGTATAGCAGATAGTAGAGTGCCCCTCTCTCTTTATTCTCTCCCTTTTTATATTTTGATGGCCTCCGTGGCTCCTTTTTTTTTGCCTCCTTTTGTTTTTATATTCTGTGGCCTCCATGGATCTTTTTTTATTAATCACAAGTAGGGGCAACACTCTAGAAATATCACACTTTTATTTACCCATAACTCATATGAAATAATTAACAAGATGAATATAAATGAATGCCTCAGATAGTGTAACAGGATGTGCAATGATCTAGTGTAACAGCATCATGACGTTGACCATGCCACATAAATATCATGTCAACTCTATATGATCATGCAAAGAAAAATGATAGTAAATTACATATCTAGTCATGTAATGCAATGATGGGTGTTACGCGCATGTCAATATATCTCAAAATTGCTATTAAAATGTCATGATAGGTAGGTATGGTGATTGTTTTGAGAAACATATTGGCTTATATGTGGCAGGACAAGAGGAAGTTCTCCCATGGGTTTGACAAGGCGTCGCTGTTGCGATTTCTGAACCAACACAAACGCTAAATCTCGATAGGCAGCTCAAGCTGATCCATGCAAACTAGCTGGATTGAAGCCCTTTGACATGGGAATTCTGTTTGACTCAAATTTTAGAGTTGTGGGGGAAATAGAGCGGATTTTTGTGTGGATTCGCATGGAGAAACAATGGGCTCTGATTAACAAATTTTAACAACACAAATGTCTTAGAGATCTATTGCAGTGGTGGAGCTACACGAGAAAAAGGGGGGGGGGGGGGGGGACGAAATCCAAAATAGCAACATTGTGTGCGTGTGTTGGGTGGGGGGGGGGTGTAAATTATTTTTTAATCTAATGCATCCATAAAAATATGTTTTCATAGTTTTGTCCACCCCTACTTGAACTAATCTCCGCCATTTCTCCCCTTCCCTTGTAATTTGTAGTCACTACCTTCCATGGCTTTCGATCAGCCCAAGCCCAATTGGCGCATATCTTGGTCAATCCCATAGCAAGAGTAGGACGGACGCTGACATAATTCCACGGTTTCAAAATTTGTGCCGTCCACCTCCGCTCGCTCTTCTTGGTTACCCACTTGGCCTGCACCCGATTAGGCGTCCTACATACTTGTACAAGGTAGTAGCGCTTAAGTTTGACTGAGTCGATGCAGAGGTTGAGGCTACATTTTCTTTCTAGAAAAAAATGTACTAGAGATAATTCAAAAGTAAACCAACTTGGAGAATTGAGTGGTTTTTGGTTGTACTTTTTTCGAAACGGAGTTTTGGTAGTACTTTTGGAAGAAGATATGACTCCTGATTCAGGACAACACACCGCTTAAATCTCTGGATGGGTGCACAATTCCAGCCCAAAATTCCAAGCGAGAAAAACAATATGAAAACATAAAATTTAAATATAAATCTTAACGCCGACCCGCCGATGGATTAATCTCGCACGACGTGATGCCAATGGATGTCAGAATATATATATATATATATATATTATATATATATATATATATCTCAGCTATTCTACAACCACTTGTAGAATAGCTATTCTACAACCCCTTCTGAACTTCCTCAAACACATAAGTTAACTTGGACTTTTTTAAAGTGAACTTCATGTGTTTTTCATAAATGAACTGCATGTGCCCACAACGTTGGAACGTAACTTCGGCTCAGTGAGCTAGTGAACTTCAAGCAGGTCTAGCTGTAGATAGCTGTCTGGCCTCGATGGGACCCTCCCACTTACCCACATAACTTTTTTTCCTTCTAATTTTTTTAATGCAAACTTCATGTCACGGTGTCGTTTTAAATCCAGATTAAAAAAATAAGTGAACTTCGCATTAATTTTAACAAATGAACTTCCTAACAGATTCACCAATAAACTTTTTGGTGGACCATCATTTTTCCTGAACTCCCCTACAGTGAACTTTTGTACTGTCCGTGATAAACTTCTGAACAGTCCGAAGTGAACCGCATGACAAAAAATGCGTAACTTTTTCCGCGCACATGGATTTATATTTTTTATTAGAAAATGGTCAACCTCCATATCAGACGAAATGAACTTCTCCCAAAAGCTGAAAGTTGAACCTTTTTTTACCGCTGATGCCACAATACTGTACAGGTTAGTCATCGAACAGCTCCAAATTAACATTGTACCGCTCGTGTGGTTTTTTTACATCTCTCCACAAGAAAATGCAAGAAAGCAAAGCTAGTAGAAAATAGTAGGCCCCTGTTGGCAATTTTTTTTGTCAAAGACTTCTGCTCATAATAAGGTAAGTAAACTCCCAGTAAAACACCTGTGAACTTATCTATCAGCATCTTCGTAAACAACTAAGCATCAACAGAGAATAAGAAGAAAAAAATCCAGAGATAAAAGTCTGACAGTAGATTGTAGCAGCAGACGCATCGATCGGAGCTGCACCATACACCACGGCTAGTACATAATCAGTATCCAGAAGCAAATCACGAACATATTAGCTTCTGTAATTTTCTTTACTGAACTTGTTTCCCATGGTAGAGGATATAGCTTAACTGCATATCACATCAGCAGCAACTGTGGTGGACTACCGCCGTGGCTCGCACTTTGACTCCACCGGCCTCGCTTATGCACTCCCAAATTTCAGAGACCATGACGTATCGGAGTATGAACTTCAGAAGTGCATTGCACTGAACTACAGAACAACGCTAGAAATAACTGCATAAGAGGCATAGGCAGGAACGGGAGACCTGGACCCCGTTGCGCTCTTCCGTTGGCATCAGGCGAGGTAGGTATCCCGCCGGCCGGCCGGCCGGTGCAGGAGCCGGGGAGCCAGTACGCATCCTCGCCGACGCAGCCATGGCAGAGAGGAGCCACATCACAGCTCGAGCTCCTTGGGGCGGCGGCAGAGGCAGGGCTCGCTGGGCAGCGGCGGAGGCAGGGCGAGGACCCCGTGCGGCGCTCGCGAACGTGGTCGTGAAGCGGCGCCGAAGGGAGGCGGGCGGGACGCGGTGCTGCACTCGGTGGTCGACGGAAGGTGGCGCGGGCAGGAGATTGGGGGAGGAAGATCGGCGGCGCGCTAGGTGGTGGTGGACAAGCGGGGAGGCTTCTGTCGGGCTGCCGGCGCAGGAGGCAGGTCGGGGTGGATCGAGGCTGGAGGCAGGAGGTTAGAGATAGGAGAGGTAGGTGGGGATAGGTCGTGGGTTTTCTCGGTGCGGTTCAGATTGGGTACGTGTGGGTTTCTGGCTTTCTGCGGGGCGGATTTGCTGGGTGTTTCGGTATTGTATAATAGGTATTCTACAATCTCTTAAAAGAGGTTGTAGAATAGTCTCACCCTATATATATATATATATATATGTGATGAGGAAATTAAAGTTTGAAATTAGTTGTGTCTGCACCCGATTGTTGGATGTCCCACTTCTGAGTTAAAAAAAATGTAAAATAAATCGTGGACATAGATTATGTCCTTGTGCATCTACAAATTTTCATCCAAAAATATGTCAACATGTTGCCTGCAAAAAAGAAACAAATGCTGCGTGAATAGCAGATGATACTATTCTCTTAGTTTTTTTTTTGCACATGTCACATATGGTCATATTTTGAAACAAAATTTTATAGATACAACATGATCCATGTCCATGTTTTATTTCAAAAAATATATGAAAACTGTTAGTTCCAACAGCTGTGCGGGCTATTGCCTAGAAAAAAAGTTTTATTTTTTGAGGATTTATAGAAAAGAAAAAAACAAGTGCAAGACTGTGGTAGATCAACTTTATTTTTTGAGGGAAGTTTGGTAGTTAAACTCGTAGACACTGTTTGATGGATCTTGTACTTAAGCCCATACACACAGTAACGGCCCACTAAGACTACTTCCCTGCATAGGAACAGCTTCATCGACCATCCATGACGCTTCCCCTGAAGAAAACAAAAGACCAGCTGCTCCGTTCGGACGCTGGATCCTGGTGGTTTTTGGTAGTGAGTGGAGTACCCTGCTCTCTAGTATATTTTTTACTAAATGTCACTTAATCAAATATTAAGTTAATTGCGCCCTTTCGAAAAACTTTCAGCCATGTATGACCAAGCCGCACGCGCCAAGTCAGATACCCGACAGGCGGACCAGCGTTCAGTCAAAACTCTTTTTTCTTTTAGAATTTTACCGACACGGGTGATCGGTTGATGGATTGGTTAAATGTTTGATTCGAATAGATCATCGACGAGTCACCGCTGAGCACTGAGGGAGGGTGATACCGATGCATCGATCGCTACGGCTCGAGCGGCTAACCTTGCTAGGTACTCCCTCTCCCTCCGTTCTGAATTAATTGACTCAGATTTAGTACAAGAACGGAGGGAGTAGGTCAGCTAGACCGATCGAGTGCATGCCATTGCCATCGACTCAGAGCTCCACCGGATCGGCAGCCTACTATACTATATGTGCCATGCATGATGCATCTAGCTCGACTCGAGTCAGACAACGACGACGACTGCCACCACGTACGCAGGCTGCAGCTGGGTAGACCAGGGGCCGGCACAACTAGAATGGTGACCACAGCGTCAATGTGTCGTCTTGTCAATCACGTACGTCGATGGATCCATCAAATCGACCTGACAGATCCAGCCTGACACCCCTTCCATCCAATCCAACAATGGATCCTTATATACGATCGATCAGCTCTCCACCTCTCTCCACGTGTGCAAAACGACAATTTTTTTTAAAAAACTCCAGCTACAAATGAACCTGATTCGTTAAAATTCACGTTTCAACCTTTTTCATGGACGCCATGCTAGACAGTATGCCGCCTTCGTTAAGAACGTCGTCAAAATGGCCGTGCGATCTCCCCACATTCAATCCAACTGTTTTCTTTTTTGTTGGTGGATCTCCCACTACTAGGAAACTGTCTTTTTATAGACAGGTATTTTGTGGCGCACGAAATAGCCATGCGCCACAGAAAATATTTCTGTGGCGCATGGTTCTGCGTGCGCCACAGAAATTTGCAATTCTGTGGCGCACGAAAGTCACATGCGCCACAGAATTGTGGCTTTCTCGCCCGCCCGTCCCTCCCCTCGCCTCTTCTTTTCCCCGCATCAAGCAGCAGCACACAGCGAAACCCAACCACAGCCCAGGCGAGATGGACACCGACCATGGCGACGGCGGCGACGAGGCGGAGGCGGCCTTCTTCGCGCGGGGGCGCCGCGCTGCTGCTTCCCCTGCTGGCCCTCCTCCACCACCACCACCTCCGCCTCCCTCTCCCACCAGCGCATCGGCGGCGGCGCCCCCGAGGAGGAGAACGCTCGAGGAAGCGAACGCAGCTCAGCTTGGACACGCTCGAGGAAGCGAACACAACTCAGCTTGGGGGCGGACGAGGAAGCGAACGCGGTGGCGCCGTCGGTCGATGTAGGAGACAGAAGCGCAGAGGAGGACGAGGCGGAGCTCCACGCAGATTCCCTCCGCGGAGCGTATTTTTTTTTAAAACTGAAAAAGACAATCTGTGGCGCATGGTTGCCTAGTGCGCCACAAAATCTGGGTATTTCTGTGGCGCACGCCGGGGTGCGCCACAGAAAAAAAAATTAGTGGCGGCGATTCTGTGGCGCACCCACCGTGCGCCACAGAAATACAATTTTGGTGCGCCACAAAAAGGCCTTTTCCTAGTAGTGTCCCCTCTCCCGAGTGTCGCCCATCTCCCCTCTCTCATACCCCCTCATAAATTACTTAAATCCGAGCCCTATTTTTTTGGTGGATTTTTTCCTCATCAACCACTCAAGGTATTCTTCTTCATTTTCCTTTGTTTTACTTGGGCCACCATCAACAATAGGCTCAAGGAAACATATATCTCGCTTCAAGGATAACACTGTTACAAGTATTTTAATTGTGCCGCCGTCAAAAATAGCCTTATCCACGAGGTTTAGATCACGGAACAATGGTGTCCGATTATCCCGTCCCACTACCTTCTTAAATATTTTGCCTTCCTTGGCTGTCAACCCATTCTCATCAATTTCCTCATCCGGGCTTTCGTTGTTGGAGTCCCATTCATAGGCTCGCGTCTACGGATGTCATGCAATATTTTCTATTCTAAGAAATTTGCGTCTGCATCCCCAACATAATGGTTAGGAAGATAACCTGCGCTTCATCACCCTCGGAGTTATCACCCTCCATGTCCATGTCACGACGATCATATTGGTCATTCAAAACCGGGCTCAGAGGTTGGGTCATTGGAGGTTGCCTCATTGTTCTGTCATACACATCGGCTTCCGGGTCGACACGTGGTTCATCTCAAACCAAGCATGTGGACGCATGCCGATTCAAACGAATGTGCAACCAAGCACACAATTTTTGTGTGGAAAATAACTCGAGAGATTATCCTGTAATGCCAACACACTTTTTATATGCTTAACAACGCAACTCATAGTCGATAAGCATTATATTCCAACGAATGTAATATACAAACCTAACATTATACCTTCCTTTCAACTCAATTACATGATTTTCATCCATCCAATTCTGCTCGCTTCAGACCTTTTCAACAATCTCGGCAAGTCTATCTCCTCCTGGGAGAACATATTCGCCATCTCCTTTTGAAAAGAGTCATAGTCTACATGATGAATTTCAAGATTCTCGCCAACTAAAAACATAACAACCTAATATTCACTTCACAATGACAATATAATACTGCAATGGCAAAGATTTAGAACAAGCCGCACAATTTTCCTACAAACCCTAATCATAACATACAAATTTTAGGCCTAACTAAATCTACCAAATCTCTAACTTTAGCATACAAATCATAAACTCTAGACCTTCATAAACATCATAGAACCCAACTCTGTTTTCTAGGGTTTCAAAAAAGATGAACAATACAACAAAATCTCAAGTTTATAATTCGACAAAACGAGAGAATGGGGTAGATTACGTTGGGCGATGGAGAGATGATGAAATTCACGAAGAAACCCCATTTGGAGCATTTGAGAGAAAACGGAATATAGTGTGTGTAAGAAAGAGGAGGCATCGTTCGGGCTGGAGGACGGATACAGGGAGGACTGGGGTGTTACGGGTTGAGCTGCCCGCCCATGGCCTCAAACACTTAAGGGCCTTTTTGGTTGCTAGCATGAAATTTCGGACTTTTGCATCCGTGGCCCTGGAAAAACGTGGCCTGAGAGCCATGTTGTGTAGCCCGTTTGGTTGCCAACAATGTTCTGGCCAGGCCCGTTCGACTGGGTGCAATTTTGTTTGCCCTTGCTGTTTGGACGTCTGTGTTTGTTTGGCAGCAGCAAATGCATGATGTTTGGTTGCTAAACAATGCTAGTTGTAGTCACTTCTCACTAGTGGTGACCTTACCACGTCGAAGTTCATCATTGCACCCCTAGCTACTAGCAAATGGCAGTTCTTTACGACATCAAAGTTAACCTAGCTACTAGCAAATGGTAGTTCATCATGACATCATAGTTCACCTAGCTACTATCAAATGGTAGTTCACGAGGACATCAAAGTTCACCTCTAGCAAATGGGCATCACGCCACCACAATTGCCGAAGGGGGGGAACTTGTTCTTCTTGTTCTTCTTCTTCTTCTTCTTCTTCTTATTATTATTATTATTATTATTATTATTATTATTATTATTCTTCTTCTTCTTCAGATCCTGGTGTCACCCTAGCGTTCCACATTGCGTCAGCCCACTCCTGCCTCAAGTTCTTCCACGCATCTTGGTCGTTAGCGTCCACACCATGGCCAAAATCATCATCGGTATCAGGTATAACATCGACCTCGTCCGGGAAGTACTCATCAACACCCCAGCCTAAGATCCAGTTATGAAGAATGCAAACACTCAAGAACAAGCTTAACCTGGGTGGGGAACGAGTGGAATGGTTTATGATCAAGGATCTTGAATCTGTTCTTCAGAGCAGCAAATACCCTCTCAACTGTCACTCTTAGACTTGAGTGTCGCAGATTGAACAATTCCTTGGAATCCTTAGGATAGTTCCTTGAAGAAAACTCGTTGAGGTGGTACCTAGTACCCCTGAAGGGTGGAGAACACCTGGGCGACAAGCATATCCTGCCTCTCCAAGGTAGAACTTGCCATTCGGAATATTGATCCCATTGGTTGACTCATGCTGTCAGCAAGGATGCTTGCATCATGGGCAGATACTTCCCAACCAGCTAGCACATATGTGAACTTCATGTCAAAATTGACAGCAGCAAGCACATTCTGGCTGGTGTAATGCTTTCCACCCCTGTATGCAGCAGACTCTGACCTTGGCACTCAAGCAGTCACATAAGTGCATCAATTGCACCAATACAATCTTGTTGACATGAACAATATGTGTTAGGTTAACACTGCATACATGAACAATTTCTTGTGTATGTAAGCAAGAACTATGAAATCTGATTGTCTCACTTGAAATATGGATACCACGGCGGCTGTTTCGAATCTTCGGTGGAGTCTGGCCAGTTGGTGGCTTGATCATCTGTGCTCTGAGCTCTCCAACATCGAACAGAACTTACGCGAAACAGCGTGATATAGTCTCGTTTGATCTCCTGAAAGTGCTATGAATCACTCTGAACCTCTGGCTGTGACCAACCACATGAAAAAACATTGCTACTTGCTCTTCTATACAGGTGTGGATGCTATCTTTCAGCAACCCCCTGGACCGCAACGTCTCAACAAGTTTGCAAAAAGGGTCTCTGTCCATTCACAACATGTTCACGGCCTCCACCTCGTTGTTGTTGAGATGTAGTTATATTGGCAAGCCTCTCTGGTCTCGGGGGAACAATGGACCATATCTGATTACACCCTATAATTGCGGCGTACTGCTCTGTGATGGACTAACAGGAGCCAGGCCTGCATCACAGCTATGAGCGCTGCTGCCTAAACGATAAGAGGCATACGAGTTTGTCTGTCCTAGTGAAATCAAGGTGGTTGCATAAGAACAGAGCAGAAATCTAGCTACTTCGTTCTAGTCTAAGATCAGGTAGAGAGAATGGTGCTTGTCCGTCCTAGTAAGATCTACCTAGAGGGGAATGGTGCTTACCGCCATGGGAGCAGAGAGGACCGAACTGTCGGTGCCTGGATAAGGCGGAGAAGAGGCAGATCTTGGTCTTCGCGGTGTCGCCTCCGCCGTCGCTCCGCAGATCTAACTCGCCGCCGCTTCCGCCGCTACCGGTGTCGCCGTCGCCTCCGCAGATCTAGCTCGCTGCCGCTTCCTCCGTCGGTTCCGCCGCCACCTTCGATGCCGAAATACTTTGGTCTCTCTTCTCCCGCTACCGGTGATAGGCTAAAGAGGGGGGGGGGGGGGGGGGGGGGGTGTGAGAGTAGCATACGGCGGCACCAATTTTTCGTCTCCCGCCAGCTCCATGGCTGCATCCCCGCGGCTCCGCGCGTGCCGCTTTTGGCTCTACTATGCTGGCCTGAAGCTGGGTCTGGAAAAAACGCCCGATTCAAGCGTTGCTCTTGGGCCTGACTGAGGGGTGCTTTGAACATCATGCGCGTGCGGGCCAAGTGAAATTGTGAGTTACCAAACATCCCGTTTTTACATCCCCTATGCCTGTTTGTGTAGTGCGTGGGCTACCAAACACGCCCTAACCCTCACTCGAGCATGACGCTTTGGCCGTCGGTGCTATGGTAGTAAGTATGGTGCTCAAGTCTGCGGTGCCATACTTACACTTTGTAAGCCTGGTTGGGTTGACGTGGCAGGGTTCGTGAAGCTCTTGACCGAGGCGTCATATTGTCTAGCATGGCGCAATGAAAAAGATCAAAACGTGATTTTATTTTCAAATCTCATTTGTTTTTTGCTGAAGTTATTTTTGAAAGGTCTTGTCGTTTTCACCCTGCACTCTGCATTGATCTGCGTACGAGTGCGACGGCCCCTCCCTCGTCCGGGGCTGCACAAGGTGACCTCACCACAGCTGCATGCAATATATGCCGCGCACCCTGTACTGCGCCGGGCTGCCCGCCGTCCATCGCGTATCATCCATCGTCTCAGCCACCAATAATAACCCTCCGATCGAATGATCGGTCGACCTTTCACATCTCAAGTCTGACTCTGGTATTGTTGTAGTACGTGTGGTTGCCGTGGCTATGTCAGCTACCGGCGGCGCCTCTGGTGTCTCGGCGCTCGCGCCGGCTGCGCGGAGGCGAGCAGGTACGAGTCGCAGAAGCGGCGCGACTGGCAGACGTTCGTGCGGTACCTGGCAGCGCACCGCCCGGCGCTAGTGCTGCGCCGGTGCAGCGGCGCGCACGTGCTCGAGTTCCTTCGCTACCTCGACCGCTTCGGCAAGACCCGCGTCCACGCGCCGCCCTGCCCGGCCTACGGCGTGCGCGCGGCAACGACGACGACGGCGGCGGCTCCGTGCCAGTGTCCTCTGCGGCAGGTGTGGGGAAGCCTCGACGCGCTCGTGGGTCGCCTGCGCGCCGCCTTCCACGAGCGCCACGGCCGCGGCGAGCAGCAGCACGATCCCAACTGCTGCAACCCCTTCGCCGCGCGCGCAGTCAGGCTGTACCTGCGCGAAGTCCGCGACGCACAGTCCAGGGCGCGCGGCATCTCCTACCACAAGAAGAAGAAGAAGAAGCGCAAGCTTGCCGCCGGCAGCATCAAGGCGGCGGCCTCCTCCAACAAGAATGGCGGTAGCATGGACGCGGACGGCGAACACCAGCAGCCGGACCCCTTGCGCGGGCACGAGACTATGGCGAGGGTTACGCTGACTAACGCGCCGCCAGTACCGCCACAGCTGCCGCCCTTCCGCCGTGCCTTGCGGGGGTGCCGTTCGAGTACTACGAGACGGGTAGCATCGTTGCGAATGGAGCCGGCTGCTACGGCGGAGTTTACCTGCCCTTGCTCTTCAACGCATTTAGCTAGCTAGCTAGCTCAACGCTCATAGTAGCCGATCTTGACATCATAGGACAAGCCAATGTTTGAGTTTGATTAGGATCGTCGTCGTCGTTTACGATCTTATCCCTATCCCTATGTTACTTTGCGTAATAATTTGTAGATAGGTTTTACTGATGGTGTGTAGTTAACTTCGTGTATCATTCCGAGACATGGTTTTTTATTTTATTTTATTCCGAGACATGTTGGTTAGTTGCTCTGCTGGGTAGTTTCCGCGCATGATGTACGCAGGTGTCTAGATATTCTTACAAATCGTTTTTATGTATCAGTATGGTGAGTTTGACATGAGCGGTCAGCTGCGTGTCTTGCCAATTCATGGCACTCCACTTGCTCTATTTCTGTATCTAGGTTCTGTTTATGGTACTGATGTTGCATTTCTGCCAAATATGTTATCGCCCGCCGTTGCATGAATGGTTAGCTCAGTACACAGTGGGTCTTGGTAACAAAATTATATTTTCTACTCCCTCGTTCGGTATTATAAGAGTTTTAGATATATAACAGGTTGTCTAGCACTAGTAGAAAACGGGGCAACAGTCGTGGTTCCAGAGGGCCTTTAGTACCGGTTGTGCAACCGACTGCCAAATCGGGACTAAAGACCCCACCCTTTAGTCCCGGTTGCCTACGAACCGGAACTAAAGGCCTCCACGTGGCCGGAGCGGCGCGCGCTGGGCAGGACCTTTGGTCCCGGTTGGTAACACCAACCGGGATTAAAGGTTTCTGTTTTTTTTTCTTTTAACGCTCCTTTTCCTGCCGCGGCAGGAAAACGTCTAAAACGCTGACGTGGCATATTGTTTTTCTTTTCGCTTATTTTTCAGGGTTTAGGGTTTTGGAATTTTCCATCGTTCGGAGATCACGTTGATGCACAAAAAAAGTTTTCGCACACATGAAGATCACGTTAATGCATATACATAACACACATACAACTTGATATATATATGTACACACATAAAGTATTCATTACATGGAGATCACTGCTAGTACATGGAGGGATGCTATTTTTCGACATAGTGGAATTCTCCGGATTCCGGTATGACCTGCGTAAGGAAAAATCCTGCCAATTTCTCCGCAATTGCTTTTACGCGGTTAATTGGTAGGAGCTGGTTCCGCTTTCTTGCCATCTTTAAAAGAAGGAGATCAAATCAATTATGAAGGAAACCAAACACAATTGATGGTACCAAAATAAAGTTGTGAATGATGTTTATGTACCTCTTGATTTCTTCGACTATTGACTCTCTCATTGACCTTCATGTGAATGTACTCGCAAACGTAGTATCCACATAAATCCGTCTCCTGTGTTGTCGCAGTCACCACTATACAAGAATAGAATTCAATCAAATAATAATCAAGAGAATTATAATGATATTGAAACTAGAAATTAGAGAGATACGCGGACCTAGGTACGTAGTACTACTTATGTTGTTAGCCTTAAATTCCAGCTTATCTTTTCATTCACCGCGTTCTTCCGTGATGAAATGTTTCTAAACCCTGCCCGACAAAGAAAATGAATTGAGGAGTTATTACTTACTTGATATCAGGAAATGAATGAAAGATACCGATATAGTGCGATTGAAATTACCTCTTGAGCATATAACGCACGCTCTTGTAATCATCAGGGTCTCTCCTTAATGAGTCCATGATTTCAACTTCTCCAACCTCGATTCTAATGATCATCAGAATGAAGTGGAACCTGCGCACGTTTATATACGCAGTTATTCATAACTCATCAATTACACTTAATATCGGGAAAGCAAAATAGAATGTGTACAAGATAGTAACATTCATTTGAAGTTGTAAAGAAAAAGTATTTCTTTTTTGTTATTTTGTCGCTTTAAAAACGTTAGCAAAACGTCCTCTGTGTCCTGGGCATACTGATCTACGGTGACTTCATGAACTTTATCCGGGTCAATGAACCTATGTCCCAGATTCCTCCACTCTGCATTCACGAATCTTCATTCTGCATAATACCGTACAAAAGAATCTCGTGAGGATAATTACAGGCAATGAACGAGCTTAACTAAAGAATTAAATTACACAAATAAATCACTTACAGACAATAGCAGCTGATGATAGATTTGTCATAGCCTCTCAGTACAAAATCGATAAAACTCTTTCTTCAGATGCCTCAGCATGGTAGCACACATACATACTCTGTCTATTTTCTCGGATGGCATTTTCATTTCCTATGCGGGATGAAATGAGAAGAAATAATCATCCTAACACATGGACAAAAAAATTACATGCATGAGCATATATAAGAGGCTATGCACATAGTACTATATATGCAAATAACAAAATGGTACTATACAAATTTTTTGATTCGAGGAAATAAGAAAAAATTTATACTAACTCAATTATATATGCTAAAACTAAAAATATACTTCTAACAGAAAATATTTACACAAATTTTGATTCTAACAAAAAATGACAAAGTAGTAATTTAAATCAATAATTATGGAAAATGACATAATTTTCTTTATTGGCATAATTTAAAATGGAATAATTTAAAATGGCATAATTTTTAAATGGTCCACTAATTTAAAGTACAAACTCATAGCAAATTAATAGCAACTAATTTCATAGCAAATTTAAGTAGTCCACTAATTAATTCATAACTTCATCAAAATTTCTTATACACAATATTCATCAACAAAATTTCTTATACACAATATTCATCAAAAAAAATTCTTATACACAATATTCATCAACAATAATTTTAAACAACAATTTTCATACACAACTTTTCTAGTTTCCACTTCTCTCAATGTGGCCTAAAATTATAAAACTACAAATCCTAAATTACTACAGAGAGCAGGGGAGGCGGCGGCGCTAGGGGAGCAGGGGAGGCGGTGGCGCTAGGGGAGCAGAGAGCAGGGGAGGCGGCGCTAGGGGAGCAGAGAGCAGGGAAACAGAGAGCAGGGGAGGCGGCGACGCTAGGGGATCGATCTTACCTAGCTTGGATCGATAGCGACGGCGGCGGCGTGGACCCAGGCGCGACCGCAGATGGGCGGCATCGCTGTGGCGGGTGTCGGGGGAATACTTTCTGGATTAACCCGCGGCCCAGTGCGACTTAACTTACTCGCACGGATGAAGGCCCACTTGGGAACAAGCCCAATATTGAACCGCCATAAGGAGAAAGATCTAGAAGACAATCCCGGAGGACGTGAAGACCAAGTAGTCTCCGAGTAGGCCTCTGTGGATGTATTCCTTATGGGGAAGTTTCCTTTTGTAACCTAGCGAGCCTCTGTGTATATAAAGAGGACTCGCAGGACTTAGAGCGGGTCAAGCTATCAAGCCCCAAACCCTAGCTCATACGGCGAGTACCAGATCGGATCGCCTCCATTGTAACACCTCGATTATCATATCAATACCAATCTAGGGTAGGCAGGAAGTAGGTCTTTTACCTCACATTGAGGGGGCCGAACCTGGGTAAATCTGTGTTGATCTTTGTTCCTGCGATCCCAAGCTCGGAGATGCTTGACTCGCGTAATCCCACACCTACGAAGTCATCTATGACACCTGACGTGACAAACCCACGACAGTTGGCGCCCACCGTGGGGCCTGCGGTCAAAAGCGTCACGTTCCGCGCAGGATCGAAATCAGGCTTCAAGGACATCGCCATGGCCAAGTTGAAGACATCAATGGGGTCCCCTTCATCGACGACTCAGAGTGGGGACCCGAGGCAGATCGCATCGAGTTCGGATACATCGTTCCCATCGGATCAGTAAAAGTTTTCGTCGGATCCGTCAGTCGCAGATCTATGGACGCGACTCAAGGAAGCGAATCGGTGAAGGAGCTGCGGCCGGTCAGGGTCCGCGTGTTGGAGGAGCTACAACAAGCTACGGCAAGATTGCCCATCCCCGTCCCATCAAGACCTGTTTGGGGATCTCTACCAAATCAGGAAGGAGACCTCAAGATTGAAGAGATTGAAGCTATCAGGACGGAACTCTGTGAAGAGGCACAAAGACTCGCGGCTGAGCGCGAAAAACTCCAAGAAGAAGGCCGACGACTCCGCCACTGCCAGCCGAAGCACCAGGCGGTGCGAACCAAGATGACATCTGAGCGCAAGAAACTCCAAGAAGAAGAGTGGCGACTCCGTCGTTGGCAGCAAAAACATCAGATCAAGATGGCAAGAGAGAGGAAATCACAGTTCCACGGCGACCCAGAGAGCAACGTGCACGCCGCGATAGGGATATTGTCAAAGATAGCACCGGTTGGAGACACGCGAGCTGATAAGGAAGCTCGCATGCGATCGACCTACTACAAACTGCTGCTTTACAACAAGCAAATATGTATGGAGTCACGCCCAATGAGCCGCAAAACGAGGTATCATGGGGAGGAGAAAGTACAGCGTCGAAGAAGTGGTCAACCAGTTAGCAGGTTTGCAGGTATCATTGGAAAAAGAAAAGAAGATAGAAGGCGAGTCGCGGAGACCGGAGCGACTCAGCCATCCCAGATTGAAACTGATTCAGATGAAGATTCAGCGCCAGTAAACTCCTATTCATTATTGAAAGGACCAGCATGTTTTGGAGAGGAAATACGGCTCACTCGTTTCCCCCGAACTTCGACGAGTCGCAGCGAGTCACCACCTATCGCAGTGACCAAGACCCTGCCTTATGGATAGAAGACTACGAGGCAAGCATGACAGGGGCTGATGTGACTCAAGAAATACGTGCAAAATACTTCCACTTGGCAATACAGGGAGAAGCTAGGGATTGGCTGTTAAGGCTGCCATCAAAATCAATAAGCACATGGGAAGACTTGAAGGACAAGTTCATCGCAGATTCCAAACAGAAGATATGAAAAACCTTAGACAATGCATTCAAAAAGAGGACGAATCAAGCGGCGACTGGATCAAGAGATCGCGGAGATCCTTGGCTCCGCCAAAAACTTAACAGTACAAGCTGCAATACAAGCTATGAGAAGAACTGTAGATTTGAGCCGCTGGTGCACAAATTAAGTCGCGCTGAGCACAAGATTGATAGTTTCGACCAGCTTTTGGCAACAAGTGCAAAGACAGATAGAGGGACAGGCGGCTTATCACAGAACCCAACGGGGAAACTGCCAGTCGCGAAGACAGAACGTCGCGCACACCAGATGCAAGAGCAAGGGAGTGATAAGGCCTTACCCCCTAATAACTGCAAGGGGATCTTCGACGTGCCTTGCGACTTACATCGCAGGAGAGATGGCAGGCCAGCGGGTCACACAAAGGCGCAATGTCATTATTACCGGAGGTGGAAAGAAGGCGACACGCCAGATACAGCTCGCAGCAGATCGATGCAGCACAAGAATAAATCTAGCTCTCATCAAGAGCCTGACGTTTTACCTAGAAGAAACATAGGACAGTTTCATACAGTGGAGGTACAAACGACGGATGGAAGCCGGAAGAGCGGTCAGATTTCAACGCCAGAAAGGTATCGTCGCTGGACAGAGCAATCGGTTATTTGGAGTCGCGGCGATCACCCCCCAGAAGTAAGAGATCCAGGACAGCCAGCTCTGGTGGTCACGCCAGAAGTCGCGGGATACAAGTTAAGTAAGGTCCTAATGGACGGAGGAGGAAGAGTAAACATCCTATATCAAGACACGCTCCGAAGAATGAATATACCCGAGACAAGGCTGCGACCATCCAGGAAAGAAATTCAAGGAATAATCCCAGGAGCTGTTACGCGACCAATCGGAAAGATAACACTTGAAGTTAGCTTTGGAACAGAGCGGAACTTCCGCACAGAGCTCCTAGACTTTGAGGTTGTAGCAGTCAAAAGCTCATATCATGCAATCTTTGGAAGAGAAGCCTATGTCAAATTTACCGCTCGCCCCTGCTACGTCTACCTACAGTTAAAGATACCAGGACCAAACGGTGTTATTACAATATATGGAGACAGACAGAGAGCATTAGAATGCGAGAACGCAGGCTCAGTACTCGCAGAAGAAGCTTGTATCGCCAACTCTTCACATGGGTATCAGTCGCAGATCGGTGATCGCAGCTCAAAACGAGTCGCGTTGGAGGTACCGCGGAAGCGGCCAACAGGATGCAGCCACCGGATGGTAAATACCCACCGAGAAGTCGCGCATCAGCAAGATAATGCCCCAGAGGTCGCCTTGATACAAAAAGAAGACAAGAGATGGCGCATGTGCATAGACCCAGCCTCGATCAACAACCCAGCCAAAGGGGCTCAGTTATCGTGAGACCTTACAAAGCAAACTCAACTCAACATAAGTCGCAGCTCAGTGCGGCTGATCCCAACACAATGCTTTCTGCTTCAACATGAGACATACATCGGAGCTATCATGCTCGACCCGAGTCGCTTTTAGCGACTCAAAATTGAACCAATCAGGTGTTCAACCCACTCCGTTAGGAGTATTAATTCGCAACTAAGTGCGATGAGTATCAAGTATGCATGGCCTGCGGGGAATAGAAAACCCGCATTAAAGGGCCTGCATCATCATGTAACACCCTGTAAAACATCGAGTGATTATGAAATAAAGCCGGCACCCTTGACATTCAAGGGTTTGTCGTTTCGCCTCAACTATCATTGAGTCGCTGAGTCTTTTGAATTTCATATATCACTGACCCTTGAGGGCTCCTTACGAGCATCGCGAGTACCAATCGCACCTCAAATTTTGCCAAACTAGTGGCAATCCTTAAGCTAGAAGCGTCTTGCATTATGCGACCAAAGTACTGGGGTGTGGCGTCAATCGAGCTTGATTGCCTATCATGGCCGCTCTCGACCCTGAACACACATGTTCCTAGGAAATACTGAGCCGCGCGAGCGTCTACTTAATGGAATTATCAAGAAAAGAACCTGCTTATAGGTCACAAAAATACTGTTTATGATACATGAATATCTTACAGACTAACGGGCATGTCCCACATTATTTATTTTTCCTCTTCCGAGCAACAGGAGTGGGAATTGGCGCGGCTTGTCTCGCAGTTGCAGTCGCAGGTGTCCTAATAATCAGGGCGCCGCCAGACGAAGCAGAAGGGCCACCAGATACTGTTGCTGGAGTGGCAGCCCGAGATGACTCAGCTCCTGAGGACTTTTCCTTGACACCTTGCTCCCATCAAGATTGAATTTATCAAGATAAGTGCCCAAGTCTAAGTTATCAACAAATTTTGTGGCATACCCGCGCATCCCTTTCCAGATATCGAAGTACTCGCTTATTGGCAGTTCAGTATCATCTGCGCTCATCGCCAGGCCGTGGCGAGCAACCTTGCCAACATCTATCTCTGGATAATATGCTCGAAGCAATGTCAAGACATGCGCGGCTCCGGCGCGAGCAGAGGATCGTTTCCAATCAGAGACATAATGTGGAGCCTTGAGCAGTTTATTATCCAATACTCGCAAGATGTTGGGCCATCAGTCGCAGGAGTGATTACCGTCATAACTTCCTTGGTAACCTTTAAGAAGCGCTGGCTGAGGTCAGACAGATATACCAGTTGATCCTTCAAATTGGAGCGGGACACTGGGGCCTCAGGTCCTATGTCAAAGAAAGAAAAGGCAAGAAACAAGTCAGAGACTAACGAGTGGTTACCCAAAATATGTATGATTAAAGGAATACAAGACCAACCAGCAAGCTGCAGGACGGCTGATTTGACCATGGAGCCAAAACCCTCAAAGGCTTTGAGCAGCGAGTTATATTTTTCATCTCGCGCGGCGAGTTCCTTTGCGTGGTCTCCCTTCAGGCGATCAATCAATTCAGATTTAAGAGCCAGCCCTTCTCGCAAAGATCTAATGACCTCGTCTTTCTCCATGAGTCGCTGCTGCATATCAGCTTCAAGTTCTTTAAATTGCTCTTCGCAGGAGTCGAGTTGACCTTTGAGAGATTTTATTTCCTGATCTTGGTCCCTAATGACCTCATTATGCTGCTCCAGGCGAGACTGCATCATTTCAGGATGGTCTATGGAAATGCCTTTACCCTTTATTGAGCCAGAAGCATCAAGCAAGGACAGTTCACGCTGAAAACAAACAGAGCAAAACGCATAGGTAAATTATCCAGGAATTTGGGGGCTCGAGATTTGAAGCAGGAAAAGAATCAACACCCCGTGCGATGACACAAGGTTTTGATCCTTGGGGGCTACGGTATATGTACCTGGCGACTTGAAGAAAATTGCTCAACTAAGCCGCGCAGCAGAGCAGCATGCTTGTCTCCAGCAGAAATTATGGCATCTGCGATTGACTTAGAACTATTTCCTGGAGCTGGAATTCTATTTTCAGTAGATATCCTACCAGCAGCAGGAGTTGTGGATGGAGCTGCGACTGGAGTCGCGGCAGGAGCCGCATCTGCAATACCTTCCTCCAGGGAGGGCCTTGGTTGAGTCGCACCATTACTGTTTCCCACGTTTTCATCAGCAGCATCATCCTCGCTCATAGCTTGCTGAGAAGAAGTGGGATGGAATTAGACTTGGTAGCCTCTTCAGACATGGCCCTGCAAAACATTGATGGGTTAATAAGCTGACCTAGCAGAGCCGCAACATTGAAAGGAAGGCGAACCATACCCAGAGGCGACACGGATACTCTTCATCAGGCAACCAGAGGAAGGAGAAGATAAACCTTGCAAATCTGAACCTACAGAGTATGAAAAGAAGTGGTGTCAGCAAATATGCAATCACGAAAGAAAAGGAGAGAGTCGCAAACAATTACCCGAGCTTATTGAAAGCAATCCTTTGCACACTTCGGAAGAAAGTAGCCTTGTTGGGATCAGTAAGTTTTAAAGATTTGGCAGCTCTTGTTTCTACCAGTAGCGCCAAGGCTTTGCGACGTTTCTCAGGCTGCGTGGGTCTTCTGAGCTCTGGCATAAAATACGTTTCGAGGACCTGCGAGGCACCTCAGGAAGTTCCAGGAAAGGTGTATTTGGAGTCGAAGACAAAAGAGCGTCGGCCATTTGTTGTTCCTCTTCAGAAGCACTACCCTCGTGCATAACTGTATCTTCGTCAAAGGCTGCGGCTTGCCTTGACGACTCAGCCACGGTTCCTTGGTTCAAGTCGACGTCCTCTGAAGGAAGAACCCAGAAATAGGGATCGATCTGAAAAGGAGCTCAGGTCAGAAATAATCAATTTTTGGGAAAGGAATTTTCGAGGAAACAAGTGACAAGTAAACATTACCACAAAAGGCTTGTGCTCAGCCCAGAAGGGAGCAAGTCCGACGTTGTCATACGAGTCAATATCCTCGTCCGTCACTCGGCATTTTATCCACTCCCCTTTGTCCCAATCTTCAGGGCAAGTACGATCGACGTCATTTGCATGACAAGTGAAATCCATCATAAGCCGCGAGCGGCGACTCACAGGCTGAATCGCCACTTAGTCCAGCAAGATATGAGATCTAATCCAGTGAGACCATGGAGTGTCAGCGCTCACCTTGTCAAGAGGGATTCGATAAAGGGCAACGAAGAAGGATCAGGTTTAGAAGACAGAGCATCGGTAGCCTCGAAGGGAAGAGGAGACCAAAGAGGAAAGGAATTTCACCCTCAGGAGAAGTGTTTTTACAATAGAAGAATGTCCTTTGCCACTCCTTGATTTTCTTGGCGAGAGTTAGTTTTGGGAAGATACTACCCCTACGGCGTTGGAAGGAAATGGCGCCGCATTGGAGAAAAGGACCATCTGTGGTTTCCCTTTGACTATTGCAATTGAAAAGAGCAAGCCAGAAATCTATTGAAGGCGGGACCCAGATAATCTTCGCAGAGGACGTGGAAGTTGCTCACTTGCAACATCGAATTAGGGCCAATATCATGGAAGCGGAGACCTAACCGCTGCATCAAGGAGCGGAAGAAGAGAGAGCCCGGGGGCTTGAACCCGCGCTCAACATGCTCCGCAAAAATCACTATCTCTCCTGGTTGAGGATTGGGGATTACCTCCTCACCGGCCGCCGCCATTCGCATTGATCTTTTGGCGGAAGAAGGCCCCGTGCAGATAGGGATTCCAGGAAATCTTCGTCGACCCACGAGCCTTCCCAGTTGCACTTGCGGCGAGACATTTTTCTCAGATCGATGGAGATATCCACCGAAGGATTGTGAGTACGAGAAGCGAGATTGGAGGCGGCGGAAAGGATAGCGGATGCAGGACTTGATGCAGAACGCTGGGGAAAACGATGAGTCAAGATAAATAACCCAGACGCAGAAGACGTTTAGATCTGAAAATCAACCGTCAAGACAGGATAAGTCGCGTTCTTGAGCCGCCAAGAAAGTTATAAGCCGCAGATTGGAAACAAGGAAAAGCACGGCCTAAGCATTCAAGATCAAGAAGTACTATGAAGTTCAGGCCATGCTTGGGGGCTAATGTCGGGGGAATACTTTCTGGATTAACCCGCGGCCCAGTGCGACTTAACTTACTCGCACGGATGAAGGCCCACTTGGGAACAAGCCCAATATTGAACCGCCATAAGGAGAAAGATCTAGAAGACAAATCCCGGAGGACGTGAAGACCAAGTAGTCTCCGAGTAGGCCTCTGTGGATGTATTCCTTATGGGGAAGTTTCCTTTTGTAACCTAGCGAGCCTCTGTGTATATAAAGAGGACTCGCAGGACTTAGAGCGGGTCAAGCTATCAAGCCCCAAACCCTAGCTCATACGGCGAGTACCAGATCGGATCGCCTCCATTGTAACACCTCGATTATCATATCAATACCAATCTAGGGTAGGCAGGAAGTAGGTCTTTTACCTCACATTGAGGGGGCCGAACCTGGGTAAATCTGTGTTGATCTTTGTTCCTGCGATCCCAAGCTCGGAGATGCTTGACTCGCGTAATCCCACACCTACGAAGTCATCTATGACACCTGACGTGACAAACCCACGACAGCGGGCGAGGTCGGGCGCGACGACAGGGCTTCGCCGGAGACTCGGGTAGGGCTTCGCCGGAGATTGCAAGCGACGCGGGAGGAAGAAACTGCTCGATTTGGCGCTCCAAGTCCTAAAGAAAAGGGGAAAAAAACAACCTTTAGTACCGGTTTGTGTTACGAACCGATACTAAAGGCCTTTAGTACCGGTTCGTAATACCAACCGGTACTAAAGGTCTGGCCTTTAGTACCGGTTGCAAACACCAACCGGTACTAAAGTGGTTTTGGCCGCCGCTGAAAATAGCGCGCGCTAAGCCAACCTTTAGTACCGGTTGCAAACACCAACCGGTACTAAATGTGCTTTTGAAATATTTTTTTTGTTCTCTTTCCTTTTTCTTTTTCTGATTTCTTTATTCTATTGATTTAATTCTCCAAATTTGACAAAATTTATATCAAACGTAAGACCTGGACATGTAGAATCTTTTGGTACTGCTTATTTTCAAATTTGACAATGTTGAATGTATTCAAATTTCAAATGGATGATTTGAGTAAATTTGACATAGATTCCTATATTTGAGCTTATTGTTTAATTGTCTATATTGATTTAATTGTTTAATTGTCTATTATTTTTTTTGTATAGATTTCTTTTATATCTATTGATTTAATTGTCCAAATTAAGTCAAACTAGTTTCTAAAATCAACAAATTTTGGAACAGCCAATATTTATGAACATCCTTAACAACATCTCATCCAGTTACATAAAATGATTAATACATTATTACACATCACGAATAGTTTTCATAACACAGTTACATTACTACATAAACGGACTTGTTGGGTCGGAGGCCGTAGGATTAGGGGAAACTACGGGAGGAGCCAGCCACGTTCGCGGCCGCCCGGTTCTCGCGCGCACGTTTGCGGCGGAGGGCACGATCCGGTTCTCGCCTTGAGCTGGTAGGCAGTCTTGGCTCGCTGGACACGGTCGTCGCGGACAGACTGGAAGGAGGCTTCCATGGCCTACTGTATCTGCAACCCACAGCCCTCTTCCCCGTTGTCGCTCCAGTCGAACCCACATCGCGATTGAGGAACACCGATCGGCTTAAGGTCAGGAATAAAGTCAACACAAAACTCAATGACCTCCTCTGTTCCATAGCCCTTGGACATGCTTCCTTCTGGCCTAGCACGGTTATGAACGTATTTCTTTAAGACTCTCATGAACCTTTCAAAGGGGAACATATTGTGTAGAAATACAGGACCGAGAATGGAAATCTCTTGGACTAGGTGAACTATGAGGTGCGTCATAATATTGAAGAAGGATGGTGGGAACACCAACTCGAAGCTGACAAGACATTGGACCACATCCTTCTGTAAACTTGGTAGAGTTGCTGGATCGATTACCTTCTGAGAAATTGCATTGAGGAATGCACATAGCTTCACAATGGGTACTCGAACGTTTTCCGGTAGAAGCCCCCTCAATGCAACCGGAAGTAATTGTGTCATAATCACGTGGCAGTCATGAGACTTCAGGTTTTGGAACTTTTTTTGCCATATTTATTATTCCCTTTATAGTCGACGAGTAGCCAGACGGGACCTTGATACTGCTCAGGACTTGAAAAAAGATCTCCTTCTCTTCTTTGGTAAGAGCGTAGCTGGCAGGACCTTGATACTTCTCTGGATTCAGGTCGTCTCGTTTGTGCATATGTTGCTGGTCCAGCCGTGCATCCGGTGTATCTTTCGTCTTCCCATACACGCCCAAGAAGTTTAGCAGGTTCACGCAAAGATTTTTCGTCATGTGCATCACGTCGATTGCAGAGCGAACCTCTAGAAATTTCCAATAGGATAGATCCCAAAATATAGATTTCTTTTTCCACATGGGTACATGTCCGCCAGCGTCATTCGGAATAGATTGTCTGCCAGGACCCTTTCCAAATATTACTTTTAAATCCTTGACCATGCCATATATAACATCACCAGTAGGGAGGGTAGGCTTCGTCCGGTTATCTGCCTCACCTTTGAAATGCTTGCCTTTCTTTCTTACGAGATGCTTGTTTGGAAGAAATCGACGATGCCCGGGTACACATTCTTGTTACCTAAATATATACTTTCAGTCTCACCTAAACAGTGCGTGCATGCATTGTATCCCTTGTTTGACTGTCCTGAAATGTTACTAAGAGCAGGCCAATCATTGATGGTTACAAACAACAACGCTCGTAGGTCAAATTCCTCCTGTTTGTGCTCATCCCACACGTACACCTTCGTCAGACGACAACTGTAAACGTTCTTCAACTAATGGCCTCAGGTACTGATGCATGTAAAATGCATACATGAACTTTACATTTTATTACTTGATATTCCAACTTATTTGCATCATATATGGGTTATATTTTTGTTTTATAATGATTTTATGGGATAATTCACAGTTTCCCCATTTATTTGGAATTAACCCTGCAGAACCAGAAAACCCCTTTTTCCATGTTTTTGACTTTCAGGGACCAAACGACGTCCAAATGACCTAATATTTTACGGGGCCCAATATTTGAAAATAAGAAGATGTACGAGCCAAGGATCCGCGAAAAAGGAAGTCCGAGGAAGAAAATAGATGGTCCCACGCGGCCAGATTCCTTGGCCGTGTGGGACCACCTCTTTTATTCCTCGTGGCTCCGATGCCATCCGTTTTCGTCTCCGTGGCTTCGTCTTGACCTAAAAACATCTATAAAAATAGTCCCCGAGGAGTTTCGCGGGGAGCGCCGCCGAAACACAGAAACCACGAAACAGAGACCTGGAGCTACAGATTGGAGGGGGAAAACTTCGGCGGGGCACTGCCGGGGTGGTCTCCATCTTCTCCAACGACTTCTCCACCGTCTCCATGATGATGGGGGAGTAGTCCACCCCCTGGACCTTGGGTTTGTGGTGGTAACTTGATCTAATCTCTCTATGTATGATCATTGTTGGAGTCCATATGATGTGCCTTGCATAAGTATGGATATATCTATGTAATTCTTATGGTGGATATTGTGGTATGAGATGATTTGTTATACATTTATCGTTGTGTTGGAGCTTTTATGATTTGTCATACTTTGGAGATATTCTATGATGCATGTGATGGTTTGATTTATGCATAATGCCTTGTTTATCCTTGTCATGAGGTGATTGACACCACCAAGTGTGGATAGATGAGAGAGATGTGGTCATGCACACGAAATATGAATCATTGCACTAGTGTTTAGAACATTGTCCATTATGAAGTATGATGTATGTAGGTACAGGATGGCCGATGTGACACGGCATATGTATTGAGTGACATATGAAATACAGTCCAACATCCTTTATCTGGGGGTAAAAAGGAAGAGTATGATGTGGGAGTGACAGCAACCACGCTAGCCTTACGAGGGTGACCTAGCAACACAAATGAGTACTTCTTTCAACTATGTGTTTTAGGACATATAGCCGTCATAAAAGCTACCATTAAAACATGACAATTGTGTGTACTATATCTATAACATGATAATCACCGTAGATGAGAGAGAGGATTAAGTGAACTCATGAACCCATGTCCATTGTTCCAATAAGAGAAAACCTTTGTCTTGTCCTCTTGCATTGAAGAGGATTGGGACACTTTTACATTCTTGTTCTGTTACATTAAGCTTCCATCAATTAAATCTACCACCTTGTTCTTTAAACTTGTTTAGTGCATAATCAACTAAAACTTGTGACACTTTAGTTGTAGGGAATAGATAACTTTTCCTTCTTGCTCCTACGGATCGATACCTTACTTCCACATTGAGAGGTGCTACAGTGATCCCCTGCTCTCGGGGGTTATCAGGTATACATCAATGTCGTTGCCGGGTTGCTTCGGGCCTTGGATAAGCTCTGGCATCATAATAAACTTCCGCTCCATGCACAACCAAGGAGGAAGGTTATAGATACATACACTCACGGGCCAGGTGCTATGACTGCTGATCTGCTCCCCAAACGGATTCAAGCCATCTGTACTTAGACCAAATCTTAAGTTCCTTGCGTCACCTGCAAAATCCTTGAACTCACTGTCGATGTTTCTCCACTGCGACCCATCAGCGGGGTGTCTCAGTATCTCGTCTTCCTTATGGTCTTCTTTGTGCCATCGCAACAACTTGGCATGCTCTTTGTTTCGGAACAAATGTTTCAATCGTGGTATTATAGGAGTATACCACATCACCTTGGCAGGAACCCTCTTCCCGGGGCTCGGCTCGCCCTCAACATCACCTGGGTCATCTCACCTGATCTTATACCGCAATGCACCGCATATCGGGCATGCATTCAAATTCTCGTACTCCTCACCGCGGTAGACGATGCAGTCATTGATGCATGCATGTATCTTCTGCACCTCTAATCCTAGAGGGCAGACAACCTTCTTTGTTTCGTACGTACTGGGGGGCAATACGTTATCCTTGGAAGCATATTCTTTAATATTTTCAGCAACTTTTCAAATCCCTTGTCAGATAGTCCATTCTCTGCTTTCCATTGCAGCAATTCCAGGGTGGTACCCAACTTTTTCTGGCCATCTTCACAATTTGGGTACATCAATTTTTTGTGATCCTCTAACATGCGCTCCACTTCGACCTTTCGTTTTCACTTCCGCAGTTTATCTGTTCAGCTCCATCTTCCCCCATTGTAGTACCACCGTGTTCAGAGAACACAGGATAGTTGTCATCATCCTCTTCTTCATTGTCTTCCATTATAACCACTCTTTCTCCGTGCTTGGTCCAACAAAAATAATTGGGCATGAAGCTTTCTCGCAACAGGTGGGAGTGTAGGGTATTTGAGGAAGGGTAATTCCTCCTATTCCTACAGTCATCACATGGACAAAACATAAAACCATTCTGCTTGTTTGCCTCAGCCACACGGAGAAAATTATGCATGCCATTAATGAACTCGGGATAGCATCGGTCACCGTACATCCATTGCCGGCTCATCTGCATTATATAAATATATCAAAAACCATTACACTACATCATCATGAATAGGGAACTTACCAAATTAATTAATACAAGTTCATCTCACACATTAAAACCAAAGTAGAGTAGTGACCAAATGTAATACATAGTTCTCATAAAAAATACACTGAAACTAACATACAACTATCTAATTAATGCATTTAAATGCAACAACAAATGCGATCAAAATCGCAACAAAGGTAACAATTGAACCAACAGCATAATGATACCAAGCCTCTTGATTAATGGCATATTTTCTAATCTTTTTAAGCTTCAAGCGCATTGCATCCATCTTGATCTTGTGATCATCGACGACATCGGCAAGCTCGAACTCCAATTTCATCTTCTCTTCTAAGTATTGGAGACGAAGATCTTCACTTCTTTTCAATTTTGTTTTCAAATCATTGTTTTCTTTTTCAAAAAACTCGACAATAGGGTAGGTTGGAATTTCCGGTTCAACTACCTCCTAGATAAAAATATATCTATGTCAAGTTGGTCGGCATAATTGTCATAAACACGAAATGAAAAAATAGTTATAACAAACAAGCATACCACATCCGAATAATAGAGCGGGCGAGAGCCGGTGTGGACAGATGTCAAAACCATGGCACTATATATAACAAACAATTATACAACTAAGAAAATCATACAAGTAATAAATATGCATCTAAATCCTACAACTAAGATTTTTTGAAATAAAAGATAAAAACAAGAGGCTCACCAAGGTGGTGCTGGTGACGGGACGGCGCGGGCGATCGACGGCGGTGACTACGGGGACCGGACGGCACTAAAACCCACAAATTAATTTTTAATTTGAGCTCAAATTGCATATAAAAACAAATGAACTTCTAGCTTAGTCATTTCAACAAACACCTAGCTAGCACTAGAAAAATGAAATGAGCTAAACTAGCAATAAAATGAGCTAAATTTGCAATGTCGGAAGAGAGGATGAAGTTGCTAACCCTTGGACAGATGGGTGCCACCAATCTTGACAAATGGTGGAGAAAAATGAGGATGAACTCGAGCTCGGGAGAGGAAAGAGGGAGGAAAAATGGAGTGTGCTCGAGCTGCTGGAAATGGAGCTGGCTCGGGTGGAAGAAGATGATATAGGGAAATATTTAATACCGGTTCCTAATACGAACCGGTACTAAAGAGCCATCTTTAGTACCGGTTCATATTAGGAACCGGTATTAAAGAGTCTCGCGCTGGGCCCCCCCGCTGCGGCTGCCTGCCGCAACCCTTTAGTACCGGTTCCTAATACGAACCGGTACTAAAGGCTCCGCAGGAACCGGAATTGCTTCCGGCCGGCCTCCTCGCCGCTGGAACCGAGACTAATGCCCCCATTAGTCTCGGTTCCAGTTCAACCGGGACAAATGGGTCGAACCGAAGCCCTGTTTTTCACTAGTGTAGATACATATTAAAAATGAATGAACATACTCCCTCCGTTCATAATTATAAGACGTTGTACATATAGCACATGTTGTCTAGATACATATTGCAAAGTGTGAACATACACACTAAAATGTGTGTACATACATGTAGCTATATGTGTATGTGGATATATGCTAAAACATCTTATATTAAAAAACGGAGGGAGTACATACTAAAATGTGTCTACATACATGTACATATATGTGTATGTGGATAGATGCTAAAACATCTTATATTAAAAAACGGAGGGAGTAGATCGGAGCGGTTTGTGGAGAGACAGACCATACTACGCGCGATGAGGTTAGGGCTGCAAGGACCAGTAGCAAGGACTGTGGAATGTGGATCCGACCTTTATCAAAGTTCAAAGAACTGTGCACTAGCGCCTCCCAAATGAAGATGGTACATGCCTCTACGAAACTCGATTCTTTTTTCCCTATGAAATGAGGTTCTGGCTTCTTGGAGAATGGAGATTTGGAGTGGCAGGATGGATGATACCTAACTAGTGCCTTGCATTGCGTGTCTACTACGGGACCGTCCACGGCTGTCCTGTTTGTGCGTACATGACAATATTTTGAGACGGGCAGAGTGAGAGTAGGGGTCAGATCTACCTAGGTAGGAGCCCTACAGCTCTGTCACAAAGAGTGGCCAATCAGGGCACTCTAAGGGACCCGGCAATGCAAACATTAGAGCCCTGGTTAGCTTGTAGTCCATCCTAGCTTATGGTCCTTGGTCAGTTCCAGGCATCTATAAATTCAGTTTGCAAAATTTGTGCCTCATAATGAAAAGGCTCCACATATTATTCAATCATCAGGACATGCCTTGGGTATAATTGGTAGGGAAAGTTCAATAGTACCAATTCAAATTTACCAACAATTAGAACATCATGCCTTAGCGCATCTCCCAGGGAAGCCCCAAAATCCTGCCCGGATTCCCCACAAATTGTGTCTGAGGAGCCAAGCATGCGGCGGTAGCATATCAGGTGGTTATCGTTAAAGGTAATCTGAGCCATAAAGGAACCAAGTTGTTAGCATCGCCTCAGGGATGGCAAGTTCAAGAGTATGCAAGCACTTTCACTGATCCAATCCAGCTTGGGTTGGGATGATTATTCTTCACGACACATGGTAGCACCACATGGTCAATGTACCAATCCCTCATTAGTTTTCACATAGAGAGTGTTTAGACACCATATTTCTTTGGGACTTGTGAAATATAGCAAATTAATGATGTTTCAGTCCTGGCTAATAACCAGATGGCTGTCATCACGACATTACGATTGTCCTAACTACTAACAAATGATAGTTTTAACACACATACAGTTTTAGGGGAGAGTTATACAGTAGCAGTAAGGGGGAAGTTGACCACCTCCTCCTACTCTTCTTCTTATTCTTCTTTAGTTCCTGGTGGTACCTCTATCTTCCGACATGGTCTCAGCCCACTCCATTCTCTTGTTCTTCCAAGCTTCATTATCATGAACTTTGACACCATGACCCAAGTCATGGCTATCTGGTGTCACATCATTCTCATCCGTAAAAAAACTCGTCTACACCCCACGCTAAGATCTAGTTATGAAGAATGGAGCATGCAAGAACGAGCTTAACTTGGGTGACGAAATAGTGAACTGGCTTCTGATTAAGGATTTTAAATTTGTTCTTCAAAGTAGGAAATGACCTCTCAATCATAACTCTAAGGCGAGAGTGTCTCAGAATGAACAATTTCTTGGCAATGTTAGGGTAGTGCCTTGTAGAGAACTCATTAGGATGTTACATGGTACTCCTGAAAGGTGGAAGAACATCATAGCGACATCCATATCCTGCATCTTCTAGGTCAAACTTGCCTTCCGAAATACTGATCCTGCTGTTAGCAAGAATGTTTGTATCATTGGCAGATCCTTCCAAACCATCTAACACATATTTGAACTTCGGATTGAATCAATAGCAGAGCAAGCATATTATGGCTGGTGTAGTGCTTCCTACCCTAGTATCCGCCATAACGTGACCTCGGCACTCTATCAGTCACATGAATACCATCAATTGCATCAATAAAATCATGTCTAGAATAAAATATTATGGTTCACAACAAATAAATGATGTCATGCCATGAACTAACATATCTGATTTGCTCACCTTGAAAAATGGATACCACCTATAGCTGCTTCATATCTTATGTGGGGTTTGACCAGATGGTGTCCATTCGCATACAAGACTTGCTTGAAATATCAGGATATCGTCTCAATGGATCTCCTCAATGTGCCGTGAATCACTCTCAACCTCTGATTATGACCTACAACAAGAAGGAACATTTCTGCTTGCTCTTTCACAAAGATGTGGATACTATGTTGTAACAAACCCCTATCCCTAAAGGTCTGCACAAATTTGGCAAATGGGATGTAACCATTTGCAACATGTTCACAGACTCTACGTACACTGTTGTTGTTGTTGTACTAGATGTTGTTCAGATTTACCATCCTCTTCTGATATCCGACAAACAGTGGACTGTAACTGATTGCACCCATGTAATTGCGACGAACTGTTCTATGATGGAATAACATGATCCATGTTGCCAGTGTCATTTTTTCTGTGCGCCACTGATATTATTAGTTGCGTGTCCAGTTTGTGAGCGCCACTAGTACATGGGACAAACATGACCAACCAGGCAAAAAGTGTTGGTGGTGCGTGTTGTCCGTGACACGCCACTGGCAATCTGGCATCGGTGGCGCGTCCAGCCAACACGCTACGGGTAGCTGGCGTCTGGTGGATGGCATCCCTATCCACCCGCCAATACAATACAAATGGTTGGCGCCTCGTACGTGGTGGCGCAAATTCGCACACCCCTTTATTGCCAAACCCACACCCGCTCCCCGGCGTAAATGCACGCACCTTCCCTTTCAGATTTCGCCCACAACCCTCTCCTCCCCACTCTCTCCATTTACATCGTACTCGTCAACACTATCAGTGTTTAGGGTTTGCAGGAAGCGATGCCCCGTTGGGGGCTCTGGTACATGTTAATATAGGCAGTGGAAAAGCCCCACCGATGGCGCATACATGGGGGTATGTACGGTATTGGAGTACTACTCTATATACGGTATATATACGGAAAAGAATATAAGGACAATGTCTAACACCCCCCCCCCCCCCTAATCACAACCTTGGGACAGGTTGAGATTACGCTTGAAGTTATTTAGATCCTTGACCGGCAAAGCCTTTGTGAAACCATCAGCCACTTGATATTTGTTGGATATGAATTTGATCTCTACAAGCTTGCTAGCAACCCGTTCTCGAACAAAGTGATAGTCAATCTCAATATGTTTAATCCTAGCATGAAACACTGGATTGGCAGACAGAAAAGTAGCGCCAAGATTATCAAACCATAAGCAAGGCTTGGATGACAAAAGAACACCAAGTTCAGGAAGCAAAGCCTCAACTTAGATAACTTCAGCCGTTACATTGGCAAGAGCTTTGTATTCAGCTTCAGTACTTGATTTAGAGACAATAGCATGTTTACGAGCACTCCAGGATATTAAGTTTGAGCCAAAAAAAATAACAAAACCACCGGTGGATCGTCGATCATCGAGACAGCCAGTCCAATCAGCATCTGAAAAGGCGCTAAGAAAGCAAGAAGAAGACATTTGAAAGGTTAAACCAATGTTCAAAGTTCCTTGAATATAACGCAGGATGCGTTTTACCGTTGTCCAATGTACAGTTGTAGGGCATGCAAATATTGGCAAACTTTTTTGACAGCAAATGAGATATCAGGACGTGTCAAAGTGAGATATTGAAGTGCACCCACAATACTTTGATATTGAGTACTATCAGCCAAACCAAGAGGCGAGCCATCACGTAAAGATAATTTGTCCATGGAGGACAATGGTGTAGGAGTGGGTGTATAGTTTTTCATACCAACTTTTGTAAGGAGATCTGCAGCATACTTTTCTTGTGTGAGGAATAGTCCATCATCAATTTTCTTGACCTTAATACCTAAGAAGTAGTGAAGATCTCCAAGGTCCTTGAGAGCAAAATCATGTTGAAGATCATGAAGCAAGGCCGAAATGGCTGAATCTGAGTAGCTTGTGACAATGATATCATGAACATATATGAGAACAAAAATCATGATGCTAGACTTGTTGTAAAGAAACAGAGATGTATCAGCTTTGGAGGGAGCGAAACCAAGATCCTAAAGTTTGGTGCGAAGACGAGAGTACCATGCACGGGGAGCTTGTTTGAAACCATATAAAGCCTTGTCAAGTTTGCAGATGTAGTGAGGAGCATGAGGATCTTCAAACCCAGGTGGATGTTTCATGTAGACCTCCTCTTCCAGAACGCCATGTAAAAACACGTTCTTGACATCTAGCTGCCTTGACAGACAGCAACGGCCAGAACAAGTCTGATGGTGGCTGCCTTGACAGCAGGGCTGAATGTATCTTCATAATCAATGTCATAGCGTTGTTTGAAGCCTTTTGCAACCAAACGTGCCTTGTACCTATCAATAGAGCCATTTGCATGTTGTTTGATACGATAAACCCATTTACAATCAATAAGGTTTTTGGTGGAATTAGAAGGAACAAGATGCCAAGTTTTGTTAGTCATAAGAGTATCATATTCCTCTTGCATAGTATGGCGCCATTTGTCATCAGAAAGAGCCTCTGATAATTTGCTTGGCTCTCCTGTAGTTGTAAACATGCCATAGCGAATATTGCCATCTTTGTAGATTTTGATTTGAGGACCATAGGGAACTGTACCGTCTTTGTGTACTTTTGGTTGTCGAATACCTTTTTGGAGCTGGGTGCAGGGCTCAGCCATAGGAGGAGACGGTGCGGGCGATGGTGCAGACGGTCCGGAGGGGGACAACAGATTCGCTGTCAGCAGGATCGGGATCGGAGCCATCAGGTGTAGCAGGCGTCTCGAACGAGGCAGGTGACGTGGCCGAGCTGGAGTGGCTAGACGCAGGGCCTGCGTGCGGAGAAGCAAGGGACGGAGACCGAGGCGTCGAGGTGGCACGCGGGGACTGGCTTGCACGTGGGGAGGCTGTCGGCGACGCAGACCAAGACGACGATGTGGTGCGAGCAGACTGGCGCCAAGGGGCATGGGCGCGTAGGTGATCATGAGGCGAGGATTGCGCCTGATCCGAGATGGATTCTTATGTGTCAGATGTACCAGACGAATCTGCATCGGACGGCGTGCCATGCATGTCGTTTTGCAAGGACGTAGTAGCACTGTTTTCATCAGAATTTGCACTGGTTTCTTCATTGTTTTGACTCCCGTTTGTTGCATCGTGGTCGTGTGAGTGTTTTGCATCATCAGGCAACTCAACAAAAGGTGCATGAGTAGTGACATGCATGGGTATATATGGTACAGTATTCATGTGATCATCATCTTGGGCACTCCTATGGGAAGTTCGGTGTCTTCAGGAAGCAAAAGAATTTCAGCACGGAGTTGAGCTCCAGCATTAGGACGAAGGGCTGCAAAGGGAAAAACACGCTCATCAAAGACAACATCACGAGATATGTAGACGTGGCCGGTAGAAACATCAAGACATTTTAAACCTTTATGAAGAGGACTATACCCAAGAAATACACATTGTTTGGAGCGGAAAGAGAGTTTGCGTTTGTTGTATGGGCGAAGTTTGGGCCAACAAGAACAACAAAAATTCTAAGAGGAGTATAGTCAGGTTTAACTTGAAGGAGTTTTCCATGGGAGTTTCAAAGTTGAGAACTTTGCTAGGGATCATATTGATAAGAAATGTGATTGTAAGAAAGGCTTCATCCCAAAATTTGAGTGGCATGGAGGAACGAGCAAGTAAAGCTAAGCCAACTTCAACAATGTGGCGATGTTTGCGTTCAGCAGAACCATTTTGTTGATGAGCATGAGGACATGACACATGATGAGTGATCCCAACTTTTTGAAAGAAATTGTGGAGTTTTTCATATTCACCCCCCCCAATCAGTTCGCATAGTGATTATTTTGGCCCCAAATTTTTGCTCAACAAATTTTTGAAAATTAAGAAAAAACTTGATAAACATCAGAATGTTTCTTAAGTAAATAGATCCAAGTAAACTTGCTATAATCATCGATAAATCTTACGTAATACTGATGTTTGCCAACAGAAAGAGGGGCTAGACCCCATACATCGGAAAACACTTGTTCCAAAGGAACAGTGGAAACACTACCAGAAATAGGGTATGGAAGTTGGTGGTCTTTGCTTGTTGACATGGATCACATATGTAAGGAATTGTTTCTGGTGAATAGGCTAATTTATTGCGTTGGATATAACCATACCAGTACCATCAGCAGTGTGGACACGATCACAGCCATTGTACTTCTCATGGGTGGTTAACTTGCTCAGCTCTCCAGTGATATGATTTTTGGCTCCAGAATCAACATACCAGTTGGTATTAACACCATAGGATGCAGCATTGCCACGCTTGTCATAGGAGTCATCATCACGGTCATCATCATCCTCATACGTCCACCAACAGTCACTAGCAGGATGGCCATGAATCTTGCAGATCTGGCATGTCACATCAACATATGGAGTAGGAGCACGGCTGCGGTGACCATCACGGCGGCGAGAACCATCAGCACGACGTCCATCATGATCACGATGCCCATCACGACGTCCTCCATCGTCACGGCGACCATCACGCCGTCCATCATCACGACGCCCATCACGGCGTCCTCCATCATCACGGCGACCATCACACCATCCTCCATCAACACGGCGGGCGTCACCCCACCCACGGTCATCAAAGCGGTGTGCATCATCGCGACGGCCATCACGCCGTCCATCATCTCGACGTCCCTGATCAGCGGAGGGAGTTGGGGACTGGCGAGAAACAACATTGGCAGAGGAGTGAAACGTGGTCGTGCCTTGGCCGGTCTCACTAAGCATCGTCTCACGGGTATCAAAAGCCATCAGTTGATCATAAAGTTCAGACAAGGTAGTGCCCGGGTTGGCATTGACGTAGATTGGTGAGCTTGGACCGAGACTGGGAGGAGACCAGGTTCTTGATCACCCCCACACATCGGCTGTGTGCTCAAGCCCGAGGCAGAGAGCACGAATCTCCATGGAGATGGACCTCGTGAGGAAGGCGAGGACATGTTGATCACGGCGAGCCAGGCATCATACGCAGGGTTGGGCATCATCTTCTTCTTGTTGTTGTTTTCATCTTCTACCTCCAGGCATTGGGGCGCGCGACGTCAGTACCGTCGATCAGGCCAAGGACACGTGCACATCGGAATGAGGACATGACCTGAGCAGACCAGAACAGATAGTTGTCCCGGGTCAGTTTTTCCGACGGTGGAGATCCAAGGTCGGGGAGCACGGCCGAGGTCGAGGACGACATGGCGGTGATCAATCTTAGGCTTGAGGGAGGGAGGGCTTTGTGAGTTTTGTGGTGCGGCGGCGGCAAATCTTGGTGTGGTTATTGGCTTTGGGTGTATTGGGTTATGGGTTTTGGCGGCGGTGGCAGAAAGCGGCGGCAGCTAGACTCGTGGAAGAGTCAGCTCTGATACCATATTAGTGTTTAGGGTTTGCAGGAAGCGATGCCCCGTTGGGGGCTTGGGTACATGTTAATATAGGCGGTGGAAAAGCCCCACGGTGGCACATACATGGGTGTATGTACGGTATTTGAGTACTACTCCATATACGATAAATATACAGAAAAGAATACAAGGACTATGTCTAACAAGCACTATGAGCAGCTCCGGCGGCGCCAGCGCGGCGAGAGGTCCTCCTCGGCCTAGCCTTTCGCCGCGCCCGACCCTCGCCGTCAGCTGTCACCCCCGGAGGCACGCCCGCTCATCCACCAGAACGCTCCATTGAAGCCCGGTTGTCGGCTACCGGACGGCTGGACGACGAACTAGTGAGTGTTGCTTCCTAAACGATAAGCGTCACCTATACGCCCTAGCTAGTGACATTAAGATGCATAAGTAACAATAAAATGTAAGTTTAAAAAAATCTAGCAGTTAGTGTTACTTTATACCCTGCATAACTATAGAGAGATTTTTTTAGATAAAGGGCTTTATTACACAAATGGTTTAAGTATTACACCCGGCGTCTGCATAAAAAATGCACACAGCCGCAATCCAACAGAGAAAGTAAAAGGTTGTGCAACAATAGACGCATTACAACCAACAAGATAATGTAAAACGCCTATGTCATGGCTAATCTCGACGGCCTATGGAGGTCTAATCCGGCGATCAAGCGGCCACCCATGTTGTGAGAAAATGTCCCTTCCCACCTCCTCCAGTCGTGCACACGCCTCCGTAAAGAGGTCTCGATGTCCCACACGTTGTAAGGTGGACCACATACGGAGAATACTTGTGCAACGGTAGAGTACCTGCATATGAGAAACATTTTTATCATTGAAAACCTTGTCATTTCTACTAAGCCAAAGCGACCATATAACAGCAATCGCTCCCACCCTAATACCGTTCTAAGCCTTTTATCTATCCCATGTAGCCAGTTACCAAAAACATTAGCAACAGACTTGGGTGGATATAAGTTAGACGCTATTTGGATGGCTGACCATATAGAACGTGCGAAACTACACTCGAAGAATAAGTGTTTTATTGTCTCTTCATTTGGACAAAACATACACTTCGTACTTCCATGCCAATTTCGTTTAACAAGGTTATCCTTTGTTAGAATGACACCCCTACGAAGATACCACATGAATACTTTAATCTTAAGTGGTATCTTCATTTGCCATATTTTTTTATTATCATCAACTGGCACATCGGAATGTACTAACGCCCTATACATGGAATCCACAGAGAATTTACCATTCTCACATAGATTCCAACGAAATTCATCAGGACCCTGTGTGAGTTGAACTGATCTCAACCGTGCCAGCTGGGAGTTCAAGACGCTAGTCTTGGCCCGAACAAATCTCGCCTGAACGTCACATTCGGAGGAGAGCATTGCAAGACGGTGGCAATGGTATCTCCCTTATGACAAACAATATTGTATAGGGCTGGATATCGATCCCGGAGGGTGGTGTTGTCTAACCATTTGTCCTCCCAGAATCTAATCTCCGAGCCATCCTTAATATTAAATACCCCGAAGCGAAAGAAATGTTTCTTTGTCGCCATCAGTCCAGCCCAAAAGTGGGAATCACCAGGTTTCCAATATACCTGTGATACCGCCTTTGTGCCAATGTATTTTCTTTTAAGGAGTGTTTGCCATATCCCCTCTTCAGTAAGCAGCTTAAAAAGCCATTTACCTAGGAGGGCTGAGTTCTTGACATCAAGGTCGTGAATACCAAGCCCTCCCTGATCTTTAGGGTGACAAACAATATTCCATTTAGCCAGTCTGTACTTCTTCTTCTCACCATCTCCTTGCCAAAAGAATCTTGATCGGAAATAATCCAATTTATGCAAGATCCCTTTTGGTATTTGGAAAAGGAAATCATATACAATACCATGTTTGTTAGTACCGAATTAATGAGAACCAATCTTCCACCAAGAGATAGCAATTTTCCTTTCCAACTAGATAGCCTAGCTTGTAGACGTTCTTCGACGTGTCTCCATTCCGCATTAGTCAGTTTCCGATAATGTATTGGTATCCCAAGGTACATTATTGGAAATTGACCCTGCTCGCAGCCAAAAATATCGGCATATTGAGCAGCTGCTTCTTGAGCCTCACCGAAGCAAAACAATTCACTCTTATGGAAATTAATTTTCAATCCCGATAATTGCTCAAATGCTGATAGTATCAACTTCAGATTCACAGCTTTATCTAGATCATGTTCCATAAAGAGGATTGTGTCGTCTGCATATTGAAGAATAGATAAACCACCATCAACAAGATGTGGAACTACTCCTTCAATTTGGCCATCCATCTTAGCTCGTTCAATCATGATCGTCAACATATCCGCCACTATATTAAATAGTATAGGCGATAGAGGATCACCTTGCCTTAATCCTTTTTTGGTCTGAAGTAGCGGCCAACGTCATCATTGACTTTTATCGCCACACTACCTCCGGTAACAAAATTGTGGATCCAAGCACACCACTCTTCTGAGAACCCTTTCATTCTCAGAGTCTGTAGCAAGAACGGCCATTTGACTTTATCATATGCTTTTTCAAAGTCAATTTTAAATATCACCCCATCAAGTTTTTTCGTGTGCATCTCATGTACGGTTTCGTGTAAAACCACAACACCGTCAAGGATATTCCTCCCTTGCATAAACGCAGTTTGGGTAGGTTTTACCACATGATCTGCCACTGAATTTAACCTGATGGTCGCTACTTTTGTAAAGATTTTGAAGCTAACATTCAGAAGGCAAATTGGCCGATACTGTTGTATCCTTTCGGCATTCTGAATCTTAGGCAACAAAACGATCTCCCCAAAATTAAGGCGAAATAACTCAAGGTGTCCGGCATGTAAGCAGCCAAATAACTCAAGCAAATCAGACTTGATGGTTTCCCAGAAATGCTGGTAGAACTCAGCCGGAAAACCATCTGGTCCTGGCGCCTTATTATGCTCCATTTGGAAAACCGCCTTGCTTACCTCCTCCATAGAGAAAGGTGCAGTAAGAAAGTTGTTTTCCTCAGGAGTTACTTGGGTAATATCATCTGTTCGAGACTCATCTAGAGTAAAGTTCCCTTCCTCGGGAGCCCCGAACAAACCTTTATAGTAGTTCGTGATATATTCCTTGAGTTGATCCTGTCCTTCGATCAAGCCCTCATCCTGTAGGAGAGAATGAATACATTTCTTTCTATGTCTGCCATTAGCAACATTATGAAAGTACTTTGTATTCAAGTCTCCTTGTAGAATGAATTGAGCTTTAGATCTTTGGTACCATTTGAGCTCTTCTTCCCGCAACATACGTCCCACCTGCTCATTCGAGTGCCGTTTTAGGTCACTCTCAGTTGCGATAAGGGGCGTACTTCTGCTAGTTGATCAAGCTCATCAATAATGGAACACAGCGCTCCTTTTCTTTTTTAAGCATACCAGTTGTGTATCTTGCCCACCCACGAAGGAATTTACGCAAATTGCGCATCTTATTATTCCACCGCTGGATAGCGCTATCACCCACAACCGGTTGAGACCATATCCTTTTAACCAAATCATCGAAACCATCCCGTAACAGCCAGCCTAATTCGAATTTGAATTGGTGCTTCCCGGGCGATGTCAACGTTCCAGTAGATAGGAGTATGGGGGCATGATCCGAAAAAGCCTCTATACGTTCGAGCGCACGAACCGTTACTAATGGATATTTATCCTCCCATCGGGAGTCCATCAGAACCCGGTCCAGCTTCTCGTACGTCGGCTCGGGGAGACTATTAGCCCAAGTGAATTGTCTCCCCGTCATATGAACCTCTCTTAAGGACAAGCTATCAATGACAGCGTTGAACAAGGTGGGCCAATGAGTATCGAATCTACCCCTACTTTTCTCGTGTCGGTACCTCAGCAAATTGAAATCCCCTCCTATAAGAATAGGATATGGGTCATCTTTAGCTAGATTAACCAACTCTGTAGAAAGGCAGCCTTATATTCTTCTTGGGCAGCACCGTACACAGCAACGAGACTCCATATAAAGTTGTCGGACTTTTGCGGATTTGAAATTTAATGTGGAATTCACCATCCGAACGACCCAACAACTCCATGGTTTCCGTTTTGATGCCAAGTAGCATGCCACCCGATCTACCTCGAGGGGGACAGGAGTGCCAAGTAAACTCCACACCACCTGAAAGGCGTTCTAGTAGAGTGCTTGGAAAGTCTCGTCTACCCGTCTCGGAAATAGCCAGAAAATCCAACTTATGATCTCTCACATGATGCGCAATATTCAGATGTTTAGCCAAGTCGCCTAGACCTCTGCTATTTTCGAATATGCCATTCATCGGGAAACAGTTGGGGATTTTGATTTTTTCGCGCTTTTACGCGAAGGTTTGATCTTTTTATTTTTGGCGGATTTGGATCTTCGGCCGGTAGCATACAGGTCATCAAAAGATCCCAGCTCAGCCTCATCCATGTCCACCTCGGTCACCTCTCCTACAAGATGTGATAGAAGCTGTCCATCTATTGTGGCATTCGCATCATCATCATCATCTATATGTGAGGGTACCGGCCTAGTCGAAACAGTAGGAGAAACTCTACGACGGTCATACTCTACGTGTTTCAGAACCTTAGCCGATAACACTACTTCTTTTTCATTTTTGCCCATGCGAACCCCTACCGCTGACAACCTAGCAGATAAAGTAGGCGTAGATAAGGACAAAAAGGATTGTGTGGAACGAGGCGTACCAGCAGGGGGAGTGGAGAACAAGGCTGCCTTGCGACGCATTGCCTTGGCCATCGTATCCTCATCAGTTGCAGATGCACCGTCCTCGCCAGCCTGGTGACGTCCACTACGCCTAGGAGCTCCCTTCGGCTGTGGACGTCCCCTAGCTGCATCGGACACAGTGGGAGAGGGTGTAGGTGTGGTCACAGCCCTCTCGACCACCGTGTCCGTACTCGGCGTCACCGGAGAAGCCGGAGTCGCCATGGCCTCCGAAGACACCACGGGGGAGGACACGGTCGGTGTAGAGTCCCCCTCCGCCCTGGAGTCACCGCAGGTGGTACCCACGTCATAACCTGTCATAGGACAGCACAGTGAGCCGACCACCATGCACCTGGATGGCGACTCGGTGCTCGCACCAGCCGCGGAGTCGACGGGTGCGCCCACCGCATCAGCACCCGACCCGCAGCCGGCAAGCGAGAGCTCGTCCTCCGGCGCCCCACCGTGAGAGTTAGCTCCAGTCGAGCTGAGCAGCAGCCCACCAGCAGCGCACAGGTCCGAGGCCTGCCGATGGTCATGCGTCACTTGGCCCAACACGCTGGTCGGCGTCGCCACTGTATCCGTCGCGCGGTCGGCTCCCAGCAGCCCATCCCGCGCCGGACTCCCAACAGAAACAGCCCGCCTAGCCCCCCGGCGGCCAGGATCCGTGCAGCTCCCGGGGCAGCACCCGGGGACGAGTTGGCACCAGCATTCGGCCCACCAATTCCGCATGACTCCCTCCATTTCTTCACTAACTCGATGGCCCTTGGGGTTTTGGGGTTGGGATTAAAAGGTGTGACGGCCAGACTCTTCAGCATATGAGTTCTTGGCGCTCCTTGTCCTTGTCCCCCGCCTGTAACCGGGCCCTGGTCGATCATCATATTAGTGGCCCCCGAAGTATCACCAACGGAACCACCATGCGCTGTTTGATCTCCCGACCCGTCTTCCCCTAGGCCATTATCGTCCGGTCATCATTTCCCTTGCGTTGCCAAACAGACGGAACGAAATCCGCCTCCGGAATATAGTCCTCTGTCTCTGGCCGGAAGGTGAAGTCGTACCCTTTCAGACGCAGCACCCCATCAGTTCTCATGTATGGCCCCAAATCATCTGTCTTCTTGAAACTATCAGCATCCATCATCCCAACTAAGATACGGACCACACCTCGTCGCCGAAGGGAGAGCATATCCACATCAATAGTGGTACCAATGAGAGACCCGACAACCCACACTCCCCAGAAGTGGCGCAACGGATTTGGCACCCCAGTCACATGCACCCAAACCTGATCAAGTTCCATCTTGTGCTTAACATCTTCTGTTTTCCACTTGCTGAACACCAGTCTAGTGTCCTGAGACAGGACCCCGAGTTCGATACCATCAAACCTCATCAGATAATCTTCAGTCGGAAAGTTAACCGTGAAAGAGTCCTCCCCACTAGGTATAGCTTCCCAACACCAAGACTTCACCGGACACAGTCGCGCCACCATGGTTTCCACCTGTTTTGCGGTGGCGGTCGTACCATGAACCTTCACTAGGGCCACCGGAGTGTCTTTGGGCAACAAGTCCGCCCTATACAGATTGTCCGGGAACTGAGTAAAGATCGTATCCCTGTGTCCTTGTCCAACCGCGAACACCACCGGCCTTGGGAGCTTCAAAGACAGGCACATAGGAGTTGGATGCTTTGCGTTCTCACAAATATGGCAGTAGTGTTTAACGGGACACTCCCTGGAGGTGTGATCCTTCACCGCACACTTCCAGCACCAAGCGTTGGCCTTCTTGATCACTTGTGCCGCTGCAGTCACCGGCACCACGTCCGTCGCGCCACGTCCGTCGCCACGATCAGAGGAGCGACAACGGGCTGGCCAGTTCCCGGGATCATCTGGTGTCCGCCCGCAAGCGGCTGCTACGTCAAAACGGGCCCTTGTGCCGTCTGCTGCTGCGGACCTGCAGCGGCCAAGACCCCTTGCTGAATCCCTTGGTTCGTGTTTGCGGTGGTTCTCTTCTTTTTCTTCTTCTGGGCCGGCGCTTGAGCTGCAGCCCCGAAGGCGAACCCCGCAGGAGGCGGAGGTCCACCCGTGGGCATCGGGCCTTGCTGCGGTGCGCCCTGCTGTCTTGGCGCCACCGAGGATGGGCCGGCGGCGTTTCCGAAGACGATGCCAGGACCGCGCGCCTGAGCACCGGGATTGGCCCTAGGAGCCCACGTCGGAGGGCCATGCCCAGGAGGCACCGCCATGGACGGCAACGCAGCCGCGACCTCCGCGAAGGATCACCGGAGGGAAGGCGTGTGGTCCGAGCTCGGGAGGATGGCGTCGGTGAAGGAGCTGGCGCAGGAACGACGGCGACGGGCGGCGATCGCAGGGACGGGGGCGTGCGTAGCGATGGAGGCTGTGGTGGTCGCGATGACCTAGGAGCACGATCTTCTCGCCACAGTCCTCCGTACCAACGCTCCAGATACTCCCAGAGCGATCGTTGTCTGCCAACCGCTGACGCCTGGGGCCCACTGGATGCCTGGGGCCCACTGGAAAGCAAGTCGCGTTTTTGAACAGCAACCGTTTCCGCGCCCGCCGCCGTGATCTGTGCTGCCCCGATGCCCACCGTGGCCGCCGGCGTAGACCAGCCATCTTGCTCCGCCATGGGGAAGTTCATCGCCAGAAGAAAATCTCCGAGGCACGGCGGCGGCGTGATCCTAGGCCGAGGTAGAGGACCCCGCCACCCCATCCGCACCGGCCGCCTCAGGACCCTAGCATGGGCCGAGCCACCCCTTTCTTCCCCATCTCCGGCTGAACCAAGCGAGCGCAGCTTCTCCGGCGACCTGCACACAGAAACAGAGCCCGTACCTTCATCATCAGAAGAAGAAGCATGCTCCCAGAAACGCGACGCCGGCGTCGGGAATCCCGCATCGTTCCAGAACTCCTGAACGAGATCTTCTCCGGATTTGGGAGGTCGCTGGATGTCGTCCCTGGAAACACGCCACTCTTCCGCGATCGTCTCCTCCGCCATGCGCACGGCGAGCTCCTCCGTATCCAGATCATCTCCTTCCCCACCTTCCTCTAGGGCAGAGAATCGGGATCCCGAGGGCGTCGGCGAGGCAGAGGATGTCCCTGGGGCACCCGGCGAAAGGGCGCCAGGCACCACCGTCAGCCGCCGGCGAGGCCACCGCCGTGGCGTCGCTCCGTCGGGCAGCCCGCTCCGCATGGCTCCGTCGGCACTATAGAGAGATGGTAGGCTGGCTTCAATGGTGCCAACTGACATGAGAGCAGAGGGCCACGATCTTCCGGTGCCGTAGACGAGGGGCCGGGTGATACTTAGATCTTGGTCTAGCCACCTGGATCTTGGTCCTCGCAGCTACTGGTGTTGTCGTTGCCGCCACAGATCTAAGTCCCTGTTCTTGTGTGCGCAGATCTAAGTCGTCGCCGCCGCTTTCAGTGCCGAAATATGAGATTTGTCCTCCCACTCGGGGTGACGAACTAAAAAAGTTGGTAAGACTAGTTTCCGTGCCACCAATATTTCGTCTCCTGCCATCTCCGTTGCTGCATCTGCGTGTACGCCTTCTTCCCCTAGCGCTATCCTCGACATGGATATGGAGAAACAGCCAATCTATTGTTCCCTGGACCAACTTTTTTGTTGATTTAAGTTTTATGCGAGCTCGGGCCAACTCATCGCGCGAGCAACCAAACAGACTATTTTTACATCCACTCGGCCTGTTTACAGCTTTAAATGACTCGCAACCAATCAAACACGCCCTTAACTACCGTATGAATCGTATGTCCTGATCCTCCTGCCCTGTAATTTGTAAATAGTCTGTGTTTCTTTTTATATATAATAAAATGCTGGGGGATGTTTGCCCCACAGTCAAGGTTCCAAAAAAAAAAAATCGTATGTCCAGATTCGTAGCAGTAAGGGACCATGCTCTCACAAAAATTCCTTCCATCTTCTTTGGTCAGAGAACCAACGCATACAATCTGGCCGTACCAGAATCACGGAAAAGTCCATGTGCACATGTACAAGAACATGAAAGTTATACCATCCCAGTTGCATGTTTTCCATGCAAGAGATATATAGTTGCGGATCGAACTTGTCGATGTGCACCTTTCACTCCATGCTCCCAACACAAAGTACAAGTTTGTGCAAGTCAAAGGAGACCGCAGACCTTTGTCTGCTCTGAACCCTCGAGTAACCATCAAAATTCGTCTAAACTTTTTCTTGTCTGAATTGTGTCTTGTCTCCATGAGTATCTTAGAACAAATGTTTCGTGATAACTTAATTTATATAACCCTGCCGCGCAGAACAAAACTTGTCCGCGCCTTTCTTTTGATGCATACACACCTCAAGTGCTGAATGAAAAGACGCTTTTGCCAGCTCTGAACCCTGAAGTCGCAATTATACTGGAATTTATCAAGACTGTCGACTGTGCTATATATATGCATCTTTAGACTCGTGCGTGTATGCTGAGCTTGGTCAACAGAAACAAACACGAAATCGTCTCGACCGCGCAGTCGAGCATCGACAGGCGATACATCGTCCTTTTCGATGTAAAGTAAAAGACGTCGCAATTCCAAACGGCAGCTACGCACGCCTTTGACGGCTGTTGTACATCATCCGCACGCCTTTGACGGCTGTTGCACTCAAGGAGAGAAGCTCTGGATCGATGTTGTCTTCTGTGAGACCATGCGCAAAAACTAAGAAAATAAAATAGAGAACATGGTGATCGATTTGTCCGAATATGCTAAATCGTAAACAAGCGTACTTATTTATATGATTTTAATAAACCACAGCTGCAGACATTTTGATGGTTTGAGCTAGAGCACCGTTTGGCAGTGCTTGGTTGAACATGGCCTTATATATGATCAAACCCCCTTACTCTCTTTGAAACGTTAAAGGCCTCAGTGACCGCAAAAATGGCATTGTCATTCTTTTTTTTTTTGCGAAAAGACTAACCAATCTATTGATCATCAACAACGGTACAAAGAATTTCAAAAGTAATAAAAATTACAAATAGGTTTTCAGACCACCTAGCAACGACTACCAACACTGAAGCGAGTGAAAGGCGCGTCGCCGTCCTCACCCCTCCTTTATCAGAGCCGGGTAAAGCTTGTCGTAGTAGAGCTTGTTGTAGTAGACAGACGGGGAGTCGTCACGCTAAGACACCGAGGCACCAGAGCAGTAACCATCGTCAATGATGACAAACATAGATCGGAAGAGCCAGACCTGCAACCACACGGACGAACACGAAAACGGACAGGATCCCAGGAGATCCGCCGGATAGACGCCTCCACACGCCCTCTGCTGACGCTAGACGCACCACCACAGCGAGGATAGGACGGAGTGGGCCTTATTCTGACTTCAAGACGTAGCCGTCGCCTCACCATCTCGAAGAAGACACTAAAAAAACCTAAACAAAGGACGGAAACCCTCTCGCCGGAAAGAGGCCGCCACGCCTCCAAGGCCCTAAGGCCACCAGAGGCGGGACGGACCGGCGGCGTCGCCAGCGAGGGAGACGACCCTAGATGGGTTTTTAGGGTCTCACGATCGCCTCTCTCACCGGCCTCACATACGTACCATTTCGCTCCTAATGGCATGGTCACTCGCTGAGCAACTATATATCTACTTGTTGCATTCCATGGTATCTCTTTTTTTCATAAACAAATTATATTAATAGCAAGCACATACCAATTATACCGACCTCTACAGCAATTTAATGTTAAAAACTAGTCGAAATATTGAGGAAGCACACAACTAAGAAGAAGAAAACAAGAAACATGAACCCGCCAAAGTGCTCAGCGACTCGCTGCAACACGAAACGGCCACCACCGCCAACAATATTACTAACTATATGAAAGGAGTCCCGTTTCGCGATCGGAGAGCACCCCGTGCACTGTAGCTAGCTACAGTTCGTATTGTAGCTGTTACAGTTATGAACAGTACAACAGTTCTTTCATCCGCACCGTCGCTTTCTGATCGAACGATCCGCGCACATTACTACGTGACGTTTTTGCAAAAAAAACCTTGCTCCCGCAAAATAGCTCCGCGACCCATCATTTTACGCTGAAAAGGACTAACATGAATTTACACAAAAACACAAGGACTTTTATGCAAAACATTAACAGACCTCCCCCTCCCCTCCTTCTTCTCCGCGCGTCGCCGGAATCGCTGGCGCCGCCGACACGCCGCACGGCCGCCATGCTCCTCCCCGCACCAATCTGAGCACGCACGGTGGTTCGTCGTCGGCTGCTCTTCCTCCTCGCTGACGGACACGTGCCGGGACGCTGTGCGCGCGGCGGAATCGTCACCGGCGTCCGCGCTATCCGCCGCCGCATTTCGACGTCGCCGGCGACGCTCCGGCCACAAGATACGGCCGCGCCGCCATCTGCGGGTAGCCCACGTCGAGTCGCGGCCGACGCGCGCACCTCCGCTTCCTACCTCGCTCGGACGCGGCCGCGCCCTCGTCGCCGCGGCAGCGGCAGCCCTGGCCACACCTGACGTCAGCGCGACGTCAGCGTGGGGCCAGGCTGTCAGTTTTTTAAAACAAAAAACGCAATATTCCAGATAGGTGGGCCCCACTGCCTCACATAAATTCCAGCAAATGAAAAAAAATACAAATTCATTAGTTTTAAATTTACACACTATAAAAATGCGGAAAAAAAAACAAAATGGACACAAAAATGAATGCCGTCTATTTATGCTACAAGATAAAATTTTAAAATTTGAATATTTTAAAATTTAAAATACCTTCTAGAACTTAACATTCGGTAAACGTTAAAGAATTATAATCTAAATATCTTCCCGATTTAACGACTTTTTAAAATCCAACCAACTTTTAACTGCAAACTTTTTTATAATTCCAATCATTTCCAAAATTGAAGAATTTTCAAATGTAAGCATTTCCAAATTTAAAAATATTCCCCCTAATTACATTGAATCAAATTGGATGAATGCTCACAAATTGGATTCTCCCTAATTATATCTGGAGATATTCGAAATGCCAAATTGCTTCTTTTCGTTTACATATTTTCATTTTTTCTATTCTCTTTTCTTTTTCTTCACCTTCTCCCATTGTCACCAAACTTACATATTTATTGACAATTCATCTCCTTACAAATTTCACATTTCAATTTGGAACCATACTTGACAATTTCAATTACACTAACATATTTAGAGATAATAAAACTTAAAACTCTTTAATTATGTAGTTAAATTTTAAAATGCATTCCTTAATAAATATTCAAAGAAATTCAATTCCACTTTCCCTAATTATGAAAAGAACTTCAATTGAATTTAATGCATGCTCACTTAATGTATTTCCACCAATTATTGAATTAAAATTTAATATTTAAGAAAACCCTTAAACACATTATATAAAACTAAAAAGATTAATATTTAGAAATAGTACTACAAATGAGCTTCCTACAACTATGCAGCTAAATTTAAAAATATTCAAACTGAACTAAACTTTCTCTAATTTGACAGTTAAATTTAAATAAATAAAGAAACATATCACAAAATTCACAACAAAAGAAAAATTGCTGACTACTTATGACATACGATCCAATTTTAAATATGAATATTTGAAAACTACAAAATATTTTAAAGGCACACATTTCCAAAATTGAAATTTACCATGCGAGCGCAATGTATGTCGTAGGGAAAAAAAATCAAAACTATCGCAACAATACAAATTTCGAAGTATAAACACTTCTTTAACAGAAAACTTTATTTGCATTCCCAATTTTCCGTAATCAATTAGTTAACATGGTGGTCAACCGTATTATGAAAGACAGAAAAAAATCATTGGCTTATCAAATTCTCTATCGAACCGTCAAAAAGAAAGGATACAACAACAAAAAAGACCCTCTTTAACCTGAATTCTAATTAATTGGATATCTCGCATAAGGAATTGAAGAAAGACGCGACGTTTTATTCCAGGGAGTTCCCAACAGAGTTAGAGCATGACGCCAGTTATTGACCCACAACTCACATTTCTCTTTTTTCAGCAACAATTACAGAAATTAGTAGAATTCCGAAAAGTGGCCCACTTTAGGGTTTAGGCTTTGAATGTGCATATTTTCAAATTTGAAGTTTTTCCACCAAGTATTCATAAATATGACAAATATATGAACATTAACACAAAAAAATAAACGTTAACTATTTATGCCACCCAGATCTGAGCATTCAAAAAACGAAAAAAAATACAAATAGCTCCCCACTTTCACCAATTTTTGATATTCAAACAAATTATAAAGCAATATCTCCGAATATATCCATTGGAAAAATACGAGTAATGTATCAGAACAATCAAAAAAATACATATGAACTACTTATACTAAAGAAATTTTTGAAATATTCAAATGTCCTCACCATTTGGATGTAATTCAAATGCATCTTTCCTAAATTAAATTAAATATTGCCGCCGAAATACAACACATGTTCGACCATTTGAAACTACTAAATATTTGAATATTATACAGAGTGTATAAAAAATGCTCACAAAAAATGCTACCTACTCATACCAAAATAAAAAATATGTTTGCAAACACCAATTTGGCCAACATTTGGATGAATATTCCGATATTCCATATAATATATCGCAAATGCTCAAAAAAAAAAGGGGACATACTTATAGCAAAATACAAATACATGTGAACATTTCAATTTAGCCAATATTTCGACACCATACTACTAAACTTTCCTCAAATGTACAATCAAATTCAAATGGATTTCTCTGATTTCAATTAAATATTGACGTCGAAATACAAACGTATTTAAACATTTCAACCCACTAAATATTTTAAAATTCTACAAAATATTTAAAAAATGCTCACAAAAAAATGCTACCTACCTATAACAAAATAAGAACATGTTTTAACATTCCAATTTGTCCAACATTTTGGTGAACAAAAAATATACATATTGTACCAACAAAAATCTCCAAGGGTGTGGCGTGACGCGACGCAAAATTCAACTAGTTCTGACTGTAAAAGAAACAGAACTGCGAATATATGCTCTTCTCTTAGTTTTACTATCATCATGATCCTGATTCAAACTGAATGAATCACACCTTCGTTTCTTATGCTTCATAGGAAAGACTCTTGTAGAAGCGTGCTGGATGCATGCTTTGGGATATCGGGGACATATGCAAATATACATTATTGCCTCAAAAAATATTCTCCACAAAAATAAAAAATAAAAACAGTATAATTTCCTAATGTACATGGACAAAAATAATTACAAACAATGAGGAAGAAACGAAGAAGACCACATGTGGGTCAGACGCCTATCATGTATTATTCCCTCTATCCATATTTAAATGTTACCTAATTTTGCTTGATTTAACCTTGACCATTATCTTTTTACCAATAGTATATGAAACAATTGTCATAAAAATTAATACCATTGAAAACATTTGAATACGAATTCAACTGTATATTTTTTATAACACGTAATACACATTTTGTTGGGCAAAGTTAAAGCTGTAAATACGTGAACGCCGTGTAAATAGAGATGAAGGGATCAGTACTATACTGTACTTGCAACTTGTGTGTCAATATCTACAATCATAGAATACACTGGGGTCAGGATCAGTGAGTTCCAACACCATCCTTCCGATATCATCCCAGTAACCATCATTCTCCGCTGGCGAGCTGGAACGCTCAACGAGGCCATCGCTGGCAGAGGTTGCGCGGTCACCGGATGCACCGCAGGGCTGTCCCAGTGTTGCAGCCCCTGGAAATTCTGGCCGTTGTAGCCATTGGTTATATTGTTCGCAGCGGCCGGAGCCTGGTTCGGCGTCTGCAGGCAGTTCATTACTCGTAGTCGATCTCCCCGGTGCACACCGACTCGAGGCTGCAAGCGGTGACGGAACTCGACTCAGGCTGCGGCACACCAGAGGCGGCCACCCTGCCGGCGACCTGCTGCTGCGGGTGCCTCTTGTAGGTGATTGTCCTCTTGAAGATCCGGCAGATGGTCCACACTTCCTGCATTATTTGAGGCACGGTTTAGTCACGACCGATCAGACAAGTCACATGCAGAATGTCGACGTGACGTACCGCTTCTTGCAAACACGGCGAGGAGTGAGCGGGGCGACAGTGGGGCGCGGCGGGAGGCGAACTCGTGCATCATCCACTCCGTTTTGGTGGCTTTGCCGGCGCTGCCACGGTAGTAATAGACGAGGGATTTCTTGAGGCCGATGCAGCAACCGCGGGCGTTTATCGGCCGGTCGATGCCGGTGGCCTTCCAGAAACCAGCACCGTGACCCTGTTCGGACGGACACTGTTCCGGTACTTCCTCCCCCTCAGGCAGAAGAAGTACCATTCCTTGTCGCCACCAACCGTGTTCGCCTCTGCACATGAATAATTTGCACCGAATTTAGCTTTCTATGATATATATTTATTTATTCGTTGTATATTAATATCATCTAATGCTTGTAGTTAGCACTCAACTAATCTCTCCGTCCCGATTCAAATGGCTCAATTGGTAAATCTCTGCACTCAAAGATGCTAGCTAATTGGGACTGTAATCTTGCATGCAATGGTGGGAGAGGAAACCAGCCACTAATTGAGAGACAATTAAAATGCTAATGTGGGGAGTTTGGAATGGCATGATTTTTGCATTGTGCCCTTTGAATTGGGATGGAGTGAGTAGTTTGATGCAACCCGAGATTGTAACATCATAATTCATGCATAAGAGATTCACAACATGCATAGAAAACTCTGATTTATTATATCTTAGGCGACTGAGAAATAACTACATATAAGTTGCCGACATAAAATATCCCATACAGTCATGAGATTATTCGTGCAAGTACTAAAAAAGGAATTGATGACCTTGATCGTACAATGTAGTCCCTAAAAGCTTATTAAAGAACATGTACAAGTAAGTGAAGATGGTTTTATTTACCCCCCCCCCCCCCCCCCCCCCCCGCGCTCTCTCACACACACACACACCAACCTTAAAATATAAGATGTATTATTGTTACATTGCGATAAAACTTGATCAAGAATTAGTTTCTTAGTACATATTTTATGTGGTACAAAATCACAAGCAAAAGTAAAAAAAAAAACTAGTTAATTAACACCACTTTCCTGTGATCTAGACATCATATTTGCAAAGAAAATCTTGATCAAAAGTATGTCTTAACCCATATGTTTTATAATTGAGGGAATACATAACATTTCTAATTTCCAGTTTTTCATGAATTGGAACGGTGTGGTTTTTTTTATCATTCATCCACATATATGTATATGTCCCAAAATATAAATGTGATAATATCAGAAAGAGAAACTGAAACCCCTTAATTTGCCACTGAATACCGATTACATCCTCTTATTTCTTTCATGACCCTAGGTTTCAAATTTACTTTTCCCCATCGTTCCAACCATAATCCACACTTTAAAAAAGTGTGTTCTATACTTACTTGGCAAGTCAGAAGGCTCGTGCTTGTAGAGGTCCATCTCCTTGATGATCGATGCTCAGCCGCTTCCCGGCCACCTTCCGCCGGAGATAGAACGTGACGAGCTCCTCGTCTGTGGGATGGAACCGGAAACCCGGTAGCACCAGCTCGTCATCGTCTTGTTCTTCTTCTTCGTCCAGCAGCTGCTCCTCCTCCCTTTCTCCAACAGCCACTTTCCCCTCGACCACAGCTCCATGGTACTCATCACTCTCCATCACCTTTCCCATCGCTCTTCTTGTCCGCTCGATCAAACTGTACGTCTTGCTTCGTTGCACTTGCCTTGGACAAGGATCCGAGCGGCTATATGTAGATATATGGCTGGGTGCATGTACTGAGCTAGTTAGCCCTCTAGATATAGGATAGAGTCACGAAGGTTCATGCATGCCCGGTCCAAGTCCCACCTGGTTAGTTAGAAGTCACTAACATGTGGCAATAAGCAAGTTAATTAATTTGCATTTATCCTTGACTATTCTTCACAGCACGATCCCTGCTTTTGTGATATCTATCCTTTTGTTTTCATAAACGAGACAAGTCATGTAATTTGACATGTCCAGAGACGTGCCACACTGAAAAGTTTACTAAGTAGTAATCCAAGGAGGAATAATTGTTGTTGGTAGCTAGTTAGTCACTTGGTTGCATATTGCTTTATTGACTTTTTTTTGTTACTAGTTGACGTTGCACGTAATCAACCATTGCAAACCATATAACCAATGTTACAAATTCAGTTAATTGGACAAAAGTTAGAAATTCGACATATGCCGAGCGCACTTGCTCCGGAAGAAAAGACAGAAAGAAAAGACAATGATTATACATGGTCAATGCATTGGAATTTCGATTACTGAAAAAGGTCGAATTGACCAAAAAAGTCTTCCATTTCCATATTCACCAGCAGGAGCTAGACGTACTTATTCCATTTGAGATTACAACAGGGACGTATTCGCTGCCGCCGCCGGCCGCCGGCCGCCGGAATAAATAATAACTTTTCTCTCGTGTTTCCTAAGGATTAAAAAATGAGAGCTCACGAGCCGGCACTGCAACTTGCAGCCAGTGAGGCAGAGGTGAGAGCTTGCTTCCTCACTTAAATTAATTAAACCGAAACGTGCAGGAACTGGAACTTCAAGGCGGACGTGCCCAACCAGGTCTCGCTCGACGGCTGGAGCGCGCGCGACGTCGCGTGCAGGTTCCCCGGCGCGGCCTTCCGAGGCGGCGCAGCTGCTACAGGAGTTTAAGGTGGACGTACCCAACCAGGGCTTGCTCGACGGCTGGAGCGCGCCGATGGAGCCTGCAGGTTCCCCGGCGTGGCCTGCCGGGCGGCCGGCCGGCCGACTCACGTCGCTCTCGCTCCCCGCCGTGCCCCTCAATGACGACTTCCACACCGTCGCCTCCATGCGTTGCTCGGCGCTGTCGAGAGGCTCAGCCTCCGCGGCACCAACGTCAGCGGGGCGCCGTCACCGTTGTCGAGGCCGCGCTCCGGTGCTCGCCTCCCCGACCGGCCACGTCCGTCACCGTCGCCTACGCAGCGCTCCGGTGCTCGTCCGTACTGTCGACCGCTCGCCTCCCCGGCCGACTTTTTTAGTGGTGTCAATCTTGTAATTCTCACGAAACTGAAAAGGTTTGGATCGATCTGGATCGTTGATCAACATGAACAACTCAGATTTAATGTATCAACATAGCACAACACATATTTGCTCTTTTAGTAGTACTAGTTGGCATGTACGTGCAACGCACATATTCACAATTAAAGTGATAATCTATAGAAGGACTATACCAGGATCTACATGTATTATTTCTTTTACACTTTTGCATTTATCAAAAAAATTACATTACAAAGAGCACGATGCTTATGTAAGCATCATAGAGCATACAAAACTCACACAAAACTAACATAACTGGTGCCCAACAATAAATGCGTACTTGTAGAGAGAGAAGAGGAAGAGTGCCCGGAGCAGGCAACAGACATGAAGGGTTGTCGCCATCCTCATCGCTTTTGACGTGGAATATGACCTCAGTCTCATGGGATTCACGTGGCGCTCGCCGAAGCTACTGTAACATCCCAAATTGAATAATCAGTAAATTTATTCCAAAAATGTGGGGCAACAAAAACTTTGTTAATTTATATGTGTTGTTTGCATGTTGTTACTTGTGTTAATTATTTCTTGTTGCTTGTATGTTGCTTGCTCTAATTAACACATGAAGAAAAGAAAGAAAACAAAACAAAAAGCTAAAGCAAGAAAAATAATGTGACAAGTGTCACACAAATTGTTCAAAGTGAGAAATTGTTCCCCTTTCAAACAAAATTCAGAGAGTGGTGATGTAAACACTCCCATTTTATTCTTACTACTTTACCTCTCAAATAATATTTTGAACTAGTTTTAAAAATTCTAAAGTAAATCAATTTGAAATAAAACAAAATACCATAATTAAAACCTTATGAACAAAATTGATTCAAAACATTTTATTTTGAAACACCAAATTTTGTGGAGTATCTACATGTCATGGGGAGGCTACACAAATATTTTCATCATTTTTGAAATAGTTTAAGTGCCCTAAATAAATTCCTAAAAAGCTAATGGACTGAAAAAGAAATAAAAGAAGAAAGCAGAAAAATAGGAGACAGGGGGGTTTTTGCAAAACCGCCGTCGTCTCCTACCTCTAGCTCACTGTCGCCGCGCCGTGTCGCCATGGCTGTCGACGCCGCGCCCAGGCCCCCCAGCCCCCCCAGCTCGCACCGCGCCTCTGCAGCCTCTGCCCTGCAGAGGAGAGCACTCGAGCGCTTCCCCCTCTCATACGCTGCCCTGTCCCCCTCTGCTCCGCCGCGGAGAGCCCGACGGCGCCGACCAAAATTTGGCCCCCTCTCAGCTCCCCGACACGCACCACTCTACCCAACTGCTCCTAGCCCGCGCCCGGACCCCGGAAGACACCACGGCGACACGTCCCTGCACCACCACCGCCCAAATCGAGCGGAGGATCCCGCGGGAGCGCCATGGACGCCGTTCGTGCTCCGCGACCACCATGGACCGCCTCCACCCTATAACCCCCCCCCCCCAAGCCCCTCTGGAAACTCCACACCACCCCCACTCCCTCTCCCCCGTTCCAATTTCATCTGTGCACCGCCAGGAGGGCGTGCACGCTGCGCCACTGCCGCCGTCGAGGTCGGACATGGCCGCAGCGCCACACTCCCCCATTCTCTCCTCTCTGGCCCGTACTCTCTTCCTCCTAGACACCGCACTCACACGCCTCGTTTTCCCTCTGTTTCATGCACAGGAGAGACGCCAGGACCTCGCCGGAGCTGTGGGAGCTAGCCGTGGAAGCGGAGGAGCTCGCCGTCGACGATACACGCCACCCCAGCAAGCACCACTTGGCCCAGAAGTTCGCCCGAGCCTCCGCCATCGATTCGCGTCATCGCCACGACCTCCCGAGCCCCCTAGGTGAGCAAATCATCCACCGCACCGTCGCCGGAGCCACGACGCCGCCCGTTCTGGGTTGTCTCCGATGGACTCGATCGCGAGCCGTTGGATCTAAATCCAACGGTAGCGTACCGCTTCGTTTAGTAGAGCCGCTGACATGCGGACCCCACACGTCAGGCTTTCATTCATTTCCCTCGCGCGCACAGCGCCGCTGACACGTAGGCCCCACTAGTCAGAATTCTGAACATTATCCAGAAGACAACAATTTTCGAATTTAAACTTCTCTGTAAAATTAGTACTGGACCTAACTTCAAAATTCAATATCTCGAGAATTATAGATCCAAATAAATCAAATCCAAATGTTCTGGAAAGCTTATGAAATTGTCAAACAAACCCAAGTGGTCTCACTTCATTTAAATAAGTAATAAAAATGTATTATTGAAAATGCCACAAAAGGTTTAAAATCTAAACTTGTTTGTTTCTGATACTCAATTAGTCCAAATAATTCCAAACCAATTTTATTAGCTTGGTATTGTGATATTTTAGCTTGCCTAATTTGGGTAGAATTAATTCTGCAGTAATAATTGTTTGGTATAAAGTTGAAGTTAGAACACCCTTCTGCACTAAAGCAATTAAATGTGTTTAATGGTTAACCCAAATGATTTAGGACCAATTTTGTTAGATCACATTTAGCCTTGGTTACTTGCCCCTAAAAGGATTTAATTTTAGGAACAACAGAACTTATATGGTAGCCATAACTTGATTATTAAATTACTGGATTAAAACATTTGTGTAGGGAGTTTGGTAACTCCAATTAATCCAAATCAAATTGTGTTGTCTTCTACACATCAGTATATTTCTATAGAATTTTAGTTTGTATTTTTGTGACCAACAGAACTCAAATTGTGCAATTAAACATGTTCAACAAGTTTCTGCCATAATTTAGACTTAAACAAATATTGTTTAAATCAATTAAACTAGCTGTGTGGCCCGCGCATTTGCGCGGCTAGATTCACCGAGTACCTTTGATTTGTTTCCTTCTTGGATGTACATTGCTTTTTTTAATTGTTATTTGATTCATTCAATCCAACTTTATAAGAGAACTAATTTGGTGTGGGAATATATTCACAAAGTATGTTATATTATTCATTTGTCGGATGTATGTTCTTATATAATTTTCTTTTTATTTATCCGTCCCTATAATAGAACTAATATGCTCTTAATTGAACTAAAGAGGTTTTGTTAGTTTAAAACCTTTTGGGGCATTTTATTTCAAAGTCATCATACTTACATCATTGAAAATAAGGGAAATAAAGCTGTGTGTCTATGCCTTCATTAATATAAGTATACAATAACATATACTTAGCGTAATATATAAATAAATTGTTTATGGGGACAACCTTGTTATGTGAAAACCCAAAAGACCACTGGCATTGTTTAGCTTGTTGTGCATAGCCAACGTGCTTTAATCTCAGTGTTACATATCAATAAAGAGGAATATTTCTCTCCCACAACACTGAAGATGAACCGAATTAAGCCCCCCCAAAAATAAGGCCCAAAAACGATCTTGCAATCTGCACTGTAAATTCAGTGGATCTTTTGCTTAATAGTCAAGAAGGAAGAGGATCTTCTCCTCACGGCTACATCGACTTGCATCCTGGGAGCATTAAACATTACATTTGTTGCATATATATGTGTTGTAAGAAGTACCCCAACATTCATGCATTTTAAGTGACCTACATCCAAACAGTTTCCTCTTGAACTTCATCCCCATCAATGAAAAATGGGAAGATCTTATAATTCCACAATTTCACATTCTAATTAATATCATCAGGACATCAGATTAATTAAAATAAAAATGTACAACAAAATCATGCTACTAATGCAAACATAAAACTGCATATTTACACTATCTATGAATTCTACGAAATAACTTTTGTACAACGGATTCAGACCTCAGACCTGAAGGATCAGGCTACAGCACATTACACCATTTAGCACTGATACAATCTTGGAGTGGTGGGTGAGGAGCCAATCCTCCATTCCAGCTGCCATCCGGTAGGGCGTAAATTCGCTGATCTTATATATGCACTATTCGCTCAGCTTGGTTAGAGAGAAATGGCCGTGTATTCAAGGCTAGCTCCAGGTCACCACGCCTAATTGCGGATGCAGTTCAGAACACATGCAGAGATCAATGCTTTTGGCTTCTATATAATTGCTCCTGTAGTTTTTTGAGAGCTCTTGCCCTGGTACATGTCCCGATATTTTCTCCCTCTGATCCTATCCCGAATTTACAGAAGATAAACATGTAGTATATCATTTAACTACAGACAACTGACCTATGTTTTGAGCAAACATAAAAAGCCAAGAAGCAAAAGTTACCTGACATCCTCCAAGATGATTTGCCTGAAGTTATATCGTTATGTATTCCACAACCCATTACCCAAAAAGATCTTACACCTGGTGAAATATATAAACATAGGCTTAGCTAAGGTGCAAGCAGAAGTAGCAGCATTTTTATGATAATTCCGAAATCTGCAAGCAAGGGAATTTTATGTCCATCATTTGAAATAAAATAGGATCATTAGTGGAGAAATTGTAAATTATAAATAAGCAGAATATAATCTAGGCACAGATCAAGTAAGACATACCAATATTACGGAATGGAGCAAAAGTTGCCTGACATCCTCCAAGAAAATTTGGTATTTGCATTATAAATTCAGTTGTGTACCCAACTATGCATCTTCCTGGCCGCAAGAGAACTATACCCAAATATGGTATTTGCCTATTTCTTTTGAACCCGATATATTCTAGCATATCCAATGTAAAAATGTTTGTTTAAAAAATCAGCTGATCATTCTATTCCACCGAGGCTTCAGTCTATCATCTCGTAAAGTCTGAAGCTTCTGCTACCAGATTTGTTGCCCCGACTCAAGTGCAATTAATGGTGAACAATTGCTCCCATTCCACTCACTTTGCTAAAGGGAAATCTTTATCGTTGTTCTATCTCTCTCTTTCTGATCCTTGCACCGTGATCTGACAATTTAGCTCGAATCCATTCTGGAATCATGTGTGCGAACAGTTGGACTACTAAGTCCCGAGTTAACGAAAGTAATTCAGTTCATCTGCAACATATATGTCTCTAGCTGCCTTCTTGCACGATATAATTTCTATACACGTCACAAATAAAATTGTGCATATAAGATAATTACATACCTCAACATCTACATGCATGTATCCTGATTTCCTGTATTTCCACTATCGTATCGCTTATACTTAAACCCGCAGACCTGGAAGCATCTGTGAAATAAAGAGGATTTTGGGCTTGAAATACTCGTTTGCACATGATGAAGATGCTTTGTAAAAGAAATTCTACTCACATTATTGTGAAATGTAAGATTTAAAATGATGATATTCCGCCTTTACGGGAGTGCTCTGTAACAATAAACACGCGTAATAGAGTATATTAAAAAGAAAGAAAGACGTATAATCTACTTGACACATCTTCCCAAATGATTTATTGAAGCTTTATTGCTCCACAAATAGTTATTCGGAAGGATCTAACACCTGCAAAATTAAAGAAAAAAATGAAATACGGAGTATATCAATACATGTTGAGCTATGGCTATAAAACCTTTAGTTGTTGTTTCTAGGACAGATGGCAAGCTGGAGTAGCAGCAATTTTATGATCATTCAGCCATCTGTGCGGAAAGAAAAATTGTGTGCAAGATATCACACAAAAATGTGATTGTTAGGATATCTAATGTCAACATTTAAGCAGTGATTTGAAAATATATTGAAATGTAGAATGTTCACTAAGATCCGCTCGAATCACACTAACAATATTTCTGCACCCCAGAAACCAGAGAATGTAGATAACCGTAAAAACAAATAATAAGTATTTGCGTCTACTTACAAATTCGCTTGCAAAAAAAATATCCGTGCAAAATAAAACGAAATATTCCAACTAATAGGGTCATGTCAACCAATTTCATGCAACAAAAATAAAAAGCAATGTAAACTTTGATGCTTCCGCCATCATGCTGTTTTAGCGAGGCTCCACCCTGCCATCTCATTTTCTTCAGCTTCAGTTAGATACAAAATTATCGCACCTACTGTGAGTGCACTTAATAATGAAAGTTTATTACCTTCGACACATTCTTTATAGGCTTGCATTGCCTTTGGCAGGCCTCTTCTTGCTACTTGTGATCCCTTGATCTTTTACCCAGCCGCTGGCGTGCAGCGCGTCAGCTTGCCATTGTCTATGTACGATGTATGAGATGCACGTCAGCTTGCCATTGTCTATGTACGATGTATGAGAGCATCTATTAATATACAAACAAATTAATCGAATGACATGGAAGGATACTCCGTGCCTAGCTTATTCTACAGTAGTGCACGAAAGACTTACATCATATGTGTCCAGAACTCCAGGGTTCTGTTGGAGTTGAGATTATGGGGTTGTCGATCGGACTGCAACTTCACCACCAGCAGTAACTTCGCGGACCGGATGGCGGCAAGCAATCGGAGCGTGATTGCGTACGCCAATCGCCATGGCCACAGATGAACCAATTTCTGGAGTTCAAAACTCTAACCGGGAGCACCATCACGCCGGCGAGAAGGACATGAACCTTGTTTTCCTCGCTAAGCCGAAGCCGCTGGAGTTCGTCGCGGACGGCGGCCCGCTAGCCATCGCGGACATGCACATAGACGTCCCGCTGCCGCCGCCATTACTCATTAGAGATGGCGTGCCGTCGATCTCGCTATCATGTCTCTACCGGATTCGATCTTGCCGAAGTTGTTTGAAGATGTGAGGAACGTAGTGCCTCGATCTGTTCGATAACATCACGGGACACCGGGTCGTCGATTTCTTTTGGATTGGATGATGTGGCGTGCGGTACCGTACAACAATATCACTTCCTCCAGGTATGCGCCGCACATAGGTACTCCGATGACCAGTGCTAGCGGAACGAATCTGCTCTGTTCACCTCTCATGCTTCGATTTTGACAGAAATCATGGCGAATCTTCTACTGCTCGCTATGCGGCAGCGGCCTAGGATCATGGCAAATCTTTACTCCTCGCGATGCGGCAGCTGCCTTGGGCAAGAATCAAGATATAGATTACGGGAGGCTAGGAGTCCATGACTCGTACTCAAGATATAAATTGTTTCTTGACCTGCCAATACGTGAACGTGATGGTTTGGCTAACCCCGTGAACGTGGTCTTTCCCTTAATAAATCTTTTAAATCTCAGCCGTTTGCTTTCAAGTATTTAATCTGAGCCATTAATTATCTTGTGTTTTAATTATATAATAGATTGAAACCAAATTGTATTGTTTGATGTGTGCAGTAGCTATTTGTGATGCTTGTGATGGTTATGTTGTGATGTTTGCTTAAGTAGTTTGGTGATTGCTTGTATTTGTTTATTTATCGATTAGACGAGAACGTTGCTGGAGTTATCGAGGACGGGGAATTTGTTGAACCTGAAGAGCAAGACCAAGGTCACTTTGCCGAGCAAGGCAAGCTACTCTCTGAGCTTGCACCTAAATACATATGCATCTACTTTGATCAAATGATTTACTCTTAAGGCAATGGTTTACAAAACCTTTTCAAAAAGTATATGGATATTATTTTGCCACCCTATGTAGAAATATAAGGTAGTTTATATAAAACTATAGGATGGGAAACAATGTTGTGTATTCAAAACTCCTTTGAAAATACTTGTGTGGATGTGAAATGCCGAGATGTCGGTGTTGAAGTGGAGAAATGAAAAATGGTGATGTTTATGAAAAATGCACAGTGTCCTAGTACTATGACGACCAATCTTACCCTGTGCGACCACATTTACCATGTATGGGAAAAGGCTTAGTCATATAATTTGCTCTTATTAGTATGGGATGCTGATGGCTACGTGTTGGTGAACCCCAAGAGGAAGGTTATGATGTAGACAGCAGAAGTTTTCCCTTGAGAAATCTACCCAAGGTTATCAATCCAGTAGGACTTGATGATCTATCGGAAGGTTGTTGATGTTGACTCCCCCTGGCGCTAGGGAGCTTGCACCAACGTGGAATCTGCACAGACACAAACCAGAACTTTGCCCAACACGAAACAGAGAGGTTGTCAATCTCTCCGGTCTTGCAGAAACAAAGAGTTAAACGTATGGTGTGGAAAACAGCAGGAAAAACAGCAAGTAACAGGAAACAGATGATTGCAGCAGGTTGTGTAAACAGTATGAGGAAATTGGACCAGGGTCCACAGTTCACTAGTGGTGTCTCTCTCAGAACAGATAACTAGCATGTTGGGTAAACAAATTACAGCTGGGCAATTGACAAATAGAGAGGGCATAACAATGCAATACATGCCAAGATGTCTACTATGAAATCTAGTTGGGCATTACAACAAAGTACATAGACCGTTATTCCAACAGCATCTATGCCTAAATAATCCACCTTCAAGGCAGCATCCGCATCCCATTCAGTATTAAGTTGCTAACAACAGATTATTGCATGAAGTAAAGTGTGTAATGTAATCAATACAAGTGCCCTTGGACACTGCACCAATGTTTTATCCCTAGTAGCAACAGCACATCTACCATCTTAGACCTTTCTGTCACTGATCCAGATATCTAGAGACTGAACCCACTATCGAGCATAAATACCCCCTCTTGGAGTCACAAGCATCTACTTGGCCAAAGCATCTACTAGCAACGGAGAGCATGCAAGATCAAGAGCACATAGATAAACAACTTGAATAAACATGGTATCAATATTCATCGGATCCCAGCAAACACAACATCTAGCATTACAATAAGATGATCTTGATCATGTTAGGCAGCTCACAAGATCTAAACATGGAGGCACAAGGTAGAGAGACAACCATCTAGCTACTGCTATGGACCCGTAGTCCAGGGGTGGACTACTCACGCATCACTCCGGAGGCAGGCATGGTGATGTAGAGCCCTCCGGTGATGATCTCCCCTCCGGCAGGGTGCCGGGAAGAGCTTCAGAACTCCTCCGATCTGAGATTGACGATGACGGCCGCGACGGAACTTTTCGTGGAATATGATCGACCGTAATAGGGTTTTCGCGTCGCGGAGAATATATAGGCGAAGAGGCGGCGTCGGTGGCCGAGGGGGGCCACCACGCCATAGGGGGCGCGGGCCCACCCTGGGCCGCGCCCTAGTGTGGCGTGGCCCCCTGGTGGGTCTGCTCCGACTCCCCTTTGGACTCCGTGATCTCCTCGTGATATTATTGACGATGTCTTTTGTTTCGTCCAATTCCGAGAATATTTCCTTAATAGATTTTCTGAAACCAAAAACAGCAGAAAACAGGGAACTGGCACTGTGGCATCTTGTTAATAGGTTAGTCCCAGAAAATGCATAAAAATGATATAAAGTGTAACCAAAACATGTAGCAATTGATATAATAACAGCATGGAACATCAAAAATTATAGATACGTTTGAGACGTATCAAGCATCCCCAAGCTTAGTTCCTGCTCGTCCTCGAGTAGGTAAACGATAAAAACAGATAATTTTTGAAGTGACATGCTACCAACACAATCTTTGATCAAATAACAATGTAATGCACATGATCTGAATGAAGTGATCCAAGCCAATGGTCTATAGTTTGCAAGCAAGTAAATAAAGAGTAAACATAAGTGATCACACAAGTGCAAACTTTCATGAATAACACTATAAAACATTTAGAGATATAATAGTCTAACATAATAGTTAGTTCACAGCAGCAATAATTCTCAACATGAAAGTGTTTGTATCAACACAAAGGAAGATAATAGCTTCAGCTTTTGCTTCAACTTTCAACATGTATATCATATAGATAATGTCAATGCAAAGAATATGATCAACCAAACACAAAGTTATGTAAAAACTGTTATACTGGAGTTGACAATGATGTTTGCTTAAGTAGACAGAAAGAAGTGGGAAAACTGACTCAACATAAAAGTAAAAGAATGGCCCTTCGCAGAGGGAAGCAGGGATTAACATCATGTGCTAGAGCTGTAGTTCCCGAAGGCATATAGAGAGCATAAAATATTGTTTTGTAAGGTAATGGTGTATACAGGTGTCAACAAATCAAATAGCAGGTACTTGTCATCTTCCATGGCTAACTAACTTTTAGAGCGGTTCCGAGAGTTTTTAGGACTGCACTTGTAACAAGCACTTATTGGTGACACTCCTCCCAACCATTTACTTTCCACAAACCATGGCTAACCGAATCCTCGGGTGCCCACCAACATTCACCATGGAGGAGTGTCTATTTATTTATTTATAGGGTGGACTAACCAGCTCTTTAATGCAAAATAAAAGGTGGAGAAGCAGATGAAGCTGCCAATCCTTGTAAATTAATTAGCATGGAAGATGACAAATCTCACTACTACGTCCTTATGAGCTTTTCAAGTAGTGACACAAAAAGGATAATTGTTTTGAGTAGTTAGTAGATAGCACATGAAGAAATTTACTTGGAATGGTGAAAACACCACATAATAGGTAGGTATGGTGGACACAGGTGGCATGGATTTGGCTCAAGGTTTTGGATGTACAAGAAGTTTAGGCTAGCAAAGTTATTATAAGCAAACATCATTATCAACTGGAATAGCAAGAGTGTACATAAAACACAAGGTTTGACGAACCATAGACTCCCACTGTCTTCCTTGTTAACACATAGCCTTCATCCAAAAATTATCTAGACTACTATGGACTTCCAATCATGCAACAGATTATTATAGCAGAAAATCCTTATAGTAGTTCTTCATTAATAGCCATTACTTACATGATGCACAAGCTTAAACATTAATTACTTGACAGCTCAAAACAATTGGCAAGCATCAAATTACTCAAGACAACGATCTAAAAAGATTCATGTAAGCATTTTATACCACTACCACATGCATAGCATTTTTCTGGTCCAACCAAACACCAATCAACTTATTTGACAACTCTCCAAACAGATATAAGTGAAGCAAGAGAGTACTTTCTTCAAAAGAAACTGAAAGCTCTAACAAGAGATGTATGAAAAACTGAGAGCTAACAGCAATAACAGCAACTAGACAGGAATACTCAACAAGTATAAGTGAAGCACAAGAGTATTCTAATGAAAAAGTGGAGCGTGTCTCTCTCCCAAACATGAATGCTAGGATCCAACAAGTATAGCACAGCAAACAAAACAAAACAAACTGAAAACAAAAACACACTGACGCTCCAAGGAAGAGTACACTAGTATGAAGCAATAAAAATATAGCACCATTAGAGATGACCTGATAATTTGTAGATGAAGAAGGGGATGCCTTGGGCATCCCCAAGCTTAGATGCTTGAGTCTTCTTGAAATATGCTGGGGAGGTAAGCCTCCCCAAGCTTAAGCTCTTCACTCTTCTTGATCATGTAATATCATTCTCCTCTATCAACACTTGAAAACTTCCTTCACACCAAAACTTAACAGCTTTTCTCATTAGCAGGTTAGTGCACTAAAAGATAATACTTCAAAGTTCTAGCAAAGACAAAACTCACAAGCCAACTATTTTAAACATTAGCCACTGTTACTAGGCTCAAGTGGGCACTTTTACACGAAAAGAAACCACTTAAAAACTTGTAAAAGAGAGAATGCAAAATAAAAGACAGAATCTGTCAAACCAGAACAGTCTGTAATGACGAATTTTTTCGAGGCACTTACGATGCTCAGATGAAAAACTTTTGAAATAATGAAAGTTGCGTAACATCATCAGGAACATGCACAAAAATTTCAGCATTTTTCGATTTTTTCTGATTTTCTACTGAATTAAACGGTGACGAACAGCAATCTGTCCCAATGCAGTCCCGAAAATAAAAACCAACTTTGCATTAGTAACTCTCCTTGGCACAACAAAACAGCAAATAAAAGATACAAAGGAGTTGCTACAGAGGTAAACAAGCATCCTTGACTCAAGAAAACAAAAATAAAACAGCAAATAAAAACATGGGTTATCTCCCAGAAGTGCTTTTCTTTAATGCCTTTGAGCTAGGCATGAAGAGATGCATCAAGTATTGTCAAGACCAGAAAATCCAAAACCATAATTTGTCTTGACACTAGTATCATGTGAGTATTTCATCTTCTTCCTAGGGAAGTGTTCCATACCTTTCTTGAGTGGGAATTGAAATTTTATATTCCCCTCTCTCATATCAATAACAGCACCAACAGTTCTCAGAAAAGGTCTTCCCAAAACAATAGGACAAGAAGGATTGCATTCAATATCCAAAACCACAAAATCAACAGGGACAAGATTGTTATTAACCATTATCAAAACATCATCAACTTTTCCTAAAGGTTTCTTCATAGAAGAATCAGCAAAGTGAACATCCAAATGACATTTTTCCAAAGGTGCAAGCTTGAGAATATCATATAAATTTTTAGGCATAACCGAAATACAAGAACCAAGGTCACACAAAGCATTGCATTCAAACTCACTCAGTTTCATTTTAATAACAGGTTCCCAATTATCATCTAACTTCCTAGGGATAGAAGCTTCAAGTTTTAATTTTTCTTCCCTAGCATGCATGAGAGCTTTGATAATATGTTCAGTAAAAGCCATATTTATTTTACTAGCATTAGGACTCTTAGCTAGCTTTTGCAAGAACATGATGACTTCAGTTATGTTACAATTTTCGAAATTGAAGTTGTTGTCATAAAAACAATGGAGCAATTATCACCAACACCTCTAAAAATTTCAGCACTTTTACTAGGAACAAAAGTAGTGCTATCAGGCAATTTAAAACTTTTTGTAGAGGTAGTAGAGACATTTCCAACACTTATTATCTTTTCACTAACAGTAGGGGGCGCATTAGCATGTGAGGCATCATTTGTTTCATTAGTAAAAATAGTGCAAACTCTAACAACACTATTTTGTTCAGCAATTTCAGCTTCTCTTTCTTCTCTCTCCCATCTTTCATGAAGTTCAGCAAGCATCCTAATGTTATTATCAATTTTAATTTGGATAGCATTGAGTGTTTTACTCTCTCTAATATCACTAGGAATAGCTTTTATTTTCAGCATTTCAACATCATGAGCAAGACTATCAACTTTAGCAGCAAGAGTATCAATTTTTCCTAGCTTTTCCTCAACAGTTTTATTAAAAGTAGTTTGTGTGCTAATAAAATCCTTAAGCATGACTTCAAGATCAGAGGGCACACTTCTATTGTTACTGTAGGAATTACCATAGAATTACCATAAGAGTTGCTACCATTAGCAGGATATGGCCTATAATTGTTGCTACCAAAATTATTCCTATAGGCATTGTTGTTGAAGTTGTTATTTTTAATGAAGTTTACATCAACATTTTTCTCATCATGAGCAACCAAAGAAGCAAGAGGAATATTATTTGGATCCACAACACCATGTCCATTCGAAAGCATAGTCATAATAGCATCAACTTTATCACTCAAGGAGGAAATTTCCTCAACAGAATTTACCTTCTTACCAGTTGGAGCCCTTTCAGTGTGCCATTCAGAATAATTTACCATCATATCATCAAGAAGCTTTGTAGCAGCACCCAAAGTGATGGACATAAAGGTCCCTCCAGCAGCCGAGTCCAATAAGTTCCTTGAGAAAAATTTAGTCCTGCATAAAAGGTTTGGATGATCATCCAAGTAGTCAGTCCATGAGTGGGGCAATTTTTAACCAAAGACTTCATTCTTTCCCAAGCTTGGGCAACATGCTCATTATCAAGTTGCCTAAAGTTCATAATACCACTTCTTAAAGAGATAATTTTAGCAGGAGGATAATATTTTCCAATGAAAGCATCTTTGCATTTAGTCCAGGAATCAATACTATTTCTAGGCAAAGATAGCAACCAATCTTTAGCTCTTCCTCTTAAAGAGAAAGGAAACAATTTCAGCTTAATAATATCACTCTCTACCTCCTTATACTTTTGCATATCACAAAGTTCAACAAAGTTGTTTAAGTGGGCAGCAGCATCATCAGTACTAACACCAGAAAATTGCTCTTTCATAACCAGATTTAACAGTGCAGGCTTAATCTCATAAAATTCTGCTTTAGAAGCAGGTGGAGCAATGGGTGTACAGATAAAATCATTGTTGTTTGTGCTAGTAAAGTCACACAACTTAGTATTTTCAGGATTACTCATTTTAGCAAGCCTAAAACAAGCAACAGGGCAACTCGAAATTAAAAACTAGATGCAGGAATTTAATTTTTTTGGGTTTTTGATTTTTAACAGCAAGCAAAACAAAAATAAAACAAGACAAAAAACAAAGTAAAGAGATTGGAACTGAGAGACTCCCCTTTCCAATAGCCTCCAAGTCCCCGGCAACGGCGCCAGAAAACAGCTTGATGGCTACGTGTTGGTGAACCCCAAGAGGAAGGTTATGATGTAGACAGCAGAAGTTTTCCCTTGAGAAATCTACCCAAGGTTATCAATCCAGTAGGACTTGACGATCTATCGGAAGGTTGTTGATGTTGACTCCCCCTGGCGCTAGGGAGCTTGCACCAACGTGGAATCTGCACAGACACAAACCAGAACTTTGCCCAACACGAAACAGAGAGGTTGTCAATCTCTCCGGTCTTGCAGAAACAAAGAGTTAAACGTATGGTGTGGAAAACAGCAGGAAAAACAGCAAGTAACAGGAAACAGATGATTGCAGCAGGTTGTGTAAACAGTATGAGGAAATTGGACCAGGGTCCACAGTTCACTAGTGGTGTCTCTCTCAGAACAGATAACTAGCATGTTGGGTAAACAAATTACAGCTGGGCAATTGACAAATAGAGAGGGCATAACAATGCAATACATGCCAAGATGTCTACTATGAAATCTAGTTGGGCATTACAACAAAGTACATAGACCGTTATTCCAACAGCATCTATGCCTAAATAATCCACCTTCAAGGCAGCATCCGCATCCCATTCAGTATTAAGTTGCTAACAACAGATTATTGCATGAAGTAAAGTGTGTAATGTAATCAATACAAGTGCCCTTGGACACTGCACCAATGTTTTATCCCTAGTAGCAACAGCACATCTACCATCTTAGACCTTTCTGTCACTGATCCAGATATCTAGAGACTGAACCCACTATCGAGCATAAATACCCCCTCTTGGAGTCACAAGCATCTACTTGGCCAAAGCATCTACTAGCAACGGAGAGCATGCAAGATCAAGAGCACATAGATAAACAACTTGAATAAACATGGTATCAATATTCATCGGATCCCAGCAAACACAACATCTAGCATTACAATAAGATGATCTTGATCATGTTAGGCAGCTCACAAGATCTAAACATGGAGGCACAAGGTAGAGAGACAACCATCTAGCTACTGCTATGGACCCGTAGTCCAGGGGTGGACTACTCACGCATCACTCCGGAGGCAGGCATGGTGATGTAGAGCCCTCCGGTGATGATCTCCCCTCCGGCAGGGTGCCGGGAAGAGCTTCAGAACTCCTCCGATCTGAGATTGACGATGACGGCCGCGACGGAACTTTTCGTGGAATATGATCGACCGTAATAGGGTTTTCGCGTCGCGGAGAATATATAGGCGAAGAGGCGGCGTCGGTGGCCGAGGGGGGCCACCACGCCATAGGGGGCGCGGGCCCACCCTGGGCCGCGCCCTAGTGTGGCGTGGCCCCCTGGTGGGTCTGCTCCGACTCCCCTTTGGACTCCGTGATCTCCTCGTGATATTATTGACGATGTCTTTTGTTTCGTCCAATTCCGAGAATATTTCCTTAATAGATTTTCTGAAACCAAAAACAGCAGAAAACAGGGAACTGGCACTGTGGCATCTTGTTAATAGGTTAGTCCCAGAAAATGCATAAAAATGATATAAAGTGTAACCAAAACATGTAGCAATTGATATAATAACAGCATGGAACATCAAAAATTATAGATACGTTTGAGACATATCAGATACCTCATCGACGAAGATGACTCCGTTATGCATGAGGGGATGGTTTAGCGAACTCCCCTGACCTGGGTCCTCGCTCAAACTCTATGGAAAGATAAGGAGGAGGATTGAAGACTTCACCATGTGGTCGCCGGGAAAAACCTATGAGTCCTCACACTTAGTGTTTCTGACGGGAAACTGGACTGAGTGTCGATGGAAAGTGTCATAGGGCTGGATCCTATACTAGCATGAGCAAATGAGAGACTATGATCGGTGGCTCAACTTCGCATACACCTTGTATGGCGGGACGTGGCTGACACGATGAGTTACCGGATGGATGTGGGCTAAAAGCGTGCTACCTCTGCAGAGGGTTAAAACTATTCGAATAGCCGAGTCCTCGGATATGGACAATTGGGAGCTGTCCAAAGACTATGTGCAAGTTTTATAAAAGAGTTGAGTTTTAAAAGAAAAATGAAGTGGAGAATGTTTCATATACCTATACCCACGGATCGGTATGAGGTTGTTGAAGGAAAGTGGACCATGACGGACTATGGTCGGAAAAAGAGAAGTTTCGGAGAAACAGACAAAATGGTGATTTTTACTCAAAGATAGTCTTAAAACTCTTCTTACCTTTTTTTTAACAAAGATATAGAGATGTTTAAAAAAAATAAAAGTTTGAAATTAAAAATAAAACAAGTGCATACTCATGTTGGGGTAGTTTGCGAGTACAATCAAATGTACTCATATTGGTTTCGTCCCTGGCTATTGTCCTAGCCAGACTACGAGGAGCACTGCGCCGAGGAGGAGTATGGCGACTTTTATGCGAACTAAGGATCTCCATCAGTCAGCTGCCTGTCGGGTCGTTGTTAGAAGTTGTGGTCTACTACGCCTTAGCTTCTGCTGATTATTTTGGTTTGGCCCATGAAGGCACCTATGTAAGACTTGGTCTGTGTGACCATTTATGTAAGACTTTAATTCGGTACTGTAATGGATGTAAACTTTGGTATTCAGTTCGGATTATGTGCAACGACAGGCTGATCACGGGATCGTTGTGTTACGCATAATCGAGTATTTCGGACGGCTAGTCCGGGGTCCCCACAGAGCTGGTATCAGAGCCATCCTGACTTTAGGAAACCTTAGTTAGCATGATCGTTAGACAAATGTTACAAAAAGATTAATTTCTAAAAGAAAGGAGTGAAGTATTTTCGAAAACTGCTTATCTCCAATCCTCTTACTTATGCAAAATTTTACTCTCACTAAAAAAATTACATTTTTCCTTTGTGTCCTTAAAATTTTGCACACTTGTCATCTCATTAAGCTTAAAATTCGACTCCCTTGTTGCCTCACTACATTTAAAAATTTTGATACACTTGTCAGCTCACTAACTTAAAACTTGCTTAAAAATTGTAGATGGCACTCCATTGGACCGAGTTCGTTCAGCTTGAGAGGGACAGCAAGCTGACGTTCGACAGGGACTTGTTCGAGTTGAGCAAGCTATTAGGTCGCCCCGCTCCAGAGTTCAATGGAGCTCAGGTTGACGTTCACGGAGTCGGGAGACTGAGTTGGCTCATCGAGTCGTCGGTTCGCAGGAACATCAAGTCTCCCAGTTCCAAGACGATCATCTTCACCACCAAGGCTTCTACCTGGGTTGACGGTCTCTGTACTGCCACACAGAGGTTGCTAGCCCGACTTTGTGAGGAGCACAAGGCGGAGTTGGCAAACTCCCGTTTCCGGTTCTACGGGAGGTGCAACAGCGACAGACACCCTACTCCTTCACCTTGCCACCCGATGTTTGGGAGCTACATCATGGACATGGAGCTCTTACTTCAGTACACCCAGGATGATCTGATGCGCACTAGAGTTCAGCTTCACTTTGATCGCATCTTGCTTGTTGAGATTCGCGAGAACGAGGAGAAGCTGCTGGAGGAGAAGGTCACTCTTCTCAGGAAGAGGGCCCAGCTGAGGAGTACCATCGCCCAGCTCCGCAAGAGGGTGGCGGAGCAGGACGAGCTGATTGAGGACATGGAGCATCAGGCCAACGAGATGGAGGAGGAGGGCGAGGATCTCCACAAGGAGAATGTCGCTTTCCTTAGTGACGATGAGGATTTCATGGAGGAGATGGATTACGAGCAGGAGGACAACGAGGAGGAGTTAGTTGATGAGGACGAGGACCCACCTGAGGCAGTTCTCGAGGACGAGGAGGAGGACCCGGAGGAGCCACCCTACCAGTCAGATGTTGACGCAGCAGAGCCGGAAGTTCCACCTCAGTAGGCGAGTGACTTAAGTACTATCGCAGGATTAGGTTGACCCCTATCGCTAGTCGAGTCGAAGTAGTGGTTCTTTTCGAAACCCTGTATTAGGTGCAGTAGATGTAAGGAGATGTTGTAATCCCGATGTTGTGAACTCCTTGATGTGATGTTGTGAAATATAAGTATGTTTGTCTTGTTTGATCTGTGTGAAATATTTTCTATAAACAGTAATTCATCAACCACTTCGTGAAATCACCTTTCCCTTAGTTAAAACCTTTTTGCCTTGCCTCTTATACCCGGTGTGCTTTAGGATGCCGCCCCGTCGTGCGGAAGGAACACCACCACCACCACCACCGGACCCAACCCTCGCCCAGCTTCTCGCGATTATCATGGAGAAATGCCAAGCTGCCCGGGAAGAGCGTCAAGCTAATCTCGCTGCCCTACAGCAACTCGCAGCCGCTATAACAACAACAACAACACCAACAATGATGGCAATGGCAATGGCAAGGGAAACCAGCGATCCACTTTGAGCGATTTCCAGAAGACCAACCCACCTAACTACTCCAAGGGACTTCGCCCACTGGAAGCCGATGATTGGCTTCTTACCATCGGGAACGATCTGGAAGTTGCTGATGTAGGAGAAAATGAGAAGGTGCTGTATGCAACCCACTATCTTGCTGGACCTGCACGAGCTTGGTGGGAAGCTACCAAGGCTCTCCAGCAAGCTGACCACGTTATCAGCTGGGCTGAGTTCCAGGAGAAGTTTCGCAAGAAGCACATTCCTGGTGGACTCATTGAGAGGAAGAAGGAAGAATTCCGCAAGCTGAGGTAGGGAAGTAAAGATGTGGTCGGCTATCTTGATGAATTTACCGATTTATCTCGGTATGCTCCTGACGACACCGAACAGAGAAGAAGAAGATGGAGCATTTCCTGAATGGACTTCATGATGAACTGCAGTGTGCTTTGGTTGTCCATGACTTCTGTGACCTGGAGTCACTTGTGGACAAAGACATCCAGCTAGAGACCAAGCGCAAGTCTATGTTTGAAGGTCGCAAGAGGAGGATGAATGCTCAGGAAGGTTCGAACAGCCAGAAGCCTCGTATCTTTCAGTAGAACCCTGCTTATCGGCCACCCCAAGCTCCACGCCCCAATTTCTCTAACCGCCCAAACAACTTCAACCGCCCCAGTGACAATAACCATCCCAGAGGAAACTTCAACAACTTCAACCCCAATGCCAATGTTGTCTGCTTTGAATGTGGCAACAAAGGTCACTACTCCAGAGATTGCCCCAATCCTAAGAGGAATGTTCAGCGCCCCAATGCGCCGAACAATGGTCCAGGCCGCAATGGAGGTGGCAAGAATGCCGCACCCGTGGAAATGTTGCTGTTGCCAAGGGCCGTCTGCACCACATCAATGCTGAAGAAGCCCAGGATGCGCCAGATATTGTGCTGAGTACGTTCCTTGTCAACTCAGTACCTGTAACTGTTCTGTTTGATTCTGGTGCAACACATTCATTTGTACCGAGGAGTTTGTCGCTAAGGGAGGATTAGTAGAAGGATTCCTAACTAAAATCCTGAGTATAGAAATCCCTGGCTCCAACAAAGAAACCAAGAGATTTTGTCCAAATACTGCCATTGAGATTTCAGGCGAAAAATTTGCAGCCGACCTAATTATTCTAGGAACCCAGGGCATAGATGTCATACTTGGTATGAATTGGCTAGCAAAGTACCATGGTCGAATAGACTGTGCCAGAAGAGCTGTATCCATCACCACCGACAAAGAAGTAGAAGTGGAATATGTGTCTGAAACCAATCACTCCCAACCAGGCTCCCATGAGAGCATAGCTCAACCCACCTTAGATGAGATCCGTGTTGTTCACCTATTCCGAGATGTTTTCCCTGAAGATTTGCCTGGTATGCCACCAGACCGGGATATTAAGTTCATAATTGAGCTTATCCTAGGAACAACCCCTATATCCCAAAGGCCTTATCGGATGAATCCGGAAGAACTGGTTGAGTTGAAGAAGCAGTTGGCTGATATGCTCAGCAAAAGTCTTATTCGCCCTAGCGCTTCACCTTGGGGATCACCCATTATTTTTGTGGACAAGAGAGACGGTACCACACGCCTGTGTGTGGACTATCGCAAGCTAAATGACGTAACCATTAAAAACAAGTATCCCTTCCCAAGATTGAGGATCTGTTCAATCAGATGAGCGGAGCCCGAGTCTTTTCCAAGATTGACCTTCGGACATGATATCATCAGTTGAAGATCAGAGATACAGATATTCCCAAGACCGCCTTCACCACCCGTTACGGTTTATTTGAATACACCGTCATGTCCTTTGGTCTGACCAATGCCCCAGCCTATTTCATGAATCTGATGAACAAGGTTTTCATGGAGTACCTCGAAAAGTTCGTGGTAGTTTTCCTCGATGACATCCTTATTTACTCCAAGACCGAAGAAGAGCATGCTGAACACATGCGCCTAGTTTTGGAGACCCTTCGCAAGCGCCAGCTATATGCCAAACTTAGCAAGTGTGAGTTTTGGCTTAGTGAAGTAGCATTTCTTGGTCATGTCATATCTGACGGAGGAATTTCTGTTGACCCCGAGAAGATTCAAGCCATTTTAGACTGGAAAGCCCCCATCAGTGTGACTGAAATCCGAAGCTTTCTCGGACTAGCGGTTATTACCGCAAGTTCGTTGAAGGATTCTCCAGTATAGCCAAACCCATGACCCAACTGTTGAAGAAAGACAAGAAATTTGAATGGACTCAGAAGTGTGAAGATAACTTCCAAGAGTTGAAGAAGAGACTGACTTCAGCCACAGTATTGATTATGCCAGACGTCACCAAGAGTTTCGACGTGTATTGCGATGCATCACGCCTCGGACTTGGTTGCGTTCTAATGCAAGAAGGCAAGGTTGTGTCGTATCTGTCCCGACAGTTGCGACCGCATGAAGAGAATTATCCAACCCATGACCTGGAGTTAGCTGCTGTTGTTCTTGCTCTCAAAGCATGGCTTCCCTATCTTGCGGGACATCGTTGCGAGGTCTATATGGACCATAAGAGCTTGAAGTATATATTCACCCAGAAAGAATTGAACCTGAGGCGGAGGAGATGGATGGAGTTAATCAGTGACTATGATATTGGAATTCACTATCACCCCGGAAAGGCTAATGTAGTTGCCGATGCCCTTAGTCGCAAACCTTGCATCCTGAATGCCTTGATCCAAGCCGAACAGCCAACCTTGTTCAAAGAGTTCGAAGATTTTGGACTAGAACTTGTTAGCCACGGATATCTCGCCAATTTAGAGTTAGCCCAACCCTGACGAGATTTATTTTAAGGGGGGCGGATCTGTAACATCCCAAATTGAATAATCAGTAAATTTATTCCAAAATGTGGGCCAACAAAAACTTTTGTTAATTTATATGTGTTGTTTGCATGTTGTTACTTGTGTTAATTATTTCTTGTTGCTTGCTCTAATTAACACATGAAGAAAAGAAAGAAAACAAAACAAAAAGTTAAAGCAAGAAAAAAAAATGTGACAAGTGTCACACAAATTGTTCAAAGTGAGAAATTGTTCCCTTTCAAACAAAATTCAGAGGAGTGGTGATGTAAACACTCCCATTTTATTCTTACTACTTTTCCCTCTCAAATAATATTTTGAACTAGTTTTAAAAATTCTAAAGTAAAATCAATTTGAAATAAAACACAATACCATAATTAAAACCTTATGAACAAAATTGATTCAAACATTTTATTTTGAAACACCAAATTTGGTGCAGTCTCTACATGTCATGGGGAGGCTACACAAATATTTTCATAATTTTTGAAATAGTTTAAGTGCCCTAAATAAATTCCTAAAAAGCTACTGGACTGAAAAAGAAATAAAAGAAGAAAGCAGAAAAATAGGAGACAGGGGGGTTTTTGCAAAACCTCCGTCGTCTCCTACCTCTAGCTCACTGTCGCCGCGCCGTGTCGCCATGGCTGTCGACGCCGCGCCCAGACCCCCCAGCCCCCCCAGCTCGCACCGCGCCTCTGCAGCCTCTGCCCTGCAGAGGAGAGCACTCGAGCGCTTCCCCCTCTCCTACGCTGCCCTGTCCCCCTCTGCTCCGCCGTGGAGAGCCCGACGGCGCCGGCCAAAATTTGGCCCCTCTCAGCTCCCCGACACGCACCACTCTACCCATCTGCTCCTAGCCCGCGCCCGGACCCCGGAAGACACCACGGCGACACGTCCCTGCACCACCACCGCCCAAATCGAGCGGAGGATCCCGCGGGAGTGCCATGGACGTCGTTCGTGCTCCGCGACCACCATGGACCGCCTCCACCCTATAAACCCCCCCCCCCCCCGAGCCCCTCTGGAAACTCCACACCATCCCCACTCCCTCTCCCCCGCTCCAATTTCATCTGTGCACCGCCAGGAGGGCGTGCACGCTGCGCCACTGCCGCCGTCGAGGTCGGACATGGCCGCAGCGCCACACTCCCCCATTCTCTCCTCTCTGGCCCGTACTCTCTTCCTCCTGGACACCGCACTCACACGCCTCGTTTTCCCTCTGTTTCGTGCACAGGAGAGACGCCAGGACCTCGCCGGAGCTACAGGAGCTAGCCGTGGAAGCGGAGGAGCTCGCCGTCGACGATTCACGCCACCCCAGCAAGCACCACTTGGCCCAGAAGTTTGCCCGAGCCTCCGCCGTCGATTCGCGTCATCGCCACGACCTCCCGAGCCCCCTAGGTGAGCAAATCATCCACCGCACTGTCGCCGGAGCCACGGCGCCGCCCGTTCTGGGTCGTCGCCGATGGACTCGATCGCGAGCCGTTGGATCTAAATCCAACGGTAGCGTACCGCTTCGTTTAGTAGAGCCGCTGACGTGCGGACCCCACACGTCAGTCTTTTATTCATTTTCCTCGCACGCACAGTGCCGCTGACACGTAGGCCCCACTAGTCAGAGTTTTGAACATTATCCAGAAGACAGCAATTTTCGAATTTAAACTTCTCTGTAAAATCAGTACTGGACCTAACTTCAAAATTCAATATCTCGAGAATTATATGGTAGCAATAGAACTTATATGGTAGCCAAAACTTGATTATTAAATTACTAGATTAAATCATTTGTGTAGGGAGTTTGGTAACTCCAATTAATCCAAATCAAATTGTGTTGTCTTCTACACATCAGTAGCTTTCTATAGAATTTTAGTTTGTATTTTTGTGACCAACAGAACTCAAGTTGTGCAATTAAACATGTTCAACAATTTTCTGCCATAATTTAGACTTAAACAAATATTGTTTAAATCAATTAAATTGAAACCAAATTGTATTGTTTGATGTGTGCAGTAGCTATTTGTGATGCTTGTGATGGTTATGTTGTGATGTTTGCTTGAGTAGTTTAGTGATTGCTTGTATTTGTTTATTTATCGATTAGACGAGAACGTTGCTGTAGTTATCGAGGAGGGGGAATTTGTTGAACCTGAAGAGCAAGACCAAGGTCACTTTGCCGAGCAAGGCAAGCTACTCTCTGAGCTTGCACCTAAATACATATGCATCTACTTTGATCAAATGATTTACTCTTAAGGCAATGGTTTACAAAACCTTTTCAAAAAGTATATGGATATTATTTTGCCACCCTATGTAGAAATATAAGGTAGTTTATATAAAACTATAGGATGAGAAACAATGTTGTTTATTCAAAACTCTTTTGGAAATACTTGTGTGGATGTGAAATGCCGAGATGTCGGTGTTAAAGTGGAGAAATGAAAAATGGTGATGTTTATGAAAAATGCACAGTGTCCTAATACTATGACGACCAATCTTACCATGTGCGACCACATTTACCATATATGGGAAAAAGGCTTAGTCATATAATTTGCTCTTATTAGTATGGGATACCTCATCGATGGAGATGACTCCGTTATGCATGAGGGATGGTTTAGTGAACTCCCCTGACCGGGGTCCTCGCTCAAACTCTATGGAAAGATAAGGAGGAGGATTGAAGACTTCACCATGTGGTCGCCAGGAAAAACCTATGAGTCCTCACACTTAGGTTTTCTGACGGGAAACTGGACTGAGTGTCGATGGAAAGTGTCATAGGGGCAGGATCCTATACTAGCATGAGCAAATGAGAGGCTATGATCGGTGGCTCAACTTCGCATACACCTTGTATGGCGGGATGTGGCCGACACGATGAGTTACCGGATGGATATGGGCTAAAAGCGTGCTACCTCTGCAGAGGGTTAAAACTATTCGAATAGCCGAGTCCTCGGATATGGACAATTGGGAGGCTGTCCAAAGACTATGTGCAAGTTTTATAAAAGAGTTGAGTTTTAAAAGAAAAATGAAGTGGAGAATGTTTCATATACTATACCCACGGATCGGTATGAGGTTGTTGAACGAAAGTGGACCATGACGGACTATGGTCGGAAAAGGAGAAGTTTCGGAGAAACAGACAAAATGGTGATTTTTACTCAAAGATAGTCTTAAAACTCTTCTTACCTTTTTTTTAACAAAGATATAGAGATGTTTAAAAAAAAAATAAAAGTTTGAAATTAAAAATAAAACAAGTGCATACTCATGTTGGGGTAGTTTGCGAGTACAATCAAATGTACTCATATTGGTTTCGTCCCTGGCTATTGTCCTAGCCAGACTACGAGGAGCACTGCGCTGAGGAGAGTATGGCGACTTTTATGCGAACTAAGGATCTCCATCAGTCAGCTGCCTGTCGGGTCGTTGTTAGAAGTTGTGATCTACTACGCCTTAGCTTCCGCTGATTATTTTGGTTTGGCCCATGAAGCCACCTATGTAAGACTTGGTATGTGTGACCATTTATGTAAGACTTTAATTCGGTACTGTAATGGATGTAAACTTTGGTATTCAGTTCGGATTATGTGCAACGACAGACTGATCACGGATCGTTGTGTTATGCATAATCGGGTATTTCAGACGGCTAGTCCGGGTCCCCACAGCTACGTCTGTGGGAAAGGAATTAGAAGGAGCACTTGCAGCTAGCTGGAGCGACATCACGCCGCCGCATGAGCGTAGGAGTGTAGGGCCGTAGACTGCTCATCGCAAAATCTCCACGACCACGTACCGCCTAACTTAGTTTTGACCAGAACTTCATGACAGCGAGGGGGATGTCGACAATGGTGGATTTTGCACCATGATCCCGTAACAAAATCATCAATATCCACATCACGCGAGGCCACTGCGGACTTATGCTCCATTTTGCATGCATCCGCCGACGGCTTCCCTGCTCCCACCTCACGCGCAAATGCCGCCAGCCTCCATGTTCTGCCTCGCGTGCTACGCCGCATCCCCCGCCCCCAGTGTGTGGTCGTTGCCTCCCCTACTTCACGTCCCGCGTAGCTACTGCCCTTCCTCTATTCCGCATCCCGCACCGATTGCTGGAAAAGTTCTACAACGCTCATATACCCCGATCCTCCACCTCGAGCCTCCTCCAAGCACTTCCACGGCCTCACCGTACCGGTTCTCCATGCAAGCGATCCTAAGGTTCAATAGATTTTATCAAAAAAGAAAGTATATAACCTCGTTCGGGTCTCTCTGTCTTATCTCACACCATTTATTCTGTTTGGTTTCTTTAAGATTGGTGCAAACATTTTATAAAGACGTCCATCCACAAAATCTAATTTGTACCAAGAGTTTCTTCAAACTTTTGTAGCACGTACCTTACACTTCAAAACAAATTCATTTCTCATCTTGGGGAAAATTTAATTTTTCAATTACCCTCTATTTTAGAATCAACCGCTTCGGATATTGAAGTAAGCAATTAGAGCAAACAAAATCAAATAAATACGATCAATGGATGCAGCTGGTTTGTTGTTTGGAAATTAGAAAAAAATCATAGTAATGGGACCAATCGATTCATGTACGTACTGACGTATATACATACTGTTTGGTTAAGCCGTGGTCTGCGCTGCACGTACGTATTGGCTGTTCCGGCTAGCTAGCTAGTGCTGACGATCTTTCAGATATTAAGACAATCAATCCGATGGAGAGAAAGATACGCCGCGTGCCGAAGCGCCGCGGAGTGTTGCTTCCCGGCCTCCACCGTTCGCCAGAGAAAGTAGCGACCTCTCCCGGCTGCACCGTCCGCAAGGGCAAATCGCGAACGACTCGTTCGCGTCCTTCACCAGCTATGGCAACTTGTACCGTGTTTTCTCGCCGCACGGCTTGGATACGCGGCCATGAAGTCGCTGCCCTCCCGGCGCGGACGAATGCCGGCGCCCGTGACTGCGCCTGCGCGTTGTGTCTCTTGGCGTTCACGGACGGATGCCTCCGGCCCGCTCTGCCGTACCATCGTCGTGCACCCGGACCCTGTTGCCTCCTCCCCTTTGCTTGCCGCGCGCCGTGTACGGCACAGCCTAGACGACCTCCTCTTCTTCTTCTACCCCGTCCAGGCCCGATCCGAAGCTCAACGGAGAGACTAAAATAATTGAACTCGTATGGAACGGTTTATTCTTTTCGCGATGGTAAATGTCGTAATTATCACGAAACGAAAAGATGTGTTGAGTTGTCAAACATTGGAGCAATCTGGACCGTTGGCCAAATATTGAAAGGTTCAGATTTAATGTATCAACACAAGTTTGCTCTTTTAATAGTAGTATAGATAGTATAGATTAACTAATACGGTCGAGCGGGGTCATAGATATACCATCAACGCGCCAGAGCAACTAAGTTCCATGCACGGGAAATAATTTACTTAGTCGTAATATGCATTATTAGCATATGCATATCCCTATGATTCGTGAGCGCCAAGTACCTTCAGATAAATAGAAAAGGTCGTTAAAACTTATATCTATCTAAAGTATAACCGTAAGGCGAATTACTCTAGAACAAATAAAATGTCCGACGATGGGTTGCCGGCTCGTTAGAAAAATACGAAGCCGCCACTAATCAACATGCCAAAACTTGTTATTATATAGTTACATGTTTTCTTCGATATGATCGTGTTGGTAATCTAAGCCATGGCTGATTGCATAGCGATCCGTTTCACTAGTCTCTGCTCATATTCATTTCAAAAGTCAAATGTGGATGAACGTACGTACTTTACCCTATTATAAGTTCACTATGAAGGATTAGCATGTGGACGATAGTTGCTACATATATAGAGTTCTGGATGAAAAAATAAGGCTATTTCCGTGTTAGGCAAAATATGTTGACTTGTTCTCTTCTATCTAATTGGAAAGATAAAACAGAAAGTACATTTGACCAAGTCTGCTGTCATTTTGTGATCTACCAACCAAGTCATTGGAATTTTACCTGGACCATCGAGACAAAGGAATGGAATGAAAGGCTATCAAAGTACCAGTTGCATGGTTAAGATGCATTGGTGTATATATGCAAAGACTTCAACTGTCCATAGCTCTATTCTCTTTTGCTTGGTTGTTGGAGAAAAAAGAGGGCACTAGCTAGTAAACATCTTTAGAAGGTGTCAACTTCATAAGCAGATAACATCAGGGATCATCATCGAGAAATATGTGTGCTAACTCCAATAGGTGACAAGTAAAAATGTACTTTTAGAGGTGACAAAAGTTCAGTTGGCTAAGGTGAGGATCATCCACGGCTAAAATTACATCGGGATATGTATGACAAAAAGAGAATGATATCGGTACAAATTTACATGTGTAGTGATCGAATAGTTTGATCACATAGTGCATTGTGTCACCTCGCAATATCATTGGTATCGTGAAGTTAAGGGGATTAGCGTAATGAAAAACATAAAATAGGTTCCATCGTTATTCATGAATACACATGAGTCATCATGGGCGTCCATGGCTCCACTGTTGATTATTGTTCGGTAAGCACTCCGGACATGTATGTGTATTACCGAACCTTCCAGATATACGCTTAAGTTGTGCTAATCTCTTATTGAGAGTGTTTGTAGTCGTACTGATGTTTGAGAGTGATCGGATTTATTCCGATGTCTAAGGAACAACTCCGATGTCAATTGGAGGTGTTCCGGAGAAGTTATCATGAGAGACATATTATGCCGTGAGAGCAAATAGTTTTCGGGAGAGTTATATGAGGACATGAGATGTCCTGGGATGATTAGAAAGTGTTTCTGATATCAGTGGATAGAGTCGATAATTTTATCTAAAAGGTGCATATGGTTTCGAAAGAAAACCAGCAGTGGGAGTGACGGAGGGGCACTCGGTGCCCTATGACTGCGCCACACCAGGTGGTGCAGCCGCATGGGCCCCAGGCCCACCAAGGCCGGTGCATGATACGTCTCAAACGTATCTATAATTTTTGATGTTTCATGTTGATATTATACCAATTCTTACATGTTTTACATACACTTAATATCATTTTTATACATTTTCTGGACTAACCTATTAACAAGATGCCACAGTGCCAGTTCCTGTTTTCATCTGTTTTTGTATTTCAGAAAAGCTGTTAAGGAAATATTCTCGGAATTGGACGAAAATCAACGGAGGTTCCTATTTCACCGACACGTCCACGGAGTCCAAAGGAGAGACGGAGACGAGCTAGGGAGCCGCCACACCATGCCTGGGCGCGGCCCCCTGCCTGCCGCGCCGAGGGGTGGTGTGGTCCCCTCGGGTGGCCTCCGACGCCGCCCTTTCGCCTATTTATTCCTCCCGTCTGGAAAACTCTAAATACACGAGTCATATTCCACGAAAAGTTCCAGAGGCACCGCTGATGCGTGTAAAGTCACACGTCCGTTGGAAACCCCAAGAGGAAGGTATGATGAGTGCAGCAGCAAGTTTTCCCTCAGTATGAAACCAAGGTTATCAATCCAGTAGGAAGTCAACGTTGCTCCGAAGGTGTTGGTGGAGGAATGTAGTGCGGCGCAACACCAGAGATTCCGGTGCCAACGTGGAACCTGCACAACACAATCAAACTACTTTGTCCCAACGAAACAGTGAGGTTGTCAATCTCACCGGCTTGCTGAAAACAAAGGATTAGGCGTATAGTGTGGAAAATGATGTTTGTTTGCAGAGAATGTAAAAGAACAATGATTGCAGTAGGTTGTATTTCAGATGTAAAAGAATGGACCGGGTCCACAGTTCACTAGTGGTGTCTCTCCATAATAAAATACTAAACATGTTGGGTGAACAAATTACAGTTGGGCAATTGACAAATAGAGAGGGCATAACAATGCACATACATATCATGATGATCACTATGAGATTTATTTGGGCATTACGACAAAGTACACAGACCGCCATCCAGCATGCATCTGTGTCTAAATAGTCCACCTTCAGGTTAGCATCCGCACCCCTTCCAGTATTAAGTTGCAAGCAACAGACAATTGCATTAAGTATGGTGCATAATGTAAACAACACTAATATCCTTAGACAAAGCATTGCTGTTTTACCCCTAGTAGCAACAGCACATCCACAACCTTAGAACTTTCTGTCACTGTCCCAGATTAAATGGAGGCATGAACCTACTATCTAGCATAAATACTCCCTCTTGGAGTTACAAGCATAAACTTGGCCAAAGCCTACACTAATAACGGAGAGCATGCAAGATCATAAACAACACATATATGATAGATCAATAATCAACTTGACATAGTATTCAATATCCATCGGATCCCAACAAACACAACATGTAGCATTACAATAAGATGATCTTGATCATGATAGGCAGCTCACAAGATCTAAACATGATGGCACAAAAGGAGAAGACAACCATCTAGCTACTGTATGGACCCGTAGTCCAAGGATGAACTACTCACGCATCACTCCGGAGGCAGGCATGGCGATGTAGAGCCCTCCGGTGATGATTCCCCTCTCCGGCAGGGTGCCGGAGGAGAACTTCTGAACCCCCCGAGTTAGGGTTGACGGCGGCGGCAGCGGATGTTTTCTGGAAATATGGCTCGGTTTTAGGGTTTTCGCGTCTGGAGGAATAAATAGGCGAAGGGGCGACGTCGGTGGAGGCGCGGGCCCGCTCCCCATAGGGTGGCGCGGCAGGGGGCCCACCCGCGCCGCCATAGGGTGAGGGCGCCCTGCTGCCCCCCTTCGTCTCCTCTTCGGACTTCTGGAACGTGTCGGGAAAAATAGGCATCTGGGATTTTGTTTCGTCCGATTCCGAGAATATTTCCAGAACAGCTTTTCTGAAACCAAAAACAGCAGAAAACAGGAACTGGCACTGTGGCATCTTGTTAATAGGTTAGTTCCAGAAAATGCATAAAAATGCTATGAAGTGTGAATAAAACATGTAGCTATTGGTATAAAACTAGCATGGAACATAAGAAATTATAGATACGTTGGAGACGTATCAAGCATCCCCAAGCTTAGTTCTACTCGTCCTCGAGTAGGTAAACGATAACAACAATAATTTCTGAAGTGACATGCTACCAACATAATCTTGATCAAATAATATTGTAAAGCATATGTCATGAATGAAGTGACTCAAGGCAATGGTCTATAGTTTGCTAACAAATAGATAATGAGTAAACACTGAATCATATAAGCAAAAGCTTTTCATAAATAGTACTTTCAAGACAAGCATCAAAAAGTTTTGCATAAGAGCTAACTCATAAAGCAATAGATTCTAAGTAAAAGGCATTGAAGCAACACAAAGGAAGATTAAGTTTCAGCAATTGCTTTCAACTTGTAACTTGTATATCTCATGGATAATTGTCAACACAAAGCAATATAATAAGTGCAATAAGTAAACATATAAGAATTGTTGCACACAAAGTTGACACAAGTGTTTGCTTCAGGGATAGAAAGGAGTAGGTAAACTGACTCAACAATAAAGTAAAAGATAGGCCCTTCGCAGAGGGAAGCAGGGATTAAATCATGTGCTAGAGCTTTTTAAGTTTTGAAAACATATAGAGAGCATAAAGTAAGTGTTTGAGAGGTGTTTGTTGTTGTCAACGAATGGCAGTGGGCACTCTATCCCCCTTGTCACCCAAACTTTCAAGAGCGGCTCCCATGAAGGACGTTATTTCTACCCAAGGGTAGATCATCCCTCTTCTCTTTTGTTTACACATGCATATTTATAAATTGGTATGACACTCCTCCCAACCTTTGCTTACACAAGCCATGGCTAACCGAATCCTCGGGTGCCTTCCAACAATCACATACCATGGAGGAGTGCCTATTTGATAAAGTTTAACATTTTGGAATTTGCTTTTGATAAATCATTGGCAAACATGTGAAGAGAATCAAATGGTTAAAGTTATAATTAATTGGGACTGGGCACCCCATTTGCCAGCTCTTTTTGCAAGTTATTGGATAAGCGGATGTATATGCCACTAGTCCATTGGTGAAAGTCTGTCATGAATAAATGACAAGGTGATAGAGTAAACGCCACATACTTCCTCATGAGCTATAAAACATTGACACAAATAAGGAGTAATAAAGTTTTGAATAGTTTAAAGGTAGCACATGAAGTATTTACTTGGAATGGCAGGAAATACCACATAATAGGTAGATATGGTGGACACAATTGGCATGGGTTTTGGCTCAAGGTTTTGGATGCACGAGAAGCATTCCCTCTCAGTACAGAGTTTAGGCTAGCAAGGTTGTTTGAAGCAAACACAAGTATAAACCGGTACAGCAAGACTCACATGAAAACATATTGCAAGCATTATAAGACTCTACACTGTCTTTCCTTGTTGCTCAAACACTTTTACCAGAAAATATCTAGACCTTAGAGATACCAATCATGCAAACCAAATTTCAACAAGCTCTACGGTAGTTCTTTACTAATAGACTTTTAACTACATGATGCAAGAGCTTAAACATGAAATACTTGAGAGCTCAAAACAATTGCCAAGTGTCAAATAAAACAAGACAATGATCTATATGAGTGTCTTTTCGATATACCATCTACCACATGCAGCATTTTCTGAACCAACACATCAACCAAGCAACTCTCCAAGTAATTTACAAAAGAAACAAGAGAGTACTTTCCACAAGAATTAACAGCTCTAAAAGAGATGCATGAAAAACAGGAGCTAAAAGCATAGCAGTAGCTAGATAAGAATACTCAAAAGATATAAGTGAAGAATATGAGTATTCACATGAAAAAGCGGAGCGTGTCTCTCTCCCACACAAGAATGCTAGGATCCGACTTTATTCAGAAAAATAAAAACAACAAACAAAAATAAAAGCAAACAGACGCTCCAAGTAAAATACATAAAATGTGGAAGAATTAAAATATAGTTTCACTAGAGATGACCTGATAAATTGTTGATGAAGAAGGGGATGCCTTGGGCATCCCCAAGCTTAGACGCTTGAGTCTTCTTGAATATTGCAGGGATGACCCACGGGGGCATCCCCAAGCTTAGGCTTTTCACTCTTCTTGATCACATCATATCATCCTTCTCTCTTGCTCCTTGAAAACTTCCGCCACACCAAACTCAGGTAACTCGTTAGAGGGTTAGTGCATAATCAAAAATTCTCATATTCTACTGTGACACAATCATTACCAAAGCTTCTGGACATTACTTACAGCCACTGATGTTTAATGGAGCAAAGAAATCCAATCAAACATAGTAAAAGAGGCAATGCAAAACGAAAGGCAGAATCTGTCAAAAACAGAACAGTCTGGAAAGACGAATTTTTTCGAGGCACTTAACTTGCTCAGATGGAAGAAGCCCAAACTAATGAAAGTTGCGTACATATATAAGGATCATGCGTGATTTTTTCAGAATTTTTCGAATTTTCTGTAGCGCATACAGCTCAAAATGGTGGACAGCAAAAATCTGTCACTGCGCAGAAATCCAATTTTAGCAACAACTTTCAACTAGAGACTTTACTTGGCACAACAATGCAATAAAATAAAGATACAAAGGAGTTGCTACAGAAGTAAACAGCACCTTGACTCAAAATAAAATAAAATGACAGAAAATAAAAAGATGGGTTGTCTCCCACAAGCGCTTTTCTTTAACGCCTTTCAGCTAGGCGCAGAAAGTGAAAATCAAGTGTTATCAAGAGAAGATGCATCAACATCATAATTTGTTCTAATAATAGAATCAAAAGGCATCTTCATTCTCTTTCTAGGGAAGTGTTCCATACCTTTCTTAAGAGGAAATTGATACTTAATATTCCCCTCTTTCATATCAATAACAGCACCAACAGTTCGAAGAAAGGGTCTTCCCAAAACAATAGGACAAGATGCATTGCATTCAATATCCAAAACAACAAAGTCAACGGGGACAAGGTTATTGTTAACCGTAATATGAACATTATCAATTCTCCCCAAAGGTTTCTTCATAGAGTTATCAGCAAGATGAACATCCAAATAACAGCATTCCAAAGGTGGCAAGTCAAGCATATCATAAAGTTTCTTAGGCATAACAGAAATACTTGCACCAAGGTCACATAAAGCATTACAATCAAAATCATTCACCTTCATTTTAATGATGGGTTCCCAACCATCTTCCAACTTCCTAGGGATAGAAGCTTCAAGTTTTAATTTCTCTTCCCTAGCTTTTATGAGGGCATTTGTAATATGTTTTGTAAAAGCCATGTTCATAGCACTAGCATTAGGACTTCTAGCTAGCTTTTGCAAGAACTTAATAACTTCAGAGATGTTACAACTATCAAAGTCAAAATCATTATGATCAAAAGTAATGGGACCATTGCCTCCAATACTTCGAAAAATTTCAGCACCTTTATCAGAAACAGTTTCAGCAGTTTTAGGCAATTTTGCATGCTTTATAGTAGAAGTAGAAACATTGCCAACATCAATAACATTACCATTGATAATAGGAGGTTTATCAACATGTGAAGCTTCAGCATTACTAGTGGTGGTAATAGTACAAACTCGAGCTATACTATTCTTTCTATCAATTTCAGCTTCTCTTTCCCACCTAGCATGCAACTCAGCTAACATCCTAATATTGTTGTCAATTTTAACTTGGATGGCATTTGCTGTAGCAAAAGACTTAGTATCTTTAACCTCATTAGGCATAACTTTCAGTTTCAAAAGATCAACATCTAGAGCAAGACTATCAACCTTAGAAGCAAGAACATCAATTTTACCAAACTTTTCCTCAACAGATTTGTTAAAAGCGTTTGTGTATTAATAAATTCTTTAAGCATGACTTCAAGATCAGAGGGTACACTCCTACTATTGTTGTAAGAATTACCATAAAAATTACCATAACCACTACCATTATTAGAAGGATATGGCTTATAGTTGTTATTACCAAAATTATTCCTATAGGCATTGTTGTTGAAATTATTATTTTTAATGAAGTTCACATCAACATGCTCTTCTTGAGCAACCAATGAAGCTAAAGGAACATTATTAGGATCAATATGAGATTTACCACTCACAAGCATAGACATAATGATATCAATCTTTTCATTCAAGGAAGAGGTTTCTTCAACAGAATTTACCTTCTTACCTTGAGGAGTCCTTTCAGCGTGCCATTCGGAGTAGTTGATCATCATATCATCAAGAAGTTTTGTTGCTGCACCTAAAGTGATGGACATAAAGGTTCCTCCAGCAGCTGAATCCAGCAGGTTCCTTGAGGAAAAATTTAATCCTGCATAAAAGGTTTGGATGATCATCCAAGCAGTCAGTCCATGGGTAGGGCAATTCTTTATCATAGATTTCATTCTCTCCCATGCTTGAGCAACATGTTCATTATCAAATTGCTTGAAATTCATAATGCTACTTCTCAAAGATATAATTTTAGCAGGAGGATAATATTTTCCAATGAAAGCATCTTTGCATTTTGTCCATGAATCAATACTATTTCTAGGCAAAGATAGCAACCATTCTTTAGCTCTTCCTCTTAAGGAGAAAGGAAATAGTTTCAGTTTTACAATATCCCCATCTATATCCTTATACTTTTGCATCTCACAAAGTTCAACAAAATTATTAAGATGGGCAGCAGCATCATCAGTACTAACACCAGAAAATTGCTCTTTCATAACAAGATTTAATAGAGCAGGTTTAATTTCATAAAAGTCTGCTTTAGAAGCAGGTGGAGCAATAGGAGTGCATATGAAGTCATTATTATTTGTGCTAGTGAAGTCACACAACTTGGTGTTCTCAGGAGTACTCATTATAGCAAAAATAAAAACAAAACCGAAATAACAAGATAAAAACAAGTAACTAATTTTTTTGTGTTTTTGATATAAAGAAAGCAAACAAGACAATATAAAAATAAAGCAAGACAAAAAACAAAGTAAAGAGATTGGGTGTGAGAGACTCCCCTTGCAAGAACGCCAGAAAATACTGGTGCCTAGTGGAGGCAGAAATCTTCTGAATCCAAAGCAACTCGACTTCCCCGGCAACGGCGCCAGAAAATATGCTTGATGCGTGTAAAGTCACACGTCCGTTGGAAACCCCAAGAGGAAGGTATGATGAGTGCAGCAGCAAGTTTTCCCTCAGTATGAAACCAAGGTTATCAATCCAGTAGGAAGTCAACGTTGCTCCGAAGGTGTTGGTGGAGGAATGTAGTGCGGCGCAACACCAGAGATTCCGGTGCCAACGTGGAACCTGCACAACACAATCAAACTACTTTGTCCCAACGAAACAGTGAGGTTGTCAATCTCACCGGCTTGCTGAAAACAAAGGATTAGGCGTATAGTGTGGAAAATGATGTTTGTTTGCAGAGAATGTAAAAGAACAATGATTGCAGTAGGTTGTATTTCAGATGTAAAAGAATGGACCGGGGTCCACAGTTCACTAGTGGTGTCTCTCCATAATAAAATACTAAACATGTTGGGTGAACAAATTACAGTTGGGCAATTGACAAATAGAGAGGGCATAACAATGCACATACATATCATGATGATCACTATGAGATTTATTTGGGCATTACGACAAAGTACACAGACCGCCATCCAGCATGCATCTGTGTCTAAATAGTCCACCTTCAGGTTAGCATCCGCACCCCTTCCAGTATTAAGTTGCAAGCAACAGACAATTGCATTAAGTATGGTGCATAATGTAAACAACACTAATATCCTTAGACAAAGCATTGCTGTTTTACCCCTAGTAGCAACAGCACATCCACAACCTTAGAACTTTCTGTCACTGTCCCAGATTAAATGGAGGCATGAACCTACTATCTAGCATAAATACTCCCTCTTGGAGTTACAAGCATAAACTTGGCCAAAGCCTACACTAATAACGGAGAGCATGCAAGATCATAAACAACACATATATGATAGATCAATAATCAACTTGACATAGTATTCAATATCCATCGGATCCCAACAAACACAACATGTAGCATTACAATAAGATGATCTTGATCATGATAGGCAGCTCACAAGATCTAAACATGATGGCACAAAAGGAGAAGACAACCATCTAGCTACTGTATGGACCCGTAGTCCAAGGATGAACTACTCACGCATCACTCCGGAGGCAGGCATGGCGATGTAGAGCCCTCCGGTGATGATTCCCCTCTCCGGCAGGGTGCCGGAGGAGAACTTCTGAACCCCCCGAGTTAGGGTTGACGGCGGCGGCGGCAGCGGATGTTTTCTGGAAATATGGCTCGGTTTTAGGGTTTTCGCGTCTGGAGGAATAAATAGGCGAAGGGGCGACGTCGGTGGAGGCGCGGGGCCCGCTCCCCATAGGGTGGCGCGGCAGGGGGCCCACCCGCGCCGCCATAGGGTGAGGGCGCCCTGCTGCCCCCCTTCGTCTCCTCTTCGGACTTCTGGAACGTGTCGGGAAAAATAGGCATCTGGGATTTTGTTTCGTCCGATTCCGAGAATATTTCCAGAACAGCTTTTCTGAAACCAAAAACAGCAGAAAACGGAACTGGCACTGTGGCATCTTGTTAATAGGTTAGTTCAGAAAATGCATAAAAATGCTATGAAGTGTGAATAAAACATGTAGCTATTGGTATAAAACTAGCATGGAACATAAGAAATTATAGATACGTTGGAGACATATCAACCGCCGTCGTCAACCCTAGCTCGGGAGGGTTCTGAAGCTCTTCCCGGCACCCTGCCGGAGAGGGGAATCATCATCGGAGGGCTCTACATCACCATGTCTGCCTCCAGATTGATGCGTGAGTAGTTCAGCATTAAACTATGGGTTCATAGCATTAGTTAGATGGTTGTCTCTCCACTTTATGCTATCATGTTTAGATCTTGTGAGATGCCTAACATGATCAAGATCATCTTATTATAATGATACATGTTGTGTTTGCTAGGATCCGATGAATATTGAATACTATGATCAAGTTGATTATTAATCTATGTTGCATGTTATTTATGATCTTGCATGCTCTCCGTTACTATTAGATGCTTTGGCCAAGTACATGCTTGTAACTCCAAGAGGAGGTATTTATGCTAGATAGTGGGTTCATGCCTCCAGTAATCTGGGCGAGTGACAGCAACGTCTAAGTTGTGGATGTGCTGTTGCCACTAGGGATAACATAACAATGCTATGTCTACAGTCATATGTATTTGTTTACATTACGCACATTACTTAATGCGATTATCCGTTGCTTGCAACTTAATATCAACGGGGGACACGGATGTTAACCTGACGTGGATTATTAGTCATAGATGCGGTTGGATAAAGGTCTATGTATCTTGTCGTAATGCCCAATTAAATATCATGGTAGTCATCTTGTCATTTATATGCATTGTCATGCGCTCACTATTTTATCAATTGCCCAGCTGTAATTTGTTTACCCAACATGTTATTTATCTTTATGGAGAGACACCACTAGTGAACTGTGGACCCCGGTCCATTCTTTTACACTGATAAAACCACCAACTGCAAACAATTGTTCTCTTTTACTTCTGCAATTAAATACTATTTTCCACACCATACGTTTAATCCTTTGTTACAGCAAGCCGGGAAGATTGACAACCTTCCTGTTTCGTTGGGGCAAAGTAGTTTGATTGTGTTGTGTGCAGGTTCCACGTTGGTGATCGAGCAACGGCGCCACCAACAACCTTCTGAAGTGCTCCTACTCCTCCTGGATCTGACAACCTTGGTTTCTTACTGAGGGAAAACTTGCTGCTGCACTGCTTCATACCTTCCTCTTGGGGTCTCCCAACGAACGTGTGTTTCACGTCATCAAGCATATTTTTCTGGCGCCGTTGCCGGGAGATAAAACTTCAGCAAGGGGAGTCTCACGCTTCCAATCTCTTTACTTTGTTTTTGTCTTGCTTAGTTTATTTTATTTTATCTTGTTTGCTTTAATTATCAAAAACACAAAAAAATTAGTTACTTGCATCTAGTTTATTTTCGAATTGTTATTTTCTGTCCTGTTTTAATTTGCTAAAATGAGTACTCCTGAGAACACTAAGTTGTGCGATTTCACTAGCACAAACAACAATGATTTCATATGCACACCTATTGCTCCACCTGCTTCTAAAGCAGAATTTTATGAAATTAAACCTGCACTATTAAATCTTGTTATGAAAGAGCAATTTTCTGGTGTTAGTACTGATGATGCTGCTGCTCACCTTAATAACTTTGTTGAACTTTGTGAAATGCAAAAGCATAAGGAAGTAGATGGTGATATTATTAAATTGAAACTTTTTCCTTTCTCCTTGAGAGGACGTGCTAAAGAATGGTTGCTATCTTTGCCTAGAAATAGTATTGATTCATGGACTAAATGCAAAGATGCTTTCATTGGAAAATATTATCCTCCTGCTAAGATTATATCTTTGAGAAGTAGCATAATGAATTTTAAACAATTTGATAATGAACATGTTGCTCAAGCATGGGAGAGAATGAAATCATTGGTTAAGAATTGTCCCACTCATGGACTGACTACTTGGATGATCATCCAAACCTTCTATGCAGGATTAAATTTTTCTTCAAGGAATTTGTTGGATTCGGCCTCTGGAGGTACCTTCATGTCCATCACTTTGGGTGCTGCAACAAAGCTTCTAGATGATATGATGATAAATTATTCTGAGTGGCACACCGAGAGAGCTCCAACAGGTAAAAAGGTAAATTCTGTTGAAGAAACCTCTTCCTTGAGTGCTAAAATTGATACTATTATGTCTATGCTTGCAAATGGTCAAGTGCATGTTGATCCAAATAATGTTCCTTTAGCCTCTTTGGTTGCTCAAGAAGAGCATGTTGATGTGAACTTCATTAAAAATAATAACTTCAACAACAATGCTTATAGGAATAATTTTGGTAATAGTAATTATAAGCCCTATCCTTCTAATAGTGGCAATGGTTATGGTAATTCCTATGGTAGTTCCTACAACAATAATAAAAGTGTACCCTCTGATCTTGAAGTTATGCTTAAGGATTTTATTAGTACACAAACTGCTTTCAATAAAACTGTTGAGGAAAAACTAGGGAAAATTGATGTTCTTGCCTCTAAGGTTGATAGTCTTGCTCTTGATGTTGAATTTTTGAAAATAAAGAACATGCCTCATGATGTTAAAGAGAGCAAAACTCTCAACGCTATACAAATTAAAATTGATAATAATGTGAGGATGCTAGCCGAATTGCATGCTAGGTGGGAAAGAGAGGATGAAATTGCTAGAAAGAATAGTATTGCTAGAGTTTGTACTATTTCTACTACTGAAAATGCTTTAACCTCAAGTGTTAGCAAACCTCCTACTATTAATGGTAAGATAATTGGTGTTGGCAATGTTTCTACTTCTATTGCAAAACGTTTTAAATTGCCTGATAACTCAGAAACTGTTCTTGATAAAAATGCTGAAATTTTTAGTAATGAGGAAGATAATAGCTCCATTACCTTTGATGATAATGATTTTGATTTTGATGGTTGTAATCTTTCTGAAGTAATTATGTTCTTGCAAAAGCTAGCTAGGAGTCCTAAAGCAAGTGAAATAAACATGGCTTTTACTAAACATATTACTAATGCTCTCATACAAGTTAGGGAAGAAAAATTGAAACGTGAAGTATCCATCCCTAGGAAGTTAGAAGATGGTTGGGAGCCTATCATTAAAATGAAGTTGAATAACTTTGATTGCAATGCTTTGTGTGACCTTGGTGCTAGTGTTTCTGTTATGCCTAAAAGACTTTATGATATGCTTGATTTAGCACCTTTGGAAAATTGTTATTTGGATGTTCACCTCGCTGATGCTACGATAAAGAAACCTTTGGGTAGAATTGATGATGTTCTTATCATGGTTAATAACAACTTTGTCCCTGTTGATTTTTTGTTTTGGATATTGAATGCAATCCATCTTGTCCTATTGTGCTTGGAAGACCTTTTCTTAGAACTATTGGTGCTATTATTGATATGAGAGAGGGGAATATTAAATATCAATTCCCGCTCAAGAAAGGTATGGAACACTTCCCTAGGAAGAAGATAAACCACCTTTTGATTCTATTGTTCGAACAAATTATAATGTTGATGCTTCTACACTTGGTAATACTTGATGCATGCTTTGTGCCTAGCTAAAAGGCGTTAAAGAAAAGCGCTTATGGGAGGCAACCCATTATTTTTATTTCTGCAATTTTTCTTTTATTGAGTCAAGGAACTTGTTTACTTCTGTAGCAACTCCTTTGTATCTTTACTTTTTCGCATTGTTGTGCCAAGAAGAGTCTCTAATGATAAGATGATGCTAGATTTTGATTGCTGCGCAGAAACAGATTTTTGCTGTTCACTGTACAAAATTATAAATTCATAGAAATGTGATTTTAATCTGCAAATTTTTGTGCGTAATCCTGATATATGTAAGCATCTTTCGTTAGTTCAAAGTTTTTCGATCTGAGCAACGTAAGTGCCTCGAAAAAATTCGTCTTTGCGGACTGTTCTGTTTTAGACAGATTATGTCTTTTATTTTGCATTCTCTCTTTTACTAGTGTTGGGTGAAATTCTTTTTTGGGTGGAAGAGCTTCACATAACATCAGTGGCAGTAGTTAATGTTTAAAGTAACGGTCATATTGCGTCCTTACAGAACATGTGAGTTTTTGATTGATGCACTAACCCTCTAATGAGATTTACTTTGAGTTTGGTGTGGCGGAAGTTTTCAAGGGTCAAGAGAGAAGAGTGAAGAGCTTAAGCTTGGGGAGGCTCCCATGGATCTCCCCAGCATATTTCAAGAAGACTCAAGCGTCTAAGCTTGGGGATGCCCAAGGCATCCCCTTCTTCATCGTCAAAATTATCAGGTCATCTCTAGTGAAACTATATTTTAATTCTTTCACATCATATGTGTTGTTCTTGGAGCGTCTGTGTGCTTTTATTTTCAGTATGTTATTTTTATTTTCTGATATCAACTTGATTGGATCCTAGCATTCTTGATTGGGAGAGAGACACGCTCCGCTTTTTCATTAGAATACTCCTATTCTTCACTTATACTTGTTGAGTATTCATATCTAGCGCTGTTCAGCTTTTAGCTCTTGTTTTCATGTATCTCTTGTCAGAGCTATTAGTTCTTTTAAAGAAAGTACTCTCTTACTTCACTTATACTTTTTGGAGAGTTATTGAAATAAATTGATTGGTGTTTGGTTGGAACAGAAAATGTTGCATGTGGTAAATGGTATAATGGAAAAGACTTACATACTCTTGTAGATCACTAACTTGGATAATTTGATACTTGTCAATTGTTTTGAGTTAACAAGTAGGTCATGATTAAACTTTTGCATCATGTAAGTTAAGCCCATTAGTGAAGAACTACCGTAAAGCTTGTTGAAATTTGGTTTGCATGAGTGGTATCTCTAAGGTCTAGATATTTTCTAGTAAAAGGGTTTGGTTAACAAGGAAGACAGTGTGGAGTCTTATAATTTTTGCAATATGTTGGTCATATAAAACTTGGTGTACGGTTGAGAGTCTTGTTTGCTTAAATAACCTTGCTAGCCTAAACTCTGTACTGAGAGGGAATGCTTCTCGTGCATCCAAATCCTTGAGCCAAAATCCATGCCATCTGTGTCCACCATAACTACCTATATGTGGTATTTCCTTGCCACTCCAAGTAAATTTTTCATGTGCTACCTTTAAATTATTCAAAATTGTTACTACTCCTTTTTGTGTCAATGTTTACCAAGCTCATGAGGACGTGGTGGATGTCTTTATGTCACTTGTCAAGCAGACTTTACCTTCAGACTAGCGGCATATACATCCGCTTATCTATTAATTTTGCAAAAAGAGCTGGCAACGGGGTGCCCAGTCCCAATTAATTACAACTTTAACCGCTTAATCTCTTCACATTTTGTCAACTGAATACTCAGTGAAACATCTGCATGTGTAAACCAAAGAGAAAAAGAGGGATGATCTGCCTTGCTGGTAGAAATAACGTCCTTCATGGGAGCCGCTCTTAAAAGTCTGTTTGGCCGGGGTCATATTGTACTTTCCACACTGATTCGTTGACCAATTAACATACACCTCTCAAAACTTAATTTTTACTCTCTATATGATTTCAAAAACTAAAAAGCTCTAGCACATGATTTAATCCTGCTTCCCTCTGCGAAGGGTCTTTCTTTTACTTTTATGTTGAGTCAGTTTTCCTACTTCTTTCTATCTTCCACAAGCAAACACTAGTGTCAACTTTGGTACAACAATTGTTATATGCTACATATTGGATTTATTATATTGCTTTGTGTTGACAATATCCATGAATAAATATGTTAAAAGTTGAAGCAAATGCTGAAACTTAAATCTTCCTTTGTGTTGGTTAAATACCTTTTACTAGAATCTATTGCTTTTGAGTTAACTCTTATGTAAACCTGTGGATGCAATGTCTCCAAAGTATTATTCATGAAAAGTTTTGCTTGTATGATTCAGTTGTTTACTCATTATTTATTTGGTACCAAACTATAGGCCATTGACTTGGATCACTTCATTCATTTACATGTGTCTTACAATACTATTTGATCAAGATTATGATGGTAGCATGTGATACGTCCAAAACGTATCTATATTTTTTTATGGTTTTATGCTACTTTTATGCTTTTGACAATTGTTTTTATATTAAGTTTATGATTTATTTGGACTAACCTATTAATAGTTGTAAAAGTGCACAATGTTCTTTTTTTTACTCTTTGATGTGTAGCAATTATCAAAAATACAAGAGGAAACCTTGTTGGAGTCAAATTGAGACTTTCCTGAAATCTGTCTGGAAACGTTTTTCGGAGATGGTCACGTTACAGAAAGAAGACGACGTCAAATGGAAAAAGTCTAGTCGCGAAAGTTGCTGGGAATTTTCTGCCGAACGATCTGGACTTAAAATTCGGCCCAATCGGAGTTCGGACGCTCCAGATATCGCCGTCCCACTGCAACCCTAGATGGGATGACAGGAATCCGAGAAGCTATATAAAGGGAGGAAACCTAGGTCATGGCCAACACCTCATACCCACGAATTTCCAGCCACCAAAGCCACGTTTTTGCCTCCCCCATGGATCCCATCTCCATGGGGGAGGGCTCCCAAGAAGCCATGGAGGAAGGGGGCTAAGGGGCGGCGCATCCCTTTGATGCCGGCGGTGCGGGAGGAGGTCCCCACGCCACCGCCGGCGCCGGCGCCGCCCTGCGCTCCTCACTGTCCCCTTCACCGTCTTCACCGCCATCTCCATCGCCAATTCCTCCTTGTATACAGTGGTTCATCCTCCCACACACCTCTGTACCGTCCTATGTAAACATGATGTTTGATGCTATAATATTTTTCCTATGATCTACATCATGTTTGTGTAGTTTATTTGTCTTTTGATTGCTTGGTTGAATGTCTTTGGTTCATTAGAGTTGTATGTTGATATGGTACTGTCTCTTGGTGTCCATTATACTTGTGCGCGCATGGATCAACATCACGGGGTTGGTAGTATTTGTAAACGAAGGGAGGAGTTCTGCCGGAGTGATAGAAACCTAAGAACGCGAACCGGTTAGTTACACGTATGGGAGTAAGAGGACCATAAACTTAAGGCTATGGTTGGGGAAACCTTAATGCATTGTTAGTATATACGGATGTTTGCTAACATTCCAATCATATAGTATTAGTAAAACCAAGTAGAGGAGTGCATGTATATTTGGCCTCTCCCACATAGAAAACTGCATCGGAGACAATGAACCCGATATCTTCGCTAATTAATCTTGGACAAAACTATCACAATTACCACCACTTTTCCACACTCATGGTACTGTTAGTTTATGGTTACTTAGTGTATTTTATTGCTGCAGCACTAATATTTACTTTATTGTATTTATTATCTCGCAAAGCTATCTCTCATACACCCGTACTATTACTCTAATATTATTTGCTAGATAAAGTAAACGTTTAGTGTGCGTAGAGTTGTATCAGTGGTTGATAGAACTTGAGAGATTACTTATCCTACCTTTAGCTCCTCGTTGGGTTCGACACTCTTACTTATCGAAAAGGCTACACGCGATCCCCTATACTTGTGGGTTATCAAGACCTTTTTTGACGCCGTTGTCGGGGAGCCATAGCGTAGGGTGAATATTCTTGTGTGCACTTGTTTGCTTTATCTCTAAGTAATTTTTATTTTCAGTTTTAAGTTGTTCTATATCTTACTATGGATAGGGAATGCGAATTATAAAAAAAATAGTGGTACTTGTTATCTAAAAACGTTTTCAAAAAGAGAATGATTGGAAAGATGAGCAATTGTTAAGTGGGGGTCGACCTTGAACACTTGTGTTCATGCCTATGAAACCAAAGCAAAACTTTCCATGGAAGGTTCTCAACCAAAAACATTTAAATATTATAAATATTGTGTATATACCTCTGTACATAAAAATAAAATGCTAATTATAGTCTCAAGTTGATTGAAAGTTGATAGTTTTGCTTTGTTGTCCAGAAGCAGATTTTCTGTGCTCCACCGTATAAAATGTTTAAAATCACCAGAACGTGATCTTGATCTGAAATTTCTTGAGCGCACAGCCCTGCTTATTATCTTTCTTTCATTAGACTAACTTTTTGTGATTTGAGTTACGTAGTTGTCTCGAAAAATTCGATCTTCACCAACTGTTCAATTTAGACAGATTCCTGTGTTTCACTGTAAAAAAATCGTGATAAATCTCAGAATAGTATTTTTGATCTGAAAATTTTTTGTGCGTAAAACTGAGATTATGATCTCCTTTCATTAGTTAAAAGTTTTTCGATTTGAGCTACTTAACTATCTCGTTGAATGTCATCTTTACGGACTGTTCAGTTTTGACAGATTTCTTTGTTTATTCAATATTGTACTTGGTGTTATTAGTTTCATTAGTTTTTCGACGGACAACGGAAATCATGAACACCTTAGTATATAAAGTGGCTAATGTTGAGTAAAGATTATAAAACTTGTCAATGCTTGAACATGAGTGGATTTTATTTAATGAGTACTAACCCTACTAATGAGTTTTGAGAAGCTTTATGTGGATGTAGCCTATAAGATCTAATCAATATGGTAATATGAGATGAATAAGAAGACGCAAGAGCTCAAGCTTGGGGATGTGTATGTACATCCCAAGAACATATTCAAGAAGATACAATCATCTAAGCTTGGGATGCCCGAGTCATCCCCTATTCATCAACTAACATGAGGTTGTCTCGTTCATACTCTATATTACCCGTCCACATGATATGTATTGTCTTAACTTGTATTATAATTGCTTTTATATGTCTTTGTTTTGCCTTCTTAGTTTTATTAGGCTCTTTATTTGGTTTCTATTGTTTCTTTACTTTCACTTATAAATTCAAAACAACAAAAATATTTTCTTTTGTTTTGTTTCTTTGTTTGGTTCTTTATTTTGATTTTATTTGGTTTTTACTTTTGATTATTATTTAGAGTTTTTCCTTGCTGTAGCTAGCATGTTTAGGTCTTGCTTAGCCTCTGGTCTCTTAGTTTATTAAAAATAAAGTACCAAGTTTTACCCATTTAGCTTAGTTGATACATATGTAAAAAGTGATTTTCTGTTTTCAACATCTGCTGCTCATTGCGTGATTTTTCCTATTTTACTGGAAACTCTAAAAATCACGTAAAATTAACAGATGTTGTATCACCAAATCCTATGCATGCGCACAAATTGCCTAAAATTTCGGACATGTTTAAGAGCACCTAAAAATTACGTTGGCCAGCTGCTGTTTTTCTGGACAGATTCTGACTTTTGTTGCAAGAGTGACCTCTTTGCGTTTTCATTTGATCCTTAATGGTTCTTACCTTTTATTTAGAAGTTGGCCATTTAAGCAACCTTTCTGTAACTTAAAAACAAAATTTTGATTTGGTTTAATAGCAGCACTTTGGAAATATTATGTATTGCAATAAGTGCCTAGCTAAAAGGCGTTAAATAAAAGCGCTTATGGGAGGCAACCCATTATTTTATTTCTGCAATTTTTCTTTTCTTGAGTCAAGAAGTTTGTTTACTTCTGTAGCAACTCCTTTGTATCTTTACTTTCATGCATTGCAGTGCCAAGAGTAGTCTCTAATGATAAGATGTTGCTAAAATTTTGATTGCTGTGCAGGAACAGATTTCTGCTATTCACTGTACGAAATTCATAAAATCACCAGATTGTGAATTAAATCTGAAAATATTTGTGTGTAATCCTGATATATGTATGCATCTTTCGTTAGTTCAAAGTTTTTCGATCTGAGTAACGTAAGTGCCTCGAAAAAATCCGTCTTTGCGGACTGTTCTGTTTTAGACAGATTATGTCATTTATTTTGCATTCTCTCTTTTACTAGTGTTGAGTGGAATTCTTTTTTGGGTGGAAGAGGTTCACGTAACATCAGTGGCTGTAGCTAATGTTTAAAGTAACGGTCATATTGCGTCTTTACAGAACATGTGAGTTTTTGATTGTGCACTAACCCTCTAATGAGATTTGCTTTGAGTTTGGTGTGGCGGAAGTTTTCAAGGGTCAAGAGAGAAGAGTGATATAATAGGAGTAAGAAGAGTGAAGAGTTTAAGCTTGGGGAGGCTCCCATGGATCTCTCCAGCATATTTCAAGAAGACTCAAGCATCTAAGCTTGGGGATGCTCAAGGCATCCTCTTCTTCATCGTCAAAATTATCAGGTCATCTCTAGTGAAACTATATTTTAATTCTTTCACATCATATGTGTTGTTCTTGGAGCGTCTGTATCTTATTATTTATTTATCTTAGCATCACACCGGTTAATTAATAAGTTGATTGTGGCGCCCTGACCCGACTACTATACAGTGATGTTGTGTGTCACCGGTTAAGCGATACAAATGGAGGTTACGGGTTTACCAATCCCCGGCCAAAACCTTTGTCAGGCGTTGCTAAGTACACCACACACCAACAACGCAACACCCCGAGTGATGCCTTAACACGGGCACAACCCTCAATGCATAATAGAGAGATCAAGACTTGTGGAACAACTGGCACATCACAGACTCTACGACACAAAGCATTATAGTTCAACTCTTATAATAGAGAAAGATAGCAAATATTACAACCAGAGGTCACAGACCCAACAGTACATCATGCGGAAGCGAATTAAGTTGTTCTAAACAACAAGATCCAAATTATGGCCTAAGAGGCCTATAGATAAACATTTCAGCGCCAGCTGTTCCGGGATGTCCCAAGCTGCCACCTGGGAACCCCAGACTACTCGTCGACGTCCACAAAGAACCCACCTTCGAGGTCGGTGAAGTCCTCTCCTGAAATAAGCAAACGACGTTGAGTTCGACGAACTCGCAAGATTAAGAGCTAATATATGCTCGATGATTGGCTATCAAGGTTTTATGGCTGTTTTGCATAAAGCTGATTTTATTTATAAAACACAACTCAATGGCATCGACTAATCAGAATATTTTTAAAGAGGTAAGAAGTAAACTCTTTTCTTCTGATCATCTTCAACAGCAACCACCATCAATCACCTCACCTGTCTACAAAGGCACCTCCCCGAATCACCCTCGAGGAAGTCAACCTTGCATTCTTGTTAGTACCTTTAGTACTCAGGTTTTAATCATTCCGTTCAAGTTATTCTATGGTCCCTGAATCCGTCACCAAGTCGTCCTTAACCGTGGACACGGCTTTTCGAAAAGATTTACCCTGCAGGGGTGTACAATGTTTGCCACGCGTACCGTCCGGCCCATTGCCTACGTATTAGCTCTCTTCCATGGAAAGCCGGCTAGGTGGGAGCGGCGTCGACTTCTCCCTCGTTAAGGACTTTCCAGGATCATCAGTGGCGGCAGGACTGCCAGTGCCTCAGCGACACCCGCCCCACGGCCACTTATTTTCCTAATACCACAATCCTCATCTCAGTTCATACCACCATCATCACGCACGCGCAAATGGAAGCCCGAACTAGAGGACCCTGGCTAGCCCCGCCCGAGTTATTTAGTCTATGAGGGTTCCTGCAATTGCATAGGCCTCACGCATGGGTGCACGCTCGGTCTTGGCTCGAAGGGGAGAACTCGCACTTAGGCGGCGAGAACGAGACAACCCACCACATTCCATGTGGCCTCTCATCCCCGCCTTTAAACATGTTATCACATGTCACCACCATTTTCCACCATCATCCGAACATTCCACCACAGTTCCAACAATCACATATCCACCGGACGACTAAGCATTTCACTAAGCATGGCTAAGCATAAACATAGCGGATATAATTAACTCAGGCCAACACAACAATCCTATGGATATTAGGAGGGGAACAGGTAATGGCATCGGAAAACATAATGCATCTAATAGGATACTCTAATCCAACCAAATTGACATTTGGAATCGCATGCAATATTATAGTGGAGAAAATATCTGCGGAAAACATAGGAGGAGACATGCTCAGAGGGGGGGGGGGATTACGCTTGCCTTGTTCAACGGGCTGGTAATACGGGTCGTCAGGGTATTGTGGAGAAACCCCGACTGCTTGATCTATCGATGCATAAGAACACCGGAAAGAACACAATCAAACACCACACCATATAAAACAAGTGCAATGCACAAGCACATGATGATATGACTTTTTATAATGCACCAAGAGTGTTTAAACATGCCCAACAAGTTAAATGGGGTCCCAATTATATTTATTGCCTTAATTGGAGTAATCCCCATATGTAAACTTAATGAAATTAGCCATTCTTAACGAAGTACAGTACTGAGGTGTTGCCCAAAAATGCATGCAAATGATGTTAGTGGATACCTCATGATTTTGTGAGCATTTTGATGTTTTAAACACATTTTTCTGAAATACCATTCAAGAGTTATTGCATTTTCAAAATTAGGTTTAGTGCTGCCATTTTAGTAATTCATTTTAAACAACACTAAAACTATTTATCCATAATTGAAAATTAAGTGAAACTTGAAATACTTTTGTTGCTGAACATTTTGGTATATCACACTTAATTTTTGGATCAATTTCCATAATGTTATGAATTTCACAAAATCCAATTCATTTCTGCCATTTTACAAGAAGGCGAGAAACAATTATTTCCAGTATTCATTTCAACATGAAATTGTCATGAAAAATGTAAGGTTTCTTCCCTGGTCATTTAGAGACCAAGTTTGCATTTTTGTGGTCTACCAATAAAAAGATATTGATTTTCCAAGATTTATTTCTTTTCTGCCCTTTTCTTCAATTTAGTAAAACAGCAACCAAATGAATTTAGTGGGATGTGTGAGTTATATCAACATACAGGTTGTGTTCTTCTGAACATTTTGGTATATCATTTGTAACTTTTGGACAAGTAAACAAGAAGTTATTGATTTTACAATTCTATACATATTTCTGCCTTTTATTCATTTTTCCAGAAAAACTGCATGGAACGTTTTACACACGGGCTGGGCTAGCCCGTGCCACTGACGTGTGGGGCCCAACGCCACGGTGGCGTCCACGCAAGCAAGCGCGGCCCACGGCGGGGTTTGACCACGTCGTTGCCAGGACCGTGGCGAGCGACGGCGGTGACCGCGACGGCGGCGAGCACGGATCCCTCGCTAGGGAGCGCGCCAGGATGATCTACGGGACACAACAGACGCGCACGGTTGCGGGCTACTTCCTGGCGGCGCCACAACCCAAATGGTCGCCGGCAAAAGCTCCGGCGACGAGCTACGGCGGAGAGGCGCTACGGTCTACGGCGGAGTCTATGGCTACGCGACGATTTAGAGCGCGGAAGAGAGGACGGAGAGGTCCAGAAGGACCGTGAGCTCACCCTCGACGCGTGGGTAGGCTTGGATTAGACGGAGGTGGCCGAAGATGGTCGTGAGCTTTCTCGAGGCGCGGCGGCCGGAGCGGAGGAAGACGAGCAAGAAGGCGGCGATCCCGAGCTCCCCTCTTCGATTCCTCGTGCAGGGAAGGAGAGGAAGACGCGGCGGAGACAATGGCAGTCTTCGATCTGCTCTTGGAGTCCTGGAACGGCGGCGATACGGCGGCGGAGCTCAGCTACGGCTCGGCCATGGCGGCTAGGTTTAGGGTTAGGGTTCGGGGAGAGGGCAGCGAGGAAAATATCGGGGGAGAGAGAGAGCAACGCCTCGGTGGCCTTCTTATCCCCCTCGCGTGAACAGCGGAGACCAGGGGAGGGCACGGCGGGGAGCTGGCGCGGCGGAGCCATGGCTCGGTCGCTACAGCGTGAAGAAGATGACATTCTTCTGAAAACCCCCCTGGCTGCCTTTTTCTCCTCACAGTCAGGTCCTTTTCAGTTTCTTTCTTTTCCTTTTAAAACCAGTAGCATTTCCACCATTTAATTGAGGCACTTAAACAATTTATAAAAAATTGAGAAAAATCATGTAGCCTCCAAATATCATTTAGAAGCACCACAAAAATTGGTTTGGCAAAATAAAAAGTTTTGCCACACTTTTGTTCATAGTGTTTGTTTATGGCATTTTTGGTAAAACCAAAATGAATTTACTTTTGAATTTTAAAACCAGTGCAAAGTATTCAATTCTGAACCCTTGGAACTTCCTTGACAATATGGATTTGCATTTGTAATTGTGTTTGCCAAGAACAAGCACATTTGAATTACAAGGGTTGAATTTAAATGATTGCTCTTGTTTCCATTTGTCATCATTTGTTTTCATCACTTATCTTCAACTTGACACTGAAACAATGGATGCCATGATGCATGAATAAGAAGCAAAAGTGAAAATTTGGTTCGAATTTTACAGTACCAAAGGTGGGCTGTTACATTGATCGTCACATATTTTATTTATCCTTAGTTTTCAATGTTTACTTGGTTAATGGATTACTTGTTGAAACTTAAAAATGATGTGTGAATAATACTGTTTAGTAGTTTATATTTTCTTATGGTTAGTCTCAACTTGCTAATAGTGTATATTATGTTATTTTGATATTAACATGCATTGTCCTATTCATAAGATGGTATGGAATTGTGGTATCCTCCTCTGAATGATTTACTTGAATCGACTTGGCACATGCTCACACATGTTCATGACTGAAAAATAAAAATCAATTAAGCCTTGATGATCTATTTTGCCTCAGAGTTTTAGCATCATTTTTATGCCTCCGTTAATTTTATTCTGTCGCAAGTATGATTATGACGGTTATTGCTCTCTTGATTGTCGCTTCCCAGTCGATTGCTAGCCTTCAACTATACTGAGCGGGAATGCTGCTCGTGCATCCAAAATTCTTAAAACCAAGTTATCCCAAAGAGTCCACTATAAATTCCTATGCATGGTATTTCAAACCATTCCAAGTAAATTTTCATGTGCTGCCTTTAAAACCTTCAAAAAACTTCTCATTTTGTGACACTGTTTTTAGCTCATGAGGACGGTGTGGATATCTTTATGTCACCTGTCAAACAGACTTTACCACCGGACTAGTGGCATATACATCCGCTTATCCATTAATTTTGCAAAAAGAGCTGGCAAATGGGGTGCCCAGTCCCAATTAATTACAACTTTAACCGCTTAATTATTTTCACATTTTTGCTCTGATTTATCAGACAATCAATGATACCAGTGAAATATCTGCATGTGTAAACAAAAGAGAAAAGATGGATGATCTGCATTGCTGGTAGAAATAACGTCCTTCATGGGAGCCGCTCTTAAAAGTCTGGTTGGCAGGGGTCATATTGTACTTTTCCATTTTCTGATTCGTTAACAGGAACAACCACCTCCCAAAACATATTTTTTCTTATGTTTTATAAATAAAAAGCTCTAGCACATGCTAATCCCTCCTTCCCTCTGCGAAGGGTCAATCTTTTATTTTTTATGTTGAGTCACCATCCTTTCTTTAAGCACCTTCTCGAGAGCATAACTGTCATTCTTAGTGTAATGTGCTTGTCCCAGAATACGGTTATCTGCGATATAACTATGATGCTTTTACCTTTGATATCTTTACATCTAGTCTTCACTTGAACTTCAGAGGTGCCTTGGCATTTATGTTTTGCTCCACAATTAAGTGCAAGCGAGATACCACTCTATCATGCTTTATTATGATCATTACAATCTTGTTGATGTTTATAAATTTCATGTTATAAGCTCTTAGTTCGTTGATACTTTTCATTAGGTAACATGATTGCTAAGTTTTATTATCCTTACATCATACAATTGTTAAAGACCTGATCATAGCATTTACAATCAAAAATTATTTTGTTATCATTTACCTACTCGAGGACGAGTAGGAATTAAGCTTGGGGATGTTGATACGTCCAAAACGTATCTATAATTTTTGATGGTTTTATGCTACTTTTATGCTTTTGACAATTGTTTTTATATTAAGTTTATGACTTATTTGGACTAACCTATTAATAGTTGCAAAAGTGCACAATGTTCTTGTTTTACTCTTTGATGTGTAGCAATTATCAAAAATACAAGAGGAAACCTTGTTGGAGTCAAATTGGGACTTTCCTGAAATCTGTCTTGAAACTTTTTCGGAGATGGTCACGTTACGGACAGAAGACGACGTCAAATGAAAAAAGTATAGTCGCGAAAGTTGCTGGGAATTTTCTGCCGAATGATCTGGACTTAAAATTCGGCCCAATCGGAGTCCGGACGATCCAGATATCGCGGTCCCACTGCAACCCTAGATGGGATGACAAGAATCCGAGAAGCTATATAAAGGGAGGAAACCTAGGTCGTGGCCAACACCTCATACCCACGAATTTCTAGCCACCAAAGCCACGTTTTTGCCTCCCCCATGGATCCCATCTCCTTGGGGGAGGGCTCCCAAGAAGCCATGGAGGCAGGGGGCAAGGGGCGGCGCATCCCCTTGATGCCGACGGCGCAGGAGGAGTTCCCCGCGCCACCGCCGACGCCGGCGCCGCCCTGCGCTCCTCGCTGTCCCCTTCACCGTCTTCACCGCCATCTCCATCGCCAATTCCTCCTTGTATACAGTGGTTCATCCTCTCTCACACCTCTGTACCGTCATATGTAAACATGATGTTTGATGCTATAATATTTATCCTATGATCTACGTCATGTTTGTGTAGTTTATTTGTCTTTTGATTGCTTGGTTGAATGTCTTTGGTTCATTAGAGTTGTATGTTGATATGGTATTGTCCTTTGGTGTCCATTATACTTGTGCGCGCATGGATCAACATCACGGGGTTGGTAGTATTTGTAAACGAAGGGGGGGAGTTCTACCGGAGTGACAGAAACCTAAGAACGTGAACCGGTTAGTTACACGTATGGGAGTAAGAGGACCATAAACTTAAGGCTATGGTTGGGGAAACCTTAATGCATTGTTAGTATATACGGATGTTTGCTAACAATTCAATCATATAGTACTTGTAATCCCAAGTAGTGGAGTGCATGTATATTTAGTCTCTCCCACATAGAAAAGTGCATCGAAGACAATGAACCCGATATCTTCGCTAATTAATCTTGGACAAAGCCATCACAATTACCACCATTTTTCCACACTCATGGTACTGTTAGTTTATGGTTACTTAGTGTATTTTATTGCTGCAACACTAATATTTACTTTATTGTATTTATTATCTCGCAAAGCTATCTCTCATACACCCGTACTATTACTCTAATATTATTTGCTAGATAAAGTAAACGTTTAGTGTGCGTAGAGTTGTATCAGTGGTTGATAGAACTTGAGAGATTACTTATCCTACCTTTAGCTCCTCGTTGGGTTTGACACTCTTACTTATCGAAAAGGCTACACGCGATCCCGTATACTTGTGGGTTATCAGCATGTCACTTCAAAAATTATTTTATTTTATCGTTTACCTACTCGAGGACGAGTATGAACTAAACTTAGGGATGCTGATACGTATCAAACGTATCTATAATTTTTGATGTTCCATATTGATATTATACCAATTGTTACATGTTTTACATACACTTCATATCATTTTTATACATTTTCTGAGACTAACCTATTAACAAGATGCCACAGTGCCAGTTCCTGTTTTCTGCTGTTTTTGTATTTCAGAAAAGCTGTTAAGAAAATATTCTCGGAATTGGACGAAAATCAACGGAGTTCCCTATTTCACCGACACGTCCACGGAGTCCAAAGGAGAGACGGAAATGAGCTAGGGAGCCGCCACACCATGCCTGGGCGTGGCCCCCTGCCTGCCGCGCCGTGGGGTGGTGTGGGCCCCACGGGTGGCCTCCGACGCCGCCCTTTCGCCTATTTATTCCTCCTGTCTGAAAAACCCTAAATACCCGAGTCATATTCCACGAAAAGTTTCAGAGGCGCCGCCGTCGTCAAACCTAGCTCGGGAGGTTCTGAAGCTCTTCCCGGCACCCTGCCGGAGAGGGGAATCATCACCAGAGGGCTCTACATCGCCATGCCTGCCTCCGGAGTGATGCGTGAGTAGTTTATCCTTGGTTTACGGGTCCATAGCAGTAGTTAGATGGTTGTCTCTCCACTTTATGCTATCATGTTTAGATCTTGTGAGCTGCCTAACATGATCAAGATCATCTTATTGTAATGCTACATGTTGTGTTTGCTGGGATCCGATGAATATTGAATACTTTGATCAAGTTGATTATTAATCTATGTTACATGTTATTTATGATCTTGCATGCTCCCCGTTACTAGTAGATGCGTGTAACTCCAAGAGGGGGTATTTATGCTAGATAATGGGTTCATGCCTCCAGTAATCTAGGCGAGTGCCAGCAACGTCTAAGGTTGTGGATGTGTTGTTGCCACTAGGGATAACATAACAATGCTATGTCTACGGTCATATGTATTTGTTTACATTACGCACATTACTTAATGTGATTATCCGTTGCTTGCAACTTAATACCAACGGGGAACACAGATGTTAACCTGACGGTGGATTATTAGTCATAGATGTGGTTGGATAACGGTTTATGTATCTTGTCGCAATGCCCAATTAAATATCATGGTAGTCATCTTGTCATTTATATGCATTGTCATGCGCTCACTATTTTATCAATTACCCAGCTGTAATTTTTTTACCCAACATGTTATTTATCTTTATGGAGAGACACCACTAGTAAACTGTGGACCCCGGTCCATTATTTTACACTGATAAAACCACCAACTACAAACAATTGTTCTCTTTTACTTCCTGCAATTAAGTACTATTTTCCACACCATACGTTTAATCTTTTGTTACAGCAAGCCGGGAAGATTGACAATCTTCCTGTTTCGTTGGGGCAAAGTAGTTTGATTGTGTTGTGCGCAGGTTCCACGTTGGTGATCGAGCAACGGCGCCACCAACAACCTTCTGAAGTGCTCCTACTCCTCCTGGATCTGACAACCTTGGTTTCTTACTGAGGGAAAACTTGCTGCTGCACTGCTTCATACCTTCCTCTTGGGGTCTCCCAACGAACGTGTGTTTCACGTCATCAGTGCACCACTTCCCGCCAAGCTTTCCTTTATTTTGTTTTGTGGTATTTATTTTATCCCATAATTAAATGAAGAGATAAAGTAAAGATAGGAGGAGTATGGAAGGTGGACTCCTAGTTGGACTAGGAGTACACAACCAAATCAGTAAGGGATCCGGCCGGCCCTCCTAGGGCCAGTGCACCTTTCCCTTCGTTGGTGCCGAGTCATGAACGGCGGAGGGCTGACGGGTCGGCAACAAGTGGATGTGTGGATACTAGAAGAGGGATTATACGCGTGATCCTTTGAGGAGGGAATCAGCGACAATCTCACCACCAGGCTTGGTCGTGAGAATCTTTATCAGGCTAGATCTAGCATATTGTGACGTGAAATTTTTCTCAATTTTTAAAAGCTTAAAATATCGATTTCAATTTTTTTAAACGGGCACCATGTAGCCCGGGCTCCATTTTAGGTTTTCAGTGTATCCAGCTCTTCTCCCAACACTCCGTAAAGTTTAGAGCCACATGGACTCTGTTTCCGTCGTCATGTCGTGAAGTTACTTTTTTCTACTGATCCCGGTGATTTGGCACTCCGCGGACTGGTTGCCGAGTTCCGAGAAAAAATACACTCGGCAAAATCTATTTGCTGACATGGCATACGCTGACCTGGGTTTTACACTCGGCAAAGACTTTACCGAGTATTTTTTTACGCCGAGCCGGTTTTACACTCGGCAAAGACTTTACCGAGTACTTTTTGGCTATTACCGCATATTTCAATACTCGGCAAATTGTTGTTTACCAGTAGTGCATGCTGGCAAGGATAAGTAAAAAACAATACTTGGTAAGTAATTTTGTATTTAGTTGTTCTGTATTTCCCTGCTTGCAAGATAGAAAACAAATTTGACGTCAATTTATGTACCAAGTATTGCCGTTCATTGTGTGATTACCAAGTATTTATATATCTGGATGAGACAAAGAAATATAATTATAAAACAAATGGTTGCACCGTGAAAATGGATTGGTATATAGAATGATCTAACTTCGCATTAGTTCACATATATTTTTAGGCCACAAATTATCATTCGACAAGGGAACGAGTTGGTAAGCAAAAACTGTTGAGCAGCATCACTTTTTTCGATAAAGGGATTTTATTACTTAAAAGTTTTAAGCATTACATCCGGCCTCTGCATAGTTAGGATGCACACAGTCATAAGTTCACCAGTACCCAAGACGAAAATTAAAAAAGGCGAATTTACATATCATAATGAGAAATTGTAAAGACGCCTAAGATGGTGGTAGGTCGATCCGGAGACTATGTGGCCATCCATGCTGGGAGAATAACTCTCTCGCCGCGGCCTTCAAATGCAACGCCACCTCCAAAAACAAGTCTCGGTGCTCCACACGCTGCACGGCCGACCATGCTCGTAACGTTGTTGTGCACCGATAGATAACCTGCATAACAGAAGCATTTTCATCGTTAAAAACCTTGTCATTTCTACATAGCCAGAGCGACCAAATAACGGCAATCGCTCACACACTTACAAGTGTCAATTTTGGATAGATTCTTTAAAAGAAAGAAACATTTTTTTATTTCGGCTCACACCTTCTGTCTTTAATCCTAGAGAAGAAAAAAGAACCACGCAAAAATTGACACTTCATTGTGGAACACAAGAACTTTGGCAAGGAAGAGTCAATATGCTAAAATAAATACTGAAGTTGCTTGTGTGGTAGACTGTGCGCGCTATTGGCGAAAAATATGCACCCTTTGGTGACAGAATTTTCCGTGGATGAAACAGGAAAAAATATAGACTACTCTGGCTTGACATGATGGTGAGACAAAGAAAACATATGGTCACCTTGGTACTGGTAGCTAGCTAGTACAAGAACAACCTAGGAATCTCGAGTGTTCCCACGTGTGGTACTCACCGTCTCACCGTACATGTGAGAGTACCATTTTACATATACTCCCTCCGACCCGAATTAATGGGCGGGAGTGTGTGTATTTCATTTTTTACAAAAACCCCCCTGCCTGTTCAAAATCTTTACAACTAGGTCCTCAGTTCGAAATCACGTCTTCCTCGCGGGCGGACGGGCGGCTCGCCGGCGTCCTCAGCTCGCCGGAGAGAGCGAGTCCGCGGCGGATCCGCCCGTAGTTGGGAAGCTCCCTCGGAGGGCTCCCGCCGCCGGTCGATTCCCCTTGACATCGCGGCCGATTCCCCTTGACATCGCCGCGCCCGCGCGACGCCTCCGCCGGGACGACGGGCCCAGACGCCACCGCGGGGACTGCGCCACCACCTGCCCGCGGGGACCGCGCCGACACCTTCTGCCGCCCCGACTGTGCCCTCGCCGCTCTGGTCCAGGACCGTACCCGCGGAGGTGGCACAGGAGCCGTCTAAGCCTCCCGCGGTGGACGCGCGCGGCCAGCTCGCCGAGTCCGCCTTGCTCGTCATCAAGAAGCAGGAGTCCGCTACAGTTGTATGTAAAGCTCTGCCCGTCCCTGCAGCTGGAGTTCACCACTGGATGCTGCACCAGCGCCATTGTTGTCATTGTCCCCTTTTCCTTAATCTGCAAATAGTTCACTCCTTAATTCAGATATACAGTTATCTCAATTCATCAAAATCACAAATCAACCAGTAGCATGATTCAATCACAGGCTTGCAGATGCAACACAAAGCTAACAGAGATGCAATCTAACTTATAATCGCAGAGTAATCTAATTTGAGCACAATTTGAACATATATAGGTTCCATGGGGAGGAAACTAGATGCTATTTAGTCACCAATCAACCAGGAGCACAATTCATCGATCACAAATGAACCAGGAGCACAGTTAAATCACAGGCAACAAGATTAGTCATGATACACTGAATTTGTCACCTCCTATGGGCAAGGGTTTCCTGAATTGCAGTGTATCGCCAGTATTACAGGTCAAGAGCCAATTCGAGCAACTCTGTTTTATGGATTATGTGGGTAGCCATAGTATTGCACTTGTTTAGTACTCCTTCTACCACGTTGCAGCCATTTTAGACATTTGAATCATTTGGTTGTTTCTTTTGCTGAATTTGTCTGCCTCGTTAATGTGCTGACTTGCCCTATGTATTGTCACCACATAACAGCACATGTGAAATGAAATTTAACTGAATGAAAATACTCCTGGGTCTCAAACTGTTCATCATCATGTTTTCTTCTGGGTCTGCAATATATATTTATTCACACCACTGCTGCTGAATTAGATAAAGCAAACAGAGCAAACAAGTATGAGGACTGAAGGTAGTTATGATGGTTTCTTCTAGTTGTGATGTAGCAGAGGCAAACAACATGTAAGCTGTAGGTACTCTTTCATGTCACACACACATATGGATACAGAGTACAACTCCTTATTCAGCAATGTATGATGAGAGTACAGCTCATTATCAGTGTTGATGAATTACCTGAATTATCATGCCTGAATGGAATCAACTAGTTCCTCCATCTTCCTTATCAGCACCATTCCTGAAATGAGAACAAGAACAAGTTAACTTACTGCCTACAGCAGCACCAACATCCACTGCATAAACAACAAGAACATCAACAATAAGATATAGATCATGCATTTGTTTGTTGTGTAAGAAATACTACAGTAGCTCATAGCTTATCAGCTACTCAGCTAAACAGCCAACAACAAACAAACATGTGTGAAAATAGGACATTGCTGTGCATCTTAATTCTGTTACTCCTGTGTGAGCATTTTTTTGCTGCTCCCTGCTAATAAAATGAGCTATTGACCAGTCATGATTATGTTGTGTGGAGTATATTATGTTGTGCGAGTACTAGAGCATCTGTAAGTAGATGGGAACTTACTGATGCAATATTGTGGTTATGCTGCCTATATTACTGATGCCTATATTACCAGTCATTTGATCACAACATTTTCTGAAACTAAATAATATTACTGATGCAATATTGTGGTTATGCTGCCTATATTAATTTCTGAGAAACTAAATACTCCTCAAATGCTTTTCTGCAGGCTGCCCAGTCCACCATAGGACAAGATGGTCCTCTTTGATATCAACTTAACTCCACCAATAGAGCTGGAGGATCTCAACTTCAGTCCACATACTCCAGAAGAAGAAGAGCAACCTGCTCACATTCCAGAAGAAGCTGCTGATGTTCCAGAAGAAGAAGGAGAAGCTGCTGATGTTCAAGAAGAAGGAGAAGAAGCTGCTGATGTTCCAGAAGTAGAAGAACAAGAACATGCTGTGCAAAGACATGATGTGCCGGAGAGTTCTAAATTTGCAGCATATATCGCACTCAAAGCTCTAGGAAAAGATAGACCTGTGGTAAAGGCAGATAAGGAAAATGTGGCTCAACTTTTGGGAATAAGTCTGAGATCAGTGGAGAAGATATGGAAGAATGCCATAGATCAAGAGGACAGAAATGAAGTGCCCGATTTCTCAAATAAGCGGAAGGGTAGGTGCGGAAGAAAGAGGAGGGAGCTTGAACTCGATGAAAGGGTGCCTCAAATTCCCTTCAACCAAAGAGGTACATTGAGGGCGCTGGCTAGATCCCTTGATATCCCTTTCACAACACTTCAAAAGAGGTTGGAATGGGGCGATTTAAGGCGACATACCAATAGCCTAAAGACACATCTAACACTTCAAAACAGATTAAGAAGACTCATACATTGCATCTCAATGGTCGATGAAACCACAATCTCACAAGCAAAGATTTGGTTCAAAAAGATGGGCAACACAATGCACATGGATGAAAAATGGTTTAACATGACTAAGACAGATCGGACGTACTACCTAACACGAGAAGAAGCAGCACCAGTTCGTACTATCCATAACAAAAACAACATCGGCAAGGTCATGTTCTTAACTTTAGTTGCTAGACCTAGACATGATGAGCAAGGAAATGTCACATTTGACGGAAAGGTTGGCATGTGGGCTTTTGTCACAGAAGATGTTGCCAAATACGACTCAAAGTATAGGACAAAAGGCACACTGGAATTAAAGAACGTCAATGTTGCTAGAGATGTAATGCGGGAATACCTCTGTGAGAAGGTAATTCCAGCAATTGTAGAAGTGTGGCCTGATGATGGATATGATGAAACAATATGGATACAACAAGACAATGCTCGAACGCATGTTCAGCCTGATGATCCTGTATTTCTAGCCGCCGTAAAAGCTTCGGGACTGGATATTAGGCTGACTTTCCAACCTCCTAACTCGCCAGATTTGAATATTTTGGACCTTTGCTTCTTCAGCTCCATCCAATCCTTGGCATTCGAGAGTGCACCTAAAAATCTAAAAGAACTGATAGAAACAGTGGAGCAGGCTTATGATGCATATGACGTGAAGACACTTGCCAAAGTGTATATCACCTTGCAGTCTGTCTTGTTGGAGATTATGAAAGACCAAGGTGGAAACACATATAAGCCACCCCACATGGGCAAGGACAAGCTAATAAGAGAGGGAAAGCTGCCTAACATACTAGAGGTTGATAGCACACTGTATGAAGATACCTTAAAGCTAATAGCCGAGTATGAGAAACAACTAGTGGAGCAAGAGGAGGAGAAGATGAAGGATAAACAAGCAAAGAAAGCATCAAAGAGAAAAGGAAGGTCCCAAGTACTCCTAGATGATAAAACCATGATCGCAGGAAAAGAATATGGCACATGGTTGGAGGACCCATCAAGCATTATCCGTCCATGCCGCCAAGTCAAGAGTGTATGTCAATTTCTTATTGCTTCGAATTATCTGTTTTAAGATAGTATGTTGATGTTTTATGATGACACAATTTATGTTTACTATTTGCAGAAACTTCATCTCATCCGGGAAAAACAATTAGGCGAATTTGAAGCTTCAATACAACCAAGAATAGAAGAAGAGAAGCCTAAGGAGAAGAAGAGGAGGAGAAGAAGAGGATCAAGAGCAATACAAGAAGGCCAGGAAGGCACAAGCAAACAACACATGAGGACTGAAGCAAACAACACAAAACAAAACAATGGTGCTACTGCACACACTATATTATGTTGTAAATTATAAGTGTTCAAGAGGTTGTGTATATTCTGCTACTACACACACTATATGTTTTGTATATTGTGCTACTGCACACACTTGTTGGAGTATGAAGTTAAGTTAAAAACTAAGATCATGTATTTTAGCAACTAAATGTTCACAAGATGCACAAGCACAAGTACTCTATCGTCTGATTATCCTGTACCAGAATCTGTAGCTGCTGTTGTTGCATACCAAATATTCACAGCAAATATTCAGTTAACCAATCAGAGAAATCTAAAGCTGTTGTTGCATACCAAGTGCCTCCTAGATATTAGGTGTCCAGATCATGACATCTCACCTGGACAATTGCTTCCGTACCAACCAAACCCACACCTCTACAGATCTTCCATCAGCCCCTAATAATAGACCCAGAATCAAATTCCTGCAACAGGAAAAGATCACAGATCAATCAGGACAGAGAGAGAGAGAGAGATTGAGGTGGGCGCGTGTGTGGATGACCTGGAGGAAGGCGAGGCCGCGGAGAGGGCGGCCGGAGGCGGAGAGGTGGGCGCAGAGCGCGGCGACGACGCGTTCGCGGTTCCCGGCGTGGTCGAGGCCGCCATGCCGCACTCCGAAGCGGCGAAACCTACTCGGCTCCCAGCTCCCGCACACTTGGGGCGAGGTGCGCCGCGGCCGGCGTGCTCCTGTCCAGGGCCGGCTGGCTGGTGGACGAGCTTGGCGCAGATGGCCTCAATGGCCGCAGTGGAAGGCGGCGAACTCGCGGAGGTCGACGAAGCCGTCCCTGTCGGCGTCCATCTCCTCCGTCATGCTCTGCACATCCCCGGGGCCTGGCGGCGCGCCCATCGCGCACAGCACGGACGCCAGCTCGTCCGCCTACCCGTATCCGCCGCGGCCGCCGGGAAAGTTCGGATCTTGAGGGGAAAAGGAGTCAACTTCATCTTCGATCTCCGCAGCGGGAGGGGCGTGAGGAGGCGGAGCGGGAGGGGTAGATCAGCGGCGCCGGACGGGCGGAGGAGGCGGAGCGGAAGGGGTGGAGCAGCGGCGCCGGAGGGGCGGAGCATCAGCGCGGGAGGGGCGGAGAAGGCGGCGCACCGCGAGCAGAGCACGACGAGGCTGCGGGAGGGTTTCTTTCTTCAGGTGAAAAACACCAGGGGGGTTTTTGCAAAAAATACGGCCCGCCCATTAATTCGGGTCGGAGGGAGTAGTAAATTGTATCGACCAATAATTTAACTTTTTCTGTAAAACACATGCAATTAGACTAACTAATATAACCTTTTTCTTAGTGAATATATGTACTACTTCCTCCGTCCCTAAACTAGTATACTTCTCATTTTGTCGTAAGTCAAACTTTTTAAATTTTAATCAACTTCATAGAAAAATATAGCAATATTTACATCATCAACTTAATATCACTAGATGTATATTGGAATGTAGTTTCATTATATACTAATTTAATGGCATAAATATTTGCTATATGCTTTCATAAAATTGGTCAATCTTAAAAATATTTTACTTACAACAAAATAGAAGTACACTTATTTAGAAATTAAACGGACTTAGTAGATTTTGTTTTACGAAATGGGGGATAACACCCCAGCCTCTGCATCAGAGTGAATGTAGTTAGTAGGTGGCTTATCGCAAAGGTACCTTTGGTTTCATATGCGTCATTGCCTCATTATAGTCTGTAAATAACTAGAGACAACACAATAGAATTTGTAGAAACTAATTAACTAGCATAATATGTACTTAACATGGTTCACCAGATAAGATATTTGGTTCTTCCATTCCACTGGAAAAATAAATACATGCTCGACAAAAAATGTCCATGTAGGACCCGACTATGCATTGCATTGTAGTCTTTCCATGTTGTCATCTTACATTTCTCTCTCATACATGCAAATACAAATGATAAGTTGATAGCATTCTCTCGATCTTTAAATTTTAAAACTTTATCCCGTAAATAGTCTACCAAGTGACAGTATGTTTCCACCATTAGTTTAGTCGCGAATAGATCTTTGAAGTTAGATCTCGTGTTGAGATGTTTCGACAATTTTTCTTTCATTGGTATCTGCTAGATTGTTGACAGTTGCCAGATTATGTAGACTTGACTAACATATTATAATAAATTGGTTGCCTGGTTCTAAACGTCATTTTAAATCAATACAAGACTTGTGTGATAGTACTTATTTGGCATGATATCATCTCTTATTTCTTAGAAACATTTGATACCCACTGTATGGTATGGCTCTGTATAATATTGCAATGTCAAAAAGACTACAAGCACGTAAAAAATGTCAGGCAACTATACACTATTATCGTGTAACAGTTTGATGATAATCTGGCAACCATAGTATTATAATCTGTCAAGTAGTGCGACAGAAAGATTTGCCGAAACATATCAACATGGGACTAATTTTAAAACCCACTTTAAGATGAACTCAGCGGCGTAAAGGGTCATAAATAGTTTGAAAGATAAATCATTCAGAAGTTTTTAACTAAACAATTAATGGTAGATTCATGAGGATGCATGCACGTGCTCGAGAGGAGATTCCGTGCTCCCGAGCAACAATGATCCGGGTGGTTTAAAAAAATCGAAAAAAATATCTACAAGTTTCAAAAAAAATCTGAAAAAAAATCACAGATGTAGCCCATGATGTTTTCCACAAATGTGCAACAAAACCAATTTCAAATACTTTGTATTTTGGGCTACACAAAAAAGACAAAAGTGTGTATCTGAATATGTATATTTGAAATCTACAAATTTATCATTTTTGTGTAGCTCAGAATACAAAGTCTTTGAAGTTGATCTTTTGCACGTTTGTTGAAAACATCATTAGCCACATCCAGGATTTTTCAGATTTTTTTGAACTTGTACTTATTTTTTTGTTTGTTTTTTCAAATCAACAGGATCACAGGTGCTCGGTAGCAAAAGACACTTTCCGGCACGTGCTCTCGCTGTAATGAAAAACTCCGCTAAGCAGAGTGCGGCATGGGAACACCTATTTGTTCTGCTTACATGTGCTAACTAGGGTTCTCCGATTTTCTTTGCTTTATTCACGGATAAAAAGGAAGAACATTCGGATAATTTGTTCTGCTTCAAGCTCTTACGGGTTGACAACCGTAAGAAATATAATTGTCATGTTGCTGGGTATAGTTGTTGTGATTGATCTTTTGCACGGGGCGTTGAACATGTGCACTGGTTCTCAGCTCGACCTCTATCAAAATTTCGGTTGACTTTAGCTGTCCCCTCTTTCAAAATTTCCGGGTTTTCTCCTTTGTCGCTTCCTTCTGAAACACAAGAGCTCTAGAAGAAAACAAACAGATTGGTGAGACCGTGAGAAGCCCTGCACTTCACGAGCCAATGAGAACTTTTCATTCCTAATTCTCTCCTTTGACACTGTACCAGTTAGAAAAATCGAATACTCCCTGTAGAAAAAATTATCTACCTCGATCCAAGTTGGCAACTTCTCTTATTAGTGAACTTAATTACGTACAACTTGGGTCAATTAAGCAAACGCTTTGTGTAGCCAACAGTGCAGACACTTTCATGGATGAAAATAAAACAAAAGACAAATTTGTTCCACCTTCATTGCAATGAGGCCACCACCACGCTAGACAGTGTTACTGTCATGCGCGCTTCCACCATCGCGCGCCCGCCACCGAGCCCCTGCTATACCATGCCGTCGAGACTCGCCGTCGTCAATGTAGTAGATGCGCCACCTGAGAAGCACACATAGACTTGCGCCCAGCCACTCAAATCATACACTTTCATTCTCAAAAAAAAAACATACACTTTTCCCTTGAGCCGATGTGTAACTTCAAAGATGATGCCCACAAGAAGAAAAGGATGCAGGAACAAATCGTGGGAAGCCGCAAGTTGGGGTTTCCTCCGGAGCATACAAGGAATGAGAACAGCCCAACAACACCCCAAACAAGATAAACGATGCCCACGGCCGTCACCGTCGACGGTTTCGAACGAGGCTGAAACAAGCTTTCCTTGTCATCCTCGCACCCGTCATCGGCTGGACCATCGACTCCTCCTCGCCATCGGCCGTCATGCCCCACAGGCACGTCTGAACCGCCGTGGAAGGCCAAAGCCGGCACAGCGCCACCACCCTCGGATCCAGCCGCACCGCCGGGAAGTCCGTCGACAACGGAGAAGGCCACATCGCTGCTCTACCGACGTCATGGCCACGCACACACCGAGCCGGAACATCCGCTCGAGATCCACCGCAGTTGTGCCCCAGAAACGCGGCGAAGGGATGCCCCGCCGCCGTCCTCCACTTCCGGCTTTGTCGAACAAAGATCTGGCGGCGACGGGGAGTGGGGTGGGGGGGGGGGGCAAACCCTAGACCGCTAGGGCGTTTGGGAGAGAGGGGGAGAGTGGGTGGGTGTGAGAGTCTCACCGGTAGTATAAAAAAATTAAGCATTTTGTGAAACTACTACAGTGCACTGTTGTCTTATCCAGTGTGACAGTATGTACTGCATTTCTCTCCCATCATATGTAGGGACACTGGGTAAGAACTGTAATGTTTTCCAGTTTAATTGGTCATACATAATTTGATTCCTTTTGTAACACCTCATGATCACATATATATTTATGTATTGTGACCTTAAGCATATTTTCACCTATTATGATCCATGTTATGCTTTTCAGAAAACATAGATTTAAGTGTTGACTGAACTTGTGATAAAATAATGTTAACTGGAAGGCTTTTGTGACTAATTGTGGTTGTGTTTTACAGAAGCAGTAACCATTGCAGAAGTCAATCCAATTTTACACGGGAAAAAGGAGGAACTGGGAGGAGGCAAAGAAATATGGGGCCATTGGGAGCATCGGCGAATATGGGAGGCAATGCGGTGAAAATGGAAGAAGGGAGGCAAACGGAAAAAATGGTGACCAGGTGGAAGAAGTAGTAAGTGGGGGAATTTATCTATTACTCCCTCCGTTCCCAAATATAAGATGTTTTAGACTTTGTCTACATTCATATGTACACAAATGTATCTAGACATATTTCATGTGTATGTTCCTCATTTTATCATGTATCTAGACAACATGTGTAACACCTAAAACATCTTACATTTAGAAACGAATGGAGTGGGATCCTAACCACCGACAGCCCTCTCGCTGTCTCACCCCGTGTGGCGGCGCCGCCCCACACCGGGGTGTCCCCTGTCGGCCGCCTCCTCCCACCCCTCCTGCAAGACCCCACTCTACCGCCGCCGTCGGGGCATCGCTGCTGCCTCCTCGTGTGGCTGGCCGGCGGCGGTTTTCCTCAGCTGAAAATCCGGATTGGCATGGCGGCGTCCACTCTGGCCTGATCTACGGCCGTGGCGCGGGGCGGCGGCGACCAGAGTCGGCTTGCAGGCGACGGAGACGGACGACATGATGGCCAGTGGCGGCGGTGGTTGCTGCCCGATCTAGACCCAGATGGGTTCCGGCGAGCCAAACGGCGGCGGTCCTGGCCTCTCCTTCGACTGCGTCAACGGCACGCAAATTCTAGGCTATCCTCGCAACATGAGGATGTCGGGGACACCGGCCCTGGGCGTGGTGGAGGTGGCCTCCTTCGCCAGAGGTGGTCGGCCCGCTGGTTGTGGCAGATCCTTGATCTTACAGCTAGTCCCGGCGGCGAGTTGGGGAGTCGTAACTGCCGGTGAAAACCGAGTTCTGACTACGGTCACGACCGGCGATGGCGGCGCTTACGCGACGTTACCTTGTTGAAGGCATTGCTGTTGCAGCTACTGTCTACCCACTCGCGCTGCTCCGGGGGAAACCCCAGATCCTAGGATTCCCGGGTCGGATGATGACGGTGCTCTTGGTGTCGCTCTCCCTCTTGGGGGCATTGTTTTTGGAGCAGTTGATGGATGGAGGAGGCAAGAAGTAGAGTGGTGTACATCTACCGCGTTGGCGACGGCGAGTCTTGGCGGCGTGGCGCTGCGGGGTCTCGGCGACGGGCGCATGATGATGGACTCGCGCAGGATGGTGGAGCTGTCTGGCGTCGTGGCGATGCTGATGGCAGGCCTTGCAAGGTCATCGCGTTGATCGCTCCTGAAGTTGGGATGGCGGAAGATGGTGGCAGCGGCTTCTGTTGTGCGCATCTGGCTTGCGCTGAGGATCGGTTGGACCGGTTTGTGCTTCCGGCGCGGTGTTGGGTGGCCTAGTTGAATCCTCCGGATTTTAAATGATGTGCGTAGGTGCGTGAGGTTAGAGCATTGGCTCCGATTGGTCCACCCCTTCATCAAGCTTGTAGATGTAGCGAGCTTTCGCCTGGATGGTGGTTCTTTTGGTTGATCGATGTATTTCTTTGTAAAGCCTAGTGCTTACTGTTTTCCATATTAATAAAGATCGGCTGTGTGCACCTTTGAATGCAGAGGCTGGAGGCACACCCTCCATTTCGAAGAAAAAAAAGAAACGAAGGGAGTACAAGTGAGAGGAAAACGAGTCCTGCAGGGCCTATGCTTAGACCATCCATTATGTGTATATGCGGTTCAAAGGAAAAAAGATACTCTTCGTTGATTCGGCGATGCTTGGCTGCAATGTATTGAATCGTTTTGTGTTGGCATGTGGCAACTTTCTCACAGCTTCTCTTTTGAACCCAACAAACAAGCTGGTTCGCTTCTTTTTCTGAGAACGTGAAGGGGATGCTCTACTATGTCTGGAATTGATTCAAATGGCTGATTGAACCGCTTTTCCGTAACATACTGGATGGTCTTAGCATGGAGGGGTTCATGGACGTGGCAGCGTGTAGTTGGTTAGGCTGTCAGGTAGGAGTTGAAAGCAACACCAAAAAAGTTGCTGCCACTCGGCCCGCAAAAGCTCAATATGCATCTGATCAGTAAAATAATCTGTGTGACTCTTGTAGGCACTGATATTTGGCCTTAGATATTTATGTCAGCTTCATGACAGATGGTCAGATGGACAATGCTTACATTCATGTATAAGCACGGGTAATCGGCTAAGTACAAGATACAATAGAATAACTCGATTAGGACTATGAAGACGGACATATGTGTCATGTGGTTGAATATTTACAGCCACCTTTGAAACGGTTTGGTGTAGAGGACTAGTGTATGCTTTACAGGCCAGTCCAACAATACGGTTCTGCTTTTGACGTCCACAGAAAAACTGCCAGGCCTCCATGACTTGGTCATGAGGTCATGGTTGATGCTTCTTCAGATGTTAAATCCATAATTACCATTGTATAACAGCGGTGTTCTATGGCGAAACTGTATGCAATTAATCATGGTGTACTCACGTCGCCTTCAGTTTACGCACCAAATTAATATGAAAAGATCTAGAAACAAAATATAGACGTAAGCATCATTCTAAGTATATTTTCATAAGAAAGCTCATTGTTCTTCTTCATTTGATCTCGGTTGCAGAAAGCAAGAGATCTTTATTAATCGGCCACTTAACAGATACTATTACAATGGTATTGTTGGACTAACCGACTATCCAACCGGTGGTAGTTTCCAGCGCCACGCAACAGGTGCGCTCGCCTCTAGAATCAACTGATGGACAGAGTGCCGAAAATAATTGCATAAATGTATCATAAAGAATTGTTGCAGTGTTCTGTACCACACTACCACCTATCTTGATCGCCTGAATCTCAAACACAGAATTTGTTCATATGTTGCCATGTCAACTTCTGATAGCTCTTGCGTGCATGCCTTCTGTGTCGAGACTTTCTCAGGGTTTTCCAGAAGAACAATATCAGTGAGTCTGAACCTTCTGGTTGTGAGCATATGCTTCTTCTAGAACAGGGTCGAAGTAACTAGTCGTCAGCATGGTGACCAGACAACCTCTTTGCTTCTTCTCTTTTCTTTTCTTTTATCTTAACCGACAACAAAATTTCAATGGACGGCAACAGATCGTGTAAAACCAGAAAAGGAGTAGATGATGCAAAAGTAACGGCCTTACCCTAGAACAATACGTGTAAATTCAAAATTTGGTGTGTCAAAATGATAGCCAATGGTTCACTTGGTAAACACAGCCCAACTATTTTTGTTTCACTCAGATTTACAGAGGAGCAAACCCTGAGAAAGGAACTTCGATTCCAGGAGCTCAATGCGGAAACAGAATAAGATTACAAGAACGTTCACGGAGTACCGTAGTGAAAAACTTGAGTACAAGTAGTATGGTGCGCAAGAATGGCAAAATTCCAGTTTAGCCTTGGAAAGTATTATCAGCAACAGGTTGGCTATCGACAGGAATATCCAAGTTCTCAGATTATGTGGTCACCTCCTGTGGGGACCCCGGACTAACTGTCCGAAATATCCTTGTGCCTACATATCAGCGATCCCATGATCAGTGCGTCGCTGAAGCACAATTAAACTTGGTAACCAAAGAACATCCATACATACCGAATTTATTTACTTACTTGATGGAAGTGATCAGCTTCATCAGGTGCTTGCAGCGGAAATCACCAAACAACGTGGAGCCCAAGTCATTTGCCAGAACCCTACAGGCAGCAACTGACTGGGAAGCGCCCTAGTTCGCACTGACGTCATCGAAACCGTCTTCCTTAATCTGCTCTTCTCTAGAATCTGGTTAAGACAATAGCCAGGGACGAAACCAATATGAGTACATTTGATTGTACTCGCAAACTACCCCAACTTGAGTATGCACTATTTTAGTTTTATTTTTATTTCAAAGACTTTTATTATTGAAGAACATCTTTATATCTTTATTGAAAAACATCTCTATATATTTATTTAAAAAGGTAAGAAGAAGTTTATAACTATCCTTTAAGAAATCATTATTTTAGTTATTTCTCAAAAACTCCTCCTTTTTCCCGACCATAACTCATTATGGTCCAATTAACTTCAACAACCTCATACTAACTCATTAGTATAGGTATGTAACAGCATCTCCCCTTCAATTTCATTTTAAACTTAAACACCTTTCAAAACTTGCCCAAAACTTGCACATGGTCTTAGCAGTTCTTCCCAACTGTCCATATCCGAGGACTCGGCTATTCGAATAGTATTACCCTCTGCAGAGGTAGTACGCTTTTCCCACACCCATCCGGTCACTCACCGTGTCAGCCACGTCCCGCCATACCAGGGGTATGCGAAGTTGAGTTCCCGGCCATAGCCTGTCCTTTGCTCATGCTAGTATAGGATCCTACCGCTACGAAACCGGTTCCATCGACACTTAAATCCTCAGAAACTAAGTGTGAGGACTTCGTAGTTCTGCCCGGCGAATTTTATTGGCCCTACAAATCCTCTTCTCTTTAGAGGACCCGGGTCAGGGGCAGGTCCTCAGACCATCCCCTCATGGAACGAGGCCATCCTCGTTGTTGAGGCATCCAGTACTAACACGAGCAAATTATATGACTACGCCATTTCTCATATGTGGGTAAATGTGGTCGCACAGATTTTTCGGCTGGGGACGTAAGTACAAGGACACAATGTGCATTTTTCTCTCCAAAAACAACACAATTCTCTGTTTCTTCACCTTCATACCGACCTTTCGGTACTTCATCTCTATTCAAGTATTTTCAAGGGAGTTTTGAATACTATTGTTTTTCCCATCCTATAGTTGTAGAATAACTACCTTATATTTCTACACAGGGTGGCAAAATAGTTTTCATGTATTTTGTAAAGAGGTTTTCAAAAATCTTTGATACTTGCGAAGAACTCCTGTGATTAAGATAGATGTATACAGATGCAAGCTCAGTGAAGTAGCTTGCCTGATTTCAGCATGATGTCCCTGACTTCTTCTCACTGATCAAAGAAATAAACTCCGACCCTTCTTCAATAAATCCTTTCCAACGATCCCCCGGTAACGTTTATATCTAGCGTCGCAAAAAGAAAAGAACACAATCAACACACAGTAGGACACTCCAACAACAGCATCAAGCAATACTAACAAACACAATCAAGAGGGAAGACTATCATTTAACAAACAAGTTGGGCAATCACCACGCTACTCATGCTTATAAGGATATGGTTAAAGTTGTGATTAAGCATCTTTATTTAAATAGGAAATACTTCAGACAAAAGTTATCTGTAAACCAAAATATCTCACCAAGTGAAGGTGAAGACATTAACATGAACAAGCAATACCTACAACTACTAAACTACTCAATCAAGCATCACAACAACTCTCAAGCATCACACACAGCTACTGCACACACAAAGCAACACAATTTGATTTCAATTTAATTGAATTGACTATTATTTAATTAGGCCTTAAATATGGCAGAAATTAGTGGTGCATGTTTAATTGCATAACTTGGGTTCTGTTGGTCACAAAAATACAAACTAAATTTCTACAGAAAGCTACTGATGTGTAGAAGACCACACAATTGGGTTTGATTCATTTGGAGTTATTAAACTCCTACACAATTGTTTTATTACAGAAACTATTTAATCAAGTTTTTGCTACAACTCAAGTTATTTTTATCCAAAAATCAAATCCTTTTAGGGGCATCTAACCTTGACTAAATGTGACCTAACAAAATTGGTCCTAACCCATTTGGATTAACCATTATTTTTTTATAATTGTTTTAGTCCAGAAAGGTTTTCTAATATTTAATCTAATGCCAATTAATTAATAATGCTCAATTAAATCTACCAAAATTAGGGGAGCTAAAGGATGGCAGTACTAAGCTAACAAAATTGGTTTCATGTCATTTGGACCAATATAACTCCAGAAACAATTCATATGGTGTTTTAAACCTCTTGTGGCATTTTAAAGAGGGTACTTTTATTATTAACCTAAATAAGATGAAACCACTTATGTTGGATTAACAATTTCCTAAGCTTTCCAGAACATTTTAGTTTGATTTATTTGGGACACATGAATCTTGAGATATGGAATTATTTAGTGTTAAAGATACTCTTTATAAGATTCATTCTAGCCATATTTAAAAATGTATTCACACAAAACTAATCTAACAACAAAATAAACAATCATAGCACAGGTTACTAACAGTACTAACATATTTTAACATGTTAAGGATCAGTAACACACAAGTGGCAGTACCACAACAATCAACAATAAGCACAACCCACAATTTCCTAACTAAAAGCAATTTATCTAATTCATTTTTATTAGTGGCAGAACAGCACTTTTACTAAAAATTGCACCTAGGGAGTTCTGTACATCAAACAATCATGCCATGCTAGGGATATGTTCTCCTATACATATAGAAGACAATCCAATTGGATTTACTCCAAAAATCATTTCACAAAAATCTACAAAAATCATGAAAGTGCTACTGGTGTGTTTACAAGAATCAATAGAACTTTTGTTTTAAACATCCAAAACACATGAGACCAATTTCTACTGAAAGGTAATGTGAAGAGCTTTCTAAAACATTTTGATTCACAAATTTTTGAGTAACCAAACTCAAGTTATTAAGAAAACAGTGTTTCAGATCAGTGATAAGAAAACATTTATCAAACCTACAATAATTCATATTTTTCAGATCTGCAAGTTGCACACGTCTCTAAACTTATAACATTACTACTGTGATTTTTGGTTTGGCCAGATTTGCATTTAAACTATTTTAAAACGATTTAATCCAGAGTGCTAGAAATAGATCTACAAAGAAATAACTAAACAACCTTAAGAAAAGATTAACGGGCTGGATCTGGCCCAGATCCAACGGAGCAGCGTGGATCGTGGCCCAGCCAGCGGCCCAGCCTGCGAGCGAAGGGGTACGGGCCGGTTTCTTCTTCCTCGACTCGCAGCGACGAACGGAGCACGGCGGGGAACACGTCGACGGCGACGCGGAGGCTCCGGTGCTCCTGGAAAGAAAACACGATGTCCATGAGAAAGAGTGCGATGAGGGGAGCTCGATGGCACAAAAATGGCGATGAATGGTGGCCCGAGGCACTTGCGAGCTTGCTCGACGTCTCGGTGGCCGGAGCGGGAAGGGATGACTTGCTCCCGTCGATTTACGGCGCCCCGCGGCGATTCCTCGGACGAGGATGGAGAGGGCGACGCGGTGAAGCCGATGGTGGCCTTCGATCTGGAAGGGGAGCTCTCCAGCGACGGTGGTGCGTGACGGCAGCGGCGGCCGTGGTTCGTCTCCGTGGAAGAAAAGAGGGAGAGAGGGAGTGAGCGAGTGAGTGAGCTGGGGGGGGCAAGTGAGAGCAGAGGAGAGGCGTGGAGACTTTATCTCCTCGCAGGGCATCGCGTGCGGCAGGGGAAGGCGCGGGAGCACGGCCTCGACGACGAGAGGAGCACGGCATCGGCGCCGTGTGACATTGGAGCTACAGGAGGTCAACGAAGATTTTGCAAAACGCCCCCTGAACTTCTTTTTCCTCTCACAGAAAGGTCCTCGGCTAATTCTTTTATTCCCTTTTTAAAACCAGTAGGTTTTCAGTGATTTAATTGGGGTGCTTAAACATTTTACAAAAAATTGAGAAAATTCAAGTAGCCTCCCATCTACATGTAGAAGCTTCACAAAAATTGGTTTTGCAAATAAAATGTTTTGCTCCATTTTTGTTCATAGGTTTTAAATAGGTCATTTTTGGTAATTACTAAATTACATTTCTTTAATAATTTGAAACAAGTGATAAAATATTGTGTTGAACTCTTGGAAATGCTTTGACAAATATGATGACTTCAAATAAGTTATATTGTCATAGAGAAATTAATTATTTGAAGAAATATGGAATTAGGAAGTGGAATTGATTTATTTAGAGCATTTTTACTTATGACTTTAATTTCCTCTGGTGGAATAATTTGAGAGGTGGATTTTAATTTGAAAATTATGTTTACTTGAGGAGGGAGTGAGATGGGGTTGAGATGATTATCAATTCATCTCATTCCTAGAATAAGGAAGTTCTGAATGTTTCCATAAAATAAAGGAATAGACAGGGAGGGAACTTTTATCAAAGTTATTTCCCAACTTAGGAATTTAACTTAGGTGTGGATAATTCTAAAGGGTTTGTGTTTGTTCAAATCACATTCCAATATTGTTGTCAGGGGTGGTTTATCTTAATGTTAAGCATAGTTGAGGAATTTATCCTCACAAGCAAACAACACACAATATCAACAACACCACAAGATCAAGATCACAGCAATCACAAGGATGATGCATTCAAAACAAACAAGTTACATACACAACATACCAGTCAACACAAGTCACACAAGGTCAAACATAGCAATATAAAGGAAAACACAATCATTAGTGAAATAATTCAAAAAGTTTTTGTTGGTTCTGAATTTTGGGTCTTGTTAATTCTTATTATTAATTTGGGATGTTACACCTCCCTTACATCAGATACTTCAGAGGAATGAGAATTTTCCCACTCCGTGTCCCCGATTGTGCATATATCGACTCCCTCGTCATCCAACTCTACTACGTTCTCTGCAATGGGTATTGGGTCTGTATCGCTTAAACAAGCCTTATCCACGTTATCATCGTCCATTTCCATGTGCTTTGAAGAAGTAGAGCATAGCTCTGACCTCTCCTCACAAACTTGTTTTGTGCTAGTCTCTTGCCTGCAAAGAAAAGAAATCCAAATCATCCATCATCTTTGTTTTAGAAGGATCTCATACTAAAGTTTTTTGCCGACCGAAAGTAAGAGTGACTAAATAGCATATGATGTACACAGAACCTTTGGATTTGTGATTGTAAAGCATCCACAAGAGCTAAAAGTCCTTCCTTTTCTCTCGTGGCAGACTCGAGTTTACTCACAGCTTCCTTTATCCGCATGTTAGCGTCTGCTGCGGAAACCCTAGCTTTTTCTTCAGCTCTGACTACAGCTGCTTCTAAGATGACAGCATTCCCCCTAGCTTTTCCTAGTTCAGAGCGCCACATCTGAGCTTCTTGAAGAGCAGAATCTCTTTCCCTGAGTAAATGCTCTCTTTCTTCAGCAAGCAGCTTTGCCTTTTCTTCTGATTCCCTTAACTGTTTAACATAAAAGCCAGTTCAACTTTAAAAATGAAAATGTGCATTCATAAAGTTAACATGAAGTGTGCTCATCAGGCACATAAGAAGCAAATCATAGAAACTTAACATGAAGTGTGTAATAGCATGAAAACGGTATGTACTAGAAGATGGATAACGTCTAGATTCACGAAATGGTTGTTACCCTAAGCAAAGACAGTTCAACTTGATTTTCCTGCTCTTGTCTCAGGCATTCAACTTCTGAAGATAAAATTCTTCTCGCTTCATCAATTGAATGAGCAGCAGAAGCAGCAGTTTGAGCTGCCTCAGCAGTCTCCTGTAATTTATCTGCAATCTCCATGATGGTGGAATCACGTGCACGGATATCCTGCAGTAGCTGGTGCAGTTCATCGTCTTTAACTCGAAGGGTCTCCTATTGTATCGATGTGAGGCACATCCCAAATAGAGGAAAAGAAAAGAGCTTCAGTATGCAAAAGAAAAATACATGCATTAAAAGATTCAGAAAATACACGCATTAAAAGATTCAGAAAATACACGCATTAAAAGATTCAGAACTAGTAACATCTATGCATGAAAAAAATTCTTAAATGGTTATCCATCATGTGAGAAGCAAATGCTCTGCTATAGCCTTACCGGTTACAGGGATAGTGCCAACTTTAGCAGCACATGTCTGCTAGTTACTTCTTAACAGTTGGTCACTCAAACAATGGGAAGCATGTTTGCTCCTCTTACCAACACTATAAATGGCTTTCAAGTCTCAAAGTGAAGATTACTTTTTTATCGGAACTTTGGTTTGTAATCAGAAACTCGGTCTCTCACAGGGGTCAACTGATTTGAGAAATTATGGAATTAATCAGTGACTTGTTTTACGAACATAGTCTGACAACTGACCACAGCAGGAAATTTTTTGTTCAAAGGACACTACTGGATATCAGATCAGTTGGCTGTAACAGAGATCATATATTAGCTAAATGACTAAACGTCAAAACAGGTACTCCTATGTATGTAGAATGAAGAAGAGCATACCATCATGATTGTGAGATCATCTAATTGACCTTTACTAAGTTTATTTGTAGTTGAGCCTAAAGCCGCCCGTAGGGAGATCTTCATGGCTGCTTCTACCTCTTTGGATGCTTCAATTGCAGTTGCATTGGCCACAGCCACAACTGTGGCAACTGTTCCTAATTTTGCAGAACCATTCCCACCCAATGAATTCACCGCCTGTTTATGAGCCTGTAGGACCAACTGAGTTGCACTGCATGTAATTAAAGACTATTAAAATGTTTCGAGGGTCATAACTAAAACACAAAGCCACCACGGATGAGTTAGTGAAATAACTCGAAGCATACCAAAAAAATGGGAACTAATAGCATAAATCACCAAATGCAAGACTTTAGCCAGTTTATAGCCATTAGCTTATTTACGTAATTATGCAGTAGATATTTCATGAGTTTGCTCTTAAGGGCATCTCCAACGGCCCTCCGCAAACAGACCGGAAAAGTCCGTTTCTGTCCGCGCGGACATGGGGCATGTTCCAACGGAACACCGCAAACGCGAGGGCATACATGTCTGTTTCTCCCCAAATCCGGCCCAAGTTTGGTCCGGGTTTGAGGCGAAACGGACACTACCCGCATCTGGCCTTTGTCCTCCCGTGTCCGCCCCGGGCCCGGTCGACAGCCACACAAACCCCCACACCCCGCCCCTCTCCCAATCCCGAGCACCCCCTTCCTCCTCGCCGGTGCCACCGCCTGGGCCATTCTCGATGCCGCCCCCTCTGGACCCGCCATGACCGTAGCTAGTCTCCACGCTGGCGCCCCGGATCTGTTGACCGGGCCGCGCTGGGTGGCTGGGATGCAGTTGGCGGTCCCGGAGAAGCTGTCGACCCGCTGCCGTCCTCCAACGCACGCAAGCCGTTCGACGGTTTGCCTAGCCCAGCCAGATATGGGGTCCCTTCTTCTCTTTGTTTGGAAAGGCCGGTAGATTGTTCCCTACATGTATTTATTGTCGATTATCATGTAGATGGATAGCGGGGACGAGTTCTATTCTCATTTCATTGATACTTCGGATGAGTCATCCGACGATGATACCGACATTTGGATGGCTGCGGCAACTCTCATCCATAACTACAACGAGAGTGAACTTCCAAAGCATGTAGGATCGGTTATTGGGCGTGCGGCGGCGCTGGACCGTGAATGGACCGTGACAGAGAAAACAGCCATTTCCAACTTTGGAAGGATTACTTCCATCCCATCAAGCCAACGTATCCTGCACCTGTTTTTCGTTGCCGTTTTCGGATGGCAAAGCATGTGTTCATGCGTATTCTGGAAGGTGTCAGGTTATATGATGATTACTTCGAGGCGAAGCCCGATGCCACCGGTAATTATGGCTTCTCTTCTTCCCATAAATGCACTGCGGCTATCCGGATGGTGGCATATGGAGTAGCAGGTGATATGTTGATGAGTATTTGCGCATGAGCAAGTCCACTTGCCTAGAGTCCATGTATTTGTTCTGCAAAGTTATGGTTCAGGTGTTTGGCCCGAAGTATTTGAAGGAACCAAATCTTGCGGACATTTCCCAGCTGTTGTCGATCAACCAGAGTAGAGGCTTTCCTGGAATGCTTGGGTGCAGAGATTGCATGCACTGCATGCACTGGGAGTGGAAGAACTGTCCTTTTGCTTGGCAGGGGCAGCACCAGGGACATGTAGTAGATCGCACAGTCATACTTGAAGCGGTGGCATCTCAAGATCTCTGGATTTGGCACTCTTTCTTCGGCATGGCAGGATCTCACAATGATATCAACGTGCTTCAGCGATCTCTGGTATTCTCTAGGCTTGCCGAGGGCAATGCTCCAGTGATCAACTTTGAGGTCAATGGCAACCCATACAACAAGGGATACTATCTAGCCGATGGCATCTACCCTTCATGGTCTACATTTGTGAAGACCATCCGCAATCCTAAAGACGAGAAAACTCGTCGCTTTGCTCAACAACAAGAGGCAGCTAGGAAGGATGTGGAGCGAGCATTTGATGACTGCTTGTGTGATCATGCAGAACATGATCGTTGAGGATGAGCGTGATGACAAGGTCTTCGACTAAGGATGGGAATTTCAGGGGGGGTTGATTGAGCCCGCCAGGACAGTCGACATTTCAGCAGTATCTCCACGTGCATCATGAGATCCATGATCAAACCACCCACGATCAACTTCAGAATGATTTGGTTGAGCATATGTGGACTCACCTGGGAAACAGTAGTGTCTTCTCTCCATTTTATTTCATTGTGCGAACTATGTTGTTTATTTTATTCTATTTTTACTGTGCGAACTATGTTGTAAAATTATGAACCATATTGTTTATCTATTTTTGGACTATTTATTTACTACTTATTTGATATTTCTTTGTAAATTTATGTGAAATTGGGGCAAAATGGCAAAACAAATGGCCGGGCCCGAACCAGGGCAAATTATGCGGCGGGGGGGGGGGGGGGGGGGGCGTTGGAGTTGCCCTAATGCTGGATAAGTGCGCACATGTTACCACAAGCAAAAAAAATCAAAAGAAAGAGTACAACTCAGTTCTTCAGAAACAAAGGGTCACAGCATTCAGACCTCATATCCCAGAACGAGAATGTGTTATGTTAGTGCTAAATAAAATGCAGTAAACCCTTACCTTAACCTTAACAAAGCCTTTTGTCCCAAACAAGTTGGGGTAGGCTAGATATGAAACCCTGTCACGAGGACTTCTCAGGAAGTCACCCATCCTGGTACTACTCTCGCCCAAATGGGTTTCATATCCATGGGACTGGCTAGTTTTTACGTTGGCTTGCCAAGCCTATCACAACCCTTAGATATGAAACCTTTCATGAGGACTTTCCAGGAGGTCACCCACCCTAGTACTACTCTCGTGGGTTTCATATCCATGGGACTGACTAGTTTTTACGTTGGCTCGCCAAGCCTATCACAACCCTCCTCCTTTATCCGGGCTTGGGACCGGCTATGGGTTCATGTATAATTCATGTGTTCTCTCAAGAACGTATTGATCATCATTTTATTTCGAAATAATCCCTCTGTCCCATATATAAGATGTTATTACAACCAATATAGGAGAATATTGGTTGTAATAACACCTTATATTATGGGGCGGAGGGAGTATACACAGGAAAGCCTATGATAGTAGTTTGAACAATTCAACCATTTAACCTATATCAAAACATCTGTTAGTTATCCCATGGATAGTGGTTGATCCTAGTTAAGTAACACTGCGAAACTCATGGTTCAAAACAACAGAAGTGATCACAGAACACAAGCTTACTGTAAAGTAGATACCCATGCTCTTGCAGCGCTGGGAGTTTCTGCACAAAGGAAGTACTCCTTTTTCTGTGGAGTTCCAATATCTATAACACTAGTCAATGAACAAAACAAAATGATTCTAGCCCGTAGGATAAGAAAGCGAACAAAATAACCCAGAGCTACTTCATGTGGATACAGACACAGCATCCTTCATATTTTGGCAGTCCACTGCATCAAGTGAAAGATGAAGCCCTTTAGTGCTTTTAGCCTTTTACCACTACAAGCCTGAAAATAATAATGAAATAGCAATGAAGCAGAGATCATACTGAAAGTTCGTTGGTGACAAAGTCACGGTGCTTGTTGAATCGAACACAATCATTCCCCTCACAGCAGTGTCACTTCTACGAACCCTGAATCATTAAGTTAAAGTATGAGATCAAGCAATCTCTTGTTCATCTAGTTTGTAAAAACAAGAAGCATGTATTCTCATACTTGTATTCCATCTTTCCAGTTGCTGGATCAAGCATAATCCACCGTTCATTCCATTTTCTTAGCTGTCAATTGAAAGTAAAGTTTAACACAAAAAATATGTGCTCGAATAAAAGAACAAGAGTTGTGTCCAGAAATATCACATTGAAAAAAAATTGTGTCCAGAAATATCACATTGCAAGAATCTAGTACACTTCAAAATACATCATTAAGTTTTATCACATTATGTCTGTTTATGTTAGAACTTCACTGGTTTATTTTGTTTCTCCAAAAACAAGCAATAGAAACGACGCATATACCCCGTAGATCACTTTTTTCAAGTGTTTCAAGAGAATTGATTGATGCACAGAACTGCCTCATGCGCATTTTCTCCAGAAACAGAAACTCGTGCATGCCTGCCTGTTTGCTCAACAGTGAGACGCAAAACAGACGGCAGCCATGCATGTCCTGACCACCGGTCAAACCGCCACCTCTGCTGCCCATCGCCATTGCTGCTGCCTGGTTGACATTAGTTCATATCTGCTGCTAGTAGCCAGCTTGGGCAGTGAGGCGAAGCTGTGCCTCCATGGGCTATGGCAACTGCGCCAATGGAGCAATTTGTCGAATTGGTCGGTATCAGCTCAAAAACAATAACTAACAACTGACAACTGGTCAGGTTGGTCCAAGGAAGGCATAACTGGAAGGATTAAAGTCCCCATCAGTGCGTTTTGACAGAATGTGACTTTCCTGATGTTTGTCATCTTTGAGTGTTATTTAAGTCGACCAATTTGTCTCGATGTGATTTTTCCAAACCTCTGTTTTTTTGGTGCAGCAAAACCAAATTTCCTACGTATTGTTGGTATTAGAATTGCAACAGCCGAGGACGTGAAAGTTAAAGGGACGAATAGTAGCTCAAAGTCTAAAACTCAAGAAAATGTACTAACAAACCATAAACCATAAAGGGAAACGAACATTACTTCTGCATCAAACATCAGGGTTGCTACTTACAAAGCTCCACAAGTTCACCAATCTCTACTAAAGTCACAGGGAGGCGGTGTTCATGCTTGAGACACAAAATTCTCTAGTTCAATTGCAGTACATAATATCTACCAGATACAAGCAAAAACAAAACAAAACAAAAACCTTGGCAAACAACTTATCAGTAATATTCAACAACCAGATGACATCATCATGTGCATCAATTTGAAATTATGAATGAACTTGCGTCCATGTGGATATCCAGATACCACGGATGGTCAACAAGCAGGAGATGCCATCGACACATACGAGCCGCTGTGCATAACACTCTGCCTACCTGACTGAACTTTTACTTAGCCTGACATTTAGTCAACACCGTGTACTCCATAACGGATTTAAGTTCACAGGTACACTAGAACCAGAGTCATCCCGGTAACTAAGGTGTGAAATGAAAGGGAATGGTGAGGGAGAAAATTACTGTATCGGATCGCTTCAAGAGAGGGCCCTGGAGGATATGGCGGCTGGAGGTGGAGGAGAGCTGCCGCCTGACCCGCTCCAAGCTGCTCTCCATATCCCCTACCATCTGTATGTAGCCCAGCAAAAGGGCAAAATCCAACCAAGAGAAAACTGGAGCTTCAGCGAGATTCCGGTGTGGCGAGATCGAGACGCGAGAAATCTGGTCGAGTTCGACCCAGATCGACGCAATCCCGGGAGGAAGTAGAGGAGGAACAACTCACCGTGCTGCTCCCGTTCGAGGCCATCGCCATGGCCGGATCCTGCAGGGAGGGGAGGGAACTGGGAAGAGGGTTGAATTCGGACGAACGATGCCCGGAAAATGATTTGTGAACTGTATCAACTGCTTATGAAACGAGAAAATGACAAAAAAAACCACCACATTTGCGTGTGAGTTGTCACATAACCACCGCATTTACGTTTTTAGACACATAACTACCACATTTAGAGCTAGTGTGTGACGTTGAGCACTGATCCATCGTTGTTAGCGTTCTAACCGTTTTCTGACAGGTGGGCCCGCTGTCAGTGCCAACGTGGCAAAAATAAAAATAAAAAGAGCAGGTCAACACTATCTGATGCAGGTCAACCCACCAGTCAGGTCCATGGCGCGGGCGAGCACGAGCCGACCATGGGCGAGCGCCGGCCACGGGCGCGGGCGTCGGCGGTGGAGGCGGGCGTGGCGTCGGCGGCCGTGAAGGCGGTGGCGGCGCCACGGCCTGGAGGCGGCTGGGAGTGGCGACGATGTGGCCGCTGGTGAGCCATCCTCTGGTGCACCCGTACCAGGCCGCGGCTCCGGCGACAGCGCCGCCCGCTCCTGCTGCTCCCCCTCAGGCGCATGCGCAGGCCCAGCGCGGCAGGCGGCGATGTCGGGGCTCCACCACCGGTGGCTCTCCGAGCCGGTGCTGCTCCGCCACGCCGGCATGGTCGCGCAGGACGCCCCGGCGGCGCGCCGTGCAGGGCCAGCATCAGGGGAAAGGAGCCAGAGCTAGGAGGACGTGCAGCTCCATGCGCGGGCGCGCGTGGTCGACGACGTCCGGCTGCATGGCCCGCCGACGGCAGTGCCCAGAAAACTTTTGCTTATGCGGGAATTTCATTGAACAGTTTGCGCGCGTCGGTGTGACGACGTACACATGCACAAGCGAGCACGGGGAGGGCCTAGGTAGGGGAATCCATGGAGCTGGCGTCAGAGGCATATAGCATAGGATGAGCAGACACAAAATTCTCACCTCTCATCTCCCTTTGTGTGTCGGAAACGTGAACGGCATTTGAGCGCGCCATTGTCGGCATCATGCTCGTGGGCCGACCTCGCCTGGGACGTGGAGGAGCGGCCGGTGCTCCTGCTAGTGCGCCAGTGGTCGCGGAGGAGTCCAGCTTCCCGGGCTGAGCTCCACGGCGGCAAGGGCCTCCATGTCGTCGCGCGTCACGGCCAAGGCCCAGTAGAGGCTGCTCCGACTGCGCGCAGAGGCGGCGGTGACACACGTGCGGGGCAGCGAGCGCGGCGACTTTGGAATCGACTTCGCCGGCCGCGACCAGCTCACCCTCAGCTTCCTCGCCTCCTGCTCACACCTTGCTCAACCTCCGCAGTGGCCGGCCACCTCCGGGATAGAAGAAAAAAAGAAAAGAAATGACAAAAAAATAGATAGTGTTGACCTTTTTTTTTCTCACGTAGACCTAACTTGTGGGTCCCACCTATCAGAAAAATGGTTAGAACGCTAACAATGATGGATCAGTGCTCAGCGTCACACACTAGCCCCAAAGGTGGTAGTTATGTGTCCAAAAACGCAAATGTGGTGACTATGTGACAACTCACTTGCAAATGTGGTGATTTTTTGTCATTTTCTCTTGTGAAACCGACAAGAAGCTTTTTCCGACTTAGACTACCAGCTAAAATCCGACTCTATGCTGCTGTTACGTTTTCCCGCTTTTACGTTTATTGAACAAGAGGGCATATTCTCGCATTCCAAAGATAGAGCTCAGAGTTGGCCCGAAGACGTCTCCCACTACGCCACGGTATAGTTTTAGGGGCACTTTGGCTAGAGCATTTTTCAAAGTGCCCCAAAAGCTAATAATTAGGGGCATTTTGACAAAGTGCCTCTAAATGTCATATCTTTTGGGGCACTTTAGCAAAGTGCCCCTAAATGGCATAGCTTTTGGGGCACTTTGATGAAATGCCCCTAAATGTCATAAATTTTAGGGTACTTTGATGAAATGTCCCTAAATGTCATAGCTTTTGGGACATATTCTCAAAGTGCCCCTAAAGGTCAATACCCGAAATCATATCATTGCAAATACAAAACAAACTTAGCAGTTCACATCAAATTACTACAGTTCAAATCAAAGCAACATATTACAGTCCATAACTTAACAGTTAACATCAAATTACTACTACCACATAGTTACTACTACCAAAGTTCGCATCATAACTTAGCACATAGTTACTATGTACAGTCCATAACTTAGCAGTGCACTAGCCATATTACAACAACTTAGTCTTAAAACGAGTCCACATATACATTCCTTAGCACATAGTTACTACTACTGACTTAAAAGGAGTACACACTACATTCCTTACCACATAGTTACTACTACTGACTTCAGAACCTCTTCACAAGGGCGAGATCATAAGATTGAGACCATAGCGGAGACATTCGATGAAGCCGAACATGTAGATCCCTCCTCGTTCAACCTAAACCTCCTAGCTGCTTTAGGCCATCCACCAGACAGAACAGCCTTATTGGTTCCCTCAACTATCTTCAAGTTGACAATGTACCTTTTCTTGCTTGTAGCCGACTCAACTAAGATTTGATTGAACTGGCCTTCATTGATGAACTCTGTCAGGTAGGTTTGGGTGAAGTCTTCATCAAATTCCTGCCAAATTACAGATATTACATCATTACATTCCAAAACTACTGATGTAATACTAGTAAGCATTAGGATTGACTAAATACAATTTCTAGGATTCCTACATGAATAAGTTAGGTAGGCTCTTACCATCTTTGCTTTCTCTCTATGAACTGAAGCTGCAGTCATCTTGTACACGTAATACTTGATTGGTATCCCAGGTGCATCTTCGCATATGGTGTTCAGCCACTCCCATTGATGCTGTTTCAACTGCATGTTGTTCCCAAACACGCAGTGTTCATCAAATGGCTTGTTTCCCCTTAAGTTTGGTCATGTATGCCACAAAGAAATGTCTGAATGTTAGTTGCATATTTTCTTACCTAAGTCAATTTAACACTTCTCCATTCCAATGTTATCCATACATCTCCACAGGGTCACCTGCTCGACTTCATCACCACTGGAAAAGGCCTCGAGGAAACTGCTCGCACTGCTGTCATCACTTGGCACGTCCACGACGATTCTGTTATGTGCCATCTGCTAAGGTACAATAAATACACCATAAATTAAAGCAGTACAACAAAAACACCATAAACAGTACACCTAGTCACAAACAGTAGAGCTACCTGCCATGCCACAGATCTAACATAGGAACTACCAGATCCAAGAAAGAAACGAGTACTAATCCTAACTCATCAAAGAACCAGATCGTCATAAAAGCAAAGAGGCATATAGTGAGAAAGATATCTTGCTAACCTTGGGGGCTCCTGGATGGCATGACCGTGGGATTGCTGGCCCAAAACATGCAACTCTTGCAACTGTAGGCTCTCCGTGGGATTTGCACAAGCACATGCAGTGTAGTTTGTTCTACTGACCAAAGCAAACCAGTGAGGAGGAATGTCTCAACCTGCAAGTTGAAGCAGAGGATGTCACTGATGCAACACTAAGCCACATATCCACCACTCCGCTATAGCCTCTAGCTTCACCGGCCGCCGGGAGTCCTTGTTGGCCGCTGGTTGTTGGCGATGTAAGAGAGGCCTGGTTGGGAGGTCGGGAGCGCTGACGGACTGGTCTACATGCTGAAGATGAAAACATCCAGAATTAGCGAGAGTGACAGTACCATGGTATCCGTAAGTTTCTGCACACTTGCCTCTGAGGCACTGTAACAAACAACAAAAACAAGAACACATTTTCTTCGAATTTTCCCATGGTCATTAATCACTACACACTTTAGGAAAATCATCTAAGTGTTGTTTAATTTACAATCAGCTATAACAGGCAAGGTAACGATAAGTCCAGAACGGCATCTCGTTTAGCAAAGTTAATTCCAAAGAAAAGAATGCAGGGGTTATTGGTTCAGTTTGTAACAGCCACCTATAAATCCAAGAGATCATCAAGTTTACCAAAGTTAATTTCAACTTTTTATGTGATACAAGTGTGGACTTTGAGCATGCTCAGTATTTTACAATGCTATCAGTACCTATAGGTCTTGACCACATGTCCCTAATTAAATTACAATTAGAATGTCGATAAAATAGACTGAAGAAAGTTGGCATTGGTGTTGGTATGAAAATAGATACCATAGGTATTGATCACATGTCTCTGGTATAACAATGTTGGTATGAAATTAGACTGAAGAAAGTAGGCATTTCTAGTTAATAACTAAACTATGAGTTTGTTTCATCTCCATGGATTCCCTTCTATGAGTTTGTTTTCTGTAAAAAAAATAGCCATTTAATCTAATGTCGAAAGAAGTATAACACATAGCCATATTTGACAAGTATTAACAAGCTGCAGTAATGTTCTAGACTGAGTAGACAATTGTTTATTGACACAAAGATGCTCAACACAGGGCTAGATAACAGTGAACATAACTAACACAGTGACATGTTCGTATGTGCACGACCAAAATGAGTTCAAAGGCGTTACTTGGTGATTCTCTACAACCCTTCTCCTTTTCTCTTGCTTCCTTGAACAATAGCGCAGCCTGACTGAATTCCATACTGAAACATCAAAGATGAAAAGTGTATGAGGATAAAACATATATACTGCAGAAATAGAAGCTTGAATATATTGTGGTCATGGTAATTGGAAACAATGCCTATGTTCTCTTTACATGTTGCATGGAAACAAGTCTCGGCTGGGCATGCATCTAAGCAAGTCATGGTATTGGCACAAGAAAATTATGGAAAACGATCTTCCACTAAGCCAGAATTTATGATGGCGTTGAAAGCTTCATATATAGGCTTGCTCTGCCTCAGCCTTAGCTGAAATTTTACCTTCTCGGGCTGATGCATCGTAGCATATGAAACGACAGATATAACAGCCTCTACACTCTAATTTGGTGCACGACCAGTAGTATCTACCTCCACAGCTAGGATCTACAATTATTTCCAAATATGATTCGTTGAGCGAGATGGGCAAAGGATCAGATTCGGCGAGACCTTTCGGGACAGGAGAGGAGAAGGAGAGAAGCCTGGACGTCCTCGCCAGCAACACGGCGGAGTTCTTGACGGCCATGAGGTCGTCGAAGATGCGCCCGAGAAGGTCGACGAGCTTCCCCCACGCCCTTCTCGAGTGTCTGTATCTCGCCCTCCTGCAGTCAAATCGACGAGTCGTGTCAAATCCAGACAACAAACATTCCGACGAGCTCGCCCTCCTGCACGACCGCTCCGGAGGAGAAGGAGTTACCTGAGATCGTACAGATCTACGGGGAGCCGTCGAGAATGCGGCCGCACGAGCTTCGCCGGAGATCGATGGCGCGGCGTCCGTCCGGAGGCGTTGGAGGAGGGACAGAAGCGGTGGAGGAAAGAAGAGGCACTGGAGGTGGGAAGGATGCAGTGGTGGGCTGCACGAGGGATGGGCGGCGCGGCGGGAAGTCGGACGAGAGCTGGGCGGCGGCGCAGTTCGCCATGCTACGAGTCGGCGGCGCGGTTCGTGGGGGGATCGAGGAGTTGCGGTCAAAAAGACAAAGCCACGACTAGGTATATTGACCAAACAACACCTTCTTTCCTGACGCGGTAATTTCGAAATACATTAGGGACTAAGTGATAAATGTGGCGACAACTGTCCAGAGTCCAGACTCCAGGAAGGACTGCAGGTTGATTTTGCAAAACCTCAGGGTCCATTACGGTCCAGCTCCTCGCATCTCTCGCATCGTCATCGTCTCGCACAAGCCTCTTTCCCTCGATCCCCTTCTCTCGCCCGTGATGCACCGCCGCCGCTTGCTCCGGCCGTCGCCGCCCCCTCCGGCGCCGCCGCACCCGGCAAGACTCCTGCTTGAACTTCTTCGCAAGTTCCCCACCGCCGCCAAGCCGCTCCGTCTCCGAGCGTGACGCCGCAGCTAACCCTAGACGTGGGGTTCGGCTCCTCTCTTGATCGTGAAGACGTCGGCGGCCACCATCCACAAAGCTCGTCCCTCCCCCCGTGGCTGAGGCAGTGGTTCCTCCTGGACCTCCTCTCGCGGCCTGGCCGTCCCCTGCCCCTCATGGTCTCTCGCTACTCGAACAAGGCACTTGCGCCCTGGTGCCGGCTGATGGGACCTGCTGACTCACGCCCTGCTGCTCTGGCGCTACTCCCTTCCCCGGGCCCGCAATCTCTCCCGCGCTCCTTCATGGCGCGCTGCTCGCCCTCTACTTCTTCCTCACCGGAGCCCTGAACGGTGGCAAATGTCCAGGTACTACTCGACCCGCATGTCATCTGTTCGACAGAATGTCTGCAAGTAATTTGATCATGACACTGGTTTCCATCTTTTGATTTTTATGGTGCATCTAGATAGGTTGTAATCAGACTAATGTACGTTAGATTTGCATCCCAAAAGCTTCAGTTACAAGTTTTCAACGTGCAGTTCGTCCAATTTTGCAGCTCTCATTAACATCTTCATTCAACTTCCCTTAAAGTTTGGAGACATTTACATACTTAATTGCGACATTGGACAAATGTCAATGACTTGCAATATGGTTATGTGTGTATTTGTTGATCATCCTCGATGGCCTTGATATCGTGTCAATAGCAGCTTCATTTGGAAGAGGGTCTTACAAGCAAGGGCACTAACAGAATAGATAGACGCTTGTGATTATTCGAACATTCTGTTAGCTTTATTCAAACAACCATATGAACTAATCAGCGTACTGTCCATCAAAATTTACCCTTGATATTTATGTATAGCTTTGCTATGATTGCTTGAACTCCTCGCCTTTGCATAGATTGAAGTTATTTTCGTGTCATCCAGATTGTACCAATAATACGTTGTTGTGCAAATTTGAAATGCTATCTATTAAGATACAATTTAAATTTAAAGTCCCAAATGATAGAAAACATTTAGCTATCCCAATCTGCTACTTCACATAATATGCCATCTACAGTTTATTTTTGTTGACAGATATTTGATGGTGTTGCAACAAAAATAGTTGCGAGCTTTTTCGTGACGCCATGGCTCGGTTCCGCCGCCACCGCAGCAGTCGGCCGTGTCGCGATAAGCCACGCCGTGGGAGGCGCTCTCGCGGGGGCTGCCGCACTCGGCGAGCCGAGCGCCGCATCGACCGCCGCCTCCGGTAGGTGCAGTGGAGGATGAAACCCCGATCCGCCGCACCACCTTCAAGGACCTCCTCTCTGAAAGGTAACAGCTAATCTACGCTGCTTGTTTTGTGTTTCCTGTTCGCTTGACCTGAATGCAGATCAAGTGTTTGATTAAGTGATTAGCTGGACGAGTATACTTTTGGTAGCCATATTAGTTCAGGGGCTTGACTATAGAGACTTTGTGATCCAAGTTCTTAATAACAGCATGTCCAGTCTAGCAACGTTACATTTGTTGACCTTTTGGTTTATAATAAACAAACTATGGATGTCAAACAATCAACTGGTATTACTCCTATAAAGGATGCTATAATATGTGTAATGGTATTTTAACTTCACTTATTTAACCTGTCAAACAATGAACTGGTATTACTCCTATAAGTCATCGTGCACTAGTTATGTCCAGTTCTTGTGTAATGGTATTTTAACTTCACTTTATAAGCATGGGAAAGAGTCATTGACATGTACTTATTTAACCTAGAAACATGCAGATATTGATAGCTAATCGTATCAAGAGCAGTTAGTTCAATATTTTACTCAGCATATATTACAGTTAACTATCTTGGTAATATACTTCAGCTCCTAAGTCCTCCTTCTCTAGGACTTTTCCAAGGTTACTACAGATTGTTAGAGAAATCCAGCCTGCTCAATTTTTTTCTCGGATGTGCACATGATCCCCGTGGTGATATCAGGTTTTATAGAACCTCTAACATCAATACCAGCGTCTTCTCCTCACCCTCGCAACCACTGTCTTTTCATCACCCTCGCCATACATATCCCTTTCATAACAATGTCTGTTGATAAAACTTTTGTGCATGGCTAGGTTTAAATTTTAGGGATTAATATTCCAATCAATCTGCTATAATTTGAATCATAAGATTCATTAAATTTGTGTTGTCATTGAAAATCTGAACCTGAAAGAAACATGACCAGTTCAGGATGCTCATGTGGCTTAAAATGCTTCTGTATCATGCAAACAAACCATTTTCTTTGTTATGAGTGAGATAGTGCATGCCGCAGGTGCCTTCAATTTTGCACCCCTGGTGTTTCTTTTTTGTGCAGATTTTAAGGGTCTGGGCTTTAGCTAATTGTTCTTTCATGCTGAGTGCAACACCTTTTAGTTTATAAAGATTTCTTTCATTTCTTACCCAACGACTACACTATCAGATTGACAAACATATAGGAGTTCTTCTGAATTATTTATATGCTCCTTGAAAATTATTTGTCTTAACTGAAATAACGTGGCCATATTGTTTGTTATTTGAGAAAATAATTTAATTTCCTAGCATAACAGGAATCCATGGTCGTCTCTTCTCTTTAATTATTCATGCATGTTCCTCCTGAAACAGTTAAAAGCGTCTGCAGCAGCACATGTACATTTGGCCTCATATTACATTTGTAATTAAAAACTTAAACTTCAGACAATGAAATTCCACTTTGCTACTGTTTAGTGTATCTTCATTTTAAAGTATATATTTATATCAGTTAATCAATTCAAGATATCTTAGAACTTGATATAACATCTAGAAACTCCAAATATATTCCCACGAATTTAGAGGACGTTAGCTCATATAGTGAAACAGCCGAATGTTAAATGAGATGGAGTGTGAAATGTAGAGAAGCTTTGTGCAACTTGTCTTACTACTGGCATTGTTTCCATATTTCCATAGAGAAGCTTTGTGCATTGTTTGGCTGCATTGTTTGTCTAGTTGAGTTAACAGTTATCCAGTTATCCATTTACCTGACATTTTGCAGTTACTGTGAAGTGAAGCTTTGTGACAATGTGAAGTGAAGTGAAGTTTCCGGTGCACTGTGAAGTGAAGCTTTGTTCTTTTGTTTTCAGGTTTCACCTGTGATGTGCTGTGAAACTGGTGTTGATTAGTGGTACAAGTAATTTCATTTGAATTGATGCTCGTGCTGTCATAACTGGTGCTGTAATAACATATTACTATTTAGAAACTGGTACTGTAATAACAAATTGCTTGCTGTGATGTGTTGTGATGTTTAGAATTTGATTCGAATTGAGTGCTGTGATTTGAATAGCAGATTTAGGATTTATTTTTAATTTGATAGGAAAAACCTCTGATTGGTTTAGGGGCAGTTAATCAAACTGCCACTAAATACATTTAGAGGCATTTTGAAATAGTGCCACTAAATGTATTTAGAGGCATTTCCTTAAAGTGCCCCTAAATGTATTTAGAGGCATTTCCTCAAACTGCCCCATATAGGGGCATTTCCTCAAAGTGCCCCTAAAAGTATTTAGGGGCATTTCATCAAAGTGCCACTAAATACATTTAGGGGCACTTCCTCAAAGTGCCCCTAAATGTAGGGGCACTTTCCATAGTGCCTCTAATGAATACTTTCAGGGGCACAATATAAAGTGCCCCTAAAACTTTTAGAGACACAAGTAAATTGGGCACTTAAAAAAAGTGCCCCAAATACTTTTAGGAGCAGAAAAGTGACATTTAGGGGCACTATTAAGTGCCCCTAAAACTCAACCGTGATGTAGTGTCCACATCGGACTACGGTTGGGTTTGGTTGCGAACTGACCGGAGTCGCCACGGATATGTCGCCGACTCGATCTCGACGATGAAATATCGGCTACAAATACGCGTCCCCGCACGACGCCACAAACCACCAAAGCGCAAGTGAACACCAAGGCGAACGAACGAAGAAACTAGTATGAGCCATCATCAGATCGATTCCAAGACCACCATGGCAGGCAGCGACGGCGAGTGGATCTACGTCGACAGTGACGACGAGAAGGCCTCGCCGGAGGCAGCTTCCGCCGTGCCGGTGCCTGCTGTCTCTGCTTCTGACGACGCGACGGAGGTGATCACCGCGGCCGAGCACGCCGATAACACGGATGCCGAAGACGCCTGCTCCAACGACGAAGACAACTACTCCGACCACTCCAATGAAGGCCGCCTCGAGAGAGCCTACGAGTCCGCCGAGGACCTCGATCAAGGTGACGACGAGAAGACCTCGCTGAAGGCAGCTTTCGCCATGCGGGTAACTCCCCGCTGGGCTTCTCACGACGTGACGGAGGTGGTCGCCGCGGCCGACACCAAGTGCTCTGGCGGCGTGAGGGACGAACGTGGATTTAAGTACTGGTACGCCGATAAGACGTACACGGATGCCGAAGACGCCTGCTCCGACTACTCCAACGAAGGCCGCCTCGAGAGAGCCTACGAGTCCGATGAGGACCTCGACCAAGTCGAGGACGAGTTCTTCGAAGCCACGTTCAGCAAACTGCTCGACATCCCCGAAGCTGCAGGCAACGATCAGGTTGCGGACGCGGCACCGGCACAGTGGACGATAAGGACGCGTGGCACGCAGCCGCGACAGAGTATCTCGATGACTACCATGACGGAGGTTCGACGTACCGCGACGACTTCATGGAATCCTTGTACGGCGGTGGAGGTTACGGAGGCAACTCTGACTATGGCTACGGCGTTGGTGGAGGTTATTGCGGTGGCGGCGGCCTCTCCGACTATGACTACGGCAGCGGCAGAGATGACGGCCACCTCTCTGACTACGACTACGGCAGTAGAGGTTATTACAGCAGCAGCCACTACAGCCTCCCAGACTTCGACCACGGCAGCAGAAGAGGTTATTACGGCGGCCTCTCAGACTTCGACCACGGCAGCAGCAGAGGTTATTGCGGCGGCGGCCACCTCTCTGACTTTGACTATGGCAGCGGTAGAGATGACGGCCACCTGTGACTACGACTACGGCAGTGGTAGAGGTTACTACGGCGGCCTCTCTGACTTGGATTACAGCAGCCGTAGAAGTTGTTACGGTGGCCTCACTGACTTCCACTACGGCAGCCGCGGCCGTCGGGGTTACTGCCATGAAGGCTACTACGGCCACTGCTACCATGGCCATGGGGACCGGTATCCCGGCGAACTCCACCCGCGGATGTATAACGGCCTTACTATGTGCCCCGCGTCGGCATGTACCAGCCGCAGCCTACGAGCCAGTATGGATATCCACCGTTCTCACCTATGCCTGAGGCGCCGGCGGCGGAGGCTGAGCAGCTCGGGTCATGGGTGTAATGTGAAGCTTTTGTCTTTCCATCGCAGTAGTACTAGTAGGCAATTGCCGTTTGGATCATGTAGCTGATGCGTGATTCTGTTTTACTTGACCCGAGGGTCTAATGTTATTGTCTTGTCAGAAAGAATTAATCTATTGACTATGTTGCTTTTTGAAATATTTGACACATGGGAGTCGGATGCTCAACAGAAGAAACTATTCATACATTGGTTACTTGATTAGACACATGATGAACTGGTTCATACGCTTATAAGACATAACATAACAATCCAACTCATAACAATCCAACTCATAATAGATAATGCAAAGATCTAGGCACGTTCACATACTTTGGCAAAAGGTACACCGGAGACAAACAAAATTGATCTATGTTCATCTGGAGTAAAGTTCTATCCGGAACAAAATCTGCTGTCAGTTACAGGAAGCCAAAATTGGGCAATGTAAGCATCTCGAAAAAGGAGACGAAAATCACCTCATAAGCTCGGTTGCCATTGCAACAAGTCAAAAGCAATCTATCGAGAGCGCCGAAAGTATGTACAGCGCGGTGCCATCGTTGTATGCAGACCTACTAATCCACATTCTGGATCTCACCCATCATGATGCGGTTGCTGACTACATTGAATCCTAAGACTGCTGCGCTCACCTTCTTCCCTTTCTTCCCCTTCTTCTTTCCTCCAGCGTCATGCTCTGCCTCAGCACTTGGACCTCCTTTGCCTGCAGAAGCAGGGTTCGGGCGAGGTCCGCGGTTGCTGGGGGCTCTGAATGCCGTCTCGATCACCTCTGTGGACAGGAAGGCCTTGTAGTTGAGGAACTTGTCGATGAACTGGCCGTTGCGGTCCAGAGAGCCAACATTCTCCCGGAGAAGCATTTCAGCTTCAGTGGTCGGCTGCTTGATGCAGAACTCAAGGAAGCTTGTATCTGGGTTGGCAAAATGGAACAAACAATCAGACTGGTGATTTTTAAGCAAAGAACTACCATGTGAGAAATAATACCATTTGTTCCAGTGAGCCTGGACCACTCGCTGTCACACCAATCCCTGAAATCCATTGCCTCTGCAGTATAAGAGTGTTAGAAAGACACAGTACAAAGCGACTTGAGAAACTTGAGCATAAACAAGTAGCGTACCTGTCTGCTTGTTTGCTGCCTCTGTCTTCCCTTTCCTGGTTAGGTTGGCAGTAGGAGCCGTTGAAAGCGGCAACTTGCTAGCCTGAGACTTTTGACGATTCAATGGACCCTGATCTTTCGCGATGGAACCTTTGCTCTGACTTGAAAGACTTGGGAATTCTGACCTGTTACATATCATAAGAAAAAAATGCAAGCATCTTAGAAAAGTTCCATACAAAAGAAACAAAACTGGGGAGTAATATCCAAAAATAGACGAAAAAATAGGAAACGAATGTTCCAGCCATCAATGGTCAAACAGAGTACCAGGTGAACACACTAGACATGTTATAAAAAAATTCTACTTATGCAAGGAAGTCAATAGAAAAATGTGCTAATTCAAAAAAACCAAGAACATCAAATATATAAAAATTCTACTTATGCAAGGACTACAAAAATATATTTTATGATGAATCTAATGGAACCAATTATGTCTTTTATATGTGGAAGCTGAACTTCAAATAATTTGGAGAGGGGGTAGATGCTACAAGTCCTAGTACTTCAGTGAGATAGAAAGATGGTCTACAGAAGCTCTTAACCAATTCCATGTAGTGCTACCTCCAGAATTCAGTTTAGTCATTAATTCGCTTAATACTTATTCAGTATGAAGAATATAAATCAATGTCATAAATGGGAAGGGTTAATAATATCTGCCAACACAAAATCGCTGTAAAACCATCACAAAGAACATAGGAACATACTGTTTCTTATCTTGTTTGGAGTGGTCAGAAGGGCCCCAAAACAGATCATCTTCGGCATTTGACTTGGCACGATTGGAAGGATTGGAAGTCATCTGGACAGGAGCAACTGGCTTTGATGGAGAAACCCAGAAGCTTGCCAAGAAGGAACATTACCATGATTCCGTTGGTTCACAGACACCTTTGCTGGAGTTGGTGAGGGTGGCTGTTGCTGGACAACACTGATCTCCTTTCTTCCTCTCTCTGAATATCTCTCAAAGACAAAGGCTTGTGCACCTTTGCAGAGTCAGTAGACCATGCTGGAGCAGGTGCAAAATTTGTCTGGTCAGTCTTCCAAGGAACAAAATCTCCAAAGGATGGACCACTTGGTGGAGCCGGTAGTATTTCCTTCTCTAGTTGCGCTTGCTTTGATGATTTGACCTTTTCTGTGGGTACAGAGATAGCTGATGAATCAACGGAACCAACTTTGACTGCAGGCCCTTTTGACTTTGTTCCCTTTTTCTTGTTCTTTTTGGAGTCCTTGGCCTCAATGAAGTCATTATCATCAAAAGCAGGAGCATCAGGCTGAACAACAGCAGGCGACAGAGGAGGAAACGACACATCATTAGCATTACCTATGTTCTCATTGTCTGCATTACTAGACCTTGCCAGAACTTCTTCTGCCAACAAATCATGCAACTGGCTTCTTTTGTTTCTGGAGTCACCAGCACTTTCCTGGACACCCAGTGATTTACCTGCACCCCCAAACTGTTGCTCAGAAGATGCTGACATGGTATTCCAAGGAACTGATGGCACGGAAATCACTGGCACAGCTGTCTTGGCATGCTCCGCAGCTACCCTCTGTGCTCTTAATTGCTCCTCAGCTTGAATTTCGAGCAGTGACTTAGGCCTGGGCCCTTGGGTAGGTTTCCAACCTTTGTGGCTTGCCGCAGCATGAGGCTCAGATAGAGCACTATGTTCCCATTCAGCTCTGGTGATATCATACTCCTCAGGAAGACTTTTGGGAGGGAAATTCACAGATGATTCAAAGCCCAGCGGAGGCCCAACAGATCTAGAAGAGCTTTCCGCTCTGACAGGGGAACTCCAAAAAAGTTCCTCTGCATCATCTGGCAAATCATGTTTAGTACTACCCTGATTTGATACATCAACTTCAGCATCAAGTCTTGGCTGTTGGGAAACTGTCTTTGGAGCTGCTTTGCCAACATCTACAGCCGTCTGCTTCTTCTTCTGTTTCTTTTTCTTTTCTGCTTTCTTCGTCTCTTGTGTATCAGGAGCTTTTACATCAGTTGCCATAGTTAGCTCAACTGAATCAGGGGTATTTTTCATTTCCTGGACACTGTTATGAGGTTTACTTTCAGCTTTATCTATTCCAACTTGTTGATAGTTAGCAGACTCCTCTCCATACCTTTCTGCAACTTCTGTTAGCATCGGGTTGACCATACTTGCACTTGGTTGAGGGTTGTTACTTGCAATATTTTCCAACTTCTGGGGATGGGAATAGCGTTCTTTTGAAGGTGCACCCATAAAAAAATCATGAGGCAATGGCACAGTAGGTACAGAGCTTTGTGTCAATCCAACACCCTCCATACCCCTCATATTCATAAATGCTTGACTAGATTGTTGCCCTTGCGGTGTACCATGGGTAGTCAAAATCCGATCGACCTCAAGAACATCTTGAATTTTTCGACCACCAAGATTCATGGAATCACCAGCTGGCAATGAAGTATGCTTCGACCATAAGGGTCATCAAGCTGCTGGTTGGAATGTCCATGAGGTGAAACTTGTGAAAGTAGCTGTTGTTGCTGCAGTAACACCTTCTGCTGCTGCTCAAGCTGTAGTCGTTGCAGCTGCTGCTGTTGCTGCTGCTGCTGTTGCTGTTGCTGCTGCTGAAGCAATATCATTTTGTCCAACATTGAGAGTTGTGGCTGATGCTGAGGTGTCACTGGTGGCTGTGATTGCAACTGCAGTTGTGATAGCAGATACTGTTGTTGAAACATGTGTAAGAGTTGTGGATCTTGAGATATCTCAGCAAGCAACTTCTCAGGTGGCAAATGAGTCATAGGTGGCTGGTTCTGTGGCATGAAGTTCTGTTGTTGAACAGCAGTAGCCATTTGCTGAGAATTCTGCAGATTTTGATGCATGTTAAGTGGCCCTTGAGTGAGATCCACGTGAAGGTTAGGATTAAGATTTCTGGCTTCAGGATAGTTTGACCATGCTGGCAATCCAACAGGTGCTTTAGGTTTCTCTGCAGAATGAAGCATTGCAAGCAAGTCAACATTCTGAGATTGCGAAGCTTGACGAGATGGATCAGCCATGGAACTGGACACTTTAGAGTGCAGAGCAGACACTTCTGAAGCTGTATCTTTATTTTGTGCTTGTGTTGCTGGAATACCATCTCCAGACCAATATGGGACAGCGTTTTGGGACGATTTTTGTCTCTCCAACAATCTTTGCTGCGCCAGAAAATAATTCATATTGTTCCCACTCTCCCCTCCAGCCATCGCAATGTTGCCAAAGCTACTGCTCCCTGATTCCAAAAAAGATGGTGTCAAGTCAGAAAGTATGCATGATGAGTAGCAGAGATAATTCGAAAATATATGGAATGAAATAGGCATGAATAGGGCTCTCGCCAGTAAACAAACCTCCAGTCATAGCAGCTGAAGGACCTTGCATACTATTAGACATAAGTGACTCCAGAAAACGATTCTGGGCTTCAACTGCACCGCCATTCCTGCTTGGCCCACCATTAAAAATACCAACACCAGCTGACCCACCTTGTGTGCTATTGGAGCTGACAAACTTCCCTGTAGGTGGAGTCTCTGGCATTAGCATTTCACTGGATTTTGTGGTGCTAAACCCTGGAGGTGGCCTTGCCTTTGCTCGTAGGTGTGGCATAACATCCCCAAGCATTAAGAAAGGAGCATCAGGAGGTGCATTTGCAACACGAACCAGCAAATCAATACCAAAATAACTAGCCTCGAACCAGCCAATGATGTCAGCACCAGAAAAGGGGCCTTGAATTCGACCGTGTGGATCTTTGTAGTATAATGACAGACTCTCTGGATTAGGATAAGGTTGAACAGGACTGGCCAACTCATCAACACCTGTCATCCCGACTACTTTACTTTCTTGATCATAGACAATTTGCTGCGGAAAGTCATTTGGTCCATGCCTATGGTCTCCAATAAACCGAGATCTTTGTGGAACAACATAACTAGGAGTCTCTGTCCGCAGCAAATCAACATTTCCAGGAACACCTATTTTAACATAGATGGATTTGAGAGCAGAAAGGATTTATAGAAATTATGCAAAGCATTCAGCAAAGAACAATGGTGGAATACCAACTATAGTTAGCTACCAAAAACAGCAAGCACTTCAAAATAGCTAAATAAGATACCATGAGATCGTAGAACACATGCAATCGCAAGCCTTGAGTTTTGTAAACGGATATAAAACAAAGGAACAATATTATATCTCCAAAAAAAGTTTCAAAATAACCTATGTAGTATACCATACTGAATTTGTACTACTGCTATATGGATAGACCTTGACTAAAGTTTGTCCTAAACATAAAAAGACATTCTTAAAGTGTGAACCACGTGGACTAATTATTAAATTGTGAACCCAGACCATGTGGACAATTCCAAAGTTTTGAAAGGTTAGATGTTTCAGAAATGACAAAATCTCTATACATAGACAACCGAACAAACAATCATCCCCATGTAATCACTTGAAATTGCTCAACTAAGTGGCACGCAGTAAACAAAAAGAACTGTGTAAACAGGGAATAAGATATGGCACCCCTGAGACTTCCAGCTGTTTCTCCCTTCAAATCTTCTACGCTTCCAGGTTGATCTTCTCTACCGCCTGATTAAAGGGAACATTCAATACACAACGTGGTAACATATTTGGATGTTTATGCCACAAACAAAGTACAAAACTGCATCGAACCTAATTTGGATTGTTTTAGAGCACCCCGTCAGGATTATTTTTTCCAACAGAACCATCTTTAGAAACCTGATAGACACCACTATTTATGACTTCCCCTTTGTCAATTGCTTTTAAAACAGCCTACAAATATAACAAGAACTGTGAGATATAGGGACAGTATAGATTATTACTATACATAATAGTAAGATTATCCTAGTTCAGAAAAATAAGGATAAACTTTACCGCTTCTTCAGCCGTAGGAGCAGATAATGCTAAAGGCTCCAACAATTCTTCTTGCATAAATGCGGACACTTCCTCACAAACATCAAAGGCATCTTGAAGTCAGTAACATGTGAAGTTGTTCTGTATATGTCAAGCAGTTTCATCCTACTGTATCTAAATGCCGTGCGATCCCCTGATGCACCGCCAGGTCTGTCAGAAAGTAGACCAAGCTGGAATGGACGTGACGATCCAGTACTGCCAGTATTTGTACTACCAGTACCGGGTGTAAACTTTCCACGAGAACTTGGAAAAGCTGTGCTTTCGTTGTCCGGTTTCCCTCTACCATACCCATACATGGAAGATGGTTTTTGTGAAGTCTGTGAGGGGTGATAAGATGAATCTCCCCGGCCACGGCCCACAGGATGGCTGGACTTCCATGATCGAGAAATATTATCATCTCTTTCAGTATCCTTATCATGATTGTTGCCGTCTTTACCATGTGTCACAAACTGGGAAAAACCTTTTTCACGGGAAGAATCACCCTCTTTGACTGAATCGCCCCACCTGTCACGCCAAGTTTCAGACTCCTTATCATTGGAAGCCCAGCGAGTGCTCCACTTGCCCTCACGGCGCTGGTCATAGTTGCCCTCCTTGTTATTGGAATCACCCCAACGTTCCTGTGGAGCACGACGGCATCCACAGAAAACTTGGACGAGTCATCTGACCATTTTTCCACCTTGCGTGTATCACCATGTTCCTTGTCTGTCTCCCTCCAGCGAGTCCACCGAGGGCCTGCATTTGGTTCCCGTTCATCATCACGCCAACGCTCACGACGCCCAGTTTCACCATCAAGCACAGAAGCCCTGAAGACATCCTTTTTCTTTGCACTGGAGCCCATGTCTTCACCATTCCCTGGAGTTTTGGTAGCATCTGAGCGTGAACCCTGTGAACCGGGCTCCTACAACAAAGAACGATTAAATAAATTACCATCTTGCGCACAAACTACTAACAGTCTAAATGTCTAATAACAACCTAGATGGTATTCTACTGCCATGTTCACCACGCAAGCATAGTGTCAAGAGGTCCAGTTGTTTGAGTCTAGTTACTGCCCTTAATCCTAAAACCCTGACCATGTTTTCTCATACCTTCATAAGCCACTGAGGAGAAAGGGGCATGTCAGTATCCAGGCCTTGCTTCTCTGCAAACCAAAACAAAAGGCTACAATGAGTAAGACAGGGAACATGCTATAATGATAAAAACTGACGGAAACATGTACATAATGCACTCTAAACAGCCTATGTTACTGATGAAAGTTTCGTTCTAAACTAATTGTAAGAAACACTGGACACAACCAAACAGATGCTCAATAGTTAGACAAGAGAAACATGCAATACGATTATACCTCAGATGGAACTAGATGGATTGCAAATGTAGATAATAACATGTCAGCTTCTAACGAAATGATCAAATTGAGCAAACAATCAGTAAAAGAAGCCGCCACCAATGTTGCAGGCAGCACGTGCGGCGTGGCTACAAAGACCGCAACATTTCTTAGCCCAAAGGAAAGCACATATGCTTTCTATCTGCGTCCTACAAATACTAACACATAAATCACTATGGACACAATCTAAAAAACTCCTGCTGGAGAGTCACATTTGCATTCACGCACAGGCCACAACAGCAAGGTTACACCAAAAAAATACAATTCACACGCATAAATTAACAACAGGAATCGAAGTACTAAAACAAAGGGGGGTAATCCAGTAAGGTGAAACCAGCCACCCCGAAATCGAAGCAGGACACTAAGTTAATAACTGGACCACAGCATCCAATCCACCGAAATCCAAAGACCTCTTAGCTACTAAGCCTTGGCCATTTATACCTACTAGAACGACCGCACCACCACATCAGGAATTGTCCAGGCACAGACCCTACAAGGCAGTAACGCTGTGGAATCCCAACCCAAAGTGGAAGTACCATTTCGCAACCGCCGAAGCCCCACCCCCCCCCCCCCCCCCCCCCGAACCATAGTGACGTCAGCACGGATCGAACGACGGTACTAGCAACAAATCAAGCCAGCCCGGGCTACGGGGTAGCGCTAGGGTTTCGGCCTGGAGTGACGCAGATCGAGGTGCGGTGGAAGGAGGCACGGGGTGAGTGAGCGGAGGGACGGACCTTTGGCGATCTGGGGCGGTGGAGGCATCTCGACGGCGAAGGGGCGGCGGAGGTCGTCATTGGCGCGGTCCGGGGAGGTGGCCATGGGAGGCGGCGGGGAAAACCCTAGGGTGAGCTTTGGCTTGGGAGGTTTGGGGGGCGGAGACGAGGAGCGAGCGATGGGAGGAGACTGTTAACTCCAGGCGCGGATAAAAAACCAATCTCACACGCGCACAGGGTGCCGCGTTTGCCCGAGGAGGGGCCTTTTGCGCTCAGCACCTCGGCCTTCTGTATAAATCTTTTAAACGTCCTGCAGGCCGCATATATGCGTTTAGATCCCTATTATAAATTTATTATGGTATTTTATCCCTATCCCTACTATCTATCCCTATCCCTATACTATCTAAAAAGGAAATTTGGTTCCTCTCGTACGTTTCGTCCTTCGTCCTCGTCCAACATCCTCCCGCTAACGCTGTTCGACAGCCGACTGTAGCTACAGTCGGTTCGACGACGCGCGCCTTCCGCGTCCCGCGCTGGCGGCCACGTCTGCGGAGGAAAATTTCGAGTGTTCCCGTTACGTCTTTTCACGTGAGTGGAGTAGACCCCACCGCCCGTACGTCATGTCACTGGCTCGCTGCTCTCTCCTCACCTTTTCAAGCTAGTGGACAGTGCATTAGAGGTCACGTCGACATGCTATACTATCTAAAAAGGAAATTTGGTTCCTCTCGTACGTTTCGTCCTTCGTCCTCGTCCAACATCCTCCCGCTAACGTTGTTCGACAGCCGACTGTAGCTACAGTCGGTTCGACGACGCGCGCCTTCCGCGTCCCGCGCTGGCGGCCACGTCTGCGGAGGAAAATTTCGAGTGTTCCCGTTACGTCTTTTCACGTGAGTGGAGTAGACCCCACCGCCCGTACGTCATGTCACTGGCTCGCTGCTCTCTCCTCACCTTTTCAAGCTAGTGGACAGTGCATTAGAGGTCACGTCGACATGCTATACTATCTAAAAAGGAAATTTGGTTCCTCTCGTACGTTTCGTCCTTCGTCCTCGTCCAACATCCTCCCGCTAACGTTGTTCGACAGCCGACTGTAGCTACAGTCGGTTCGACGACGCGCGCCTTCCGCGTCCCGCGCTGGCGGCCACGTATGCGGAGGAAAATTTCGAGTGTTCCCGTTACGTCTTTTCACGTGAGTGGAGTAGACCCCACCGCCCGTACGTCATGTCACTGGCTCGCTGCTCTCTCCTCACCTTTTCAAGCTAGTGGACAGTGCATTAGAGGTCACGTCGACATGCTAGCCCTTTTTTACTAGGTGGAGTGTGAGGCAAAAGCACATGCAGCTTAATAAATTCATGTCATGGTCACATTTGCTGCTGCTGGCTACATGCCTGATCACTATACATCCATTAATTACATGCGACTAGTGGACAGTGTATCAGAGGTCACGTCGACATACCAGCCCTTTTTTACTAGGTGGAGTGTGAGGCAAAGCACATGCAGCTTAATAAATTCATGTCATGACGTTTTGCTACAAACCAAATCAGGATTTGTTACATACGTTTTTTGGTTTTTGCTACGTGGATGTGTCCAAAATGCTACATCAATTTTTGCCACATGTCATAATGTTTTACGATTTTACTGACGTTTTGCTACAAACCAAATTGGCATTTGTTACATACGTTTTTGGTTTTTGCTACATGGATGTGTCCAAAATGCTACATCAATTTTTGCTACATGTCATAATGTTTTACGATTTTACTGATGTTTTGCTACAAACCAAATTGGGATTTGTTACATACGTTTTTGGTTTTTGCTACATGGATGTGTCCATAATGCTACAACAATTTTTGCTACATGTCATATTTTTTACGATTTTCACTAACATTTTGCTACAAACCAAATTGGGATTTGTTACATATCTTTTTGGTTTTGCTAGATGGATGTGTCCATAATGCTACATGTCATATTTTTTACGATTTTCACTAACAATTTGCTACAAACCAAATTGGGATTTGTTACATATCTTTTTGGTTTTGCTAGATGGATGTGTCCATAATGCTACAACAATTTTTGCTACATGTCATATTTTTTACGATTTTCACTAACATTTTGCTACAAACCAAATTGGGATTTGTTACATATCTTTTTGGTTTTGCTAGATGGATGTGTCCATAATGCTACAACAATTTTTGCTACATGTCATAATTGTTTACCAATTCATAAAAAAATGTTGCAAAGTAGTATCCCACGTGAGTGGTCCCCACATGCCGCATGCCATATCTGATATGGTGATTCATGTAACATACCCCATAGGCTCGTGCGTTGCTGTTAGTAGCTTCCCCATTTGGTTCTAGCTCACAGCTATGTACTCGTACACATGCTACAAGGTCCTTGTAGCTATTTAACGGCCAAGGCAAAATAAAAGCACATGAAGGAATATATGCGGATTGCGGAGCATATATGCTGATGCTTCATGCAATAGCCGGTCACATCTAGTACAACGACGAGCTCAACTCCGATGGTGCAGGTTAGTTTTTCATTTGTTTTGGATATTTTCGGTGTTGCAAAAGGTGTTTCGAATTGCGCCAAACCACTACCTTTTTGTGTAGGCATATGTAAAATGCTACAATGATTTTTGTGGATATGCTACATAGAAATATCTTCAAGGTTGCATATGTATTTCCATAATGTTGGATAAGTTCGACACATATGTTGGATGCCTTGTAGTTTTTTGTTGCAAACAGAGACATATGTTTCTATGTTTTGCTGCAAACAAATGAGGATTTGTTACATGCGACTTTGATTTTTGCTACATTGATATGTCTAAGATGCTACAATGTTTTTTTTTTGCTACACACACTTCGCAGGTTTTTACATTTCTGAAAAATGCTACATGCAAAGAAAAAAATTGCTACGTTCGGGATTTTCTTGTGCACCATTGACCGGGTTTTTTTTCAACAATGATTTTTGAGGGTCCACGATGCATGGACTGTCAAACATTATTTTTAGAAAAATTCTACATACACACATTTTTTCCCATGTTATAGCAAGAGAGTATTCCAGTTTTGTCCGGCTATCCTATCACATAGTAGTAGCAACAACAAGTAGATGCGTATAAAATTCTGCAATGATTCTCCTGTGGGGTCTGGGAACCACTCAAGAGTCAAGACTCAAGTGTAAAAAAGAGCAGCAGAGGTGGCGTGGTGATGCTTGGTCGGGTGGGATCCACTCACATGGGGACGTGAGGTCATGCAACGTGCAGCTTTTCGTCGCGGCCGGTTGCTCAACTCTGGAAAGCCACGTCTCGTGCGCGAGAGGGAAAAGCATCCGACGACTGTCGGGGCGGCTGTAGCGACGCGTCGCTACACCCGACTGACGCGTAGCGCGCGCCTTGCTTTCGCACCGCGAGTATGTGGATGGGCTAGACCCAGGTTCGTTTTCGCCCTCTTACGGCCGTGGCTTCTCCCACGCGTTGGTCAGCCCCTAGCTTCGAAAAGGAGACCGCCACCCCCACGCCTTCCTCGCAGCCGGCGCGACCCCTGGCGCCGCCATGCCTTCCTTGCGCACCCCCAGCAGAGGCAGCCGTGGTAGTTCCCCTCCAGAGCCGGCCATGTGCTCCTTACCCATCTCATCCTCACATCCCATCCAAGGCAGAGCCGATGTCCTCCACCCCGTGTCCGGCGCGGAGCGGCGTCGACCTCGGCGATCCGGCCTTGAAGACGGCATGCGGCCATGGCGCACGGGCACCGCGTCTTTCTTTTTTGGATGTGGCGGCAGTCCAGCTCCTCGCTGCGGCAGCGCGCTCCTTCCCCCACCGCTTTCCGGTCCCCGCGCGTACGTACACGCCTTCCAACTACACTGCGTTCCGCCCGTCTGGCCTCCCTAGATCACGAAAAAGAGAAGCAGCACGGAGGCGCGGCTCGAGATCGGGGCATGGACGCCTGGGTCCGCGCATATGTGCCCGAGATGTGGCCATGGAGTCCCGGATCCGACCTCCACACTTGATTTTCCTTTATTTCTTAACTTTTTTCCTGGATCAAGTTTCGGTTGAATCTAAGGTAAAGTGGATCCTTCTTTGGTGTCTGTCCCAATCTAAATCACATGACGGATACGTTTGCCAATGATATCTTACTGTTCATATCTTATTCCAATTGCTGAATTTCGTCTGAATGTGTAGTCAGCATGTAGTGCTTAGTATTTTTTTCCACTGCACCATGTTTCTTTAGATTATTTTTTCACTAATTTGTGCTTATGGTTTCTCAGTGTTCAGTCTATATGAAGATTTCTCCATGGATGATATTGACCTGAGTTATGGAAATTATGAAGAAATATTTGGTAACTCGCATATCCAAACCGAGGAACTCATTAATGATACTGGGATTGCCGGTTACTCTGTAATGAAGGAAGTGCTTGCTGGGAGCTCCGATGAGGTTTGTAGTTTGTTCTTGTCAGTCGTTTATTTAGTCAAGAAGGATCTTTTATTGGTGTTCACATTCATGTGCCGTCTCATTACTGGAGATTTCTAATTGTTTGAACAATCACATTTCTCTGATATCAATTTTGCATTCCTCCCTTGCAAACATACTTCAGTATATGAAATTGATGCAAACATACTTCAGTATATCTCTACAATATCTAAGCTCCCAGGAATAGCGAGCCGTGGTTGATCGCTATAGTCATCCAATCCAGCACCGCCACGACAGAAAAAAGAAGCTTCGCGCTGCCCCACATGGGACGTCGGTTCGATTTCCTGCCGCCCAATCGTGTCGTGACTCGTGTGTGCCTTTGGTCGGTGGAGATACCGCCTCGGACGCCCGCATCCTCTTCCCCTCTCCTCTCGAGGCACTTCCTCCCTCTCTCTATCCCTCGAAAAGCTTTGCGACCATGCCGCCACGTTATCTCTCCCACCGTTGGCCTCTCATCCCCTCCCCTTCACCTCCGGCCCCCAATCCCCACGTACTAGAGGGCAGCGCTGCCATGGAACTAGAGCTAGAGGGCGCCACGGTCCGTCCCCGTTGAAGCTTGTAGCCTCCCTCAACCCGATTGAAAGTGCATGGTTGCCCCCATGTGTGGTTTTGGTAATTAATGACACTCCTTATGGACTAATGTTTACATTGAGATATTCTTATAGATCTTGTCCATTGGAGTTCATGTGTTGGACTCTTGAAGATGGCATGATGACCAATGCTCTATTTAAGGGTTTATATGAAGAATGGTCATGTGTAGAAGATGAAGTGCAAAGGAGACATGAAGACGGAGCTTAGCGAGGCTTTCCCATAATGGAGTATGGGGGAGCATTTGGAGAAGTCTTCATCAAGCATGTGCTAGCAAGCACAATCAAGAAAGGTGTTCCAACTTGAGAGAGTCAAGATCGTCATCATCGAGCTCAAGTGGAATGCGCAAGGTAAAGGTATGATCTTGATAGGTTTTCTATTTTACCGGTCTCATGTTGTTAGTGGGAGACCGGGTTTTAGGATAGACGGCGTACTATCAAGAGGGGTTCTCAAGTGAGTAACTTGATCGCATCTTTGTAGAGAGCTCATACCTTTGCATACTTGGCTTATCATCTTTCTTGGTTCTTATTTGGCTTTTCTCCTTGTTGGGTTTTGGTGCTTGTCGTAATCTTCATGACAAGACCAAGTTCTTCGAAAACGGATTTCTTATTGAAAACTTGTTGCGTTTTCGTGTTGGAAATATTACCGGTCCACTTTCGAGTTAGGGTCCACACCTTCCCATGTGTGGTATCCCCTCTATATTTGTGACCCTTAATATTGGATTCACCTGATTTGGAGTTCATACGAGAAAGTTATTGCATTTCAGGCTTTGCAGTTTCACTGCTTTCACGCCGGAGTCTCCGGTCCTTGGTTTTCCTCGAGAGTGTTTTTCTTGTTCAGCCCCTGGTGGGGGCCGGAGTTTCCGGTCCCAGGGGCCGGAGTTTCTGCCTGTGCTTTTCTCGTCTGGAAATGGTTCACCCCTGGTGGGGGCCGGAGTTTCCGCCCCCAGGGGGCCGGAGTTTCCGCCCCGGACCGGAGTTTCTGGTCAGTAGGGCCGGAAACTCCGGTGTGATATCTGGCTGCAACGGCTCTTTTCTGGGAGGGGTATAAATACCCCTCCACCTACCTCCAGCCAGCCAGCTGAGCTCAGCAACCTTTGCTTTCTCTCTCTTCCATTGTTGCAAGCTCATTTCCTTGATATCTCCCAATCCCTCCAACCATACTCTTTGATCTTTGAAGGATTGAAGGAGAAGACCTAGATCTACATTTCCACCAATCAATATCTCCTCTAAGTGAGGGGAACCTAGTGGATCTAGTTCTTGGAGTTCTTGAGTGGTTCTCCTCTTTGTTCTTCCTCTCTTATTCCCCCATAAGCATTTGTTGCTTTGTTGGAATTTGAGAGTGGAGGACTTGAGCACTTGTGCTCTTGCCTTTTGCATTTGGTGCATCGGTGTGCTCTCCACGAGGATTCGTGGAAGTTGAAATCTTGTGAACTTGTTACTCTTGGGTCTTCGGGCCCTAGACGCCTTTGTGGTGGTTGGACCCTTGTGTGGTCAATTGAAGCCATTCGGGTGCCCCCAATCCATTGTGGGTTGTGCCTCGAATTGTTGTTGAGAGCCGTTCGGGAGCCCCCAACCCATTGTGGGTTGTGCCTCGGATTGTTGTTGAAAGGCTCCGGATTCCGCCTCGAAGGAATACCGATAGTGGAAGGTGAACCAAACCTTTGTGGTGTGGTTCATCGGAGAAGAGGGTGAAACCTTTGTGGTTGTTGAACCGTTGTGTCGGTTCACACCTCTCCAACGAGACGTACTCCCTTTCAAGGAGGAACTCGGGAATACATCCTCGTCTCCGCGCGCCTCGGTTATTTCTATACCCGAGCTCTTTACTTATGCAACTTACATTGTGATAGCCTTCGTGCTTGAAGTATTCTATATTGCTATCATCTTGTTGCTTGTCTTGCTTAGCATAAGTTGTTGGTGCACATAGGTGAACCTAGTTTATTTAGGTTGTTGGCTTGTTAATTTAAACACCTAGTTTTATTCCGCAATTAGCAAGCCTAAACCGGAAAAGTTTTAATCGCCTATTCACCCCCCCTAGGCGACATCATTGTCCTTTCACCGATCTCCTAGACGGCCACCGGATCTGCAGGCTGGGTATGCTGGTGGTCGTCTCCCTACCCTAACTTATGTTGCCGGCGTCCACCCAGCAGACTCCAGGTCGCACCAGCCGGAGGTATTCCTCTGCCTTCTCTCCTTTTGCGATTCTCTTTGGTAACTACTATGGGAAAGCAAGACGGTGCCCAACTGCCCATCAGACCATGGTTGGAAGTTGGATAGGTAGAACTGCATAATTATTTTGGATCGATCGTGTGTGTAAATTGGTATGATTTGATCTGTCCCGGGTATGAGTTCATTTTGTCTGTCAATGCAATATCTCACGAGAATAATTAATTTGATCTAATTTGATTGGAAGCATACAATTTTCGGTGGTTTCACCAATGGGTGACGATAGAGAACGGTTAGTTGGTTACCATGGAGAAATTTCGTTTGCAAAAATAGCTTAGCAAGGAAGTAACAAATATAGCTTTCTGGACTGTGGAATTAAGATTAGATTGCACACTGTCAACTCCAAACGATTCCTTATTTCTGCGACATTATATGGGAAATATAATCCTTCGCGAATGAATCGAATGCACTTTTGTTGAGTGGACTGATGATGAATAGCCCCAATCCTTGAAATAATAGTTAATAAAGCTCTGGAAAAAGGGGAAATGTGGGGACCCCGGACTAGCTGTCCGAAATACCCGATTATGCTTAACACAATGATCCCATGATCAGTCTGTCATTGCACATAATCCGAATTGGATACCAAAGTTTACATCCATTACAATACCGAATTAAAAGTCTTACATAAATGGTCATTTAGACCAAGTCTTACATAGGTGCCTTCATGGGCCAAACCAAAATATCAGCGGAAGCTACGGCGTAGTAGACATCAAATCCTAATGAAGACGACCCGACAGACAGCTGACTTATGGAGATCCTCAGTTCGCGTAGAAGTCGCCATATTCCTGCTCGGCGTAGTGCTCCTCCTCGTAGTCTGGCTAGGACAATAGCCAGGGACGAAACCAATATGAGTACATTTGAATGTACTCGCAAACTACCCCAACATGAGTATGCACTAGTTTTATGTTAATTTCTAACTTTTATTTATTTAAAACATCTCTATATCTTTATTGAAAAAGGTAAGAAGAATTTTATAACCATTTTTAAAGAATCACCATTGTATCTGTTTCTCCAAAACTCCTCCTTTTCCAACCATAGCCCGACATGGGCCACTTCCTCCAACAACCTCATACCGATCAGTTGGTATAGGTATATGGTACATTCTCCACTTCATTTTCTTTTAAAAACTCAAAGTCTTTCAAAAACTTGCGCATGGTCAAAGTAGGGCCTCCCAACTGTCCATATCCGAGGACTCGGCTATTCGAATAGTTTTACACTCTGCAGAGTTAGCACGCTTTTCCCACATCCATCCGGCAACTCATCATGTCTGCCACGTCTCGCCATACAAGGTGTATGCGAAGTAAGCCGCCGACCATAGCCTATCCTTTGCTCATGCTAGTATAGGATCCTGCCATTATGATATTTTCCACCACACTTAACTCAGCCCGTTGGAATCTAAGTGTGAGGACTCATAGTTTTGCCCGGCGATTTATGGTGGAACCTTCAATCCTCCTCCTTATCTTTCCATAGAGTTTGAGCGAGGACCCGGGTCAAGGTAGGTCCTCAGACCATCCCTTCATGCATAACGGAGTCATCTCCGTCGATGAGGTCTCCCATACTAATATGAGCAAATTATATGACTAAGCTCTTTCCCATATGTGGGTAGATGTGGTCGCACAGGGTATCGGCTGGTTGACGTAAGTACGAGGACACACTATGCATTTTTTTCATAAACATCTCCATTCTCCATTTCTCCACTTCAACACCGATATCTCGGTATTCCATATCCACACAAGTATTTTCAAAGGAGTTTTGAATAAACCATTTTTATTTTTCCCATCCTATAATTTCATATCAACTACTACATAGTGGTGGCAAAATAATTTCCATACATGTTTTGAAAAGGTTTTATAAATCTTTGCCTTAAGAGTAAACCATGATATCGAAAATAGATGCATGTATTTGTGGTGCAAGCTCAGAGAGTAGCTTGCCTTGCTCGGCAAAGTGACCTTGGTCTTGATCTTCAGATTCAACAAACTCTCCTTCCTCGATAAATCCGACAGCGTTCTCGTCTAATTAATAAGCAAACAAATGCAACAATCACTAATCTATTCAAGCAATCATCTCAACATAACAACCATAAACATCACAAATAGCTACTGCACACATCAAACAATACAATTGGGTTTCAAATTAATTGAACTAAACAGTATTTATTTATGTCCAAAACTATGGCAGAAGCTTGTGGAACATGTTTAATTGCACAACTTGAGTTCTGTTGGTCACAAAAATACAAACTAAATTTCTACAGAAAGCTACTGATGTGTAGAAGACAACCCAATTTGATTTGGATCAATTGGGTTACCAAAATCCCTACGCAAATGTTTGAATCCAGTAACATAATAATCAAGTTTTAGCTACCAATTAAGTTCTATTGATCCTAAAATTAAATCCTTTTAGGGGTAACTAAACATGGCTAAATGTGATCTAAAAAAATTGGTCCTAATTCATTTGGGTTAACCATTAAACATAATTAAATGTTTGAGTGCAGAAGGGTGTTTAAACTTCAACTTTAATACTAAACAAATAATACTGCACAAATAATTCTACCAAAATTAGGGAAGCTAATACATGGCAGTACTAAGCTAAAAATTGGTTTGGAATTATTTGGACTAACAGAGTATCAGAAACAAACAAGTTTAGGATTTAAACCTTCTGTAGTATTTTTAATAATAATTTTTATCTATTTAATTAAATGACATGAGACCACTTGTGTTGGTTAAACAATTTCATAAGATTTCCAGAACAATTGAGTTTGATTTATTTGGATTCCTAAATCTCGAGATATTGAATTTCAAAGTTGGATCCAGTACTGATTTCATATTTCAATTTAAATAGAGAAAACCTAGTTATGGATAATGTTTAAATCTCTGACTCGTGGGGCCTACATGGCACCGGCACAGCCGCGCGGGAAATGATTTAAAACCTGACGAGCGGGGCCCGCCCGTCAGTCTCTCTCTCTCTTTTAACCGAAGCGGTAAGGCACCGTTGGATCAAGATCCAACGGCCCACGATCAACGCAACGATGGCGACCATTTTTCAGCGGCGCTGCCGCGCCGGCGACGGCGAGGTGGATGAATCTCTCACCTAGGGGGCTCGGGAGGTCGCGGCGATGATGCAGATCGATGACGGCGACGTGGGGGAAGCTCCTGGCTGAGTTGCACTTGCTGGGGTGGAGTGGTTCGTCGGCGGCGAGGTCTCCGTCCTCCACGGCCACGGACACGGGCTCCGGCGAGGTCCTACGGTCGCGTCTGGGCACAAATCAAAGGGGAAAAAGGATGGGGTGAGTGCGGTGAGCTCGGGCAACAGCGTAGAGGGGTCAGAGGGGAGAATGGTGGTGTGTGGCGTTGCGGCCGTGGTCAACCTTGACGCGGCAGTGGCGGCGGCCGTGCACGCTCTCCGGCGGTGCACAGATGAATCGAGAGGGGGAAGTGAGGGAGTGGGACGGTGTGGTGCTTCCAGAGGGGTGCGGGGGTGGTTTTATAGGGCAGGGGCTGGTCCATGTGGTCGCGGTGCACACGGCGGCGTCCATGGCGCACGGCGAGATCTTTTGCTCGATTCCTCCGCGACGCGTGCAGGAAGCTCGAGGCCGAGGTGTCCAAGGGGGTCCGGGCGTGTTCTAGAAGGGCTCGGTCAGTGCGGCGTGTCGAGGAGCGGAGATCTGCGCGAATTTGGGCCGGCTTCGCCGTGGCTGCCACGGCGGAGCTGTGGTGGATTCGAGGCGAGGGAGGGCTTGAATGCTCTCCTCTGCGGCGCCGCGGCTGCAGAGGCACGGGAGCGAGGGAGAGCGCGGCCAGGGTGGGCCTGGGGAGTGCGGGAACGGCGGGGAGCGGTCATGGCGACACGGCGATGCGTCGGGGCGAGGGAGAGAGGTGGACGATGGCATTTTTGCCAAAAACCCCCTGCCTCCTTTTCTTTTCTGTTTTTCTTTATTTCTTTTTAGTCCAGAAGCTTTTCTAGGATTTATTTGGGACACTTAAACATTTTAGAAAAATTGCAAATAATTGTGGGGCCTCCCCATAACATGTAGAAGCTCCACAAAATTTGGCTTTGCAAAATAAAATGTTTTGAATCATTTTCTTTCATAGGGTTTTAATTATGGCATTTTGTTTTATTTCAATTGTTTTTACTTTTGAATTTTAAAATAGGTGTAAAATATTATTTGGAAGAGATAAGTGATAAGAATGTAAATGAGAGGTTTCATATACCATTCCTCTGAATTTTGTTTGGAACAATTTTGAGTTTCTTATTTGTCACTTTTATTTTTCTTGTTTCACTTTTGCTTTTGTATTCCATTTTATTAATTCAAGCAAACAAGCAACACAAGCAACAAGAAATAATTACCACAAGTAACAACTTGCAAATAACACATAATAATTTAACAAAAGTTTTTGTTGGCTCTCATTTTTGGAATAATAATACTTATATTATTTTTGGGATGTTACAGGAAATTTGTGACAAGGTTAGAGCTGACCACCTACATTTTTTGGAAAAGAGAAAACCAGATATGGCAGGAAAAACAGAAGATGAAAGAAGGCAAGGCAATTTTAGAGTAGCTTCACCCTATGGCCTTTCGCAGGTGTCTCAGTGTTGCAATCATTAAAGTTTGTTTCCTGGTCACTTTATTGCTCGAGGATACAAAACATTTTGTGAAATTTCCGCTTGAAATAACGATGTCTGTAAAATTGCTCTGTTTTTTAGCCATGTTCTTTGTATTATGTAAACGGTTTAGTAGAATCGTCTTTTGGAAGCATATTAAATCTATCTACCAAAATGCCGGATGTCCGTCTGATATTTAGTTCTCTATGTATACATGTTCAGTTCACTAGAAGCAGTTCTTTGTACGCTGATCCTAAACAAACTTTCCCTTGTTTGCTTTTACAGTAAAACCACACCGTAAAAGAAAATGTGCACTTGGACTCTTAGTATTCTAGAGATGAACTAGCAGAAAATGTATCATTCGCCTGCTTATAGCTTTACATTCTGATGTGCTTCTTAAAAATGATGCATAGACCAACAAATAGCACATGATTAGTCTGACAGTGGTTCCCTGTAGGTACCAATACGTATAATATGATCTTTCTCTTTTTTTAGTGTAACTGTTTCCTGCTCATAAAACCCCTGCTATCTCTTATACATGTGCTTCATGTAGTGTAGTTATATCAGAAAAGGCCTCGCTGCATATCAAACTGCAAGTTATTCTTGGTCAGGCCTTCCTGTGCCATGACATTCTTACATTAATTTATTCATGACACTCATGAACCAGACAAATTGAACACATTCTGAGTACATGAGAAGTGGTTAGCTCTATAACACTCATGTGCTAGACCATCTTCTGAAACTTCACTATACTTGCATTCTCTTAGAATGGAAGCTCTAAAATAACCAGCGTTAATGAAACAAAATCTATCCATGCAGCGCTAATGTGCACTTATCACGCATAGCTCATGTGCCACCACACTTTCTATTTTATGGTGACCGTAAGATGCAAAATTCCCATTAATATTTAGAGCTATGGCGTATGCAGCAGGTCAGTACTAAAAAAATGTGCTTTGCCTGCTTATTCCTAATTTAACTGTTTGCATTATTCATGAAATGCCACCCTACTAAAAACGATGTTTAGCTTTTAGCTTGTCCTGGTACAGAATCTCCTGAAAATTTGTTGTGCTTAGCAAGAGATATATGATAATTACTAGAATCTGTGTTTTCTAAGCCCACATGCATTTCATAAGCTTTTTGTGTGCCTAATCATCTTGCATCGTTAATAATGCTTTGCAGGTCAAGCATTGTCTGCCTCGCGTGCCAGAATACTAACTAATAAAAAGAACATGATACTAATTCCTAAAAAATGGTGTTGTAGTAAAGAAATGGTGGGTTTGAATTCATATTTGTGTTAATGCAACATCTCACGGGAATAATCATCTTCTATCTATTTATCACCTCATTCAAGGATAAATGACTGAACTTCAATTTATGTAAGAGTTTTGTGTTTGCTTTAGTAGTTTATTCTGTAGTACCACCCGACCAATTGTGCAACTAACTTCATGTATGTTAATTTTGTTTCTTAAAGTTGAGCTTCATTGTTCCTGCAAAATAAAAGTAGAGCTTTGGTGTGTCGATGTTGCATGCCCAGATTGAACTATAATGATTTGGGAAGAAGGTAAAATATTTATCAGGTCACTCTGCTTACCATATCATAGATTGATACTTAGTCCTCCTTGGTAAAGATAGTGCATATCACAAGTTCAGGACACTTGCTATAGTAAATCTAAAAATATTTTGGTGTCTATTCTTTTGAAAAGACACTTGAATTATAGCAAAACAAATATGTATGTCACAAAGGTTAGCCTTCTCTTATGTTGTCCATCTCCAGTCTTTCCAGGTTTTTGTACCTGGTCGCCATGCTATCTTAAGTGCTATATATGCATATCAGATTGTATGTTCGATCTCAGAGCTACTGAACTACTCCAAGCTACTGAACTACTCCGAGAGAAAAGATGGTTGTGATGATTTTACCTGCAGCTCAGTTTTCACTACCTTTTCAGTTAGGTCATCACTATTTTCTTTTGCTCAACTTTTATGTAGTCCTTTATCTGTACAATTGAACCCATTACAAACTAATTCAAGAGGAAATGTGTTACTGTCCAAGGTGCCACTTCACACAAATTTAACAACCGTGTTGCTTGAGGAGACAAGCAATGCATTTGGGTTTAATGTGTTTTATATAGGTATTTATATATGATAAGAGTTAATCTCAATAGTAGTATACTTTCCTCTAAAACTTCTTTAAAAGACATTTATCTTCCTTGAATTGCTGCTCCAGTTCACCAAGACATTGGTTCTTCATCGGTTTATAGACATATTATTATGATAAGAGTATTACTTTTTCTGATATTGGGTGCAATATAAGTTATGCCAGTTATTGCTATGTCCAATATTTTGTCAAGACAACTATGTTACTGCTCTAATCCACAAAGTTCCGTGGATCATCCATAAGTTGTAATTTAACCTTTTTCTGATATTAGGTTGCAATAGAAGTTATGCAACTGTTGCTACATCCAATGTTCTATAAAGATCACATTTATCTGACTGCAGTCCATAAGTTGTACAACCAATATATGGGTGCATGTTGTGCGAACAACTTCCACCTCTTGGTCCTATTTCATTTAATTTCAACAAAATGTTAATGCTCTCATGTTTTCTTCATTAGGCATGTTATCATTAAAATTTGCGGACATCAGATTCTTGGTGAGCAGCAGGAGAAGGTGCTATGAGTTCATCTTCTGTAATATTTATAATTGACTATAATCAGTTTCTAAATAATTAATCGAGTTACCCAAAATTCGCTCCTTACATGACCTGAACTCTGGTCAGCAGGGATGCACCACTGTGACTAAATAATGGATGAAACTCACATAAATGTTATGAATGTTGTTTTGCCAACAACGAAAATATAAAGCCAATATGTGGAAAGGATGGAAAAAATACATGTTTGTGGTGACTATGAGAAATAGCACGCGCAGCAACGCGCGCGAAGTCCTTCTAGTGATATTGACAATGCTCTAGGCACGTGTATGAAATTTTGTCAATAATGAATAGGAAAACATCATGTGTGCTCTCTGTGATTACTGCCGGGAGCATAGGTCCATGGTTTATTGCCGACCAGATTCTGCAGCTTTGTGCTTGGCATGCGGCCTTAATTTGCATTAAGCGAATGCACTTTCTCGGCGCCACGCAAGAACTCTTCTCTGCGACGGTGTGTTTTGCCGCCGACCAGATTTTGCAGCTCTGTGCTTGGCATACTTACATAATTCATTTGACTGGCTTTCTTTTCATTAATTTATTTGTTACCTCTTCTTTGAATGCTCCTGAAGACATATTTGAAGTTTAGAAGAACCTAATTTCCATTCTCTAGCGATTACTTGTTTTCCTGCCCTCCGATTGAACAAAAAGTTCTAGAAGCCAAATTGTTTCAGTGTTCTGGTAGAAGAAATTTAAAGATAAAGAGAAGTTATTTTCCGTCTTTAGGTTGATGCATTTTGATATTCAAAACTCTAAACCTAGCACTATATATATATTTTATTCTCAGTGGAGTCAGGTCCTAGATGTGATTTCTTTTAGCTGTACAATTATCATTCCCTTATGATGTAAGATGTCCGGAGTTAGTATGTTAAATGTACTTTATTTGAGTGTTGCCAAAATCTTCAGACATATAGATATAAATTATAACACTTATGATGGAGGTGTCAACTGCACAAATTAGTAAATTCTGGCAATGTCCGGTTCATGCAATCTGGTAATAGAAGCATCTCTTATCACCTCTTACTTTTACAGAAATGATAAGAGCTATCTCTGCCTTGAAGCATGCAGAAATTTAGAAAGAGGGCATGACGACCAAGTCGTCTATCATACTTGGGTCTTCGAGAAACTGATAGAGGAGCTGAAACAAGCTATGATTGAACTTAAGGGTCATTGGTGTTGATATCCTTACACAACCGCTGATATGCAGTAAACTGAAGATGCGACAAGATCGTGGAATGCATGAGACTATGTTTTGCATACGCACAGACGCAGCCCCCAGCATAACAGTGATGTGCACGAACTCACTTTTCTTGTGTGATTCTTCTCAGGTTTGGTCATCATACCGTGCAGGGGAGCTCTTTGTCCAGAATTTGGTCAGGAATGAGAAAGCCAAACCTGCATCTTCCTCTCTTAACCAAGATATGTCAACATACAAAAGCAAGCCATGGAATTCTTCTGCTTTGTATGCTCAGAGCAGCACCAGAAAAGGATGGCGACATACTCATTCTATTCTTCTGAAAGTTCATCCCTGCTTTTCTATTTGGATAGCATAGACTCGTTTTGTGTTTACTGTAGATGTCCTGTTGGATAGAGCAAATTGAGGATGCCATTCTTTGTTCGTTGAATCATTATCCTTTCAAACCATATATGAAAAGCTGTTCATGAATAGTCCATATCAATCTCTCCCTCACTGGTTTGATTATGCACTGCTTTTATCCATCATTTGTCAAAGAAAAAGAGAGAAACTAAGGGAAGACGTTGAGTACAGGGGAGATGCTTGTAATCCATGACCAGTTGACGCAATAGTGAACCTAATGAGTTCATTCGTGAAAAGCAGACTCTGCAGCTCATGAAATATGCTCTGCGTTTCGCATTAACACATGTACAATGGTAGATATAGGGATGAAAACGGAGCGGATACGGACGGAACTGAGTGGTGCCACATTTGTTTTTATATTTTTTTCCGGAAGCGGAAACAGATACAGAAACCCCGAAAACAAATATGGAAAAAAATATTATCGGAAACAGATGTGGACCGAATACGGTGCAGACACGGAACAGGAAGCGGATGCTTGCCGGAACCAAGGACCCTTGAATAATGCATGAAAACTCAATCAAATCAACAAACTTGTCAAGTTTTTAAGATGAAATAAAATAATACAAGATATCATGATTATATAATAAAAATATCTTTCATTGTGCCAAATGTTTCCACTTGGATTACTGGGCCTACTAGATTTGGAAAGCTTCGCATAATAAAAATGGAAAGTTCCATATTACCGGAAACGGAATTTCCGTTTCCGTGGTCGTTCCGCCGGAATATGTTGTTCCATTTCCATTTCCGTTTCCGCATAAAATTTTCCGTTTCCGTTTCCGCATTTCCGCGGAAAAGTCGGAAAAATTCCGTACCATTTTCATCCCTCGGTAGATCCACATCTCTCCCTTTTCTTTTCAGCAAGATGATAAAGCTACTCTTCAAATCAAATATAAATCACATCTCTCCTGCTTAAGAAAAAGGTACGATTTCCGTTCCGCTGCCTCCTTCATTGTATGCGCCAAATTGACGAGTATTTGGGCACCGGCTCCTTTTTCTCTTCTCTCCTACTGGTGGATTGAGCTAGCACTCGTGGATTGAGCTGACGTGGCGATGGAGACACATGTCTCTATTGGCACACCACACAAACATGTCGTGGACGTGCCGAAACTAGACTGTTTCTGTGACACATCGTAGATATATGAACGAGAACTTTGTTGACGATGCTGATTTTTTCTCACCCGTTGCAACACACGGGCATATTACCTAGTTGTCTTTATATGTACAAAAAATATACTTGTCCAAATATCCGTCTTCACCCAATTCTCATGTTGTCACATGGTCCTCTCAATCTTCCTAACTCCCCTCCTTAGCCCTTACCATGTACAGTTTTCCACGTCCTAGTGGAAAACGCTTTCTAATGACGTGTTTGGTTGCTCGCAAGCCCTCCATGTAGAAAGTGGGATGTAAAAATTCACCCAATTCTCATGTTGTCACATGGTCCTCTCAATCTTCTTAACCCCCCTCCTTAGCCCTCATCATGTACAGTTTTCCACGTCCTAGTGGAAAACGCTTTCTAATGAAGTGTTTGGTTGCTCGCAAGCCCTCCATGTAAAATGTGGGATATAAAATGGTATGTTTGATTATTTGGGTGCACCCTGTATTTGCACGGCACGAACTTTAGAGCACCTAAAAAGTTGGCTAGCTGGGAATGACTGAGCCGTTTCTCCAGAGCCTGGTACGTCGTGTGCATATGTCCCTCGCCGACCAAACCCCAATTTCTCAACTTCTCCGCTCCTCATTCGTCCGGATGGCCGACGCTCCTCCACCCTTGCGTCGACCCACCAGTCACTCCGCCACCAGCATGGCACACGATCGGTCGCCAGCGTCGTGGCACGCGATCGTTCTGTGGAGAATGTGGCCAAATTTCCAAGGCAACTCCTCCGTTTTCTCTCGGCGTCCATGAGCTTCGGTCGTAGTATTGGTGGCGCCTAAGGCTCCTGCTATGGAGCTGGTGGTTTTGATGGATCCCATGTCGACGCCGCCGAACAGGGGACTTTCATCACCGGCACGTCGATCCCACGACCTACTTCTTCCACTCCATCGCCACATGTTTCACGTCCATCTCCCTCCGTAAGTGCATTTTGTCCCCCACCCCCCCCCCCCCAATTGTGGTCTTATTGATGTAGATTAGGGTTTGATTTGCATTTGGTTAGGGTTCGTTCGGCGGTTCATTATCCCACATTTTTGTGTTGTACTGCATAGATCTGTATTATATTAGATATGTAGTGTTGGATCGATATTGGTGTTTTTTGGCACTGTGTGCACTTGTACTTGTATGGTGATCACCCAACATGTAATGCAGACAACTAAAAAATTACAAATTGTCCCAAGTGAGACCGGCATGAAGTGAGAGAGCATCTCCAACCGACCCCTCACTTCCCCTATACGCCTGGGTGGACAGGCCAGACACGGCCCAGACAATAAACACCCCAAACTCATCCAATTTGTCGGGGCTCTCTGGCAACCCTCGTACGTAGCCCATAGTGGGGAGAAAATGGGGCTGCCTGAACGGGGGTGGACACTACCGCCATGTCAGATTTGATCGCCCGAACCTACCCCAAATCCTCAATTTACTCAAATATCACTTGGTCGCACTCTCGCGCCTCCATATCATTTCTCCCGCCACCCCTGCAAACTCCACAGTCGCCTACCTTTGTCATTGCCACCGTTTTCCCTTGAGGGAAGGAAGAGAAGGAGGAGGAAGTTGTGGTGGACCTTGTGGATGCCCTGCCATCACAATGGCACATCCTCGAAAGCTTCACGTAGGAGGAGCAGATGGACGCGTCCGCGGACATGGCATGTGACTCTCCCCAACTCCAACGGTCACGAGCGTCGTCGGGCATCTCCGACACTCAATCCACCCACCACCTGTTCGACGAAAGTCTGGACATGGTTAAGGTTTTTTCTCCTCCGTATGCATTATTGAGGATCAATTTTAGGATCATAGCTTAATTGCTATACATGCGTAGGACTCATTTATGATGGATCTAGTCAATAATGGCCAAGATCCTCCAAAATTTGAGAATTATAGTACTGCACCGCTTCTTTTGTATGTCAGTCAATCATCCGAGAGTCAAAAGAAGGGGACAAAGGCAATAGGTACTTCATATTCAACCCATGAAGAAAAACTGTTATGCAAAACTTGGTTGGCCACGAGCATGGATCATATATGTGGAACCGAGCAAAAGGACTCAAAGTATAGGAGAAAATTCACAAAAACTTTCATGAAAACAAACATTTTGTGGAGCCGAATGCAATCAATTCCACTCGCAGTGAAGGCTCTCCCCAACATAGATGGCCACGATCCAATAGTCTATGAACAAGTTTTACGATTTTTATGCACAAGTGCAAAATAGGTATCAAAAGGGCGTTAGCGTCCATAGCCATGTAATTCTCGTGCATGTTATTAGTTATATTTTTCCCTTACCTTAATTGCATTGTGTTGAATTTATCTTATTCGGTAGATGGGGTTGGCCGTCACTTTGTATCATTCGGTGGAGAATAAAACTTTTCACTTTCTCCCTTGTTGGATGAATTGAATGGGAAATCGAAATGGTGCACCCTTTTCGAGGATCTGAATAATCCCACAATGCAGATGAAAAACAATGATGGTTCTAGTTCCAATCTATCTATTGGAGTAGATGATGATGATGATGATGATGATGATGATGATGACGATGATGATGATGATGATGAAGTGGTTGATGGACAAGGGTCCGCTTCAAATAACAAAATTCATATGATCGAGGGAGGTGGGAGAAGGAAAGGGCAGTGCGTGACGACACGTCAAGCAAAATGTCCGCCACATGGACGGATATCTTCTCCACCAAAGGAGGGACCTTGAAGCAATTGGTGAAGAAAAGAGAGCAGAAGAAGGATGAGAGGTATGTGTAAAGGGATGGAATGGAGTTTGAGCGAAAAAAGTTCTGTTACAGGATGGAGTTGAAGCGGGCGAGAATAGAATTGGAGAAGCATATTAACGGGATGAAAATCGAGTTGGAAAAAGTCAGACTTACAAGATTCACGTATGAGTCAAGGATTATGTTTCAATATGCTAGCCAGGGCCGGGCCCACAGTGGTGCTGACTGTGCCGCCGGCACAAGGCCCACGAATTTTGGGGGCCCCAATTTTTTATATATGTCTATACATATTGTATAGCATCTGAATAAAATTATACTTTATCCTGAGAGTTGGGCCGCGTTGCGCGCTGCTGCCGTTTCCACTGCGCTACGCTGATGGGCTTGTCCGCGTGCTAGGCTGCTGTGAATAGGAAACGGTATCGATCCATCGATTCGATTGATATGGTCCTAGTCGCCCACGATTCCAGGTCCTGCCGATGCGAGACGAACATTAACGGACGAATCGACGGCGGCCGCGACACAGCGTCGCTGCAGCGATCGATCGCAATTCGCATCCACAGCGTCACGGCGACCGCGACACAGCGTTGACCGATTGCATCCACATCGTCATTGCGCCGGCGACACTGTGGTGACCGCAAGACAGTTCTTCTTCATCGCCTCATCGCAAAAACATGTATAGTCCGGTTATTCTTTTTTGTACATAATTCTAATTTCCGACCGTACCTACACTTTAATTTATTTTATTCATCTCTTGTATATTGTGTGTCAGATTTGACATGGGGAAACATCGGTCCGGTTCTCAGAAGCGTAAGAGAAAAAAAGGAACGTAATTTGATTAAGTCACAAAATGTGCTATGGACAAGTTTATTAGAAAAGAAGCATCACAAGTGTTATCTGTAATCAGTATGTTGATCCTTCTACTTTTGCACTTGCAATTGTTCCTTACAATCATTCTAGAGATGGCCAGACAGAGACATATAATATTGAGGTAGAGGAAGAAAATATTGATGGTGCGGATATTGATGATTCTTTTCGTATGATATATTTGATTCAAGAAACTGGATTCTCTTGATTCTAAACAGATTTACGTACAATATACTATCATATATATTATAATTATTTATTAGCTCAAATTTTCGTGTGAGATAGAGCCCCCTTTTAGATTTTTGCACAGGCCCCCGGATTTTACCGGCCCGGCCCTATTGCTATCCTATGGAATGATGAGAGTACAAAGTGGATCATGTACATGAAGAAAAAGATCAACTAGCGCGACCTTGGCGGCCTCTGATTAATTTATGTATGAATTGTTAAAAAAAATCTTGTGTTGACTTGAGACTTATTTAAATTAACGTTGAATTGTTAAATTTGAGATGAATTGTGATCGAAGTTCATGTGTTGCATGGATTTACGGGTTTGGATAGAGAGTTGTGGTTGCGGAAGAGGACATACGAGGATTGTCTACCCTTATCTCCGGACAACGTATCCGTGAATATATAGGAGGTGTTCAAATTTACCCGGTTGAGATGGTCCGAATGTACCTGCCTCTCTATGGGTATCCACTATCCAGTTAGAACTGCCATAAATGGGCCAGGCAGCAGATTGGGCTGGGCTGTAGTAGTTTTTTTTTGAGAGATTGGGCTGTCCTAGTTGAACCATTGGGCCGCCATATTCGTTCCACGTCGTGCGACAAGAATCGTGCAAATATAGCCATCGCCAAATGACATCGCATTTCCTCTGGCCTGACATGGAGGAGTTGCTTTGGCCTCGATCGGCTAGAGCCGAAGCCTCCAGCAATGCCAATGACCGGTATAATGCTGCTGGGACGACAACGACGGCGTCTCTCCCGGCCGCGGTCAGCTCCATGTCCTTGGATGCGCACAACAAGATGAATGATCGATTTGGTAATTGCATCGTCTCTGCATTTATTTCCCTCTTTTTCGTCCCAATCTTCGCTAATCATTGACGAAACAGGCTTTCGCCCCGCTTTATAAATAAAGCAACATGCCAAGCAAGTTCAAACAGTGTTACAGACATAAGAGCGGTAAGGCCGCTTGCTGGGGGCGCAGCACAAGTAAGCCCACATAAAAAAGCAAGAAAAGGCGGTGGTGGGGGAGAGGGGCGGTGAGAGGTACATCGAGAGATATAAGGGAAGGGCGAACAAAGAGAGACTAAGCCCCTCCGGCGCTAGCTGGAAACTGAGGAGGAGATGCGCCGAGCCGTCTCCACTAGCCTAGCAATCATGTCATCCAGCTGTCCCCTGTCCCGTTGCCTAGACAACGGATGCCACTGCTGCAAGAAAGTCAGAAATTTAAACATCGAGTCAGAAGCACGTCGGAGGAAGATCCGCTCGATCACCATCTTATTGCGAATTGTCCACAAGGTCCACATCAACGCGGCAAACACCAATCAGAAAAGGCGTCGCCTCTCACCGGTACGGTTCGCCTGGATTTCTAGGAACTCGCCCAGGTCTGAGGCCTGCCAAGCAGGCCCCAGCGCCTCGTGGACGAAGTTCCATAGAAATCTGGCAGCGGGGCAAGTGAAAAGGATGCGGGTTCCCGTCTCGGAGATCCCACACATGGGGCAGAGCCCATCACCCGGCCCCTGTCGCTTGCGAACCTCCACCCCTGAGGGGAGGCGGTCCCTAAGAAGCTGCCACACGAAGATTTTGATTTTTAACGGTACTGGGGCCTTCCATAGTGGAGAGGTCCACGCTCTAACTGGGAAACTAAAGAGACTCCGATAGGCCGACTTTACAGAGAACGTCCCAGACGGTGCCAGGTGCCATGACACGAGGTCACGACCGCCTGGCAGTGACTCTGGAAGTAAACTCCGTAGCTCTGCCCAAGCTGTCGCCTCGGCAATACCGAAAGTACGTCGGAACGAGATGTTCCACGTACCCTCAGGTATCGCCGCGGCCACCAGCTGCATCGGGTCCGTGCAGATAGCAAACAAAGCCGGAAAACTATGCTGTAGCGGGCTTCCATCGAGCCACGGGTCCAGCCAAAAGAGGGTGTCCTCTCCATTACCAATGGAGAAGCGGACACCCTTCCTAATCTCATGCTTGATGGATTGGATGGATCGCCAAAATTGAGATCCATCCTAGCGGTCACAGGAGAAGAGGGGGCGGCCCTGCAGATACTTCGCTTTGATTAGTTGCAGCCAAAGTCCCCCCTCCTCTCTAAGTATCCGCCATACCCATCGTAGCATGAGCGCTACATTCATCTTACGGGAGGATAAGATACCGATGCCCCCCATGTCTTTGGGGGTACACACATCCGCCCATTTGACCATGTGGTACTTCTGACGCCCATTGGCCGCCTGCCAGAAGAAGCGTGAGAGATCCCTGTCAAATGATGCATGCGTGCCTTCTGGGAGTATGTAAACTCCCATCAGGAACATAGGAAGGCTAGACAAACATGCGTCAATCAGGACAGTTTTGCTCGCCTTAGAGGTGAAGCGTCCTTGCCAAGGCTCCGACTTGGCTTTGACACGCTGGGTGACCGGTTCTAGATCCTTAATAAGGATCCTAGAATCACTAATGGGCACCCCCAGGTAAGTAACAGGGAAGGTAGACAACTTGCAATTAAGTTTGTCCGCTATCTGCTGTTGCTCATCTGGGGAGTATCCCATGATCATAACTTCGCTCTTGTCGAAGTTAATCTTGAGGCCAGACATGGCCTCAAAGCAGAGGAGAGGAACTTGAGATTAATAATGTCAAGCTCCGACCCCTCCACCATGATCATGGTATCGTCCGCATACTGGAGGTGGGTGATCCCACCTCCAGGGATAAGGTGCCCAACCACTCCAGAAATGTGACCGGCCATCTTGGCTTTGTCCAAGATAGCCGCCAGGGCGTCACCAGCAAGGTCGAAGAGAAGAGGGGAAATCGGGTCCCCTTGCCTCACCCCACGCGAAGACCTAAAATAAGGGCCAATGTCACCATTAATGTTTATGGCCGTGTGCCGGACATGACAATCTGCATAACCCATGATATGAAGCGCTCGTCAAACCCACGACGCTCGAGGACCTGGCGTAGAAAAGCCCAGTCCAAACGATCATATGCCTTCTGGAAATCTAGCTTAAGAAAGACACCTTTAAGATGCCTCGCCTTGACTTCATGAACAACCTCATGAAGAGCCAGAATCCCATCATGGATAAATCGTCCCTTGAGAAAGGCGAACTGATGTGGGTGAGCCAGGCGCTCCACAACTGGCGCCAAGCGTGTTGCACACACTTTGGCGAGCAAACGCATGATGACATTGATCACCGTGATCGGCCTAAACTGACGCACATCCGTGGCCCCTACAACTTTAGGAATCAAGGTAATCACTCCAAAATTGAGGCGAGATATGTCCAGTGTCCCGGTATAGAACTCCTGGAACATCGGCATAATCACCGCCTCAATATACTCCAAAACTTCTGGAAGAAGGAGACAGGCAGACCATCCGGACCCGGGGCCGAGTTGGCTTTCATCCCCATAATGGCCCGGCGCACCTCCTCAGGACTGAATGGGAGAGAAAGCTCCCTATTCTCGTCATCCGAGACTAAGGCCCCTAAGGGCCAGAAGTGCGCGGCCAACGCCACACCCGTGCGGGGTCCCTCCGTAAATAACTCCTTATAGAAGGAGTATATATGGTCGGAAAGGTCCTGAGCCTCCTCTAATAGGAGGCCATCCGCCCATAGACACGGGATCGAGCACCTACGACGCCGCCCATTCGCAATGGCATGGAAGTATGCTGTATTAGCATCTCCACGAAGAATCCAATTCTGGCGACTACGTTGTCGCCAGAATATCTCCTCGCCTTTGTAGATCCCCATTAAGGAGTTCTCCAAAGCATACCGCTCTAACCATCCCTCAGCGGACAGGCCTGTCGAGTCAGCCGCCATATCGAGTGTCTGAATCTGGGCTAGGATATCCGCCTTATTCTTCCGCACCTCTGCGCCTAAATTCGCGCCCCACCCCCTCATAAATTGGCGCACGACCTTAGCACAGTGGTGCCAAATGTCAACCGCATTATAGGTGCGGGGGGAGTCGCGACCGCCAAGGCCCACTTTTGGCAAACCGCTTCCACAAATCCCTCTCAAAACGTAATTTGCAAAGCAGCAGGTGAAGAAACGTAGGGAGATCAATCAAACATCGCAGGTTCCGATTCGATCCACATTTCCCCCTTCTCACAAAGCTTCCGATGCATGCCATGGCGTTCAATCCCTTGCAGAGGGACGCCGCTTCTCAGCCCTCGACGTCGCGTGTCTCCCCGCTGTGGACGCGCGCCTCAAGGCGCCTGTCCACGTTGAGCTCGCACTCGCATAAAAATTCGCCGGTCCTCCTGAGCACGGATCGGAGGAAGCCTGACGTCAGAGCAGGTCGTCCTCGCCGCGGTCGGAGCCGCGCTGCTCCTCCTCGCCGCCTGCTGTTGCTGCTGCTGCTGCTGCTTCTGTAGGAGCAAGAAGAAGACGAAACAACAGCCTTACCACGACGCCATGCGGTTCTACGCAGAAACCTCCGGATTCAAAGGTGCGTGACGCCGTTGCTGAGAAACTTGCCGTCGACCCTGCCGGTTCTTGACAATGCCAATGGCAATGGCGTGCGTGCAAACAGGTGACAGTACGGCGAGCTACTACACCAGCGGAATGAAGCCGGCACAAGGGCGACAGCAATGGCAGAACCAGGTGACGGCGTCGTCGTCGGCCAACTGGCTCGTGGCGCCCGCGCCTGCTCCGCCGGACATGGACTCGACGGTCTTCTCGACCCGCCGGCCGTCCGTGATGCCTCCGCCGCCTCCACCCGTGCCAGTGGGCATCGAGAAGAACGCGTTCAGCTACGAGGAGCTGGCGGCGGCGACGGGCGGGCTTCTCGGAGGCGAACCTGCTGGGGCAGGGCGGGTTCGGGTACGTGCACCGGGGCATGCTCCCAGGCGGGAAGGAGGTGGCGGTGAAGCAGCTCAAGGCCGGGAGCGGGCAGGGCGAGCGGGAGTTCCAGGCGGAGGTGGACATGATCAGCCGCGTCCACCACCGCCACTCGTCTCGCTCGTCGGCTACTGCATCGCCGGCGCCCGCCGGCTGCTCGTCTATGACTTCGTGCCCAACCAGACGCTGGAGCACCACCTTCACGGTACGTACGCACACGCACCAAGCATATACTATGTCGATGCATTCCGTCGCATACGCCGATGCCCGTGTCAGTGCAGGGAAAGGCTTGCCGGCGATGGAGTGGACCACGAGGCTGCGCATCGCCGTCGGGTCGGCCAAGGGGCTCCGCCTACCTGCACGAGGACTGTAAGGCACACACTACTCGATTCCTCGATGCCATTATTCAGAGAGTAACATGAATCTCAAATGTTTACGCGTGTGATCCATCAATTAATCTGAACTGAAGGTAACCGCGGATCATCCACCGGGATATCAAATCGACCAACATCCTCTTGGACAATAACTTCGAGGCGATGGTACATTTACATCAATGAATCGTATCACGAAGTTGCTTCGAAGAACGATTAAGGGATTCCTCTGCTCTTGCGTTTCATTCAGGTTGCGGATTTCGGGCTGGCTAAGCTGAGCCACGCATGTCTCGACGCGCGTCATGGGTACCTTCGGCTACCTGGCTCCCGAGTACGCCTCCAGCGGAAAGCTGACGGAGAAGTCGGACGTCTTACTATAGTTAATAGCGTAAAACTACCACTTTTGTAGCTAAATGTACCGATTGGTACCGGTGGATGCCGCAATCTCATTTTGGTACTCCCTCCGATCTATATTAGTGGGCACAACTTTGTCTAGATTCATATCTAGACAAAGTTGTGCCCACTAATATGGATCAGAGGTAGTACCATATTTTACCCAGGTTGTCTCATTTTGTCCAAATGACGCTCTGATTCAATTTAGACAGCCGTTCTGATAGGGAGGCCCCACCTGTAAGGTGACGTGGCAAGTGGGCCCCATTTGTCAGTCTAATTAAATAACCAAAATATGTATAAAAAAGGAAAAATATGAGAAAATAAATTATTTGGGGAGGTCCACTGTGGGGCCCACAAGTCAGCCTAATAAAAATCAAAATATTAAAAAATATCTAAAAAAGGAGGCCCTTGCTCGCCGCCACACGCGGCGAGCACCGCTCGCCGCCGCCTCTGCCTGTCCATGCTCCGGCCATGGGGAGCTGCGGCCAGTGCGAGCCCTCGGCCTCACCTCCGGCCCCGGCCGCCGGCGTCCGCCTCGAGCTCCTACCGCGCTCCTAGAAAATACGCGGGCGAGCACCCGTCCGTCAGGAGCCCAGCCGCCGACGGCCGGCGACGGGGCAGGAGGCGGCGCGTGGAGGTGCCCTGTGCGGAGAGGTGGAGCGCAGGACGGCCTGGCGTCATCAAGGGCGGCACGCGGCGTGCGGCCTCGGCCAGTGGAGCACACGACGGCCGTCACCGCCGACGCGCCGCGCCGTCGTCTCAGACCTCCTCGGAACGAATCGAGACCGCCAAGAGCTCCGCCTGGACCTCCTCTCTCATCTTGTCTATTATCGTGAGCTGAGATGGACTGAATCCCGCGAATCGAGTCGTCTTCTTCGAGTCCAGCCGCCGCGTGTCGAGCACGCGTGCGTCGCAGTCCGGTCATACTCGTCCTCGCCGTGCTCCACCATAGGTCGCTGCGTGGGCTCGTCCGCGTACGGCTAGCGAGGGTCAGCGCAGGGGCGCATGGACAAGGCAGAGGCGGCGGCGAGCGGTGCTCGCCCGCGTGCGGCGGCGAGCAAGGGCCTCCTTTTTTTAGATATTTTTTTATATTTTGATTTTTATTAGGCTGACTTGTGGGGCCCACAGTGCACCTCCCCAAATATTTTATTTTCTCAGATTTTCCTTTTTATACATATTTTGGTTATTTAATTAGACTGACAAGTGAGGGCCCACTTGCCACGTCACCTTACAGGTGGGGCCTCCCTGTCAGAACGGCTGTCTAAATTGAATCAGAGCGTCATTTGGGCAAAATGAGACAACCTGGGTAAATGTGGTACCAAAATGAGATTGCGGCGTTCACTAGTACCAATCGGTACATTTGGCTACAAAAGTAGTAGTTTTAGGCTATTAACTCTCTTCTCCTACGGCGTCATGCTGCTCGAGCTGCTCACCGGCCGCCGGCCTGCGGACCGGGCGTCGTACGGCACCGAAGACTGCCTTGTAGACTGGGTACCGACCTGGCTTTTTCCCTGCACGCGCTGTTCGTTTCATTTCCTCACGACAAACGTACTGCGTTGCGTTGTGTTGTGCGCGCAGGCACGGCCGACTCTCTCTAGCGCCTTGGCCGACGGCGACTACGACGGGCTCGTCGACGAGCGGCTGGACGACGACTACGACGAGACAGAGGCGACGCGCGTCGTTGCCTGCGCCGCCGCCTGCATCCGCCACGCCGCCAGGAGACGGCCCAAGACGAGCTAGGTCGTGAAGGCGCTGCAGGGAGACGTGCCACTGGAGACGCTGAACGACACGGCGCGCGGTGCCACGCTCAGCTCCGTCAGCTCGATGCCGGGACCTGAGTACGGTCCGTCCGGGTCGTCGTCCACGTACACGGTGCAGATGGAGCGGACCAGGAAGGTGGCGCTGCCCAGCCCGGAGTACAGCGCGGAGTACCCGAGCCCCATCCCGGGGTTCGGTCACCCCTCGCCGGACAGCAGCGTCGACAGCAACGTGTCATCCTCCGGCGAGCACGTGCCGGTGACGAACCAGCGGCATCGAGGTTACCGGCAAGTATCATGCAGGGCCGGCTTTGGCCCAGTGCGAGAAGTGCGACCGCCCGGGGCCCCGCCGAAAAGGAGGCCCATAATTTATATACAGTATGTATGTATTTCAGAGTAGAGTGAAAAAAAAAATCAGCCCATCTAGGCCTTAGCGGCTGAGCCCAGCCTAGCAAGCAGCCAGCACGGAAACACGCCCACGCGTGACTTGCCGCAGTCCGCTTCGTTTCCTACGCTGGCGCTGCCGCTTCGTTTCTCGATCTCCTTCCTCTCGATCAATCAGAAGCGAGTCAAGCGACGAACAGAGACGCAGCGACCGAGCGACGTCTAATCAGCGAGAGGAGAAGCAGAGACGCACTGGACGCCGCCGCAGCGCCGCTGCCACCGTCTCCACCTCGCGTCCGGTCGTCGCCAGGGCCTGGTCGCCGCCGCCTGCCCGCCTCCGATCCAGCGGATCAGCCTAGGTATATCCCCCCTCGTGCCCTCCAATCTCTGTTTCTCCTCTTGCTAAATTTAGGTCCTCTAATCTCGGTGGTCTCATACTCTCATCTAAAAACCTCAAATCCTCAATTTCTGATTTGGTATGCTGGATAGTATTGATCTTGACACTCTCATTGATGATTTTGCATCAAAAAATGCACATAAGTCTCGTTTCTCATGATTATCGGAGGTTAGCATGCAATTTCTATTTTTTTTTCCGCTGTAACATCTATGATACTTGGTTTGGAACAAAGACAAGAAAAATTATCAGTTTTATGACTTTATAGCAATTGTATCTACTCATGTATCGAATAAGACTTTTTCTTTGTTGGGCCCATCGGTGAAGTTCGCACCGGGGCCTTTGAAATCGTAGAGCCGGCCCTGCAAGTATGAGGCGTCATACGGGATTAGGTACTGTTGTGTATACTGCTGGTGTGTGCGTCTTGGAAGATTCAGCACAGAACATAGGGCGCGCTCTGCCAGCTGCGGAACAGGCTACGCTCCATGCAGCCAAAAATTTGGCCCGCAAGCTCCTTAAAGCAGGCTCAGGCCAGGCCCAGTACGAACTGCCGAATCGGCAGTTTCCTGGAACCATGCCGGCCAGCTGCAGATTCCTCCCCTGCACGCTTCTAGTTTCGTGTTTTTGTCTGAAGCGTTTTTAGATAAATTTTATCAAATTTGTCGCACACGGTCGGCCGTTTTCGAAATCCTTCGAGGAGTAGCTTTACCTTGTCATTCCGCACAACTGTCGTGTTGTAAGTTTTGCGTTTCGGTGCTCGTAGATGAATAGATCATGCACTGTAAGAATGCGTATTTAGACTGCACTTGGTTTACATGTCTTCTTCAACCTCCGCTGAACCACCGCTCGCCGTAATGTGTTTTGCTGCTATTCATGGTGTGTTTGTGTGTCTCATCTATCTCTCTATGGGTTGTGTTCCACATAGCCGTCGTTCATAGCTGCCGCAACTCTGACTGCCGTGGTGTGCTAATTACTGAACCTGTCTGTGGTATCACTGTAATACACAGTTGGTCATGGTGTGTTTGTGGTGCTCCGCCGCCGGCGACCTCTGCCACCGCGGATGACTTTCTTTGGTGACCTCCGTCACCGCCTATTGTGCAGCGGCGCTGCTCGTTCCTCGTCATGTATAAGTCTTATGTGGCGTCGCCGTCGCCGCTGCCATACCGCGTCATCGCCGTCAAGCTCTGCCTCCGCCATGCCGCGTCGTCGTCCTACTCGCCGCGCATCATTGGTGTGTCAGTTGAGCTATCCGAGTATGGTGGTAGGTGGTAACTTCACCCATGTGAAGATAGGTGAGACTAACCAAGTTTTGTATCCAACCAAACAAAGAGGGGTTGTTATCTCAGCCCATGCCACGTTCTTTGCTCATCAGTGCCCTCTGGAGACTGCCCACAGGGAGCCACAAAATAGATGCTGGCTACCAAATGCGCCCATAGAGTCTCTCCTCTCTCATGTTCTCTTTAGGTTCCTTTTTTTTGGACTGCCAAGGCCCTATATCTAACTTGCAACTTTCTGCTAAATTGCATAAATTTTTAAGATGCAATTCTAGGTTCAGTATGTCACTAAGGTCACCAAGATATAAAAACAGAAACTTGGAAATCTAATTACGCCTCTTTTATATCCTAAGAACTAAACTCGATTAATTTTGTTGGATTCCAAATCCAATTCTGTTAGGAGTTAAATTTGATCCTAAAAGATTCGAGTTCCAATATTTATGTTTCGATGTTAGGTGGAAATGAAATTTATTTTTCTACAAATTACACTTTTGTACAAACACAATACAAACGCTCACATATACACGAATACACTCACCCCTTCGAACACACATGCACACCCTATCCCTATGATCATCTCCTAAAGATTGGCATTTGTACAAGATTTGTGGACGAGGTGGAAGTATGATCGGTCACCAGCAGTCACGTAAACGAATTTTACCTAGGTTTGATGTCCACACTCGATTTAGTTTAACAACTCTAATCTTGTTTGGATTTTGGATTATACTCCTAGACATAATACAATAGCAGTTAAGGTGGAATGAATGTGTTGGCGAACAAATGGACAACTCCACTATTAGTACCAAACTTCGAGGATAGGTTTAACCAACAGAGATATGCAGTGTAAATAGTAACACAATTGCATACACAAGTGGCACATTAATTGACATGAAAAACACTTCTTTAACTTGAGTAGTACACGTGGTCGGATAGATATAGATGTTTAGTGTGGCTTTTTTTACGGCGACACGTGACATGTCGAAAACTACGGCTCATTTACAATACAGTCCGGCCTGCCCAATTAGGACCGTGCCCTTTACGGGATACGACATGTAATGGGCTACTGTCGCGGCTCACTACTGCAATAATACTGATTAGGCCCACTAATGAATAAGGCCCAAAAGAAGATTTGCAATGACCGAGCCCAGTCAGACAATACAAGATTAATTTACACGCATATATTACATTACAGTATTATAGGAATCATAAGTATTGTGTCGCCAAGAACATACGATCATAGTTCAACGTGCACAATCACACCATCCAAATAATAGTACAACGTGCAACATCGCACCACACAAAAATAGCAGTTCAAACTCTTGAGCATTGCACAACTAGTTCACCCCGTGATCTACGTGAGCAACCATATCTTTACTGATAATGATGAGGAGCAATGCTTCAATCTTTGCAACACAAGGAAGCCTGCTTCTCTCCTATTTCCTATGGCTTGCTAGAAATCAGATCAATTTGATGACATTGGGTATTGATAACATCACACAACTTTACACTTTCCCTAGCCTCTTCTCTGTCTCCAATTTTGTAACAAGTTTTCTCACTTTTGATCGTAAGGTCTCGTGGGAGGACCTCGAATTCAACATGGCATATGTAAATTTTCCTCCATCTGTTGTAGGTACAAAGAGCTGCATTTCGATCTCAGCCTTGTTTTGCATTGAAGAAATATGTTTATCATATGCAAAAAGATATGGTTTTCGAGTTAGCGATGACTCTTTGAAATCTCACTTACAATCACACATCTTGTATTGGGCAGTCCGACCATGGAGGTTGAAGACTCAGAGAAGAAGAAGACCACCGTCCTGAACCCTGCCTATCTCGCCTGGGTAGCACGCGATCAACAGGTTTTGCGTTTTTTGCTCAATTCCCTGCCGCCTGATATTCTCTCTCATGTTCTCGGCATGGAATCAACTGCCGATGCCTGGTCTGCTATCACGTCCATGTTCTCCACTGCATCTCGTACTAAGGTGCAGCATCTGCTCTCTGCTCTCAATGACACCAAGAAAGGCACCCTGACCGCGCACCAATACTTCACCAAGATGAAAGGTTTCACATCGGAACTAGCTGCTGCAGGCAAACCCCTTGAAGACGATGAGTTGATCGGCTATCTTCTTCATGGCCTTGACGTTCTTACAATCCCCTTGTGACGGCAGTTGATGGAAACCCAGCCACAACCCTAGATGATCTGTTCGGGCTGCTGTCATCATATGATATGCGCAATGACAACACTGATGATCCCCCAGAACCTTTTGTTTCTTCTGCTAATGCAGCTAACCGAGGACGCTCTCGCAGCCGTGGTGACTCGCGTGACTGGCGAGATCGCCGTGATGATGGACGCGACCGTCGCACCGATGGGCGTCGTGATACTCGAGATGGTGGACGCCGTGATGGACCTGACCGTGGTGGTGACCGCGGTGGTGACCGTCGATCTGACCGTCGCCGTGATGATGGAGGGCAGAGCCGCAACAAGCAGTACCGTGGTCGTGCCCCCACCCCATACGTGGATATCACATGCCAGATATGCAAGATCCATGGTCACCCTGCTAGTGACTGCTGGTGCCGTTACCAGGATGATTCTGATGATGATGGTGATCATGATGACCGTGGTGGCCGTGGTGATAAAGGTGCCAACATTGCTTCCTATGGCGTTGATACAAATTGGTACTCCGATACTGGCGCTACAGATCACATCACTGGGGAGTTGAACAAGCTCTCTACCCACGACAAGTACAAGGGTCGTGACGTTGTCCACACCGCCGACGGCAAAGGTATGCACATTAAACACATTGGTCATTCTTATTTACACACCCCACATAGTTCATTGCATCTCAAAAATATATTACATGTCCCACATGCTTCTAAAAATCTGCTGTCCGTTCATAAGCTTGCTCTTGATAACAATGTTTTTCTGGAATTTCACCCTTTCTTCTTTTTTGATAAAGGACCAAGTCACACGAAGAATTCTGTTTAAGGGCCCCTGCCGTGGTGGCCTCTATCCCTTGGTGCCCATCCCCGATGAGTCATCCAAGCACGCCTTCGTCACAATAAAGCCGTCGTCTTCCACATGGCATCGCCGTTTAGGACACCCTTCTTCATTTGTGGTTCAGCAGATTCTTAGGAAAAACAATCTCTCCCATTCCCCTGAAATAAATCCATATGTATGTGATGCATGTCAACTAGCTAAGAGCCATCAATTGCCATATCCTGTCTCCACTAGTGTCTCCACTGTTCCTTTGGAGCAAGTATTCTCTGATGTATGGGGTCCTGCACCTCTTTCTGTTGGCAAACATGCATACTATGTAAGTTTTATCGATGATTTTAGTAAGTTCACTTGGATTTATTTGCTCAAAAAGCGTTCTGATGTTTATCAAGTCTTTCTCAATTTTCAACAATTGGTTGAGCGCAAGTTTGAAAGGAAAATTATTACTATGCAAACTGATTGGGGGGAGAGTATGAGAAGCTAAATGGGTTCTTCCAACAAGTTGGTATTACACATCATGTATCTTGTCCACATGCCCATCAACAAAATGGGTCTGCTGAACGCAAACACCGTCACATTGTTGAGGTCGATTTTCCCTTGCTTGCTAATGCCTCCATGCCTCTAAAATTTTGGGATGAAGCTTTTCTCACCGCCACGTTTCTTATAAATTTGCTTCCTAGCAAAGTCATCAATTTTGAAACTCCTACAGAACGTCTTCTTCATGTCAAACCGAACTATGATGCTCTTCGCACTTTTGGCTGTGCGTGTTGGCCTAATATTCGTCCTTACAACACGCGTAAACTTGCTTTCCGCTCCAAACGATGTGTTTTCCTTGGATATAGTCCCCTCCACAAGGGTGTTAAATGTTTAGATGTTGCTACTGGCCGCGTTTACATATCCCGAGATGTTGTTTTCGATGAGAATGTCTTTCCTTTCGCCTCATTGCACTCCAATGCGGGTGCTCGCCTTCAATGCGAAATTTTACTTCTTCCATCATCATCATCTCCTCATGTGGGTGTGTCAAATAATAATGATCACGTGTCTCCTATTGTGCCTATTACTAATGTGCCTCAGGAAAATGAAGCCATAGGAGAAAATCTGGATGAAAACGGTGAAGAAAATGACCCAGAATCTCAATCTGAAGCAAGTTCAGAAGGCTGATTCGGCCAGACGTTCCCCTGACGCGCACGATCCCGAGGAGGAACATTCCCCTGCTGTCTCTGACATGCACGATCCCGAGGTGGAGGTTGACTCCGAGGTGGATTCGTCTCCTTCCACTCCTGCGTCGCCACCTCCTGCATCGCGCCGCGCGCTTGCCAGCGCTCCTGGCGCCCATGTGCCCCAGGCCGGATCTTCTATGACTGGTTCCCCTGCCGTAGCACACACCGTAGAACACACTGGATCACCTGCGGCTGGACCTTCTGCTGCCGCTGATTCCAGTGCCGATGGTTCTGATGACTCCGATGGTGATGCTTCGCCTGCACCGTCTTCCCCTGAGGTTACTACACCAGTCTCACATGCTCGGACTCGTCTACAGAAAGGCATTCAAAAACCAAAAGATTACAAGGATGGTACTATAAGGTATGGTCGGCAACCAAGCATTTATAAAGAAAATTTCGCTGATACTTCTCGATATGGCATGCTCACTTTTACAGGAGAACCTAGCTCGCTGTCTGAGGCTCTAAATGATGCAAAATGGAGACAAGCTATGCAAGATGAGTATGATGCCTTGCTTCACAACAAGACATGGCATCTTGTTCCACCAAATACAACACAAAATCTTATTGATTGTAAGTGGGTGTACAGAATTAAGAAAAATGCAGATGACACCATTGACAGATACAAAGCCCGCCTTGTTGCCAAAGGGTTCAAACAAAGGTATGGTATAGACTATGAGGATACTTTTAGTCCTGTTGTTAAAATTGCAACCATTCGTACAGTTCTGGCACTTTCAGTTTCTCGAGGTTGGAGCTTGCGATAGCTAGATGTCAAGAACACGTTTTTACATGGTGTTTTGGAAGAGGAGGTATACATGAAACAATCCCCATGTTTTGAACATCCTCACACTCCAACATATATTTGCAAACTTGACAAGACACTCTATGGTTTGAAACAAGCACCTCGAGCATGGTATTCCAGGTTGAGCTCTAGATTGTGTTCCCTTGGTTTCATACCGTCCAAGGCTGACACATCCCTGTTCTTATATAACCGGTCAGATGTCATCGTATATGTTCTTATTTATGTTGATGATATTTGTCGGGGGAATACTTTGTAGATTAACCCGCGGCCCATATTTGATAAAGTGCGACTCAGCTTGCTCGCACAATAAAGGCCCGCATGAGAGCAAGCCCAATATCGCACCGCCACAAGGAGAAGGATCTAGAAGACATATCCTGAAAGACGTGAGGAGTTAGTCTCCGAGTAGGTTCCAGTCAATGTATTCCTTGTGGAGGAAGTTTCCTTGGTAACCTAGCGAGCCTCTGTGTATATAAAGAGGACTCGCAGGACTTAGACAGGGTCAAGCTATCAAGCCCTAAACCCTAGTTCATACGGCGAGTACCCAGATCGGATCGCCTCCATTGTAACACCACATATATCATATCAATACCAATCTAGGGTAGGCAGGAAGTAGGTCTTTACCTCACATTGAGGGCCCGAACCTGGGTAAATCTGTGTTCGTCCTTGTTCATGCGATCCCAAGCTCGGAGACGATTGACTCGCGCAAATCCCACACCTACGAAGTCATCCATGACATCTGACGTGACAAACCCACGACAGTTGGCGCCCACCGTGGGGCCAGCGGTCAAGAGCGGCACGTTCCGCGCAGGATCGGAATCAGGGTTCAAGGACATCGCCATCGGCCAAGTGGAAGATGTCAATGGTGTTACCTTCATCGACGACTCAGAGTGGGGACCAGACGCATATCACGTTGAATTTGGGTCCGTCAGTCGCAGATCTTCAGACGCGAATCAAGGGGGTGAATCAGGAGAGGAACTGCGGCCAATCAGGGTCCGCGTGCTAGAAGAACTGCAACAAGCCGCAGTAAAAACGTCCGCCTCTGTCCCGTCAAAATCAATTTGGGAACCTCTGCCTAGCCGGGAGAAAGATCCCAGAATTGAAGAAATCGAAGCTGTCAGGATGGAGCTTTGTGAAGAAGCGCAAAGACTCGCGGCAGAGCGCAAAAAACTCCAGGAAGAAGATCGGCGACTGAGTCGTTGGCAGCAAAAGCAACAGGCAATTTGCACCAAGACGGACGAAGGGGGGCAAGAGATAAAGCAGAAGTTCCACAACAATCCGGAGAGCAATATGCATGCCGCGATCGGGATATTATCAAAAATAGCACCAGTCGGAGATACGCGAGCTGATAAGGAAGCTCGCCATGCGATTGATCTGCTACAGACTGCCGCCCTACAGCAAGCAAACATGTATGGAATCACGCCTAACGAGCCGCAACACGAGGTATCGTGGGGCGAGGAAAGATGCAACGTGGAAGAAGTAGACAACCAGGTAGCAGGTCTGCAAATATCACCAGATAAAGAGAGTAAGGCTGATGGAAAGCCACAAGCGCTCAAGGCGACTCAACCAACCCAGTGTGAAACTGATTCAGATGAAGATACAACACCCGTGAGCTCCTATTCGTTATTGAAAGGACCAGCATGTTTCGGGGAGGAAATACGGCTCACTCGTTTCCCACCGAACTTCGGTGAGTCGCAGCAAGTCACCACCTACCATAATGATCTAGACCCTGTCCTGTGGATAGAGGATTATGAAATAAACATGACAGGAATCGGTGTAACTCAGGAGGTGCTCGCAAAGTATTTTCACTTGGTACTACAGGGAGAAGCCAGGGATTGGCTGCTAAGGTTGCCGCCAAAGTCAATAAACTCATGGGAAGAATTGAAGGATAAGTTCATCAAAAGGTTCCAAATAGAAGGCGTGAAAAACCTCAGGCAATGGGTCCAGAAGGAGAACGAATCAACCAGCGAGTGGATAAAACAAGTCACAGGGATCCTTGACTCCGCCAAAGATACCACGGCGCAATCTGAAGTGCAAGTTATGAGAAAGAACTGTAGATTTGAGACGCCGGTGCGTCCTTAAGCCGCACTGGACATAAGATCGATAGTTTCGACCAACTCTTGGCGATACTAACAAGCACGCAGAGAGATAAGATGGCAAGCGGCTCATCGCCATCTCAAAGGAAACCGAACACTGTAAGTATCAACTAAGGGAGCAGAAAAGAGACAAGGAGTCACTCCCCAATAGCGCCAAAGGGATTTTTGATAGTCCTTGCGACTTACACCGCAGAAGAGATGGGAGACCCGTGGGCCACACAAAGGCGCAGTGTCATTACTACAGGCGATGGAAAGAAGGTGATTCATCAATCGCGACTCACAGCGGACCAATGCAGCATAAGGACAAGGAGAGCTCCTGTCAAAAGCCTGAAACTTCAGTAAGAAGAAACATAGGGCAATTTCATACCGTGGATGTACAAACACGGGCAACAGAAGGCAAATGAATAGCAGATGGAGCCGCGACCAGTCCCAACGTTGGAAAGACACCGCCGTTGGACAGAGCGATCGGTTGTTTGGAGTCGCGACGATCATCCCCCAGAAGTAAAAGATCCAGGACAGTTGGCTCTCGTTGTCACACCGCAAGTGCGGGATACAGGCTGAACAAAGTCCTCATGGATGGAGGAGGAAGAGTAAACATCCTATACCAAGACACGCTCCGTCGAATGAATATACCCGAGCAGCGGCTACAGCCAACAAGGAAGGATATCCAAGGCATAATTCCAGGAATAATCACTCGACCTATAGGAAAAATAACCCTCGAAGTCAGCTTCGGGACCGAGCGAAACTTCCGCACAGAATTCCTGCTTCGAGGTCGTAGCAGTCAAAAGCCCATACCATGCGATCTTCGGGAGAGAAGCTTATGTCAAATTCACTGCCCGCCCCTGCTACATATACCTGCAGTTAAAGATACCAGGACCAAACGGCGTGATCACGGTGCATGGAGACAGACAGAGAGCGCTAGAATGCGAGGAAGCAGGCTCAGTAATCGCAGAAGAAGCTTGCATCGCCAACTCCTCACACGGTCTCAGGCCATCAGTGAACCTTCGCAGCCCAAAACGAGTCGCCTTGGGGACTGGAACGGACGGACAGCAGGACGCGCCCACCAGATGGTGAATTCCAACCATACAGTCGCGAATCAGGAAGATAATACTCCAGGAATCGCTTTGATACAAAAAAAACAAGAGATGGCGTATATGCATAGATCCAATATCAATCAACAACCCAAGTCAAAGAGGTCCAACTATTGTGAGACCTTACCCCCGCGACTCATCCTCCAAGGACGTGAATCAGCATAAGTCGCAACTCAGTGCGACTACTCTATCAAAAGATTTGACCCTCACTTTGGCATGAAAAACACATCGGAGCTATCATGCTCGACCCGAGTCGCTTTTAGCGACTCAAACATGAACCAACTAGGTGTTCAACCCCACTCCGTCAGGAGTATTAATTCGCAAACAGTGCGATGAGTATCAAGTATGCATGACCTGCGAGGAACAGAAAACTCGCATTAAAGGGTCTGCATCGTCTTTGTCACACCCTGTAATAAATTGAGTGGTTATGAAATAAAGCCGGCGCCCTTGACATTCAAGGGTTCGTCGTTTCGCCTCAACTATCATTGAGTCGCTGAGTCTTTTGAATTTCATACATCACCAACCCTGAGGGCTTTTTTACAAAGCACAGCGAGCACAGCTCGCTACCTCAACCTTTGCCAAACGAGTGGCAGTCCTTAAGCTAGAAGCGTCTTGCATTATGCGGCCAAAGTACTGGGGTGTGGCGTCAATCGAGCTTGATTGCCTATCATGGCCGCTCTCGACCCTGAACACACATGTTCCTAGGAAATACTGAGCCGCGCGAGCGTCTACTTAATGGAAGTATCATAAAAGAACCTGCTTATAGGTCACAAAAGTACTGCTTATAGTACACAATTTTTTACAGACTAACGGGCAAGTCGCTATTGACAAGTCCCACATTACTATTGGATGTTTATTTCTGCTTTCGAGTCGCAGGAACAGAAGCCTTCGCGGCTTGTCTTGAGGTTGGAGCAGCAGGTGTCCTTATAACCAAGGCACCACCAGACGAAGTAGAAGGACCACCAGGTCCTGAGGATGGATTGGAAGCTCGGGATGATTCAGCCCCAGTGGATTTCTCCTTCGTAGCTTTGCTACCATCAGGATTGAACTTCCCCAGATAAGAGCCCAAGTCTAAATTCTTAACAAATAATGTGGCGTATCCACGCATACCCTTCCAGATGTCGAAATATTCACTCATTGGAAGCTCAGTACCATCCGCGCGCTTCGCCCGGTCATGACGAGCAATCTTGCCAACCTCTATTTCTGGATAATATGCCCGGAGTAATGTTAACACATGAGCAGCTCCGGAGCGAGCAGAAGACCCCTTCCAATCAGAGACATAGTGAGGAGCCTTAAACAGCCTGTTCAGCCAAAACTCACATGAATCTGGAGCATCAGCGTAGGGGCGATTTTTGTCATAACCTCTTTGGTTACTTTAAGAAGGCGCTGGCTAAAATCTTGAAGATATTCCAGTTGATCCTTTAAATTGGAGCGGTACACTGGAGCACCAGGCCCTGCATCAAAAAACAAGATGTTATTCAAATCAGCAACTCATGTGGTCACCCAGATGTGAATGATCAAGAGACAAAGGACTAAGGATGTACCGGCGAGTTGAAGAATGGCTGATTTAACAACAGATCCAAAACCCTCAAAAGCCTTGAGCAGCGAGTTATATTTTTCATCTCGCGCGGCGAGCTCCCTCGCATGGTCTCCTTTCAGCCGATCAAGCAGTTCAGATTTGAGATTCAACCCCTCTCGCAAGGATTTTATAACTTCATCCTTCTCCATAAGTCGCTGCTTGGAATCTGCTTCGAGCTCTTTAAATTGCTCTTCACAGGAGTCAAGTTGATCTTTGAGTATCTTTATTTCTTGCGCTTGGTTTTTAATGATCTCGCTATGATGTCCAAGGCAGATCGCATCACTTCAGGCTTATCTAAGGAATGCCCTTGACTTTCATTGCGTCAGAGGCAGCAAGCGAGGAAAGCTCAAGCTGCGAGTAAACAGAGGAAAAATATAAGCAATTCGAAAGGTACTTGGGGGCTCAAAACTTGGAGAAAAGAAAGAATCAACACCCTGTCAACTGACACAAGGTCTTGATCCTTGGGGGCTACAGTATGCGTACCTGGCGACTTGAAGAAAATTGTTCAACCAGGTCGCGCAATAAAGCAGCGTGCTTATCTCCAGCATCGATTATGGCATCCGCAATTGATTTGGAACTACTAGCGCTTGGGAGATCAGCCGCTTCAGAAATAGGAGCTCCAACTTGAATTGGCATCCCATCAACATTAGGAGTCGCAGACGGCGCTGCGACTGGAACCATGGCAGGAGCCGCATCGGCAATACCCTCTTCTAAAAAAGGCTTCAGATAAGTCGCGCCATCGCTAGTTCCCATGTTCTCGCCAGCAACATCATCTTCGCTCGTGGTTGGCTGAGAAAGAGCAGTGGAGGAGGTAGACTTTGTATCCCTCCAACCATGGCCCTGCAAGATATTGATGGTTATAGACCAAAGTGGCAGTGTCACAGCCATAAAAGGAAAGCAAGTCCTACCCAGAAGCAATACGGACGCTCTTCATCAGGCAACCAGAGGAAGGAGAAGACAAATCTTGCAGATCTGAGCCTACGGGATGGAAAAAAAGCAGTGAATAAACAACCCTTCATGAGACACATGAGTACAAAGAAAAGAGAAGAGAATGTCACAAGGAAATACCCGAACTTGTCGAGGGGCAATTCTTCACCGCAGGCTCGGAGGAAAGTACAGTGCTGTCAGGCTTAGCAAGCTTTAAAGATTTGGCAGCTTTGATATCCACAAGCAACGCCAAGGCCTTGCGACGTTTCTCAGGTTGCGAGGGATCTTCTGAGCTCTCAGATAGAAGACGCTTAGAGGACCTGCGAGGTACTTCAGGAAGCGCCAGGAAAGATGTGCCTGGAGCCGTGGACAAAAGAGCGTTGGCCATTTGTTGCTCCTCTTCAGATGCGCTACCACCAGGCTCAGAAACAGTGCCATGTGCAATCGTTTCCTCGCCAGGATCAGCGACTTCTTCTGGTGACTTGACAGTGGTTTCTTGGCCTGAGCCGGTCTCCTCTTCGGATGGGAGAGTCCAAAAATAGGGATCAATCTGAAAGAGAATCAATGTCAGAAATAGTCAACTTTGAAGGAAGAATCCTAGAAGGAAAAAGTTACAAGAATAATTACCACAAAAGGCTTGTGTTCAGCCCAGAAAGGAGCAAGACCGACGTTATCATACGAGTCAATGTCCTCGTTCGTCACTCGGCGAATGAAGTTTATCCACTCCCCTTTGTCCCAATCTTCAGGGCAAGTACGATCAACGTCATCCGCGTGACAGGTGAAATCCACCATAAGTCGCAGACGGCGACTCACGGGCTGAATTCGCCATTTGGTCCAGCAAGATATAAGATCCAATCCGGTAAGGCCATGGAGCGTCAGCGCCCTCACCTTATCTAAAAGAATCTCGATGGAGGGCAACGAAGAAGGATCGGGCTTGGAAGACAAAGCAGAGGTAGCCTCGAAAGGAAGTGGAGACCAAGGGGGAAGACGAATTTGCCCTCAGGAGAAGTGTCTTTGCAGTAAAAGAAAGTTCTTTGCCAATCCTTAACTTTTTTGGCAAGGGCTAGCTTTGGGAAAATACTACCCTTACGGCGTTGGAAAGATATGGCGCCACATTGGAGGAAAGAAGCATCTGTTGCTTCTCTTTGACTATTGCAGCCAAAGAGAGCGAGCCAGAAGTCTATTGAAGGAGAGACGCCAAATAATCTTCGCAAAGAACGTGGAAGTTACTCACTTGCAATATTGAATTGGGACCGATGTCATGAAGGCGAAGACCCAGCCGCTGCATCAGGGAGCGAAAGAAGAGAGAACCGGGGGCTTGAATCCGCGCTCGACGTGTTCCGCAAAAATCACCACTTCTCCTGGCTGCGGATCGGGAATTATCTCCTCGCCAGCGGCGCGCCATTCGCATTGATCCCTCAGTGGAAGAAGGCCGCGAGCGGCCAAAGACTCCAAAAATACCTCATCAATCCACGAGCCTTCCCAGTTGCAACTACGGCGAGACATCTTTTCAACCAAGGGGATTTTCCAGAGATTGCAAGCGCAAGAAGCGGAACCAAAGGCGGCGAGAAGAGTAGCGGCGGCGTAACTGAAGTAGAGCCAGGGAGGCCGATGGGCCAAACTAAAAAGCCCAGGCGCGGAAGATGTTCAGATCTGAAAACCAACAGGCACGACCAGATGAGTCGCGCCCTTGAGCCGCTAAGAAGGTTATAAGTCGCAAATGGCGATACAAAAATTGGTGTTCAGCTGGGACATTCATGTGAGCGGTTCAACAGTTCAACAAGACAAAGAAGCCTTCATCCGAAGTCCAAGCTGAACTTGGGGGCTAATATCGGGGGAATACTTTGTAGATTAACCCGCGGCCCATATTTGATAAAGTGCGACTCAGCTTACTCGCACAATAAAGGCCTGCATGAAAGCAAGCCCAATATCGCACCACCACAAGGAGAAGGATCTAGAAGACATATCCTGGAAGACGTGAGGAGGAGTTAGTCTCCGAGTAGGTTCCAGTCAATGTATTCCTTGTGGAAGAAGTTTCCTTTGTAACCTAGCGAGCCTCTGTGTATATAAAGAGGACTCGCATGACTTAGACAGGGTCAAGCTATCAAGCCCTAAACCCTAGTTCATACGGCGAGTACCCAGATCAGATCGCCTCCATTGTAACACCACATATATCATATCAATACCAATCTAGGGTAGGCAGGAAGTAGGTCTTTACGTCACATTGAGGAGCCGAACCTGGGTAAATCTATTTTTGTCCTTGTTCCTGCGATCCTAAGCTCGGAGACAATTGACTCGCGCAAATCCCACACCTACGAAGTCATCCATGACATCTGACGTGAAAAACCCATGACAATATTATTGTCACAAGTTCATCTGACAATGCCATTTCGGTTTTACTCCAAGATCTTAATAAGGACTTTGCTATAAAAGATTTGGGTGATCTCCATTTCTTCTTGGGAATTGAGGTACATAAGATACACAATGGTTTGCTTTTGACACAACAGAAATATGCTGCCGAGTTGCTTGGAAAGGTTGGTATGCGTGGCTGCAAGGGAGCACCGACACCCTTGTCCACTTCTGAAACTTTATCTCTTACGGCTGGGACCCCTCTTGGTACAGAAGATAGCACAAATTACAGGAGCATTGTTGGAGCATTACAGTACTTGACTTTGACATGTCCAGATATTTCTTTTTCAGTTAACAAAGTTTGTCAGTACCTTCATGCTCCAACCACAACACATTGGACAGCCGTGAAACGCATTCTTCGATATGTTCAAGATACACTTTATATTGGATAACCTTTACTAAATCTCCTTCCACACTTCTTAGTGCCTTTTCTGATGCAGATTGGGCTGGTTACATAGATGATCGGCGCTCTACAGGTGGCTTTGCCATTTTTGTAGGGCCGAATTTGGTCTCATGGAGCTCCAGAAAACAACCTGCTGTGTCTCGCTCTAGTACAGAAGCTGAATACAAGTCTTTGGCAAATGCAACAGCTGAGTTGATATGGATTGAAGCTCTTCTTGGTGAGTTAGGTTTCAAGCTCAAGGAAAAGCCATGTCTTTGGTGTGACAACCTTGGCGCTACCTACTTGTCTGCCAATCCTATTTTCCATGCTCGCACAAAACATATTGAGATTGATTTTCATTTTGTCTGTGAAAGAGTTGCTAGTAATAGACTAGCCATTAGATTTATTTCTAGCAAAGATCAAATTGCAGATGGGTTTACAAAGATGCTTCCTGTAAAAGGTCTGAATGAGTTTAAGCGTAATCTGAATCTTTACAAGGTTCAGATTAAGGGGGGCTGTTAGATGTTGTAATACCGTATGTATACGGTACAGAGTAGTACTCCGACCTATATGTACACAATCTGTACTATGCCACGATGGGGGCTGTTCCCATCTATATAACACGCAACCGAACCCTCCAACGAGGGTATCGTTCCCCGCATAACTTCAATAGCTTCAATGCGTTTTTCTGAATGGAACCAAAGTATTAAGTTATTTATCTTTCTACTTATCTCCGTGAAAGAAACACATAAATTCAACCAACTTATAGATGCTATGGGGATCTTGGGGAAATAGTTCACATAATTGTCATATTTTAAATGTTACTTTTTATTTGAATAACTACGGAGAGCAATACGACAGAGAGAATCAAGCTTGTAGACACAATCTACACAAGTAACGATGTGCATGAAAGCTTAGACAAACATATACGTACCAAAAAAGAATGGGAACGACTAGCGTGAGCGCGCGCGTGATGCATGGAAAATGCATACATGAACTTTGCACTTTATCACTTATATTCTAATCATATTTGCATCATATAAGGGTTATATTACTGTTATTTAATGATTTTAGGAAATAAAATAATTGTTTCCTATGGAATTAACTCTGCGCAGGCAGAAAACCCTATTTCTTTCCTTTTATGTTTCAGGGACCCAAACGTCGTCATAAAATCCTGGAAAAATACAGAGGCCGTTATTTTGGAAGGAAGAAGACGTAGGAGCGAAGAAATCAAGCAAACGGAGCCCGCAAGGCGAAAAGGGGGTGGCCCACGCGGCCAGGTACTGTGGCCGCGTGGGGCCCACTCATTTGGGCCTCGTGGCTCCGTTGCCGTCGATCTTTCATCCACCGACTCCGTCTTGACCTAAAAACGCCTATAAAAAAGGTCCCCCAACGTTCTCTGGAAGGAGCGCCGCACAAACACAGAAACACCGAAACAGAGATCAGGAGCTGCAGATTGGAGGGGAAAACTCCGGTGGGGCGCTGCCGGTGTGGTCTCCATCTTTTCCATCGACTTCTCCGCCGTCTCCATGATGAAGAGGGAGTAGTCCACCTATGGACTATGGGTTTGTGGAAGTAACTTATGTATCTCTCCTCTCTTGAGCTTCACTAATTAGTACCGTATGAGCTGCTGAACATGATTACGGTCACCGTTGTAATACCTATGTGATGGATCTTTTTATGAGTTAATATATGTTTGAGATTGCAATGTTTGTTTCAGTTATGAGTATAGATGCATATTATGTACCCCGTTCTTGTCTACTTGTTATGATCAAGCATGTTTATGAGAGCGTGTGTGGGGGAACGTGTGCATTAGTTGGAGTAACGGGGAGTGGTGAGTGCGGTAAGCTGACAACTTAATATCGCGATCCACTTGGGTGTTTACCTTACTTTGTTACCTCACTAGGGATAAACAAAAATACCATGCTGCAAGCACTAGTAGGGAAGTGCCTTTCTGTGGCGCACCAAAAACTGTTTCTGTGGCGCATGGTCGGTGCGCCACAGAATCCTCGCCACAAAAATATTATTTCTGTGGCGCACAGAACCATGCGCCACAGAAAGTATACAATTCTGTGGCGCACCTCCAGAGTGCGCCACTAAATTATTTTCCTTGCGCCACAGAAAGAATTTCGATTATTTACTGTATTTGACAATAATGTATCTGTGGCGCACTTTGTTCGTGCGCCACAGAATATGGTGCGCCACAAAATTATTTACCGTGCGCCACTAAATTATTTGCCGTATATTATTTGCTGTATTATCGATTATTTGCTGTATTTGTCAATAATACAGGTATATTACAGAATTTTTACAGAAAATAATAGAAACAGTAATATATTTTGACACAGTATTAAAACAGACAGATAAATATGTACATCACCACTTAGAGCCCGAGATACATACATATATAGTGACAATTAAGTGCCAAATTAATTGTACAAAAGTTCATCTCATGTCACATAATTCATAGTACAAATAAACTTGTCATCGATTTCCCTCTGATGCAACCCTGGAGATGGATACAACGATGTGCCATTTCACCGTCTCTTCTTGAGTCGCCACTGGAGTCTCTTCTTCTTGAGTCGCCGCTGGGGTCTCTTGCTGGGTCACTGACGGAGAACACGTCTAGCTCCACTGGTAGGATTGAGCCTTTTGGTGTATCGGCTCCGGGAACGGTTTATAGCCGTCTTTCGTCATCCACGTCCTCATGTCATTTTGCTTGTCTAGGCGTTCTTTGATCTCCCACTTAGACAACCCTGGAGATGAATTGGGATATATATTTGATTAATAATATAAATAGAGTATGATTTATTCATCTAATTAAGTGGATAAGTCTATAATAAAGAAAATAAAGAAGCACTTCTATCGAGTGAGGCAAGGCTTTTCTTTTACAATACATCCTACCTCTGGCGTTGTGTAAGGACCCCCATGCTTCCATGACATCTTCCAAAATGATTAGCAATAACTGCCTCTGGATGCGATGGAAATCTTCTCTAAGCTCAGAATCGGTGATTTCCCCCGCATTTTTGCTCCATTCTTGGAGACTAGATGGCCACCTCGTTGTCTCTACATCCCGGACAAGCCCTTTAATGTGATGGAGGACGTAGAAGGCATCCTTCACGCTGCCAGGCGCATGCTTGATGCAATGGAACCCGGTCCCATGCCAGAAAATGTGTTTGTTGTCCTTCGTTAAACGTTCCCCATTCTTTTCTTTGTGGAAGTGGCCTCCCTTTTGGGCATAGCCCTCGAGAGCCTCATCGAGAACACCCTTTATTCTGGTGTAGTCTTTAAGACTCCCCGAGTCGAAATAAGTGGCAACGGACCACCTCGGGCTTACGACGATGAGTACTGCGTACTCGTCACTGCTCAACACAATTGAAACGGAATGTTGGAAAGGATCAACAACGGAAGAAATCTATAAGAAAGCATAAGATACGACGGCGGCGACCGGATGTGTACTTACTCGGAAAAGAAAGGCATAAGAAAGCTGTTCTTATCCTTGTTGTTCAGCATGATTCTCTGGAGGAACTTCGTGGCCTTGGCCCGTGTCGTTGATCCTTCCACCAGCAGGCTGTCACGTATGTAGTAGGGATCCACTACCTTGATGTATGGGGTATTATCTCTCCTGATCCTCATCGCTTGGTTGAGCGCGTATAGGCGGACCAAGTTATAGTCTAGCCGTCTAAAGTGAAACAGCCTGAAGACGTCCTCGTACGATATGAAAAACAGATTCGCAGGGTTTCATGGACAAACTCGGCCAAGTCTTTTGGCACCTTGACAGTGAACACCGAGTAATTTGGATTGTCTTCTTTAAGAAGATTGCTTTCTCGCGTCAAGATAGCATTTTGCAAAAAGAGCATGCATCCGTCTGCGAGGTGGAGCAGCTCCCGAGACAGGATAGGTTGACCAGCTTCATGAACTCGGCTCAAGCCATCCGCACGGGGTGATACCATGTCTTCATACCCCCGGATAGTCGTCTTAGGAGCTGGCTTACTTCTCTTCCTGTGCTTCTTCTTCTTTACCTCTGGGGATGCTGGGGGTGCATCTTCTGTAGTAGGCACATTGATTGGGTACTTGTTGGACCCGAAGCTGATCACTGGGGGAGGCCCTTTTCTCCCTCCCTCAATCCAAACCCTGACAGACTCACAGACGGTAGTAAATATCGACGTGATCGTCGTTGTCACTGCTTGTGCGATGACCGTCTGAATCATACTATTTTCCTCTATCGGTTCCTCGCCTCCTGTTCGTGAACCCCCGGCCTCGTTATTGTCAGCCATGTTCGTCTCACCTATAAGAAAAAAATGTCGAAGTTAGTACACCAAATATAAGAAAAAAAATCACTTAATTAAGTACTAAGATACCCGGCCCATGCATTAGTCGCAATACCCCATATGTCTTGTTTTTAGCAAAGCCATGCCAAAATTCACGAAAAATTTCGGCATGACATTTGCTAAAAAAGGGACATATGGAGTACCCGAATTTGCCGGAACGGAAGTTAATCGATGTTCCGGCAAACTCAAGGGCCTCATGGGTACCTGTAGACATTTCACAAATCATGTTGCCGGCATCTCCGGCCGGCCAACAACAAACACATATCCACATCTGCCGGCCGACAACAAACACAATACCACATCCACATCTCCACGTGTCCTATTTTTAGCAAAGTCATGCCAAAATTCACGAAAAAATTCGGCATGACCTTTGCTAAAAAAGGGACATATGGAGTACCCGAATTTGCCGGAACGGAAGTTAATCGACGTTCTGGCAAACTCAAGGGCCTCATGGTTACCTGCATAGATTTCACAAATCATGTTGCTGGTATCTACGGCCGGCAACATTGACATACACGACACGCTGGTCGGAACACAAACAACCACGACACGATGGTCGTGGTAGCACAGAACACATGGTCACCGGGTTAACCAATTAATAGCTCACCAAAGGGGGAACTGTAGTTGAGGAGATAGTTGATGTAGTCGAAGCCGGTGGTCTGCACAAGAAAAAAAAAAGAAAATTCACATCCATATATATCTTCATTTCCTTTAAAAAGTACCAACTTTGGAGCATTTCTAAAGCATCAAATCTTGATCCTATTTCACATTAACCCTCATGGATCTCTTGTACTAAGTTAGTACTTCATGATAAACCCCAGAAATAATTTTTTGAATACATCTAGAACCTTAAATGAAGGCATTTTTGTAGGCATGTTTAAATAGTGACCATATTTAACTTAGCAAAATTTTAAAAAAATTTGGTCTCCAAAATTTTCCTAACACCACTAGCACCAACTAGAAGCATTAGCAACTACTTGCAGCAAGCAATCAACAATCAAATCATCAAATTTTCTAAAATTGTGGGTTTGGCATTTGACCAAACAACTTATGTGCAGGTGTGGAGGGGAGGGAGAGGGATGGAAGAGAGGAGCAGAACCTCGGGGAGGGGATGGAGAGGGCAGCAGCGTCGGTGTCGAAGTGGCGGGCCGGTGGCGATGGCTTCCTTCGTCGGCGGCGGCGGCTCGAGGCGATTGTTGATTGCTTCGGCGGCTCGAGGCCGAGCGCCACGCGGCGGCGCCGAGCGTGTGCGGGGGCGCGCGCGGCGAGGGGTTGGGCGGGGGGGGGGAGGGGAGGTCGCCGGGCGGGGAGGGTAGGTCGCCGCGCGGGGGATGAGAGGGCAGCCGATGGTGGTGGTCGACGGCGACGGCGGACGCGCGCGGCGGTGGTGGTTAAGTGAAATTTGAAAGGGGAAGGGGAGGCCTGGCCCGCGTAAATGGCTAAGTGAAGGAATTTTGTGGCGCATCCCTACCCAGATGCGCCACAGAATTATGTGATTTTGTGGCGCACCTAGGTAGGGATGCGCCACAGAATTTTGTCGATAGATCTGTTAAAATACACACATTTTAAATATTTTTGGTTATATTTAAAAAAGAACCGACACACATTTTAAAGAATAGAATATACACACATGTTAGTATACCATTATTTTATTCATGATATACATATATATGAGTGTCTCACACACACACACACACACACACACACACACACAAATTAATACACCAAAAAAGTCTTCTTCGTCCCGCCCGGTTCCGAGCTAGCTTCTCTTCTTTCCCTTCTTCGCGGTTGAATACTTTAGGCCGGGCATCTTGAGATTTCTTCGCGTGATCGGACAACCTTTAGTAGGTTCAGATGTCTTCCTTCTTTGTTTACTAGTAGTCGGCATGTCGAAGTACTTGTCGAACTCCTCCTCGATCTTCGGATCGCTGTTTTTGTCCAAGTCTTCCTCGTTGGCATCTCCTTCCATTCCGATGATGCTCCTCTTGCCCCTCCTCACGACAACACGGCTAGGCTTTGACGGGTCGGTAATGAAGAAACATTGCTCAACTTGGCTAGCGAGTACCCATGGCTCATTTTTTGCGGAGGCGTTCTTCGATTTGGCATCGGGTATAACCATGGTGGTAAAATACCGGTCTTCTTTGACGACGTCGTTGGCCCATCTCACACGGAACATTGGCACTAACTCTCCACAGTAGTTGAGCTCCCATATCTCCTCGATCCTTCCGAAGAATCTTTCCTTGACAGTAGCCTCGTCATCGGCGTAGGATAGCATAGTTACTCCTGAGTTTTGATATTCGCTATACCTGTCCTTTTCCTCGGTGCAGAATCTGAAACCGCCAATGTCGTACGACTGATAGGTCTTTACGTTCTGCCCGGGGCCCTGTGATAAGGAGAATATGAGTTTTCCCTCTTCCGTAGATGGCTTCCTGCTCTGTGCTTCAAGCAGTTGCCTTTTCTTGAACCAACGCGTCAAGCTGGAGTTGTGCTCTCTGATTACGTCTTCCTTCTTCCTCTGTCGTCTCATGTCGATGTAATTCTGCTCGATTAAGATTTTGTGCTCTTCCACATAATATTCGGTCACTTTCTCGGTCCTTAGATAATTCTGGCAGAAGGAGATGCACTCGTAGGTTAAAAATCCCTTGGCCATGCTTGCGTCTGGACGGGCCCTGTTGCGAACGTATCCTTTCATGACACTGTTCTGCCTTTCGAACGGCATCATGTAGTGCAGGAACGTCGGACCGAGCTGCCTGATGTCATCAACGACATGGAGAAGGAGATGCACGCAGATATCAATGAATGCGGGCGGGAAGTAAATCTCGAGCTCGCATAGTATCACCACGATCTCTTCCTCAAGCATGTTGAGCTGCTTCACGCCGATCGACTTCCTGCTGACGACGTCGATAAAGTTGCAAAGGGCAGACAACGTATCACGGACGTGCTCATCCATTAACCCTCGGATCGCAACGGGAAGTATCTGTGTCATCATCACGTGACAATCGTGAGACTTCATCCCGGTGAACCTCTTCTTTGTTGCATCTAGATATCTGCTTATCTTCCCCGAGTAACCATGAGGAACTTTGACTCCTAGAAGGCACCTGAAAAACTGCTCGAGCTCCTCCGGACTCATACTGAAGCAGGCAGCGGGAAGCATCACCGTGTTCTTCTTTGCCCTTTTGCAGCAACCTTGAGTCCCTTCTGTCTGATCATCATCATCATCATCATCATCGTCGTCATCACTATCGGGAGCCTGAAGTTCTTTCCTGATGCCAAGCCATTTCAGATCGTATCTTGCTTTCGTCCCATCCTTGGTCTTATCCAACATGTGGCAAAGTGTGCCAAGCAGACTCTCGGTAACATTCTTCGTAATGTGCATCATATCGAGGCTATGTGGCGTCTTGAGGACCTTCCAGTACTCCAAGTCGTGGAAAACAGACCTCGCTTTCCATACACCCAGCAGTGGATCTACCTTCGGTCGCTTCTTTCCCGGCGCTGGGCACTCCTTCCAGTTTTTCAAAAGCTCGTCGATTTCTGTGCCGCTCCTCGGGCACGGGGCTCTTTCAGGCTCGTCTTTACCATTGAACAAATCACCGCGTTTTCTCCACGGGTGATCCATGCGAAGCCACCTTCGAGCCCCTGGGAACACGGTTTTCGAAGACCCGGGATCCCTTGGTAGCTAGAGATGCGGGGTATTATCCATGCACTTGACACATGCGCAAAATCCGTGACCTACCTGGTGTCGTGGGTTTGTCACGTCAGGTGTCATAGATGACTTCGTAGGTGTGGGATTATGCGAGTCAAGCATCTCCGAGCTTGGGATCGCAGGAACAAAGATCAACACAGATTTACCCAGGTTCGGCCCCCTCAATGTGAGGTAAAAGACCTACTTCCTGCCTACCCTAGATTGGTATTGATATGATAATCGAGGTGTTACAATGGAGGCGATCCGATCTGGTACTCGCCGTATGAGCTAGGGTTTGGGGCTTGATAGCTTGACCCGCTCTAAGTCCTGCGAGTCCTCTTTATATACACAGAGGCTCGCTAGGTTACAAAAGGAAACTTCCCCATAAGGAATACATCCACAGAGGCCTACTCGGAGACTACTTGGTCTTCACGTCCTCCGGGATATGTCTTCTAGATCTTTCCCCTTATGGCGGTTCAATATTGGGCTTGTTCCCAAGTGGGCCTTCGTCCGTGCGAGTAATTAAGTCGCACTGGGCCGCGGGTTAATCCAGAAAGTATTCCCCCGACATTAGCCCCCAAGCGTGGCCTGAACTTCATAGTATTCTTGATCTTGAATGCTTAGGCCGCGCTTTTCCTTGTTTCGCGGCTTATAATTCTTCTTTGGCGGCTCGAGAACGCGACTTATCCTGTCTTGACGGTTGATTTTCAGATCTAAACGTCTTCCGTGTCTGGGTTATTTATCTTGACTCATCATTTTCCCCAGTGTTTCTGCATCAAGTCCTGCATTACGCATCCGCTACTCCTTTCCGCCGCCTCCAATCTCGCTTCTCGTACTCACAATCCTTCGGTGGATATCTCCATCGATCTGAGAAAAATGTCTCGCCGCAAGTGCAACTGGGAAGGCTCGTGGGTCGACGAAGATTTCCTGGAATCCCTATCTGCACGGGGCCTTCTTCCGCCAAAAGATCAATGCGAATGGCGGGCGGCCGGTGAGGAGGTAATCCCCAATCCTCAACCAGGAGAGATAGTGATTTTTGCGGAGCATGTTGAGCGCGGGTTCAAGCCCCCGGCTCTCTCTTCTTCCGCTCCTTGATGCAGCGGTTAGGTCTCCGCTTCCATGATATTGGCCCTAATTCGATGTTGCAAGTGAGCAACTTCCACGTCCTCTGCGAAGATTATCTGGGTATCCCGCCTTCAATAGATTTCTGGCTTGCTCTTTTCAATTGCAATAGTCAAAGGGAAACCACAGATGGTCCTTTTCTCCAATGCGGCGCCATTTCCTTCCAACGCCGTCGGGGTAGTATCTTCCCAAAACTAACTCTTGCCAAGAAAATCAAGGAGTGGCAAAGGACATTCTTCTATTGTAAAAACACTTCTCCTGAGGGTGAAATTCCTCTCCTCTTTGGTCTCCTCTTCCCTTCGAGGCTACCGATGCTCTGTCTTCCAAACCTGATCCTTCTTCGTTGCCCTTTGTCGAATCCCTTTAGACAAGGTGAGAGCGCTGACACTCCATGGTCTCACTGGATTAGATCTCATATCTTGCTGGACTAAGTGGCGAGTTCAGCCTGTGAGTCGCCGCTCGCGGCTTATGGTGGATTTCACTTGTCATGCAAACGACGTCGATCGCACTTGCCCTGAAGATTGGGACAAAGGGGAGTGGATAAATTTCATTCGCCGAGTGACGGACGAGGATATTGACTCGTATGACAACGTCGGACTTGCTCCCTTCTGGGCTGAGCACAAGCCTTTTGTGGTAATGTTTACTTGTCACTGTTTCCTCGAAAATTCCTTCTCCAAAATTAATTATTTCTGACCTGAGCTCCTTTTCAGATCGATCCCTATTTCTGGGTTCTTCCCTCAGAGGACGTCGACTTGAACCAAGGATCCGGCTGAGTCGTCAAAACAAGCCGCAGCCTTTGGCGAAGATACAGTTATGCACGAGGGTAGTGCTTCTGAAGAGGAACAACAAATGGCCGACGCTCTCTGTCCTCGACTCCAAATACTCCTTTCCTGGAACTTCCTGAGGTGCCTCGCAGGTCCTCGAAACGTATTTTATGCCAGAGCTCAGAAGACCCGCGCAGCCTGAGAAACGTCGCAAAGCCTTGGCGTTACTAGCAGAAACAAGAGCTGCCAAATCTTTAAAACTCGCTGATCCCAACAAGGCTACTTTTTCTTCCGAGGCTGTTGCAAAGGATTGCTTTCAATAAGCTCGGGTAATTGTTTGCGACTCTTCTCCTTTTCTTTTTGTGTTTACGTTTTCTGGCAAGGAATTGCTGATCACTACTTCTTTTCATACTCTGTAGGTTCAGATTTGCAAGGTTTATCTTCTCCTTCCTCTGGTTGCCTGATGAAGAGTATCCGTGTCGCCTCTGGGTATGGTTCGCCTTCTTTTCAATGTTGCGGCTCTGCTAGGTCAGCTTATTAACCCATCAATGTTTTGCAGGGCTATGTCTGAAGAGGCTACCAAGTCTAATTCCCATCCCACTTCTTCTCAGCAAGCTATGAGCGAGGATGATGCTGCTGATGAAAACGTGGGAAACAGTAATGGTGCGACTCAACCAAGGCCCTCCCTGGAGGAAGGTATTGCAGACGCGGCTCCTGCCGCGACTCCAGCCGCAGCTCCATCCACAACTCCTGCTGCTGGTAGGATATCTACTGAAAATAGAATTCCAGCTCCAGGAAATAGTTCTAAGTCAATCGCAGATGCCATAATTTCTGCTGGAGACAAGCATGCTGCTCTGCTGCGCGGCTTAGTTGAGCAATTTTCTTCAAGTCGCCAGGTACATATACCGTAGCCCCCAAGGATCAAAACCTTGTGTCATCGCACGGGGTGTTGATTCTTTTCCTGGCTTCAAATCTCGAGCCCCCAAATTCCTGGATAATTTACCTATGCGTTTTGCTCTGTTTGTTTTCAGCGTGAACTGTCCTTGCTTGATGCTTCTGGCTCAATAAAGGGTAAAGGCATTTCCATAGACCATCCTGAAATGATGCAGTCTCGCCTGGAGCAGCATAATGAGGTCATTAGGGACCAAGATCAGGAAATAAAATCTCTCAAAGGTCAACTCGACTCCTGCGAAGAGCAATTTAAAGAACTTGAAGCTGATATGCAGCAGCGACTCATGGAGAAAGACGAGGTCATTAGATCTTTGCGAGAAGGACTGGCTCTTAAAACTGAATTGATTGATCGCCTGAAGGGGACCACGCAAAGGAACTCGCCGCGCGAGATGAAAAATATAACTCGCTGCTCAAAGCCTTTGAGGGTTTTGGCTCCATGGTCAAATCAGCCGTCCTGCAGCTTGCTGGTTGGTCTTGTATTCCTTTAATCATACATATTTTGGGTAACCAATCGTTAGTCTCTGACTTGTTTCTTGCCTTTTCTTTCTTTGACATAGGACCTGAGGCCCCAGTGTCCCGCTCCAATTTGAAGGATCAACTGGTATATCTGTCTGACCTCAGCCAGCGCTTCTTAAAGGTTACCAAGGAAGTTATGACGGTAATCACTCCTGCGACTGATGGCCCAACATCTTGCGAGTATTGGATAAATAAACTGCTCAAGGCTCCACATTATGTCTCTGATTGGAAACGATCCTCTGCTCGCGCCGGAGCCGCGCATGTCTTGACATTGCTTCGAGCATATTATCCAGAGATAGATGTTGGCAAGGTTGCTCGCCACGGCCTGGCGATGAGCGCAGATGATACTGAACTGCCAATAAGCGAGTACTTCGATATCTGGAAAGGGATGCGCGGTATGCCACAAAATTTGTTGATAACTTAGACTTGGGCACTTATCTTGATAAATTCAATCTTGATGGGAGCAAGGTGTCAAGGAAAAGTCCTCAGGAGCTGAGTCATCTCGGGCTGCCACTCCAGCAACAGTATCTGGTGGCCCTTCTGCTCGTCTGGCGGCGCCCTGATTATTAGGACACCTGCGACTGCAACTGCGAGACAAGCCGCGCCAATTCCCACTCCTGTTGCTCGGAAGAGGAAAAATAAATAATGTGGGACATGCCCGTTAGTCTGTAAGATATTCATGTATTATAAACAGTATTTTTGTGACCTATAAGCAGGTTCTTTTCTTGATAATTCCATTAAGTAGACGCTCGCGCGGCTCAGTATTTCCTAGGAACATGTGTGTTCAGGGTCGAGAGCGGCCATGATAGGCAATCAAGCTCGATTGACGCCACACCCCAGTACTTTGGTCGCATAATGCAAGACGCTTCTAGCTTAAGGATTGCCACTAGTTTGGCAAAATTTGAGGTGCGATTGGTACTCGCGATGCTCGTAAGGAGCCCTCAAGGGTCAGTGATATATGAAATTCAAAAGACTCAGCGACTCAATGATAGTTGAGGCGAAACGACAAACCCTTGAATGTCAAGGGTGCCGGCTTTATTTCATAATCACTCGATGTTTTACAGGGTGTTACATGATGATGCAGGCCCTTTAATGCGGGTTTTCTATTCCCCGCAGGCCATGCATACTTGATACTCATCGCACTTAGTTGCGAATTAATACTCCTAACGGAGTGGGTTGAACACCTGATTGGTTCAATTTTGAGTCGCTAAAAGCGACTCGGGTCGAGCATGATAGCTCCGATGTATGTCTCATGTTGAAGCAGAAACACTGTTGGGCGATCAGCCGCACTGAGCTGCGACTTATGTTGAGTTGAGTTTGCTTTGTAAGGTCTCACGATAACTGAGCCCCTTTGGCTGGGTTGTTGATCGAGGCTGGTCTATGCACATGCGCCATTTCTTGTCTTCTTTTTGTATCAAGGCGACCTCTGGGGCATTATCTTGCTGATGCGCGACTTCTCGGTGGGTATTTACCATCCGGTGGCTGCATCCTGTTGGCCGCTTCCGCGGTACCTCCAACGCGACTCGTTTTGAGCTGCGATCTCCGATCTGCGACTGATACCCATGTGAAGAGTTGGCGATACAAGCTTCTTCTGCGAGTACTGAGCCTGCGTTCTCGCATTCTAACGCTCTCTGTCTGTCTCCATATATTGTAATAACACCGTTTGGTCCTGGTATCTTTAACTGTAGGTAGACGTAGCAGGGGCGAGCGGTAAATTTGACATAGGCTTCTCTTCCAAAGATCGCATGATATGAGCTTTTGACTGCTACAACCTCAAAGTCTAGGAGCTCTGTGCGGAAGTTCCGCTCTGTTCCAAAGCTAACTTCAAGTGTTATCTTTCCGATTGGTCGCGTAACAGCTCCTGGGATTATGCCTTGAATTTCTTTCCTGGATGGTCGCAGCCTTGTCTCGGGTATATTCATTCTTCGGAGCGTGTCTTGATATAGGATGTTTACTCTTCCTCCTCCGTCCATTAACCTTACTTAACTTGTATCCCGCGACTTCTGGCGTGACCACCAGAGCTGGCTGTCCTGGATCTCTTACTTCTGGGGGGTGATCGCCGCGACTCCAAATAACCGATTGCTCTGTCCAGCGACGATACCTTTCGGCGTTGAAATCTGACCGCTCTTCCGGCTTCCGTCCGTTGTTTGTACTTCCACTGTATGAAACTGTCCTATGTTTCTTCTAGGTAAAACGTCAGGCCTTGACGAGATAGATTGGTTCTTGTGCTGCATCGATCCGCTGCGAGCTGTGTCTGGCGTGTCGCCTTCTTTCCACCTCCGGTAATAATGACATTGCGCCTTTGTGTGACCCGCTGGCCTGCCATCTCTCTGCGATGTAAGTCGCAAGGCACGTCGAAGATCCCCTTGCAGTTATTAGGGATAAGGCCTTATCACTCTCTTGCTCCTGTATCTGGTGTGCGACGTTCAATCTCCGCGCTTGTAATTTCCCTGTTGGGTTCTGTGATAAGCCGCCTGCCCCTTTATCTGTCTTTGCGTACTTGTCAGCTACTGCCAAAAGCTGGTCGAAACTATCAATCTTGTGCTCAGCGCGACTTAATTTGTGCACCAAGGCTCAAATCTACAGTTCTTTCTCATAGCTTGTATTGCAGCTTGTACTGTTAAGTTTTTGGCGGAGCCAAGGATCTCCGCGATTCTCTTGATCCAGTCGCCGCTTGATTCGTCCTCTTTTTGAATGCATTGTCTAAGGTTTTTCATATCTTCTGTTTGGAATCTGCGGATGAACTTGTCCTTCAAGTCTTCCCATGTGCTTATTGATTTTGATGGCAGCCTTAACAGCCAATCCCTAGCTTCTCCCTGTATTGCCAAGTGGAAGTATTTCGCACGTACTTCTTGAGTCACGTCAGCCCCTGTTATGCTTGCCTCGTAATCTCTATCCATAAGGCAGGGTCTTGGTCACTGCGATAGGTGGTGACTCGCTGCGACTCGTCGAAGTTCGGGGGGAAACGAGTGAGCCGTATTTCCTCTCCAAAACATGCTGGTCCTTTCAATAATGAATAGGAGTTTACTGGCGCTGAATCTTCATCTGAATCAGTTTCAATCTGGGATGGCTGAGTCGCTCCGGACGTCGCGACTCGCCTTCTATCTTCTTTTCTTTTTCCAATGATACCTGCAAACCTGCTAACTGGTTGACCACTTCTTCGACGCTGTACTTTCTCCTCCCCATGATACCTCGTTTTGCGGCTCATTGGGTGACTCCATACATATTTGCTTGTTGTAAAGCAGCAGTTTGCAGTAGGTCGATCGCATAGCGAGCTTCCTTATCAGCTCGCGTGTCTCCAACCGGTGCTATCTTTGACAATATCCCTATCGCGGCGTGCACGTTGCTCTCTGGGTCGCCGTGGAACTGTGATTTCCTCTCCCTCTCCATCTTGATCTGATGTTTTTGCTGCCAACGACGGAGTCGCCACTCTTCTTCTTGGAGTTTCTTGCGCTCAGATGTCGCTTGGTTCGCACCGCCTGGTGCTTCGGCTGGCAGCGGCGGAGTCGTCGGCCTTCTTCTTGGAGTTTTTCGCGCTCAGCCGCGAGTCTTTGTGCCTCTTCACAGAGCTCCGTCCTGATAGCTTCAATCTCTTCAATCTTGAGGTCTCCTTCCTGATTTGGTAGAGATCCCCAAACAGGTCTTGATGGGACGGGGATGGGCAATCTTGCCGTAGCTTGTTGTAGCTCCTCCAACACGCGGACCCTGACCGGCCGCAGCTCCTTCACCGATTCGCTTCCTTGAGTCGCGTCCATAGATCTGCGACTGACGGATCCGACGAAAACTTTTACTGATCCGATGGGAACGATGTATCCGAACTCGATGCGATCTGCCTCGGGTCCCCACTCTGAGTCGTCGATGAAGGGGACCCCATTGATGTCTTCAACTTGGCCGATGGCGATGTCCTTGAAGCCTGATTTCGATCCTGCGCGGAACGTGACGCTTTTGACCGCAGGCCCCACGGTGGGCGCCAACTGTCGTGGGTTTGTCACGTCAGGTGTCATAGATGACTTCGTAGGTGTGGGATTATGCGAGTCAAGCATCTCCGAGCTTGGGATCGCAGGAACAAAGATCAACACAGATTTACCCAGGTTCGGCCCCCTCAATGTGAGGTAAAAGACCTACTTCCTGCCTACCCTAGATTGGTATTGATATGATAATCGAGGTGTTACAATGGAGGCGATCCGATCTGGTACTCGCCGTATGAGCTAGGGTTTGGGGCTTGATAGCTTGACCCGCTCTAAGTCCTGCGAGTCCTCTTTATATACACAGAGGCTCGCTAGGTTACAAAAGGAAACTTCCCCATAAGGAATACATCCACAGAGGCCTACTCGGAGACTACTTGGTCTTCACGTCCTCCGGGATATGTCTTCTAGATCTTTCCCCTTATGGCGGTTCAATATTGGGCTTGTTCCCAAGTGGGCCTTCGTCCGTGCGAGTAATTAAGTCGCACTGGGCCGCGGGTTAATCCAGAAAGTATTCCCCCGACACCTGGGCCGATACATATGAGCAACCAGGATAGTCCTGCACCGTCGTGAACAACGCGGCTCTCATATCAAAATAATCAGCTGTGTAGGCGTCCCACGTATGGCTGGCGTCTCCCACAACGTGGCTAACTCCTCTTTCAACAGCCCGAGATACAGATGTATGTCGATACCTGGTTGTTTTGGCCCCTGAATGAGAATACTCATGTGTATGTACCTTTGCTTCGTGCACAACCACGGGGAAGGTTGTAAGGCCATACAAATACGGGCCAGGTGCTATGGGTGCTACTCTGGTTGCCGAACGGATTGAGTCCATCGGTGCTCATACCCAGCCTGACGTTCCTTGCGTCGCCCCCAAAATTTTCGAAGGCCATGTCCAATGCTTCCCACTGGCTAGCATATGAAGGGTGTGTCAGGATCTTTCCCTTCTCCGGATCTTCTTGGGGCTTCTCCCTTTCCGCATGCCATTGCATGAGCTTTGCTTCCTTAGGGTCTACGAAATACCGCTGCAGACGGGGAGTGATAGGAAAGTACCATACCACTTTTCGAGGACTTTCTTGTCCTTCCCACTCTTGTACCGTCCTTGGCCGCACACCGGACATGTGTATCTGTCCTTATACTCGCCCCGATAAATTGCGCAATCATTGATGCAGGCGTGGTATTTAACGTGTGGTAGGTCAAGTGGGCACATGACTTTCTTGTCATCCTCGATACTAGTTGGCAATGTGTTCCCCTCGGGAAGACGATCGTGGAAGAATTTCATGTTCTTGTTGAAGCTCACGTCGGTCCATTTGTTTTCCGACTTCATCTCCAGAGCATCAAGCGTTACTTGCAAGCGCGTATCCTGTGGCCGGCACCCAGGATACAACAGAGTCTTCCCGTCTATCTCCATTTGCGCCAGCTTGGCTTTCTCTCTGGCTGCAGCTCTGTCGTTGCTCATCTCCTTGAGTAGCAGTTCTTGAACATGAGGGTCCTGCAAGGCCGAAATTAGCGAGGTCTGCGTGTTCGCGTTTTCTCCACCACCATCTACTCCTTCATCATGACCGTGTCCGCCGGCATCTCCTTCGTCACCATGATGATCTTGTTCGCCGGCATCTCCTTCGTCATGATGATCTTGTCCGCCGACATCTCCTACGTCATGATCATGATGATCTTGTCCGCCGACATCTCCTTCGTCATGGTTGAAGCCTAACATGAAACCGCGCCTGAGCAGGTGATCCTCCAATTGTCCGGAATCAGGGTCGATCCAGCTCACGAGTTTGCATTTTCGACACGGACATCTTATCTGGCGCCTGTTGCACCGAATCATGTCCGCCTTCGCTTTTTCCTTGTATCTACTGATTCGACCGGAGCTCATCCTGACGACCATGGTTGCGGCCTACGCGGTATACATAGAGCACAAACAAGAGTATGTTAATTAGAACCGCAACATGCATGCACACACATTAGTTGGCCCATGCATTAGTCGCAATACCCCATATGTCCTATTTTTAGCAAAGTCTCATGCCAAAATTCACAAAAAAAATTGACATGGCCTCTCCTAAAAGTAGGACATATGGAGTACCCGAATTTGCTGGAACGGAAGTTAATCGACGTTCCGGCAAACTCAAGGGCCTCATGGTACCTGTAGACATTTCACAAATCATGTTGCCGGTAACATCCACATACACGACACCATGGTCGGAGCACAAACAACCACGACACACATCCGGCCATACACACACCGTCGGCGCCACCAAACATGCATATGCATGTTCATCATCCATGTAGATCCATGTCTCACCTAGTAGATTCGGTGCCGAGACGTGACCGCGATCGATGAGAGAGCGTGTGATGTTGGAGAGAAACTAGTGGACAAAAAGAGATGTATTGGAGGCTCTCCTAAACCCTCACCAATAATCTATCAAACAAAATAGGTTTAACTAAAAAAAATGGAGAAAACTATGGGCAAAATAGGAGGGGAGGAAGAGAAATACGAGCTAGGTGGAGGTGGAGGAGGAAGAAGAGAAGAAGTAAATGGTGGTAGGTAGAGGGGTTGCCACCTTTTTGTAGATCTGGGGCAACATTCTGTGGCGCATGCATCATGGTGCGCCACAGAAACATGTCTTTCTGTGGCACACCATAATGAATGCGCCACAGAATGTTGCCCACTTAAATTATTGGTGGGGCCGCATCATGTTTTCTGTGGCACACAGTGCTAAATGCGCCACAGATAAATTACCAATGCAATCATTGGAGGGGGCCCCACCGAATTTTTGTGGCGCATCTTCATGGGTGCGCCACAGAAAGTATAATTTATGTGGCGCATCCATGCAGATGCGCCACAAAAAGGTCACCAGATATTTGTGGTGGTGGGACCCACCATGTTTCTGTGGCGCACTCATGCACGTATGCGCCACAGTATTTTGTGGCGCATTCGGAGTGGTGCGCCACATAACTTTTTTTGTGGCGCATGGTAGGTTTGGTGCGCCACAGATAGGGAATCCACAGAAAGGCACTTCCCTACTAGTGAAGGGTTGAGGGTGACCAAGCTTCTTCCTGTGACTAGATCCAGCATGTTCTTATTTTCACTTCATGTCATGAAACTTATTGCTATACTCTGAGTCATCTTAATTACCGAGGTGTTATGATTTAGTTCGCATCTTGGTAGAGTATAAGCGAGACTAATAACCAAAAGGTCTCTATGTTAGGACGTGATGCCCATATATCTAAGTAACTTGTTATTAAACCCTGTGTTGCAATCTCATATGTTAACTCTGTGTATGTTCCATTGTCTGCCACTTTATAAAGAGAGAGTGCATTTGTGAAACCATAAACCCCGGTCCATTTTTAATCATAAGAAACACCTTTCCAACACCATATACCACTTTCCATTTTCAGCCATCATTAAATCCGAAAATACAAAAATACTTTTCATCTTGCATACATCATTAAAAAACCCAAAAATATCATTTACCATTGCATCCACCACCATTGCATATTTATTTCCTGTTTGCATTGCATAACTATCTTGATATCATTCTTACACCTTGTGCTTGATAACCACAGGTGAGGTTGAGGACCAAAACATTTAACTTTGTTTTGTAGGTAACCAAAAGAAGGATAAGAAGATATATCTTCACTACTGATTCCCCGAGAGTTCGATATTAAACCCTCGAGTCACCCTCGTGGGGAAAACACGTCTTCCACTACTACACACTCTGCACTTGGAGTCTCAACCTAACCCATTTACTTTTGACGCAGGTAACTATGCACCGGAGATCAAGACTGCTTTCTGGCGCCGTTGACGGGGAGATAGAAGCAACACCGCAAGATATCCCCTCGTCAACTTAGCGCGCAGCAAAGTGTTTTCTGGCGCCGTAGAGCAACCTCTTCAAGGGCCATCAAGACTGTTTTCTGGCGCCGTTGCCGGGGAATCATAGCTGAGAGATTTATTCAAGGGTGTGCATCATCGCATTCATCTCACAACGAAGTCAACTTCACCAACTTGTGCTAACACCTAAGCTTGGGGAGGTTGCACCTACGTGAGCACCATCTTATCCATCTTTACTTACAAAGCAATTTATTTGTTTTGTTAGTGTCATTGCATATCATATTCCGCTTGCATATTTATTTTCAGTTTTGCATAAAAAATACAAAAAAAACTTGCTAAAATGGGAGAAAGAACTAAGTTGTGTGACTACACAAACACTCCTAATGATCAATTTATCACAAGAGCTATTGCCACACCTAAGATAAAGCTGATAGTTATGAAGTAAGTCCTAGTTTGTTGAACTTGATAACTAGGGAACAATTTGGTGGTAGTGCTATGGAGGATGCCTCTATGCATCTTCATGACTTTGTTGAAATATGTGACATGCAAAAGTTTAAAAATGTGGAAAGTGATATCCTAAAACTGAAGTTATTTCCTTTTTCACTTAGAGGAAAAGCTAAAGAGTGGTTGCATTCCTTACTATCTAGTAGTATTAATTCTTGGGATGATCTAAAAGAAGCTTTCATTAAGAAATATTATCCCCCTGTTAAAATTTTGCAAAATAGAAACAACATTCTTTCTTTTAGGCAAAATGAAAATGAACATGTTGCTATGGCTTGGGATAGGATAAAACTTATGCTTAGAACTTGTCCCTCACATGGAGTTAATGAATGGACCATATTACACTCTTTCTACAATGGTTTAAACTACATGTCTAGAAATATACTTGATTCTGCTGCTGGAGGTGCTTTTATGAGTAAGACTATAGTAGAAGCTAAAAACATATTGGAAAGCATTTTGCAAAACTATAGTCAATGGCATACTGATAGGGCACCCAACCTTCTAAGAAAGTGAATTCTATTGAGGAAACTAATGATTTGTCATCTAAAATGGATACTATTCTTGCTTTGCTTAATAAACCTAGTGTTGAAAATGTTCCTTTGCAAGAACTAGTTGGTAACAATTCTGAAAATATTGATGTCAACTTCATTAGGAACTATGGTAATAATGGGTATGGTAACAACAATTATAACTCCTATAATAAACCACCATATGTTCCCAACAATCGTCCTTTTGTTCCATATCCTAATGCTAATGATAATAATTGGAAGCCTATGTCATCACAATGATAATTATGAGGCTAACAAAATTCTTATGGAACAAGTTGCTAGTCATAACACTATGATACAAGAGTTGAATAAGTCTGTTGCCTCTATTAGTTCTGATATTAAAGGCTTACAACTTCAAGCTGCAGGACTAGACAAAGCTTTGTCAAAACTAGCTGATAATCAAGCTACCTTATTGAGTATGTCTGCAGGGAAACCACAAGCATCACCTGTGGTTGGAATGAATTCTATTAATATTGCTGAAAATGTTCCTCTCACTTTGGAGGAAACTCTTAATGAATTATTGAACTATCCTGAATATTTGCTGCCATTCATGTCTCAACTTAGTGGTTTAAGAGAAGTTAAAGAAACTGAACATGATGAATCTCTTATGCTGATTGAGTTAGAAAAGAAAGTTGAGGAAGTTAAAATGCTTAGTGAAGTCAAGGATCCTTTGCTTGACTTAGAAAATTGTAGCTTGCATGAATTAATATCTATCTTACAAAAACTTGCAAGTGATCCTTCCATCAACACTAATCAAGCTGGCTTTGGTTCTTATATTGCTAATCATGTCTTGAAAGAAAAGATTGCTAGGTACAACCAAGAGGCTATGATACCACCTAAGCTTGGGGATATGTGGATTCCTAAGGTACTAGTAACTATTGGAAAAGAGACACACCATGCTATACTTGATCTAGGATCTAGTGTCTCTGTTTTATCTAAAGAACTATATGAAGTGCTTGAATTGAAAAATCTTGAAAAATGCTCCATTGAACTTGCACTTGCTGATGACTCTATTAAACATGCTTTAGGAAAAGTAAGTGATGTTATGGTGAGTTACATATGACTTTTGTGCCTGTGGATTTTCTAATCATGGATATGGGGAATAAAACCTCTAGTCCTATTATTCTTGGAAGACCTTTTCTTCGTACCACAGGTGCCATCATTGATTCAAAGGAAGGGAATGTGAAGTTTCAGTTCCCACACAAGAAGTGCATGGAACACTTCCCAAGGAAGAGGGAACCACCAAAGTTCAAGCTCCCTCATGAGCTTCGTCCACAATAAACAACAAGTAAGAAGCCTAGCTATATGGCTATAAAGAAAGCGCTTTGCGGGAGGCAACCCGGTTATTTTTTGTGTGATTTTCTTTGTGTCCTCTTGCTGTACAAGAGACTTTGTTTCTAGTTTAGGTTCTGGAATTTTCAATAAAGTGCCAAGTTTTACCCTTTTTGGTTTGAAAAAGTTGCTTATAGCGTTCGGAGATTTTATTCCTGCACGAATCAGTGCACGGTATGATTTTTAATTCTTATTCTGTAACTCCGAATGAGCTCATATTTGAACTGTAGTTGCAACTTTTCATCCTCTGTATGCATGAATTTTTCGGAATTTTTCGAGAAAGTTTGGTAGGGTAGAAAAATACGTTTTGCTGCTGCTGTTTTTCTGGACAGATTCTGTCCCATTTTGTTTGATGCATGCTTTGAGCTTTTAAGTTGAATCTTTTTGATCCAATTGAGTTTATGAGTAGGCATACAACATTATACACTTTCTGGACATCTCATATGAATTTTTGTTCAAGGATTATATGCAGCAAGAAACATATTTGTTTATCACTATTAATGCACCCCACAGAAAAGAAATGGGAGAAACGGTGTTTTGAAGTTTTTTCACAGGGATTGGAGGAGATGCACCAAGAGCTATCCAAGGATGGTGAAGACCATAAGCTTGGGGATGTGAAGACAACCCCTGGACCTACACACTCTCGGTTTGCACACGTCCAACTTCTGTTTTTCGATCGAAACACTTTATCGCATAAACTTGGAGCGTCTTTTGTTTGTTTTGGTTTGATTTTTGAGAGACCACCACACTATCATTTATATATGGGAGAGCTACTGGAAATATGGGTTGAAATATGTTGGATGCTTTTATAAGATTGGGAAAAGGGATGTTTGAGTTGATTTTTAATGATACATATAGTTGCATGATTCATGAGCTTGTTTATGAGTAATAGTTTGCAAATCCTTTTTGAAGAGCTATCACTTATTCATGTTTTGGTGCTGATTGTTATTTTACTTGGTTTAACATGGATTAGTTAGTTCTATGGACACTCATGCATGCATCTAGATGGTCAACTTTCTCCCTTTTGCTAGCCCAAACATTCCAACAAGTAAAACTTGTTTCCAACACCTTCAACCAAAGTTATTCCAGTGAGTCCACCATATCTACCTACTAGCTATATGCTATTCCGAGTATGTTCATCATGATATTTGTGTTATCTATACCTCTGAATGAAAATGATTATGTTATTGATTGCCATGGAAAAGTTGGTTATATAGCTCTCATGAACTTGATGCACATTTTTACTATCATTGCTATAAATAAAACATGACCCATTGTGATTAAGATTATGATGCTAGTGGCTTGATAAATGTCCGAGGTTGGGAGTTAGCCCATATGTGCTGTCACATGCAAAGCTTTCAACATGCTCCATTTAGTTGATATCATGTGCTTTTGTCTATGGATGCCTATCATGGTGAAATAAGGGGGAAATGATTTAGTTTGAATGAGTTTGTATAAATGGTTAGAGAGACGCCTGGGCCGCTAATCTAAGCCATGCATTATTCATGGTGGAAATTTACTTACATGCTATGGTGAATTATCTATGACACACCTTACAATAAAAAGCTATTCCAATGGTAAATAAAAAGGGTGTTGAGGTTTTTCATCTTGTTTGTTTGTCTTGTCATTTTGATATGGGCTTGTTCCATATCCTGGGACAAGAGGTACCCCAGTTGACGCTCTTGATGATACTATTATTACTTACAATGATAGATAACTTGAACTTGCTTTTCCCAAGTTGAGTAACTCATGGTGTAGGTACTTGTATTCAAGGGGCATGAGACATCCAACCTTTACTTTGTCAAGCACACTACTCATATTTGCTCTCACATTAAACTATAATCATTCAAGATGCTATGATAGGGGAATGAGAGCTTGACACCAAGTATTACCACATTGCAATCATTAACTTAAGTAGGAGAGTTTGGAGGTTAGATGAAACTTATGCATGCTTTACCTCTACTCACTTATTCATCTTTCCAAAGTGTCCACCAAACATATTCAGATTTTCATCACTCTATGGACCACATGTATGCAAAAGTAAGAATGTCCATATTACTCTGTTATGTTACACTTTGTGAACTATCATTGAACATCCTTGCATTGAATACTTGATATCACTTCATAAACTGTTTTGCATATTGCTACTCCTTTGAAGAATGAATCATTTGACTTATGTAGCAAGTAATCATCTTTGATATCCATTGTTAGTATTATATTGCAAAGTCCATGTTAGTTTTATCACCTTCATACTCGAGGACGAGCATGGTTAAGCTTGGGGATGTTGATGCATGTAAAATGCATACATGAACTTTGCACTTTATCACTTATATTCTAATCATATTTGCATCATATAAGGGTTATATTACTGTTATTTAATGATTTTAGGAAATAAATAATTGTTTCCTATTTTTATGGAATTAACCTGCGCAGGCAGAAAACCCTATTTCTTTCCTTTTATGTTTCAGGGACCCAAACGTCATCAAAAATCCTGGAAAAATACAGGCGTATTTTGGAAGGAAAAAGTAGGAGCGAAGGAATCAAGCAAACGGAGCCCGCAAGGCGAAAAGGGGTGGCCCACGCGGCCAGGTACTGTGGCCGCGTGGGGCCCACTCATTTGGCCTCGTGGCTCCGTTGCCGTCGATCTTTCGTCCACCGACTCCGTCTTGACCTAAAAACGCCTATAAAAAAGGTCCCCCGACGTTCTCTGGAAGGAGCGCCGCACAAACACAGAAACACCGAAACGGAGATCAGGAGCTGCAGATTGGAGGGGGAAAACTCCGGCGGGGCGCTGCCGGTGTGGTCTCCATCTTCTCCATCGACTTCTCCACCGTCTCCATGATGAAGAGGGAGTAGTCCACCTCTGGACTATGGGTTTGTGGAAGTAACTTATGTATATCTCCTCTCTTGAGCTTCACTAATTAGTACCGTATGAGCTGCTGAACATGATTACGGTCACCGTTGTAATACCTATGTGGTGGATCTTTTATGAGTTAATATATGTTTGAGATTGCAATGTTTGTTTCAGTTATGAGTATAGATGCATATTATGTACCCCGTTCTTGTCTACTTGTTATGATCAAGCATGTTTATGAGAGCGTGTGGGGGAACGTGTGCATTAGTTGGAGTAACGGGGAGTGGTGAGTGCGGTAAGCTGACAACTTAATATCGCGATCCACTTGGGTGTTTACCTTACTTTGTTACCTCACTAGGGATAAACAAAAATACCATGCTGCAAGGGTTGAGGGTGACCAAGCTTCTTCCTGTGACTAGATCCAGCATGTTCTTATTTTCACTTCATGTCATGAAACTTATTGCTATACTCTGAGTCATCTTAATTACTGAGGTGTTATGATTTAGTTCGCATCTTGGTGGAGTATAAGAGAGACTAATAACCAAAAGGTCTCTATGTTAGGACGTGATGCCCATATATCTAAGTAACTTGTTATCAAACCCTGTGTTGCAATCTCATATGTTAACTCTGTGTGTGTTCCATTGTCTGCCACTTTATAAAGAGAGAGTGCATTTGTGAAACCATGAACCCCGGTCCATTTTTAATCATAAGAAACACCTTTCCAACACCATATACCACTTTTCCATTTTCAGCCATCATTAAATCCGAAAATACAAAAATACTTTTCATCTTGCATACATCATTAAAAAACCCAAAAATATCATTTACCATTGCATCCACCACCATTGCATATTTATTTCCTGTTTGCATTGCATAACTATCTTGATATCATTCTTACACCTTGTGCTTGACAACCACAGGTGAGGTTGAGGACCAAAACATTTAATTTTGTTTTGTAGGTAACCAAAAGAAGGATAAGAATATATCTTCACCACTGATTCCCCGAGAGTTCGATATTAAACCCTCGAGTCACCCTCGTGGGGAAAACATGTCTTCCACTACTACACACTCTGCACTTGGAGTCTCAACCTAACTCATTTACTTTTGACGTAGGTAACTACGCACCGGAGATCAAGAATGCTTTCTGGCGCCGTTAACGGGGAGATAGAAGCAACACCGCAAGATATTCCCTCGTCAACTTAGCGCGCAACAAAGTGTTTTCTGGCGCCGTAGAGCAACCTCTTCAAGGGCCATCAGCGTGTCGGCGCGGAACCTAGAGCACGCGAGCGAGCCGAGAGAGCCCAGCGTGCGATCCCCTCCCTGCCATCCACGTGGCCCGCGGGCAGAACGCCCGCCCGAAACGTCAGCGAGCCAACTAGCCAGCCACGCTGAACATCGATCCGTCCGGCCGAGGGAGACAGCTAGCCAGCTAGCTCAACGATTGATCCGTCCTAAGCGAGCAAGGCAGCTGCTTGCATATAAAATTATTTTCTAATTAATATTTTGTAGGTGTATATATTTAGCATGCACGTGTCCTGTCCAATTTGAGGCGGTGCAAATGTAAAACAGAAGGCAGTGCACCGGAAAAAAGGCAGTGCACTGCCGCATTCGAGGCAGTACACCGCAAAAAGAGAAGGCTGTGCACCCATCCGCGGCAGTGCACTACACCATCTGAGGTAGTGCATCACAAAAAAGAAGGCAGTGCACTGTTGATCGAGGCAGTGCACAGTGAAAGAGAAGGCAGTGCACTGTCGGTCTGAGGCAGTGCACCGAAAAAGAAGGCAGTGCACTGATCCGAGGCAGTGCACCGTAAAAAGAGAAGGCAGTGCACTGTCGATCCGAGGCAGTGCACCGCAAAAGAGAAGGCAGTGCACTACTGATCTGAGGCAGTGCACCACAAAAGAGAAGGCAGTGCACTGCCGATTCGAGGCAGTGCACCAGGAAACAAGCTAGTGCAGTTTACACACTTCGGGCAGTGCACAAAAAAAGTTTCTCTAAACATGGCAATATGGGATTTAGTTTTGAAGATCTCGACGCGACTAATCCATTCCCGAAAACGGATCACGATTTGGAAACTCGGTTCGTAAGATATTTTTTTTTTGATCAAACCAAAAGAGAAAAAAAGGAAAAATACACATCCAGCCTAGCTAGCGGGAGGGGCGGAACGAGCAACGCACCACTGACGTGCACGTGGCGAGCGGAGAACTCACACGCGAGGAAGGACACGCTCAGGATGCGCCACGTGCTGCTTACGGACGTAACATCAGGCGCGCGTCTAGGACGCGCGTGCTTTTTTTTAACAATTCGGAAAAAGAATCCATACTTCTTATAAAGCAAAACCCCACTAAGTGCAATTAATTTTTTTCTATCTCCACATGCAAACTATCCACATCACTTAGTCTTTTAGCCAATCAATTGTCCATGTCACCCCACTAACATATATTAATTATTTTATATCTCTAGATGCAACCGTCCACATCATCTTTTTTTGCCCACCAAATTGTTCACATTACTTTTTATGCTCGAATAATAATATCACACCATGTCGCTATGAAGTTACACAAGTAAATCATGTTCAAGTATAACACCAAAATTAGTTTCGCCCGTGAACTTTTTGCCAATTTGTCGCGTATCGTAACGCGGTCACCGGGATGCAGGACACCCCCTATTTGTTCGGTAAGAGGGCGTGAGGTGCTCCGAAATCGGTCCCCGAGCTCAAGCACAAGCACATAAAGATTTACCCAGGTTTAGGCCGCATTGCCTCGTAACACCCTACGTCCTTCTTGTCTGGTTGTATTGCGGTGGTGGAGTACAAGGTGGTGACTTGAGGTCCTACACTACTCTCGTGGACAAAGGAAGAACAAGCCCAGGAGGTTCCCGTGGGTTCGTTCTTCCAACCCCTGAGTCTAAGTCGTTGGCTCCAAGGGACAACTAGCTAGGGTTCTTCTCCTTGTTCTTTTTCCCTTTGCCCTAAGATGACCAAGGGCCTCCTTTTATATGCCAAGGGGACACCACAGGTGGTCATACTGCATGTGCGCCACCGAGGCACAGCACGCATCATGCCCCGAGACAAGGTGGCGCTCGCTGGCCGCCTTCGTGCAGCGCGGCACCATGCTGTCCTCCATGCCGTCCGCCCCGCCGGAACGGAAGAGACGACGAGTCTTGTCTTGTCGATGTCTCGTCTGCGCCCAGCAGAGGGCGTGTGGTCTTGTCGGTGACGCTAGCCGGACTTGACTTCCCTGCGAAGCAACCTCTACCAAGCTGATGCGCAGGATGTGTCCGCCACGTAGTCCATTCCCGCCTCCCCCGGGGCACTCGAGCCCTTGCCGGGAGATTCAGCGACGGGCCCCTCGACCTACTCCCCGAGGGTTTTCTGGTTCCCGAGCTTTTCTTGTCTTACGTCTGAAACCATTCCCTGGTGCGAGCTCCTCGAAGATGCTAGAGGCCTTCATGCTACGACATCTCTGAGAAGCTCCGCCCGAGGGAGGCTCCCGGGTCTTGCCGCCCTCAAACTGGCCCTTCGTGAGTTCCTCTACCTCCCTCGTAGTGGAGAGGCTGGTCGATCCCTTCTTCCACTTATCTTGACGCTCGTCGCCCGTTCATCCCTCGAGGGGCGGGCTGCCCCTAGTCTTCTCCTCAGGCCGGCACGAAGTTCAAGCCTCTTTTCCTAAGTGACACTGCATCGTGCCCCACGCGCCGGTGTTCCGTGACACCCCGGGACCACAACACCGACAGTAGCCCTTGGGCGCTCCCCGGCGACGGTCGCTGGGGAGCGTCATTCTTTATGCGCGTGGGGCTCTTTTGCTTGCCTCGTTCCTCAAGTCAGCATGGTATGCGCTTTGGCCCTCTGATTCTCTGGGCACGTCACTCGTGCTATGCGTCGTATGGGGACGCTCCTTGTTTTTTTGTCTTGCGACCCTTGGGTGCCTCCGGGGAATGCACCGAAGTTGTGCCGTCTCCGACCTGTCAACGTCGTCCAACCGGAAAGACTCTCCCCCTTTTCTATTTTTTGGAGGGTTCCCCGGCAGTCGGGCTGCCTTTGGGATCTTCTTCAAGTCGGTCTTTGGACGAATTCGCCTTGGACCCCTTCTTCTCGGTGGGAGGTTATCGGTATAGTAACCTCCCCGGGGATGTGACGCATTTTAAGGCGTCGCATTCTCCCGGAACCTCTCACCGATGCCATTCTTTCTGCCCCTCTCGAGATCCCACCGAGGCGGATCAAGAGGGCCAGGGCTGCACGAGGGTTAAGGCAACTCGTATAATCTGGGGAGGGCTAGGAGCGTCCGCTGATCTAGCGGATTATAATCATGTCTGTCCTGATAACGATTGTCGCGGGGGACGGCTCCTAGCCCCCTTTACCAGAATGGCACGACGACCTTGGTCTTGCCGGCAATCTTGCCCTATCCCTGATAGTGCTGATGGGAGGTGGGGTTGTGGAGCGCGCGAGATCACATGGTCCGATCGCCCCGTTTCCCTCCATCCCGCTCACCTGCTGAGGAGTTCCCGGGGCGCCCGGCTCGCGCGGAACGCTCCGGGCCCTCTTTGGGTGTTCGTTTCCTTGTGGCCGGGTTTGGGCCGGCCCCCTTCTCGGGATCCACATCTCGGCCGCCCGCGTCTTCTTCGCGGGCAATGCTGAGGGCGGCTCCCTGGCTTCCTCCAGGTCGCTCCCTCCTGGAGTCGCTGCCGCCAAGGCCTGGAAGGTCTGCTTGACGCAAGCCACCGTATCCTTTGTGTCTGCTTTTACCGTCAGTACTCCCCAAGTGGTGGGTATCTTGAGGGCGTTGTAGGCGTGATACGTGACGGCCATAAACTTAGCCAATGCCGGTCGGCCAAGGAGGCCGTTGTAAGGAAGTGGGATGTCTTCCATGTTGAACATCATGTTCTCGGTGCGGTACTTCTCCTGAGGTCTGAAGATGACCGGTAGCATCAGTTTGCCCAAGGGCTATACAGCCCCCGAGCTTACCCCTTCGAACGGAGCGGTTGGGCGCAGTTGAGTTTTCGAGATCTGTAACTTTTCCATCAATGCGGCTGAGATGAGGTTGATGCTCGACCCTCCGTCCACCAGCATCTGGGAGACGATGATGTTGTTGATGATTGGGTACCCCACCATCGGGAGGGTTCCCGCTCCCACACAATTGGGCAGGTGGTCATCTTGGTCAAAGGTGATGGGCACGTGTGCCCACTTCAGGTTACTCTGTGCTTCGTATCCAGGGATCACGGCGCATACATCTCGGGTGAAGCGTTTCACCTCACCATTGGAGGTGAGGGAAAAGGCCCCGCCATGCAGCACACCGTGTCCCGGGCGTCGGGATATTCACCTTCTCCATCCGCGGAGTTATCCGTGGGATCGTCGTCTTCGGTGCCGTTGGGTTTCCGAGCGGGCGGGATAACCCCTCCTGGGCCCCGTGCTTGGCCTCCCTGACTTCTCCTCCTCGTCCTCCGTTACCTTGTCGGGAGGGGCAGTCCCGGGCGCAGTGCCCCGGCTCGTCGCAGGTGAAGCAGTTCCCAACGGTACCGTTGGCCTCTTGTTCTGCGTATCTCTTCCTTCGGGTCTCGGCGATGCTCCGCACCGCGCAGCAGTCCTTGGCGTCGTACGAGTCGACCTTGTGAATGGGACACCACGTCCCGGGCATCGATTTGATGGCCGTCACCTCGGCGACCGAATTCGCCTTTTTAGAAGCCATGGGGTCAGCGGCCTCGGCCGCCAGCACCTACCGGGAGTATCTCTTCCTTGCCGCCTTCTTCCTGACCTTAGCCTCGGGCTCTGCCGCCGCCTTGGCGGCTAGCTCGGGCGCCAGGCGCCCTTCCTCCATACTGGCGCACCTATCCATGAGGGCATAAAGCTCGCTGGTAGTACGCACGGTTCGGCAGCTGAGTTCCTCCATCAGCCGCACACCCCGCAAAATTTGGCGGAAAGCTTGGACAATGGTGGCGTCCGCGGCGTTTGGGATGTTGTGCGAAGCGTGGCAGAAGCGTTGGATGTAGTGCCGGAGCATTTCACCCTGCCTCTGGACTATGGAGTGGAGATCGTTCATGGTTCCCGAGCGTTTGTAGCCTCCCTGGAATGCACTCACGAACTGCTCACATAGCTCCTGCCACGATCCAATCGTCCCCTCCGGCAGGTGCATCAACCAGGACCGAGCCGACGGCACCAACGTGAGGGGGAACCAATTGGCCATCACCTTCGCGTCCGCCCCCGCGGCCATCATCGCCGTGGAATAGATTTGCAGGAACTCCTTTGGATTGGTAGTTGCAACGTACTTTAACGTCGTACTAGGCCTGAACTTGGCGAGCCAAACCACCTGCCGGAGTGCCCGGGTGTAAGCTAGGCAACCTCCTCCGTAATCGAAGGTCGTAAGCTCGGTCCCATAGGAACAAGCTCTGGCCTCCGGGCGGTGCCCCCTCCTTCGTTTGATGTGTGCTCTGGCGTCCACGCCTGCCGGTCCGCTGGTGACTTCCCAGGGGCCTCTCGGGGAGGGTCATTGAAGATCCCATCGAGACGTGTTGTGGGACCGCACCATCCACGCGAGCCGCATGGCGTAGGGCTGAGGCCGTCGCTTTGGTGGTGGGGCCACCCGTGGGGTGCCCGGTAACCCCTTGGTGGAGTGACCGGGAGCGAGCGACTTCGACCCTTTGCCGGGCGTACGCCAGGAGGTAGGCCTGGAATTCGAGCCGAGCCGAGCGAGCTCAACTGGACTCGCTTGAACTCGCTCAACTATCGAGCTCAACTCGACTTGTTCAACAAACGAGTTCAGAAATGAAACTTGGCTTGACTCCGTAAACTCGTGAGCAGCTCACGAGTAGCTCGTTTAACTCGCTCAAATAAAAAATATGGAATTTTTGATATATTAGTGTCAAACTGTTAATATTTTTTGTACCGACAATGGTGTAGATGCTCTATATTTCAGCACTGATCTACCCTTTGACTACAGATGTAAAATTGTAGAAAGATCATCATTGTTGTAGTTCAGAATTAGTAGGAAAATTACTTGTTTTTTCGTATGCGTGCATGTTTGAGCAATTAGAATGTGTTAAACAAGTTATCGAGCTACTCGTGAGCTACTCACGAGTAGCTTGGTCAACAAACGAGCTCAGAAATGAAATTTGGCTTGGCTCGTAAGACACTGAGTTCGAGCCAAGCCGAGCCGAGTCACGAGCTACTCGTTTAGCTCACGAGTTTCGAGTTTTAATTCCAGCCCTACCAGGAGGGCCGCCAGTCGGGCCTGCCATCGCTCGTAGTGAGGCGAGTCGGGCTTGGGAGGGCATTCCGCCATGGCGTTGGCCATGGCGAGCGCCTCCCCGTAGCTTCTGACCCCCGAGGGGGTGGGCGCCCGATGTTGACCCCCGGAACTTTGGCGCGCGCCCGTTCCATCTGACGCCTGGGGCGGTACCGCCGAGGGGGTTCGGGACACCGCGCCCTGTGGGGGCGGCGGTGGCACTTCCTCGTTGGGTGGTTGTTGTCCCTAGGGCTGGAATTAAAACTCGAAACTCGTGAGCTAAACGAGTAGCTCGCACCAGGTCACCGGGGACAAAGGATCTTGTGCGCAGTCGACGACCGTGATAGTTGTGGAGACTCTGTTGGTATACAGCCGTGCGGGAGAGTGCGATGTCCCGTGCTTCATCAAGCGTGTCGACGCCGTCTTCGAGTGCTTCGTCTGCGTCTGACTCGTCGTAGGCGACCACGCGAGGTGCGTTGAATCGCAGGTCGTACGACATGACTGCTTCGGCGCCGTAGACCATGAAGAACGGGGTGTATTGGGTTGATCTATTTGGTGTGGTCCTTAGGCTCCATAGGACAGAGGGTAGCTCCTCCACACAGGCACCCGCGGCGCGCTTGAGTGACACCAGCAGTCGCTTTTTGAGGCCACAACAGACTAGGCCGTTTGCTTTCTCTACTTGTCCGTTGGATTGAGGATGTGCAACTGAGGCGTAGTTGAGTTTGATACCCTGATCTTTGCAAAAATCTTTGAACTCGTCGGCTGTGAAGTTTGTGCCATTGTCGGTGATGATACTGTGGGGAATCCCAAACCCGAAGATGATAGATCTGATGAAGTTGACCGCAGTTGAGGCAGTCGAGCTTGTTATGGGAACGGTTTTGATCCACTTTGTAAACTTGTCGACTGCCACCAGCAGATGTGTATGTCCTCCACGGGATGATTTCCTCAACGGGCCCACCATGTCGAGTCCCCATTGGGCGAAGGGCCAGGCGAGTGGAATTGTTTTCAGCTCTGATGCAGGTGCATGTGGCTTGGTGGCGAACTTCTGGCAGCCTAAGCACTTCTGACTATGTCTTCAGCCTCCTGCATCACCGTAGGCCAGTAGAATCCGGCTCGAAAGGCTTTGACAACCAAGGCTCGGCTGCTGGCGTGATGTCCGCAGGTACCCGCATGGATGTCGAGTAGTATTGCTTTGCCGTCCTCTGAGTCGATGCATCGCTGCAGGATCCCAGATATGCTTCGTTTGTACAGTTCTCCGTTGATGATTGTGAAGGCCTTGGAGCGCGCGTGATGCGTCTTGCTTCTGTTGTGTCCGCCGACAGCTCTTGACGCAGCATGTATGCAAGGAAAGGGTTCGTCCAAGTTGGCTCGACGAGCAGGACTTCAATGTGATAATCTTCCGCGGCAGGTACCTCGGGGTTCTTTGCTGGCGGGTCCTGAGCGCCCGTTGTTGGTGTAGAGGGTGCTGCTGGCTGCTTTATCTTGATAGATCGATGTTTGATGCACTCGACGAAGACTCCAAGTGGGATTGGGTTTTAGTCGAGCCAAGATTGGCTAGCATGTCGGCGTCTTCGTTACTCTCGCGGCCCACGTGTCGGAGCTCGCAGTCATCGAAGCTGCCCTCCAAGATGTTTAGAGGTCCCGATAGGCGATCAGTTTTCTGTAGTAGCATCGCACTCCTTCATGCTTTGCTGCACGACAAGGTTCGAGTCCCCATAGATTATGAGGCGAGTGGCGCCACAGTTCTTAGCCATTCGCATGTCGTGGATTAGGGCTTCGTACACTGCCTCGTTGTTTGAAGGCTTGGGGAAATCCATCTGCAGCACGTAGTGCAGCTTGTCGCCCTTTGGCGATGTTAAGACGATACCTGCTCCTGCACCCTCGAATTTCTTGGAGCCATCGAAGTACATGGTCCATGCGTTGGACAGGTCGGGTATATCTGGCAGCTGAGCTTCTATCCACTCGATTGTGAAGTCCGAGAGTACTTGTGCCTTGATTGCTTTGGGATGCGTGTACTTCAGGTCCCACGGCCCTAGCTCGATGATCCGCTTGGCGACTCGTCCCGTCGCGTCGGGATTGGTGAGGATGTTAGATATGCCCGAAACACTGACCACGTGATCGGGTGCTCGACGAAGTAGTGGACCACCTTGCGTGAGCTCATGAACAAGTCGTAGGCTAGCTTCTGATAATGCAGGTACTGCTGCTTGGATATGGATAGGACCTCGCTGAGGTAGTATATGGGCCGATGCACGCGGTGGGCATGGCCTTCTTCTTCACGCTCGACAATGAGGACGGTGCTGACCACCCTGTTGGTCACCGAGACGTAGAGGTACAGAGGTTCTTTCTCGCGTGGTGCGACGAGCACCGGCGGAGTCGCCAGGACTTGCTTGAGATGGGCGAAGGCTGCTTGAGCTTCTTGCGTCCACTCGAATTTGTCGGACTTCTTAATCAGTTGGTAGAAAGGGAGTGTCTTTTCACCCAACTTACTAATGAACCGGCTGAGCGCTACGACTTGGCCGGCTAGACGCTGAACTTCCCGAAGCTTGGTCGGGGCTGGCATTGTGAGGATTGCTTCTATCTTTTCGGATTTGCCTCAATGCCTCGTGCGGATACGAGGTACCCGAGTAGTTGCCCAGCTGGTACGCCAAAGACGCACTTTGTTGGGTTGAGCTTGATCTTGTACAGGTTGAGAGCGGCGAATGTTTCGCGCGGGTCGTCGAGGAGCGTGTCCTCTTGCTTGGTCTTGATGACGATGTCGTCGACATAGACTTGGACGTTGCGTCCGATCTGGTCCTTGAGGCAGGACTGCATCATGCGCTGGTACGTGGCACCAGCGTTCTTGAGCCCGAAGGGCATGGTTGTGTAGCAGTAGACACCATGGGTGTGATGAAGGCTGTTTTCTCTTCGTCCTCAACTTTCATCCTGATCTGGTTGTAGCCTGAGTAGGCATCAGAAGGATAGGCGTGCACACCCTGCGTCGAGTCGACGATCTGGTCGATGCGCGGAAGCGGAAAGTGATCTTTCGGGCAACACTTGTTGACGGAAGTGAAGTCGACGCACATGCGGAGGATCTTCGTGTTCTTCTTTTCGACCAGTACTGGATTGGCGACCCAGTCTGACTTCTTGATTTCTCGGATGAACTTGGTGTGGAGTACCTGTCGATCTCTTGTCCTATGGCGACTCGCTTCGGCTCGAGAAGCGGCGCATGGATTGCTTGACAGGTCTGGCGTCGGGATATAATTGAAGAGAGTGCTCGGCAAGTTCCCTGGGTACGCCTGGCATATCTGATGGCTGCCAGGCAAAGATTTCCCAGTTCTCACGTAGGAACTCGACGAGCGTGCTTATGCTCGAGGCAAGCTTGACGAGACGAGACCATCTTGGAGGCGTCAGTCGGATGGACTTGGTGCGCTCTTGTGTTGTTGGTTGTGCTGAAGGCAGCGTCGGGTGCCGGTTTCTTGCTTGCGGGGAAGAGGGTCTTGTCGTTGTTGAATGACAGCTCTTCATGCTGCTGCTGCATGCCGAAGGACTCAGAGATCTTGCTGAAGTCGTGGTCGCAGTTATCCGAGCGCTAGAAGTCGCCGCGCACGGTTCTGATTCCCTTTGGTCCTGGCATCTTAAGCATGAGGTAGGCGTAGTGCGGAACTGCCATGAACCGGGCGAACATCGGACGTCCAAGTATAGCATGATACTGTGATTTCCAGTCGACCACCTCGAAATCAATCATCTCCCTTCTGAAGTGATCGGGTGTGCCAAAGATAACTTCGAGTGTGATAGTTCCCTCTGGGTAAACTGCTTTTCCGGATATATGCCATGAAAGGTACTATCTAACTTGGCTAAGTTTCGCAGAGACCTGCTCATCTTTCAGAGAGTGTCGGCCAAAATGATGTTGATGCCACTGCCGCCGTACATGAAGACCTTGGTCATGTCATATCCTCCTATCTGTGCTTCGAGTACCAGCGCGGCATGGCCTGGACGCGGTACCTGTGGAGGGTGGTCCTCTCGAGAGAATATGATGCTGGTCTCCAACCCCTTGAGGTACTCTTGTATGGCCGGTGGGCATGTCACGGCCTGATATACTTGTCGAGTGACCAGCTTCTGGCATCGGTTTGACGGGCGTCCCTTCTGGATCATGTTCATCTGCCCGCGGGCTTGAGGGTACTGATCCCTTGCTGCAGGAGGTGCTTCCTGCCGCGGCTGGTGCTGGATTGCTCCTGCCATATGCGCAGGTTGAGGAGCTGCAGCTGGTGGTGCCTGAATAGCTAACTGCCCGGTTGGTTGAGGTGCAGGAGGCACAGTAGTCAGGATCCTAGTGAACGCTCCGTGCATACGATGCATCTTCCGGCAGTCTTTCAGTAGGTGGCTGGAGATTAGCTTGCCGGTTTCTTCGCTTCTGAACATGTGGAACTTGCATGGTTGCTCGAGTTCTTCTTCAGGTGTAAGGTCTGGTCGTGGGTTGTCGCGGGTCCGTCGCCTCCATTCGCGCCTCTGGTTTCCGTCGCTCCGGTAGTTGTCACGGCCTCGACTGTTCGGGCGACTGTTGTCGCGGCTTCTGTCCTCACGGGGGTCGTCAAACCCGGCCGCTACTAGTTCGACTGCCTCGCCATCCTCGTAACGGGGCTTTCGCTTGCGGCGTCGGTCATTGCCGCGGCTGTCTCTCCAGCTGTTTGGACTGCCTTCGTCCTTTGGCGAGTGAGGGAGCTCGTTGCGCACAGAGTCCTCTCCGTCCGCCCATTGGTTGGCGATCTTCATGAGTTCGACTATCGAAGTTGGCTGAAGGCGGCCCACAGGCCTCTCAAAGGTCGTGTCGGATGTCACCACGAACGAAGGCGTCCATTGCTCTATCTTTTGAAACGACTCCTACGGAGTTGCGCATGAGGGTCCAACGCTGGATGTATGAGTGTAGTGTCTCGTCCTTTCGTTGTTTGCAGGCTTGCATTTCCGTGAACGTCGCTGGCCTCGAGTATGTTCCAAGGAAGTTTCTGATGAAGGCCTCCTCGAATTGGTCCAAAGAATCGAAGGAGTTACATGGTAAGTTCTGTAGCCAAGTACCTGCGGAACCCAGGAGCATGAGCTGTATGTATTGCATCGGTGTTGTTGTGGTTCCCCCTTGGCAGTTGACTACTATAAGGTAATCATCCAGCCAGAGCTTTGGGTCCTGTGTGCCGTCGAACTTGACGGTCTCGGCTGTGAGCTTGAAGCCTCGAGGCATCCTGGAGTCGCGGATGCGGAGGCTGAAGCAGGGAACGTCGCAGGGCTCGCTGTCACCTTCTGAGTAAAGTTCTTGACCCGGTGTGATGACGTTGCGTGCATCCTCCCCGCCCTGCAAGTGTCGAATAGGTCGGTCTTCACGTGTTGCGCATTCTCGGTCACGTCGGTCTCGATCTTCGCGTGCTCGGGCAGGTGGATTCTCTGTGATCAACGCCTCTTCCGCCAGGTGAAGCGCTCTGATTTGCTGCATGTGCAGGGCTGCATGAGGGTCGCCCTCCGGAGTTGTGTTGCCCTCAGGTACGTGCCTATTGATAGGAGAGCTCCGGCGGTTGTCTTGGGGATGGGTATCCCGTCTGCGTCTTCCGTCACGAAGGATGACTCGAGGTTGCGGGTGCTCCCTGCTCGCTCTGCCTCTGTCATCAGGCGAACGCGCGATCGATAGCGCATGTTGTCTTGCGTTACTGCAGGTCCTGAGGATGAGAAGGAATATGCTGCTCGTCGGGCGCTCGACTCATCGGCGAGTTCTTTGCGTCTGGCTAGTTCAGCTTTTTCTTGTAGCAACTTCTCGTTCTCCTTCCACACCAGGTATTGGTATCTCATCATCTCCTCTCGGGTAGCCTCCGGAGGAGGAAAGGTGCAGTCCTGGACGTGCTTCAGGGCTTGGATTCCCATCTCCCTGGTGATCACCAGGGTTGTAACTTTGTCCGGCATTGTCACCTCCATCGGATATATAGGTTCCTCGCGGCGGGCGCTGCCTCCGGGGTCTCTGTTTGGGGTTGCACCCACCATGAAAACCTGGATAGGGTAAGACTGCGCGGTCGGGTACGCATTCCTGCTACTGCTCTCGCCGTCGGAGCTGTCTTTGGAGCCAAAGATGGAGGTGACATGATAGATGCCGCAGTCGGTGCAAAATTCCTCCGACTGGGTTTTGCCAGACTCGATGGTCGATGGTGATGCGGACGCTGGAGCCGATGGAAACGCGCACTAGTAGGGAAGTGCCTTTCTGTGGATCACTTTTTGTGGCGCACCAAGTATCCATGCGCCACAAAAAAAATTCTGTGGCGCACCAGGCCACATGCGCCACAGAAATGTCACTTTCTGTGGCACACCTTGCCATGTGCGCCACAGAATGTGACTTTCTGTGGCGCATGGGGAGTGTGTGCCACATAAATGTGACTTTCTGTGGCGCACATGGCCTGGTGCGCCACAGAAAGTGACACAGAAAGTGACATTTATGTGGCGCATGTAGCCTGGTGCGCCACAGAAAGTGACATTTCTGTGGCGCATGTGCTCCATGCGCCATAGAAAGTCACATTTCTGTGGCGCATGGAGGTGGGTGCGCCACAATTTTTTCCCTCTCACGCATGCCTACCCCCCTGTGGATCGTCTTTTCAGTTCTGTAAACAAGAAAAGAAAATGATAAAAATTTCAAAAAATAAAATCCTTTGACGTGTAGTTTCGTTTTAGTGTCTAGTTGGTATAGAAATTTTGAAATATGAATTTTGACCTTTTTGCAAAAAACAGAAAAAAAAACTTTGCAGGGGCATAACTTTTGCATATGACGTCGAAAAAATGCGTTTAATATATCAAAAAAATCGTGAGAAAAAAGGTATTTCTCAGATTCGCGAAATTCAAAAAGAGTAAAAAGTTATTTCAAAAAGAAGATTTTTTTCTACAAAATCAAAAAAAAAAAAAAATTGGAAAAGACAATTCTGTGGCGCATGATTAGGGATGCGCCACAAAATTGTTGGGCGGGATTCGAATTTTGAATCCCGCCCAAGCCCTCCTTCTCCCTCTATTTTCCCCTTCTCTCCACTTCTCCTCCACTTCTCCTCTCCACCACTTCTCCTCTCCCCTTCTCCTCCCTCCTCCACTTCTCCTCCACTTCTCCTCTCCTCTCCTCCACTTCTTCTCTCCTCCTCCACCTCCACCTCCACCTCCGGTGTCCTTCTCCACCACCCCGGCGAACTCCTCCTCCTCCACCTCCGGCGACGGTGACCTCCTCCACCACCTCCGGCGACGACGACCTCCTCCACCACCTCCACCTCCGGCGATGACGACGGCGACCTTTACCTCCACCTCCGGTGATGGTGACCTCCACCTCCTCCTCCACCCTGGCGACCTCCTCCGACGGCATCCTTCTCCTCCTCCACCATCTCTGGCGACCCCCATCCTCCACCCACCCACCTCCGGTGACCCACTCCTCCACCCACCTCCGGCCTAGCCACCTACGGCCATGGCCACGGGTACCACGGCCTCCGACGAGCTCCGGCCAAATTCCGGCGAAATTTCGGCGAAATTCCGGCGGCCAGATCTAGATCTGGCCGCCTTTTTTTTTGAAATTCAAAATAACTTTTGTGGCGCATGGTAGTGGGGGTGCGCCACAGAATCTTGCACTTTTCTGTGGCGCATGCACTTGGGAGTGCGCCACAGAATCTTGCACTTTTCTGTGGCGCGTGGGCCGTGCGTCACAGAAATAATATTTTTGTGGCGAGGATTTAGTGGCGCACCCACCATGCGCCACAGAAAGGTTTTTTGGTGCGCCACTAAAAGGCCTTTCCCTACTAGTGGCAGGCGACGAAGGTGATGTAGTTGATGCAGATGCGATCTCCGCAGTTGACGAAGGTGAGGTAGTCGAAGCAGATGCGATCTCCACAGTCAACGCAGACGCGGGTGATGTAGCCGAAGCAGGCTTGATCTCCGTAGTCGACGAAGGTGATGTAGTTGATGCAGATGCGATCTCCGCAGTCGACGAAGACGTGATCTCCGGAGTCGACGAAGGTGAGGTAGTCGAAGCAGATGCGATCTCCGCAGTCGACGCAGACGCGGGTGATGTAGCCGAAGCAGGCTTTATCTTCGTAGTCGACGAAGGTGATGTAGTTGATGCAAATGCGATCTCCGCAGTCGACGAAGACGCGATCTCCGGAGTCGACGAAGGTGAGGTAGTCGAAGCAGATGTGATCTCCGCAGTCGACGCAGACGCGGTGATGCAGCCGAAGCAGGCTTTATCTTCGTAGTCGACGAAGGTGATGTAGTTGATGCAGATGCGATCTCCGCAGTCGACGAAGACGCGATCTCCGAGTCGACGAAGGTGAGGTAGTCGAAGCAGATGCGATCTCCGCAGTCGACGCAGACGCGGGTGATGTAGCCGAAGCAGGCTTGATCTCCGTAGTCGACGAAGGTGATGTAGTTGATGCAGATGCGATCTCCGTAGGCAACGAAGACGCAAGTCCCGCGGCCGGCGAGGGCGCGAGGTTGGAGAGTCGAAACGTCCCCCACTTGTTCACATGGAATTGCATGCTACCAAAAGTAAGGCACATACCTCCGTAGAGATCGGCGTACACCAATCGGTGGGCCGGCGGGTGGGGGTTGAATTCGAAGGAGCCGAAGCGGATCGGTTGCTCGATTGTCGGCGTATCGATTGTCATCACGGATGGAGCCGGTGCAACCATGATTCCAGCACTCTTCTTTCCCACAGACGGCGCCAGTTGACGTGGGGTGGCCACGGCAAGTCCCAGGGTCGAGTACCCCAGGTTGATTGAGAGGGAGGGAGATGAAGTGCTGGTAGTTACCACGGCTGACAAGCAAGACAATTTACCCAGGTTCAAGCTCCCGAAGGATAACACCCTACTTCCTGTTTGTCGGAGATTGATATTATGGAGGTGTTACAATGGCGATCCTGGCAAGATGTTGACCTCGCTAGGGTTCTGGTGTCCAATAATCGTCCCCCTAGATCTGCGGCCCTCCCCGCCTTTATATTGGAGGCTGGGTCTCGGGAGTTCGCAACCGATTAGGTTTACAGGTAAGGTAAGTCCCTACCGACATAAGCTTCACCCGCCTTGGGGCGTACTCCATCTTCTTTGGGCCCCCTTCATGGGCCTCGAGTGTTGTGTCCTAGTAGGCCACCTGCTAGGCCCTAGTCCTTGCGTGTACCAGATACCTTCATGGTGGGGCACCCGATAGGTAGGCCCACGTCATCGGCTCGACTCGCAAAACTCACGAGCTTGCTCGTTTCACTCGTTTAGCTTGCTAAAACGGTCAACATGCATCATTATAACTTTTATATGTTATTGTTTCTAATTACTTTTGGCATGTATGTCGTAATTATCACAACAATCAATGCCACAATGACACCATCAAATAATATGTAGTCGCTAAACTGTAATAATCAGAAACAATTGTTCACAAAGACAAGAATATCACGCAACAACTTTTTTTGCTGAGTTAAACAAGCTATACGACCACTTGGTAAACTCGGCTAGTTTAACCCGAACTCGTTTACCGTCTAAACTGAAGACTTGGCTCAGCTCGTTTAGCGACATGCGAGTCGAGTTCGGAGCTACTCATTTAACTCGCGAGTTTTGTGTGTTAATTCCAGCCCTATACGTGGCAAGATTGTGATCCCGTCGTCGGAGCGAGTCGAGTTCGGAGCTACTCATTTAACCCGCGAGTTCGGAGCTACTCATTCAACCCTGGCCGCAGCCACTGTTGTTGTCAGTTCCGTCTCTGCAGTTTTCAACCGTGACCCCGCCTTCTATGTTTGTCGCTCTAGCGGTGGGAGGGGGTGGGGAATTCGGACATGCGCTCAGCGCTGTTATAAGTCTCCAAAGTTAGAGTTTGGTTTTGATCTTCGCAGCGGCATCGACGAGGTGCTGACGACGAAGATGCATTGGAATAAAGTCTCTCTGGTCTCTCCCTACCTCTTCAATGTTTCTGATGTTTGCGAAGGGCTACTGAGAGTAGGCGCTGACACATCTGTTGGATTTTTTTTTTTTTTGACAATTTGTGTTGTTCAAAGGAAGCTATTCGCTGGTATGTGGTGGGACTTTTTCGATCTCTTCATTCGTTTGGGTCTGTGGTAAGGTTTGGTTTCTCCAACTTTCTAGATTGGTGGTGAAGGATTGCAAGTATGTCTGCTTGCGGTGTGCCTCCGGCCGATGTTTACTTCAGCGATTATCCGATATAGTTGTTTGCGGGCGAGTGACTTTTGCGGTCTTTATAGTTTATAGTTTTGTTTGGCGCCGAGTGTGTTTGCATGTGTCCCTGTCTTGTGCTTGTAGTTAAGTGCATGTTTAAAGCGCAGACAGTTGTTGAACAATGGAGAGAAGAAGACGGCAAATATGTTTTTCAACGTGTTTTTGTTTAGTACTGGGCGAGTTGGATCGAGTTATATATTCTTTGTACAAGTTGTTATTTTTCTTGATAAACTAGCTGGGTGGCCCGCGCATTTGCGGCAGCTAGATTTATTATATAACTTATTTTACATATGCTTTATTTTATGATTTATTGATCGTCTTGTCAACAATTGTTTAATTCCTTTCTACAAAAACTATTATTTAGCTCTACATTAGTGTTAAATTACAATTCTAAATATAAATAGAAGATGATGTGTAGCAATAGTCGTATGTTTCGTGAAATGTATATTGTTTTATAAAATATTTCCATTTAGAGTATTTTGAATATTTTCTAAGGACGGTTTTATACTCTGACAACCAAATAGTAATGGTAGCGCTATTTGCGTGCTGCATGCCAAATCATGGAATATAGTATACCAATCGCTTCAATTTCTCATCCCTTGTGCGTACCTTTTCACCTTAAACTTAGTGATATCTTCCTCTACACAACTCATCATTGGTCATATTGCTGTCTAATTTTTTTTTTAATTTCTCCAATTAATATCTTCCTCTATATGCTTTCACTCATGCTGATGTTAATATATTTTCCTTTGTTGCTTTTATTTCTAAGCCAATCTATAATATCACTGCTCGTATAGGAAAATTTCTAAAACATTATGGGTCACTCAAGGTTGTCATAACTTGTGCTTTCTTATCATACACACTTTTATTAATTGATCATAATTACTTCCAACCGTCAACACTGAACATATAAAGTACATACTGCCGTCGACACTGCTGACTCTTCATATACGTGATACAACATGTGTCTTTTAAATGGATTTGTAGATGAATATGCTCTTTGATTATTTTATATGCAACATTTTTCTGTCACTTTTGACCACTATGAACTCAGCCATTGCACATTACGGCATTTACCCATCAATGTATTTCACGTGCATGCTCTACTTGTGATGGCCTATATTGTTATACACGCGATTAATTCCACGCACCGTAAGCAACATACAGATGTTGATATTTTGCCGGTGATGCTCAAATAGATAACAAAATAATTTTATTTTAATTTTTATGTATTTGCTTCCACGATGATTTTTTGTTATATAAATGCAATTATTAATTTCCATATGAACTATTCTGAAATTTGTCTTTTTAAGGATTCACACGGGATTCCAGATTTTATGTCGACAGTACAAATATAAACCTACATTGACGACCAAGGGGATTAATCTATGTGATGTAGGTTTTCATCACAGATGCATCTAAATACATATGAGCCATCGATCCGGTGAAGCTTTATACAGAAAGCTGGGTATATAAACAATTTAGTTTGTACCAAAAACATAGTGAATACTATTTTTGTTTATATAATGTTGGTGTAAACTTTGAGTTAATACAATCTCGTTTTATCATACAAAATTAAATGAACCCTTTTTATCAACTGAATATAGGGGTTAGATTTTCAAATTTGTATTTAAAACAATCAATTCATTGGTTCTCAATCAAGTGGATTCTATAACGAAAAGATCAGCACGTTGGCCTATTTAAGAAATATTTAAGAAATACTTGATCCCATATCCCATCTATGTAATCAAACTAAATGCATATATCTCACAAACGAAAATACATATAGCCTAGCTGCTAGCTGATACGACAATGTATAACACGCTTTTAATCAAACGTGTACCTTTTGTTAAAAAAAACGTACCTGGTTGCAGCTGCTAAACGCACCATGATTTAGTTGAACAGACTATACTGTACGATGATGTATTCCTTGTATCTTCCTCATGCCAGCCAAGTCCACAAACAAACATCTTCTACTTGCATATTGCATATTGTGTCAAAATCGGTGTAGGTGATGGTTAGTAGTAATTCAAGTTTGGAGAGTCAACGCCGGTAGTCTATACCGCTGGCAAAAACATCTGCCTAAGCGTGTCGTCAGTGCGGCGGCGCGCCAGACAACATGTGTCGGTGAGATCGCGATGTCTCAGGGTCTTTCCAATCGCTCCAAGAACCTGGAAGCCAAACCTAGAAGCCAATGATCTAGTAGGTCGGATTGCCGTAGAATTTGTCTTGCCCCGCGCGATCAGGATCAAGGCTGGAGAGGATCGTCTTGATCTACTAATCGATTTTTTTCTATGTACCGTTTGACGCAGTAGGCTGGGTTGCCATCGATCCTATCCATCTCCAGGTCCGCGGACACCGTCGCTCCTTGCCAGATTGGCAGATTGGTATCTAGCTTGTCGCCTTGAGCATCCTGTGTTCGGCACTTCGTCGGAGCGTGAAGAACTGAGATCGACAAAAGGTCTCGAGCGTCGTCGTCTCAAGATCGTATAGACCTTATGCACGACCTTCATAGCGGACGTCTCGTATCCAAATCGATCGACTCGACTGCTTAGGGGACGCCTCATATCCAAATCGATCGACTCGACTGATCATGTAGCCTTGGAGGCATGATGCTGCAAGCCGCAACAATAAATTATTGAGACTTGGGATCTACGACTCCTTGGGCATGTAAGACCTGGAAAAAAAATCATGGCTGATGTGCATTGGCCAAAGAGCCAGAGTTGTTGTGAGCCGTGGAGAAAATCTTTCTTTCATACCTGTTTTTCCTAGACGTGGGGAAGAAGGACACTGGCCGGACTTTTCTTTTTTTCGTCGATGTTGTTTGTAAACGTGGGTAAGAAGGACATTAGCCGGACATCACGATGTTAATCTTGGCCGTTGTACTTAGTCTAGCTAATCTACACCGTTAATTGTTTGTTGTCTTAATAATATAATAGATAGATATCAAATATAAGATGCCTTCGGGTGTCTTTTTTAATAAAATAAGAGATACTGATAATCTTTTCTGTACAATTACAATGTAACTATGAAGGGAGGTCGGGCGTAATCTGTGCGCCTGACTATTGGTTCGTACTAGTGTCACTGGGTTCGTCCTCATCACAGCAGTACCTTGGCCCAAACCATAAGGCGCTAGCCATGAACAAACAGATAAACATGCACACAGCATAGGCCATGACTTTGGACCATGTGTGCGTCGCCTCCCTCGCGAAAGCATGGCCGAGAGTTCCTCCACAAAGGAAACTGAGGGCGTAAACGACCAGGAACATAAGCTGAAAGGTTGAAAAACAGGGAATATGTAAGAATATGATAGACAAACACGTACTGAGAGCGTGACAGGAAGATTATACTGAGAGAGAAACGAACCGTGGGCTGGTAAAATGGCAACGGTATCTTGTCGGCTGCGGCGAATACGGCGTAATATTGGTGAGCGTCATCGAAGTAGGCCCCCGTCCTCCTGTTGTACCAGTACCTGCCGTGCTTGCCCTCGACCATGGCGAACGGCATCCGACTCAGGAGCGAGGCGTCCCAGGTGGCGGCCTTGGTGACGACGACCTAGGGGCACCAAGCTCCACAGACGCAGCATAGCCTTCTCTTGCCGGCGGCCCGGACGGTGACCATGCACTTGGGGCACAGAGCGCGATGGCCGCACCGTCCGGTGGCTACCCACTCCAAGGGCTCCAGGCATACCTTGCACACGGCGACGCCTTGTTCTATGTCCACCATGCCGGCTTGTTCCATCGTATATAAGTCGAGATATACGCTACTGCAGCGAGTCTCAGTATGCACTACTGCAGGGGAAACTACAACGTGTGTGTATATATTGAGTGAGGATGAGGGAGGGAAACCAGATCCGACTCCGAGATGTTCAAGAATCCGTTCCGGGTAAGGACTGGGAAACTGAAACCGTGTCCGAGGGTTAATTCTCGTGTATAATCCGTTCCGGTAAGGACTGGGAAATTGGAAACCGTGTCCGAGGGTTGATTCTCGTGTATTTTTTTGAACGAGAAGGTCGAAGAACCATCTCTATCTACTCCTGCATGGAAATTCAATCCCTCACTCTTATTTATGGTTTTCCTTAGCAATATCAACCGTTTGAGTTCTATCAAAACACTGAAGCAGCCTATAAAGTACCTCCGTCCTTCCTTTCCTTTAGCCGAGGGATTGCTCTGACCCGGGTCAATCAAGTTTTGGACTCCACCATTGGAACAAGTTCTTTCTATCTTTTGTTCCGAGTTGATTGAGCAGAGTTGGTCAGACCTTATATATTCAAAACAATTCTGATGTATAATGTTAGCAAAAAAAAAGCAATGAAACGATCCCATTTTTTTCTCCAACATGTTATCAATCGATATTGCCATTTTTATTGCATTATTGAACTAAAGTTCACAAAAGATTTAAAATTCATGGATCATAGAGGGTGGATACATGAATCAACCAAATACTCCCTCCGTTCGGAAAAAGATGTCACAAAAATGAACTATAGATAGACCATTTTTGTGACATCCTTTTCCGAACGGAGGGAGTAGAAAGCAAAGATTAAAAAAAAACCACAATAAATCATCGTGTATTCTAATGTTAAACTGCCAGCCGCACCGGTTGAACAAATTCCATGCAACCATTTCCAAACGGTTTGCACGACAAAGTCCATGGCTTGCCGCTTCTCTAGTTGAGCAGCAAAAGTGCAGTCGGCCTGGCTCGCACCCCGCAACCATCGACAGCCCGATCTAGGCCCCTCCCGGATCAGGCCTCTGGGCGCGACACATCCACTAGGTGTGTGTGGGTGGGTGGGGGTGAGCCACCCTCCACCGCAGAAGACGGTCACCGGCCGGACGCAACAGTAGGGCCAGATCAGGCCTGATAGGCCCCGCGGCCGTGCTGCAACACCATGGACGCTGTCACCACCAAACAGTCAGACCCGCGCCCCCCTCACATGCCATCCCCGTGAGGTCCCTCCACCATGACCCACCTCCGACAGACCAGGCAGTCGAGGTCGCCGCGCCGCCCAAATTCGCCACCACTGCCGCGAGGACAGTCGCCGCCGCCCTCCGGAAGCGCTCACCGGCCATGTCGCTGCCGCCGCCGCGGGCACGGGAATCGCTGCGAAGCCACCATGTTGTCGTCGAGGACGACCACACCGCCGCGCGCCTCGCCTAGCACGACGCCCCCTCCGACCTCAGAGGGCCACACAATATCTTCCGCATGAGAAGGAGGGGGCGCCACTGCCGATGCCAGAGATTCGCCCCGTCGGCAGCAAAGAGGGGGAAGAGGTGGGGAGGAACTAAGAGAGGTGGTGGTGCTGAAGGCTCTCGGTCGCTCGCGGGAGCGTGAGCGATGCTGGAGCACCTAGGGTTTTCTTCTTCTGACTAACCGAATAATCATTTCTTGGTAAATGAGATATAGTGGTAGATCCCTCGTAGAAGTAAAATTGACAGCAATGCTAGAGTCGTAGAGATATTTCAATTTCAAAAAAAAAAAAAAAAAAAGACAGCAATAGACCAAATCTTGAGCAATGGAACTTAATGCGATCCTAGTAAATGATGGAGACGGCAGTTGCCGCGTTTGTTTGCTCGATGCAGGATGTGCCGCGTCTCATTTCCCTGGCCATATTCGTGGACATGGCGCGCTCCACTTGAACCTGGGAAGTGGAGTTCTCCTCCACGACACGACAAGGACCCTCACACTTGATTATTACGGATTCGCCCTTCACGCTTCTCATCCGCGCTAAAGAATTTTCCGTCATATATATGTGCTAGAATTGTATCGTTCAGTCTGCATAGTACACCATATAGTTCTTGAGCTGCATAGTCTACCACCTTTACTGACTCGGAATAATGTTCCGGCACTCGGAGAATATCCAAATTGAACCGAGAAACATTATTCCGGGCAATAATCACCCAACAAGGCTAGTAAAATGGAAAATGATATATTCTCTACGAGTGAACTATACTAGCTAATTTGCATCAAATAATTTAGGATACAAATAACGTTGAGTCATCATTAATGGACAAGCACATCGAATCAATATAGGTCGCATACCTCGTACTCCTTGGCCTATTAGTGAGGCCGTGTGTTCTCCCCCTCCGTACGTCCACCTCTCCGTCAAAGAGAGGGTGGGGGAACCCGACTCTTCGCCTTGGTTGGTGTTAGGGTTATGATTTGTGTTTTGCTGTGGTGATGCATTGATGGAGGCGACACCAGCGCCTAGAAAAAGTTTCCCGGTCCCAGTTCCATCTCAGTAGCACTCTTGACTCCGAGGTCGAGGGATATATGCTCCTCTGTCGCGGCGGATATGTTGATTCTTGGTTGTGTGGCTGTTGGAGCGGTGCCACAAACGTTAGAGGGAAGGTGATGGGTGGTTTGAGGGTGGAGGATTTGGAAGGTTTCTTGATAATGTTGACGGTCTGCATTGGAGATCGGGATTTGAAGAGCGTAGGTATGATGCTTCGTCGACGCGCCACGATGACACCCGCTTCGTCATCTCACAAAGCCCTTATAGGAGATGGTGCTTCCTCGCGACGCGGAGAGCAGTGACAACAGTTGCAAACATAGGGGCTCGTTGTATTTTCTTAAGCTTTTTTTCATATGTTTATGAACTGTCCCCCTAAATGTTTCTCGTGGTTTCTGCATCTCTAATTTTCATGTGTTTACTAATGGATCTATGGTGATTTTATCAAGAAAAGAACTACAAAAGACCGCTGATGCAAATTATTAGTTGTTCATTAATAATAAATAAATATTTGGAAAAAGATATCCAGAAAAGAAGAAAAATGGAAGAAGGAAACAAAAAGCGGTGGCAGAATCGTAAAAGCTAACGAGCGACAAATGGCAAAGCCGTCCCATCTAAACCCCTCTGCATAAACGACCTCCCTTCGTCGTCTCCTTCTCCACCGCCACCGCCACCGCCACCACCACTCCCCTGCTCCTCCTCTCTCCGCGCGCACCACCGCCCATCGCCACCGGAAATCCCCCAAGACGCGCGTGCCCTGAGATCCGCTCGAGATGTGGCGCAGCTGCGTCTCGCGCGGCCTCTCCAAGGCCAGGGCCTCCGCCTCCAGGCTCTTCTCCACAACCAAGGTACGCTCGATCCCCTCCTCGTCTCCACTTCATCTAATCGACGTAGTTTTTAGGGAAATATGCGAGTACTATTATAGTTGATCCGGTTCTGGCGTTTGTTAGGTGGGAATTTTTCCTGTTTTCTCGAGTAATTTTGGTTTCTTGTGCGATTAGATGGTTTGGTGATCGAGGAATGCACGGTGATTGATTGTTCTTTTGTGTCTGTGAGCATTTGCAGTCGTCGTACACGGTGGTGGACCACACCTATGACGCGGTGGTGGTGGGCGCAGGAGGCGCAGGGCTCCGGGCGGCGATCGGGCTCTCGGAGCACAGCTTCAACACCGCCTGCATCACTAAGCTCTTCCCCACGCGGTCACACACCGTCGCGGCGCAGGTATAATTATCATCGCAAATTGCTGGGTGTCTGTTTATCCTGTTATTCTATTGAAATGAGATTCACCGCAAGACGTATCAGAATTGTGAGTTGTAAGATGGAAACTGATTTTTTGCTATAAAAAAAGAGATGGAAACTGATTTTTTACGTGTATGGTTTGCTGATAATTTCTGTTGGTTGGTTGTTTTGGAATACGATGATTTAGCTACCAATAAATTACCATTTTTCTGGGAAATTTATTTTTCCTATGATACTCTTTGTGCAGTATGATAATCAAGTGAGTAGAATAGTGAAAGGCAGTTAAGTTGTTCTAAGCTGTGGCACCGAGCACTAGGTCGGATAAATTCTCAAAGGTGCACGGGGCATCTGTTCTCAGACTGCCGAGTTTCATAATCAGCAGTTTGTTAGGGGTGACCATGGTAGTAAATAAAGTTTTGCATAGAATGAACATAATTTCTGCCGTATTTGGTCTAATTATCAATTGATACGTGGCTTAAAATATCCTGACTTCTGTCTGGCTCTGTTATTACATCCTTGAAGTAGGCATAGTACCCTGAAATGCAATTTTCATGTTCAGCAATCTTTCGTACTGTTCAGGACTTCTTTTTTCGAGGATAAAAAGGTTGGAATTTGATGTTCAGGACTTCTTGTGTGCTTGATCGACTTGTAAAGCTACTATGTTAAGCAATCTTTCGTACTGATGCCATACCATGCTAAGTTTGTAATGTCCAAACTCTAAATTTGTCAGCATGCATTTTATCTGACGATTTATGTACTAGTGTGACACTGAGCTGTGAATTGCTTGACTAGTGATGTTGCATTGTGAATGTAGGTTTAAGGTCACATTCAGGCATGATGTCTTTTGCACTATTAATATGCATGCTAGATTTCGTTTAAGTTATGAGTTATTGTGTAAGGTTTTAGTGGTTTTGACGTGCACTAACATGTAACATTATACGCAGGGAGGCATAAATGCTGCTCTCGGAAACATGAGCGAAGATGACTGGAGGTGGCATATGTATGATACTGTCAAGGGAAGCGACTGGCTTGGTAAGCTACCCCCCAGATTTTCATGGTTTGGGGAACATACCTAGAGGTTCTAATCTTATAATTTCAAGAGCTAATTGGAAACGACTTCTTTATAAGCAAATGGACCATGCGTTCCATAGGAAAGCCCACCTCATTTTTAAGAGAACCAACAAAACCTTATTGAAATATCTTATAATATGTCATTTTTATCCACTTCCAGGTGATCAAGATGCTATCCAATATATGTGCAGAGAAGCACCAAAAGCTGTTATAGAACTTGAAAATTATGGATTGCCATTTTCAAGAACTGAAGATGGAAAGATATACCAACGTGCCTTTGGTGGGCAGAGCTTAGATTTTGGGAAAGGTATAATTTAACTTTTGTGTGAGAAGGCAACCTCCATATGTATCTTATTCCTCATCCTATCTTTTTCTGTTATCATTAGGTGGACAAGCCTACCGGTGTGCATGTGCCGCTGATAGGACAGGACATGCTATGCTCCACACGCTGTATGGTCAAGCGATGAAGCATAACACTCAGTTCTTTGTAGAATATTTTGCACTAGACCTTCTCATGGACAGTGAAGGTAAGATAACTATGTTATTTAGATTGGCATGTTTCTTGGTACCTCGTATCTGGAAGCACACTGAATTAGATAAAATTAACTTGAATGACATTGAACTGCTCTATCGGACATTTTAGATTGGCCTTTTCTTGTAGCAACATATGCCAGAGACATTTATTAGAACTTAATAACTCACTAGAGGCCTAGAGGGTACAGCGAAGGATCTAAACTCCAGATACTTCATCCAAGCTTCAACGAACGAACATACTCCAGACAAAAGCTAAAAGGGAACATCTCAGTGGAAGTACCGGCAACAAAGAAAAGTCCAAAATTTCTCAGTTTGATAAACCACATAAATTGTTCTTACATCTTCAATTGCTTGATCCACTGCAATATGCTTATTACGTGAAGCAAACTTCCCCCAGGACTGGAACAAAAAGATAAATTCATATTCTGCTGGCTAATTTTATAAGATCATAGCATTCATGATTTATACTAGCCCATTTCGCCCAAGCAACTATCACAAACTAGACAGGGAAAGTTCGAGCTCAAATATTGCCCTGCATCCACACATCCCAAATTCAGAATGTTATTTTTTTTAAACGAAAATTTCAGAATGTTAGACAGATACATATCTAGGAAATATTCCTAGTATGTGTTTCGAATTCTTTACGCCATTTAACAAAATATCCCAGTTCCCGTATAGACAAGTTGACACATATTATGCTTTCGAAGTTACTGCCCTGTCTATGAGGTCGAAGCGTTGGTTAAGAAGCACATGAGCTCGCCCACCTGCATTCGAGGCGCAGCCTCCGCAGGGTGCCTCATTCCACTCTATCAACGTATAGTTAAGGGAGGGAACTTAATCCTTTGACAACGTTTTATATGAGGTCAAAGCGTTATTTTACTTTTCTTTGTTTTCCTAGCTCATGGGGCTCTTGTTACGCCCTAACCACAATGCTGATTATGTGTTATGGACTTATATGGGCTTTGTCCGTTAGTATTATTAGGATATGTATAATTCACTGTGCCATTAACATAGTTCTCCCTAAGTTTTGTTAGCTTCTTTTCCTTACTTATTACTCTGGGAGTAACGAGATTCACACACTTGCACTTCTCCGGTGCTTCCAGAGTTTTTGGATTATATTCATGAAGAGTGTTTCTAGCTTTCCATGGTTCCAGTTCTGTTGATTAACTCATAATGATTTTCAGGCAACTGCCAGGGAGTCATTGCCTTAAACATGGAAGATGGCACCCTTCACCGTTTCCGTGCAACAAATACAATTATCGCCACAGGGGTAAGGTCATCTACGATTTGTAGGTACAAATTGTCTGTCCTTTCTTACTTTAGCCATGAAACTGATTTTCGGTTATGGAAGTAGGGTTATGGCAGGGCCTACTTCTCGGCAACCTCAGCTCACACATGTACTGGAGATGGCAATGCCATGGTTGCACGTGCTGGTTTACCTCTTCAAGTTAGTTTTTTTTAATCTAATGCGGATTTTTAAGTTGCTCTTCCATTATCCTGTTTGATATGCTTGAGTGATATATGCATTGCAGGATCTTGAGTTCGTCCAGTTCCATCCTACAGGCATATATGGTGCTGGATGCCTCATCACTGAAGGTTGTATATATTCAACTATTTCTTCCTGTTTATCTTAGGGAAGCCTTTCAATGCATAAATCCTCTAGTTTATGGATGAGCATTTCTGCAGTTGATTTTGTACTTGTCTGTCAAGACCATTCCTTATCTGACTGCTTCTTTACCTTGGTGATCTCACACTATTTTCAGGATCCCGTGGTGAGGGTGGTATCCTTAGGAACAGTGAAGGAGAGCGATTCATGGAACGATATGCTCCTACTGCAAAGGATCTTGCTTCTCGTGATGTTGTTTCAAGATCTATGACAATGGAAATTAGAGAAGGACGTGGTGTTGGTAAGTCCTAGTCTTCTACTGTTATGTTCAAGTTGCCAAACATGGTGGCTTATTCACATCGGCATTTTTCTATTGTCTGGTTATCTCAGGGCCATTGAAGGATCACATCTATTTGCATCTTAACCATCTGCCTCCTGAAGTTCTCAAGGAAAGACTTCCTGGGATATCTGAAACTGCTGCTATTTTTGCTGGTGTTGACGTCACCAAGGAGCCCATTCCAGTTTTGCCTACAGTGCATTACAACATGGGTGGGATCCCAACAAATTACCATGGGGAGGTTTGTCTTGAATAAGCATTAGACATGATCATGGATGACGTTCGCTGTTCCTCTAATAGGAGTTTTGTTTTGCATAATAGGTTGTGGATATCAAGGGTGATAATCCAGATACAGTTATTCCCGGCTTAATGGCTGCTGGAGAAGCAGCTTGTGCGTCTGTCCACGGTGCAAATCGTCTGGGTGCAAATTCACTTCTTGACATAGTTGTGTTTGGCAGAGCTTGTGCAAACAGGGTAGCTGAGATTTCCAGACCAGGCAAGTTACTTTCTTCTGTTTTGTATCTCATTGCTTGCTTGGTTCTTCCTGATGCACCTGATGTCAATGACTTGATTATATTTTCAGGAGACAAGCAGAAACCTCTTGAGAATGGTGCAGGGGAGAAGACTATAGAATGGTTGGACAAGTTGAGAAATGCAAATGGGTCATTACCAACTTCCAAGATCCGCCTCAACACACAACGCATTATGCAAAATAATGCTGCAGTTTTCCGTACACAGGAAACACTTGAAGAAGGTATTGAACATATCCCTTTTGGAGTCCATCATCATCCTTTGCTTAGAATATCTCTTATCCGTTCTAAGGGAAATTCTGTGAGCTATGAACAGCACGAAGCAAGAACATTATAAGTAAAGATAGACACAAATAGGAAAAGCCACAAATCTTGGTTTTAATAATATGATTTATCAATGAATTCTCATTGGCCATATGCTTACTAGGTTGTCAGCTGATTAGCAAAGCATGGGAAAGTTATCATGACGTGAAGATCAGTGATCGAAGCCTCATATGGTACGTTATTCCTCTCAAGAATGGTACGCACTAGTTTGACTTGTATCCTTGCATTGATCCCTCATTTTCGTTATTTGTTTCTGCAGGAATTCAGACTTGATAGAAACCATAGAGCTGGAAAATCTGTTGATAAATGCATGCATAACTATGTATTCAGCAGAGGCTCGGAAAGAAAGCAGAGGGGCTCATGCTCGTGAAGATTTCACGGTTTGCAACTTCGCTTGTTGATTTTACCGTCTCTTTCCTGCACCAACATGCTTCTGTGTGCTAATTGTTTCTCTTCTTTGCTTACAGACAAGAGACGATGTGCATTGGATGAAGCACTCAATGGGGTAAGTATCTTGATTGTCTCTGTTCATTAAGCTTCATGTGATAATGATATTGTCTTTGTAACATAAAAAGATTCTGTGGTGTTGATGGTGAAACAATATAGTACTCCCTCCTTCCAAATTAATAGACGCGGATTTAGTTTTTTACTAAATCTGTGTCAATTAATTTGAAACGGAGGGAGTATTGTGTAATTCGTGTAAAACCTACTTGCAAATGACTGACATGATATATGACATGCGTCAATAGGATTCAAAGCAAGTACTGTGGGTCATTTAACACTGCGATCCTAACTTTCATTTGTCATCTGTGTTTACAGGTACTGGGAGAATGAGAAGGTACGCTTGGCATACAGGCCAGTCCATATGAACACACTAGATGATGAAATCGAGTCGTTCCCACCAAAAGCTCGTGTATATTGATTCGTGTGTTGTAGCTCAGTTATTGAGCAAGGTCGTTAATAAATCATGCGGTGGACATTCCGTAGCAGAGAGCTTCACCTGAATTTCGTCCTGTATTTTTATGTAATTGGCGAGAATAAAGACCAAAAGAAAATGCTAATGCCTAACTCGTCCCTTTCTGATGACCTTAGTGTAAATGAAATTTTACAAGAGTTGGTTTCATGCTCTACCAGATATTTATGCATTTTGTGCTCCTCCTACCGGCTTTCTTTTCTCTCCTTTGCCCACAAATATGAACAGTCGAGGACAAGGAGGAATCTCTGTGTTTTTGCGACTTACAGAGATACTGGCTGTCAGGCATTAATCTGCCTCCATGCCGTGTCAACATGCTGCTGCTACATCTTCTCTGTCGCTGGTAGGTGTCTCTGGCGCACCTGATGCCTCTGGATTAGCATCTCCAGCTTCAAATCTCGCTCTCCTCTCCACAGCATCTTGCACCCTCTGCGCAAACTCCTCATCGGAACCTGGCAGCATGTAGCGCAGCTTCATGTTTATCCTGTTTGCCACCAGAACTTTGTGCCGGGGCTCTATCCTGTGCTCCAAAGAGTAACTGAAAAACCTGGTTTCAACACAGCAACAAGGCACACGAATGAGAAACGTCAGATTATATGATCTTCATATTTCCAGAAGAGAATATGGGTACCATGGACTCACCGAGGGAACTCTATAAGATCTTTCAGCGGCCGGACCATGACACGCCTAAGGTACTTGTATTTCGGCCTTAGAACATCCACATTGTATCGGAGAAGTGTTGGGAAGTCGGCAACCATCTGGCCGAGCACGAAGTGGTAGATGCCCAGTGACCGGAAGTACTTGACACTGATTTCCAGTTTGTGCACGATGCTGCAGCCCATGAGCTGTGGGTCCAAGGCAATGACCTTCCCAATGTCATCCTGTGTTACTCCGCCTTTTGTCCTCAGGAATATAACCTGCGGTTCGAAGATACATCAGCCAAATGGAGCTGAACAAGGCACACACTATATTAAGTAAATTTAAACAAACACAGGAAAACAACATTATGATGAACTGTGTTCCCTGTCTGGCTGCTTATTCAAAAATCACCACTGGCGTCCTTAGAAAAGGCAGTAGGCCTGCCATTGTTTATCAACTTCATCACAGCTGACTTGCCATGCCTAGCTTGAGTAATGAATCCTTGCTCCAGGTTCACCCTTTTATACCTAAACTAGCTCACTGAAAGCTGATTGTCAAACAACTGCTCACCCGGTGAGCTGATGGTCAAACAATTGCTCACTCGTTGTCGTGGTGCAGTGTGGAGGGTTGTGTTTTTTTATGTGCCCATTTTTCCCCAAGAACGGCCAGTTCGTACGTTTCTGGACTTTTCGACTGGTGTTCATCGTCACTGTTGGGGGTATTGTAATTATGGTGTTATCTTGGCTTTTCTCTTCTAGTACAAAGAGGAGCGTGCATTGGTGTGTTTCCTCAATTGAAAGCAACAAACTTAGCCTAACGCTGGATAAATATGAAAGGTTGAGCAATTGGTTGGTTGTGCCAAGGATGAAGTTTAAGCGCCTTACATCCAGCCTATGATATCTGAGTAAATAATGTACCTATACTTATCCTACTGAAAGCACTCTAAAACAGGGTAAATAAAATAACCAAAACTCAAAGTAATAGATGATATGAGAACACACCACTGGCCGTAACTTCCTGTACAGACTATAAGTAAGTACAGGGGGGAACTTCACAAGCACATTGCCGACTGCATCATTCCTCACACCAATATCCTGTAGAAATTGTACCTGAAACAATTGATCGACAGAAGTGAGAAGAGTCAACAGTCAACAAGCCATATATCAGCACATTCAGAGCTAAAAATCCAATTTTACACTTTGCCTTACTCAAACACAAAAAATAGCTACTCGGATCCTATCTTACTATTAAAGACCATGTTCAACAAATCAGAATACATCTAGTCAACAGGTTAAAAAAATCATAATATCCTACAGTGAGTAGCACACAAAAATATGCATACGTATGCAAAGAGGTACCTTTGGTGCAATTACTGTCTCCAAATCAAGACAGAAAATCGTAGGCTGGACCACCAACATGCGTTTCATACCATCCCTTGAAATGTTTAGATGATACAGGTACTTCACAAGTGGCTTCCACCTTTCTTCAATGCTGCAGGCCATGAGCTGTGGCTTAAAAGCCAGTATTTTTCCAAGCTCTTCAGTACTCAAACCAAACTCTTTCAGATATTGAACCTGTGAGCCAGAATGGCATTATCTTCAAGAAACCATTTGTTTGATAAAGTACAAAGAAACGTTGCTAGTCAATAACATGTCGAAGTCAAGAACTCAACAAACATTACTTCAAGAGTCTTATCACGTCTACCATAAGAAGTACACGCTATGTTTCACTAGTTCATCATCAGTTCAAAATTACATCGGTTGCCCCATTATCATATTGATCATATCGAAAAAATGGAAACTGCGACTTCAGTTTCGTTCAACCAATATTTTTCTTCTAAGTAGCGAACAGAATATAAATTGATCTCCAATCATCAAAGATTAGACTAACTCTTGCATAATAAAGAAGATAGGGAATAATTTGCAGAAAAAAATGGTGTCCCCAAGTGGGCAAGGTGCAGACAAAAAAAAACAGCATGGAGCAAAACTTAATGCGCAGCAAACACCTTACTGTTCATCTCTTCTAGGCTTAAAAACCCAAGAACTTTTGGATAATCGTAGACCATAGTGCCGAAGTCATTCTCGTTCATTCCCATATCTGTATAAAACCACACTCGTGTCTCTAACTCATCGAAGGACAAAGTCAGTAGCTGTGGACATCTACTGACCACGTGACCAATCCAGTCTCTCCTAACACCACAGGATTCCAGATAGCCAATAATCTCTTCCAATTCTTCAAAACTCCGGCTCATAAGGGATCCACCCTGTGCAAGCACACGTCCCAAAAAATCTCCTTTCACATAAATTGACCTCAACCACTTTAGCATCCTCCTCACTTTCTCCAGATCACCAGAACAGGAGCAAACTACTTTTGCAATTTGGGGATATGTCAATGAGTTGTGCTTGAACCACCTGAAGTATGCAACATGCTAGTGAGGAAACTACACTTGTATCATGCAATACATATACACTACTTCGGAGTTCATAAATTACTTGGGAGTTTGGTAGGAAATAGGAACGATGCTATAAGTAGGAATTCATACAGTTGCTTATCATCTCACTTCAAATCATGGAAAAAAATAGCGCGCTATTTTGACGCTAATAGCGCGCTATAGCATATCTGGAGGGTTCACGCTATATTTTACCAGTTTTTCACGCTACAGCGCTATTTACGAAATATCACGAAATACCACGCTATACCGCGCTAAAACTTCATAACTTTAGCACGCTATTTTCTTTTTCTAGCCTAACAACGAAAAGCACCAAGTTTTCCAACTTACGAAATAGATGAATTTTTTTATGTCTATCTTGATGATGAACTACGATAATACTGAATTGAAAGACAACATCACGAATGCTGATGATCTGAATATATTATGTTGTTACTTCATGGGATGTTGATTTTAAGCTTTCAGATAATTGTAGAATATTTTTCATACATGGTTATGCATATATTGTTCTTCTATTTTTTGACTCTATTGTTTATTCTTGTTAAAATTCTTCAATTTTGAGGGATATATGGTATTTTTTCATAGCGCTATATTGAAATATAGCACGCTATTAGCACGCTATAACGTGTATAGCATCTGGAGAAGGCCCGCGCTATTTTTTGTAGCACGCTATTTTTTACCTTGCTTCAAATGCAATATTAAATAGGTATAGAAGAGTGTTGAAATACATAAAATAAATTCAGCATAGACAACTCAAATTGGAAATTCAATCTGATGAAGTTGAGATTGCTGAGGTTCAAGACAGCCAGAGCTTAGTAAGACAAAGTTGAGCATTCAAGACAACAGAAATTAAAAATTAAATCATAACAAAACTTGTCGACTCAGATAGTTATAACTAAGCCTGTGCTAGTCATGGTCGATCAGTGATATGAGGGCACTTTCAAGCCTAACAAAACGTGCACCATGTTGAAACAAACTAGGAGAATGATGCTCAATCTTTTTGCTCAGACCTACTCCGACTACAGTTTTCTTTTCCTTATCTTAGATAACAATTTCAATACGCGTTTAATCACACAAAGTTGCATTCGCGTAATTTCTGGTGGTAAGTTCATGTGCACAGTATTCAGAAGAAATAAACAAACAATTAAAGAGGAAGAAAAAGAGGAAGCTGTGATGTTTACTTGACTAGCTCGACCACGCCCGATTCCTGGATGTAGGTCCGTGCCCGCGCGTTGAAGGACTGGTGCGCGAGCTCCGGGCGGTCGCGCCGCATGGCGGCGGCCCCGACGACGACGTGGTCTACGAACGCGCCCATCCGCGACGTGAGGTTCTTGACGTAGGTGAGCCCCCCGGCCTTGCCGCCGCTGAGCGCGGCCACGAGCGCCTCGACGGCCACAGCGCGGCGCACCTCGAGCGCGCGCCGCAGGACCTCATCGTCGGCCGGGACGTCGAGGTCGCCGGAGGAGTCCGGGAGGCGAGGGGGCGCGACAGAGCCCGGGAAGCGGTAGGTGCGGCGCGGGGCGAGGGATGCCTCCTCGGCGGCGAGGAGGGAAGGGGAGGGGGCTGGCGGGAGGATGGGGTAGTGAGTGGTTGTGGTGGTGGTGGTGGGGTTCTGGAGGCGCGATGAGGTGGGAAGGAGGCGGCGACGGCGAGGGTAGCAGGGGTTGGGGGTGTGGAGCGGGAGCTGCAGGCGGAGGTGGGAGTGTGGGAGAGTGGTGGTGGCCATCGGAGACGAGTGGAAGGTGCAGCGGGGTTTAGCTTTATCCTCTCCGAGGGGTTAACCGCTGCTATCCACACATAGCACAAACATCAAAACATGAAGGTAAACAGGCATGACCAGCCGCTACAGGGAAAGAATTGCACTGACAAAATCAAATTCTTCACACAGAAGATTCCTATTTCAAACTAGGTATTACAGATTATGTCAAAGCTGAATATTGTTTGGTCAAAAGAAATTCCATGTGTCACACTGAATGTTGCTCTATGTGCACTCTGAAAACATCATGTACCATGTGCCAATGAGAAAACAGAACACCACAATTAACCTCTCTTTATGCACAGTTCTCACGTTGAGTAACCAAAGCCATGCACATCAGATGACAATTATACACAGGTAAGAAAGAATCACGAATGCCTCAAATGAATACCAGATATATGTTTTTTCCCCTTTTCTACACAGCAACATCCTCGTCCAGCACTTCCGGGTCAGGAGCAATCTCCCGCAAAGATCTCTTGAAGGACGAGGAAGCTTCTCCCCCGCTAATATGTGATCTAACTGAACCTCTGCGATCCAGCATTCGCCCTGACGGCGACATGATTTCGTAGCTCTGGTAACGATTTCCCTGGACGAAAGCAGACTGCCAGGAGCTCCGGGATGATGAGCTCCTGAGCCTTGCCGAATTGGAGCGAGAACCCGCTCGCACCACCCTTAGCGGGTTCTCCAAGGCTTTCAAGACGTAGCGAGCAGAGGGACGCCTTGACGGCTTTGAGTTCAGGCACGTCTTTGCGACGATCGCCACCGCCCATACTTCTTCAAGATGGTCCTCATCGACAATAAGCAAAGGGTCGATGATATTTGTAATGCTATCCTTGTCGTTGATGCTGATGCGATTTGTTGTGTTCGCCAGCCACTCCTCGGAACCAGCATTGTTTGATCCACTCACACCAAAATTGCCTGTTACTAGCTCAAGGATCACCTTCCCAAAGCAGTAAACGTCATAGGAACAGGTTGCTGGTGGGGCTGCAATGAAACACAAAAAAGGAGCAGTAATTTTAACTTTCGTTTTTCAATATGAGAAATTGTTTACTTGTATATTGATTATGAAAGTAGCATGCTGACAAAAAGCCGTGTGAAATATTTATGCACCTGATGCGTTCTTGTCAAGAGACCTGCACAAGAAAGTGCCAGTTACTAATGTCAGCAAGGAACTTCAGTTCAGAAGACTAGAGAAGCCTTACAAAAGAACATAGTTTGTTTCAAGCAGACAAGATTGGAGTTTGCAACTACAGAAAACAGGATCAGAGAGCAGTAGGTGTGTAACCAATAAATGAACAACCAAGTACCAACTAACAACAAAATCAAATTTGCCAGAAAATAGGATTTCGGCATTCTCTGATGTTTCTGCAATCAACAGTTAGCAGTCCTAGAAAACTGGTAAAGTCAACAGCTCCAAAACCTTTTACTGATATGCCCTTACTTGGTGTGCCGTTTGGCAAAGAGAAGGCACTTACTAACATAACTCATCACTGTTAGCATACTGTATTATCTTTTAGTTAGTACCAGTCAAATCGGTAAGGATTGAGAAAACAAATTGATGACAATACAGTCAAGTAAAACCAAAAATATGAACTATTTAGATTAATGTCTCTAGCATCTCTATACACAGGATCATCAATGCACCAGAAGTAGTGTAGCTTTATCTTCCATTGGTTTTCATATTTATGTTGCTCGTATACTAAAGCTATATAAGCCTTAATACCAACCAAACTCAAAACAGAACTTGAATATTAAGCTCAGTAGTTAATAAGCCTGACCGTTAGTTTGTTCTAAGGCTATCGCCAAACGTGTAGAAAAAAAGACAAACAGGTCACAATCTTACTTTGATGATCTCAGAATCCGAGTGAAAACATTCTGGCTTCCTGCACTTTGCTGAGCACAAACGTTACTCATACTTCCCAGTCGCACTTCAAATCTATCATCAAGTAGAACACTACTTGCTTGGATATCTCTACAATTACATTAAAAGAATCAAACCTCACAACATAATGAATCAAATATAAAGAAGGACATCAAAGAAGAAGATGCATTGAGCAACATGCATGAATGTGGAGATAAGGCTTGTAAAGTTACACTTGATCTCACCTACTGACAAGTGACATCATTGGCTAGTCAAAGTAATATAAGATGGTAACAAAGGATAAAGCAATCAAAAGAGGCAGGTAGAACAAAAGATGACGACTACCAGTCAAGTCAAAAGTAAATTACTGGAATAATCGATGAAATATAAATGCTGCACCACAGTTTATGTCTATCAAAAGAACAATTATCATGTATCAAAATTATCTTAATTGTACAAACTCTTCCTCAGATTTCCTGTCGTCCAACATATATGCTTTTGTAGAGGAGCATATATGCTTTGTAAAGAAACCACATGCATGTTAGAAGAGCACACAAGCAAGTAACATTTTCTACCAAGCAAAATAACCAAAAATGACAAATCGTAGCAAAGCATATACTTCTACATCGGGTCAATTCTTCTAACAATATACAAAGACAAATTATATTATGTTTAGACTTGGGTTATTGGTCAAACAAAGTTTCACATTTATAATACTTCTCTCTGTTCAGCAATAGTGCCTCGACAAATAGGCCAGTAGGCCTATTATTCAGCAAATGTATAGCTATGGGCCAAATGATGGGCTATAATTAGCTTAAAAAAATTCTGAAAGGCTCGGCCACGACACAGTATGGCCACTGAAACACTCCGCCTATGTCGACAAATATGAAATGTACCAGTGTGTTCATAAACGTCAAAAGAAAAATCACCACTTAGAAGATGCCAGCAATCTTAAACTGATGGTTACAAATTTATAACATGAGATTAAAACTGTAATAGCATATCTCTCACACACTGGCAAATGAATCAACAAAATGTCCGAAGCATACAAAAAGTAAATAATACCTGTGAACGAACGGCGGGCTGCACTCGTCATGAAGGAAGCACATGGCCTCAGCTACACAAATGGCGATCTTCAGTCTAGTTATCCAATTCAATGAGGGCAAGGCATCTTCGGTGTCCAGAAGTTTCTTGTGCAATGCATTGGTCAAGTCTGCCTTTGGCATATACTTGTAGGCCAGAAACTCTTCATCATCGTTGGCCACATGGCCGAGCAACGGAACAATCCTCTCATGTGAGTACCTAGAATAGAAGTCCAATTCGCTTGAATTCTTGTTGACACTCTTTGTACCGATTTTCTTCACGATGACATCTGCACCATTCTCCAAGACACCATGGTATATATCCCCTGAATGCCCGTGCTTGAGGAGTTTGTCGTCACCAAAGCCCCCGGTGGCGCGGACCAACTGCTCATATGACAACTCACCAAGAATGGCAGCCGCATCCTTAGGAGTATTATTGGCCCTCGGCGACCCTGCTACTGGTGATGATGCCACAGGATTAACGCTGCTGTCCCTCCTACGCATGATGCGTGCACCTTCCTCATTTGTTTCCACTCCTCTTCCTCCTCCTCTTTGTCTCCTGCTCCCCCTCCTTCTCCTCATGTAACAGAACAGCAATGCAACCAAAATGATAACCACCAATGCTGCCGCGGCTGCAAGAATCCCAATAAGCACATTTTTGGAGATCGCCCGGCTCTTCTCCGATGATGGCAGAGGCTGAGGCAGAGGCGAAGGCATGGGCGCTGGAATATCAACAAGCCTCACCCCTACCCTCTTGTAGAACTCCTCACAATCAACACGACGGCGCTGACCAGGCACACCGTAGAAGCAATTCGTGCTGACATCCACTGTTGCATCGGATTCATTCCAATTCCCGTCGAGGTAGTTGCTCGACACGTCCACCAGAGGAAATCTTCTCTTGAGCGCCCCGACGGCATAGCTGGCGACACCGTAGAGAGAATTCCCCGAAATGTTAAACGACCACGCGGCTCCATCGGCGGCGGCGACCGAGACGTTGGGTAGCTCCCCGGTGAAATTGTTGGTGGAGAGGTCAAGCACGCGGAGGCTTCTGACGGAGAGCAGCGACCCCGGGACCTGGCCCGAGAGGCTGTTCCCGGTGAGGAGCAAGCTGGTGAGGTTCCCCGAGGCGCCGAGATCGGAGGGGAGCGTGCCATTGACCGCGGCGTGGCGGAGGTCGAGCACGGCGAGCGAGGGCGGGAGGGCGGGGCCGAACCAGGCCGGCACCCCGCCGGGGAGCGGGAACCGGGAGGCGTTGAAGAGCTCGAGCGCCGTGAGCCGACGCAGCCCGTCGACCGCGAAGGCCGGCGTGCGGCTCGCGCGGCGGGTGCGGCGGAAGCCCGCGACGCTGACGCCCACGACGCGGCCGGCGCGGCAGGTGACCCCCGCCCAGGCCGTGCACGGGTCGGCCTTGGCGGGCCACTCCCGCGCCCGCAGCCCCAGCGAGGAGCGCAGGCTGTAGAGTCCCGCCCGGTCCGACCGCGACGCGAGCGGCTGCTGCTGCGCAACGGCCGCCGCCGCAGCCCCCAGGACGGCTGCGAGGGCCAGGAGGAGGCGCCGCGGGAACATTGGTGGAGTCAGCCGGGGTCGAAGCGGCAGGTAGTCTCTAGGGCGCGGGCGCGGGCGGCGGCGTGGCCATGGAGACGCGCGCGCGAGGTGTTTGCGAGAATGCTTCACGGAGACGTGGGGGGAGGAGTTGACCGCGCGCAGCCGGCGAGAGAAGCAAGAAACGAAACCGGCATGTGTACGGCGAGTAAACTAAAGAGGGAGGCCGAGTGGGGCCCACGTCCAGCCGTCCCAGATCGCTTTCACGGGCTCGGCGCTGCCCTGCTTCAATGCGGGCCGTGTCCAGCAGGTGGGGAGGCGGCCCACCTGTCCGTGACCAAAGGATACGTGGGGCCGCGGCGGCTCGTGGAACCAACGTGTCTGTCATGTAGGCCGCTCGGCTTCGACGCGGGCACGAATGTTCCTTCTGTCGATGTGCTTGTCTGGATCACGTTGCTGCTGCGAATTGATGATGAGAGGTGGCGGATTTATGAGTGGAGATTTTTTTTTGGCTTCCGAGTACCTCTAATTTAAAATATTTGAAATATATATTTATAATTTTATTTTTTTGAAATAAAGTCTGGTGGTAGCCAATGGTATATCACACGAACGTGTAAAATATCAATTTCAAATACTTTGTATTTAAGCTACACACAAATGACAAAAGTGTGGATCTGAGTATGCATATTTTCAAATCTCTAAGTTTTATCAGATTTTATTATTTTTGTGTAGCCCATAATATGAAGTATCTCAAACTAAAATTTTGCACGTTTGTGGGATATATCATTGGCTACATCCGATTTTTTCATAATTTTCTAAAACTCACAAATATGACATTTGATTTTTTTTAAACGGAGGGAGCCCTGAATCTCAGGAGTCAAAAGACACTTTCCAGTGAATTTATCTGGTACTCTATCCGTATAGCATGCTTGGCCAATGTCTTTTTCCTTTGGAACAAAGGTGTCGCATTTGTGAACGGACCATCTTTTTACATATATCATTATCTGAGAAAAATGCAAGAAGGCATCATGTTTGGGGCTAGGGTTTTAAAGATGTGTTTCTGACCAGAGGACTCCAGTGTCAACTTACGTGGCAAGGTGCAATGGTCAAGGAAGACAAATGTTAGACCAGTCTAAAATTTTGAGTTTCCTGCAAAAGTTTTAGGAACACTTAGTTCTCCTCTCTCTTTATATCTAAATTTAAAATCCACCGTGAGCTCGGCGGTTGCCCGGAGTCAGGCTCAGCATCACGACAACGCGTTGGATCCCCCCCCCCCCCCCCCCCCCCCCCCCCCCCGCGCGTCCCCTTGGTGGAGACTTAAACAGGCCAGTCAGTGCTATTTGTTACGGTATTACGCAGTAATAGTAGTTTTATGAAAAAAACGCATCACGGTGGTCTTTTGAAAGCCTAACCCCAATTATGGTGTTTTTTGTTGCAAATTTCTCGTGTTTATCTCTTCAGTACAACAATGGAAAGACCGTGGTAGTAGTACCTTGTATAATTACTTTCTTTTTTTTGCAACTCTTGCTATAGTTCCTTAATGAGTACCTACTAGTACGTCATAGTCAAGGATGATAATGAAGAAAATGCCTGACGCAAATTGAGCTCGCTAGGAACTGTGTTCTACTGCGTCCTGGCATATAACCCCGTGGAAAAAAATACACGCAAGAACAAATGCCTGCATTCCACGCGATAATGAAAAAGAAGAAAATGAGTTGATGAAGATTGTACCGGTCCACAACTTCCGCTGAACGAGAACGCCATTTTCCACAGAACATTTCAGCGTCAAGCATACGACAAAACGTCCACCTTAATATAAACATATCCAGTTTGATTATTCTGCACTGAAAGGTAGCACCACACAACGTGCTAGCTAACTTCCGCATATGTGTGCACCCTCACACCAAGCCAGAGTAATAATTTAGCTGACCATTAATTCCTTGTTCTTCTTTTACACGGTTCTTTATAACTTCCTGGCTATCAGGTGACCAACGATTCCATCAATCAATGATTGCACTACCTGTGGCGATGACTTAGCCGACATATTCTACTTCATTATTAATTAACAAGTTAATAATTGAAGGTATCAGATTAACAATGTGATCAAGTCATCCTGAGGTCTGAAGACATTACTCAATAGACATCAGGTTTACAATTTGATCAAGTCATGGAGATTGTTATGTTAGTTGGTAACACGAACAATTCGACGGACGTGATCTCCAAGGGAACAGAACGGGCGGCTAGATCAATAGATTGATTAACGTGGGGCTCATCTTTGAATGGTGTGAGGTGGAGTCTTCAAACAAGTTTGTGTGCCGCTATTATTAAGCAGATCCGGATAATTGGAGCATATCTATATTCCAAACAAGAGCGCGGTATATATTGTTGTAATGCTCAGTAAGTAAAAGCAAACCAAAAGTAAAATAAAGAGATAAATACTCTACAAGATCAACACATAAAGTGTAAAGCGAGAAAAACTTAGTTTCAATGGAAACGACCTGATAATTGTTGATAAAAAGGATGCCTTGGTTAGCCCCAAGTTTAGACGTTTGAGACTTCTTTAAATATTCTTGGGTGTGCCTTGGGCATCCCAAGATTGAGTTTTTATCCTTTCTTAATCTTCTTTCACCGTCCTCTTTCATGACACTTAAAAACTTTCTTCACACAGAACTCTAACAAACTTAAAAGAGGTGTTACCATTATTTGTATCATATGCACATATTTACTGTATGGACTAATTGTATGAACTCAAATTAACATGCAACTGTAAGCACAAATATAATCTCATCGTGGATATTTTCCCCAAAAATAATCTCAAAACATGCAACTATAAGCACAGATATAAATAAAGACAACAATCTGCCAAACAGGACAGTCTGGAGGAGAAAATAGCAAATAATACTTTTGTAACTCCAAATCGAGGCGTCCCCGAGACGGCGTTCTAGATTCGCTCTGACGCGTCTTGGCTGGGACGTTCGCGCACACGGAAACATTGAACCCTCAAGAAGGCTGAAACTGTCTGACCTACACGCAATTGAGATCCGTCCTAAAACGCGATTCAGAAGTATGAAAAAAGTTCTAACCCTAAACCGAGAAACGAGAATACATCAAATGCAAGTCGAAGACGAGTACTAATACCAAAATCATTACACTATTCTGGTTTATCGAGCCCAAGGTACATACAATTTCGCGAGAAGAAAGCTTGAGGCTGAATCTACTACTTCTTTTATTTAGATAAAATGGGCGCGCCGGACTACTTCTTCGCTTGGTTCATGATGGAAGTGTCACTTGGATTTTTGTCATTGATGACTGTACACTCGTCACAATCACAGGATTTGCTCTCCGCACATTATATACGTTAAAATAATTTACAATAAACAACCAACACAAAAGACAAATAACAAGCAAAAGAACACATGGCATGTACAAACATAGACAAACTAAGTAAGGTAATTTATATTATTTCATCTTTGGTTAATGTTCTTTTTATGATTCGATATGCAAAAAGAATCAATGCTATAGGGTTTGAGATTTACAAGGTATGGCCATGGAAGTTTGAATTCTTAAATCCAAATATGCGCAGGTTTAACTGTGTGTGTTAGTGCATCTACGGTACTACTGATACCTATCATCATTATAGACCCGTAGGAAAAAGAATTAATTCAAAATGGTTTATGTATTGTGAAATATGGCATATAAAGGTATGATGTCAAAACTGAAATAATATGAAGTGAATGTGTTTAACTATTTAAACAGGAGTACTACTGGATATATAATTTCAATATCATTCTTTTGCAAAAGGAATCAATTAAAAAGGAGTTATAGATCATAAGACATGACAAGATACTCAGTAGCTCTCATTTGAAATTCGAATATTTTGTGATCCTCGAAACTTGAAATTAATTGCAGGAGTGTGTTCTCCATGTTCTAAGGATTCCAACAATATATTACTCCCTCCGTTCCAAATTAGATGACTTTCATTTGTGTACATGCGGACGTATCTATACATGTAACATGTCTAGATACATTCATATGTGGACAAATGGAAGTCATCTAATTTGAAACGGAGGGAGTATTTGTTAAATTTGGATAATCCGAACGGAAGATATGGATTTTCAAAGTTTGAGTAACTTCTGTCTAAAAAAGATCATAAAAGAAATTCTGGATAATATGACTGCACGACGGTTCTGGAAATAATCAGGAGGGGAGGCTTACTGATAGAGAAAATTGGGTCGTCGAGCTTGACGTCGTTGGAGTGGTCAAAGGTTTCCAAGGAGACATGTACGATGCATAGAACGTTGAGGCAAAGACGATGGCGATCTTGGCACTCTTAGGTGAAGCTCCTAGATGTGGCGATGAGCGAATGGAGTGTCGGTGGCGCGACCAGCAGATACAATGTGACACACGAACATGTCCTGCACACTAGTACGAGGAATCGAGGAACCGTTCACTGTACGCGACGTACCAGTCCGATAAACACATATTTTTGGCCAAAAACATCTGCTCTTCAATGCCCGTAGAGAGATCTTAGGGCAGAACGTTGTGAAGAAGAATGGATGGCGTATAAAATAGGCACAAAGTGACGCGGTCTGGTTGTCTTTATATCGTCTGCGGAGGGAGATCGGAAGACGCATGTCGACGGCTTGATTAAGGCATCTAAGTGGAGAAATAATTTCCTGAATGGATACTACATTCAGTTTCCACCAAGTTTCGTGTTAAAGTCGAAGCCAAAAGATTACTTGAATGGAGGGGAGGAGGAGAGGAAGAGCAACTGTCATGGTTGTAACGTACAGGTTCTATAGGTGCTCCTCCACGAGGAAGACGACTCGTCCGGGTGGGCTGGGTTTGTTGGGCTGGCCTGACTGGGTCGGTTCACTTGTTTTTGTCTTCTCTTTTAACAATCTTCAATTTTAGTTCTTTGTCAGTAGTTTTTTATTTTTTGTGAAATATTGGTTGGAAAATTTCTGAGGGAGTAGTATATATAAGATATAAGATTACTATTGGAACTCCATGTTTCCACAATATTAGAAAAACAAGACTCCAATTACATAAATTTCAATATAAAAAATCTTACAACAAGCACCCATTTAATAATTTAAAAATCATCGGTAAGTAAAAACCAGGCATACTAGCACCACCACGTAATATCTCTTTGATATCTGTGAAATTCTAACATGGCTTACAACATTTACATTGCCTAAATAAAAGGGTTAATTAGATATATGCCACTGCAATTCATGCGAAATCGAAAAATGCCACTCCAATTTGCAACTTTCGAAAAATGCCACTCCAATTCTCCCATACGTCTACAAATGCCACTCTACTCATTTCGGCTCGAAAACTGGATACGTATTTTGTACTGGACGATTTTGCCCCTGACTAAACAGACTAAAATCAACACCAGCTCACTCGTCTCTCTCACTCTCGTTCTTTTCCTCTCCCCGCAAGAACCCTAGCAGGGAAGCGCCGCCGCCGCCGCTGCTCTTCACGCTGGCACGCCCCCCAGCCGCCGCCCTCCTCTCTCCCGCTCCTTCCCATTGCAGCCGCCCCTCCTCTCCGCCGTTCCTGCCCACTGCCCCTGCTCTCACCCACACACAGGCGACCAAATCCTAGCACGGCGCCGCCGCTGCCGCGGGCGCCTTCCCTCGAGCACCCTACAGGTCCAAGCGGCGCCTTCCCTCGAGCGGAAGCTCCGACCGTCGCCTCCCAGAAAGTTCTGCAGCCGCGCGCCGCCCTTCACTCCCCTGTTCCTCTCTGCAGAAGCACCGTGGAGGCAGCAGTGACGACGACGAACAAGTTTGAAGTTTAGGACTTCTTGTGTGCATTCTGAGTTTGTATTGCTGCTGTGATTGAAACTTTGCTGCTAGAGCTTGTGTAAATCGCAAAGCTTGTACTGATCATGAACTCAAATGTTCAAATAAAGTGTGTTTGTGTTTGAGCAAAGCGTGTACTAATCTGAAAGTGTGTGTGTTTGAGCGAAAGCTTGTACTGACCTGAAGCTTGTGTACTCAAAAATGCAAATGGACCTGAAGCTTGTACGAAAAAATGCAAATTGTTTGAGATTATCATGTACAGACGCAAATGGTCCAGCATTTGTCAGAAAAAATCTACATGAAATTAACTGAAATACAGCTAAGTATATGAACCAAAATAGTCTTCAAACTTCAGATTACTTAAGCAAATAGTCAAGGTTCAGCTCCAGGTTGAGCATTTCACACACACACAAGTTTCAGCTCCAGGTTGAGCAATACACACACACACAAGTTCAGCTCCAAGTTGAGCAATACAGACATACACGTCCAGATTACAAGCAATTGAAGCTCAGCCTAGAGTTGGCGTGAGAACAGCACCAGCAGTAGAAGTTTCAGCTCCACCAGCACTAGATGGTTCACCTCCACCAATCCAATATAGCAAACTTCTCTTGGTTCCTAGAGTTAGCTTGAGAACAGCATCAGCAGTAGATGGAGTAACAAACTGGAGCTTGCTCTTTGCTAGAGGTTTCTTCGCCGGCGTCTTCTTCTTGACTGGTGTATTTCACCAGCGTCTTTTGTTTGCAAATACATGTGTGAGAAATTAGCTTTGTGTATTCATGGAAAGTAAGTGAATTAACAATCCGCAAGCTTCTCTGCAACCCATCCTTGTGTTGCCATTTTGCTATCTTCGAGCTTTGTAGTAGGGCAATCGTGCTCAAAGGGAATCCATTTTATCTGCAAACAAAATGACATGGTTAGTTTTTGCAAGCAAGAATGAGACAATGTACAATAACAGCCATAAGAGAAACACAAATAATTTTAACAACCAAAAAGAGAAGATCATTATGAGTGCCCATAACCAATGGATCATCAGCAGCCACAAATGTAATGGGAACCAATTCCACATTTTCATTACCACCACTGGAACCAATTATATCCACCACTACCACACTAAGCGGCACTGTCATTTCAGCTGCATACATCTCAAACATCAAGCTGGGTTGACTATCATGCAATAGCCTGACATTTTGCCCCAAGTCTTTGTCAAAATACCAAACTGACACCAATTGATTAGTACCAATGTTCAGTTCTAAAGCTAGCTGACATGTTAGTGCATCACGGCTAAAGCTTTCTATCTCTACTGTCCAAAACAGCGTCCTTCCCTTCACATAATTCTTCCTACCATCAACACTGGTACAGAGAAATGCCTCCACAACAATTTGTAAATTAATAGCGTTGTTCCCACTGCACCTACCATGATCCAATGGGTACTCAAATCAATTGGAGAAGATTTTAAACACACAAATCAGGTGGAACTCGAGCACGATTTGCAAGCTTGCCTCGATTCTGGGGGCGGAGATGACATTGCTCCGAGAGGTGGCTCGGGGATGCGTTGTTCAAGAGTCTGTCGCCGCCATTCTCGTCTCCCCCGAGGAGCTCGAGCTTCGGAGGGCTACGGCTGGGCCGAGGCGGCTGGGTGGTACGAGGAGTTGGAGATGAGGGGGCAGGAGCGGGGGGAGGAGGCGCGACTGCAGGGGGCAGGAGCGGGGCCGAGCTGCGGGGGCGTACCGGCGAGGAAGGGCGGCAGCGCCCTGCTAGGGTTCGTGCCTAGGCAGAGAAGAAGAACGAGTGAGCACACGAGTGAGCTGCAGCTGATTTTAGTCTCTTTAGTCAGGGGCAAAATCGTCCACAAGAAAATACGTATCCAGTTTTCGTACCAAAAAGGAGCCGAAATGAGTAGAGTGGCATTTGTAGACGTATGTGAGAATTGGAGTGGCATTTTTCGAAAGTTGCAAATTGGAGTGGCATTTTTCGATTTCGTATGAATTGCAGTGGCATATATCTAATTTGAAACCCTCCAGTTGGGCAAATGCCAGTTTCAAAGCCCTCTTTCTGACAAGTTTCTCTACAAGGCCCGTCGCTAGCACATGGACCCTTGAACTTGCCACTTGGTCCTTTACACAAGCCCTCTAGACATTGTCCATGGCCAGTCCCACCTAAATTTGAAAATCATAAATAAACATAGGAATATAAAAATAATTCATGTGACAATGAAACTAAAATCACAAACTACAACAATTTTATTGTTTTGATAAAATCAAATGTAGGTAGAAAAACTTAATGCATCTTTCCGTTACCTGTAGCCACCACAAGCCACAACAACAGCGCCGTGATGATGAGATGGTGCATATTTCTTAGCGACTTCATTCTCACAATAGATGTCAATTTTTATGAGCCTGCCTTTTCGACCTGTTGCGCTAGAAAAATGAAGACACCTACTTCTTATATACACATTGATGAAACGACATTGAAGGAACAAGCGCCACGTGGGGGTCAATAAATAGATCTTGACCCTATATATATGACTGGCTAATACTGGCGCTACATTGCAAAACCTATATATGTAACTACCTAATATTAGTTTTGAAGTCCATCGTATTTTCTATGTGACATGTATAAATTGAAATCATTGTGCATGCCGCTAGAGGGGAAATAGCATCATACATATTACAAACATAAAGAGTCTTTAATGAGGATCATATCATGGCAGAGAAATAAGAACACAAATATGATGGTCTTTTTTTGGTATTAACTAAATAAACTTCAAATCAATTCACTTAAGACTCATTTCTTCATAATTTAGCTATTTCACTTACAATCCAACCACTATTTCATTTATTTTTTGTCATGTACGTAAACATTTTCAATTCTTCCCCAACCAACCTAGTCACTTACCGTGTTGCAGTCATGTTTCTTAAATATGCGATTATCTTAATCAAATTAGCATGACCCATTGATGTTGGCCTTCCATCACTACATATTCCATTGCTACTAAATTTATTATTAAATATTTTTTGAATTTAGCTATTTTGGGAGTCCATGAGCAATACATATGAAAAGTATTTTACGGCTTTCTTTCATTTTATGTGGTAATTAAAGTTAAATTTCCGTATCAACCAATTATAAGAGTTGCATCTATACACTGCCTTCAAAAAGTTGAATGACATAGCTTTGTCCACTAGTGATAACACATCGAACACATAGGAATTAGCATATCTTTTCCCCGTCGTAGGAGCCACTGAAATACTCGCAAGGTAGTGAGAAACCACCCAAAATTCAAAGATCTAGCAAAAAAAGGGCACGATTATTTACAACAGTAAATATGATTATTTTATTCTTGTCTTGGTAAAGCTAGTGTTGATGCGCAGAACAATCCCAGTGCATACATGGGCGTGTTTGGTTGCCCACGGGCTCCTGGAACGCCGTATTTCACCATGTTTTCGTCCTCTTTGGTTTCCTGGCCTGTTCCGCGTGCATGCACGAGCACGAACCTTAAACACTCTGGGCCAGGCCCACGAGAAACGCCTGATTTCACCGTTTCTGCAGAGCCACCCTCCCGCAAGGCAAAATGGGGAACGTTGGAGCCGAGTTCGTGCAGGCTGGGAGATGGCGCGCGGCCGCGGGCGCACGCGCGTGCACGCAAAAATGGTGGTGGGAGAAATTCCGCTCACCGCCCATGTTTTGCATCCCCTATTTCACCCCTCTCTTCTCACCGCGCAGCTCCCGCCACCATTTCCCCCCATTTCGAGCTCTTCGTCCGAGACCAGATTCATCCACGACGACCAGGTAAGCGGCGCCTCCTTCCACTCCGGTCCACGGTGGTCGACGGCCGGCGGCGGAGCGCTTCTTCCTGCATCTCTCTGAGCAAAGAGCGGCCTAGGCCTTGTACTTTAGATCTGAGCTTATGGAGTAGATCTTGAGGCCATGATGTAGTTTAAGCATGTTTGTAGTCTAGATTTGATGCAACCATCTAGTAGATTGCCCATTTGCTTTAGTTCGTGTTTGTTTGTCGATTTGGTACATCTGAGGTTAGTGATGCACCCATATCTTGCTCGTCACCGTTGTAGGACATGTACGTCGATGAATTTAGCCAGTCCCTGCTCGAAGGGGAGAGCCAGCTGGCTCTTTCTCTTGTCCCGGAGGAGCTGTCGGAGTATAAACCTATGGAGCTGTTTGAGGTGCCCAGGAAGCCTTCACAGCTAGCCACGCCTTCTCTTGGTCCGGAGGGAGGTAGGTTTGTTGGTGGCAAGACCAATAAGAGCAAGATGGGGACTACCATGAAGTGGCCTCCATTTATGTCCACCTTCGTGCTCAACAAGATGTTCGTGTTCATCATCAATGGGGTGAGGACTGACAAGGGGTTTAAGGAGGTGCACCTGAACACAGTTGCCAACCTGGTTTTGGAGTTCTCAGGCCAGGAGGTCACCCCTACTCAGATCTACAACCACCTAAGGAAGTGGAGAGTGAGGTGGATCAAGGTGTCAAAACTGAAGGACCTCAATGATGCACTATGGGATGAGGACACTCACAGCATCATCTTGGAGGTGGAGCACTTGAAGGGCCACATCATGGTTAGCCTTGTGTTATACATTGCGCACTTCCTAACTATCTAACTGTCTCATGTGTCAAAACATTGCTAACTGTCAAACTGTTTTTCGTCCGTAGGACCCCAAGGACGCTGAGTTTCTTAACAAGCCTATTCAGAACTATACTTAGATGCAGACCATCTTCTCCTTCGGTCTGGCCACTGGAAGGCATGCCATGGGGTTATTTGAGCCTCTTGGTACGCCTGATGATCCTGACACACAGGAGTCGGACAACGTCCATGTTGATGGTGCTGCTGACTTTCGAGGAGGCGCCAAGCCTGATGATCATGCACTGAAGCAGCCTGAGAGAGGGGAGAAGAAGAGGAAGAGGGGTGCCTTGGTGGATGAGGAGGTGCTCGTCTTCACCAGCATGACCGAGGCCGTTAGGGAGGTGGCAACCGCCATCAGGGAGGGCGTGTCTGTCGACGTGCACCCCGTCCTCTACGAGGTTGTGACTAGCGTGAAGGGAGCATTCAGTGACACCGCCAAGATTGCAGCTCTTGGCCACCTCCTAGACAACAAGGTGCAAGGCCTTGGCTTCGTTCTGATGGCCGAGGACCACCGTCTGCTCTGGCTCCAGAACTTTCTCAACAAGCAGTACTACCATTAGTGCTTGTTAAGGAAGTTGTAGGTGGCGGTGGTGCAAGGATGCTAGATGATGATGATCTTGATCGATGATCATCATGATATGATGTATATTTTGGGTAGCTAGGATAACAAAACTTCTTATGGCCTGTATATTTTGGGTGCTTGAGGTGGTACATATGCTAACCCCTCACACGACGAACTTGTGGTGGTAGTATGACACCCTATTTTTGATGTGGTGCTAGGTTAACACCATACTCGCTAGGCAGCAAATACTTCTGCTGCTTGTAGTGTTGATAAATCAATGCATGCTTGCTTATGTTGCTTTACTTCCTCATGTGTTGCTAATTTTTGCAAGTTCTTGCTTAACTGATCATGTTGTGCTAATGTTCATGTTCTTTGTTGTAGTGGTATGTGGTTTTCAGAGGCAAGACTCCAGGAATCTACACAACCTGAAATGCTTGCTCGGCTCAGCTTTACAACTACCCAACAACTGCTGCGAAAGGTTTGAGACTCTAAGGGAGGCACAGGATGCCTTCTACATGTCCTAGGAAGAAGAGTTCCCTCTCGAACATCAACGCATAGCAGGGTCAAGCATAGCTGGATCAAGCAAAGCTGGAGGAAGCAAAGCTAGAGGAAGCAAAGCTACTTGGGGCAAACGTGGATGACTGATTCCATGTGGCGACATCAAAGACTTCATCATCCTCGTCCTGATCGTCGTCATTGTGTATTTGTGGCAGTGAGTAGTCTGTATGATCCTTAAACCCTGAACCTTCTAAACCTGAGTGGGCTGGTAAGCTCACCACTAGGGCGTGCAAGGTAAGTGGAACATCAACAAACTGGGCAACCAAACACAGTGGTTTGTGGCTGTAAACACTAATCTGGGTAACCAAACACGAGCAACTTGCATTTCTGCACCCAGCCAGACGGGCCTGGCTAGAACTTTGTTGGCAACCAAACTACATGCAGAACACGGCTCAGCTCGCATTTCTGCAGGGCCAGGCCCAGGGGAGCCACAGATGCAAAGTGTCCAAAAACCATGCGAGTAACCAAACATGCCCCATATGAATACATACATTGTTTTCTAGGGGAGCTCTTTTACGGTAGGGACCAATAAATGTGGGTCATCCATTGATATCCATCTACGGGTTATAATTCTATAAGAAATGAGTTTTGTAGTATGTTTGGTTGAAAGGGTAAACGGGAAATGTAATTACCAATCAATTCTCGCTGCCCGAAAGACATATTTCACACAGGATTATTTCCTAGCTAGAGCACTTGCTGGTGTCCATCTATTCCACACATTTGTACATAACAAACACCATTGACGACCGAAACCCTCACCATGAAACCGGATTAATTTGCGAGCTGTTAAACATTATGTTGTTCCTTCCAATGCAACCCCAAGCAGATTTTTCTTCCATCACGCATACTTGGAACAAATCATGCCAAGATTTATATCCGCAAAATATTATACAAATAAGACGAGGCTACGCTAAGCAATAACACCAGAAGATCGATATGACAGAGCTTATGTGATTTGCTCTTGTACTCGCCTCGTGCAAGCGTGGCATGCGAGAATTATAACCTTCCCACAAAATGTTTCGTGGATTCAATGTAACAAAAACTTAGCTCCCATCTTAGATATTTGAGTATGTGAGGGAAATTTTGCAGTATACTATAAAAAACCATGATAAGGTTTTTTAACGAATTATATACTAGACTGCGTTTTGTGCCATCAAATGTACAATTGCATTATTTGAACAGAAAAAACTTGGCCTCATCTTATTAATTTAGTAGAAGAGAATATTCTGTCTAATAAGGGAAACCCGAGAGAAAACCATAAAAATACCCTCTCCGGCTCTCGTGAAACACGGCAGCCTCGAGTGAACCCATTTCAATCAATATATATGTATCGTATTTTTGTTCCATAGCAACGCACGTGTATTATTATAGTATACTAGGGATATTAGCGCGGCAATGCCGCGCCCGTTTGATGAATTCCAAATAAATTTTTTAAAATTGTTGAATTATGAGTATTATTTAAATTCGAAAAAGTTTGCGCTTGAAAGAATGATGAGATTTTGGAAATTGTCCGTATTGGAATGTATTGAAATTTGTATTATTTTAATGTTAACAAAATGATCAGATTTGGAAGGTATTTAAAATTCTGAAATATGTAAATGTGGGATTTGAGTTGAAATGGTCAAATAGGTTTTTAAAATTCTACAATTTGGAATTTATTCAAAGTTTAATTCTTTTAGTGTTTACCAAATGATCAGGGGTGGAAGTCATATAAAAATTGGAATATTCAAATTTCTAATTTGAGTTGGAATGCTCAAATATGATTGTTGTTTAGATTTTGCAAATTGTTCAAGTTGGTGTGTTATTCAGATTCGAATCATTTTTTTTGTTTTGTAAAATGAGTAGATTACGAAGATGTTTAAGATTTTGAAATATGTAAATTTGTATTTTGATTGTATGGTACAAATAATCAACATTTATTTTTTTGCGGGTATTTATAGAAATACTTTCATGTTGTACAAATTGTTCTAAGGAGGAAGTGCATTAGGATTTAAATTTGATTTTTTATTGTACGACACAAATAATCAGCATTTATTTTTGTGAGGGTATTTATAGAAATACTTTCATGTTGTAGAAATTGTTCTAAGGAGGAAGTGCATTAGGATTTTCTTCAAATATTCACCAATTTGAAATATTGAAACATATTTGTTTTTTGACATAAATAATTAGTATTTAATTTGTCGGATCATTTTGTTGTATTGGGAATTTGTAGAGATACATCCATTTGCTGGAAATTTAATAAAATTAAATGCATGAAATTAGAGGAAGTCAGTTTGGATTTTGTCTTGATATTAACCGCACCCGTTGTAATTTGAATTGTTGAAATTCATTTACTGATATTATTAATTCGTTTACTGATGTTATTTTGTGGATATTTTTTATTCAAAAGAGATTTGTGAAATCCATATTTATATATTGACGTAAAGGTGTCAAATGAGCCTTTATGTATAATTTAAAATTTCTAGATTTGCAATAATTTGGAAAAGGTTCCAAAGTATTTGGAATGATTATTGGGATTTTTTCAAAACAAAAAAGTTGGCCTGAATTGATTTGTAGTTGTGTTTGAAAAGTTACAAAAGTTTTGAATAATAGGAAAACAAAACAGAGAAAAAAAGGGGCTGGGCCAAATTTGTGTAGATTTGAATGTATTGAAATTTGGAAAAAGTTTGCACGCAAAATTTGTTTAAATTTCAGAATTGGTAAAATTGGGAAGGCATTCATATTTGAATTTGTTTTTTCATGTTGTAGAAATTGTTATAAGGAGGAAGTGCATTAGGATTTTCTTCAAATATTCACCAATTTGAAATATTGAAACATATTTGTTTTTTGACATAAATAATTAGTATTCATTTTGTCGGATCATTTTGTTGTATTGGGAATTTGTAGAGATACATCTATTTGCTAGAAATTTAATAAAATTAAATGCATGAAATTAGAGGAAGTCAATTTGGATTTTGTCTAGATATTAACCGCGCCCGTTGTAATTTGAATTGTTGAAATTCATTTACTGATATTATTAATTCGTTTACTGATGTTATTTTGTGGATTTTTTTATTATTCAAAAGAGATTTGTGAAATTCATATTTTATAGATTGACGTAAAGGTGTCGAATGAGCCTTTATGTATAATTTAAATTTTCTAGATTTGCAATAATTTGGAAAAGGTTCCAAAGTATTTGGAATGATTATTGTGGTTTTTTCAAAAAAATAAAGTTGGCCTGAATTGATTTGTAGTTGTGATTGAAAAGTTACAAAAGTTTTGAATAATAGGAAAACAAAACAGAGAAAAAAAGGGCTGAGCCAAATTTGTTTAGATTTGAGTGTATTGAAATTTGGAAAAAGTTTGCACGCAAAATTTGTTTAAATTTCAGAATTGGTAAAATTGGGAAGGCATTCATATTTGAATTTTTTTAATGTTCATTGAATTCTAAGATTTGAAACGCATTCAAAATCTTGGAACATTCAAATTTGAATTTTGATCGTATGACGTGAATAGTGAGCGTTTATTGTTGTGTTCACGTTGTTTTTTTTGGCACATTTGTAAATACCGTGTTATAAAAAATTCAAATTTGAAAATGGACATGTTTAGAATGTATTCAGATTTGAATGTATCGAAATACAAAAAAGGTTTATATTTATGTATTGTTTGATTTCGGGAATTAGTAAAATAGTTAGATTTGAAAGGCATCTAAAATTTTAAAATATTCAAATTCGTACGATGCGTGTTTGTGGTAAAGTTCAAATTTGAAAATGTCTACATATTAAAATTGTGCAGGTTTGGAAATTATTGAAGCTGTATTTGAAAAGTTATGAAAGTTTTTTTTAAAGAAAAATAGAACAAAAAGAACAGAAAAAAACAGGAAGAAAAGAACAGAAAAAAATAAAAGGGCCGAGCCCAGTAAGAAGCCCAGCTGCTTCAGCCCAAGCCCAGTGTGACATCACGGTGACGTCACCAGGGGGCGGGCTCCGCCGCGGCGGCATTGATCTCGCTGGCGACGCACCCGCGCGATCTGGGACGCGCGGGTGAGCGCGACGGACGCGGCTCGACGCGGGGCGCCCGAACGTGCCGACGCCGCCGCTTTTGGGTCGACGTGGAACGCGGCGGCGGCCTGCGAGTGCAACGGCGTCGATTCCGGCGAGCTCGCGGCGTCCCGGCACGCGGCTCTTCGCGAGGAGGGAGAGGCGGCGACGGCGGAGCTGGGTATTTGCGTCGATCTGAGCGGCGAGCGGCGGAGTGGCGGGGTTGCGCGTCGGCGGCGCCGCCGAGCTCCGCGTCGCGCGAGAGAGGAAGGAGGAGGGGGATTCTGCGGATGTTTTTTACAGAAAAGTCCGTGTAGTTTTGCATATTATCGAATAGGTCCCTCACAGCGGTAAAAGTTGGACTGCGGGTTTGTTTCTGGAAGTTGCGGGTTCTTTTTTGTAAAATTGACTGCGCCAAAAATCGTGCGCGAGCTCTGATTGGTGGAAAGTTCCCGAGCTACAGTGTCGCTACAGTTCCGCACGATTTTTAAAGTGATATGAGCCGTCGGATGGGTTGATCGGACGGTCTGTGTTATTTGGGTGATATGGATAGTAAAACTGAAGCTGAATCCTTCCAACTTTCATATATAGTAGGATGTAAGATATAATATTGCTATTGGAATTCCATGTTTCCACAATATTAGAAAAACAAGACTCCAATTACATAAATTAAAGATAAATAATCTTACAACAAGCGCACATTTAATAATTTAAAATATCATTGGTAAATACAAACCATCCATGCTAGCACGAACACGTAATATCTCCTGAAACGAGTGCGTAGTATTTTTTTGTTGAAAGGGCAAAATGAGGAATGTAAGTACCAATGAATTCTCGATGTTTGAAAGATATAATTCACTGAGAATTGTTTCCTAGAGGACTTTCTGGTGTCCATCTATTCCCAGCGTTTGTACATAACAAACATCATTGACGACCGGAACTCTCCTCATGAAACCAAATTAATATGCGAGATGTTAAACATTATGTCGTTACCTCCAATGCAACCCCGAGCAGAATGTTCTTATTTCCATCACGCATACTTGGAACAAATAATGCCAAGATTTATATCTACAAGATAGCTAGTGTATGAGTAAGACGAGGCTCCCCTATGCACCGGCACTTGAAGATTCATATGACCCTGTGTAACATCCCAAAATTTTGGAATGTTAAGTTAATAAAATAAGTTTGTAAAATTCGCAAGGATTTAAAACTTTTTGTGGACTTATTTGAAACTTTTTTCAAACTTAGTTTCAAAACTTTTAAGAGTGGATAACTATGACTATCCAAAATATAAATCTTGGTTTGGGAAGTTCTAAACATCTGCAACTTGTGAATTTGGTTTCATTCGAATTTTGGTTGCAAGGAATATTTCTCCATACATGCTTGAATTAATTGAAAGAGGGAATAAAATGACTTTCCCAAATATAATAAACATGTTGGAAATATTCTCTTTGGGTGCTATTTGAGTTTTAATGCATCTTTGGATTCTTCATAGATTTAGATGTATTTCCAAGTGAGGAACATAAATAAGAGAAGAGAATAACATGACATTCTCAAAAATAACACTTTCGAAATCATTTCTATACCCCATATGCATATTTGGAGTTATCAAATAATTACGGGAATTATAAAACCCTAAGAAATAATTTTAGGGAATTTATAAAGCCTGTAATGAATTTTAATCAAATAAAATAATATTCATAAAAAAAATCTTTGGGATGGAAATATTTTTTCCTAAAGTCCCAAATACTTATTTTGGTTACTTGTTTTTCTGTTTTTCCTAACAGTATATACGAGCGAGAGCTAGCTACAGCATACGGAGTATCAACTAACGTTGTACTAGTAGTAGTTTTTGAAAAGAAAAAAATGTGCAAGTCGAGCTGTGCACGTGCACGTGCAAGTGTCATAGCCATGGAAAAACAAGGAAAGAAAGGCAACGGCTTCGCCGGCCACTCCCCTCCTCTCCCTGCGTCCCCTCCCCTCCTCGCCCCGGAGCCCACCTTTACTCGCCGTCTCACCCCTTCACCTCCTCTCCCCACTCGCCTCCCGTCGTGTCGTTTCAGTCCTATCTCCATAATGGCTATGCCGTTTCAGTCCAGCGGACGACCTCGCCTCCCGTCGATTCACTCGCCCCTGAACTCTATAAAAACCACCGGCGGATCCCCTGTCTATTACTCGTCGTTTCCCTGTCACCACGCCCAAGCTCCGGCCCTCTGGCCGGAGAATTTTGTCGCCGGAGTTCGACGGACGTCGCCGCCGTTTTCTCGATTCCAGCCGGTACGAGGGGAACCAGGCCCCGAAATTTCTTCCGTTCTCCTTTATTCTTCGGGACGCATCTTATTGAACCGTTTATTTGGCGATTTGCGCAGCCTAACGCCGTCGCAACAAGGAGTCGACGACGACGGACTCCATCCGTGGGTAGCAGCCGCTCGAGGACGTCCGCGACCATCTCGATCACGCCCCTGTCATCACCGCGTCAAGGAGCAGCTCTTCCGCACCTCGGTTTCAAGCTTCAACCATTGGATCGACGGCCGCATCCGAGCCAAAGTCTTCCGCCATCATCTTCTCCATTTCCGGTGAGGTCCTCTCCATCTTTCCTTGACCTTCAGATTGTGGTCGTCTTCCAGAAATTCGTTTTCTGTTTATCTTAGACAGAAAATTGTCCACACTTTGAAAATTCATATCTTCTGTTCTGTTTATAAAAAATGAGCAAATAATATACGGTTTTACTAATTCTCAATCGCATGAGAAATAGCTTATTTCAAGTGGAGTTGCAACTGATTCGGACCACTTGATTTGCTTCGTGATTTGTGCATCAGTTGCAAGTCAACTTGCAACTGAGATTTGATGACGTCATGTGATTGAGAAATAACCTATTTCTCATTCGACTGAGTTGCAAGTGGACTTGCAACTGCTCCAGACCCGTTTGATTTGCTTCGTGATTCGTGCTAATCATGAGTTGCAACTTGAATTGCAACTGAGTTTGATGACGTCATGCGAATGAGAAATAAGTTATTTCTTATTGGATTGAGAGTTAAAGAGTGGGCGCGCCTGAAACTCAGTCGATAGTTCTCAGTCAGCTGATGTCATCTGCGTGTCTCCCTCTACAGCTCTGTACGTTATTTGTTAACGTCATGCTCACCCGCCCACGAAAGCGACATGCATGCACACATGACTGTACTGTAGTGAAAACGACATCCATGAGCTTCGACCTTGTAGCAGCATGCATGTATGCGCCCGCCGCGTACGCATCCATCAGCCATGCCACGTACAAAGCTAGCTAGGCTAGCTAGTAGCTAGCTTTATATACGTATATAGTTCGTTAATTCTTACCAGGCTACACGTAGCCCGTTTTTGAAAATAAAATTAAAAATGTTTCACAAAAATCGAAAACAAATACTTAGATGTAGCCAACTATGCAAACAATTAGCATGTAGATTTTCAATGTGAAATAACTCATATTTTGGGCTTGAAAGAAAGACAAAACAAACAAATTTTAGAAAAACAAAAGTTGAAATATTCCGGCCTTATATGTCATTTTTATGAGGCTAGAGTACATGGTACTTCATATCCGAACTTTACACGTTGGTATAGCAAAGTATTGACAAATCATGATATTATTTTTAATTTTGTTTGAAGATTTAAATTTAAACTACTTAAAATCTTCAAAAATGACGTATAGCTCGGACGCCATATCGCCGCTCGGATCCAAATAACGTCTATTTGTTGAAAATTTTGCTGAAAAACAAAACGAAACACCCTATTGCATATGAGACGGAATGGAAAGAAATAGATTCTAGTACACGTAAGAATCTTAGTTGCAACCTAGTTGCAACTCGCATGCTAGTATGAATCACTATGTAAAATCTAAAAAACATTTTCTCTTGGATGTAAAAAATTTGCAACTAAAAAAATCTCAGTTGTAACTCAGTTGCTCCTATACTAGTTGCAACCGACTTGCAACTGGCAGAAAACTCAGTTACAACCCACTTGCAACTGGAAGAAAGATCAGTTGCAACCAACTTGAAACTCACAGCCATCAGGAATGACGACGCAAATCCAACAGTATAATCATTTTCTTCTTAGTTGAACAAACTTGCAGCCGAAAAAATTCAGTTGCAACCCACTTGCAACTGGAAAATTCAATTACAACCCACTTGCAACTGGAAGAAAACTCAGTTGCAACCAACTTGCAACTCAGCCATCACGAATGACGACACAATGGAAAAAACATTCTTTTATCAGTTGCAACACACTTGCAGCTGAAAAATTAGTTGCAACCCACTTGCAACTGGAAAAAATTCAATTAGAACCCATTTGCAACTTGGAAAAAAACTCAGTTGCAACCGACCTGCAAGTGGAAAATTTCTCGGTTGCAACTCACAACCATCAATAATCACGACGCAATTGCAACGATGAGAAACATTTTATCTCAGTTACAACCAACTTGCAACTCACAACTATCAAGAATCACGACACAAAATCCAATAGATGGAAATATTTTTCACAGATGAAACTCGCTTGCAACTATAAAAAAAACTCTGGAAGAAAACTCAGTTGAAACCACTTGCAACTCACAGCCACGAATCACATCGCACATCCAACGGTTAAGCATTTTACTCATGTGTGCAAGTCACTTGTAATAGTTGCAAACACATTTTCAACTGGAAAATCAGTTGCAACCCACTTGCAACTCGACAACTTCAGTCGCAATTAACTTGCAACTGAAAAAACCTAGTTCGAACAGGAAAATCTCAGAACTTAGTTGTAACCAACTTGCAACTATAAAGTATTTAAACTTCGAAAAAAGGTAAAACAAAGTCAACAACATGAAAATAAAGTTATCACGCTCTATGTAGTAGCATATCTTGTATAGTTGGTTATGTACAAAAATGAAAATTTCGATTACTACAAAAAATTACGAAAAAGAAATCCACGTGATTAAACAAAGAGAAAAACACGAGTACATTTTCTAGGAAACTGCTAGTGCATGAAAAGTATTACCAATAGTGAGAAACAATTCACAAAAGGGAGTGCAATAAAATGAGAAAAATATCTAAACATAAAAGTGAGCAGAAAAGTGTAGAACGAACAAATGACAAGAAAAAAACATGAATCAAATAAAGTCACAACCATTGTTAGCAACACCAATGAAAAATAGTAGAAGAACATGAAAGAAAATAATAAGGAATAATACAAAATGTCTACGTGTACTATACCACTAGGAAATAACAACAAATAAAAAACAAAGTTGAAGACATACTTTCATGCTTCCATTTATTTTAAAATAAATGTACTATATCACTAGATGCTACAAATGATCAATCGCAATGTCATACAAAAAACAAAATGCAAAAATACACAAGAATAAATAAGAGGAGTGTGCGCCCCAGTGCTCCTTCCAGCTTTTCTCTTGGACGATTCATCAATGTCTTGATTCGCATTAGCACCGAACAGAAAAAGGCCACACCCAGCCCAGGAAATAGCAGCCCATGCACTTGACGCACTAACAAGAAAAAGAAGGTAACAAACCCTTTCAAGCCCATACCGTACAAAGCAAGCAGCAACAGCCCACAAACGACAACAGGCCACACCGGCGGAAAAAGAAAGCCGGGTCGCTCCTTGACAGCGACAGCACAAAGCAAGGTCAGGGAGCACGAATCCTAACGTACCAGATCTAACGGCAGACAGGGTGACTGAGAACTAGTGAGTTCTCGGGCGACTGAGAACTAGCAATTCCGTTTATTTATTCAAATTTCAATTGAGTAATTTGATTAAATCTGCCATATGTTCAATTCCATATTTCCTTTCAAATTGATTCCTTTTGCAAAAGTGAATCTTAAGATCGTACCTTTCTGTTAGAACCGGTGCAACTTAGTTTTGACCTTGTCCCTTGACCAATCCTACGTTAACCTTAGTTTTGGCTTGAACAATATAAGTTTTAGGGTTATTATTAGCCTATAATGATTATATTAATGTTTTCACTTGGTATTTTGCATGCTGCCACTTTATTGATTATTGGATATTTCTTCGAATGGTGTGTTTATGTATGGTACTTTTCTTTATCGTTAGATTGACACGTTGAGAGAGAAGGGTTATCAAGTTAGATCAAATCGTCGTCAAGAATAAGGCAAGTCATACTTGATCATCCTTTACCTATGTTTTCAAAGTTGCATGCTTTTGTTTGCAAATGTGTAGTAGTACTTTGCTAAAAAGTTTTGAAAGTATTTCTAAATTTTTCGAAGTTAGATATGTCCCAAGTAGTGAATTACTTAGGTTCCCAAAACATTATCCTTGTCACCCTAGGTAAAATACTTTTGGATGCTATGCTATTGCTATGCTAAAAGAAAATTATGGGAGGGTGTTTTCAAATAAAAAACAATTGTTTTTATGTATATAAGCTCTAATTAAGAGCGTAAGTTTTACAAGATGGTATTTACAAAATAAAAATGAAAAACATTTTCATCAGGGCGGAGTGGTATGTCAGGAACGTCTACAAGGGTCGCATCCCAGAAAGGGCTCTGCTATATGGCTCAGGTTTTGGTGGGGACCGCCGCCCAGGTTCAAAGAGATCTTCCATGTTTCGGTTTAAGAAGCTTCTAGTACAGCCACATGCTAATATGGGCTCTGGCTTAGTCAAGTACATGGAGGGAAACCCTTGCATTGGTACCGCCACTGGAGAGGGGTCTTCGGATCATAGTTGCGGGCGGACTGGATTATGTATAGGGGCTTCTGTGGAAAGAATTCGTCACGATCCATGCCCGGTTAAGCCATATGAAGGTGACAACAAGAAGGATGGATTGTGTCATGTGGGGAATTACAACCTCTGCAGAGTGTATAAACTAATCGATTAGCCGTGCTCGCAGTTATGAGCAATTTGAGCAACTGAAGATTGAAGCCTCTGAAGGATCTCCTCTCATTTTTTTTTAAGATTTGTTTTGTTCTGCGGAATCGTCGGGTAAATCTTATCATGGTACTGACGGCAGATCTAAAAGGGGAATCTATGCTGGGATCTGGGAAATGTCACGTAAATCTTATCATGGTAGTGACACCAGATGGGCATAGTTAGGTTGAGTGGAGGTTTTGTCCACTCAACCCTATATTATTTTTAACTATGACTAGGAAAATGGCCGTGCATTGCAACGGGTTTTAAATAAATAGATATATTTGCACTATCCAAGAATAATTTATTTTATATTGGTAGTTTATACCATTTGAACATGAAATGTTTCACTTCAGACTTAGTTCACATGTTCCGGTATAATAGAATACTCTTAAAAGGGCTCCACTTTCTAATATTCTTTGTTCAAATCATGATTAAGCAAAAACTTATGGGTTTACAATGAAACTATTTCATGGCAAAACTTGTTAAATCATATGGAAATATGGATAAATAAAGTACATATTCTGAAATCATAACAGAATCTCAGCTCACATGGAAAATCACCAGGATCCATGATTTTAGAGTGCATCACTACACATCAGGTCCAACCTCAAATGCTTACATATTATTTGAGCCCTGAAGCCATTAAATCATAATATTCACAAGGACGAGAAGCAGATATTTCATCTGGGCAACACACTTATGCTATACGGAGTACTAATTATCTTACTGATCCAAAATCCGTATCCTGACAAATTCAAACCTCCTCTTCAGCGACAACCTGGCTCCTTCCATTGCTGCCATGCATCTCTTCCTCGTGCAAATCGACTAAAAGATTTCTTTTAGTGTTGCTGCTCTCAGAACTAACGTTTATAATTATTTAAAAGCTTTATTTTGCTCTCTGTCGCTCAACTTAAAGAGGCCGATCCACTGGAGGTAGTCCACCTTGTCAACGAGCAGGAAGAGTACAAGCCTGAAGCTTGCGCCCGACCTCCGCACCGCGGCTCCACCGCCCACCAAGGCACACGCAGCGGTATCGAGGGAGCCCATCGCTGCTCGGTATCCTAAGAGTTAATTACGGGGAAACATGTGGGTATTTTTTAAGAGCTAGTATGCATCAGAATATCATAAAAAAGTTGCATGACAAAACCCTGATATTACATGTTGACCATCTGGAGTGAAAGCAGCTTAGTTGCTCTGCTGCAAGATGGTTCCAAATTGAAGCCACACTTCTGCAAAATAACGGAAAAATAAGGGCTAGTAAACATCAAGAAAGTAGTGTTTACTCTTTATTTTTTTATACATGTCAGAGTTTCTTCTAAATTAACAACACATGCTGAGCGTAATCTGAAAGCATGTTAACATCTGTTTGGAAACAACTTCACAAAACCTGGTCATTCAGATTTTGGGATTTGTTAATTAATCGACCATCACAAATCGTTATGTGTACTTTGTGCAGCAGCGAAATTCGTACAGCAAGATATGTAAGAAGAGATACTAATACAGAGAAGGGTGATAAGGAACTAACAGTTTTCAATTCTCCAATGTTAACAAAAATTGACCAGAGACAAATATGCCATGCCAGTTAGTGAACATTCGCCAACCATTAATCACTCACGGGAGTTAGCTGGCTTGATATGCAACCAATGAATACTTCAAGTGTGTGCAGAAATGGCTGTACACATGTATATGAACCCTAAAGTCAACATATGTATATTGTAGAGCACTGCTCAAATCACTGATGACTGTAAGCTGCATGCCCAGACCTACAGCTAGGCAAGACATATATACGTTCTAAAATCTGGAATTTTGTAAGTACATTGAGCAAATTTTTCAGTAAATTGTACGCGGACATTCCTAGTTAACTTGACAACACATGTTACTGATTGTTTAGCAGGAAGCCGACAACAATTAACCTTTGCAAATTAATTTAATGTAAATGAAGCACACAAATTTATTTGTTAACATTGAATGCTAGCTCGACAACATAGAATTTGTGTTTCATTCCACATGATAACATTACACTATAAAGTTCACCTGTAATCTGTATCACTGCAAATGGTGCACGCGAATAATAGGGGCACATACCTCACAACTTATGTCACACGTTGCTTTCAGGATCAGTAATCGAATTCCTTGTACGTTTCAGTTTCTGCTCTGAGATAAGAAAAACAACAAGTCACACGATATTTAATCGTAGCAAGGGAAGGGATTGAGCCGAGGAATTGCTTGCGAACAGAACTCACCATGTGAGGAAACGATTGATAGATTGATTTCTGCAACCTGAAGCTCATTAACCAAAGAGGTCAAACCCGAGATGTACGACGAGCGGCGGCTGCTTCTCGGGGGCGAGGTGGTTAGGAATTGCAGCGGCGGAGATGACGTCAAGGCGGTCGAGACTGAGCTCCCTCGCACGCGGCCGCGGCTGAGCCTTCGCCGCCACAGGGACGGGATCCCGCTGGGTCTCGAACCCTATGGAGGTACGGATGCGGGAGCAGAGGCGCAGGATCTCGGCCTCGATGTGTCCGATCTCGACGCCCACGTAGTCGCGCTGGAGGTGCGGTTTCTCCTTGTCGCCCCTCGTGAGGAATGGGGTGGCGTGCGCGTGCCAGGCGGAGGAGGACGAGGAGTTGTCGACGGCGGCGCTTTTCAGGACGTGCACCAGCGGGATCAGCGGGTCTTCGTCCATCATGGCTGCTGCCGTCGGAGAGACACCCCTACCTGGACTGAAGGCGGATGAAGAGATCAAAATTGGGTAGAGAGGGAGGCCGAGCAGATCAAAGTATCTGGATCGATTGGTGATGAAGGCATCGCGTGCACTACGTTCCAGGCGGAGGAGGACGAATCGCCCTCGTGTATTCGTGTGCGGGGTTTTCGCATGATGAGCGAGATTATCGGACAGAGAGGACGGTTTTTCCTATAAAGATACGAGCGTAAAATTCGGTGTCGCGAGGCAATGCTGGACGAAACGGAACAACGGAGTGGCAGACCAAGAACCAATTGTATCTTTTAGATATATACTAGTTAAATGTCCGTGCGTTGCCACGGGTTCCAAGTTTTTCCATCACACATGTAAACATAATGCACATAAAAAATACATATATATATAAAAAAGAGATAGCCACATATAATATTTCTTATAAAATATGTTCTTCCATAAAAACTATTGTTTGATACCATATGCATAGAAAGCACCAACCAACCAAAAACCAGCAAATGTGCACACAAACATCAACTGAAAGATCATTTTATTCCACAACGTCACACACTCTAGCTCCTTGGACATGGCGACAAACTTGTGTTTTCTATCTCTCGATCGCCCTAATGCATTGGGGCTTCTCTTACTCCAAACAATGTCTTCTCTCTTACGCCTCTAACCTCTAGATTGTCCCTCTGGCTCTACCTTATAGTACATCTGGTCAGAGTTGTCCAAACTTTCTGAAAATTATAAAGGATATAAAAATGGCATCCAATAAGGTAATTAATTTCAAAACTAAACTGAAACTGTATTGATTGTGCAACAAAAGAACTCCAGAAATAAAGGAGTGTTCAATATAGACACAACAACAGATCTGTGAATATGGGACAAAATAACTTCAGCTGAATATTCATGATATGCATTATGTGATCTAGAAGACTATAGAAAAAAAATTGTGGATCCAACGTAGCTCATGCGTACTTTGGTCTGCAATATGGTATAGCTACAAACATGTAAGGTACTCCCTCCGTTTCTAAATGTAAGATGTTTTAGTCTCTTTTGGCCCAAATGTATGTAGCCATGTTTAAGTGCAAGATTCATGTGAATCTTTCACTAAAACATGTCTAAATGAGAGTGGGCCAAAAAGGCGAAAACATCTTACATTTTGAAACAGATGGAGTAGATAAGAAGCCTCCAATTTATATGGCACCATAACCAATAACTGTAATTCTGCAGAAATTGTACTACGAAAAACTAACATTGGAATATTATTACTTTTGAACCTAAGGAGGCCCACCATGCCAATATTACATTCATGTTCTCCACATAAATTTAATTGCATATATGGATCCTATCAGCAGTGAACACAAATTAATCGATCCATAGGAGGTACAGCATTGTCTTTCGATCCAAGAGAGTGTGTTTGTAATCAAATTATTATTATATTAATATTCTGAAAAATGGAACACTAATGGAGTAATTTCGAATGCAATTTGGCAAACAGTTTTTTGAATACAATATTCTGTTAAATTTGTTGTCATGTAATGCATCGTAATTTCCTACTGATTTCTGAATAAACATGTACCAGGGTCAGATATTCAGTCATGTGGAGCCGTGGAGGCTGCACGTATGGGTTTGTCAGTGCATATAATTGGACATGGTATCATATCAAGATGTTCAGTTTGTGAGCATCAACCCATCAAAACACCCACTCTATGCTGGTGTCGCCTTGTAAACTGTACGCGTGGTGTTTTAGAAGATCACTAAAATGATTGCATTGCACTGCTGCCATCGAGTGAGCATCATTTAAGTGGTTGAAACCAGCCACAATTGCTAGTCTGATGTCATTTAGAAGTTGGCCTACAATCAACGTTCAGTGATCTATGCGTTAGACTTTGTCTCTACATGAAGAGACTACATGGGCTTGTTTATTTTTTGAATTTTTCTTGTTTATGGGTGATGAAGGAAGGTTGAGGCTGGATTATAGAAGTACAAGCCAGATATAATAATCAGTGTTGAACCCCTCATGCAAGACATTTCTCTATGGGTAGTCAAATGGCAAGGCCTGCAGAACAGAGTAATCTTCACCACCGTCATCACCGACCTCAACACTTACCACCCTACATGGTAGGTTCATCTAGCAAAAAGGGGAAATCCTGGATACTTTTTTTTGAGAAAATCACTACTTTTTTTTGTTCCAGGAAAATCACTACTTTTGATACACTTAAACCTAGAGTAAAATGTTGCAAAAAATATATACAGGTTCCATCCTACTGTGAATAGATGTTACTGCCCGTCGGAAGAAGTAGCCAAGAGGGCAGCACTGGATGACCTACAACCCTTCAGATCCATGTGTTGGTCTTCCCATTCGACCATCATTCTGCCGTGTTGTTCTTGTTAAGGTATATACCCCTTAGTGGTTTCAAAAAAATTATATGATCTTTGAAATCACAATGGTTCACTTGCACTATTCATTTCTTATCTCTCGCTTATTCATTAACCGCCAAGTATTGCGTAACAAAAATGTCAAGCATTCTTGGTTGTCTAACGTAATGCCTATTACTCTCTTTCAAACTAACACGTTATCTTAAACCAACTATTCACCGGGATGATTTACGGAAGGAACTTGAATTGGATCCTGAGCTACCTGCCGTGTTACTGATGGGAGGTGGAGATGGCATAGGTCCAGTAAAGACTGTGAAAGCCTTTCGCGAGCGATTGTTTGACAAAGAGCTCGGGAAACCAATAGGGCAGCTTGTTGTCATCTGTTGTCGGAATAAAACTACTGATGATGAGCTTCTATTTTACCTAGCCAAGGAGGAGAATTCGATGAAGAAATTACTGGTAACAGCATCCAACTGTGAAATTGGCATGCAATCGACACATACACCTAAACTTCAGAGCTGCCCCGACAGCGGAGAAACAGTGCTCTCAATTTCAGACCCTGCAGTGAAACATATCACAATGGAAAACTTAGAGGTAACAGAAAATCTGAATGCCACATAAATTATGAATTAACGGTCGGTCTACCAAGAACTGCACTATAACATACCATTAGCAAAAAAAAAAATGAAACAAAGGCAAAAGCTTTGCCTTATTAATTAATTAAGAAGAAGGTGACCGGTTTATTTGAGGGAGAAACCGGCCGAAAACCATACAACAAACACCACTCCGAGAAGCACACACAACTACAAACAGCAACACCTAAAGCAAGCAACAACCACAAGCAAACAACCGCTCACCCAACCTAGCACAACCAAGAACTTCCAATACCACAACCTCAGAAGGGCTCAACAGTCAAGAAGAAGCGAACTTTTCCTTGGAACGCGAAACTTCTTTCTTGCCATCTTTCTGAGAGACTTCTCCACCTTTATAAATACACTGTCAGAAGCTATCCCCGTCAAGACGCAGATAATATCCTTGCCATATCCAGGACAAGCAGCCTCCAAATCGACAAGCAAATCCAAAACCTCTTTGCCAAAGAGGTGCTCGGAGTTGGGCGCCAACATAGTTGCCTTATCAATCTGGTCACTCAAAGGAGGGAAAGTGACAGGAGCAACCAAATCTCCACTATCAACAGAGGAGGGCAACTGGCAGGACTCAGACGTAGGTGGGGATGACGCCGTGTCCACCGTCAAACACTCCAATGAGCCTACCTCCATCGGAAACACTATAGATGATTCCACACAAGACTCCTGTAACAGAGACGAAATCTCCACAACTGGAGCCGCAACCTCCACAACATCACTCTTCTCCAAGTCAAGCGCTTGAATCGGTGGTGAAGCCACAACTGAAATCTCGAGCGAGTCCGCCTTCACTTGCTCGACAGACAGAGGCAAAACCGGTTCCCCACACAAGTCTAGAAGTTCAGGCATGAGCTGTAGCACCGGAGCCATGACCACCGTGCTGGCCCTAGCACTAGGAGAAAAACATTGGTCTTCCACGAGGGCCTCCTCAACACCATCCTCAGGCAATGAGGCAATCTGCATCTTCTTGGAACACACTCCGAGAGGCAAGACTCCGTTGTCCTCATAAGCGGCACGACAATCCCCAAAAGCCGCACGATAGGCCATCATCGAAGATGACGACGAGGTGCGAAACAATGGTGAGCAAGGACCGAAGAAGCCACCTATCCCCGTGTCAACTGAGGTGGCCTGCGCATGGTCCCCGACAACACGTGAAATCTCTTCACGCAAAGGCTGGATTGCCTCAGCCACAATGTCTTGTATTTGGGAACGAAACAATGCCAACTGAGTTGCAAAAGCTGCCTTCAACAGCTGATCCAGTGCAGCCTTATCAACGCCATCACATACAACAGCAGCAGCACGACTGGCATCGCAAGTGTCATGACACTCTTCAACATGGCCGAAGACGCCATGAACCTCTGAATGCCGCAACGAAGCAGAACGATCAGCTTCCATAGGCGGCAGCGGCGCAACCTCGGCCCACGAGCGAGGATGAACTGACTCATGAGGTGGGTTACGGAGGTCGCGCGGGAGAGCATCCGGCATGATTAGGTGGCGACGGCAGTCCCGCTCCCGGTGGCCTGGACGCAAGCAGCCAAGACACCTGAAAGGCTCACGACAATCACGGACGAAATGGTCTCGCGCAAGGCAGCGAAAGCATCTCCCATGCGCCCACCGCTTGAAGGCGACGCTGCACGCAGAAACGGATGGCCGGCGAGCATGCCCACCACGACTTCCCTCCACGGTCTCCCGGCACTTCTCCACGGCGCCGACGGTGGGAGGCGAGCCAGCGTTGCTGATTCCTGAAACTGCGCCGGAAACAGGGCCAGGAGCGGCAGCCAACGGTGTCCGCGGCGCCAGCTCTTCGTCATCGTCCTCATCGGAGCTCAGGGAGGAAGCCCACAGCAGGTTGTCGGAGCCGAGGCCACGGGAAGCAGCCGGCGTCGCCAGATGGGCGAAGTTGGTCGCCGCTGACCCCACCCCGAGCGACATCCGGGCCTGGTGGAGGACCGGAGGAGTGGTGGCCGGCGGAGGCTCCGTGAGCGCCGGTGGGGAAAGCTTGACGCGCGGCGGGAAGAGCTTGCCGAGGTCGTGACGAGGCAGCAGCAGGACGAGCAGCGGATGCGGCCCTCGCGACGGCAGCGCCAGATGCCGAGATGGCCGGAGAGAGGACGACGAGGGCAGTCTGGATCTTGACGCGGCGGGGGCAGAGCTGGCCGGGAGAGAGAGATCAGGGCGGCGGCGGCGTGCCGTCCCCTGTCGCCCCCATGGTCGCGATAGCCTCACCGCTTTCAAACTCATAACATACCATTAGCATATTTAGAAATAAAAATATAGACCGGAGGGGGAAGAGGACCCATATAATTTAGAAATACACAAGTCAAACATAATTCACCACTTAACCATATGGTGTATGCAGATATTCTACAAAATTCCAAGTCTAGTCTGAAAAAGATTAAAGATAAACCTTGAGAAGACAGCCATGAGCTAATTGGTGTGTTCAGGGAGGGAATTTTGGATGCGCTATATTGTGGAGCGCCGAGGGAGCACTCTCTAACAATATCCCCGTTGCAGAAATGAGCCACCTAACCATAGAACACCTCGAGACAATTATGAACAGATTGAGTATCTGAAAAAAGTATCATGCTCGATTAACTTCTGACAACTGCCTATAACACATATAAAAACAATTAATTCGTTACAAAATTAAGCTAGTTCCGCATATCCTATGCCTGCTCCCAACGCACAGCCATGGCGTGCATGACCAACAAGAAAATGAGCCATGTTGTCCATGGAAGTCAAGAGGAATTGTATTAGGAGAGTTCTCGAAGCAGAGAACAGGTAGTATCTGATATATTCAGCAAAACCGAAACCCTAACCTCGTTCCACTCCGCTCGTCCCCGCGGGACCTAGCCAGACCTCGTCTACTCCCTTTCTCCCGTCCTCTTCCCCTCCTCGCCGCCGCCGGACGGCGCCGCCGGCCAAAGGCCGGGCGCTGGCGGCGGCGGGGATCCCTCTGCTCCCTCGCGGTGGTCTTGGCGCGGGCCAAGGGCGCCGAGTTGAGCTCCGCGCTAGGCAAGGGACGCGGCGGCGCGGCTGCTCCAGCGGCTGTGTGGCTACCTGCAACGACGGGGTGTACCAGTTGTGATGCCGGCGGCTCCAGGAGACGGCGCGTGCATCCTTGAAGGCGGCGAACGAATCTGGCGGCGCCCTGTCGAGCTCGGCATCCGGCACGTCCCGACTGTGGCATGGGGAGGCTGCGGTGGCGGCCGTCGCTGGCTGGCGGCGGGGTCGCCGGTGGTGGCCTGGCCGGAGGGCTGGGCTACGGGTTGATCTCGATCCTGGCCTGGACCTAGGTTTGGGCCGGATCTGGGCCGCCGGTGGGCCTGCAGGGCTCCCTGCGTGCTGGGTGGCGCGGAGGCGCCGTCCTGCTTTGCCTGATCGACTCCCTCCATGGCTGCGGTGGTGGATCTGTGCGGTGCGAGCTCTGTGCGAGCTCGGGCTCGGTCAATTGGCGGCGAAACATGGTTGCGGGTTCCCGACGAGGATGGCAGCGGTAGGGGCGACGTTCGATCTGCAGGAGGATGGTGGCGGCAGCCTTGGCGCTGCAGCGTGGCGGCGGGGCTAGTCGGGCTTGATTTGGGCCGGATCTAGAGGATCTGGCTGATCTGGGGCCTGACAGGCCCTACTGCTGTGTCCGGTCGGCGACCGCCTTAGGCGGTGGAGGACGGGATCTCCTCTTATTGGCTACTGCAACTGCCCACGTGGATTTGATGGTTGCCATCTTACTTCGCCCGATCGTGGGCCTCGCGGTGTATTGGTGTCAATCCCGGCGCTTGCGCTCGTGGACACCGGGGCGGCGGCCCTGAAAGGTGGACTGCACGTGCGTCTCTGCGGCGAGCGACGTGGCGGTGGTGATGGTTTTCTCTTTGGCCGTGCGGATGGCGAGGAGGAGCGGCGGGGGATCCTAGTGTTGGCGGCGCTTCGGCTTTGACAGCTCCCAGATGGCGTATCGGAGGCTAGGTTCGGAGACAGTGGACAGACCAATGTACTGAGCAGGGTGAAAGTTTTTCCGGGCGAAAGCTCTACGCTCCAGCGCCAATGGCGGCGATGCCTGTGGGTATCGTTTCCCTCTAGGGGGCGCCATTGTCGGTACCTTTTCCATTTAGGCTCCGGGTGAAAACCCTTGACCTTCACGGTCTCGACGACGGCGACGCACTACGTCGTTACCCTCTTGAGGGGGTCGTTGTGGAGCTTCGGTATCTTTGGCCTCGCTCCGCGGCCTCCCGTGGCAAACTTGGCTTTTCTTGTTCTTTTCTTTCTATATCTTTGATCTGCTTTGTAAGAGGTTCCCCTCATCACTTTGTATCGGTTTGGCCGTTGTGCTTTATTTATAAAGCGGGGCGAAAGCCTATTTCGAGAGGAATTGTATTACTCTAAGGCATTGAGCTGAACGGACTTCGTGTAAATATTAGAGAGGGTGCAGTGATAGCTACAGCCAATAACCAGAAAAATAGTCTCGAAGGCTATAAAAGAACAGTGGTGAACAACATATTGAACAAATCTTAGATCGTGTAGGCGACCAAGGAATAACATTCTATCTCCACTTGTACAGTATAGGTGATATTGCCTTCAATCGTCTGCCTGCCGACGCTGTCGATCGGCTTCCATTATTGCTGAGAAGCACCTACAGAAGCTCACAATAGGTACCATCCTCCACCCACACTATTGTCTTTGAAATCCACAAGCCCAAAGGGTGTGGGAGCGCTGGATCCAAAGACTCTGGTAGGTGGAGGCACAATCAGCCAGCCCATAGTCATGAAAAATTGGTACAATTCATTTAACATCAAACACAAACATAAAGAAACACTTGCTTCATGTCGCCTGGGACTGAAGAGAGACATAATTGGGGAATGAAAAATCCAGATGACTTGTACCAATACAATCAGAAAATAAGCCGTGGTCAGCTCTCACACATAGTTTGAGCACGGGTTTCTAGGGGAGTAGCAAACTCACCAACGACACCTGAGATCAGAAGCCAGGCCGAGGCTGCGCCAACTGACTTGCGGGCGACAGCTCGGCGGACCTGAGCTACCGGCGCCAACCTACGAGCGGGCGACGTAGCCGAGGCCACGCGCGCCAGAGGGGAGCAGTATGCCCTCCGTGGAGGAGCACGCCGACATGTCATTGGCGCGGAGGACATGGTGGCCGAGCCGCGCGCACACGCCTGCTGAGGTGGAGCACCATCGAAAGGGAGCTCTGCGGTGGAGCAGGGACGTACGCAGTCTCCGTCGGGGCGGAGATCATGCGCACACGGCCTCCATGGCGGCGCACAGTCACGGTCGAATTTGGGGCGGCACAGTCGCCGCCGGCACGGGCCAGCTAGCTGGACGGAGGGCCGATTTTTAGGATTGAATGACTGTAGGAGATGCCCGGTCGCCACCGTATGCCGTGGGACGACCTCCTCCAGCGATACGTGGGAGGTTTCTGCGGCGGCGGCGCGGGCCCCTTGGAGTGGCCTGGGGGCGACCCAGAAACTGCTAGGGTTTTGTTGAAATGAAACAAGAGGTGAGATGGGAAGCGAGATCTTCTTGGCAGAAACCGCCGGCGATTGCGGAGGGGGGTAGACGCGAGGAGGATGCGTTTCATTTCCCGCTGTCCAAACTCCAAAGGTGTGACGAAGAGGTGGACGAAACGGACGACGTACGAGAGGAACGAAATCTTTCTTTTAGATAGGAGATATATAGATAGATATAGATAGAAGATAGATAGGAGAGATTTTCAACAGGAGGACAAAGAGTTTTTCAACTTGTTTTATTTGAAAACAAAATTGGCTTTCCGCAAAAGAACCACTAAGCCTTCCGTTGTCAGCCTTATGCATATAGAAGATAGGTTGACTTCCATATCTGGTATGACTTGCGAGTACCTTCAATGTACTCACCTGCTACGTGTCATGTGCAGATGATGAGTGAGGACGAGTGAGGACGACTAGGATCACGGGCATATACTCAACAAGCCCTATGACGTTGATGGAGCCCAAGACTTTCGTTTATGTTTCCACTATAATGTGAGCCATCCACTATGTTGTGCAACTTGTATTATGTAACTCTGGATTCATCGAGTAATAAAATGACATATGTTTTATCTTGATATTCATTTGTTACTGTATGTGCTAGCTATGATTCAGGGATAGCACTGTAAACACAGAGATTCGAATCCTACCGTGTTCGGGTCGTTACACCCTGCTTTTGTGATTTGCTTTTGTACTTGCCTCGTGCGAGTGGGGCTTGCGAGAATGAAAACCTTCCGCAAAATGTTTCGTGGGTTCAATGTAATAAAAACTTAGCCCCCATATTAGATGTTTGAGTATGTGAGAGCAATTTTGCAGTATACTTTTAAAAAATCATGATGATGATTTTTATTCGAATTATATACTAGACTGTGTTTTGTGACATCAAATGTACAATTGCATTTTTTGAACACAGAAAAATGGCCTCATCTTATTAATTAAGTAGAAAGGAATATTTTGGATAATTAAGGAAAAACCGAGAGAAAACCGTCACGAATACCTTCTCAGACTCTGGTGAAACACGACAGCCTCGAGTGCACCCATTTCAATCAATGTATGTGTATCGTATTGTTGTTCCATAGCAATGCATGTGTATTCTTATACTCCCTCTGTTCCAATTTAGAAGACTTCCATTTGCTCACATGTGAATGTATCTAGACATGTGACAAGTATAGATACATCCACATTTGGATAAAGGGAAGTCATCTAATTTAGAACGGAGAGAGTAGTATATATAAGATATAGATTACTATTGGAACTCCATGTTTCCACAATATTTGAAAAATAATACTGCACTTACATAAATTTCAATACAAAAAATCTTACAACAAGCACCATTTGATAATTTAAAAATCATTGGTAAGTAAAAACCATGCATGCTAGCACCACTACGTAATATCTCTTTGATATATGTGAAATTCTAACATGGCTTATAACATTTACATTGCCTAAATAAAATCCTTCCAGTTGGGCAAATGCCAGTTTTAAAGCCCTCTTTCTGACAAGTTTCTCTACAAGGCCCATCGCTAGCACATGGACCCTTGAACTTGCCACTTGGTCCTTTACACAAGCTCTCTGGACATTGTTCATGGCCAGTCCCACCTAAATTCTAAAATTATACATAAACATAGGAATATGAAAATAATTAATGTGACAAAAAAACTAAAATCACAAACTACAATAATTTTATTGTTTTGATAAAATCAATTGTAGGTAGAAAAACTTAATGCATCTTTTCTGTTACCCGTAGCCACCACAAGCCACAACAACATCGCCGTGATGATGAGAAGGTGTTTTCGTGGCGAGTTTATTCTCCTAATAAATGTCAATTTTTATGAGCCCACCTTTCCAACTTGTTGCGTTGGAAAAATGAGGACACCTAATTCTTATATACACGTCAACGAAACGTCGACATTGAAGGAACAAGCGTCGCGTGGGGGACGACAAATAGATCTTAACCCTATATTTATAATACTGGCTAAAACTAGCGCTACAATGCAAAAGCTATATATGTAACTACCTAATATTAGTTTTGAAGTGCATCACATTTTCTATGTGACATGTAAAAATAGAAATCATTGTGCATGCCGCTAGAAGGGAAATCTCATCATATATATTACAAACATAAAGAGTCATTGATGAGGATCATATCATGGTAGAGAAACACGACCCAAAATTTCATATTTTTTATTATTAATTAAATAAATTTCAAATTATTTCACTTAAGACTCATTTCTTCATATTTAGCTATTTCACTTACAATCGTACCCTGTACTTTCAGTTGCAATGTAGGAGCATATCTGAAAATGTTTGGCTAAATGTCAAACTAAAATTGCAGCATCGAGATGGCGAAATGATGGCCGAGGATTTCACACACTAGTTGGGATCATTTAAGAGTAGATCGAGACCGTCGCTACATATTTTTCTCCATAAAGGGAATATATTAATTTGGAGAGATACAAACTACATCTCGGTTATGCAATATCATCATGTCGAGAGCTAGTCTATACATAAAGGATGCACACAACCTAAAATTTGAAAAGAAAAATAAGAAAGAAAAAAAGCCCGCCTACATCATAAGACTCGCAGCAGCAGGAAAACAATCACCACTATTGGCGATACCTAGACAGCGAAAATGGTTCTCCAAAACGATGCCTCCAAAAGTTGTGCCAACGCCTTCATCGCGAAAATAGTCAGATCAAAGGTTTTCACCTGAAGAAGGACCAAACAATATCTAGACAACTCCTTCAACAAGGATACTTCCAGCGAGTCGTCATTGACATGTACAACCAATGATGGTCAGACCTATGGCTTTCACCTCGAACACTGAAACACGGTGCTCAAAGAGCACCACCAAGAATGAAGTCAACCTGCGTCGCCCCCACGTGCCAAGACCACCGCTGCAAAGTACCAATCGATCGGCTCACATACGCCATGCACACAACATTCATGTGGACATCGCCACACAACGAACATGTGCACACACGAATAGTGGAGCATCAACAACTCCTCATCCTCCATGAATACTCCCTGGAACATGCACCAATACGTCTCAACTCGACATGAGCATGTGAGATGGTTCCTCCGAAGCCACGGCAGCCTCGACGAGGTCATCACCTTGGTAATCGTGGCAGTGGAGGTGACATGTTCGACGTTTCCCAAGATGTTGCCGCACCCACCCATCTGTGTCATGGGTGTTGATCTTGGAGGCGCGGCGTCGAGGTGGATCGAGGGTAGGAGGTGATGACCATTGGAGTTGGGAGCCAACCAACCATCTCGGTGGTGGCCATAGGCGATGTCTGACCAAGGACAGCCGGCTGGGCCTCCATTTCCTAGGTGTAGACTGGGATCTGGAAGATCTCACGGTGTAGCTAGGGCTCGTGACCTTGAAGAAGACGGTTGACGACGCAGAATAGGGCTAGAAACCGGATGAAGCCCAACCATCCACCACCGGACACGCTATCTACTATCACATATACCGCCATAGGAGATGGAGGCCGCCGCCCGTGAGAAAGCAACGAGAGAGTCCCCGCCGTCACCGGTACTACCCGGCCTAAGCTAGGTAACAGCGCGCTATAGCACGCTATTTTTGCATGCTAAGTCGTTATTCACGCTATTTTTGCACGCTACGGCACTATTCACCAACCGCCGTTGAAATGTAAGGATTGGTCATCAAATTGAAAAACGGTAAAATTTGGTCACCAAGTTGTAGATTAGCGACACGTTAGTCGTTTCGTTACGGCGGACTTCAAGTCGCTGGCGTGGCAGTTTGTATTTTTGCAAAACACACCTTATATTTTTGTTTCTTCATATCTACTCGTCCCTGGATAAAATCTGGAGCATACAGTGCAGCAAATTTCATGAAATAATTCATGCGTTCGAGTTTGGAACCTGAGCACTCGTGGGTCGTGGCTCTGGACCGGATTCAGAAGACTGGCGTGCGTGCGTCAAATACTGTGCACCTGAACAGGTGGATCTATGTCATCGATGGATGTACTACGTGCTTAACCATGCACTAGAGGCTGGGGCGCCCCTCGGGGCGCCTCCTGGCCGATCAACTGCATACCAATCATCCCCCAATAATAATGCATGTTGGCAAAGGTAATACAATTTGCCATTTCGTTTTAGAACTACACATGGCTCAAACGACTTTTGATGTCTTTACGTGCTCTTATTTTTCTGTCAAACTGGTTGTACAATAACAATGATCTAATATATTGTGATAAGATTTATGCATTGGTTTCAATTCAGGGGTTACAGTTTCCGAAGATATATGGTGATACCAAGCCAGGCATGTTTGCTAAGTTGATTTATCTGCTGACTGAGTAGGTTCAGTATCGGATACTGTTTAGTTGTAAACGACTCTAAAAGCCTTGTTACTCTTGGCCTGATGATGTCCCTAGGCCTCACCTTGTCATATTTCTACACTCTTCTCTTGCAATTTTGCAAAGATGGTAGATAATAAACAAATATCCCTTTTTTTGTACATTAAATAATCTTCAGAGTATGTGCATACTTTCAGTTCTGCAGCATTGTCTTCCAAGATAGCACCGTAAACTGAAAACTTAAACAATACAACCTTCAGTATGTAAACAATGAATTAATACCAGCGGAATGAAAATAGAAACCTATCAACTCAAATTAATAGAACATACTTGCAGCTCTCATGGACAAATTCTGAGAGAAAGGAAAGAAATCAGCAGAGTGTAAATTCCAGGACTGAAAAAAATCCTAACTGTATTAATGGGCAAATAGCAGCAATAAAGATGGCAGCATGGTCATGTTCCGAGCTGTTGTACAGTGGTTTAGATGTAGTTTCGGTCTATAACTATAAGCTTGGGTAATCAAACAATAAAGACAAGAGTAACAGCTGAAACTTCTGAGCTGTAATATTCACTTATCTGCTTAAAGATGGCAGCATGAGAGGATGAGAGCATAGCTCAATGTTTAGTTGTAGTTGTACTTTTACCTTAGCAGTAACTAAATGACTCCTGTAAGCGAGACCAATAGAGAGAAAGGAATAGATTCAACATGTCAAATTCTCAACAGTTATAACCAAAGCTGTTGAACTTGAGAAAATCAACAAAGTTGATGACCAATTTGACCACCAGCTCGTATTTTCAAATAAAGGGAAGGTAGAACATATAGTGGTGAGAACAATACCGGTCTTCTCTAAAACGAAAATCACGGCTGTTGGGTAGCAATGGAGGGGAATATATCACTGAATTAGGCATTTCCAGACTCTGAGTGTGTCACTGAAACTAAGTCCATTAGCTTCCTAAATTTTTTTCCTTGTGTAAATAGACGGCATGGATGAATGTCATGAAGAGAAAGTATCCGGCACTCTTGACAAAGAAAACATTCAAACAACAAAGAGACATGATTCGCTAAGCACATGTAGTCTGAACCTCTCCTAGCCTGTAGGTGGAAAGCAAGTGCATAAAGCAATAAACCGTTCCCTTGAGTTGCTGAGATGAAGTGCTCAACCCAGAATTAAACTCTTCAGGCCTACACATGAATCAAGTAGTTTAGTTCCTGGCTGTATGTACCATATGTAGATTCTATATAGCGGAGATACAAATAATTTCACCAAACCAATTGTACATTTTCAATTTCATTCAGGATTAGGATGATTACCTTCTATAAAAAAAAGATTCAACTGTGAGTGCCATGATTTTGAATTAGAGATACAATATATGCATCAGTGGCACACTTGGTTACACAGTGTAGATGCAAATATGAAGACTTTGTAAGTAGGCAATTCACTTAACATGTTGCTTTTCATTGGAGAAATACAATGGTGCTTTATGCCAAAACAAATTATATTTGTGCATATCATCTAGCATCGTACGATTGCAACTTTGCAACTTCTATTCTTTGATCCATACTTTAAGCATCTGAAGCATTTTTATTAGAGCACCCTTATAAATCAAATACATGCATAAATCAATCAGATAAATTATTGTCATGCTTCTCCAGCTTATTTTGGCATATATAAGATCAGCAATTATCGTGACTACAAAAATACAAAAAGGAAATAAAAAATTACGAAAATCCAAACAGAGTACACTCGTCAATAAAAATCATCAAGTAGAACGTTTTCTACATGTTGGGTAATATACAGCAACGTGTTGCTTAGGGTGTGTTCGGCAACGCCCTGGCTTCCAGCTTCCCGTCGGAGCGGAGCGGAGCAGCGCCGAACACACAAGCTCCACGGAGCTGGATCCGCGAAGCTGGGCATTTTCGACGTACAATGGACGGAGCACCTCTTTAGCCGATCCGCGAAGCAGGCAAATCGCGGAGCAGCAACTAATTACGGCGAGTTGCCACCGCCAAGTGAAAAGAAAACTGTTCGCTCTCTCTCCTTCCTCTGTCCCGAGCTCCATCCCCATGACCTTGCCGCCGACACCCGCAGCCGCCTCCTTTCCTCCGGCCGCTCCCCCTCGAGTCTCTCCACCGCCGCCACAGCTGTATCGACCCCTACCGGAACTTCTTCCCCGACCACAGCCCGCCCGCCCCTGCGCCCAGCTGCTTCCCCGATGCAGCCCGAGTCCAGATCGACGAGCTCTGGTCCGGTCCAAGCGAGGTTGTTCTGAGCGATGGAGTCCGTCCGTCCCAGATCGACGAGGCCTGCACCATCGGTGTCCTCTACGAGCTCGTCGACGACATCAGGAGCGCGTCGGGAAATGGCAAGATGCGGAGCAACGCCAGCGTCCTGCGCGCGCTGGGCATGGACTCCTCCGGTCCGTTCCCTCCGCCGCCTTCCCCAAGCTCCGGTGGAGGACCTCAGCCTGCACGCCGACCGCGGTCGGGACGAACGGGCTCCTCGCGCTGCCGGAGGAGGCCGAGTGCCGGCGCGACTTTACCACTGCGACGTCGTGCCTGGAATCGGCGCTCAGCCCGGCGCACGCCTCCTCGCTCCTCACGCTCGCCAAGGCCCGCACGCGGCTGCGCCTCGCCGGCCTACTGCTCGCCCGCGCGCTGCTCGTCCTCTCTCTGCATAATTTCCGAAAAAAGAAATAAAATAGCTGGACAGAGCAGAGCAGCGCCGAACACACCTCGCTCCGGCCTGAGAGCAGTTTTGGCCATGGAGGAGCCGGATCGACGGATTTCTTCGGAGTGGAGGGTTTCCGAACACGCCCTTATTCAAGCCATCCATTAAACTACCAGTCTTTCTGCCCAAGAAATGTAAATGAGTATAATCATTCTAATGAATTCTTAATGCAAGAAATATTGGACATGGAAAGAAATAAGCATGCTAACTACTAAATAATCGGTAATACACTTACAGTGATTCCCTTTAACCGTGCTGATGCCACTGATTGTCGGGTATTGACAAGATCAAGTCCCGAGTTAGCCTCTTCATCTAAATAATATGGGAGAAGAGAACCACCAAAGAGGGAAATGGCAGTAGAATAAAGCGGTTATTGTGGAACAGCATCTTCCAAGAAAAATACATGTATCTGAAGTCTGAACCACATTGGGTTTACACTTAAGTCTTTAGTAGAAATAACATGGAATGATATGGATTTTAAAGGATAGACATCCCCATCCCTCTCGCCTCTGATAACGACGCTAAGCATTTGCATCACACCTTTGCTGGCACCATAAAGTAAATAAGTTCTGGATCACTGCAATAAGTAGACCATACAGTACAAGTGTGAGGACTCGAGAAAAACCATGACAAACTATTGGGTATAATGGTCTTGTTCATTCCGGCCTGGGATGCCCAGAGTGGAATACAAGCTATGTTAGTGACAACACTCATATCTCTACAAGTCTACATATTTCTAAAGCTAAGAAATCAAAACTTGACAACACATTACATTTGTTGTCCACATGTGTACACATTACATTCCGGTCTGTAAGGACTGGGATGCAATTCAGTGGATGAAGAAAACCTTGAAACTTGGAAAAGTGAGGTTTGGCATGTATACCTAGACCACTGGTTGCCATCACAAGGTAGTGCTTTGATGGGGCGAAGGCATCAGCGGGGAAGATGAGACCAACATTGGGAGCGACACCACCTGCACAAAACGGATTACTAAGTAAACACCACCAATCGATTATGAACCACTTGAAGCTCCTAATGCTAAACAGAATTACCACAAAATATCAAACAAAGAAAGGCCACTTACTTAGTTTATTACCATGGAGCACATTTACTTTACAGGTATGCTCTTGAAATTGTCCACTGAATGTCTCCTATGAATTCATTACAAGACAGTGAGAAAATATGACAAAATAATGCAACATTAGACTTTTGTCACCAACATATAAACTTTTCTTACTGCAACCTTTATGCAGGTATGAATGGAGAACAAGAAGCTCACCAGGTAGATACTCTCTCAAGAGGGCGAGCAAACCAATGGCAGCCCAAGGACTCCAGGATTTGTAAACTGAATATTCGAGGTGTCCCTTGTATCCAAGTCGTGTTTCAGAATCCTTTGATCCTCTTCAAGGAAAACAATAGGAATTAAAATGATTGATAGTAGGAGTTGATTCTAAGTGAAATCCCTAATAATTAAGAATAATAATACCAATAAGATCTTATGGATAACCTGTATCACACATGACAATGCACTTCCAAAATTTAGAGACTGACAATACAAGCTCATTGCAAGGGATCTTCTCCAACAGATTAGAATGCTATTTATCACCTGATGACCTATTCCTGTCCATTTTTTTAAGGAGAGCATGCCTCTCATCAATCATTTGCTCACATAACTCCACTGCTCTAGCTCTACGTTCACATCTCTTTAACTCCCCAATGAGTTATGAATAAATCAGTATAATATGTGCAACAAAAGAATTGGTACTAACATCTTACGGTATCATGTTTTTTACCTGTTGACATCTTCAGAATCCATGTTTCAAAGCTGAACAACAGCATCACTGAAATATCCAAGGGAGTTGTTTCACTTCTCAATCTTTGTCCCTGGTATATCATGTACAACATGCCAGAAAACAAAATACTGGCTTACTCTATATTCTAAAAAAAAACTTAGGCACTCTGGAAAAGAAATACATGCTAGTATACATGACCAAAGTAAAGAAGTACATACTCCAGTGCAATAGCGACTCCGCCATCGCAGCGAGCAAGGGATGTGTTCGAAACCAAACGACCGCAGCCTGACGGAGCCGTGCAGCCACCATCTCCACATCCTCCTCAAATCCTAGCTAGGCCTTTCCTACAACTCCTACCATCTGAATAAATCTAAAACAAACCAACAATTAAAAAGAGCCACCGATCCGTGTGACATGGGAAAAAGGAAAGATGGGAGGGCGAGCTGTACCTGCACAGGATACAAGATCCATGGCCATGGCCAGAAAGAGTGGAGGCCGGGGACAAGAACTCCATATCAAAGGCACCTCCGAGCAGGAACGGCGGATTATGTTGCATCTGCCTCCTCTCCGCGGGCTGCTCTATCTGTCCGCCGTTAGTGGCGGTGACGGAGAAGCGGGAGAGGTCGCGCTGCCGCCGCTGAGCTCGACCCTTCGGCGGGGCGAGGGGTACGGAGGGGATGAGGGGCGGAGGAGGCTGCCGGCAAAGCGCGTGGGGAGAGGAGCGACGAGAGGCGGCGGCGGATCGAGTGAATGGGGTAGGGTTTCACACCTCGGGCTGCTTTCTCCTCGCGACCCTTTTCTTTCTTTCGGACGAGACAAAGAATCCTTGTCCCCACGCGACTGCCCGCTCAATGGCGCCACGTGGATATCCCGAGAGGCCGCCCCAGGGGTGGACACTTGCTTGTTCTCAATTGCCAGCCCAAGTGCCCAACTGTGTGAGCAAATGCATCATTGATTGATCGTGTCCGTCTCCCCTCCTCTCTCTACAGTGTTCTGAGGCGAAAAGGGCGAGTCGTCCAAGATCCCCTTCCGCCGGCGGCGAGGGCGTGGATCCTGGCCTCCTTCGCTTGCTCCGGCGGCGTGAGGAGGTCGGGATCTCGTTTCTCGGCGCCCGGTGTGTAGATAGGGTAGGTTTAGGTTCCTGACGCATCGATTTGGAGTGGAGATCGGTGTCGTTGTGGAAGAATAAGTCCGCCATCTCTCCTCTCACTGGCCGACGACGGCGGGCGGATGGCGTGGTAGGTCCACCGGCTTCAGGGTCGGGTGGTTGGTTTTGTGCTCCAAGATATGCGGATCTTGTGGGTTCTTGTTCTCCGCGGGCGGCCGACGAGACGGCGGCGTCGTCTGCGTGTTTTGGAGTCCCTGTCCTCCGGCCTTGTCCTCGTCGTGGCGTCGTTTCCTCCAGCGGCGCTGCAGGGCTTGTGAGGTGCTGGTGTGTAGGAGGATTGGTTCGAGGTGGAGCTCAGTTCTGCGTCCCTCGCCGGAGGGTGCTGCGGGGTTTCGGAGGAAGATGGGTGGAGGTTCCGGCGCAACTGGGCTGCTGGTGGTGTCCGGAGCTGGTGGAGGATTGGGCGGCCTGGCTGTGCTCGTTCATCGTCGATGATCCTGGTGCTTGCGTCAAGTGGTTCATGCAGCCATCAACTTTGTTTGGAGGTGTTCTCTCTCTCAGGTTTGTGGTGTTGGCGGTGTTGTTGCAGCTTTCTCCAGCGTGTGGGTGTGGTTTCTGTGTTCTACCTCAAATCTGTAGCGTGTGTGTGTTCAAATCTTGTACATGTTCTTATGGTGAATGAATACACGCAAGCTTTCTAAAAAAAATGCATCATTGATCAACTGTCTAATTACAATGTCGAACCTTTTCTCAGATGATCGTAACATTCTAACATAAACGATACTGCTACTAAACCTTAGCATTACAATGCTTACGCCTCATCAACGCCGGATGGCAAGAAGCTGTTTCTGCGCCGTGGAGCGACCTTGGAAGCGGCGGGCTGGTCTCCGTCGGCGGTTTCGTCCTGAAGTTTTCCAGCTCTGTGGTCGTGAGGTTGAAGAAAGACCTTGGGGTTCTTTGTGTTATTCTGGTTTTTCAGAAGGTCTTTTATGTAAGGTTGTTGCAGCTGCGTCTGCCGACGTATTCGTCCTGTATTCTGCTTGTATCCGTATCTGTATGGTTGTTTGGGTTTGAATACAAGTAGTTTAGTCAAAAAAAAAGTTGATTCCAGCTATCGCGAGAGTGTACTGATGCATGTTGCTGTCTAAACGGGGACAAATTAATTACTCCTGTCTCGAGACGTCGCATCTCGCAACTTCATCGATCGATCACCCAAAGTTTATGGTCAAATCAATGGCATATTCGATGCAATTGCCTTGTTTATACGCAACCATTACACTGCCTACAATGCGCTACTAGTCGGGGCAACTTGTTTATTCAGACTACTGATTGTCTAAGTCGCACTACACTCGACAGGATTAGCACCTATTGTTCACAGAAATCCATGCATGTCCAAATTTGTCTCACTTGCATGCAAGCGAGAGGTGAGAAGCAGCGCTCAAGCGAGGTGGAGGGGAGCAGCGCTGGCTGCTGCTTGCGTAGGGTGCGGCCATGGCCGGCGGCCGGAGGCGCGCGAGAGAAGTATGACCGGAGACCGGAGGCGGAGCAGGAGCTACAGGCGACGCTGTGCACGGCGCGGCAGCATGCTGAGCTTCCCGGCGTCGGTCGTCGTGGCTGCCAGATCGATGTGACAAAGAACTAGAAGATTTGGGGAATTATACACTGTGTGGTTTCGAGATCGACAGCTGATCTACGGCGACGCCCAGCGGCAAGCGCGGAGTTGGCTGAGACCGAGCGCAGAGGCGGCCTATACCGACGACCACGACGGACAGCGGCCAGCGCGGAGGTGTCGATTCAGATGGCCACAACGCCGAGCCTGGAGATTTGGGGATCTTTCTGGCCTTCACGGTGGTCGAATTTCTGGATTTGCGGATTTGGAAGAGGAAGATGGTGAGGTCTGGGAAGAGGAACTAGCAGGTTCTGGATGCCTTCGTGGCTTCGTGCGTGTGTGGAGTCCCCGAGTGGAGCGGTTGGAAGAGAGAGGAATACTGGAGTACGCGGGGTCCACCTTAAGGCCCAAGATGAAATTAAGCATTGTGCGATTTGTACGTGGCTATAGCTGCTGACACAGGGTCCAGCTTATGTCGTTTTAAGAAATAAGCATTGGAGACGCCCTAAGATCTACGGTCTGCGTGGCCAATTTATCTCTTAACGAAAAGGTAAATTGTTTGCACAGAGCGATCCTTGAAAATATAAAGTGTCTTTTCTTATACAAATATTTATTTATGAAAAACAATAAATCATTTGGAAAATATTTTTTCAAATTTTGTCCACCATTTCCGAGAGACCCTAGTCTGGCGCAGGTGCTCCCAAATATTTAGGCTGTTTAATTATGGCAAAGTCGATTGCGCTATATTTCCTATGAGTGTATCTTATCAGCTGGTAGAACTATAGAGATAAATATCCTAATGCATTTTCTTTTAGTATTGTTTCTTAATAAGTTTCATTTAATTGACTTAGGGGTCATACTTTTGCACGTGTATTTCCTCTCTAACTACGGGGCCACGTAAACAGTTTGTCTATGATACATATTAAGAATCATTCTTGAGATCGAGAAGACTTAAACCGTAAGTTAGGTCGCTTGTAAGCCTTCACGGTTCTTCTGTTGTCTTTTGTTGGCCTCGAGGTCGTTTCTTTGCTACCAGGTAAGTAAGTGATGGCTCGGCCTCTCCTGTTGCTTCTCTTGTTGTTTCCTAACCGGGTAATAAATTTGTATTTAGCTAGGTAAGGTTTGTGTTATCACAATCGGATGATGGACTAACAGTGTCAAGCAAATAAGAATGTATAAAGGTTCAAGCTCCGGGATCGTCTCCGGTAACGGCCCTACTCATGTATGGATCGATGTATTCTGGCGTATGAGGCACTCAAAATATAAGGGATGACCGCTGGCGGTACAGCCGGCTGGGTGGTTCCTCTTGGTGGAGAGGAGTAGTGACATGTGGAGTGTAGGTGTGTGGAATGATCAACCTACGGGTTTGGAGAGAGAGGTTTTTTTGTCCCCCTTTAAGAGAGAGGCCCCTTATATAGGGGCGTACCATAACCTTATAGACAGAGCAATATGACAGTACTATGGGACCTAAACTACCTTAGGCCACTATGGTGGGTGTCACCGAGAGTTCTTCAAAGGTCCCGGCGCTGGTGCCGAGATATGCCCCGATTGCCTGAGATGGGAGGACATGACATGTGCGGTGACCCAGTACACCATGCATATTGTAATGTACAAGTTGTTGACATAACACACATGGAAGGACTAATCCATAAATATTACATCCTTTAGAGTAGTAAAATAGAAACATTGCGGGTCCAACTTTATTACACATTGCTAAATATTACAAGTTAGAAGTGCATAAAAATTTCAACGTCTTCCTCCGACATGGGAGGCGTATCTAGTATGATGTTGACAGGTGTCAACCTACTAAGGATCGAAAGCAACAAACTAGGAACCATCGAGACTCAACAAACTAAGTAGTACTAGTCTAGTATTGCTCGACCCGGTTTCTAAAGCTGAGGTCTAAGTGTCGACCTCTTGCTCCACCTTGTCTGCTCCGTAAGGAACTATGTAGTCAACGCTTTCAACTCCATCGGATAGATATGGCTTCTCGAAGTATACATTATCTGCATGGTATGCTCCATTGACGTCCTCGGTCTCCTCCTCCAAGTCTAAGCAGGGGGTAAAATGGGAATGGATGAGTAACAATGTTACTCAGCAAGTTCAGCATAACGCTTAGATAAGTGGAATGCACTAACTACCATCAGGACCAAAGGTCATTGACGTGTATGCAAGTTTTGGAAAACATTTGTTTAAAAAGGTCCAATTTTAGTTTTCGAAACCTATATGTCTGCAGCCTCCACAGGTCTTCTGCAATCACTTAGTGTTCCTTTCCCGCAACGTTCTATAGTTCCCTCCTAGAATAACAATGTGACATCCACAATTTCTTTTGTGTACTCTGCAGAGTTGCATCTCTTTACCCAATAGCACGCTGACCCGTTATGCTCTCTCGACACACCATGTGTGTTATAGCCAGGACTCAGGGCATCAAGCCATGTGGAGTTCCTCCCCGCACAACACATATCCGCCTATGACCAGGCCGGTACAAAGACCAATAGCCCGTCACCACTCCCGAGCTTCTATTCCAATTCACCCCGTCAGGTGGGAAGAGTATGCGCTATCACGCTGTTGACCCCTGCAACGAACTCAACCAAGTATAATAGCCTACGGAGGATATGTGAACGAGGGAGAATACTTCTGACTTGCCCATCCATAGTCGATCTGTTGGTCGATGCGATCGATACGACACAAGGACCACTAGGACATGGGTAATTAATCCTATATATATACTTTCCCGTACGATGGAACCTCCAACAAGAGATTCATACCATACCATGGTTCCATCGTCCACCAAAAATAATAGATAACAATTCACATCATTCAAAAATAACAATTTATTTCCATGTAGACGATAAAGCACGGTAATTTGCAAGTAATTTGATAAAAATACTTCAACAAAGGACATGCAAGTTTGAACTTGCCTTGAGACTGACAAGTAGTGCAGTCTAAACCTTTCAGCAATTTGTAACCCTCGTGTTCTGAAATATAACATCATTGTCCATATAAGACACTGTTTAAAGATCCAAATTTTCTTTATTTTGAATAAATTTTTTCTTTAATTTTTAGTATTTATTTATCATAAGTGAAATGATAAAGTTTTTTTTTAAATGGTAATATTGTTCACGTAATATTCTGAACTTAGTATTCATTTTCCCATATTACTTTCTTTGGAAAATAATTTCTAAAATATTTCAAAGTGATTTCCACTTAAGAAACTTTGAATGTTTCAAAGTGATTTCACTTTGAATTTTCACTATAAGAAATACTTTTCGAAAATTCCAAATAATATTTTGTTCGGGTTCCTTATTTTTCTGATATGTGTACATATTTTTATTTGATTTTTATGAATATATTTGAATATTAAATTTCAATTTTTTATCTAATTCAATAATTAGTGAAAAGGCAATTTTTCCCCTAGTCCAAATTGGTTGAATCAGGTCAAAAGACACTGGCTCAGGCTAGTAGATCTGACCGAGCCACTCTGCCCCCCTCTCTCTGTCACTCGATTCCCTCTCTCTCGCGCGCTCATGCGACGCCCGAGTAACCCTCGCCGTCGCCGGCCTGCTCGGGCGAGCTCCGGCCACTTCCGCTGTCACGGTTGGTCGGATTCACTTCCCATCCTTCTTCTCCACCTTCCTGTCCAACTCGATTTTCTTTTCTTCGCCCGACGCGGCCTCACGCAACTCCCCTAGGGTTAGGGTTCGCGGTGACGACGCGGCTCCGCCGTGCTGGTGCGCTCCGTCGTGCTCTCTGGTGCTCGATATGCTTCTCCATAGCAGGTGCAGAGCTTCGCTCTTTGTGCCGCCATGGCGGTGGTGTTGCGATGACGGTCTCCCTCGACTGGCCCCCTCTAGAGGTTGCACGGGCACTGCCCTGTCGCCTCGAAGCTACGACCATGGATGCCTGGTACCTGTTCTATCCCTCTCCTCTCGGATTCCCTTCCGCTAGCTACTCAATAGCTAGACTGAGCTCACATATGGATTGAAATCATGATTTGTTCTTGCTTAGGTTACTTCCATGAGCTAATAAACTACATATGCTCATTTTCGTTTATGTGTAATGTCTGTCGTGGACTGCTACTGGATAATGTAGTGAAGGGTGTAGATCTAGCTAATCTAGATCTTTTTGTCCCCTTCTCGGCTGTCTGGAATAATTTCCGAGGTCTGGTGTTGATCCCGGGTGCTGTAACAATCTTTTAGGTGTTGCTTTTTAGGGTTCTTTGTTGTTCTTGAGCTAAGAACATGCTTAGCTTGTTCTAGCAGTGATGTAATAATTTTAGTAACATGATTTGCTTGTGTGGCTAACCGTGGTGCTTCTTTGAGAATTGCACGGTGGCTATGCTTTCTTAGCATGTTTATTTAAGCCTTTTATTTTTTCATGTGCTTCCTTGTGATCACATGTGCTGGGATCAAGTTAATCCAGTTTCCAGGTTCGCTTCTATGTGTATAAATTGCTAAGAACATATAGTGCACTTCCTTCTCTCTCTCTTTTACAGCATAGCTCTGTGAAGCACAGATGCTACACTCTCTCATACTTCTCTCCTCTCCTTGCATGAAAAACATGCAAATCATAATTCTATGATTTACAGCGCATGCTTTGCCTCTCCTCTCACCCAAATTAGCTATAACCTGATGTTGTCGAGCAGCTTGGTATTCTGGTGATGAAGAACCTGCATCTTGTGGCTAGCCTGTTCCTCCTTGTTGCTTCAAAGTTCTTAGGGCATCTCTAACCGATGTACAATAATCGGTTAGAGGAGTAAAATATGCTCTTTTACTCCTCTAACCGCACCTAACCGAAGTCCAAAACACGTTAGAGGAGTAAATTTTTTACTCATCGGTGCCGCCGATTCCTATATTTACTCATCGGCCGCACCGATGAGTAAAAGATTCCCTCCATCTCCTCGCGTTCACACACACTCATCCCCATTCCTCCTCGACATCTCCTCCGTCTCCGGCGACGGCCGCCTGTGATTCCTCCCTCCCGCCGGCACCCCAGCTGTCCGCGATGGCCGGATCCTCCCGCCGGCCATCTCCGCCGCCGATCCCGAGCGCTCGCCGGCCCCGTAGCCCCCCGCCGCGAGCTGCAGCCTCCTCGACTTCCCGACGCCGTTCCCCTCCATCTCCTCGTCGATTGCCGCCACCAAAATGCCGTCGGCAGCCCCGCCGCTCCGGCAGCACCCTCAACCTGCCGGTGCCGCCGACGCCGGTCTACCGCGGCGTGCGGCAGCGGTCCTGGGGGGCGTGGGTGTCGGAGATAACCGACCGCAACACCGGGAAGAAGGTGTGGGTCGGCTCCTTCCAGTCCGCGGAGCAGGCGGCGCGGGCGTACGACGTCGAGAACGTCCGCCTCCACGGGAGCGAGTGCGGCGAGCTCAACTTCCCCTTGGAGGTGCCGGAGCTCGAGCCGGAGGGGCTCCGCTATGTCTCTGCCCGCGAGCGGCAGGAGGACAGGGAGGCGCGCAATCGGTATAAACTTCGGCTGACTTTTGGTTGTAAATATGTATAAACTTTGTTAAATATATGTGTTCGTTTTAAATTCGGTTGATTTTCGTTGAATTTGATGGTTTTTGTTTGATTTACTCCTCTAACTATTGGGGTTCGGTTAGGAACGGCAATCGGTTAGCTGTGTATTTTTACTCCTCTAACGAATTTTCGGCAGTTTACTCCTCTAACCGATTGGGATGCCCTTAGAGTGCATTTTTCTAGCTGCAAATGTGGTTGTGGCTGTTCTTAGAAAAGAACATGGGTGTGGGTATATGTGGTGTGAGATTTGGGTTGTAAAGATGAGGTATTTGAATAAGAAAGAGATAAGTGTTTGAAATATTATGAATTTGTATTTGTTTGAATTTCAAGAGAACCATAGATATATGAATTGTAATTCTTTGAAATGTATTATTTGAATCCGAGATGATCTCAATATTTGAGATGTTGTTTTAGAAGATATAAAGTTTGAAGATAGTGACCTAGGATTATATCGACACCTCTCCACTTGTTGTCAGTGATATGTTTGCAGATCATCGACGTTTTTCTGGTATCGGCTCCCCGATCCAATTTCACACAAAAGCTCGATTTTTTTTACAGATTTCCAGACATTCATGAATGTAAAGATGCACAAACCTAAACATGGATGAATGCAAACCCGTGCAACAGCAACGCACTATCCATCCAAACCACCGTAAAAACAACAAAACTGAATAATTATCTCAGAAACAATAAGTAAAGTAAAATCCAAGAATGAATCACGTGTTTTCTTAGCAATAGCCACTAGGTGAGAGTGTTCGTTCATCCAAGGATACAAGCACGAGCTAGGTCTGACAGACACTCTCCTCCTCTTGACTCGTCTCCACCCACAATGCGCCTCCACCACTTCCCCCTCCTCGTTCTCCTCGTCGCACTCGCCGCCGGGGTGGTGGCCGGTGGTGACGCGGACGCGCTGCTTGCGGCCAAGGCCGCGCTCGAGGATCCGACCGGCTCGCTTGCGTCCTGGTCGACGAACGCCGCCGCCGGCCCGTGCGAGTGGTCCGGCGTGTCCTGCGACGCGCGCTCCGGCGCGGTCGTCGCTGTCGACCTCTCCGGGCGCAACCTCTCCGGCGCCGTCCCGCGCGCCCTCTCCGGCCTCCCCTACCTCGCGCGCCTCGACCTCGCCGCCAACTCGCTCTCGGGGCCCATCCGCCGTCTCTCTCCCGGCTCCGCCTCCTCGCCCACCTCAACCTCTCCAGCAACGGCCTCAATGGCTCCTTCCCGCCCCGCTCGCCCGGCTCCTTGCGCTCCAGGTTCTTGATTTGTACAACAATAATTTCACCGGTCCGCTCCCGCTCGAGGTCGCCGGGATGGCGCAGCTCCGGCACCTCCACCTCGGCGGCAACTTCTTCTCCGGGGATATTCCAGCAGAGTATGGCCGCTGGGGAGTCTGCAGTATCTCGCCGTCTCCGGCAACGAGCTCTCCGGGAAGATACCTCCGCAATTGGGCAACCTGAAGCCTCAGGGAGCTCTACATTGGCTACTACAACAACTACTCCGGCGGGATACCGGCCGAGCTCGGAAACATGACTGAGCTTGTCCGGCTCGACGCGGCGAACTGCGGTCTCTCCGGCGAGATCCCACCGGAGCTCGGGAATCTCGCGAAGCTGGACACGCTGTTCCTGCAGGTGAACGGGCTCTCCGGTATCATTCCGCCGGAGCTGGGTGAGCTCGGGAGCCTCAGCTCGCTAGACTTGTCGAACAACGCGCTCTCCGGCGAGATTCCAGCGAGCTTCGTGGCCCTCAATAATCTCACCCTGTTCAACCTCTTCCGAAACAGGCTCAGGGGTGACATCCCCGAGTTCGTCGGCGACCTGCCCAGCCTCGAGGTGCTGCAGCTATGGGAGAACAACTTCACCGGCGGTATCCCGCGCCGCCTTGGCCGCAACGGCCGCTTCCAGCTGCTCGACCTCTCGTCGAACAGGCTCACGGGGACCCTCCCGCCGGAGCTGTGCGCCGGGGGCAAGCTGCAGACGCTCATCGCGCTCGGCAACTCCCTCTTCGGCGCAATCCCGGACTCTCTCGGAAAATGCCGGTCGCTCAGACGCTTCCGCCTCGGCGAGAACTTCTTGAATGGTTCGATTCCGGAGGTCTCTTCGAGCTTCCGAATCTGTCTCAAGTGGAGCTCCAGGACAACCTCCTGTCCGGCAGCTTCCCGGACGTTGTGGGCACCGGCGCACCGAATCTTGGGGGGATTAGCCTCTCTAATAACCAGCTCACGGCCCATTGCCGGCGTCCATTGGGAGCTTCTCTGGACTGCAGAAGCTGCTTCTTGATCAGAATGCGTTCACCGGCGCAATACCGCCAGAGATTGGGCGGCTGCAGCAGCTGTCCAAGGCTGACCTTAGCGGCAATTCTTTCGATGGGGGCGTGCCGCCGGAGATTGGGAAATGCCGATTGCTCACTTATCTTGATGTCAGCCGAAACAACCTGTCTGGAGATATACCACCATCTATCTCCGGCATGGGGATACTGAATTATCTGAACCTGTCCCGGAACCAGCTTTATGGAGAGATACCAGCAACCATTGCTGCAATGCAGAGCCTCACGGCCGTGGACTTCTCATACAACAACCTGTCTGGGCTTGTGCCAGCCACCGGGCAGTTCAGCTACTTCAATGGCACGTCCTTCGCTGGCAATCCAGGCTTATGCGGGCCGTACCTTGCGCCATGCCACCTTGGTGGTGCCGAAACAGACCAGGACACACACACCCATGGTGGGTTCTCTAGTAGCCTCAAGCTGATCATCGTCCTTGTCTTACTTGCCTTCTCCATCGCATTTGCTGCCATGGCAATCTTGAAGGCTCGGTCACTGAAGAAAGCCAGCGATGCGCGCGCTTGGAGGCTCACCGCTTTCCAGCGCCTCGAATTCACCTGTGACGATGTGATCGATAGTCTGAAGGAAGAGAACATCATCGGCAAGGGTGGAGCCGGGACTGTGTACAAGGGGACAATGCCAGATGGTGATCATGTTGCAGTGAAGAGACTTTCTGTGATGAGCCGTGGCTCGTCACATGACCACGGCTTCTCCGCGGAGATACAGACACTTGGGAGGATCCGGCACCGTTACATTGTGCGGCTGCTTGGCTTCTGCTCGAACAACGAGACGAATCTCCTGGTGTATGAGTATATGCCTAATGGCAGCCTGGGGGAGCTACTCCATGGAAAGAAGGGAGGCCACCTGCACTGGGATACTCGATACAAGATAGCTGTTGAGGCTGCCAAGGGGCTATGCTATCTACACCATGATTGTTCACCGCCCATCCTGCACCGTGATGTCAAATCAAACAACATTCTCCTTGACTCCGATTTTGAAGCACATGTTGCTGATTTCGGGCTTGCCAAGTTTTTGCAAGACTCTGGCACATCAGAGTGTATGTCAGCCATTGCCGGTTCTTATGGCTATATTGCTCCAGGTGAAAGATCAATCCTCATTACAGTTTGTGCCTATAAGCTTTACATAGTACTGTCTGCAATTATTCCATGTTCAGTTTATTACTGCTGTCTGTTCTGATGCTTTAGCACTGTTCTTATACTGTGAATGTGGTACTAGATTTTCTAGTCCTTGTTTTGCTTCCAGAGATACTTATACATTGCATTCCGCTGCATATTGTTACTTGTTAAGATTTTGTACAATTCTATGTCACTATTGCCGTAATGCAACAGTTTTTCTCTTGTTTAATTTACTTCATTAATAGTCGTTTTCCATACAAGCAGAGCTGTAGTTCCTTCTTTAAATACACCAATCTTACATTGAATTGTCACTGTGGATTTGCAGAGTATGCTTATACTCTCAAGATTGATGAAAAGAGCGATGTTTATAGCTTCGGTGTAGTGCTTCTTGAGCTGATCACTGGAAAGAAGCCAGTAGGGGAGTTTGGTGATGGTGTTGACATTGTTCACTGGATCAAGATGATGACTGACTCGAACAAGGAGCACGTCATCAAGATCATGGACCCCAGGCTCTCAACTGTGCCAGTGCATGAGGTAATGCACGTCTTCTATGTTGCGTTGCTCTGTGTTGAGGAGCAGAGCGTGCAACGACCAACAATGCGGGAGGTGGTGCAAATCCTCAGTGAGCTTCCCAAGCTGACTTCAAAGCAAAGAGAGAACTTCCTAGCAGTGGCGAAGGTGATGAGTCTGGTCCTGTAGGACCAGCTGAAACTGTGGAGGCAGCGGCCAATGAAGCCAACGAGCAGCATCACCAGCAGCAGCAGCAGCCGAGCTCGCAGTCTTCGCGGCCTTCCTATCTCATCAGCATCTGAATGAACTGTCAAGCTGAATTGTTTTCGCCCTTTTTCTTTTTGTTTCTTTTGTGAAATTTGGATGTTTAAATCTTGTAATCTTAGGATTGGTCATTGGTATGGGGTTCTCAGCATTTATGGTGTTGAGCGTAGGTCTCTGAATTTCTGGTTGTGCTATGATATCTTAGGTATTTGTGCTGTAAATATGTCAAGCTTCGTTGTCTCTAGTTTCGTGTTACAATAAAGAGAGTCGTTGGGAGTTAAGAGTTTAGTTGTCTTGGAGCTATCCAGCTTTCTTCTCCAATGTGGGCACCCAAGTTTCAAATGCTCTCCATCCTGCGTGGCATCATAATCTTGACTCTTGAAATCAAGATTTGTTTTGAAGGTTTCCACTTTCCAGTGTTCTGTACCTGGTGTGTGATATCTTGAAGTGAGCAGGCGTTTAATCAGATGTAGTACTGCAGTGTAACGCAAGCCTTAAGGCAAAGAAGAAAGGTACTTAACATCTGGTAAGCTGTTGCTATCCACTTGGATATTGCCAGTTATATTTAATTGTTATTATTCTATGGCAAAATTTATGTGTGGTCAGTTAATGCAAACCCACTCCTTGCTCCGCAATGCAGACGATGCTGGTACTCAACTGTTTGATGGTATGCTGTCCTCAGATGTTTGCATGCCTTGGCTAAGTTCACTACAGATTTTCCTAGGAGCCCTTCTTGGAATGTGAAACTTCGTCAGAACCTCGAATTTTGAAGGTAAGCGTATAATTCCAGCATGTAAGCATGTGACTGTTGTTCAGTAATAAGAAACCACCATCTTATTGCAGGTGAGGATCTGATCAGCAGAAGTAGTTGACTGGTAGGGGAGCATAGCTTTGCGTGAAGTGAAAGCAATAGAAGGATTTCTCAAAGGTAAGGTTGCTTAAAGATAATCTCTTTGCCTGTCCAATTTTTCTGGCAAGTAAAACTTATGTGGCCCATAGAGCGGACACAGGTTACAAACTGTATCAGATCTGCCTGGTCACAACCGGTGGGAAGCAACACCATGTGTTAGCCGTACTGGTCTTATCCATCATTCTCAATCATTCAAAATTCAGAAATGTATACATACCAGCTAGATGGACCTCTTGTTAAATGGGTTCTTCAGATCTGTGGCTGTACAGTGATCATAGTCTTCTTCGATCTGGTGTTGATGTCTGTCCTCCTAGAAGGCAAGCATACCACTGTTACTGCAAATCTGACAAGAAAATCTAGCATGAGTATTTAGTAATTACCATACGAGAACCTACTAATCTCATGCTTGTTCTTTTTTTGTAAATTAATTGGAGGATGGGTAATTTACTAACAATCTATTTCTGAACAATAGTTAGTAGAATACATGTATATTTTTCCTTAGTACTACCTCCGGTCTGAAATGGTTGTCGTGAAACAACACTAAGATAGTACAAATTTGTAGAGTAGTCACGACAATCAATATCGATCGGAGGGAGTACTTGTTTCTTCTGTGTGAGTGTCAACATCAATATGACATGTATGCATGTGCATCTTTTGTCTTCTGGAGCATTTTTTGTTACATCCAATTTTTGAAGTGCATTTCTTGATCAGCAGACGCTCATGTGAGTAGAAGTTCGATTGTCAATATAATCAGTAGAAGAGAGTAGCTGGTGACAAAGGTCAACCATACTTTTGAGTAGTCAACATCACACGAAATTCAGATACCTTTTGTGTTGTCAAAACTGCAGAGGTACTTTTGTTAGATCAAACTATCAAAGATACCAGAGATCATCCCAAAGGATTTGCTACTAATTAAAAAAATTAGACTGATTGTGGCAAGAAGAAGGATTTTCAATGGCTGGTTCTGTCTTTTGCTGTAGATTCCCAGTCACATGGTAGAGGCTAATTACTTCCCAGTAGGACATGATGCACATAGAGAAATGTAAATAGGGGACCATACCAATAGTATTATATTTTTTATTCACATAGGTTAATTAGCTCTTAGTAATAAGTTGAGGTCGTATGTATATTCGATGCAGAAGCCAGGGGAAGTTTCCATTTTCTAGCAGAAACATTGTAGTGACCTGATCTTCTCTGCAGATGCATGCGAGGAAAGGAGTTCACAGTACATATCCACGCAACTCCAGTAAGGTCATTGGCACAAGAAAATGCAGTATAGTTTCATCTCTATCGCACTAAATTCTACTTCTGTGATCTGTGAAAGCATGCAACTCCAGCAAGTTTACCTGTTGACCACTGACAGAGACAGATCTAAGTGGTAGCAATCCATTGATTGGAGACGCACCACCAACCATGATTATTGCCTAGTTCCATGTGTTGTGCAGATAAAAAGGACCAGAAAAATACAGGTAACAATGCGAAGGAGCAACAAGTAGAAACTGAATTATGCAAGTACCGAACTCTGCGCTTCTGCAGGTCACCCGAGGTTTATTTTTCACACAAAGGTCACCAAGTTGTTGTTTTTCTGAAGCAGTACCAACTGAGTTAAGCTTCTTCCAATCTTCTAGTTTGGCCATTGCAGTGACATGATTAAATGCAGGTGTACATGGTAAAAACCTGGATCAGAAACTGAATGCAGAGTCAGGATGTTTGGCTGATCTGAAACCTGCTGAATCCAAACCAAAAACTGGACCACCCAGATGTTGAATTGGTATCAGCCGGCAGCTCATCCATTGCCATTTGCTGAGCCTGCTGCCGTGCAAGTTCAGGCGCGTCTCTGGCAATGCCAAGTGGGGAGCAATCGAAAGCATGATTCATTGAACATGTGACATACGTACGGTTACTGCCTAGTGCGACCCGATGGAGCCTTCCGCTGCCCCGCCAAGGCCTTCCTTTGGCGCCCTCCTCGCGTCTCCCGTCGGTGGCGGCTGCTACGGGGGCGCGGTGGTGCCCTGTCTAGAGGAGGAGGGCGGGGCGGTGATCCCGGATCTATCTGTAACCCGATGTCCAAGCTTCCTCCCGCTCCCGGCAGCGGGGATCGAAGGAGGTGTGGCGGTGATCGGAGTTGGGCGACGAGGTCCTTAACATGCTTCCGTCATTTTCTCCTGTGGCGCGGCGGGCCTCGGACTTGCTCAGCGTCGTGATTCGGCTTGCAAGACGCCGTAAAACGGTAGTAGTGACAGATTCAACAATAACACACACTTAAAGCGAAAACACATGATCTGGCCTCTCCGGCTGATTCGGCAATGTTATCGTGGGTGTGTCGTGACCTTGTTGAACATGTTGGCTTGAAACTTTTTACTGGGGAGCATCTCACAGTGCATTCAGTTCAAGTCATTGTTCATCCATTGAAACCTAGTCCCGGTCCTAAACATATCTGAACTTTTTCCTCGCTCGCTCCGGTGCCGCTGGCCACCTCCCCTCTCGCCGCCTCGTCGCTGCCGCTGCCGCCGGCCACGCCACGGTGGCGGCGCCCCCTTCCTCCACAAAGGAGGCATGGGGAGCTCGCGGTGGACGCGGTTTCTCGACGGAGCTCGCGGTGGACACGGTTTCTAGATGGAGCTCGCGCAGACTTCCTTGGCTGCTGTTTGGCGAGGCGCGGCTGTCCGGCGGTTCGCCGCGGAGCTCACGCTGCTCCGGTTGTGGGCTGGTCTGGTCGCCGCTCTCCCAGATCGAGCCGGTCCGGCTCGGGATCTGACCGCTGCGGGGTGTCTGCTCCAGCGGTTGGTGGCCTTCGGTGGCGGCCGGAGTAGTGTGGTGGCGGGGTCGCTCGTCCGGTGGTGGTGGCTGGTCTCCTCCGCCCGGATCTGGTCGTCTTGGTCCAATTCGTGGAGTTGAGGCTGCTGCGGTGGTGGAGGCCAATGGCTCCCCTTCTCCATCCCCGATGTTTTGCCTCTTCGGTGGTGGTGGTCTGGCGTGCATCATGCCCCAACTCCAGTTCTGTTGGGACACGGTCTCGTGTCCGGGCGAAAGCCTAAATCGGCGGATTCGGACGCTGACCACGGCGAGGCCCGCCGGCGCCGCTTACTCCTTTGAGGCGTGGTCTTGGGCTTGACCGTGACTCTCCTCCTCGGTGCCAGGGGAAACCCTAGGTCTGGTTTGCTGGACCGGGCGGTGGCGGCGCCTCGTCGTTGTTCCCTTCATGAAGGCGTTGCCCAGGCTGCGAGGGGAGTCCCCACGATGCACTTGGAGACGGTGGCCTCGCCGGTGAGACCGGCGAGCGTTTTGGTGATGCCCGTTGCTGATGTCTGCTACCCAAGGCGTGGGTCTCCGGGGCGCAATGTACGTCGTCCCCAATACTTTCGAGTCGATAACCTCCCCAAGCTTGGTCAGATCCTGCCTCTGCTCGCCGATCCTCTAGGCACATGAGTAAGGTACATTGGTCCGGGGCAGACTAGGAGTCGTAGTCGTGCTTTGCTTGTTTTGGTGTCTTCGTGACGCGGCCTTGAGGCTCTGTGCCCCGCCTCTTCGCCATTCTTGGCTCGAGGTTGGGCAAGGCGAGCTTTTCGTCTCGATGTTGTAGCAGTGTGTTGTAGCAATTGGCCGTGTCTTGGGTGAGTGTGGTGTTGTAGCCATTCTTCGCCGTTTTTTCTCCTCTTTATGCTTAATACAAAGACGCACAGATCTGACTATGGGTTCTCGAAAAAAAATTGATTTCGGGATGAAAATCCCAAGTCTGACCTGTGATCACGTCAAGACCGAGGCAGATGCTATGATCCCGTTTTGAAGACTTTGTCTAGGAGTAGCGCATTTTTATCGCTGGCGAACATGTCGCTCAAAACTTGTGAATTTATATCCTTTGCCATACGGTGTTATATGTATGTGGAGATACCACTGCAGGACACATCCAATTTGGATGACCTCGGGTTATCTATTGCTCCCTCCGTTACTATATGTAGGGTGCATAAGTTTGGGCACGAAAATGAAAGAATGCACGTTGAGGAAAACATTACGTCAGTTTTGGACGGAATTACCTATAGCTAAATGACATGGGTAAAATAGGTGTTTGTATGAGATAAGGAAATATAATCAAATCTGTAAAAAAATTATATGAATGTTGAATGAAGTATACTCTATATTTTGGATTTTTTTCTCAAAACCTTATACACCTTACATCAAGAAACGGAGAGAATACTATATTTTTGCAAACCGGTTTATTTGTCGTCAATTTGTATCCAAAGCAGTGGCATGCCGACACATGGACCTATTGAGGCCCCATTTGTCATTACTCTAGCCTAAATTGGCACAACTGCCGTGAACTCTCTAGTCAAAGTTTCATAGTAAGTTTGGTTTTTTTCTCAAAGAGGAGAAATGCCTACTCTTTTTATGGGTTGATGCATACAACTATATATTTTTCATTATTTAAAAAGTCATAGATCTATGCCGAACCAGTCGATAAAAAAACACATAGTTATATGCCTCGCAACAATAACTCCAAAAATCGATCACAAACCCTATGGCAGGTGTTTGAATCTAAACGAAAAGTAACTCATATGCAAAGCTTTCAATAAGGGATAGACTGATGATGATGACGAGTCCAAACGCAAGCCAATCTTAGAATTTTCACCCCAAAATCGAGTTTCAAGCTACCACATTCAACAAGGGCACGACACATGCTCACGTGAATATTGATTGATCAGAGATCTTTTGATTTCATCAGAGTTCGCACATACTTATCATTTTGTTGAAGTCGTCATTGCCATTAATCTCTCGAGCGGCGCTAGCGACATCTCGCTACTCTGGTACCACTGGAGGAGATGTTGTAAGCAATAAGCGTCCCATATCACCAAGCTTCTAGCCACTGTCGCACCATTTTCGATCCACCTCCCATGGCAACAAAAGGGTTCCGTCCCATTGACGTTAGTAACAAGTATGGCATGTCGTTTACCCATTAGACGCCTCGGGTAGCACCTGCGGAGACAGATCAAACCCGATCTATAGATGGAGGGCCATAGCGCCACCGACCTTGGAAGCTACACGAAGTAGAATACCAGAACCGTCTCAAGATCTGCCACAATGTCATCCACACGACTACAATAGTCACCACCACTGAAGAACCAGGGCTGTACCCCCGTTCCCAATCTTCAGCGTCGCAATTGGATTAGAACGCCTGTTGCCACGCCACGTCTACCATATAATGAGTCTGCCACGCAGCCGCAAGAAGCGGTACACGGCGAGCGACATATCATGTTGACCTCAGATCACCGTGCCAACCCATACAAGGACTGCGAGGGAAGTTCGGCGCCGCATTCGGCATCACCGTACCGATTCACGAGGATTGGGAGAACCCCGCCGAAACCCGGCTGAGCCTTCCGGTGGCGACGAGGGGAAGAGGGACGGGAGGAGAGATGCCTGACGGAGGCAGCTAGGGTTTCTCCCGGGCTAGTAGCCACACAGGAGACTCGGTTCCTAAACCTTGGTAGTACGTACGTGGATAGCTAACCGAAAATGTGACAATATTATCGTGGTCAAGTTTATTTTTAAGAGGAATTAGCGTGGCCAAGTAAGTGTAGCATTTTTTGTTGGAGAACTATAATACTTCCTCCGAACAAAAATGATTGACACAGATTCATCTAAATATAAATATATCTAGACATATTTTAGTTTGAGGTACATATGTATTTTGACAAATCTGTCATCCATTTCCGATTGGAGAGAGTTAGTATAGCATATGCGCTTGAGGAAAACTCAGGATGAGATGCAATACCATGTTCTAAACGCGGCCCATTGGCCATTTTAGAATTAGACATGTATAGGCTTCCGGTCCTACTTCAGAAAGAGAGTAAAATCGCATCCGTGACATCTTTCAGCCCAGAAGCATCGACATACCATCTTTGCTACATGAAAATAAATAAATTCACATAACACTCTCTAAGGAAGAACTATTTGTTACACTTTCATAAGAAGAAATGGCATCATAAAAATGATAAATATATATAGAATTAATATCTTTACAAAGAAATAATAACTAGTCTGTCAATATTTAAAAATGTTTTGACTACTCGGGACACTGCACCAAGTAGATGTTAGAATATATGGGCTATGCCCATATAATAAAATAAGTTCCTGAAAATATCAAATTGCTAGTAGAGGAGAAGGAAGATGAACATATTAGTGAGTCTTCTTTTGCCTTTGTGTAGCAGGAGAACATGAAAAAGATCGAGCATTCTCACTCGCTCGCTCGCCACGCCAAGGGCACAATGTGTTTTGTGAACGATTCGAGCCGGGCTCAAACCCATGTGGAGACTGCAATTTATTTTCCTGGCCAGGAGAGAATCAATTGTTATTAATTAAGAGTCACTAGTGGACACCTTATGGTAATTTATCGTTTTCTATTTACTTGGATCCTAAACTCTCATAGCTTCTAACACGGCGGGGATGAAAACGGAGAAACATACGTAACTAGGTGTCTCCACATTTTATGCGGAAGCAAAAACATAAAAACATGAAAATGAATACGAAAATAGATATTTTCGTAAATAGATACAAACCATATATTGTGCGGTCAACGATAAGGAAGCGACGTATGGGTGGGTGATACGAAGGAACCACGACGACAGTATGGTGTTCCTAACGCTAGACTATGCGGGTGCACCTGCTCGTTTAGGAGAGAAGGTTGAACGGATTACGAGATTAGATAACAGAATAGATTAGATTAGGTCTTTCTGGCAGAAATTGGCAAATGCATGTTGGATTAGGCCAAACATAACGATCAAAGCCACACTAAAATGGAAAGGTAGGTAAATTTTGTTTCCTTGCCCGTTTCGCCGGAAATTACCGTTTTGTTTCCATTTTCATTTTGCTTACTAACTCTCACCAACAATCAGATTGCATATGTCTCCTCCTTAATGCACATCCACCTTCATTCCTTTTGTTTTGCTACTCCCGGCTCATCATCCCAACAATTGTCTGTACGGGCAGATGGGAGAGCATGCTTGCGAAACCACGCCTCTTGCGAATATGCACCAGGCGAGGGGCGGTAATGTTTTTCGGAGCGTCGACACACCTGTTTGCATATGATTGTCTACTACCCGGCGACTACAAACCACTACTTCGACTAAATCATGTTCATCTCGATAGCCGACGACAATGCAAACGGTGTGGTCACCCCGACCAACACTTACGTCTTCTCACCTTGTTAATATCCCTGCTAACGATTGCTTCATGTGCAAACGGATAAAATGTGCTAGATGTTTACCTATTGCCCATTGTTCTATCGCATGTCTACTTTGCCATATTGTAAGACATTAGGCTAGTTTAAATTAATTTGGAAATTGCTAGTTCATTCAACGGTGGATGCTCACAACAAACTGAAAGTACAATTATTTCAATGTTTTCGTAAAACGTGCTAACAATTACGTACTCCCTCCGTTTTAAATTAGATGACTTCTATTTATCCACATATGAATGTATCTAGACATGTTACAAGTATAATACATCCACATTTGGACAAATGAAAGTCATTTAATTTAGAACAGAGGGAGTAATATGCAAGCGAGATACAATGTGTTCCTAAAACGCAGAAACTTGTTTGTGCATCCTGATTGCGCTGTCAGATTTCAACACGTTTCTAGCTGACATAAATCCAATCCCACTAACACGTCACTGATGCTAGTCATCGCGTTCTCAAAAGGAGTCAGCAAGCAAGCCAGCACTCATCTCTGAAGGAAGAAAGTAACAGAAGATGTTACACATGGGCAAATCCAATTTGAAGTGATATATGAACCATGGTCGTGTCAGGACATCATTCCAGTGACTCTTTGCTACCAAACCAACATCATATTGTGTGCACAATTCTTAACAGAGTCAGTGTCTATATCTTTTACTGTACATGTCAAACTGAGGATCCAACTGTCAGCATTTGCATTAATCTTTTGACCATTTTATTGGTAGGCTCTAAGCCAAGCTTGCACTTTACAGAGCCCTAGCCTGAAATTCGTTGGAAGCCGCAGGCAGGTGGACATGTGTAAACTGAAACTTCAGAGAGCACTAACATGATTTCGTTGAACATAGCAAGCATGTAGTCACGCAGATGGACAAACCCAAATCCAAATCGAACTACGTATACCATCTTATTTTGCATGATGGATACACTAGTGGAAACAGCGCCACTGGTCCCGGGTCGTAAGGGCCTCTAGTACCGGGTGTCCACCCGGGACTAGCAAGGCGACACTAGAGGCCCCCCCTCTAGTACCGGGTCCGTTACGACCCGGAACAACAGGCTCCCACGTGGCCGCCGAGGCGCGGGCGTGGTGGAGGACCTCTAGTCCCGATTGGTCATACGACCCGGGACCAAGGACCTCACACGTGGCAGCTTGTAATTTTTTGTTTTTCCACCCAATTTAATATTGAAATGGTGCAAAAAAAATATGCGTTTAATTAATTAAAAACAGAAACTACATATAACATATCAAAATGTTCATAAATAAAAATATGTTCACGTCTATCCGGTTACATGGAGGTGCTCATAACCGGGACTAGAACCCGTCTATTCGATTACACGTGTGTGGAGATCATAACCGGGACTAGAGCCCGTCTATTCGGTTACACGGGAGATCATAACCGGGACTTCACCGCTATTCTCCATTGTATTTTCCTTTTGTAGGTATGACTTCGCTGAGCAGAAACCCCGCAAGTTCCTTTGCTAGTGCTTGAAAGCGCTTCTTTAGTGGCATACTCTCGCGCAATGGCTCTGCCTATAAAAGAAGGAGATCAATACGAATATTAATCATGACTATCAAAAATTATGAATGACACTGGAGATCAATTGATGAATATGATTGTTCACGTACGTCTGAAAATTTCTTTGGGTCCCGCTCAGTGACCGAACGACGAATCCACTCGCAAACGAAATATCCACAGAAATTGGTCCCCTGTGGTTGCCTCTCGATCCACTTTACGAGAATAGAATTCAATCAAATCATAGTCAACATATAGTGGTATTGAAAACAATAAATAAAGAGATGCGTGAACCTAGCTAGACCGTACTACCTACCTGTGGGTGAACAAAAGTCAGCTGTTCTTCAAATGAACCTGAACCATTTGTCCTCGCTTTGAATTGTTTCCAAACCCTGCCGGGCAAAAAAAAGAATAAATGAGTTATTAGTTGCTTGATATCTCTGAAATCAATAAGAGAGACTGATATAGTGCGATAATGTTTGAAATTACCTTTGGAGCGTATCTAGAATGCGCACGCGGCGGCGGAGACGACTGATGCGGAGGCGACTGATGGTTGTCGTCCCCTTCATCGTCATCAGGTGGTGAATCGTGAATTGGCGGAGACGATGGTGACCTTGGCGCCCAGCCTTCAAACTTGATGTATTTCTTCCGCCATAGAATTAGACCACCCACGATGTCCCCTAGCACCGACTCATCATCAGCTCTTGGGAACTCAAGGTTCAGTGATTCATATCCTTGTACAACTTGATCCACGCCGACACGAGCATATCCATCTGGAATGGCATTGCCAAGCCACGATGTTGTAGAGTCAATGGAGAATGCATAGCCGTCCGCCACCTTCGTGGATAAGTTAAATACTGGGACATGCAGCTCACAAGTTGTCTTCTCCGTGATATAATCCACGGGGTAACTTGTCTCATCATCACCGACCATAACCGAGGAAGCCACGCTGCTTCTGCGATGCGATGGGCCGCCTTGACTCGCTTGTTCCAGCTGAAGAGTTGGCGCCCCTTGCTCGCGCATTTGATCTATTTGCTTCTGCTGCTCCTTATAGAGAGCAACCATCTGGTCATGATTTCTTTCTAAGATCATCAACCGGTCTGATTCCTGCTGCTCCTTCCTCCTCTTTGCTCTCAATCGGCTTCTGTAAGAGGCACGGTCCTCGGGAAACCCTTCAATCCACGACACTTCTCCTAAGCCTCGTGTTGATCCTCCTTTTTCTTTGGTCCCGAGGGCCTCTGACAGCTCGTCCTTCTCTCTGTCGGAAATAAACTTTCCCTCTTTAGACTTGGCAATTAATTCAATAATTTTTTTTGGCTCCGTTGACTACTTTGCTTTCATCAATTATTAACTCCCCTGTTTCCATGTCATACTCCCCTCCATGCGCAAGTAGCCAATTCCTTATCCTTCTGTCCCATTCCTCTGTGACCGGGGTGAGCCCTTTTGCACGCAACTCGGACTCAATTTTTTCCCACTTAGGCTCGGCAACTCGGTAGCCACCTGGCCCCATCTTATGGTGATACTTCTTTTTCGCTGCATTCTTCTTATTCGTTTGCGACCTTTTCTTAGCTCGTTCTGATTTCTTGTACTCCAGAAATGCAGGCCAGTGAGGCCGCTGCCTCTCTCGTGTGCCGGTGAAATCCGGAAGTTTCCCATCTTCTTCCCACTCACGGAATAATTTGTTCTTGTAGTTATTGAATTGTTGAGCCATCTTCTTAAGAGCGAAATGCTTGACTTTGTCCGTCATTTTTTTTGTCTTCACCTCATCTTCCAAGACCGGTAGGGTGAAATGTGCAATGAGCTTGTTCCAAAGCACATCTTTGGTTCTCTTGTCGACGTAACTAACTCCCTCTAACTTTGGCTTAATCCATTCCTGAGTGCTGATATAAACGTTGTCCCTGACAGTGACTCCGCATTGATGCACAAACTTAACTGCGTTCGGCACGGGTGCCAGTGGTTGGCCAGTAGTTGCATTCACCTCGTCAATTGTGAGATGCTCATCTTTGCCCATCCCTTGGGCATGGCCTCGTTTAGTGGTTTGGTTCGATGCGGAGGTCTAAAAATATGAAACATGTGTGAATACATATATATGCACAAATCAGTTATTGCATCTGCTCAACATAGGCTTAATATACCTCGCCAGACGGCGTGGGTCCACCAATTTCCGAGTCCTCATCTTCAGCTCCTTCCGCGGGATGCCGAAATTCATCTTCAGCTCCTTCTGCGGGATGCCGAAATTCACCGGGTTCACAAATGTAGGAAAGTAGCTCTTCTTCCCCTTCTCTCGTTGCGAAGGGAGCATCGATATCCATTGTTTAACTAATACAAAAAAAAGATAAAACAATAATAGCATTAGTACAATAATTCAATATACAAATATGCAACAAAAACAATTTAATATTGCATCTAAAGAAAAAAAATTCAAAAAAAACTTAGGCTGCTGTCCCAATCCCAGCCCAGCCCAAATTTGGGCCAGAACCTGGTCAAAGGTGGCCACCGTGGTCATCGCTGGCCCACCTGCCAGCGCCTACCCGCCCCACCGCCACGTGTGACCGCCCACTGGCCACGCGTGGTCAATGCTGGCCCACCCGCCAGCGACCCAGTTCTGACCCCGCCGCCCTGCCTCGTGTTCCCGCCCCGCCTCGTCTTCACCTCCCCGCCTCGTGTTCCCACCCGGCCTCGCCTTCACCCCCCGTGGTCAATGCGGAGCACGAACAGCCCCCGCCCACCCGGAGTCAATGCTCCTGGCCCACTTGCCAGCGACTCGGGCGCTGGCCCACCCGACGGTTCCCCTCCCGACGGTCCTGGTCTTTAAAAAGGGACGCGCCCGTGCGGATGTGGACACTCCACTCCGCTCCGCCCCCACGGTTCCCCTCCGCCCGACGGTTCCCCTCCGCCCGTCCAGTGCCCTCGCCGCCATGTCGCGCTGGTTCGGGAAGTCCCCGAAGAACGAGACCGGCGAGTCCTCCAACCGTCGCCGCGCTTCTCCACCGCCTCCACCGCCGGTGGCCTTGGGCGTCGTTCCGCAGGGCGTGCGGAGGACCGCGCCACCGGTGCGGGTCGCCCACGCACCCGACGCGCCGCCACGAACCTCCACCACCACCGCTGGAGGGAGGAGGATCCGGCGCCGGCGCTACGTGCCGGAGCCGGAGTGCCAGTGGCACTGGGACAACGCCGCCACGCTGGAGTGGCACGACGTCCACCTCCCCGAGGGCTGGCACCTGAACCCGCAGAGGATTCCGGTGCCGGTCCCGCTCCCTGGGAGGCAACTGGACAGGGAGATCGCGCGCCGGCGCCGCCTCCTCCCTCCGGCGCTCCGCAACGACCCCGTCTACGCGGCGGACTCCCCTCACTGGGAGCAGTGGCTCAAGGACGAGCACGAGGACCGCCGCCACTCCTACTTCGCCCCGGCGCCCCGCGCCGTCCAATCCGCCTACCCAGCGCTGCCCGACCCGCTGTGGTTCGAGGAGGAGGTCCCCGAGGACGACGACGACCCGGAGATGCAGGCCGCCTACGAGGCCTCCAACCGCACCCTCGTCGAGGACGAGATCAAGAGGTGGGAGAAGGTGAGGACCGCGGCCGCGGCCGCCCTGCTGCCGCCGCCGCCGCCAATGCAGCAGGAGTACGACCCGGACGAGGTCGAGCCGTGGCACTACGCCATGGAACGCGAGCAGGAGCAGGAGCAGGACCTTCCGCCGCCGCCTCCTCTGCCCACCGGCCTCGTTGGCCAGTCCTGGGTCTTTACCGGCGGGAGCTGGGAGGCGCCACGGGAGCAGGAGCAGGAGGCGCCACCGGAGCAGCAGGAGGCGCCACCGCAGCAGCAGGCGCCACCGGAGCATCTCTGGACCCCGCCGCCCTTCTACATCCTCGACGACTAGGCGGCACCGGCACCGGCGACCCTCCCCCCTCCAATGTAATGGCCTTATCAATGGCCTCCCCCCCCCAAATGTAATCGGCCGGTTGTGGCCTATAACTATAATGAAATCGGCCCCTTTAGGCCCTAAAAATTTGTTCTTGTTTGCCAACTCCGGCGCCGGCCCCGTGGTTAGGGTCCGCCGCCGCCGCCGCGCGCTAGATCTGAGAGAGGGAGAGAGTAGTTGGTCGGGGGGACGAGCTCACCGCGTGGGTCGGGGGCGAGCTTTGCTTGCTCGGGGACGACGATCTTGCTCGGGGGAAGAGCGGGGACGGCCGCGCCCGGAGCAGGAGCAGGACGGCGACCCACGGTGAGGGCGGCAGCGGCGCGGGAACGAAATCCGGCAGCCTGGCGGCGCAGGGGGCGGCGTCGTCTGGAGCCCGGAGGCGGAGCGTCGATTTGCTGGACTTGGGCAAATTTTCGGCCCGAGCCACTAGAAGTAGCGCCAAAAAGGCCTCTAGTACCGGGCCGTGGCTCCACCCGGTACTAGAGACCCTCTAGTACCGGGCCGTGTTACCACCCGGTACTAGAGGTCCCTCAGGGCCGCGAAAATTTGCGCGCCAAGCCCAGTGGACCTGTAGTACCGGGTGGTCGCACGGCCCGGTACTAGAGGTTAATTTTTTTTAATTTTCTGGTTTCTTACTTTTTTATATCTTTTGATTTACTTGTCTAAATTAAGTAAAAATTGCTTTCATTTTCCTGTTTTCTGTTTTGGTTTAAAATGAAGTATCACATGCGCTTGGTTTTAAATTAAGTACTACATACGCTTAATTTAAAATCAATTCAAAAATTTATAAATCAAGTACTACATTCCGCCACCGCCATACGCTTGATTTCATTGACATGTCTGTCTTGTCCTCCAGACTATAAATTATATAAAAGTTTAATAAATTATTACACATCATGAACAACATCCCTATTTAGTCTTCGCTTTTTCTTTTTGTGAGACCCTTTCTTCTGATCGCTCCGTAACCATGGACAAGGGTCTGCATATAACTTGAGACTTGGGTCAGTGGTCACTTTGAAGGGCGGAATTTCATGAAATGAGAGTTTCCACCTAGAAGAAATGGGTTAATACACGAAATGAGAGTTTCCACCTAGAAGAAATGGGTTATAGCTAGGGAACCCGAATGTTTTGTGTTTGAGCGCCACTTCGATCCAAGCAGCGGTAAGACGTCTCTGATGATCTGCAACCGGCCGCAAGACATCTCTGATGATCTGCAACCGTTTGGAACGGTCGCAGGTCATCAGAGACGTCTTGCCGCTGGTTGCCCAAAGATGCCTTTCCGAGTGACGCTGGAATGTTTTGTGTTTGAGCGCCACTTCGATCCAAGCAGCGGCAAGACGTCTCTGATGATCTACAACCGTCCGGCAACACATCTCTGATGATCTGCAACCGTTTGGAACGGTCGCAGGTCATCAGAGACGTCTTGCCGCTGGTTGCCCAAAGATGCCTCTCCGAGTGACGCTGGAATGTTTTGTGTGTGAGTAACCTGTCTGAGGAGGGGGGCTATATATAGGGTACGTGTGCTTCTTTAGTCCCGGTTGGTAACACAACCGGGTCATGTGGCTCACGAAGTGGTCGTGATACTGCTGATCCAACAGCTCACAATCCCTCAAAAGAAACACACCCCTGATCCAACGTCTCACAAGCGCTTGAAAGAAACACACGATCCGTGTGCTTCTTTAGTCCCGGTTGGTGTTACCAACCGGGACTAAAGGCGGGCTTTGCGGTCACGACACGTGTCCTCCCCCAGCGTTGCCCTGGGCACGTGTCCTCCCCCAGCGCTGCCCTGTAGGTCTTTATATATTGTCGCCGACGGGGTAAACCCTAATCCAACATTCCTAGCCACGAACGCATCGTCTCCACGAGATGGATCCGCCACGCCCGCCGCAGCGCCTTCTGGACGAGGTCGAGCGTGCTCGGCAGAGCGCGCTTGGGCGCAACCGCGGGAGCCTATCCCGCCGTATGCCCACGAGCCCGGCGTGGAGAGGAATGCCCAGCTACCGGCCTCCTGCTCCACCAGGTGCCGCCGCACCTCCACCTGGCGCCGCTGCACCTCCACCAGGCGCCGCCGCTCCTCCCGCGGAGGAGGAGGACGACGACTTCGACTGGAGCGACGACGGGGAAGAGGGTTGTGGGTTGCAGATACAGGAGGCCATGGCAGCCTCCTTCCAGTCTGTCCGCGACTACCCTGTCCAGCGAGCAAAGACTTCCTACCAGCTCAAGGCGAAGGAGGCTTCCGAGCTGGATTGGGCGCTGAAAGACTCATCCTCCATGGATCTTGCCCTCCGCCGCAAACGTGCGCGCGAGAACCGGGCGGCCGCCCACGGGGCTGGCTCCTCCCGCCGTTCCCCCTAATCCTACGGCCTTCGAGCCAGCAAGTCTGTTTATGTAGAATAATGTTGGTGATGTTGGATCAGGGGTGTGTTTCTTTCAAGCGCTTGTGAGACGTTGGATCATGTGTAATAATGTACTAGAGGTTAATTTTTTTTAATTTTCTGGTTTCTTACTTTTTTTATATCTTTTGATCATTTCACATCACAAAGTTTGATGCTACATCAAAAATTTATAAATTAAGTACTACATTCCGCCACCGCCATACGCTTGATTTCATTGACATGTCTGTCTTGTCCTCCAGACTATAAATTATATAAAAGTTTAATAAATTATTACACATCATGAACAACATCCTTATTTAGTCTTCGCTTTTTCTTTTTGTGAGACCCTTTCTTCTGATCGCTCCGTAACCATGGACAAGGGTCTGCGTATAACTTGAGACTTGGGTCAGTGGTCACTTTGAAGGGCGGAATTTCATGAAACTTGTCGTAATCTTCTGACATGTCTGTCTTGTCCTCCACTCCCACGATGGTTCTTTTCCCTGAAAGAACTATGTGGCGCTTTGGCTCATCGGCTGATGTATTCACTTCCTTATCTTTTTTTTTTTTGGCTTGGTAGACATGTCCTTCACATAGAAAACCTGAGCCACATCCTTGGCTAGAACGAATGGTTCGTTGTCGTACGCAACATTCGTGAGATCCACTGTAGTCATTCCGTACAATGGGTCTTCCTTTACCCCGCCGCCTCTCAGGTTGAACCATTTGCACCAGAACAAAGGGATCTTCAAAGAAGGTCCATAGTCAAGTTCCCATATCTGCTCTATGCAACCATAATATGTGACCGTGGCCTCATTCGTGCTCTTATCATCAAAGCGGACACCACTATTTTGGTTGGTGCTCTTTTTATCTTGGGCGTTCGTGTAAAATGTATTCCCGTTTATCTCATACCCTTGGAAAGTCCAAATAGTCGAAGATGGCCCCTTAGACAACAAGAACAGCTCATCTGAGACTGTGTTGTTGTTGTTCAGATGCGTTTCCAACCAACCGCCAAAATTCTCCATGTGTTCCTTTGCAATGGCGGAGTCATCCATCCCCGGGTTGTTAGAGCGTACAATATCCTTGTGCATCTGGATATACGGAGCCACCAAAGTGGAATTATGCAGAACTGTGTAGTGTGCTTTTGTGAAAGAATACCCGTCCCTGCATATGTATGATTTCTTTCCTAGAGTGCCTTCTCCACTTAGTCTCCCCTCATGTCGCGATTCAGGAAGACCAATCGACTTAATGCCGGGAATAAAGTCAACACAAAACTCAATGACCTCCTCTGTTCCATACCCTTTGGAGATGCTTCCTTCTGGCCTAGCACGGTTATGAACATACTTCTTCAACACTCCCATGAACCTCTCAAAGGGGAACATATTGTGTAGAAATACAGGACCCAGAATGTGAATCTCGTCGACCAGGTGCACTAGGAGATGTGTCATAATAGTGAAGAAGGATGGTGGGAACACCAACTCAAAACTAACGAGACATTGAGCCACATCCTTCTGTAACCTTAATAGAGTGGTTGGGCTGATTGACTTCTGCGAAATTGCATTGAGGAACGCACATAGCTGAACAATGGATACTCGAACATTTTCCGGTAGAAGCCCCCGCAATGCAACCGGAAGCAGTTGAGTCATCAGCACGTGGCAGTCATGAGACTTTAGGTTCTGGAACTTTTTCTCTGCCATATTTATTATTCCCTTTATATTCGACGAGAAGCCAGACGGGACCTTCATACTGCTCAGGACTTCAAAAAATATCTCCTTCTCTTCTTTGGTAAGAACGTAGCTAGCAGGACGTAGACGTCCTTTATCCGTCCTCATTGGATGCAGGTTCTTTGGGTCTTTCAAAAGTTGCTGGTCCTCTCGTGCTTCGGAGTATCTTTTGCCTTCCCATACACGCCCAAGAAGCCTAGCAGGTTCACGCAAACATTCTTCGTCACGTGCATCACGTCGATTGCAGAGCGGACCTTTAGGATTTTCCAATAGGGTAGTTCCCAAAATATAGACTTCTTCTTCCACAGGGGAACGTGGTTGTTAGCGTCATTCGGAACAGACTGTCCGCCAGGACCCTTTCCAAAGATTACATCTAAATCCTTGACCGCATCATATATATCTTCACCACTTTGGAGGGGTGGCTTCGGCCGGCGATCTTCCTCACCTTTGAAATGCTGCTGCTTGCTTTTCTTTCTTAGGGGATGCTGAGTTGTAAGAAATCGACGATGACCCGGGTACACATTCTTGTTACCTACATATATACTTTCAGTGCTATCTAAACAGTGTGTGCATGCATTGTATCCCTTGTTCGACTGTCCTGAAATGTTACTAAGAGCAGGCCAATCATTGATGGTTACAAACAACAACCCTCGTAGGTTAAATTCCGCTTGTTTGTACTCATCCCACACAGGTACCCCTTCATCACGCCACAACTGTAAAAGTTCATCAACTAATGGCCTCAGGTAGACATCAATGTTGTTACCGGGTTGCTTCGGGCCTTGGATGAGCACTGGCATCATAATGAACTTCCGCTTCATGCACAACCAAGGAGGAAGGTTATAGATACATAGAGTCACAGGCCAGGTGCTATGACTGCTACTCTGCTCCCCAAAAGGATTAAAGCCATCCGTGCTAAGACCAAACCTTAAGTTCCTTGGGTCACGTGCAAATTCCTTGTACTCTGTATCGATTTTTCTCCACTGCGACCCATCAGCCGGGTGTCTCAACATCTCGTCGCTCTTGCGGTCTTCTTTGTGCCATCGCAACAACTTGGCATGCTCTTTGTTTCTGAACAAACGTTTCAACCGTGGTATTATAGGAGCGTACCACATAACCTTGGCAGGAACCTTCTTCCTGGCGGGCATGCCCTCAACATCGCCAGGGTCATCTGCTCTGATCTTATACCGCAATGCACCGCATACCGGGCATTCATTCAAATTCTCATACTTCTCACCGCGGTAGAGGATGCAGTCATTAATGCATGCATGTATCTTCTGCACATCTAATCCTAGAGGGCAGATAATCTTCTTTGCTTCATACGCACTCTCGGGCAATTCGTTACCAGCCGGCAGCTTGTCCTTCACTATTTTCAGTAAACTCCCAAATCCCTTGTCAGATAAACCATTCGCTGCCTTCCATTGCAATAATTCCAGTGTGGTACCGAGCTTTGTGTTGCCATCTTCGCAAGTTGGGTACAACTTTGTTTTGTGATCCTCTAACATGCGCTCCAACTTCAACTTCTCAAGTGTAGTTTCTGCTAGGGTATGTGCATCAACGATGACCCCACGTAAATCATCATGTATGATGGGATCATCTGGTTCATCATCAGCTTCCCCTGTTGGGTTACCAACATATTCAGGGTACATGTAGTTGTCATCGTTCTCTTCTTCTTCGTTATCTTCCATCATAACCCCTTTTTCTCCGTGCTTGGTCCAACAATTATAGCCGGGCATGAAACCAATCGTTATCAGGTGGAGGTGAATTCTGTCTGTGTTAGGGTAATCCTTCTCATTCCGACATTTCTTGCATGGACAACACATAAAACCATTGGGCCCTTGTTATCCTTAGCCACATTGAGAAAAGATTGCACGCCATCCATGTACTCTTTAGAGCGTCGGTCAGCGTACATCCACGGATGACTCATCTGCAAATCACCGCTAAAACCCATTACGATAAACCAACTTAATAGGAAACATATCATATTCATTAATACAAGTTCATCACATTAAAACCAAAGTATAGTAGTGACCAAATGTAATACATAGTTCTCATAAAACATAAATTAATTAAAACTAGAATACAACTATCTAAAGAATTTAAATCCAACAACAAATGCGATCAGAATCGCAACTAAGGTAACTATTGAACCAACAGCATAATGATACCAAGCCTCTTGACTAATGACATATTTTCTAATCTTTCTAAGCTTCAAGCGCATTGCATCCATCTTCATCTCGTGAACAGCGACGACGTCGGTAAGCTCGACCCCGTGAGTATCAACGATGTCGGCAATCTTCAAGTCCAATACCATCTTCTCTTCTAGGCATTGGAGACGAAGATCTTCACTTATCTTCAATTTTGCTTTCAAATCGTTGTTTTCTTTTATAAAAAACTCTACAATAGGGTCGGCTGGAATTTCCGGTTCAACTACCTCCTAAATAAAAATATATCTATGTCAATTTGGTCGGCATGATTGTTATAAACACGAAACAAAATAAATAGTGATAAAAATATACCACATCCGAATCATAGACCGGACGAGGGACGACGGGGACGGATATCAAAACCATGACACTATACATAAAAAACATAAGAAAATTATACAAGAAAAATAATTATGCAATCAAATCATACAAGTAATTTTGTAAAATAACAGATAAAAGAAGAGGCTCACCGAGGTGGTGCCGGTCACGGGATGGCGGGGGCTATCGACGGCGGTGAGGACCGAGACGACACTAAAATCCACAAATAATAAATTAATTTGAGCTCAAAATACATAAAAAAATGAACTACCTAGCTTAGGCATTTCATCAAACACCTAGGTAGCACTATAAAAATGAAATGAGCTAAACTTGTATGGAAATGGCTAAAATTCGGCCGCCGGGTGAAAGGATCAAGTGTTGCTAACCCTTGGAGAGATGGGTGCCGTCTATCTTGACAAATCTTGGAAAAAAATGGGGCTACACTTGAGCTTGAGAGAGGAAACAATGGAGATGATCTTGAGAGTTCAAAATGGTGGCTGGCCCGGGGTGGGAGATGATATAGCGGGACCTCTAGTCCCGGGCTGTACCACGGCCCGGGACGAAAGGTCCACCCTCCTGTCTCCACCCTGCCGCTGACTGCCTCGGTCCCGGGTGGTATCACGGCCCGGAACTAGAGGTGCCCTACAACCCGGGACCCGACCTGCGCAGCGTCGGAGCAGCCGGCCCGGTACTAGTTCCCTCCTCTAGTCCGGGATCGAACCACGCCCGGGACTAGAGCCCAACACCCCTCTCCACCAAAGCCCCTGTTTCCACTGGTGATATGTGAGGACTCGTTTGTTATAAAGTGACGGCACTAGTTGTGTAAAGTCTAATAAGCCCAAGAACCATGGGTCAATTTCCATGTCTAGTACTCTCTCCGTTCGAAAAAGGATGTCACAAAAATGAACTATAGATAGACCATTTTTGTGACATCCTTTTCCGAACGGAGGGAGTATAAAGTGACTGCAGTAGTTGTGTAAAGTCTAATAAGCCCAAGAACCTTGGTTCAATTTCCATGCCTAGTATAAATGTGTGTCGTCCATGCCATGGAATTCAGCAGAAGCGGAAAAAACATGAAAAAAAAGGAAAAACTAAGAGGATAATTTCTTTCATTGAGAGTTGAAATCAAGACCTCCCGCTTACTAAACGGGTGCTCTAACCAACTAAGCTATGAAATCTAACTGGCTTGTTGAAAATTAACGTTTTATATATCATTATATTATGTGCTGGAAACCTGAAGCTGGTGAAGACTTATCAGATTTTTTTTCATGGCAAGTCCAAGAACGACGGGACTGGATTATCATTCGCTGAATAAGGTCAAGACGTAGACAGAAGAAGAAGACGGCTACATTTGTCCACTCTGGGCGTCAGGCTTCCTCGAGCCACGCGTGCGCCGATATCGAACGCATCGATCGAGCATGGACCTACGTATCTATCTACTCATCGATCATGTCCACTAAAACAATCCGATCCCGGCTTCTGGTTGGCGCCAAGAGCCGGTGGGATTTAACCCTGCGGGATGAGAATCGTACGTGTTGGCGTGCCTCACGGGCCAGATTCAATCGAGGAGGAGACTGTTACTCATCTTTCTCCCGATCCAATCCACCACTGCTCCCACTCAGTCACTCACGTACCATAGCTCCAGGTTACATTCAGAACTCGATCTTCTGCATGCTTCACGCGTTCTAGGTCATGCCTCATGTAGTCATGTGCCAAGAGCCAATAGGCAGCAGCAGCTTTTCCGGTGAACCTCAGCTTCTTTCTCCTGCTGTGCCATCCGATCATCCTTACCTTGAGCTTTCCAGAGAGATACGCCACTAACTCACTGTCAAAGATAAGGTGAACACTGCTCCTACCTACCTATCCATGCCACCCCACTGTCTGTCTGCACCCGATCTCTGCAGCTGGCTGCAGTTCACTTGGATCCAGGATACAGATATGTGCCTCCTGCAGTGCAAGCTATCAAGCGTTCCTGGCCGCGAGTAAATTCTGAATATGCGTCCTGACGTCGCGGTTCAGATCCTCCGCCGCGTCACATTGCATGGTGCAGGAGTGCCGGCAGAGCAGAGAGCACATGAGAAGTGAACTTGGAGGCGACGTTACAGTGTCTGTTAATTTCCACGTTTACGTTAGACATGACCTGTGCTCATCGATCATAGAGTACCTCTCTAATTGGACAGGAGAACGCCCATTGTACTTGCTTTAGCACAGGCTTCTTCTAATCTTACGTTCGGAGCAAACGCCGGCCAGGCAAGTACGTAGATGATTCAACAACATTATCCAGCATGTGTTACTTCATTCCATGTTTCTGTACACATGTTTAAAGTCGAAGGAAGTTTCTTGAACATGGCTAGCTAGCCGCCGGATGAGATAAGTGCGAAACATGTTCACAATTTCATAAAAACCTTTTCGGGATCACACGCCCGGTCAAATTAGCAGACCCCACCGGTAGAACGTGACCTACTGCCGACGCCGATCGTATCACAGAAAAGAAAGAATAGAGGCGGCGGCCTAGGGTTTCAACCCTAGCCGCCGCCGCCGACGCCGATCTACTTCTTCATCGTCGCCTTCGTTTTGGATTTGACGGGTCATCGCTTTCTTTAGTTGCCGCTCTGGCACTAGCAGGGGTGGGGACCTCGGACCTGCGCAGGGCGCTACACAAGGGTCCTTAATGTTAGAGTTTGGTTTTCTTCGTCAATGGAGATGACATCGTTTGCAATAAGTAGTCTTCCGCGCTTCGTTCGACGGCGAGATCTTCTTCTCGACGTCAACGGTGTCTTTGGAAGATTAAGTTTGTCTAGGTATGGTTCTTCAGATCTTGCTTCGCCAGATCAATTTTGGATTGTTTCTCATGGTTGTCGCGAGGAGGTTTGTCCTCGCAATATCTATCCCGGCTACTATGTCTTCGGCAATGGTGATTCGTTCTCTTATCTCCCAACGACGTCGACAAAGTGGTACGGTTATTTGTCCCTGAAATATCAGTGGTGGTGCTCTTGCCGATGTTGCTTGATTAATTTAATGGTTGCGTGCGTGCACAAAGCCTTGACATTGCGGCTCAAAATTAAAAAGGGAGAACCTTCGGTAGTATTCACAGGTATGTGGTTTGCTGTTTTCGGCGTTGTTCTACGGCTGCCTTCAGAAAAGTACAAGATTGTGTCATGGATGAAGAAAGAGGTTGAAAATCTCATAGATTTGCTCGTCTTTTTAGTTTTGTTTTTGTAATCGATATAATCGTGTACTCTTTGTTGGTTTAATATATGTGAAAAATTTAAAAAACAAAAGCAGACCCCACGGGTCCACTGGCTGTCGGGCGGCGTTTCAAACATTGCTTGCCGCGCGCTGTAAGAAGATTCCTGATGAATCTTCATGCTGAGCCACTCGATCCATCGGGTGCATGATAACCTTCCAAAGATGTGAAGAGCACCACTAGTCACCAGAGAAGTCGCTTGTCACCAACCCACGGACGTATGTGTCATTCTTGTCCACTGACACCCTGCATGACTTGTCTACGTCTGAATACGGCTACGTCAAAAACTATATACGAGTACTTTTTTTAATATTTTGTTAGTGGTTACAAAATCACAATCAACAAATACTTGTACATATGGATGTAATAACATCAAGCTTGTGTCTAACTGTTCCTCAAATCTAACTTGAGACAATTATAAAATTAGATCCTATAGTAAGTCATAAAAGTTCTATGTTCAGTTGTTTACCACCTCTCTTTTAGCAAGGCAAGACTTTATTAGTTAGATTCTTCTTTTGGCGTGTCCGACTTGTCTTTGTGTTAGACCTTCCCTACTGTGAAGTCGGAGCTACTATCTCAAGCGATGACGATGACCTATGTGGGGAGGTCCGGTTTTCTGTGCGGTCTTGCCCATCTTCTCTTCAAAATTCGCCTTGAAATCCGAGCTATCAGTTTTCTACGCGAAGAGCCAACTGTTTGCCATGGACCGATGTGGTCTTCACGTGGCCGTTACGGGAGGTCTCCTAGATGGTCATCCTTTTAGTGAAGTCGGAGTCGCTAGCCGATGGAAGAGTGATGACGATGACGATGGTGGAGTGGTGGGCAACCTCGACGATGATGCTCGTTTTCAGCATGTGTGTTTGCGTTTGGTAACCAGGTGACTATGTACCATCGTGACGGTCATGTTACATGACCGTTGGCGAGGGTATGTACCAGTTTTCAGCTGGCCCCGCACAATTAACCGGACAACTCTCCTTCACTAATTAATGAAAATAGTAAATCTTTTGCCTTGTTTTAGAAAAAAAAAGGCAAAGACCAGTCTTATTTGCCAAGGCACATTTGGCATTCCGTTCATAGGGATTCAGTTCAGCAATGACAACTCAGAGGGAGTAGTATACAAAATCAAACACGAGATTCTATGCTTCGGCTTCACAAGTGTTGACCAGTGCATGCTGCATGCATGCATACTAATTAACCATGCTCGATCGGTAGTGCGACGCATCATGACATTTAATCATTTAGTGGACACTAACGATGATGTTAGGTGAAAATGGCCGGACAATCCATGCCAACCGTCCAGGGTAACTGGAATTCCACGTACAAATTCTACTCGATTCCGCGCCACTTCGACCGAGCAACCCATTCTGAACCTCTCATCTTGGGAGATCTGAATCTCTCGTTTCTGGCCGTCCACGTGTCCCATCGTACCCAACAGTAGCGTGTTTTAAGATTTCAAAGGTCCAATCTTGCTCGATGTTTCTTTTGCCGTATCGGAATATATAACCCATGAAGGTTGCAGCTTTTTTTTGTTTCTTTAAATTGCGGCCATCAATCTTGTCTGCAAATTAGTACGTTCTGTTTTCGGTGACCGTTCACTGATTCCTTCTCGATTGTTCTTCACCGCTTGCGAATTCGTTCTGGGGCCCATCATTCAAAATGAAATTTTTGTCCTACTAGTTTCTAGCACTACTACCCGTGGAGGTGGGAGCATAATCTGTAGGCAAGAAGAACTACTATTTCAAAATACCAAATCTGAATGATTGTTGTGTAGTTCCTAAATATTTATAGTTCTGGTGTGTGGTTCTGGTTCAAGATAAGTTTAAACAAGTAGCAGGATAATTTGTGTAGTCATTAGTACACTAGTTAGAGTGAAATGCACTCGATAAATAAACTTGCGTGGAGTATTTTCAGTGTACTCCATCTATCTATCATGCAATTTTAAAAAAAACTCCCTCCTGTTCGGTTTATAAATCTTGTGGCTATTATTACATCGTTAATTTGATAAACATAATACACGCTATATATTTATCTGAAGTATATAATTAGAGACTTCGAATTATATGGTATATTCGGAATACATTGGTACAAATAGCGAGAGGGAGTATAGCATAAAGCCACCAAATGCGTCCATACAAACTAAATATTTTTTCTCTTATATGTTGGTTGACTTATATAACCAAATCAATCCAATGAAGTCTGATTCTGACACAAGCAGTTGATGATAGAAGAAGAACAAACTCAGAATTTCCTAAGACTCTTTTCCAAAGCACTTCTTGCTCTCTTCCTCTCTGCCCTGTTGAAAGTCGTCCAGGAGAACCCGACGAGCTTCTCTCCACTCTCTGGTGGCGATGCCACCCCATTGCTGGAAAAAGAGTATTGCGGGAGTTTCATGTACGTAGTCGGTACAGTTCGAGTATAGATCTTGTCACCATAATGTGTTTTGCTAATTTGCTGTCATATCTCTGGACGCTCGAGTCGATCTCGAGCAACAGACATGACATTTTGGTGGGGCCAGCCTCCGTTGACATCAAGAGGTGGGAGACGACAACTTCTGATCTCGCAACCCTACCTCGGCAAGTAAGCTCATCTCTCGATCTTCGCTCAGCCCAATTCTCTGGTGACGGGTCTCACTTTGCTCGGGGAGAAGTTAAATTTTATCTAATCTATACTTCTTATAAAGCAAAACCCCACTAACTTCATTAATTATTTTTCTATCTCAACATGCAAGCTATTCACATCATCCATTCTCTTAACCAATCAATTGTCCATGTCATCTCCACTAATTAATCACACATCATCTATTTCTTAAGCCACATCATCCACTATTTGAGCCATTATTATCCATGTCATCCCATATTTATTAATGATTTTTATCCATTCATGAAAACTATTCGGATTATAAATTCTTTTATCCATACAATTACCTCATCAATTTTAGTTATTAAATATATAAATATTATACATTGATTAGATTTAGATTTTCAATTATTGTGTCCAATCGAATCCTGAATATTTCAGGAAAAAGTCCCGTTGCATGTGTCATATGTCCTTTCATTTATATTAGAATTTTTATAAAAAAATTCCCGCTGCAATGCGCGGGGTATTTTCTAGTTATATTTATACTGAATACATAACAACATGACTTACGACATACTTTGTCGACTCTCTCTGCTGACGTGGCATAATCATTATGAACCACGGTGGGTGTTGGCAGTAATCATGCAATTCCAGTATCTTGGCAAGGTTATATTGGAGAGAGTTACTAACTCCGTATCAAAATGTAAAATGTTTTAGCCTTTTTTGGTCCATATCTATGTAGACATGTTTAAATGCAAGATTCATGTGAACCTTTCACTAAAACAAGTCTACATACGTGTGGACCAAAAAAAGTTAAAACATCTTACATTTTGATATGGAGTGAGTATATATACTTATTTATGCCGAGGAACGAGACTTCATGTCTTGGCAAGCTAATTATGTTTAGGAGAAACCTAGACATTTCCATGCGTATTTTTTCTGGAAATTGGAGTTATCCCGGCCTTTGCATGGAAGATATGCATATGGTGTTGACATTTCCATCTGCATATAGGTAAAATAATACATCTTTTCTGTAAAGTATGCTTAGATACAGTATATGTATACACACGATCTTTCATGCCAAATAAGAAATTCTACACTCTACTTATCTACCGGAACCGTAAGAAGGTACACTGTTAGACAATATGTCACGTATAGCGTGACATATCCCCTATTTCTTAAATCGTGGAGAGTCCTATTTGTGTAACCTCCCATTTATGGTTAGGGTTTTGTAACTTTGTCTATATATATGCAATGCAATGGAAAGGCCCATCGTGGTCAATTCTCTCACATGGTATCAGCCTAAAACATCCTAAACCCTAACTCGCTTCCGCTTCCTCGCTCTAAACCCTAGCCGCACCATAGCCGGCCGCAGCCACCGCCGCCAGCCTTCTCCTCCTTCCTTCCCCCTCCTCCTCCATGGCGCCACCACCCGAGCCCCACCCCGACGCCCATCTCTGGGCGCAAGCCACCGCCATCCAGGACATCCGCTCGCTGGTTCCAATCGTCCTCGAACTCAAGGTCCCCTCCTTCCCCAAGTGGCGCACCTTCTTCACCATCGCCGTCACCACCTACGCGCTCGAGGATCACCTCACCACCGCCACCCCGCCGACCGACCCAACCGGGCTCCACCTCGACGCCACCGTGCTCCGCTGGCTGTACGGTTCCATGGCGATGGACATCGTGGACCTTGTCATGGCCACTGATGCCACCGCCTACACGGTTTGGACTGCCGTCACCGCGCTCTTCAACGACAACAAGAAGACTCGCGAGATCTATCTCGCCGAGGCGTTCCGCAACATCCGGTAGGAGGACCACTCCATCAACGACTACCTCCTTCTCCAGAAGACAGCGGCCGACTCTCTCGTGGAGTTTGGCGCCCCCGTGTCCGACTCGGACCTCGTCACGAACGTGATCAAGGGCCTCCACGAGGACTACGACAGCATCGCCGACCTCGCCCCCCTCATCAAGCCGTTCCCGTCCTTCCTCGAGTTTCGGAACATGCTGTTGCTCCACGAGCTGAAGGTGACCCGGCGCGCTGCTTCGGCCTCCAGCTCCGCCGCGACCTTCGTCGCCGCCAAGCCCGGCCCCGCGGGTCCTACCACCCCCGCCATCACCACAGTCGGTCACGCCGGTGGCTCCTCTGGCTCCACCGGCACCCAACCCTCACCACGGCTCCGGTTATGGCAAGAACAAGGGCAAGAAGCCCTATGGTGGCTACGGCCCCAAGAACGACGGTGGTGCTCCTGCTATGCCCGCCCCCTTCAACCCTTGGACCGGGGCGATCCAGATGTGGCCCATGCAGCCGCACGGTGCCGGGAGCAGCATCCTCGGCGCTGCCCCTCGTCCGGGCCCTCGCACCCATGCCTACATGGCCGCACCACCACCTGCGCCGACCTCCTTCTACAATGCCCACTGAAAGGGCATGGCACCCCCATGTGTGGTTTTGGTAATTAATGACAATCCCTATGGATTAATGGTTGCATTGAGTTGTACTTGTAGTGTTTGTCCATAGACCATGCTTGAACTCCATATGTTGGATTTAAGGTTGATGCCATGAATATATTGATATAATGGAGTATTTGGCATCAAGATCATCGAGTTGTATGGATATATTTGATATGATCAAGAAGAAGAGTATGTGATGACCAAGTTGTTATTCGAGGAGTTATCCGATTATTGGTCATATGCGAGTTGAGCATATTGCAAGTATGTCTTGAAGAAAAGAATTATGTGATCATTCATGGTTATCTTCAAGACATCATCTATTGAAAAGAGAAGAAAAGATAAAAGGTTAATCAAGATATTGATCAACACTCAAAGCTACAAGATGTACCAAGTGGGATCATGTATCTCTTGGTATGGTAAGCAATTGTCCATATAGCTTTGTGAACTAACTCATGATATGTGTGTAGCATTTCTATGTGTGGTTGGGTATCTTTCTATGGGCTTGCATCAAATGAAGATTTCATATAGCCCATGATCGATGACGTCAAGTGGTGATCGTCATCAATGTTTAGAAGCGCAAGTTCAAGAGGAGCATCTCGAAGAAATCCTAGTCTTGAAGCTTGCCACCCATTTAGAGAAAATGTTCATGTGAAGATGTGCCTAAGAGAGGCTCTCCCATAGTGGAGTATGGGGGAGCAATGTTTGAGTCATCATCAAACGAAGCGCAATCAAGAAAGGTGGTCCACTTGAAGAGATCAAGATCGATGTCATCTAGCTCAAGTGGAATGCGCAAGGCAAAGGTATGATGTTGATAAGGTTTCTATTTTACCGGTCTCTTGGTGCTAGTTGGGAGACCAGGTTATATGATAGATACTGTACTATCCAGAGGGGCTCTCGACTAAAGCTTAAGCGTATCAGTTGGAGAGAGCTCAAACCTTTGCATACTTGGCATATCATCTTTCTTGGTTCTTATTTGGTTTTTATCCATGTGGGAATTTAGAGCTTGTGTTCATCTCTATACCAACCTCTAGTTCATCAAAACAGATTTAATGAATAACGTGTTGTGTTTTCGTGTCGGAAATATTATCGGTTTATCCGTTAGGAAAGTTCCACACCTTCCCATGTGTGTCAACTTAACTCTATTTATGGTTCTTAATATTTCCTTGTCGTTACCTTTCCAACAAAATTGGTTTCACCTAATTTGGAGTTCAAACGAGAAAGTTATTGAGTTTGCAGTTTTGCTGTTTCTGTCAGTTTTCTGTAAATCGGATATTCCGGGTTGTTTTGGACCGGAATATCCGGCCCCCAGTTTTTGCTCAAAAAACGGCTAAGAACCAGAACGCGAAGTCTACTGGTGGTACCCAGATATTCACAGTCGGATATTCCTGATGGAATCGGATTATCCGCCTTACCGGATTATCCGGTCCCCTGTCTCTCCAACGGGTAGATTTTTGGGAGGGGTATTTATACCCCTCCACCTACCTCCAGCCAGCCAACTCTCTTGCAGCTCGTTTGTCCCCCATTGTTGACCTTCTTGGCAGATTTTTGGGAGGGGTATAAATACCCCTCCACCTACCTCCAGCCAGCCAACTCTTTTGAAGCCTTTGGATCTAGATCTTGGAGGAATTTGGTGTTCCTCTTTGTTCTTCCTCTCTTCTCCCCCCAATAGCATTAGTTGCTTTGGTGGGATTTGAGAGTGAAGGATTTTCAGCACTTCTTGTGTTCTTGCCCATTGCATCGGTTGCATCGGTTAGAGTTCTCCACGGTGATACGTGAAAATCGAAGTTGAGAAGCTTGTTACTCTAGGGTACTTGGGGTGCCCTAGAGCTTGTCCTCTTGGAGTGCCCTAGATGGTCCTTGTTGATCTCGAAGTTTTGGTGGCTCGCGGGATTGTTCGGAGCCTTCAATTAAGTTGTGGAGACGTGCCCCAACCTTGTGAGTCTTGTGGCTTTGGGAGCCACAGGATTCCGGTGAGAGCCTCCAATTAAGTTGTGGAGTGTGCCTCATCCTTATACGGGTTCGGTGACCACCCTCAAGTGTCCCATAGTGGCTCGTGGCACTCTACATTGGTAAAGGCACGAACGAGATTACGGTGTGTCATTTGACGGCTATTCGGAGATCACTTTGTGACTCCGCACCGCTCCAACGGAGACGTAGCTTCCATTGGAAAGTGAACTTCGGGATAAATCCTACTCTCCAAGTGCCTCGGTATTTCTATACCCGAGCTTCTTACTTATGCAATTTACTTTGTGATAGCCATCGAGGTTGAAGTAATATATCTTGCTATCACATAGTTGCTTATCTTAATTAGCATAAGTTGTTGGTGCACATAGGTAAACCTAGCTTTGTTTAGGTTTTGTGCTTGATAACTTAACCGCTAGTTTTATTCCGCATTTATTCAAGCCTAAACCATAGAAGAATTTTAATCGCCTATTCACCCCTCCCTCTAGGCGACATCCGTGTCCTTTCACCCACGGCGGCGTTCCCCATGGCCAGGCCTACCACGGCGCCCCGTACGGCGTCGCCTCCTACAACGCGCCCTCTGCATCGGCGCAGACTTGGGACCCCTCCGCCCTCGCGCAACACTTCACCAACATGAAGCTGCAGCCACCCACCCCGGAGTGGATCATGGACAGCGGCGCCACCGTCCACCTCTCCAACAACACCGGTATCCACTCCTCTCTATCTTCCCATCCTTTTATCGTCATGTCACTGTCGGAGACGGCTCCTCCGTTCCCGTCTCCGCATCCGGGCATGCCTCCCTCCCATCCTCTTTTTCTGATCGTCCACTTCATCTACACAATGTTCTCGTTACCCCTCGCATAATTAAAAATCTAGTCTCTGTCCGTCGGTTTACTAAAGATAATAATTGTTCTGTCAATTTTGACCCTTTTGGTTTTTCTGTGAAGGACCTCATTACCCGGCGTGAGCTTCTTCGGTGCAATAGTACGGGGAGCTTTATTCATTTCAGCCACCGACGCCTCGAGCTCTCACCACCACCACCACCACTCATGATATCTGGCACCGTCTTTTGGGTCACCCCGGCCATGACGCTTATCGTCGTCTTTCGCAGCATATTTCTTTACCTTGTAATAAAAATAATAGTACTCTTTGTCATGCTTGTTAGTTTGGACGCCATGTACGTTTGCTTTTTTCTTCTTCCACCACTAGGACTACTCGCCCTTTTGAGTTAATTCATTGTGATCTTTGGACGTCTCCGATTTTGAGTAATTCTGGCAGCAAATACTTCTTAGTTATTCTCGACGATTTCACTCATTTTTTATGGACCATTCCTCTTCGCCAAAAATCCGATGCTTATGCCTCCCTCGCCTCCTTCCGTGCTTTTGCCCAAACCCAGTTTAACCTACCCCTTGCGTCTATTCATATGGACAGTGGTCATGAGTTCGACAACGCCAAACTCCACTCTCTCGCCGCCGCCCACGGTATGCACATCCGCTTCTCGTGCCCATACACCTCCCAACAAAATGGTAAAGCCGAGCGTATTATCGTACTGTCAACGATATCGTGCGTTCTCTCTTATTCCAGGCTAGTTTCCCGCCTCGCTTTTGGGTAGAAGCTCTCCACCACGCCACTCACGTACTTAATCGCCTCCCCACCAAAACCATTAGCGCTCCATCTCCGTATTTTCCCTCCACAATACCCACCCAGATTACTCGTCCCTTCGCGTTTTCGGTTGTCTATGCTACCCTAACACCGCCGCCACCATGCCTCATAAACTCGCTCCTCGGTCTAGCGCCTTCATGTTTCTCGGCTACTCCCCACACCACAAGGGTTATCGCTGCATGGACCTCACCACCTACCGCATCATCATCTCCCGCCATGTCATTTTCGATGAGTACACCTTCCCCTTTGCCTCCCCGCAGCCTCCTTCAGCTGCCTCCTGCGAGTTCCTCGACGACGACCTTCCTCTTCCTGTCGTCCCACCGGCTGCGCCTGCCCCGCGTGCCCCTTCCCCTCCACCCTCGCCGCGCGCGCCCTCACCGCCGCCTGCGCCCCCACCACCTCCTCCTGTGCACCGCACGCATAGCACCTCCGGCATCCGTGTTCCTCCCCGCGAACGGCTTAACTTGCATGCTGCTGTCCACAGGTACTCTCCGATTCTGACATCGGCATGTGCTGCTCTCAAGGATCCCAACTGGCTCGATGCTATGACCGCGGAGTACCGTGCTCTCCTCGGCAACGACACTTGGGATCTCGTGCGTCCTCCTCGAAACGCCAACATTGTCACCGGCAAGTGGGTCTTTCGCCTCAAGTTGAAGCCCGATGGCTCTCTCGACCGCTACAAAGCACGTTGGGTGCTTCGCGGTTTCTCGCAGGAGCAAGATGTCGACTTCGACGAGACTTTTAGCCCAGTTGTCAAACCGGCCACGACCCGCGTCATTCTCTCCATCGCCATCTCCCTTAACTGGGAGACTCGCCAGCTCGACGTCAAGAACGCCTTCCTTCACGGCCAGCTCGCCGAGGTCGTCTACTGTCGCCAACCCACCGGCTTCATCGACTCTACTAGCCCCGACCATGTCTGTCACCTGAACCGCTCGCTCTACGGTCTCAAGCAGGCTCCTCGCGTGTGGTACCAGCGCTTCGCGAGCTTCATCACCTCGGCCGGCTTCACGTGCTCGTGCTCCGACACGTCACTGTTTGTTCTTCAGTGCGCAGAGGGTACGACCTATCTTCTGTTGTACGTCGACGACATCGTCCTCACCGCCTCCTCGCCGCGCCTCCTCGACCGGATCACCGCCTCCCTCAGCTCTGAGTTCGCCATGACGGACATGGGCAGCCTCCACTACTTCCTCGGCATAGCAGTGACCCGCGACTCCTCCGGCATGCACCTCTCGCAAGCCAAGTACGCGGCGGAAACTCTGGACAAAGCCGGCTATACCGGCTGCACGCCGGCGACGACGCCGGTTGACACCTCCCCCGAGCTCACCTCCACCGCTGGTGCTGCCGTTGCTAATCCTACAGAGTACAGGAGCCTTGCCGGTGCTCTCCTGTACCTCACCTTCACGCGTCCGGACATCGCGTACGCTGTCCAGCAGGTGTGTCTTCATATGCACGACCCTCGCGAGCAGCACCTGGCTGGCATCAAGCGCATTCTGCGCTACGTCAAGGGCACGCTCTCTCATGGATTTCAGCTTCACTCGTCTTCGCCGGACTCCATGGTCACCTACACCGACGCCGACTGGGCTGGTTGCCCCGACACTCGACGTTCTACATCGGGCTTCTGCGTCTACCTCGGTGACAACCTCGTCTCATGGTCTTCGAAGCGGCAACACACGGTCTCTCGTTCCAGCGCCGAGGCTGAGTACCGTGCTGTGGCTAACGCCGTCGCCGAGGCTAGTTGGATCCGCCAACTCCTCCAGGAGCTTCATCGACCTACTCCTCCTGCTACGGTCGTGTTCTGCGACAATGTCAGCGCCGTCTACATGTTTACGAACCCCGTTCAGCATCAGCGCACCAAACACATCGAGATCGACCTCCACTTCGTTCGCGATCGTGTTGCCATGGGCCAGATCCGCGTGCTGCATGTTCCTTCGTCCCGACAGTTCGCCGACATCTTGACGAAGGGTCTCCCATCACCGTTGTTTCTGGATTTTCGGTCCAGTCGCAACGTTCGTTCTCCTCCCGTTGTGACTGCGGGGGAGTGTTAGACAATATGTCACGTATAGGGTGACATATCCCTTATTGCCTAAATCGTGTAGAGGCCTATTTGTGTAACCTCCCATTTATGGTTAGGGTTTTGTAACTTTGTCTATATATATGCAATCCAATGGAAAGGCCCATCGTGGTCAATTCTCTCACATACACAACGACTAAAGTCATCTACATACTTGGATGTTGGCGTCTACATCTTCGACCAAGATTCCAGACAAAGAAATGGGCGGCCTTGACTCCAAAGTCTTTTCCTATATATGTGGGAGTTGTAAGGAGATAAATCCGTAGACCGACCTGTTAATTTGAGGGATATATAGAATTTACTTGCACGCTGGCTTGAGAGTTGAGACTGACTGATGGCAACGTCGATATAATAAAGCTCCAGTGCCACCAGTATATGTTAATCCAAGCTATTCTGTCTGTAGCTGTTTGCGCCGGTGTTGTTGCATCAACAGGTTGCTGTCCGGCAGAAAAGCCGTCTGGCTTTGTGCAAAGCTTCAGCTCTGGACCAGCGCTGGTGGTTTAGAATCCTGAAACCTAACAAGAACTATGGTACAAAGAGACGACCCAAGTCACCCAACCAGGAAGAAATGTCGATATCCATCGATAGAGAAGTAACTCAAGCTTTTGGAACAGTGCAACGTTAGGTGTTTTGTCGATCAAAATGCTTGTGCACGCTCCACAACCCACATGTGTCACCAGGTCCCGTTTCAAAAAAAAAAAAAGTGTCACCAGGTATTTAAACCTGCCCACGTGCTATTTGTGATGCTTTTGTTTTTTGGGGAGATATGGTTATTTAATATAGAGGAAAAGTTGCGAAAATTAAATATATTGGTGTGTCTTTTTCTGATATTTCCAGACAAGCCATAATCTTCCAGCTAGTGCTACATCAGAAAAATGTTTATTGCGTAAATACATGCATTGGTAATATTTCTACACCTAAAAATGTTTTTAGCAATAGTAGTCGAATTACCAAGATTCTACACCTAAAAATCCGGTATTTCCCGATTATCGGTGGTTACCCATCATACCGATCCCCTCTGGTAATATTTCTGTACCGGTAGCCAAAACCTTGGTTTCCGCCCCTGTTTTGGTAATTCATGTGACCACAGCATCATGCACCTTGTCGTTGAGACCCTACGGCAGTACCAAAGGCAAGTTAGTGGTTAATTTGATTTCAGCGATGTTGCCGTAGAGAATGGATGGCAGGTGACAAGTTCCAATCTTTGCATCGTAGGAGAGGAGTGAGAAGGGACAATCTAGCCCTGTACTTAGAAGGGAAGGAGAGGGCAGAGCACCCTCTTCCCTGCCCGCATCAAATCCCAACCGCTCGTCTGTAAAGCCAAACAGCACACGCTCTGCTTTCCCACTCTCTTCCTCCTCCAGTCCAGTCCACTCCACTCCACTACTCACCCCCGCCGCGATTACATAAGGGCGTCCTCTTCCTCATTTTCCACCACCAACGCCTCTCTCCCTTGCTCTGACGCGAGAAGTACGCACGCAACTCTGTCACACTGCTTGTGTGAGGGCCGAACTTGCGAGCTAGAAGCAGTTGCGGCGATGGGGATGGAGAGGCAGGAGAAGGGCAAGGCCGACCCCGCCGCTGCCTTCAGCATCGCCGAGGCCGGCTTCGGCGACCGGACGGACATCGACGACGACGGTCGCGAGAGGCGGACTGGTACGCTCGCACGCATCCTCCTACCTAGCAATTCCTTTCGTTAATCTTGCAACCGGACCGGCCGGGTGCCATGCATGCATGCTCCGTGAATGAAAGTACGATGAATCGATGATGATGCAGGCACGCTGGTGACGGCGAGCGCGCACATCATCACGGCGGTGATCGGTTCCGGGGTGCTGTCGCTGGCTTGGGCCATCGCGCAGCTCGGGTGGGTGATCGGCCCCGCCGTCCTCGTCGCCTTCTCCGTCATCACCTGGTTTTGCTCGAGCCTCCTCGCCGACTGCTACCGCTCCCCAGACCCCGTCCACGGCAAGCGCAACTACACATATGGCCAAGCCGTCAGGGCCAACCTAGGTAACATATGCTTACATGCATGAACCGATTTTCTTTATTAATCTCTAGTGTTGGTTAAAGATTAATTTGAAAATGATAATTTTGCAGGGGTTGGCAAGTACAGGCTCTGCTCTCTGGCCCAGTACATCAACCTGGTTGGCGTTACCATCGGCTACACCATAACCACGGCCATCAGCATGGGGTAAGCATGCATGCATATGCATATGTTGTCTCAAACACTCCAACCAATTCATGCATCTCACACTGGGTACACGCATGTTTATCTTATGCATGCATGATTTTGTCTTCTTCTTTTCTGCAAGCTATAGATCTAGGAGATGAGAAAAAAAAACATAGTCAGAGCCGCGTGTTGGTTTGCTTGTCTCATCTGTTTTCGTAGCATCGAGTGATCCACACAGCCATTTATTAATTATAATCTATTGGACAAAAATGATTGATTGATCCAGTTTGAGAAGCATATAATCAGAACCTCCAAAGTACCAAACTATGGCCTTACTTCGATTCTTATTTTTATTTATTTCCAACATTTCATCGATATCCTACATTTACGCAGGGCAATCGGACGGTCCAATTGCTTCCACCGCAACGGCCACGATGCGGCCTGTGCGGCGTCCAACACCACCAACATGATCATATTCGCGGCAATCCAGATCTTGCTCTCGCAGCTCCCCAACTTTCACAAGATCTGGTGGCTCTCCATTGTCGCTGCTGTCATGTCCCTCGCCTACTCGAGCATTGGTCTCGGCCTCTCCATAGCAAGAATAGTAGGTAAATAAGAATTATAACACATAGTATTTGGCTTTTAATATGGATCTGGCTTCAAGCCTTATGTCTACAAAAACATAGTATGGGGGGTTTTCTACAACCCCTTGATGGATGTATATATTCCGTCAAAGAAAAAACAGTTATTTACATTAAATTTATATCCCGTGATGGTATTGACATGACAATTTCATAAAACTATAACTACATAAGGAAGAAAACAAAGAGATATATATGGTGGTGATATGATTTTTGTTGGTGGTGCAAGTGGACATTGGACATGTTGATGGACGATGATGCATCTGTTTTTGTTGGCATCAGCCATGTTGGCTCCGCGGTGCAATGTATGACATCTTTGTGACTGATTGATTTTTGTAGGTGGGGTGCATGCCAAGACAACGCTAACAGGGGTGACTGTTGGGGTGGACGTGTCTGCCAGTGAGAAAATTTGGAGGACGTTCCAGTCTCTTGGGGACATCGCCTTTGCATACTCCTACTCCAATGTCCTAATTGAAATTCAGGTAACTATATGGAGATGTACACTAAAATGAGTAGGTATTTCAGCATATTGACGTTTTTCTTGGAAGAACCATACTTGATGTGTTAGGATGGACATGTGGAATTTCATGGGTCACCTTGTTTATAGAAAAAGGAAAAAATATTTCAGAAAAACCATTGGTGGTTTTGAGAAGATATGTGTGCCCAACTGCCCATTCCCGTGGGCTCTTGGATCCGTCTTGCTGGAGGACAAATTCTGTAGGATAAGGGTATGGGTGAACCCTATGACCCTATCAAGAGGACAAACCAAGCAGTCCCTGGTCCTACTAGATCAGATGGAAGCAGAATGGATTCTTTGGACGAAAATGGTCCAATATTCAACAAAGGGTCTCTGCTCTGCTTCGCTAACAATCGAAGAGTACCCAAGGCAAAGATTTGTTTTTCGAAAATGAAGGCAAAGTTAGATATACGGCATGATTCATAAATGTTGATCACATACTTAGCAGTAGTACGTCAATATGCTGAAATATCTACCACAGGAACTACGTCAATTGCAATTGCGATGACCTGCTCAATGGCACGAGCGATGTTCAGAATGTTACGGACGCCGAATTTTGCAGTAAAAAATACCCAATATTGATGGAGCCGGATTACATTTTTGGTGCAGGACACGCTGCGGTCGAGCCCGGCGGAGAACACGGTGATGAAGAAGGCGTCCTTGATCGGCGTGTCGACAACGACGACGTTCTACATGCTGTGCGGCGTTCTGGGCTACGCGGCGTTCGGCAGCAGCGCGCCGGGCAACTTCCTCACGGGCTTCGGCTTCTACGAGCCCTTCTGGCTCGTCGACGTCGGCAACGTCTGCATCGTCGTGCACCTCGTCGGCGCCTACCAGGTCTTCTGCCAGCCCATCTACCAGTTCGTCGAGACCTGGGCGCGCTCCCGGTGGCCCGACGCCGCGTTCATACACACAGAGCGCGTGGTGCATCTTCCGACAATCCTTGGCGGCGGCGAGTTCCCCATCAACCCGTTCCGGCTGGTCTGGCGCACGGCGTACGTGGTCCTGACAGCGGTGGTGGCCATGCTGTTCCCTTTCTTCAACGACTTCTTGGGGCTCATCGGCGCCGTCTCGTTCTGGCCGCTCACCGTGTACTTCCCCGTCGAGATGTACATGGCGCAGGCCAAGGTGCGACGCTTCTCGCCGACGTGGACCTGGATGAACGTGCTCAGCGTCGCGTGTCTCTTCGTCTCCATCCTTGCCGCCGCCGGCTCCGTACAGGGCCTCATCAAGGACGTCGCGGGATACAAGCCATTCAAGGTCTCCTAAAAATCCAATCAGAGAAAGGATGCAGCAAACGTGCAACGATATGCATAGTGAAGTGATGATGCAAATTATAGGTGACGGGCCAAGGTTTATTCGTCAAAATGAGGTTAATTCGAGGGTCAAGTGTTAATCTAAGTGCTAAACCTAGATTGATTAGGGTTTATATTAGTATGGTTTGAGTTTGAAGTGAATATAATTATGTAGTAGAAGAAGCTTAAGCGATATGGGGAGCAATAAGAAAGTTAACAACTGAATTAGCTGCATGTTAAGGTAAACGTGAATGACATTGCAGATAACTTACTGTCTTGCGGTATAACAACTCAAAATTTGTGGACCTTGGGAAGAAAACAGAGAATATTTACTCCACAGCCAGTGGCGAAGCAAGTCTAACTTCAAAGCACTTTTTTTGTTTTGAGAATCCAAAGCCTGGGCACATGGGCCAAACAAATCCGGGATGAAAGGCGTGGCCCAGTAGAAAAAGAGCCCAAGAGAGGAAAGGAGGAAAGGCCTAGGAAGAAATTTTAGTCGAAATCGTCAACATAACGTCATCTTCTTCGCTTAAGATCGGTATTTCATCGCCCAGCCATTGTACACCATGGCTAGAGCTCCTTGGGGCATCGTCGTGGAGCCTGGGCACGTGCCCAAGGCGAAGATATGGTAAAATCGTCACTGTCCACATCTGAAAACAGGAGACAACCTGGAAAATTCACAATGTTTTTCCGGTCTATCATGATATCATCCATGCAGACGCATCGCAATTGAGAAGAGCGAGTATTCTACATCACCCAACCGCTCTCGGTGAGGGGAGGGGGTGGATTTCCATTTTTCGACGCCTAGGTGAGGGCAGATGATTTGCCGGTGGCGGAGGCACAACAAACGTCATTTTCGGACGCCTAGGGGATGGCACATGTTTTTTTGTTCAAATGCGTATGACCAGTTCATTTTGGTCCTTTGGGTTTTTTGCAAGAGCTGCATAGGATGGGAGAGATATAAAGATACGAAGGTGATGTACAGGGCTTGCAATGTTTTAGGAACAATGTTGATTACCTATGTACCGCGTTAGCAACTTGTCAAGCATGTAGCTACCGTGGTCGTAGTTTTATTTTTAAGATACCTATTATGATCGAAAGAAACAACAGACTCGTGCCATGGTGGTTAACCAAACGATTTTGCATGTGAACCTGAATGTGAGGAAGGCTCACTCACAAAAAAAAGAATGTGACTATGTGAGGAAGGCTAGAGTGGTGAGAGCCAAGAGAGCTGGACCTTTTATTTATTATGGTTTTTTTAGCAGAATTTTATTTATTCTAGTGATAGCAGCGAGGGAGCTGTTATACATCGCTCCTCTGCCGCATGGCAAACCCTATATATCGCTCTTTGCACCATGGCCAGAGCTCCTTGGGGCATCGTCGTGGAGCCTGGGCACGTGCCCGAGGCGAAGATATGGTAAAATTGTCACTGTCCACAGCTGAAACAGGAGACAACCTGGAAAATTCACAATGTTTTTCAGGTCTATCACGATATCATCCATGCAGACAAATCGCAATTGAGAAGAGCGAGTATTCTACACCACCCAACCGCTCTCGGCGAGGGGAGGGGGGTGGATTTCCATTTTTCGACGCCTAGGTGAGGGCTGATGATTTGCCGGTGGCGGAGGCACAACAAACGTCATTTTTGGACGCCTAGGGGATGGCACATGTTTTTTTATGCGTATGACCGGTTCATTTTGGTCCTTTGGTTTTTTTGCAAGAGCTGCATAGGATGGGAGAGATATAAAGATACGAAGGTGATGTACAGGGCTTGCAATGTTTTAGGAACAATGTTGATGAACTATGTACCGTGTTAGCAACTTGTCAAGCATGCAGCTACCGTGGTCGTAGATTTATTTTTTAGATACCTATTATGATCGATAGAAACAGCAGACTTGCGCCATGGTGGTTAACCAAACGATTTTGCATGTGAACCGGGATGTGAGGAAGGCTCACTCGCAAAAAAAATGTGACTGTGATGAGAGCAAAGAGAGCTGAACCTTTTATTTGTTCTTATTTTTAGCAGAATTTTATTTATTCCAGTGATAGCAATGAGGGAGCTGCTATACAACGCTTCTCTGCCGCATGGCAAACCCTATATATCGCTCTTTGCGAGTCCTAACAACGACTTGCCCGCGTACGTATTTCTACTGGGCCGGCCCAATAGTTTTTCCCCATAGCGAAAATGGAACAAAATAAGGTTGAGGTGCATGGATTTGAAACCTGGATATCTAAGGTCGAGGTGCACGGATTCGAAACCTGGACGTCTAGGGACAACGACAATGCGTATAGCCACCGAGACACGTTCATCTTCGTACCAATATATCATTACTCGTACTTCTATTGTCTGTTGTTTTGGTTTTCGGTTTTGGTTTCTTTTTTTGCTTTCCGTTTTATTCTGTCATTTCTTTCTGTCTTGTTTCTTTTTATTATTTAGTTTAGTTTTCTTTTCCTTTATTTGAAAATATTGTTTTTCATATTTTCAAAATCTGAACCATTTTCGTTTCTATTTTTCCTATGAACCATTTTTAAATTTGAAACCATTTTTCAAAATCTGAATCATTTTTAAAATGAACCATTTTCAAAATTGGAACCATTTTTAAACGCAAATTCTGAATCACTATAAAATTTGTAACCATTTTCAAAATTGAAACCATTTTTAAAATTGGAACTATTTTTTCAAAATCTGAACCATTTTCAAAATCGGAACCATTCTTCAATATTCAAACCATTTTTCAAAATCTGAACTATTTTCAAATTTGGAACCAATCAAAATTGGAACCATTTTTCAAAATCTGAACCATGTTCTAATTTGGAACCATTTTTCAAAATCTGAACAATTTTCAAATTTGGAACCATTTTGAAAATTTGGAACCATTTTCAAAATCTGAACCCTTTTAAAAATGAACCATTTTCAAAATCTGAATAGTTTTTTAAAATGAACAATTTTTAAATTTGGAACCATTTTCAAAATCGGAAACATTTTTAAAACTGGAACCATTTTTTTCAATATCTGAACCATTTTCAAATTTAGAACCATTTTCAAAATCTGAACCATTTTTCAAAACTGAAACATTTTTCAAAATCTAAACAATTTCAAATTTGGAACCATTTAAAATTGGAACCATTTTTCAAAATCTGAACCATTTTCAAATTTGGAATTTTTTCAAAATCAAATTTGGACCCATTTTAAAAATTTGGAACCATTTTAAAAGATGAACCATTTTCAAAATCTAAACCCTTTTTAAAATGCACCATTTTCAAAATTGGAACCATTTTCAAAATCTGGACCATTTTAAAAAATGAACCATTTTCAAAATTGGTAATATTTTAAAATTTTGAAACCATTTTAAAAAATGAACAATTTTTAAAAATCTGAACCATTTTCAAATTTGGAACCATTTTCACAATGAGCAATTTTAAAAAAATGAAGCATTTTAAAAATTGGAACCATTTTCTAATTTGTTCTATGGTTAAATCGATCAAAGTAGACCCAGATACAAAACTTCTTGGTTCACATTTAATTTGGTTCATATAAAAATCATTCATATATTTAAAGCATAAATGTAAAAAAGAAACGAAAAGAAAAACGCACGCGAGTTGCACGCTGGGGGCTGGGGCGCTCCGCGCTCGTCGCTGCTCGATAGCAGAACGTGCTGGGCCAGCCACGCAGGCACATTTAGCGTGTACAAGCTGCACTAGTGCGGGCGGGAGGTGATATAGGGCGCTCGTTAGCGCCCCATACTTGTTGCGTCGCCTGCATGTTCCTTCCGTGGGCTGGCCCATTTGCGTACGACGCACGTACGACGCGCACACACAGGACGCACACATTCGTACGCACACACACACGACGCACGACGCACACACACGACACACGTACGCACGAACCAATTTTTTGTTTGTTCCTTCCTTTACTGTTTCTTAGTTCCTTTCATTGTTTCACAAATGAATTTTGAAATGGTTTCAAAAAATAATTTACACACGAAAAATGTGTGCGTTCACGATTAGGTTCCATTCCGTGATCGGTTTCGAGTTTCGTGGAATGTACTTTCTTAATTTTGGATCAAAGTTTTCAATATTTTTAGAAGAATTTTGTTAAATTTGTCACACTCAGTCGACGGTTTCAAAAGTACTTTCACGGGTATATGAAACTCGCCGTTTTCCACAACTTTCGTGTTATAACTTTTTCGTTTCAACAAAGTTATGAATATATCTTATATGTATGTATGCATTTAGCGTCTTCCTGTTGAGGAACATTTTCGTTTCAATTCTCGTTTTTCATTTTCAAAAATGAACCAAAAGTTTGGAACCATTTCAAATTTGGAACCATTTTTAATCTGGAACCATTTTAAATTCGGAACCATTTTTAAATTTGAAACTATTTTCAAAATTGGAACCAATTTTAATTTGGAACCATTTTAAATTCGGGACCGTTTTTTAGATTTGGAACCATTTATAAGTTTAGAACCATTTTTAAAAATGAATTTTTTTCAAAATGGAACCATTTTCAAAATGGAACCATTTTCAAAAATGAACAATTTTCTAATATGGAACCATTTTTAAATTTGGAAGCATTTTTAAATTTGGAACCATTTTCAAAATGGAACCATTTTCAAAAGGGAACCATTTTCAAAAATGAACAATATTCAAATTTGGAACCATTTTCAAAATGGAACCATTTTTTGGTTCAGAACCATTTTCCAAAAGGAACCATTTTTTCGGTTCGGAACCATTTTCAAAAAAGAAATCATTTTCAACAAATCGGAACCATTTTTTTTGGTTTGGAACCATTTTTTCGGTTCGTAACCATTTTCAAAAAGGAACCATTTTTTTTTCATTCAAAACCATTTTCAAAAAATCGGAACCATTTTTTAATTTGGAACCATTTTTAAAAATGAACCATTTTCAAATTTCTAACCATTTTAAATTCGGAACCATTTTCAAAATGGAACCATTTTTTAATTTGGAACCATTTTCAAAATGCAACCATTTTTAAAAATGGACAATTTTCAAATTTGGAACCATTTTTTTATTTGGAATCATTTTTCATTTGGAACCATTTTCAAAATGGAACCATTTTTAAATTTGGAACCATTTTCAAAATGGATCCATTTTAAAAAAATGAACAATTTTCAAATTTGGAACCATTTTCGAAAAAATCGTAACCATTTTCAAAAATCGGAACCATTTTCGAAAAATCGGAACCATTTTTTCGGTTCGGAACCATTTTCAAAAATCAGAACCATTTTTTTTGGTTCGAAACCGTTTTCGAAAAATCAGAACCATTTTCAAAAATCGGAACCATTTTTCAGTTCGGAATTTTTTTTAAAAATCGAAACCATTTTTCAGTTCAGAATCATTTTCAATAACCAGAACCATTTTTCGGTTCGGAACCATTTTGAAAAAGGAACCATTTTCGAAAAATCGTAACCATTTTCAAAAATCGGAACTAGTTTTGAAAAATAGGAACCATTTTAAAAAATCGGAATTATTTTTTATTCAAAACCATTTTTTTTGTTCAGAACCATATTCTAAAAAAGAAACCATTTTTCGGTTCGGAACCATTTTAAAAAAGCAACCATTTTCAAAAAATCAGAACCATTTTTAAAAATAATTATTTTCCAAAATATGAACCATTTTCAAAATAAGCAAAAAATAAAACATAAAAGGAAAAATAAGAAAGTGAAACAGAAAAACAAAACGGGAAAAGAAACAGAAAAATAAAACGGAAAATAAAAACGAAACGGGAAAAGAAAACAGAAAAAAGAAAGAATAAAAACGGAAAACTAAAATGAAAGAGGAAAAGAAACCCGGGAACTCAAAACTGGAAACAAATAAAAGGAAGAATAATGATATATTAACGTAAACGTGAGTGTAGCCTACTGGTTCTGTACCTCGTACGCGGACGAGCAGCTGCTGGGTTCGAATCTCCGCTGAAGCACTATTATCTTGATTTTAGGGCCGGCCCAGTAACTTTGCTCGACCGAGACTCTTCAGGCGGCGCTGAAGTTCAGGGGCGCTCGCGGGCGGCATATAGGAATCGCGAGTGCGGGCGAGTCGATGCTTACAACTCGCAATAAGCCATACATAGGGGTCCCTTGGCGCATATGGACCCTCATCCCATGAAGCGGATTTGACATGGCCCGGCCCATCAACCTGATACTAGCCGGACTATGTGCCAGCCGACGAATAGAAAACCGTACCGATTCCACTAAAAAAAAAGGAAAACCATACTGATATGCCTCTACCTGTCTACCAGCCTGGTACTACAAGATGTACGTTCCATCAATTTCCGATAATGGGAGTATATGATCCCATTAACTAAAAACCGTATTTAAAAATATCAAAAAATTGAAACGAAAATTTTGGGTACATCCAGACACTTTATGTTCGCACACAAAGTTTCAGGAAAGATGACATTTTTTATGCGTTGTGTAAACAAGACAAATCCCGAGGCTCCAAAATCACTTTGCACGAGACACTTTTTATCTTTTACACATAGCACATACAAAATGTCGTTTTTGTGATTTTTTTTTTTGAGAATGTCTTCATGTACATCGAAATTTTTTCACATCTTAAAATGTAATTAAAATACATTTTCATAACTGATATTTCTATACACATGAGTAAAAACTCCGCGTCCATATACGTTCACTATTCCTTCAAAGAGGAAATATGTTTGCTGGATTCAAAAAAAAGATCTGAACATTCTTCAATACTGAACTTTTAAATTTGATCGATTTTTAAATTTGAATAATTTCAAATCTAGACAATTTTAAACCTGAATAATTTTTAAAATTTGAGCAATTTGTTGAAGAATTTTCAAAGCCGGAAAATATAGATTTGAACTATTTGAACAATTTCCAAATCTAGACAATTTTGTTGAATACTTTTCTAATTTGAGCAATTTTTTGAATAATTTTCAAATATGAACAATCTTAGTTTTGAACAATTTAAAAAAATTCAATTATTTCAAAACTAGACATTTTTAAAATAATAAAAGGTGCAAAAAAATAAAACACAAAAAAGGTGAGTGCTCCATTCAATGTACGTCTTTTACTTTAAAGGTTCAACGTATTGTATATGGGTGTCTCGCGAACTAAATGGGCCCAACCTGGCAAAGAGGTACCTGAGGTGGACACGGCAATTCGCGTTGCTCGCGGGCAGGATATAGGGAGCTCCTTTACAACGTGTTAAGCGTCGCTTCCACGAACGACACCTGGCGCAAACGTTATGGGCCGAGCCCATCAGTATTCTTTTGTCTCCTTATTCTTTTAATATTTTTGGAAAAAATTGTGAAATAAGAAAATGTTCTCAGATTTGTAACATTTTTTTATCTGAACTTTTTTCTAATTTTGAATATTGTCAAATATGAATCATTTTTTAATTTTAAACGTATTCAAAATATGAACCAATTTTGAATTTTGAACATTTTCAAATTTGAACCATTTTTTAATTTTCAACATTTTTCAAATATGAACTAGCTAAAAATTAAACAATTTTCAAATTATGAACCATTTTAAAAAATAAACCATTTTCAAAAATGAACTTTTTGAAATCTGAACATCTAAATGTTCATGAATTTTAAAAGTAAAAAAGAAAAAGAAAAAACAACCCCGAAAACATATAAGACCACTCAAAACCAGAAAACAAGTAAATCAGAAAAAGCCGATCCGGAACATTATAGAATTTGTCGAATGGAGAGTTCGGTAAATATACCGGACAATTGCTATTGGAGCGCCTACACAAGTTATCGCCATATTGGGAGCGGCTCCCCCACCCGCGCCTCTCAATGGACTCTCCTATTTTTTTTACCCAATTAATTCGCAAAGACAAGACATGTCTATCAAAAATCTTTAGAATAAAATCCTATAACATAGTTTTGATAACGTAAAATAGTTCCATGATAAGAAATAAAATAACTCACAGATAATTCAAACTAAATTAAATCGCCCACTAAATTAGGCCAGCAGCTTGTCCTTTGCGTGCCCACTGATGCACAACTAGATCATTTTGCAGTTCGTTGTAGGTGTGTTCATCTCGGATTTCTGCATTCATGACGAGGAAATTGGCTAACTCTCTCGGGCAAGAGGGCCCTGATGGTAGTACGGGTGATCATCAGCTAGTGGAGGAGCAGTGTGCTCACTCTCGATGATCATGTTATGCATCACAACACAGGTCATCATCACCTTCCACATCTGCTCTTTCAACCAGTTTAGAGCAGGGTACCTTACAACGGCAAAGCGAGATTGAAGCACACAAACAACCTGATCGACATCCTTCCTGGCACCCTCATGTTCTGGTGCAAATGAGATTGAATCTGACCTAGAGGTTTGGAGATTGTCTTCACAAATGTAAACAATTTGGGATATATGACATCCGCTAGGTAGTACCCCTTATCGTAGGCATGGACATTGATCTCATAGTTGCATGATGGAGAATGGCCTTCAGCAAGTCGTGCAAACACCAGTGAGCATTGAGCATGTTAATGTAACTGTGAGATCCGGCCCTACTAAAGAAAGCGTGCCAGATCCACAAATGCCACACATTCTAACACGACACTATACTCTCCAGTATGACCTTTGTAAATTCCTTGCCAAGCGAATAGACAATTCATTCATGCACTACAAGAAATATGCCAATTAGTGACCTTCTATCAGTGACCCTGAAAAAATTGGTCATAGATTTATGACCATTTCAAACCAATTAGTCACAAGTAGATTGAGATGGTCCAAACCCGAAAACATAACGACCATTTTGGTCAGAAAGGTCACAGTCTACTTACACGAAATGGTCACGGTATAGACAGTAGTGGTCCACGACCTTATTTTTAGCCGATCATGACCAATTTAAATGGTCATACTCGCTAATTTGTAATGCGTTGAAATGACGGGGCGGCCACCTCAGCAGTTTCGTCTATGTGTCACGTCCATGATTCAATTTTCGCCTATGTGTCACGTCCATGTGTCAAGTGGGACCCACACATTGACCTGTTGACTACAAAGTCAAACTACACCGCCTATCCAATGACACACGGGTCCCACCGAACTGGCATGTGGGACCCACCACCGACCTGACTGGTAGACCCTACCAAACTGACATGTGGGACCCACTGCCCTGACAAGCGGGATCTACCACTGACATGACTGGTAGGCCCCACCATACCGACATGTGGAACACAAGGGGACAGTTACATGTGTGGCCGGTGGGACCTAAGTGGCAGCCTCACATGCATATATTCTATACTGACATGCAGGACTCAATACCGACATGCATATATATATATTCAATAATGCAGCAAAAATAGGATTCCTGGGAGTCGAACTCGAGACCTCCTGCTCTCCCCAATCGAAGCTCACCACCAGCCCACCACATGTTTGGTGACAGAACACAGTGCTCCACGTATTTAAGGTGTATCCCGAGTGGGCTTGGGCCTCGGTGGCACGAGGCCACCACTTTTTTTTCTATAAACATTTTTGTGTGCCGAGTGGGCTTGGCCCATCCAGGAATAAACACGGGATGCGCTCATATTCAACGCCCATATGTATTCTGCCCATCACTTTTGATTTTAAACTCCATTTTTTTTCTTTAATAACTTTTGATTTTGAACTCCAATTTCAACCAAATAAATTTTGAAAATTTTGTAGACATGTCCTCTGTCATTATAGAATATTAGAGACAGTTTTTAGTCAAAATAAAATACAAAATACCCCTAAGCTTATCTATTGCTTTATATAAGGTTTTGTGGAATTTGAAATCAAATTTTGGGATTATTCATTTAAATTCAAATGCAATATAAAAAATGCAGGGCTTGAAAATTATGACATGATGAAATGAAAACATCGACTTCTAAAATTTGGGTTTTAAAATTATGCCATGATTTATTTTTTATTTTTATACATGCCGATTTCAAAACACGGTCAAAACTGCGGACATGACCATTCGTAGCTCGAAAATGCATGCCTTTTGGTGATTGTATATGAAATGATGTCTACTTTGTGAAAACAATTTATCGGTGCCATTTTAGACGACTTTCTCGGTACCCGCTTCACAAAAAATGCTATTTTAAGCACTTGAAAAATGAAAACTGGGTTTTTTGTGAAACATGTCAAAATCTTTGTTCGGCAACATTGCTTGCCATCCCACAATGAACATATGTGCCAATTTTGGGCTCATTTGGACAAACTATGTCATGAATGTGGCCAAAACATTGCTCCTTCATCTTGAAAGCTATGAATGTTCTTTCGTGATAGCAAGTTTCTGAGAACACTTTTCCAGTAAAACTTCCGCAACGCAAGTTTATAATTTTTTGTGGTAACTATGTCACATATGATGACGCTACGCGAAGGTTTCCATTATTTTGATTTTTTTTAATTTCATGTGCTCATTTGAAAATCTAGTCGAATTCATGGTCGTGACCGTTCGTGTCTAGTGTTTGAATCATGTGGATATTTTGATGTATCTCTTATGAAATGGATACTTGTGAAGCTAAAAATGAAATTTCGGAAAAATAACGGGCAAGCTATTTGGCAGTTGCAGTTCAAAATCTAGCCGTTTCCTGCTGAATCGACAAGAAGTCGTATAAATGGCCAGAAATAGGCAGAGAGTTCGGAAATGCATGTATTTTGGTGATTGTACATGAAATGATGTCTACTATGTGAAGAAAATGTATCGGTGCCATTTTGGATGACTTTCTCGGTAGGCGCTTCACAAAAACGCTATTTTAAGCACTTGAAAAATGAAAAGTGGTTTTTTTTGTGAAACATGTCGAAATCTTTGGTCGGCAACATTACTTGCCATCCCACAATGAACACATGTGCCAAATTTGGGCACATTTCGACAAACTATGTCATGAATGTGTCCAAAACATTGCTCCTTCATCTTGAAAGCTATGAATGTTCGTTCGTGATAGCAAGTTTCTGTGAATACTTTTCCAGTAAAACTTCCACAATGCAAGTTTATATTTTTTTTTGCTAACTAGGTCACATATCATGACGCTACGCGAAGGTTTTCCATTTTTTGATTTTTTTTGAATTTCGTGTGCTCATTTGAAAATCTAGTCGAAGTCGCCGCGGTGACCGCTCGTGTCTAGTGTTTGAATCATGTGGATATTTTGATGTATCTCTTATGAAATGGATACTTGTGAAGCTAAAAATAAAATTTCGGAAAAATAACGGGCAAGCTATTTGGCAGCTGCAGTTCAAAATCTAGTCGTTTCCTACTGAATCGACAAGAAGTCGTATAAATGGCCAGAAATAGGTAGAGAGCTCGGAAATGCATGCCTTTTGATGATTGTACATGAAATGATGTCTACTATGTGAAGAAAATGTATCGGTGCCATTTTGGACGACTTTCTCGGTAGGCGCTTCACAAAAACGCTATTTTAACCACTTGAAAAATGGAATTGGTTTTTTTTGTGAAACATGTCGAAATCGCTGGTCGCCAACATTGTTTGCCATCCCACAATGAACACATGTGCCAAATTTGGACACATTTTGAAAAATTATGTCATGAATGTGTCCAAAACATTGCTCTTTCATCTTGAAAGCTATGAATGTTCGTTCGTGATAGCAAGTTTTTGTGAACACTTTTCCAGTAAAACTTTCACAATGCAAGTTTATATTTTTTTTTGGTAACTAGGTCACATATCATGACGCTACGCGAAGGTTTTCCATTTTTTTGATTTTTTTGAATTTCGTGTGCTCATTTGAAAATTTAGTCGATGTCGTCGCGGTGACCGTTCGTGTCTAGTGTTTGAATCATGTGGATATTTTGATGTATCTCTTATGAAATGAATACTTGTGAAGCTAAAAATGAAATTTCAGAAAAATAACGGGCAAGCTATTTGGCAGCTGCAGTTCAAAATCTAGCCGTTTCCTGCTGAATCGACAAGAAGTCATATAAATGGCCAGAAATAGGCAGAGAGCTCGGAAATGCATGCATTTTGGTGATTGTGCATGAAATGATGTCTACTATGTGAAGAAAATGTATCGGTGCCATTTTGGACGACTTTCTCGGTAGGCGCTTCACAAAAAATGCTATTTTAACCATTTGAAAAATGGAAAGTGGTTTTTTTTGTGAAACATGTCGAAATCGCTGGTCGACAACATTGTTTGCCATCCCACAATGAACACATGTGCCAAATTTGGGCACATTTCGACAATCTATGTCATGAATGTGTCCAAAACATTGCTTCTTCATCTTGAAAGCTATGAAAGTCGGGCTATTAGCACTTTAAAAATGAAAAGTGGATTTTTTTGTGAAACATGTCAAAATCGCTGGTCGACAACATTGTTTGCCATGCCACAATGCACACATGTGCCAAATTCGGGCACATTTCGACAAATTGTTTTTAATTTAGCTAACAAAATCCCAAAATAGTAATCCAAAACTTTCCCTCCTAAATTTTCGCCCTCCCAAAATTTCTCCCACCTGTCCAAACCATCCCGCCTCCTTGGGCATGAATTGACCGAAAGGCCCTGAAAAAGAGCAAAAAGCAAGGGCTCTTCGGTCCTTTCCGCAAAAGGCAGGAGGGAAACAGCAAAACGCCCACCCTCGCTCCTCAGATCCAATCCCCTCCACTCTCCCCGATCCCCTCCACCCGCTCGCCCACCCACTCGCCGACGGCCACACGCGGGAGGAGCTCGCGAGAGGCGGCCGGCAAGCGACGACGGCCACACGCGGGAGGCGCTCGCGTGTACGGCCACACGCGGGGCAGCGGCGGACGACGACGACCGCACGCGGGAGGCGCTCGCGTGTACGGCCACACGCAGGACAGCGACGGACGACGACGGCGACAAGCGAGTAGCCGAGCGACGACGGCGGCCTAAGATCTTCTCCAGGTCACTTGTTCTGTCCATCTCCGTATCTTCTCCTATGCGATGCCGTTCTTGATTTTGGTCCGGATAGCTAGGGTTTATAGGCGTGGCATGGCTTTCTAGTGTTAGGGTTCATGGATGGTTGAATTGACCTCTGGTTCATGCTAGGTTTTTACATGCTTCTCCCGCTCATCGTTGGCCCACAAGAACGACGACGGCGTCGACGGGAACGAGCTCCAGCCTCGACTACGCCTTCTCCGACGGCAGGCCAGGTGAGCACCTCTCTCAACGTCCCTCTCAGATCTGCAACGTGGTAGTCACCCGATGTTTTCTTGTTGCAGGGGATGTGGCGACAGGCAAAGAGAAGGCGGCGGTGGTCATGGCGGCGTCGGCAGCAGATCCGAAGTAGCTCTCGTCCTCCGACCTCTTCGACAACGACGGAGATGCAAGGCTCCGCATCTACCCCACTAGGGTTTCGTCGGCTGTAAGCTCCAGCCACCGCCATGGCTCTCCTTAGCTCAGGAGGTAGCCATCCGGTCCCTTCTTTCTGTAGGCGTCTTTGTTTCTGTAGATTAGAGTAAAGTGTGTATAGAGTTTAGAGTAAAGTGACAATCAGTAACATGCCATTGTTTCTGTAGATCTGTAGATAACATAAGGCTGTGTTGATCTGCTTTATTCATAATGTGGTAGTAGAAATAGAATGGACAGATTGGACAAATCTTAAATATAAGTGAGGTTTCTAATGTGGTTCTGCTAGATTAATTCATTACCAGAGGTGTCCATGGCTATGACATGCATTGTCTACATGAAGATTTTGTACTGCTGCTTCTGATCACAAATGATTGCTGGTGTTCTTGTGTACTAGTGTTGTTCTTACACCAGAACATGTCTTTATATTTGTGTGCACAATTTATGAGCTTAGCAAGAACTATATGATATTTGCTATTTGCTGATAGTTATACCTTCTTTTGCTTGTTCTACACATGTAGCTCTGATTATATCTGTTTTTATTATGTTCTACTTTTATTCATGTACATTGTTATTACTTGTATTAATTGGAGCCTGTTTTTTCGTTTCCTTCCTTGATTTGATTGATACATGCAATGTGATGTTCTCATAGGTTGGCGCAAGCTGTTGCAGCTCATCCATGCCCTCATCAGATGGAGCAATGAAGTCTATTTTTTGATTTCAGAAGCTTTGTTGGGTGCTACATTTGTGATTGGCTGCCAGCCTGACATTTCATTCAACCTAGAGTTGCACTGTTTCAGAAATATTGCAAGAAGCTAATGAAATGATAATTCATTTCTTTGCGTGTTTCCTTAATTTTCAGAAATATTGCAAGTTGCTTGCTCTCTATACTTGCTTTATTAGTTTCACTAGACTATGGAGTACTCAAATTATTGTTAGCACATGAATTATTAGATGTCATATTGGCTGGAGTGTTGGTGGCATTGTGAGATATGTAAATTCTGCAGCTTAGGAGGAGTGGGTATGTCATATTGCTGTTAACTAGATACACTATTCATTATTGCAAGAATAGTAACGCAAGAAAGTAACACAGAGAGTATGAATGCATGCTCCCAAATACTTGTCTGTCCAAATGAGTTTTTACTACTGCTAACACAAAGAGTATTTACTACTGCTAATACAGAGAATTTGTTTGCACTGCTACCTGATGAGTGTTTTCTTTGTAATATTTCACCTTTGCATGCATAGTTTTATTCAGTTTGAATTCTGCATGACATGAAAAATCATTTAAGTGTTTTTCTCAACTTGTTTTCACTGTCACTTGATATATACTTAGCTTGTACATGAAGCTGGGTGTTAATGATGGTGATTTTGTTCCACTTGGATGCATTGGTACCCCATCATCGAACGCACGGACGCAACAGCGGCAAGAAGATCATGGCCGTGCGCATCATCAAGCACAACATGGACATCATCCACCTCCTCACCGACGCTATCTCAATCCAGATCATCTTTGACGCTATCATCCACATGTATGTCTCTAGGTTTCCTTTATTCTCTCCTGCCTTGGTGATGTGTTGACTAGTATTGTTAGGTCCTGCCAGTTTAATGGATGGTCGTGGTAGTAGAATGGTATATTTATTTAGATGAAGTGTTTTGTTGCAGTGAAGTTTGTTGCACGACCTGCACTTGTGCCATGCATATTCATATTGTCTCTGTTTTCTTGTATGAATGAGCATCTCTTTTTAACTAGTTGGAGAACAAAAAGCCTGGAACTAGCTAAAATTTGTGTTGAACTATGTCCTTTTTTTTGAATGGTCTGTTCATAATATATTTGGCTCCTGGTTTTTTTGATTCTTCTCTGCTGATTCATGTAACAGGGCATGACGATAGTTCATATTGTCGTTCTTCTAGCCTTGACTGGTCTTCCAGCATGTGGATCATAGACAGGAGCAGATGCCCAGTTTGTGATTCGAAGGTGCTCCATGCTGAAGAAGATATCACTCGAAGAGCTTGTAAAGTATCTAGTTATTAGACTTGTAGAGCTTGTAACTGTGATTGCCATTGTATTACATGCTATTTGTAGAGCAAAAGCTCCTTACTGCTGTTATTTGAATTATTACTATATTTTGTGTCTGCGAATTTAAATACTAGTTATTTATACTGTCATTTTGTTATGAAGAATATGTTCTGACATATGGGACCCAAGCTTCAGAACCTGACAAGTGTGTCCTATCTCATCTTTTGAAAAAAAGGAAAATCAAAAATTGTTAAGCCAAAAAGGCCACGGCCCAAAAATTAAAAGGCCCAAATGTTGGGCTTGGCCCAGGTAGCCGGCCAGAATTAACTGATAGAATAGTAATAAAAGGCTGAATTATTGGGCTCGACCCATCTAAACGAGTGAACTGGACCGGGCTGATTTTGATCTAGGACCATTTCATTTGGTCACAAATTTGCCACGTCAGCTTTGCCACGTTGGATTTGACGTGGCGTGGCCAGATTGCCCATGAGCAAAAAATTGGTCATAAAATTTGTGACCTTTTCTTTTGGTCATAGACGTCTATGACCAATTCACAAAAAAGGTCATATTGGACAATTAGTGACGCTCGTAACCTGACCAAGTGTATTTGGTCACAAAAAGGTCACAAAAGACAGACCGTGACCATTTCTGTGACCAATATGGGGGGTCATAGCATAGCATATTTCTGGTAGTGATGCTCAATGCATGCAATCGATGTTTCCAAGCATCTCAGAAAATTCTCTAGCTGCATTTTGTGCCATGAGCCGAGAAGTGTCAGCTTCATTTGGTGGTCTCAAATAAACTGGTCAAAGACTGGCCCAAACACGGCAACCACTGCCCTGCAAAACCGATACATGGTCTTGATGCATGTAGACTCAGTCATGCGTAGGTAGTCGTTCATTGTATCTGCAAGAGCTCCATATGCAAGACATCTCATTGTAGGGGTGCATTTCTGAATAGAGCAGAAAATGACCAAACCGGTGCAGTCTCTCTTGCACTTGAAGTAGTCATCATATTCATGTACTTCCATCACAATGCGCATGAAGAAATCCTTGTTGATCCGAGAGCGCATCTAAAATTCTTTGAACCCATGTGTCGTTGACGAAATAGTCTTGAAACAGCGAATGACACTCCATCCATTTATGATCTTTGTTCATCCTCCTCCCCGACTTTGAACTTACAATTCGAGGAGCAGCATTGGTCTGGCCTAGAAAACCAACAAGGCAACTGATGATCACCAAGTGCTCATCAACATCGGCAGTTGAAGTGGCATGGGCTTGAAGCATTGCGTCGGCCATCTCCAGCTCGTCGTCGTTGTCCATCTATTAAATTAGCTAGGTAATTTAAAAACCACTATGTAATTTAAACTAAGGAAGAACTTTGCAATGAGACAAACACCTTGCACGCAAGGTGGTTCTAGGAGGCGACGACGACGTAGAGAGCGACCAAATACTTTGGACGGAAGGAGAGGAGACGATAGTGAGAGCAAAGGATGTATTATGGGAGCGTAGTGGCGATACTATCGCGGGGTGGGGCAGAGTCAGAACGGGGCGGTAACGGCCATGATTCAGTGGAGGTGGGGGAGGAGACGAGCACGGAAGGGACTGTGGGGATGAAAAGGAATGCTTTAGCACCCGCCTGCAGGTATGCGACCTGGCGGGTGTTCCGGCACTCCCACGTCCCCCTATGGACCGGGCGTGAAGCGGGGTTGCCGAATGCGTTAATTGGCCCGTCCGACACCTTTGCCACGATTTGGGCTGCCGGTGGTGGGACGATTCGTGAGTAAAGTGAAGCCAGTGGAATCTATCGACCCCTTCCATGGGGTGCCCGGCCCTCCTTATATAGGGCTAGAGACCGGTTACAAGTTCGTGTGCCGGGTAGCCGGCTTGCCGAGTAGCGGGCGGGGCCCGGACCAGCGGTCACCCACAGTACTGTGGGAGACGTCAACCACGCCGGTCAGCGGTATGGCATGTCAACTCCACGTCTTGTCGGTATGGACGGCCGTCCACTGTAGACGGTGCACTGTGGGTGTCGTCACGTAATGGACTCCCGGAAACCCGGCAGGTACTCCAGCCCATGCCGTCCTGTCTTCTTGTCTCTGTCTTGTCGAAGAGGGATCCGAGGCGCCGGCTGTGGGCTTAGCGGGGATTCGGCTCCAGGTCGCCGCCTTCAGCGCCTAACCGGCAGCTCGGTCCCGGCAGTTCGGCCACCCTGGGATTATTCCCCTGACAGATGCGCTTAAGATTGTTCCGACGCATAGAGGAAGAAGTGACGAAGTATGATTCATACTTCTTGTTGAAGAAATATTGTTACAAACAACATTCCTTCTTCCCTATGCAGAAATGCATGGCAGTTCTGAGGATGGTTGCCTAAGGTAAAGCTACAGATGTCGTTGATGAGTACGTTTGGATGGGAGAGAGCACATGCATTGAGGCTATGCGCAGATTTGCATACACTATGATGAAGGTGTTCAGACCGAAATATCTGAGAGAACCTAATGCCGCATACACAATAAAAATTTATTGGCCGTCTGAGTAGAAAGAGATTTTCCAAGTATGCTTGATTCAGCTGATTGCATGTAGTTGTGATGGAAAAACTATCCGACAGGTTTGCGTGGGCAGTAGCATGGTCACATCTAAGAGGCCACGATCATATCTGAAGAAGTGGCATGCAATGATTTGTGGATTTGGCATGCATTTTTTTGCATGCCTGATTTCCACCACGATATTAATATGTTATTCATTACTATTTTGCTGATCCCTCGGGGGCGACATTTGTGAAAACTATAATTAATCCTATAGGTAAAAAAAGATCACATTTTGTCTCTATCAAAGAACCTGTTAGGAAAGATGTTGAGACAGTATTTAGAGTGCTCCAAACTCATTGGGTGTTGTTCGTGGAGCTGCAATGATGTGGGGTCTGGAGAGCCTTTAACAAGTGATGACTTATTGTGTAATTTGGACAACATAATTGTGGAGGACGAAGAAGAAGGGACATGTCGTATAAATGATTTTTTGCTTCCCGGAGAACTTGTTCGCCTCCTAGAACAAAATGTACAGCATGCGATGAACTTCCTTGAGATGCATAAACAACTTTGAGATCAACAAACGCACGTATGATCGACGTGCATGGCTTCCATGTATTTGAGGGTTACAAAATGAGGTTTGTCATTGTACAAGGCAACATTTAGGATTGTCCTGCCCCTGTCCACGAACACGGCTGGACATGTCTAGACGTGTCCGCGGATAGATAGGGCCGTAATTTGTCCAGTCCAGTTGAGTATGTAACTGATATTTTTCCAAAATATCAATGACTTGGCTTCGTTTTGGGGCAACATGGTGCACTATAAACGTGGCATTAATCATCACCCAGATCCACCCATTTGTTTTTTTCCAGTTAAAATACAACTAATTTCGAATTAAAGTTTTGCACACTTGTACTATCTGTATCTGAGATATCTTGTCATTTCCTAGAAACTGAAATTACAAATTTTGATTTTTTAAAACGAGTTACATGGATGTCAACGCCTCACTTGTATGCTCACATCGTATTGCATCGCGATTACTGGTCAAGAACACCAGCGCACACAAAGAAAAGGCGCGACGCGAGTTGGGCTCGCACAGCACGCACGTCCAGGTAGGCGTGCAGCTGATAGCTCGGCTCATCGAGACACTGGCCCCACACTTGTCCTTTGTTTAAATCTGGAGTGAAATGCACGTACAGTCCCGGAAGTCATTGGCTAGGTCCAAAACGAACCTCGAACTCAGGGAATGGATCAATTCAGTCCCTGATGTTGCGTAGGAGGTCCATCGACGGTCCTGTCTACGTATGGGCGCTGACGTGGCAGGTGAGCGGCCCCAGCACAACGCGGAGAGAGCCCAGCGCCTTCTCGTTTCTGATGGCAAATTTGCAGATTCGCCCCTGCAACTCTTCCCCTGCTCAGCACAGCGCGGAAAGCGTCCACAATCCTCTGTTCCCCTGCTTTTTCGGCGCAGACCGCTCGAGGTGAACGACGACGACGGCGGAAGCACATGATCGGCGGCGGGAGAAGGTGATAGACGGGGGAGACGGAGGCGATTGACGGCGGCGGTCAAGGTGACCGTGGCATCGCAGCAAGGTGCCGTGGCATCGCAGCAAGGTGTCGTGGCAGCGCAGCAAGGTTGCGGAGATGGCGCCCGTTCGTCGGCGGGAAGGAGACCCCTTTCCTGTGTACGGTGAGTCCGATTCTCGTCGTCTCTACCCCAAATCCTAGGTTGTTTCGTAGTTAGTTTAGGGTACATGTGATTGTTGCATGTTCTGGTAGCGATTTCTTCCGAGTTGGTGGATTAAAGCTTAGGGTTTTAGTCGGTGTGAAGGTCTGAACTTTAGCTCATTTTTCTGTTTAATTTTCAGATGATTCCAGTGAATTTTTTTCACTGGAAGTGATCCATGGAGGGTTTTTCGTTGGATGTGGAGGAAATAGGTCGTATGTGGATGGTACAAAGGTTTGCTATGATGGCTGTGACTGTGATACTTGGTCTGCACTGTTTTTGGATGATGTAATTGAGGATTTAGGGTATGAGGCAGCAGGCAGAATCGATGTTTACTGGTTGTTGCCAGGCATGCAGATTAATGAAGATGGTCTTCGGTTGATTTCTAGAGACAGAGATGCATTGGACATGGTTGGAAAGGTGAAGCAGGGGCACAGGTATCTGATGTTGTATCTTGATCACGAACCAGCAAGCAAAGCAAGTGCTTTTGATGATGTGGTTGTTAATCCTGTAGTCAACTTACCACCTGTGATTAGTCCAGTGAAGCAATGCAGTGCTGCCACCAATGCTGCCATTGTTCTTGCGCATGATGTGCAAGTTGCAGAGAGCACTGTTGCAAATTCAGGTGCAAGGAGGAGATCAAACAGAGTAGCTGCTGTCATAGAAGATAGAGACAGTGACAATGGATCTGACAGTGATGAAGACTATGTTCCAGATATCATTGACAGCGACAATGATGTAGAAGATGGTGATGATGACCTGTACCAGCAGTATGCAGATCACGAACCGAAGGAGGTGAAGGTGATTCCAGAAGGAGAAATGTCTGAAGATGAGTTCTTTGAGCCTGCAGAATCTGATGATGAAACAAATAGATTCAATTTCAAGCAATTTCAAGCAATGGATATGAATGATCCCAAGTTTCATGTGGGTCAGATATTCCAATCAATTGACCAGTTGAGGAAGGCTGTAAGAGAGCACAGTTGCAAGGAGAGGAAGCGCATCACCTTTCCGAAGAATGACAAGACCAGGCTTCTAGCTAAATGTGTAGAACTCTGCCCATGGGAATTGTATGCTTCCACTGACAGCAGAACAAAGGCCATTATGGTGAAAAGGTTTCAGGACTTACACACTTGTGAGAGCACATGGAAAGTCAAGGCATTTACAGCAAAATACATCGGCAAGTTCTATGTTGATCAGATAAGGGCTAATGAGAGGATAACATTGAAGGGTCTTGGTCAGTTAGTGCAGAAAGATTGGAAAATGACACCGAAAAGGGGAAAACTTGGAAGAGCAAGGAAATTCGCATTTGAAATCATCTATGGAGATGAGACTGCCCAGTACAATCAGCTGTGGGATTTCGGACAGGAGTTGAGGAGATCCAATCCAGGTAGTACATTTTACTTGTTGTTGGATGATGCAGGGCATTTCCAAAGATGTTATTTCTCTGTTGATGCATGTAAGAGGGGGTTCCTTGCTGGCTGTAGGCCTATTATTTTCTTAGATGGATGCCATTTGAAGACAAAGTTTGGGGGAATTTTATTAACTGCAATAGGAATGGATCCGAATGATTGCATCTTTCCTGTGGCATTTGCTGTTGTAGAAGTTGAAAACACAAGCTCTTGGAAGTGGTTTCTGACTGCGCTGAAACAAGACCTTGGCATCGTTAACACATCATCATGGACCATCATGTCTGACAAACAGAAGGGATTAATACGGGCTGTTACAGACTTGTTTCCAGATTCTGGTCATAGATTCTGTGTGCGACACCTTTGGCAGAATTTCAACAAAACTTTCAAAGGAGAGGTATTGAAGAATCAGCTGTGGAAATGTGCTAGAAGCAGCACTGTTGTGAAGTGGCAGGAAAATATGGATGCCATGCTGGTTTTAAGCAAAACTGCACATGATTGGCTAGAGGAGCTGCCACCTGCCACATGGGTAAGAGCATTCCAAAGTGAATTTCCTAAGTGTGATGTTCTGTTGAACAATAATTGTGAAGTGTTCAATAAATATATCCTTGAAGCAAGGGAAATGCCTATTCTTGCCATGATTCAACAAATCAAAAGCCAACTCACAACTAGAATGTATTGCAAGCAAGTCGAAGCCAAGAACATGACTGGTACTATTTGCCCAAAAATCAGGAAGAAATTGCAGAAGCATGTCGAGTGGTCCAACAATTGTGAAGCTAAGCCATCTGGGAATGGAATATTCGAAATTGATGAAAGGGGTACTCCATACACTGTTGATATTAAGAAAAGGACTTGTAGCTGCAGAAGATGGGATTTATCTGGTATTCCATGCTGGCATGCTGTGTCAGCTTTGAGACATGATCAAATATCACCAGAAAGCTATGTCAGCAGTTGTTATTCCATTGAGAAATTTTTGAAAGCTTATGAGCACATTATTTGGCCATGTAGAGATGTCAGAGAGTGGGAAAAGGTTGATGGCAGAATAATTAAAGCTCCAAAATTTGAGAAAAAAGTTGGCAGGCCACAAAAAATAGAAGGCAACAACCAGAGGAGAAAGAAGGAAAGAAGGGAGAGAAGAAAATGAGTAAGCATGGAACAATCCAACACTGCAGTTACTGTGGAAAGTCAGGGCATAACAGAGGTGGTTGTACGGATTGCAAGTTAGGATTAGTTCCCGAGAAAAATGCAAAGAGAGTGAGGGCAGAAACAGATGTGGAAGATATTGATGTCGAACATGTTGCACTTGTCACAAAGGTAATTATCTTGGATAAGTTGATCAAGTTTATGAGAAAAAGTCCAAAGAAAGCTAACATGATTGCTATTCTATTTTGCAGGACCATCACTTACAGACAATGTCATTTGTTGGACAGGGCACAAAAACATATGAGCCTGAAGTACTTACTGAATTGTTAGATGAGGTGATTAGCTAGCATGATTGTATACATTAGTTCCTGTGACTTAGTAGATGAGTTGATTATCTAACATGATTTCATTTGTTGCAGAGAGCACGTAGGCAAAGAGAGCAACCTCAGTTCACTCCTTTACCTGACTGCACTTTCATCCAGGAGAATGTGCCTACTCATACACCAGTTCAGCCAACTACAATTAGCAAAGAAGAAAATCTGCTAAGGAAGAGGAATGTTATTGCAGCAGCTAAGCTGAAAGCTGCAGCTCAGAGGGGAGATATAGCTGATCAAGCAAAATTTGATGCAGCTATGGCAAAGCTGACACAAGAGGAAGAACAAAGAGCTGAAGCAATTGAGAAAAAGAAAGCAGAAGCTGCAGCTAAGAAATTAGCTAATGACGAGAAGAAAAGGTTGGAGAGGGAAGCAAAACAGGTTGTTGCTGAAGCAAAGAAGTTGGCGGCCGAACAGAAGAAGAAAGAACTTCAACAGGAGAAACTAGCACAAGCTGAGAAGAAAAGGCTGGAGCAGGAAGCAAAGAAAAAAGAAGCACAAGCAGCGAAGCTTGCACTTGCAGAGAAGAGGAGGCTAGATCAGGAAGCTAGGAGAAGAGAAATAGAAGAAACTAAGCTCAGACAAGAAGAAGAAGCCAGACAAAAGGCCTCTCAGGTGCAAAGTAAAAGAAAAACAGGACAAGGAAGCAGCTACAGCAACATGGCGCCTTTTAAGAAACCAAGGAAGGAATCCATGTTTGATTATTTCAAAGGCCCACCTCCCGGCTCCTTTCCGAATGAAGATGAAGAGTAGTGCTTCATTAGTTTCAGTTATCACTGTTTTAGTTTATGTTTGGTTCACTGATGTATGAAGTGACATAAAAACTTCTGGAGAAATCATTTTGCTAGCACGTGCTTGTTGAACAGATAGCTATTCTAGTTTCTATTTTGTTCACTGATGTTTCAAGTGACAAGTAAAACTTCTAATATGTTCTATCTTCAGTTCACTGTTGGTTCAACGACTAAGTGTCGCTCGACTTGTCTACTTGTCGGAACCCCATCGACAAGTTGCGACATGTGCCAATTCTGGAATGAAATGTGTGTGTGCACTGAAATCTGTGATTTTGCTAGCATTTTGCTTTCATTCTGAAAATTAAATCTGTCTATATGAAATGTGTGTAACAAATGGTAGCATTTATTCAAATCTGTGTTCAAACGGTCTCCACAAAATTTGTGGAAATATTGACGAAATATAACAATGCAAATGTGCCACACAAATGACAGTACTGGCAACATTTATTCAACATCATTTTTTAGTTCAAACACACACATACTACTACATCACGCACTAACACATCCATCAGTGCTTTATCACAAACACGAACATCAGACACAGCTTCGTACTCTTTCATAGCTACACTAAATGTTACAGCTTTCTAGCAGGCAAATAATCTGCTTCAAATCCTTCTCAATTTCATTGCTTTCAGCTAACTGCTTCGTTGTCTTCCAGCTTCGTACTCTTTCATGCATATGTCCTTTGCATTGAGCTACTGCCCACACTTTGATCTTTCACATCTTCACAGCCACCATTTCTCGGCTGAAGCAAAAAAAATCCAAATTCAACCAAAGCTTCAGGGTGAGCAGAAAATTCAGAAATTGACAGAGAAAATTCAGAAATTGACAGAGACAATTCAGAGTGAGCACTTGTAGAGGAACGGAGGAGTAGCTTCTCCTCTGCCTTGCTTCCTTCTCCGGCGACCTACAGACGGGCCGACAAGCTCCGCCAGACGCCGCCATCACCAGCGGGAATCGCCATCACAACTCCATGTCCTCCGACGAGCTGCCGTCGCCACCCATGAGGAATAGAGGAACAGAGGGGTAGCTTCGCCTCTGCCATCCTTCCTTCTCCGGCGACCTGCAGACGTCGCCGACAAGCTCCGCCACACGCCGCTAGCTCACTCCCTCGCGCGCCCGGTGGGGAATTTCTCGATCTAGGGTTTGCATCAATCACCGCCCCGCACGATTAGAAAAAATAACTGGTCAGAGAGGACGCGCTGGACTCGCTTGGCGCCGTCGTGGGGCCAGCTCACTTGCCACGTCAGCTCCATACGGTGCCCATACGTAGCCAGGACCGTTGATGGACATCCTAAGCAACATTAGGGACTGAATTGATCCATTCCCTGAGTTCCAGGACCGTTTTGGACCTAGCCAATGACTTCCGGGACTATATGTGCATTTCACTCTTAAATCTGAGAGGGGCTTCTGTCAGAATTCGAAATGGATATACGGCTCCACAAGAGTAAACAGCAATAACGCATGCCTCTCCCCGTCCGTCGTGACAGCTGGATTCCAACTCCTGGACTGGACGATCGTATTTCCAATTTGTTTTTTCTCTCTCGCAGTTTTTTAATGCTGAGATGTCCGATCCATCTGTTTTCTTTGAGGGGAAGAAGAGTTCAAAGCCTTGTGCCTTGCTAGAGCGAAGAATCCCAGTTTGTACGCGCCCGTGCGTGCGACCGGCATTTTCTTTTACAGGTCATGCTGTGGTTGGTATGGGCAAACCAGCCTGTCTCTTTTTACACTCCACAATCATCAGCAGGGTCACCGACGCCGTGGGCCTCCCGGATACGGCTTCTCATCGCACACCAACCTTTTCCTGACCGCTTCGGAGGAGTACTTTTTACCGCGGGAGAAGTCGCCACCGCGAGATGGCCGGATCCGGTGCGGCCACAGCTCGCTTCCACCCCGCACGCCCTAAATCCCGAGACACCGACGCGAGATGATACTTATTTCAATGACTGGTGGACCATGTAAGGTTGGACCCACCTGTTGGTGGGTGTAAGCGAGGTAGCGAAGGAAGTGGATGGGTTGGAATAGAAGGCCCGCCCACAGCTCAGGGGGATCCAGCCTGGCTACTCCCAAAGGCGGCCTTTTCTTCCTCCGCACCACACCTTCCTTCCCCATCAACCTCTCCACATCCTTTTCTTCCTCCGCCATCGCCATTGCCACCGCACGGAAGACCAAGACAGAGAACTTTGTCGCAGTGGAAGCCGCACGAGGAACGAGGGGTCCGTGAGATGGACCCGTGCCCGTACGTGCGGGTGCTGGTCGGCAACCTGGCGCTCAAAATGCCGGTCGCGCCGCGCCCCGCCGGCGCCGGCGCCGGCGTGCACCCCACCACCTCGCCCTGCTACTGCAGGATCCGCCTCAACAAGCTGCCGCTCCAGACCGCGGCGGCCCCGCTCCTGCCCTCCGACGACGCCACGCCGGGCCCCGCCGCCACGGGCGCGCTGGCCGCCGCGTTCCACGTCTCCAAGGCCGACCTCGACCGCGTCACCGCCAAGCCCTCCCTGTTCGGGACACGTTCCGCGAGGCTCAAGGTTGCCGTGTACGCCGGGCGGCGGGGCACCACCTGCGGGGTCAACTCCGGCCGGCTGCTCGGGAAGGTGGTCATCCCGCTCGACCTCAAGAGCGCCGTCGGGAAGCCCGTCGTCTTCCACAGCGGCTGGGTCCCCATCAACAAGCGTGGCCGCAGCAGCAAGGACATCTCCGGCGCCGCGCAGCTCAACCTCACCGTCCGCGCCGAGCCTGACCCGCGGTTCGTGTTCGAGTTCGACGGCGAGCCCGAGTGCAGCCCGCAGGTGCTCCAGATGCAGGGCAGCATGAAGCAGCCCATGTTCACCTGCAAGTTCTCATGCCGCAGCAACAGCGACCTCCGCTCACGGTGAGTCCTCCTCGTCCCAATTGGTCTCACCAATTCAACTTTACTCGACCCAAGCAAATGTTCTGACCGAATTCGTCAAATTTCAGATCAATGCACTCGGATCCGGGGAGCGGCGGGCGCAACTGGCTGACGTCGTTCGGTTCCGACCGCGAGCGCGCGGGGAAGGAGCGGAAGGGCTGGTCCGTGACGGTACACGACCTGTCGGGTTCGCCGGTGGCGCTCGCATCTATGGTGACGCCGTTCGTGGCCTCCCCGGGTTCCGACCGCGTGAGCCGTTCCAACCCTGGCGCGTGGCTGGTGCTGCGTCCCGGCGACGGCACCTGGAAGCCCTGGGGCCGGCTGGAGTGCTGGCGCGAGCACGGCACCGGCGCGGCAGGCGACAGCCTCGGGTACCGGTTCGAGCTCCTGCTTCCCGACCCCACCGGAATGGGCGTGGGCGTCTCCGTCGCGGAGTCTAGCGTCCCCTCGTCACGCGGCGGGCGCTTCGCCATAGATCTGACGGCGGCGCAGCCTTTCGGGCGAAGTGGGTCGCCCGGGTGCAGCCCCCGCGGGAGCGGCGACTTCAGCGGCGGCTACGGGCTGTGGCCCTTCGGGAGCTACCGGGGGTTCGTGATGTCGGCGGCGGTTCAGGGCGAAGGGCGGTGCAGCAAGCCGACGGTGGAGGTCGGGGTGGCGCACGTCGGGTGCGCGGAGGACGCGGCGGCGTTCGTGGCGCTGGCGGCGGCCGTGGACCTGAGCATGGACGCGTGCAGGCTCTTCTCGCACCGCCTCCGCAGGGAGCTCTCCAGCACCCGGTCCGACCCGCTCCGGTGACCCTCGACAATGCAACAATGGAGATGAGATTTGGGGTTTTGTATGCCGTGCCACCACAAACTGTACAGCGGTAGTGGCGAGATCGATGGAGAGTTTTGGCGTCGTGTTCGTCGTGGTTCTGGCCTCCGTTTTTTTGGTGGGCGAGACTGTTTTTGGGATCACTTGTCGTGATTTTTGGTGGGTGGTGCTCTTGTTTAACCTGTCAGTCAGTGGTAGTAGTTCTTAGTCTTCTACTAGGTGCTTTTTAAAAGTCTAGAAGAAAATCGTCCGTAGGAGCGAGTTCGTGTCGTGTGTGTGTTCATGTCTTTCTTCCACTTGCAAGTTTTTTCTGCCATGAAGGAATGAACCATTGTGGTACTCCCTCCGATCCATATTAATGGACTCAACATTGTCTAGATACGGATGCATCTAGTCTAAACACTTAACTAGATACATCCGTATCTAGATAAAGTTGAGTTCATTAATATGGATCGGAGGTAGTACTAATAAGAACCTTTGTAGTAATGAAGATTTTTTTTCTGCTGTTTGTATGGGTTTGTTGCGTTTTGCGATTTGATACGATTGCAATGGTAGGAAACAATTGAATCTGCAAGTTCGTGCTTGAATTCTGAAATAATTCAAACTTGAGGAGAAGATGTGTGGAGGGGATCGGAGCAGAAGCTTGCGGGTGGCGGGACCGGACGGCATACTCAGCTGTAAAGAGGGGGGTGACGTCTGCAGCGCGGGTCCCTGCGTGCACATGGGATGTCTCGCTCCTCGCGCAGTACGTACCACGGCCATAGTTTTGGTTTCTTCGGATTTCCTCCCCATGGCGTTGCGTGGGCCCGCGGGGTGTCAGCGGGCGAGGAGGCGCGTGGTGTGGTGCGGCTGGGTGGGAGCGGTGCGGTGCAGTGGGTGAAGTAGGGTTCAGCTGCTTTTCCTTTCTCTCTTTTGTGTCTGGCTGCGTTTGGGAAGCGAGGTGGTTGGGATGGGTGCTGTCTGCGCTGTGCTGTGCAGCCTCCTCCTCGTCGCTGTGCTGTGCTGTGCTCCCAGCCTGGGTCTCGTTTCAGCTGTCTCTGGCTCCTCGTCCGACGCACGCCGGTGGCACCGGGCTCTTCTCGGGCAAAATATTTTATTTTTGCGGCAAACAGCTGCACACTGTCATACGGAGTATTTTCGACTTAAAAAAGGCGCACGCTGCAATAGACGGACGATGAGCATCCGATGCATTGCCAAAAACAGAATTTCATTTACAGTACTCTGTATTCGAACTTAACGCGGTATCCCACTTTGGTCACCCGACTTCAAGTCTTCAACATACCCGAAATACCGTAATGCTGGTTGATCAAGTTGGTCACTACGGTCACTCCGCAAGTTTTTGTACCGTATTGCGTTGTGTGGCATACGGTACACGACAGATGGGTGACAAATGGTTTGCTAACTCGATGGACAACATGACGGAGACCATACAAGCGTGTATGGGGAGGGTGTCTTTGCAAAATTATGTCTGAACAAAACCCTAATTGGTTCGACCGGAACCAGAACCTGACCAGTCCTCGTCTTCTCCCCAAAATCCCTAAATCGCGTATGCTCGTCGCCATTGTTGCCGCCGCTGCTTGTCGCCATCGCCTGCCGCCGTTGCTCGTCGCCATCGCATGCGGACGCGACCCGCTTCCATCAGAGACATTTCCACCTCGAGCTCGATTTGTTCATCGCTCCATCACGAGTGCTCGGACTATGGAATGCCGGTGAAGTAGCACGTCTCTGGCACCGACGATCATATTGTTCAGTTCGTACAATTTTTCCATGTTTGCTTTCAATTTGACTTTTTTAATTATGGATTCGTAGAGAACTCGTAACTTGTCGAAGTGGGAGTTGAAGTGCATTGAATATCTTCTTGATCACTTCATCCTCGTTGGTGATGACACCGTTGAAGAATTTGGCGCAATAGTGGAGAGGAGAGGAGAGTTGAATGCTGCAAGGGAGGAGATGGCAAATGGCGCTAGCAACAGAGGAAAACTGATAAGCAGGAATGGGCCTACAACCCGTGCAAATGGAACTCCCATTACCATCACCAAGCTCCAAGTGGCTGCAATGTTACCAGTAGGGAAATAGAGATGATGGCTAGTGTCATGGTGCTGTGTGTGCTATGTCTGCTGGTACTTCTCAAGAAGTTAATGATCTGCTTGTGAATTGATATGCTGGTGTGTTGCTGATGAAGTTGTGTTTTGTGTGGTATCATGGTGTTTTTTTTTTTTTTTTAGAAAAGGGAATTTTGTGTGGTATCATGGTGTTGTAATGATGCTTTGTTAGCATGCAATTATCTATGCAAGATTGTGAAGTTATCTATGTAAGACTCTATGTGTTGGTGATCTATCTAAGACTATGAAGTTAATCTGAGATGTATAAGTAATTTATATATCTGAGCCAATGTCTAACTTGTTGTCTAACCTGATACTATGAGTGACAAACGGAAACAGGAATGAAAAGCTGGTAATCTGGCAATGGCAATGAAAAGCTGGTATTTGCACACACAACACCCAAATTGGAACGAAAACTTGCTTTCAAACTTGTCAAATTCTCATAACCTAGTTCACCGGTATAACTTGCTGTCAAATTTATCTTGACATGATCAACTTGTCCGCCAGCAGAGTTTGACAAAATGATCAACCTACTACATGTTCATAACCATGTTCACCATCACAACTTAACAAAATCATAGAATTTGTAAAAATAACAAGTTTGAGACATGATAACATAGAGGGCACTCATGTCAACCCGTGAGCTCATCAAACATATTAAATTTCCTGAGTTTCTTGAACGCTTAGTTACTTGAACCATCATGTACTGATCTCGTCGCCTTCATCCACGGGGCCATCTTCAACATTGTTGCCTCCTCATGTTGTGTTGTCTTCTCTGATGCTTGTTGTGCTTGCTCATCCATCTTCAACCTCTTTGCATCCTCATGTTGTGCTCTCTTCGCTGCTGCTTGTTGTGCATGCTGAGCCATCTTCAACCTTTATGCTTCCTCCTGCCGTTCTCTCTTCATCGCCGCTTCCTCTGCTTGCTTGGCCATTTCCAACAACTTTGCCTCCTCCTGTTGTGTTCTCTTCATTGCTGCTTCTTTTTCCCTCTTCAACCTTTTTGCCTCCTTTTCCTATTGCGGTGTTGTCTTGTTAGTTGTTGCAGCCTCTTTCCTTGCCGCTGTTTCCACTACTCTCTTTTCCTGAGCTTGCTGCCTTCTTTGTTGCCTTCTCAACTCTTCTCTCATTTGCTTCTTTTCTTTTGCTTTCAGCTTCTGCTGCTCTTCTCTCAAATGTTTTCATTCATGGCTTCTAGTGTAGCGTCTCTCCTGGCAGCCATCACTCTATTCTTTCCTCCCTTCATCTTTGCCAACTTAGTTGATAGGTAGCATCTACAATTGTTGTGGTTGAGCTTGTTGCAACACCTGTGTTGGTAGCATTATTTACGAATGTTGAATCTAGTGTTGTCACATCGGACTCCAGTCTAGAAGGTGGCCTTATTTGCTCCATCCTATGAAGCATAGTAATTTAAAAGTCAACCTCTAATATGAAGCATTCATTAGTCATTCCAATATGACAACTTGTAAAGCAAAATTGAGAAGAAGAATTCATAACTAACCTGAGCAATCACGGGATCAGTTTCATGATTTGGAACTTCCGGTTCAACTTCTTGAGTAAATTGAGTAACCACAGGTTCATCTTCTTATGTAACTACACGCTCAGCTTCTTGAGTAACGTGAGTAGTTCAGCGTCTTGAGTAACTATAGGCTCAGCTTCTTGGTTAACCACATGCGCAACTTCTTCAAGTGCAATGCTAGCTTTCAACTTAGAGCACCCTTTTCTGTTATGGCCATCCTCATGACGGAACTAGATCCTCTGACGTTATGTACCCTGACTTCCTCTGACTTTGGGTCGCTGACATGTGGGACCCACCATAGATGGGACCCGCCTATCGGTGACCCAAAGTCAGGGAAAGTCAGAGGATCCGGCTCCCCTCATGACAACATGAACATGTAATTATGACTTCATGCCTTGTCATTCTCTTTGCTTCCATCCTTGCTTTGAACTTCATATCGCCGCTTTCTTCTACTCCTATTTGATGGTCTTCCTACTCTTTTCTCATAGGCTGGTGGCTTGATATGACAGCCTTGCATTTTCTCCCACTCCTTTCTATCTCTCCAAGGATTGATGGTTGGCTTGTAGGCTGCACTGAAAGCTTCTAGGTATGTCGTGTAGCCCTCGCCCAACCAGCGGAGACTGCGTCGAGTGGGGCGACGCCTCGCCATGAGAGGACGACGCCATCACGCCGCCAGTTAAGCGATAAAGTGCACCCGATCCGTCAGGTGGTGAATCTTCCTCCCGCCGCCGCTCCGGTGCCATTGGGAGGCCGCACAACTCTCTCCCAACCGGCGCAGACGGCGGGGTGTGGGGCGGCGCGTGGCCATGCGAGGACGACGAAATCACACCGTCGGTCGATCGCTGATGAGCATTTCGAGCGCTACGCCAACTGATTGCCTCAGCTTGGAGCGCTACGCCGAAAGAGTCATGACGGATGTCAAAATTAATTATGTCGAAATCTGATAGTGTTTGGGCATATTAACCACGCCGCTCGATCTCCCGCCAGGCTGTCCATCCACTTAGCGCCCAAATGTCGCCCAGGTGGTGTCGCCACACAAGCGCAATACGGTACGAAATTTTGCGGAGTGACCGTAGTGAGCATCTTGGTCAACCAGCGTGACCGTATTTCAGGTATGTTGAAGTGGGGTGACGAAAGTGAGAAACCGAGTTAAGGTCAATTACTGCAGATGATTTTTTCCTCAAAAAAAAAAAAGCGCCTAAAACAAAATGCTCCTATACGCTGTTGGTTAGCTAGGAGCTTTCAGCTTTCCAAATCTTAGCCAGCTCTATCGCTTCCAGCAGCAGCTTAGTTTCCTTTTCTAAAAAAGGATGATGCAAATCACAGCAGGCAGATCATGGCGTTTGGCGTTGGGTTGGCATGGTCCCATGACCTTCTGACCCTCTCTTCTGTCTGGCCAGCAAAATTAGCGCTATTACGATTTTCTTTTCTTCCTGATTTGCAGTTGTCCAATCTGTGCCGGTTTCTCCACTAGTTGCTGAGATCATTAATCAGCCCACGGATGGTTGCTTAGTTGCTTAACTGTCGCTGCCGCCATCTGGCTCGATCGGTAGCTGGAAGCTGTTGGTGATGATGCGGACCACGCTCCTGGACAAAATGTCGTACCACTGCTACGAGTTTATATTCTGTATCCACTGGGTCAATGTAAGAAAAATATACATAATGGATGCAGCTGTTCTATACTGAAAAAATATCAAAGTATCATGGAGTTTGCCCAATGAGAAGAAAAGGATTGACCTTTTGGAAGTTTCAGACTCCTGATGAGAAACAAAATATGTCAATTAACAATTTAAGATGTGCACGTTGATGTGGGCCCGCACGAATAAGATTATGTCAATGGCGAGCCGGCAGTTGGAACAGAAACAACCAACGGAGAGCTAGCCTGCGTTTCTTTTTTTCTTATTTTGACAAAGTCCCCGAACCACGACTGGCATGCATATACTGTAATTGTAAATACAATGTATCTTGCTCTTAGTGCACTTCTCCATGTTAATATCCCTTATAATATATGAAACAAATTATATACTATGTATGTTTTTGCCCCGAACCTGATGGCAACTACTCCCTCCGTTCCGAAATATAAGATGTTTTAGACTATCCACGTACACATGTACACAAATGTATCTAGACATGTTTCATGTGTACGTTCATTTTAGTATATTTAGACAACATGTGTAACATCTAGAACATCTTATATTTAGGAACTGAGGGAGTAGAAGCAGTGTTTCTGGATCTGATCGATGCCTGCCAACCGGCACGAGAAGATCAAATGAAGCCAAGCCAGGATCGGGCCAGTTGTACCTTAGTTACCAGTCAAATCACTCTGAGTTTTCAAATCATGTTACCCAGACGTGCCTCTGAGAGGATCTGGATCATGTTTTTCCCTAGCATGATCCGATTCTGAAGAATGCAGAGTCACAAGTGCACTTGCCCCCGTGTTGCTAGCTATAAATACATCTTCTTTGTTAGAGCCGTAGCTAGGGTTTAGGGAGGTGATGCAACAATGCTCAATTGTATTGATCAAAGGTGTGGCTATATATAGCCTTACAACAGGGGATATCTACGGTAGGTATGTTACAGAATACGAACAACCTAGCTAGGAGATATATACGCTAACACCCCGCCGCAGTCTTGACGTCGTCGAGTGGTAAGACAAACTGGATCGGAAGAACTGAAAAGGACCTTTGGGCAATCCCCTTGTCATGATGTCAGCGAGCTGTTGAGTTGTAGGAACATGCACGACCCGGAGTTCGCCGAGGAAACCTTCTCCCGCACGAAATGTATGTCTAACTCAATGTGCTTCGTTCGCCGGTGATGAACGGGATTGGTTGACATGTACACTGCGGACACGTTGTCACAAAAGACGACGGTGGCCTTCGGGAGAGGACAGGCTAGCTCGCCAAGCAACTGTCGAAGCCAGACGCAATCGGCGACGGCGTTGGCCACCGCACGATATTCCGCCTCCGCACTGGATCGTGACACGGTGGCTTGCCGTTTGGAGGACCAACTGACGAGAGCGCCGCCGAGATAGACGTAGTAGCCAGAAGTAGATCGGCGCGTGTCCGGGCAACCCGCCCAGTCGGCGTCGGAGTAGGCCACGATGTCGGTGGAGGGCGTGGCAGCGAGGAGAAGACCGGACGACGAGGTGCCGCGCACATAGCGTAGAATCCGCTTGACGATGGCAAGGTGGCCTTCGCGAGGATCATGCATGTGCAAGCATATCTGCTGAACATCATATGCGAGCTCCGGTCGGGTCATCGTGAGATACTGCAGGGCCCCGGCGAGACTCCGGTACTCGGAGGGATCGGCGACAGGCGGACCAGCATCAGCAGCAATCTTGGAGAGGTTGTCCACGGGTGTCGAGACAGGCGTGCAATTCACCATGCCGGCACACTACAGAATCTCTTCAGCATATTGAGCTTGGCTGAGGAAGAAGCCACGCTTGGTGCGATGCACCTGGATGCCGAGAAAATAGTGCAGGGGTCCCATGTCCTTCATGGCGAACTCGGTCTTGAGCTGAGCGACGATCTCGTGAAGCAGTGTCGTTGTAGAAGCTGTCAAGACGATGTCGTCGACGTACAGGAGAAGGTACGCGGCAGCAGAACCGCGCTTCAGGATGAAGAGCGATGCATCCGAGCGAGAGGCGACGAAGCCAATGGTGATGGCGAAGGCGGCAAAGCGCTGGAACCAAGCCCGTGGGGCCTGCTTCAAGCCGTAGAGGGACTTGGCAAGCTTGCAGACATGATCGCGATAAAGCTCGTGGACGAAACCTGCTAGTTGATGACAGTAGACTTGCTCGTCAAGGATGCCATGGAGGAAGGCGTTTTTCACGTCCAGCTGGTGCACCGGCCAATTGCGGGAGCATGCGAGAGCGAGAACCATGCGCATTGTCGCCGGTTTGACCACCGGTGAGAAGGTCTCGCCGTAATCGATGCCGGGCCGTTGGGCAAAGCCACGAACAACCCACCGCGCCTTGTAGCGCTCGAGAGAGCCATCCGCCCGATGTTTATGCCTGAAAACCCACTTTCCTGTAACAACGTTAGTGCGAGGAGGCCTGGGAACAAGAGTCCAGGTGTTGTTGGAGGTGATGGCATCGAACTCATCTTGCATAGCGGCGCGCCAATTTGGATCTCGAAGAGCTTCGCGAACGGAAGAGGGGATCGGAGAAATGGGTGTCGTAGCAAGTGTGGCATAGCGTGGATTAGGCTTGCGGATGCTGTGCTGAGCGCGAGTGACCATCTGACGGGGTTCAGGTATCGGAGGCGGCGGTGGCGTGGGAGGAGAGCTGGAAGAAGCAGAAGATGGGCTGTGGGCTCCTGTTGGGCTGCGGACTCCGGATGGGCTAGAAGAGGAGGACGTGGCCTTAGGGGAGCGAGGAGCATGGGCCGTGGGCGAGCCGCGGCCTGGTGGGCTGCATGGGGGGCTAGGTGGCGCGCGCTGTGTGTCTGGCGGCGCGGGAGGGCATGCAGGTGTGTGATCGACGTACGTAGGAGGCGGAGGATCGTCGCCGGCATCGCGATCGGGTGTATCGACGGAGGAGAGCGAGGAGCAGAATGGAAACACCGTTTCGACGAAGGTAACGTGTCGGGAAAAAATGATACGCCGGGAAACAGGATCGTAACAGCGATAGCCTTTCCTTCCGTCGGGATAGCCCAAAAAAATGCAAGCGATGGATCGCGGTGCGAGTTTGTTGGGTGCGGTGGTAGAGACATTAGGGTAGCAGAGACATCCGAAGACGCGGAGGCAGCGGTAGTCAGGTGCTTGACCGTGGAGGAGCTCGAATGGTGTGGTGAGAAGCTTAGGTTTGCAAGGACGCCGGTTGAGGAGATAGGTGGAGGTGGAGAGGGCCTCTGCCCACCATTTGGGCAACATAGATGCGTGTAGAAGAAGGGTACGCATACCATCGTTAAGAGTACGAAGAATTCGTTCGGCTTTTCCATTTTGTTGAGATGTATAGGGGCAGGTGAGACGAAGTAGGGTGCCATGTGAGTCAAAAAGAGCCCTATTGGCGCTGTTGTCAAATTCACGTCCGTTGTCGGTTTGAAAAGCCTTAATGGGACGAGAGAATTGTGTACGAACATAGGTGTAGAAGAGGGAGAGAAGGTGGCGAACTTCAGATTTTTGACGAATAGGAAATGTCCATACGAAATGCGTGAAATCATCAAGAATTACAAGGTAATATTGATAGCCCGAGATGCTTAACACAGACTGGTCCACAAATCACAATGACAAAGTTCAAATGGAAACGAAGTTGTAGTGGTGGAAGAAGAAAAAGGGAGCCTAGTGTGTTTGCCTAGTCGACATGACTCGCAATGAGTAGACGAACTTTTATTACAACTGAATTTGAAATATTTGGCCGCCGATGCGAGAGCTTGATCGCCTGGGTGTCCGAGCCGCTGGTGCCATAGGGAGGCCGAAACGGTGGTGAGCAAGCCATGAAGAGGACGCACGAACGGGTAGAGGTCGCCGGTGGAATTACATCGGTGAAGAACTCGTCCCGTTGCCAAATCCTTAATAGAGAAACCAAATGGGTCAAATTCGATTGAAACAAAATTATCACGTGTAAAGGCGCGAACAGAAACTATGTTCTTGATGAGTTGGGGTCATATGAGGATGTTACGGAGAAAAAGAGAGCGAGAACGGGTGGGGAGTTGGGCAGAACCAGAGCCGGTGATGGGGATGACAGAACCATTACCGACGATGATTTGTGAGGGAAAGTTAGAAGTAAGGGGTTGAGAGTGTATTCCAGCGCCGGAACCCATGTGTGAAGACGCGCCGCTGTCGAAGACCCACTCGCCGCCTTGGTTAGACTGGCCGCCGCCGTCCGATCCCGCTAGGAGAGAGATCTGATTGAGCGCCGCGATCAATGCCGATTGATCCCAGCTGGGTCCAGTGGTGGTCGTCAGCGTGCGTGGAGCTGGTGATCGCGGCGCGGGCCTAGAAGACTAGGGGCAGACCATGCCTGGAACGTGCCGGCCATGGTGGGCGCGGCGGGCGCGTTCTGCGGTGGACGCGGGGCGGGCGGGCGTTGGCCGGCGGCTCCCGGGTGGAGGCCAGCAGGAGGGACCCCGCCGGAGGATGAGGCGCCGGTGGAGGGGTTCTTCTTCCATTTCTTCTTGCCGTGGCCGTTGGAGGAGCCGTGGCCGTGGGAGGAGCCGGCACCGTAGAGGCCGAGAGCCGCAGGGTTGAAGGACGGTGCAGTGGGAGCGCCGATGGCCGGGAGCGCCTGGTGGACGTACGGCATGGCCTGATGCCCCACGGCGTGGTATGCCTGGTGCCCTGCGGCATGGTACGCCTGGGTAAGATGCGCCTGTAACAGCCCAAAGGTTGAGAACCTAAAAACCTGAATAAAATTTTCGCTTTTCCTTTCTCATGCATCATGGCATCCATGCATCAATGTGTATCACTTGGGATCTTTAACTTTTGGTTAGGGAATTGTTGTTGGGTTAGGGAATTGTTGTCGAGTTGACACCGTGAAGTTATCAAGTGAACATATTTGTCAAGGAGGTTCGAAGATTCTAAAAGTAATATTTGGCCCTTCTCTAAAAATACTAAAGGAGCAATATTTTGAATTTAGCAAATTGCCCTAATCGAACCCTATGAACAAATGTTGTCCAAACTATTTTAATTTGAGACACCAAAATTTGTGGAGCTTCTAAGTGTTAAGGGGAGCCTCCCCAAATAATTTCTTAATTTGTGAAATGATTTAAGTGCCTCATTTAAATGACTAAAGGTTACTGGTTTTAAAAGAAAGAAAAGGAAAAATAGAAAGGAAGGAACTGCCAGGGGAATTTTCAGGTCATCCTCGATGATCGGATAATCCGAGTCAGCCAAACTCGGATAATCCGAGTCAGGAACTGCCAGGGGGTTATCTGCAAAAGCGTCGTCTCTCTCCTCCGCACTGGCGACATGCCGTCGTGGCGCTGCCGCACGACGCGCCGCGCCGGGCCCCCCTCTCTCTGCCTTCCCCTGCGAGGAGAGCAAGCACCACGAGGCCTCACGTGCTCGCTCCCAGATATTTTCTCTCCCGTTCCCCTCTCTTTCGTTTCCTGCCATGGCCGAAACCGAGCCCGCCGTAGCCGAGCTCGTCGCCGCTGATTGAAGCGTCCCCGAGCAAATCGAGGACCATAGGAAGCTCCGCCGTGTCCTCCTCTCCGTTCTCGCCGAAGGAATCGAGCCGAGACACCGTACATTCCCGGGGATTCGAGTTCTTCCTCCACGACGTCCGCCGTACGCCGAGCAAGTCCGCCGTCGATTCCGACCATCCCCGTCATCGCCGAGCCTTCCCACGCGACCAGGGTGAGCTTGCGAACCTCCCTGTGCCCTAACCGTCTCGCGTGCTTCCCGCAGCCGTAGTTTCGCCGTGGTTTAGCCGTAGCTCACCGTCGAGTCTTCAAATCGGATAATCCGGAGCAAGCCACATCGGATAATCCGAGTTGATCGGATAATCCGAAATCTGTAAAAATCGGATTGTCCGAGAAACTCCAGCATGAGTAGCCTCTTAATCCTTAGCAGAATTTCGGGCCAGCCGTGTCGATCGGATAATCCGAGCTAGCCAAAATTCGGATTATCCGAATAACATCAGTGCTCCAGAGAACTGTTTGCCTTCAGGTCCTTAGCCGTTTCGAGCCAATTTAACTGGATAATCCGATCCCGACTTCATCGGATAATCCGATTAACCTGTTTCAGCTGTAATGCAAACCAATCTTCAGCTCACTCTCTGAACTTGTTGCAAGGATCTTTAATCACCTAAACACTGCATCTTCACATGTTCATGTCATTCATATGCAAGTTAACCATAGGGTTTATCTAGTCCATTTAACACATAAACATTGCTACTTTACCTAACTCCGCGGTGTATTCGGGATGTGCCCTTTACGCATCCGAACTCCGTTTAAGTTGAATAGCTTGAATCATCCTCATCACGGGGACTTAAAATGTCATGCCATCATGTGTTTGCGCATTGCATTTTGAAAGCATGTGTGGTGATTGATTGTTCCTTCCCGTGTTTTATGCTTCGATAGATCAAGCAGCCGGGTTACGCCGCAATACCCCGACGATCCGTACTACCAGCACGTTGAACAAGGCAAGCGTAATCCCCATTCTGAGCATGTCTCATCCTATATTTCCGCAAATATTTTCTCCACTATAATATTGCATGCGGTTCGAAATGTCAATTTTATTGATTAGAGTATCCTATAGTTGCATTCAGTTTCCGATGCCATTACCTGTTTCCCTCCTATTATCCATAGGTTTGTATTGTTGCCCTGAGATACTTAACTATGCTATGTTGTTGCTTAGCCATGCTTAGTTAAATGCTTATTCGTCTGATGGATATTCCATGTTGGAAACAGATGTTGAAATGTTCGGATGATGGTGGAGAAATTGTGGTGATAGGTAATAAACTGCTTAAAGGTGGGGATGAGAGGCCACTGTGGTTGGTGGTGTTTTGTCTTGCTCTCGCCGCCTAGGTGCAAGTTCTTTACCTCTTGAACCAAGAATGAGCGCGCTTCCATTCGGTGGGGTATATGGAGCCCTCGTCGACCAACTAACTTGTGGAGGGCTTGCCGAGGGTCCTCTAGTTCGGGCTTCCATTTGCGCGTGCGTGAAGATGGTGGCCAAGACTGAGATGAGGATGGTGGTGTTTAGGAAAATAAGTGGCCGCGGGGCAGGGTGTTGGAGGCACTGAACCTGTCCTACCGCCACTGATGATCCTGGGTTAGTCTCAAGCAAGGTAAAGGTTGTAACCGTTCCCACTCAGCCGGCTTTCCCCGGAAGAGAGCTAATCGTAGGCAATGAGCCGGGTGGTACCGAAGGTTAAACAAAGTGCACCCCTGCAGGGTTAAATCTTTTCGAAAAGCCATGTCCACGGTTATGGACGACTTGGGAAAGGGCGATAAGATCATAGAAAACATGAACGGAATGATTAAAACCTGCGTACTAAAGGTACTACTCAAGAATGCAAGGTTAGCTTCCTCGAGGGTGATTCGGGGAGGTGCCTTTGTAGAACAGGTACAGTGATGATGTGGTTGATGTGAGAAAGGATCAGAAGAAAAGAGTTATTTCTTACCCCTTTTAAAAATATTCTGATTAGTCGATGCCATGGAGTTATGTTTCTATAAATAAAATCAGCTTTATGCAAAACAGCCATAAAACTTTGAAAGCCTCATCGAGCTAAAGCTCTATATTTAATCTTGCGAGTTCGTCGAACTCAATGTCGTTTGTTTTGTTTCAGAGGAGGACTTCACCGACCCGAAGGTGGGTTCTTTGTGGACGTCGACGAGTAGTCTGGGGTTCCCAGGTGGCAGCTTGGGACATCCCGGAACAGCTGGCGCTGGAATGTTTATCTATAGGCCTCTTAGGCCATAATTTGGTTCTTGTTGTTTAGAACAACCTAATTCGCTTCCGCATGATGTACTGTTGGGTCTGTGACCTCTGGTTGTAATTTGCTATCTTTCTCTATTATAAGAGTTGAACTATATGATTTGTGTCGTATAGTCTGTGATGTGCCAGTTGTTCCACAAGTCTTGATCTCTCTATTTTGCATTGAGGGTTGTGCCTGTGTTAAGGCATCAATCGGGGTGTTGCGTTGCCGAGGATCCATTCCGAGCAACGCCTGCCAAAGGTTTTGGCCGGGGATTGGTAAACCCGTAACCTCCGGTTGTATCGCTTAACCGGTGACACACATCATCAGTGTATAGCAGTTGGTCGGGGCGCCACAAGTTGGTATCAGAGCAGGACTGCCTGTAGGAAAGCCTTCTACTGGTCGACGTTGAGTCTAGTGTTTGTGAAAATATTTTTAACCTAAAAATGAGTTGTGAAAACCATCTTAGGATTCTTTTTACTCCTTACCTGGTTACACTCTAATCTCGGAGCCATCTTACCTCGATTTGAGTTAAAGGTTTTACTTCTCATCTGCTACCTCAAAACTTTAGGATCACGATGTTGGGTGCTACCTTTAGTGTTATGTGTCCGATTGCTCCCGCTGCATTGTAATCCGAAATCAACTCAGATGTTGAACACTGTTATTCCTACCGAGTCGTTCACTGACTCCTTCTCTGGGTTTTAACCAAGGAACTTGAACAGAAGGTTCCGGATTGTGCCAACTAGAGTGTGTTGAATCACGTGGTTTCTTAACTATTTGAATCCCACGCTAGTAGTACATGATGCTGATCTTTGACCCAAGTTCTATCTTGTTTGATCCCTTGTTAGTTGTTGCACAAAGTATTATCGTACCTAGTCTTTGTACTTGAGTAGACGCTAATGCTATTGTCTCAACCATTCAAGGAAGATACTAACTGTGTCCTTGTAAATTCTCCAAATGGCTCGAGGATGGCTGTGGTAACCACAATGAGTGGAACCGCAGCCACCACCCACAATGGCTCAGGTCTTGATGGCCATGAGGAGAACCGTGGGCGCAATGAGCGACTGCTAAGAGCAGTGGTGCAGCAGAATGCACAGAAAATGGCTGCAACACTCTCACTGAGTTCCTGCGCTCGCAGCCACCCACCTTTGCTGCGTGCAAGGAGCCACTGGAAGCTGATGATTGCTTCGTGCTCTGGAGCGCAAGTTCTCCGCGCTGCATGTCCCCAGTGGCCGAGCAAGTCAATTTCGCCACCTACCTTCTGACGGGTGCGGCTGGCTGTTGGTGGAGAGCCATGTGGCATTGTTCCGGCCAACCATGTCTTCACTTGGGCAGATTTCCGCACTGCCTTCCGTGCGGCTTACATCCCTCCACCGATCATGGATTTGAAGAGGAGAGAGTTCCTGGATTTGCAACAGGGACATATGGACCTCCGCACTTATGGTTGTGAATTCAACCATCTCTCTCGTTACGCCCCAAGGGACGTGACCACTGATGCTGACAAGTGATGCATGTAAAATGCTACATGAACTTTGCACTTTAATTGCTTATATTCCAATCATATTTGCATCATATAAGGGTTATATCAATGTTTTATAATATTTTTGGGAATATTCATTTATTTCCTATTTTTATGCAATTAACCCTACACAGGCAGAAACCCCGTTTTCTTATTTTAATGTTTCAGGGACCCAAACATCAACGAAATCACCTGGAAATTTACGGGCGTCAATATTTGGACGGAAGAAGACCTGTGGGCGAAGGAAGCGAACAAACAGAGGTCCGAGGACCAAACGGGGGTGGCCCACGTGGCTCCGTTGCCGTCGATCTTTCTCCACCGACATCGTCTTGACCTAAAAACGCCTATAAAAAAGGTCCCCCGACGTTCTCTGGAAGGAGCGCCGCACAAACACAGAAACACCGAAACGGAGATCAGGAGCTGCAGATTGGAGGGGGAAAACTCCGGCGGGGCGCTGCCGGCGTGGTCTCCATCTTCTCCATCGACTTCTCCACCGTCTCCATGATGAAGAGGGAGTAGTCCACCTCTGGACTATGGGTTTGTGGAAGTAACTTATGTATCTCTCCTCTCTTGAGCTTCACTAATTAGCACCGTATGAGCTGCTGAACATGATTACGGTCACCGTTGTAATACCTTTGTGGTGGATCTTTATGAGTTAATATATGTTTGAGATTGCAATGTTTGTTTCAGTTATGAGTATAGATGCATATTATGTACCCCGTTCTTGTCTACTTGTTTTGATCAAGCATGTTTATGAGAGCGTGTGTGGGGGAACGTGTGCATTAGTTGGAGTAACGGGGGGTGGCTAGTGCAGTGAACGTGAGAGAAAGTTCTGCGATCCACTTTGGTATCTTTACCTTACTTTGTTACCTCACTAGGGATAAACTAAAATACCATGCTACCGGGGATGTGGGCGTGACCATTGCCACTACTCCATGACTAGATCTAGCATGTTCTTATTTTCACTTCATGTCATGATACTTAATGCTATACTCTGAGTTATCTTAATTACTGAGGTGTTATGATTTAGTTCGCATCTTGGTGGAGTATAAGAGAGGTTAATAACCAAAAGATCTCTATGTTAGGACGTGATGCCCATATATCTAAGTAACTTGTTATCAAACCCTGTGTTGCAATCTCATATGTTAACTTGTGTGTTCCATTGTCTACCACTTTATAAAGAGAGAGTGCATTTGTGAAACCATGAACCCCAGTCCATTTTTAATCATAAGAAACACCTTTCCAACACCATATACCACTTTTCTATTTTCAGCCATCATTAAATCCGAAAATACAAAAATACTTTTCATCTTGCATACATCATTCAAAAACCCAAAAATATCATTTACATTGCATCCACCATCATTGCATATTTATTTCTTGTTTGCATTGCATAACTATCCTGATATCATTCTTACACCTTGTGCTTGACAACCACAGGTGAGGTTGAGGACCAAAACATCTAACCTTGTTTTGTAGGTAACCAAAAGAAGGATAAGAAGATAAATCTACCACTTCAGATTCCCCGAGAGTTCGATATTAAACCCTCGAGTCACCCCTCGTGGGGAAAACTGTCTTCCACTTACTATACACTCTGCACTTGGAGTCTCAACCTAATCCCGTTTATTTTGCAGGTATCAAGCTTGCTCTTCGGGACATCAAGACGTTTTCTGGCGCCGTTGCCGGGGAATCGTAGCTGAGAGATTTATCCAAGGGTGTGCATCATCGCATTCATCTCACAACAAAGTCAACGTCACCAACTTGTGCTAACACCTAAGCTTGGGGAGGTTGCACCTACGTGAGCACCATCTTATCCATCTTTACTTACAAAGCAATTTATTTGTTTTGTTAGTGTCATTGCATATCATATCATATTTATTTCAGTTTTGCATAAAAAATTAAAAATACCAAAAAAAACTTGCTAAAATGGGAGAAAGAACTAAGTGTGTGACTACACAAACACTCCTAATGATCAATTTATCACGAGAGCTATTGCCACACCTAAGATAAATGCTGAGAGTTATGAAGTAAGTCCTAGTTTGTTGAACTTGATAACTAGGGAACAATTTGGTGGTAGTGCTATGGAGGATGCCTCTATGCATCTTCATGACTTTGTTGAAATATGTGACATGCAAAAGTTTAAAAATGTGGAAAGTGATATCCTAAAACTGAAGTTATTTCCTTTTTCACTTAGAGGAAAAGCTAAAGAGTGGTTGCATTCCTTGCCATCTGGTAGTATTAATTCTTGGGATGATCTAAAAGAAGCTTTCATTAAGAAATATTATCCCCCTGTTAAAATTTTGCAAAATAGAAACAACATCCTTTCTTTTAGGCAAAATGAAAATGAACATGTTGCTATGGCTTGGGATAGGATAAAACTTATGCTTAGAACTTGTCCCTCACATGGAGTTAATGAATGGACCATATTACACTCTTTCTACAATGGTTTAAACTACATGTCTAGAAACATACTTGATTCTGCTGCTGGAGGTGCTTTTATGAGTAAGACTATAGTAGAAGCTAAAAATAATTGGAAAGCATTTTACAAAACTATAGTCAATGGCATACTGATAGGGCACCTAATCCTTCTAAGAAAGTGAACTCTATTGAAGAAACTAATGATTTGTCATCTAAAATGGATACTATTCTTGCTTTGCTTAATAAACCTAGTGTTGAAAATGTTCCTTTGCAAGAACTAGTTGGAACAATTCTGAAAATATTGATGTCAACTTCATTAGGAACTATGGTAATAATGGGTATGGTAACAACAATTATAACTCTTATAATAAACCCCCATATGTGCCAAATAAATATGCTTCTAGTGGTAATGTTTCTAGTGACTTGGAAAACACCATTAGATCTTTTATATCTACCCAAAAAGAGCTTAATAAGGAATTTATCTCTAAGTTTGAAAAACAAGATGCTTTGTTTGAAAGGGTAGATCAGCTTACTAAGGAAGTCTCATCATTAAAGAGCATCATTACAGCCCAAAAACATGAGGAAACAATAAAATATTGCCAAGAGGTTATCAATAAGTCTTGGGAACACATTCATGAGCAAGAGAGAGTTGCTAAAGAATCTATTGGGGTAATGAAAGAGGTTGAAGTTGAGGAAGTTAAAATGCTTAATGAAGTCAAGGATCCTTTGCTTGACTTAGAAAATTGTAGCTTGCATGAATTAATATCTATCTTACAAAAATTTGCAAGTGATCCTTCCATCAACACTAACCAAGCAGGTTTTGGTTCTTATATTGCTAATCATGTCTTGAAAGAAAAGATTGCTAGGTACAACCAAGAGGCTATGATACCACCTAAGCTTGGGGATATGTGGATACCTAAGGTACTAGTAACTATTGGAAAAGAGACACACCATGCCATACTTGATCTAGGATCTAGTGTCTCTGTTTTATCTAAAGAACTATATGAAGTGCTTGAATTGAAAAATCTTGAAAAATGCTCTATTGAACTAGCACTTGCTGATGACTCTATTAAACATGCTTTGGGAAAAGTAAGTGATGTTATGGTAGAGTTACATATGACTTTTGTGCCTGTGGATTTTCTAATCATGGACATGGGGATAAAACCTCTAGTCCTATTATTCTTGGAAGACCTTTTCTTCGTACCACAGGTGCTATCATTGATTCAAAGGAAGGGAATGTAAAGTTTCAGTTTCCACACAAGAAGTGCATGGAACACTTTCCAAGGAAGAGGGAACCACCAAAGTTCAAGCTCCCTCATGAGCTTCGTCCACAATAAAACAACAAGTAAGAAGCCTAGCTATATGGCTATAAAGAAAGCGCTTTGCGGGAGGCAACCCGGTTATTTTTGTGTGTGATTTTTCTTTGTGTCCTCTTGCTGTAACAAGAGATTTTTGTCTAGTTAGGTTCTGGAGTTTTTAATAAAGTGCCAAGTTTTACCCTTTTTGGTTTGAAAAAGTTGCTTATAGCGTTCGGAGATTTTATTCCTGCACGAGTCAGTGCACGGTATGATTTTTAATTCTTATTCTGTAACTCCGAATGAGCTCATATTTGAACTGTAGTTGCAACTTTTCATCCTCTGTATGCATGAATTTTTTCGGAATTTTTCGAGAAAGTTTGGTAGGGTAGAAAAATACGTTTTGCTGCTGCTGTTTTTCTGGACAGATTCTGTCCCATTTTGTTTGATGCATGCTTTGAGCTTTTAAGTTGAATCTTTTTGATCCAATTGAGTTTATGAGTAGGCATACAACATTATACACTTTCTGGACATGTCATATGAATTTTTGTTCAAGGATTATATGCAGCAAGGAACCTATTTGTTTATCACTATTAATGCACCCCACAGAAAAGAGATGGGAGAAACGGTGTTTTGAAGTTTTTTCACAGGGATTGGAGGAGATGCACCAAGAGCTATCCAAGGATGGTGAAGACCATAAGCTTGGGGATGTGAAGACAACCCCCTGGACCTACACACTCTCGGTTTGCACACGTCCAACTTCTGTTTTTCGATCGAAACACTTTATCGCATAAACTTGGAGCGTCGTTTTTGTTTTTGTTTGAGTCTTGAGAGACCACCACACTATCAATTATATAGAGAGCTACTGGAAATATGGGTTGAAATATGTTGGATGCTTTTATAAGATTGGGAAAAGGGATGTTTGACTTGATTTTTAATGATACATATAGTTGCATGATTCATGAGCTTGTTTATGAGTAATAGTTTGCAAATTCTTTTTAGAGCTATCACTTATTCATGTTTTGGTGCTGATTGTTATTTCACTTGGTTTAACATGGATTAGTTAGTTCTATGGACACTCATGCATGCATCTAGATGGTCAACTTTCTCCCTTTTGCTAGCCCAAAAACTCCAACAAGCAAAAACTTGTTTCCAACACCTTCAACCAAAGTTATTCCAGTGAGTCCACCATATCTACCTATTGGCTTTATGCTATTCCGAGTATGTTTAACATGTTGTTTGTGTTATCTTACCTCTGAATGAAAATGTTTATGTTATTGATTGCAATGGAAAAAATTGGTTATATAGCTCTCACGAACTTGATGCACAATGTTCTTTTATTTGCATAATAAAACTTGACCCATTGTGATTAAGATTATGATGTTTGTGGCTTGATGAATGTTTTGGGTTGGAAGTTAGCCCATATGTGCTGTCACATGGCAAGCTTTCAACACGCTCTTCATCTCATTTAGTTGATATCATGTGCTTTTGTCTATGGATGCTTATCAATGTGGAAATAGAGTGAGTTTAAATGAGTTTGTGTAAATGGTTAGAGAGACGCCTGGGCCGCTAATCTAAGCCATGCATCATTCATGGTGGAAATTTACTTACATACTATGGTGAACCTTCTGTGATACACCTTGCAATAAAAAACTATTCCAAATGGTAAATAAAAAGGGTGTTGAGATTGTTCATTTTGTTTGTTTGTCTTGTCATTTTGATATGGGCTTGTTCCATATCTTGGGACAAGAGGTACCCCAGTTGACGCTCTTGATGATACTATTATGCTTACAATGATATTTAATTGAACTTGCTTTGTTTCCCAAGTTGAGTAACACATGGTGTAAGTACTTGTATTCAAGGGGCATGAGACATTCAACCCATTCTTTATCAAGCACACTACTCATATTTGCTTTCACTTTAACCTTAATCATTCAAGATGCTATGATAGGGGCAATGAGAGCTTGACACCAATGAATACCTTATTGCAATCATTAACTTAAGTAGAAGAGTTTGGAAGTTGGATGAAACTTATGCATGCTTTACCTCTACTCACATATACATCTTTCCAAAGTGTACACCTATCATATTCAGATTTTCATCTACACTCTATGACCATTGTAGGATGTTCTACTTATCATTATGCATACATGTGTTCCATATTACTTGCTACCATGTTACACTTTGTGAACTATCAATGAACATCCTTGTCTTGAATACTTGATATCACTTCATAAACTATTTGCATATTGCTACTCCTTTGAAGAATGAATCATTTGACTATATGTAGCAATAGTAATCATCTTTGATATTCATTGTTAAGTATTAAATTGCAAAGTCCATGTTAGTTTTATCATCTTCATACTCGAGGACGAGCATGGATTAAGCTTGGGGATGTTGATGCATGTAAAATGCATACATGAACTTTGCACTTTAATTGCTTATATTCCAATCATATTTGCATCATATAAGGGTTATATCAATGTTTTATAATGATTTTGGGAATATTCATTTATTTCCTATTTTTATGGAATTAACCCTGCACAGGCAGAAAACCCCGTTTTCTTATTTTAATGTTTCAGGGACCCAAACGTCAACGAAATCACCTGGAAATTTACGGGCGTCAATATTTGGAAGGAAGAAGACCTGTGGGCGAAGGAAGCGAACAAACGGAGGTCGAGGGCCAAACGGGGGGCCCACGCGGCCAGGTACTGTGCCGCGTGGGACCCACCCGTTTGGGCCTCGTGGCTCCGTTGCCTTCGATCTTCCTCCACCGACATCGTCTTGACCTAAAAACGCCTATAAAAAAGGTCCCCCGACGTTCTCTGGAAGGAGCGCCGCACAAACACAGAAACACCGAAACGGAGATCAGGAGCTGCAGATTGGAGGGGAAAACTCCGGCGGGGCGCTGCCG